>JAUIMM010000217.1:4650000-5982500 GCA_031769625.1 Taudactylus pleione
AGTGTGGTTCAGAGTTCCATAAAAGTCTGTTTTGAGGACAGATTTGTAATTTCCTCGCTCACAGCATGTGTCCCAGCCGAGCATGTGCAACTTGAATCAACTATGGGTCATGGAGGTGCTGAGGCTACAGAGATGTGTGACTTCTATATACACATTTATTTCCCTGCACGCAAGGTGGCCAACTCTGAATCAACCTCTTAATGTTTTGTTTTTATGTCCACTATCTCAACTGAGTTGCCAGCGGCATTGCTTGGGTTGGTGTCACCTAGTGCGCCACTTCGGACCTCTTGCGCGCACCGTTTAAAAATTCTCAGATGCAAAATATTATCCATCACATATTATATATTTGTGTAGCTCCTAGATAGGCATAACCCACACAATGTATAGATACTACTAATAATAGCCTGCCAGAATTACATAGTTAAACATTTTTTACCCACAAGACTTCAACTTATTCATTGCAATAAGGAGTGCAATAATACGTAACTAGTGATCCAATTCACAGTATAACAATTTTAATCTACAAAAGAAATATAATATAAATACACAAGACATAACACACAAATCCTTAATAAAATAAGGCCAACATCAAAGGGAAGCACTAAAAGCCTAATGTACTGTATATGTTGTATAGTTCAAGATGGACCAACAGACCACTTCTGCAGTAAGTGCCAATGGGTCACTTCACAATAAAGTTTAATGGGAGTGATAGTATCCTCCAATAGAGGAGTAGAAATATTCCAAAAGATATACAATAGGGACCAATCTCAAACTGAAATTAGTCGTCACATAGGAGAAACATAGGAGGCGTGAGGTAGGAGACACAGACTGGAGGACACAGAAGGCATGAGGCTGGAGAGATGCCAGGTGGCCATGAGACTAGAGAGGCACAGCTGGGAACGAGGCTGGAGAGTTAGGCACAGTTAGGGTTTTGAGGCTGCAGGAAATATTGAGGGATGGGGCTGAATAGACAGAGAGAACGTGGCTATGTGGTGGTCACAATAACTTGCGACTCATCGAATGACAGGCCAGAAATACTAGTATCTTTATATTTGTGTCCTTTAATAATATATAAACAGTATTAATGCTTCAAAAGGTATAAATGCATTTTAAATGTCATGTCAATGTCATGGTGTGCTTTGCCTTAAGTAGTATTGCCGTCTTAAAGTTCCTCCTTAAACAAGCCAAGAAGCTTTACCCCTTCATTGGCTCTTTTTGATAGCAAATTGTTTAGGTCCTTTCTGTGCCATGTACAGTGCACTAAATTTAGACATGACTTGACTTCAAATATACATAATCCCCATTCCTTCCAGCTCACTGAATATATTTGTGCTACTATAGTCAGTTGGCATTGGATAACTATGAGAGAGAGAGAGAGAGAGAGAGAGAGAGAAAGAGAGAGAGAGAGAGAGAGAGAGAGAGAGAGAGAGAGACGTCATAGATAGGCGATAGTTGAGTTCCCAGACCAAGAGAAGACAACAGGGATTTTGCACATTTGAAGAATTCGGTTTTTCTGGTCTGTATAAAAAGGGAGCTGTGGGTGTGAAAGTTGTGTAGTTACAGGACATTTGATAACAAGATATACTGTAACTCTAAACATGAGGAATAAATTAGACTGAAATAAAGGCAATGTTCATGGCATACAACATGAATCACTCGTACAGTATGAAGGTGTTTTTAAGAAAAAGACAGCAAATAATAATCTATTAATTCAATATGTATGTTTCATCCATTATGAAGTTAGTTATCACTGCATCACTTCTAATTACTGTAAATCCAAAATGAATAAGTTATACTTATAACATTACACAACTGTAAAGTAATTTTTTCATGAGATGGTTTGTCACGTCTTGGAGAAGAGGTCTAAGGCCCACTAGTAGTCTTTTCTGAGTTGTAGTGGCCAAAGTTAGCAGCAATAACTGCTGCATTAGATTAACCTGGATTTTTGTACTGTTACCTTATTACACTCAGTACACAGACTATCTGATTCTATTCATCTGGATATGACTGAAGTGTATTGTATGTAACATTTTGGCAAAGTCACTTATCTGCTCCTGACAGGCAGTTTAAAATTCCACTGATTTTGCAATACATGAAAACAGCAGAATGAGCTCCAAAAAACTATTAAAAATATGACTTATTTCATGTTTATTTTGACTCTTACCTGTTTTGCAACAGAAATGCTGCAATTTAAAATAAAAGTCTTACAGGGATAGGGATATTAACAAAGCAATATTTTCAGTTATTGTATCAAGTCAGACTGATTTATTCTATTTGCAGTACACTAGAATCACAAACAGGAAGCTTGGCTAGTAGGCATTTGCGATCACCTAAGCACAGTCTTCAGTTCTGACCATGGCCCGTATTCAATTAGCCGCGAAAAGTCAAGTACTTTTCGCATGCTGGACTTTTTGCTGTATTCGCTGGTTTTCCATGCGAAAAAGTATCGCGTGCGTCCCCGCTTATCCCCATATTCAATTAGAAAGCGGCGAAAACGGCACCCGGCGAATTGGGGACTAGCGAAAAGTCCTGTCAAAAAAGGGGAAAACAGTCTTTACCCCCAAAAAGCTGCACTAACATAGCGGATCACTATAGGGGTGTTCTAGTACCCCTAATTAAGCTATTCTGGGTACTTTAGTTCTCTCAATTGCTTGCTATTAGCGTCTTTGCATAAGTGGTGAAGAATGGCATTAAGCAATATTTTTTCATCAAAATAACTAGTCCCAACAAATTTGGGGTACATGAAAATGGGTGCTAGCATATTTCAAAGTTGCTAAAGTGAAGCCTTAAAAAACTTAAAAAATCCACCTGCTGCAAGCACCTGGGGCATACTTGGGGACCCCCCATGGAGTCTATTTCGCTAGATTTTAAGTATGTCCCCCAACTTTGGATTTTTTCTCCCCCAAAATGAAGATACTTTTTTCGGGTGTTCTTAAGTTTTTTACACATTTTTGACACAGTTTACCTTTGGGGGGCTGTCCCAAGGGAGCAGGGTGGTCCCCGCAAGTTTGCATCCCAAAACGCCAATTCTGCACTTTTTTCCGCCAGCTTTCATAGGCTAAACTTTTTTGCCGATTCCAATGCATTGACTTTCCGCTCCGGCGAAAAGTCTTTGGTATTGAATACGGGGATAAGCTTTCGCCTGGCAAAATTATGTAATCGGCTAAACTTTTTAGCTGAAAATGGCTTTTTGCACCTAATTGAATACGGCCCCATGTTTGAAAATGTTACGGCAATTTGTAATTCAGGTTTAGTGGTAATGTCAAATATTGATTGGCATGTACAGTATATACTGTAAAAACAAAAAACTAAATGTAACATGTCATAGCAGCTTAGCAAGCTCAATGACATGCAATTAAGTACACAGCGCTGGGAAATATGTATATATAACATAGTTACAAGACTATTGAAATAGCTAAAATTTAGACACTTTTAATAGTAAAAATACACATAAAATGTATAAACCACAGGATATATATGGCAGATATAATAACAATCAGCAGAGTCTGCCTACATACAGTACATTGTAATTCAAATGCAATAAACAGCTGTTTACACTGTCATATATTGTAACCAGTTCAGGAGTGTCCACACAAACTGGAGTTCAGATGATAATTGTTGCCCTCCATATATAGAGGTCTCCTATGAGGCTTGTAGAGAACTATGTATCCTGATTTCGGCTGGATGTCAGAATGTCAGTCAATGGGAGCAGCAGCAGCAGCTCGCTGTACTGTGACCAATAGTAACATGTCAATTCTTGTACTGGCCAAATAAAGAGACAATCCATGTATGTAGAAAAACCCACATCAACGTGGATATCAGGTGCCCTCTGGCACTGTGCTTCACTAGCTGCTGAATCTAACCAATGCTGCTGGAAGTTGCTCCCTGCACTGTAATAGAGCCGCTAATGGAAGCAATGCCGGCTCTGCTGAAAAAGCGACGAGTGATCCAAGGATATTTAAGTGTACGGCAGTGCCTGGCGGGTTTCCCCGTGGCTCCTCCCATGGCTTCGTCAGAGGCATATGCCGCTTAAATAGT
Organism: Taudactylus pleione; assembly: GCA_031769625.1. Classification (NCBI taxonomy): domain Eukaryota; kingdom Metazoa; phylum Chordata; class Amphibia; order Anura; family Myobatrachidae; genus Taudactylus; species Taudactylus pleione. The sequence continues at coordinate 4,654,039 of JAUIMM010000217.1, forward strand.
CAGTCCAATGTTTCAATTGGTAACACCTGAAACAGTAACTATTCACTGCTCACAAGTCTCCCGAGCATACAAATTTGCAACATACTAATTCAATTATAAATAGTAATTATAACACTAAAATAATTGGTATCTAGAAGGTAATCCAATGCAGTATTAAAAATACAAAAATAAAGGAGTAGACATGATCTAATTCTGAATATTTCTAGATATTTCTACATTAGTTTTAAATAATTGTTCCTATTGTAATTATGTATTATTATTAATTCTAAAGAGCCTGGTTCCATAATGCAATTGACAACATAGTACACCATATATAACACCATAAAAAAACTATAAAAAATATTACACTAAAGTTCGAACAGAATTAACGTAACAACACAAATGAGTATGGTCAAATATAGCACTGAGACTCATTATATGATAGAATTAAGTTCAATACATGCATTTAAACCCTCCGGGTTCAGAGAGCCCGTCTGGAACATTGTGTTTACATAATTATTGTAATCTTATTCCTCCCCTAGCAGTGGCGGGTATAGATTCCAGTCCTACCAATGTTAGACAATCCGGATTGGACCCATGCACTCACTAAAATGTCTATAGACACTTATGTTTCTGAAACTGGTGAATAAAATTCCTGCAATGTTCCATGAATCGCAATTTTATGGATCTCGTCGTCCGGCTCACATATATTAAGTTACAGTCACATTTTAACATATAAATACTTAGAGTCACAATTAATAAAGGAATTGATCCCATATGTTTTCCCCTTATTTATACAATCTATGAATTTAGTATTTGAAACATACCGACAGGTAGTGCATCTGGATTTCTCACACTTAAAGAAGCCATTAGGTCTCCTTTGTAACCAATTGCTGGCCAATTAGAGTCCTCTATGGGTTTCAAAAAGATATGTGCCAACAAAGTTTTTAGGGATCTGTTCTTTTTGTATATAACCATTGGTTTTCTAGGTATACAGCTCCTCAAGATGTTATTCTGTTGTAAAATATCATAATTCTTCACCTTATGTTCTTTATTATCTGATGTTCTTTAAATGAAGTTATAAGCTCACATGCTTGCTAATCAAATCTCTCAAGACTTGAACAATTGCATCTGATTCTAAGTAGTTGTCCTTTAGGAAGTTGTCCAAGGAAGACAGTGCGCCCTGGAATAGTGTAAATATGAATTGGTGCTATCTTCTTTATAATACTTGGAGAAGGAGATCCTATCATTATCTTTTTCTAGAGTCACATCCAGGAAGGAAATGGAGGTCCTGCTATGAGTGTGAGTAAAGGAAAGATTGAAAGAATTAGAGTTTAAAGAATTAACAAAGGATATAATGTAGCAGGGTCAAACTCCCCATCCCAAATAATAAAAAGGTTGTCAATGAAGCGGCCATATAAAATCAGATACTCACGAACGCACCCCCCTACCCACACATGGCGCTGTTCGAAGCTCACTGACATGACTGATTTACCAATCAGCATGATTTCATGGCAATAAGAAATTATTTTTTGTGGGGGATGTATTAAACCTCTCCTGGTGAAGCGTAAAGTGTAGAGTAATCGCCTTATTTACAGCTTACTTATTGCACATGCAAATGTTAGTTACTGGAGCTTGAGAAATTTGCCATTTATGCAGCCCCCATAGCTATCTGCTATCTGGGAGAGGGGATGTAGTTAAGTGACCGCCGACCATCACAATCCCGACGGCAGAATGCCGGCTAGGGATGTATGATAGGCGTCGAGATACCGACACCTATCATAATCCCGACACTAGAATAGAATGACGAGAGCCCGAACAAGTTAAGTCCGGGGCGCATGTCTTCTTAGCCACGGGAAGGGAAGGTCAGGTTAGGGGGCTCCCGGGGGGACTTAGGGTTAGGCATCCCCCCCGTGAAGGTTAGTCTAGGTGGAATGGGGGGATTAGGGTTAGGCACCCCCTGGGGGAGGTTAGGGTCAGGCACCCCCACGGGAGGGTTAGGTTTAGGGAGCGGGGATGGGAGGTTAGGTTTAGGCACCCCTGGGGGGACGTTAGGGTTAGGCACTAGGGGGGAGGTTAGGGGTAGGGGGTAGGAGAGGGTTAGGGATAGCTGAATTACTTCCTTGTCGGGATCTTCTCTGTTCTAGCTTCCGGCATTGGTATTATATCCGCCGGACTCACGTCATACCAATTCCCTGGCAGGGAGCAATGAAATAGGGGTATAGAGAAACGGAGAGGTGGGAGGATATATAAATTATCAGTGATTGCATTAACTCTTGTAAAGGCATCTATGATTCATCATTCCCCATTTCCCTGGCACTCCTCCAGATCAGTCTTATGTGTTTCTGATCACCTGAGTCTGATCATTATCTTGCAAAAAATAATCCCTAAACAGCAGGAGGAGAATGTCAGTAAAGTGTTGTTGACCAAGACAATAAAAAAAGCAATGAGCAGCACAGCAGTATTTGTTCAACAGGCAAAAATAGCTACAAATGTGTTATTATTAATTAATAACCATAAATACACATGTGCCATTTATGCAGGAGTCAGAGTTGGACAGTAGAAATATAGAGTAGTCATAGTTGAAGGATTAGAGTACCGACTCCACAGTCCTACTAATGACATGAATGAGCAAAAGTCTATGAAGCCACCAACTGCTGCTCTTCCATGTTTATAGTGGGCTAGGGGAGGGTATGATGTGTCAAATCACAGCACCTCCTCCCACAAGCACAGAAGACTCACATAGGTGTTACTTTGATGTTTTCTTTCTGTGTACATACAGAATTCACACAAAAGGTCATTCAAAATCATTCAAGCATTTATAAATGTAGAAGTTAATTTGAGCTATTGAAAACCTAGTGTGAGACACTGAAATGAAAATATGGAAATCAATAAAATGTACAATACATTATTTTTAAGTGACTCATTTGCATGACAAAATGTCTTGGCAAGAAGAATCACATCAATACTGATTAACTTATTGTCTCAGACTGATTTTCAGATATGTTGGTGACTTTTTCATCTTGCAAGTTATCTCTATGTACTTTCAGCAGCTTTGAAGGATAACCTTAAGGAGATTTGTGCATGAATATCCTGTGCTAATTAGCGCATGACACATTTCTTAAATGCCTACTTTTTCTAATCACATTTAAACTGTTTTGATTATAAACGTAGATCGTTTATCAAATCACAACTCCGTTTAAGGTTTGTTTAAGGATTCATCTCTGTTGGCTGTATTTCCCAATTGAAATCTCGGCTTGCATTAAAATTCTCTGCTTGCACTACAGTTTTAACCTTCAGCAATGTCCCCTTTTAAGCATAGCTTGAGCAGTGGGATCATCTGTGGCTAAACCATTTTGGTTTTCTCAAATCTCTCTATATTTCAATAGGCCAAAGAGGGATATATGCAAACAGGCATTAACAGACAGTTTATCTTGCATGTGTAGAATGGTGTGCTTGCCTCGGTAGTAACTCAAATATAAAACATAAAATACACTTATTTTGGAGCCAATGGAGAGGTTTGCCCTAGCCATTTGTTCCTAAGGACAAAAACACAGTCAAGAAGATCTAACACAAAAGAGGGGATGCAATCGGGAAACTGGCTGACGTGATCCCGACAGCCGGCTTCCCGACTGCTTTATCCCGACGCGGGTTAAATGACAGGCGTCTATATCTAGACGCCTGTCATTTTCCCAATGCCGGGAGACAGGCGCCTGGCATCCCAATCGAAGGGATACCGGGCGCCGCGAGGGGACAGCTGCGAGGGGGGAGGGTTAGGTTTAGCGCACAAAGGGGGGATTTAGGGTTAGGCAACCCTACGGGAGGGTTAGGGTTAAGCTAGGGGGAGGGAGGGTTAGGGTTAGGCCCCCCGGGGGGGACTTAGGGTTAGGCACCCCCCTGGGGTTTAGGCAGCGGGGAAAGGGGGGTTAGGGTTAGGCACTTACAGGGGGGACTAGGGTTAGGCACCTCTAAGGAGGGTTAGGGTTAGGTTAGTATATACTTACCTGAGGACGATTGGGATTTCTAGCGCTGTTGGGCTGGCGCTGCCGGGATCTGTCCATCTGTCGGGCTGCGGTATTCATACCGATTGGAGTGTGGTTGATTTATAGATCTATATCACAGAAAAACTGGTGTAAAGGACCTGCCACCCTAGACCGCCTATGTTATTACAGATCACTGCCCTTGTCAGATACAGTATACAGTAATGAAGTGCGCCCTGTTGCTACATATCTCCATAGCATCATCCTCCATCACATACAATTTGTATTTATAAATCTGTATAAAAAAATAAATGTATTCAGCTTTCACTTAAACAAATCGGGTTCGGTATATTAGGTCGACATTCATCATGTCAACATGAATGTCGAAATTGGCATTATGTCAACAATGATAACATGTTCACATGGTCGGAATGCCAACAATGTGGTTAAGCTCTCCCTAATGTAGTAAATCTATCCCTAACCCTATTGTCGGCATTTTAATAATGTCGACATTTCATATATCAACATTCTATCCATGTTGACATTATCCAGATGTCAACAGCCTGGTGTCAACATTATAAATGTAAACATGTCACCATTGATAATCTGACTGCCAACCATAGAAATTCACCAAGCTCAAGAAGAGGGGAGAGAGCATCAGGTCACCTCATGTATCAGCTGGTGCTGTAAGCAGAATGGAGGATCCTTGGAAATAGAGCTGAATGCAGATGCCCCCATTGCTCTAGCAAGGGGAGAACATGTTAGTATCACATTTTCTGTAGGCGGTATTGTAGCTTTAAGATCACACATTTCTACTAATAATAGAAGTCATTTGTCACATTTAGAACAAATACAGGAGTCTTGCATATCTCATTTCTAGTACAAATGTAATATACTTTTATAAAAAAAACTTTTTAAGTTCCATCATGATAACATTGGTATTACTAGTGGAATTGGTGGTCTGAAAAATCTATTAAAATCTCATTCATAATTAGTTGTTTAATTTTAGTTTTCACTCCTTCATCTGTTTCTCCAAGCACACTATTATTCATTTATCTTGTAGTGTACTAATGCAAGTTATACATAGAGTATTTCATTGGCATTAGATAAGAGCAGGGGAAATTAAGTAAAATGCACTTTTTAATGCTCCTTTTCATACTTATGTAGCTCCCAGACCCAATGGGGACGGGCAGGTATCAGGTGCTGACTGACTTATTGGTAAAATTTACCAGCAAGTCGCGTAGTGTAAAATATCATCAAGTGTATGAAACTATGACACCCAGCATGCCAGAGCTCTAAGGAGAATGGATGTAACATCAGAATCTGCCATTGATGGATCAGAGTCCATAGCCTGAGCAGCCATAACTTCACTGGATTGAGTGTACAGCTGCTAAACCTACAGAGGGGGCAGAAATATACAGCAAGTGGCATTGCTACATGTTTGAGAGTCCTGGAACTGGGCAGATAAGAAAAAAGGGGATACAGCATTCAATTAGTGAAACTATTAAGAAAGATAGAACATGAGCATCCTTAAATCAGATGTAAGGGTAGAGAGATTACATTACATCTACAGTAGATACTGTAAAAGATGAGAAGGGACTTACATCCAATAAACAGAGCTCCTAGCAGGGCCGTAATGACTGTATGACACTTCCTGCAAATGCCAGATAGGCCTATGCTCCTATTTGCCTGTCCGGTTTGCTGTCAGAGGCTAAGCTGTTTGGTGGCGTAACCAAGCAACTCCGCCTTCTGGTGCTATGCCTGACAGGTTTTCTGGATGTGTACAAGCCTGGTCGACAGTCAGAGGATGAGTCATTCCGAGGGGGCTGAGCACCACACCCCTGATGGATATAAGGCATGATGAGATGCTACAATGCCATGTCATGCATACTAGGGGGAGGTTGGGAGCCACTTGAGGAGCCAAGAGGAAGATGCCAGGAGCAGGAAGCCGTTCATAAGGTGGGCCTGTGTGCTTTAAATGACCGGGATGATTTTTAGTCCCAGTCTGAGTGTGGTCAGGTAGATTTGTACTTGGGCTGAGGTTTATTTTGCTCTGAGGTTTCATTTTGTAATGTACTGTACAGCTTCCTTAATCCCATCTGCCCACCTTATGTATAATGTAAGTTTACACAAAATGATGACATATGCATCTTGTAATATAATTAGAGACACTAACATTATAACATTAGAGACACTTATTAAAAAGGCCTAATAAAATCAGATCTTAATTTTGGGTCTTAAACTACTGTAAAAAAAACTCCTAATAATTAGCTTCTTCTGGACATGGTAAAAAATAAATATAAAAAATTGCACAGTCTCATTATTATACACAAGGTTTCTTGGGGTAAAATATGTTCTCTGATTGTTCCATTCTCACCACTATTTTCTAGTCCACACTGGATTTCTCTCCTGCTTCCAGATAATCTTCTCTATTGGACAAATCTGTTGAGCGCCACTTTGATATGATTTCTTCACAAGTAATGTGACGAGTAATTTTGTGGCTATATCTTTTCCATCTTAAAATCCCACACCAGAATGTCAAAGTGTAGATCAGGAAGCAGCATGATATATAATTACTTCGGAGCCAAACAAGTTTCCCAGAGAGATAAATCATTGAAAAAAAGCTAGCAAAATCTATATATTTTGTAAGAAGAACTGAGGTTAAAATACTGATTGAAATCTTGTCTGATTTTTGCCATGTTCTGATACCACAGAAGAAAAAAAAAGTCTGGGTTTCTTCAAGCAAACATAAGAAAAAAAGTATTCCAGACTCCAGTGTATGCACATAAAATATAAAATGAATTCAGAAAGCATCAGAAAAAAATGTACTTAGATTTTTTCTGACTAGTACACAGCAAGATGAAAAAGAATACAGAATTTTCCCAAGATCCTTTGCATAGGACGACTTAGAGAAAATAGCAGGAACTGCATAACATAAGGGTAGTTGTTTTACCCACATTGATAACGTATTAAAGAATTCAGTATCTGGAAAACTTGAATTGCAGTTTTGAGGTAGCAATTTCAGGCACTTGTAATAAATCACTCAATCATTATCCCTGTCATAGGATAGGTGTTCTTGTTCTTTGAAGGATGCAGTAACTTTCCTACAGATTCTACAGAGTGCTCTATTACAGAAACACTTTACTTCTAACTGTTTGGGAACAACCTGATTCTGCCTTTTAAATGATTGCCCCCTTTAAAATATATTTCTACTGTTCTAACTCTAAGGGGAAAATATCACAGAAATGTTGTAAATTTGGTCAAGGGTAGCACGGAGTCAAAAAATTATCTTATATCTCTATACTTTTGGCTGAATCATTTCTGGCTACTAATACAAAGCATATATCAATATAATTGAGTTTTCTCGTATGCAGAGAACAAAAACAAATGCACCAGCTACAGGATCTATTAATCTTATATGTAATACTACCTAAGGAGCAAGACAAATGATGCAGACTATAACTATACATGTATATATACATGACCTTCTTTAATTCAGACAATCCCAAATTTGTGAAAGACAAAACACAAGCTTATTGCTGCTGCTCTGTGATAATGTCATGCACACAGAAATGAATAGCAATGATCTATTGAGGAGGGGAATTCCATGGTTAGCCCAAGAAAGGCAAAATTCTTCAAGTCATTTAGTATATTTGAAACATAAAGTTCCACATTATATGCGTGGGGGTTGGACAAGAATACTGGATAATAAATCATAGACCTATTTTTAAAATGGGACTGAAATCATGGAGATAATTTGCTGTATTGTACTATTCTGTAAGGTTTCATCTGAGATAATGAACTTAAAGTGATTTGATAAAATGTATAATTTCCCATATGGGTCAAGTTTCGTCAATTTCACGTCAATTACCTCTTTCCATAATGCTACAAATACTGCTAAATGATTTCTTACAAAATTAGGGGAAAAAATGTATTAGTATTCATTTTGTGATCAATATAAATAATAGCAGAGCAGAAGAGCAAAAGATACCCACATTATATATAAAATAAAACATACTTGCATAATAAGCCTTCACAAGCACTGGTATCAAAATATATATTTCTAATACCACTTGACCCGGCAATCCAACCCTTTCCCCTTTTAAACCAAGGAGCTACCCGGGGTTAACTCTGCAGTAACCTGGGTTTTAGCTCTGGTGTAAAAGGGATATGATACTATACTTCCTCCCAACTAAACCCCCCTCTTAACTTCCAAGTATAAGTGCTATTGATTCGCTACACATGAAACATGATGTACAGAGGTTCCCAAACTCAGTCGTCAAGGCACCCTAACAGTCCAGGTTTCGAGGATATCATGCTTAACCACAGGGGACTTAATTAGTACCTAAGTCAATTTAATTTAATCACCTGTGCTCAATCATGGATATCTCTAAAATCTGAACTATTGAGGAGCCTTGAGGACCACATTTGGCATTCCCGGATTAAGGCCCACATGGGCCAGGAGCTGAAAATGTTCAAGGGCCTATACTGAGAAGGGGAATAGCTGTGATCGGTGCTGTGTGGGTGTGGTCAGAGTCACCTTGGTGTGTACACCCCCTACACTATGAGACACAATTTCTCCCTAACTACATAGAAATAGAAAAATTGCATAATGTTTTTTAGGGGGAAAACTAGAAAAACTATTTAAATACTTAAAATGTATGGCCAGTTAGGCAGCTGGTAATCATGCTGTCATGTTGATGGGCCTATTTTTATGTGGAGGCCTGGAGCTGTAGCTCCATCTGCCCCATTGTTAATCTGGCCCTGGCGTTTGGGACCCTCTGATGTAGACTATCAGCTTTGCAAATCAGGGATGGGCTATTTTGAACCAAACATAACAAGCACTAAGGGCCAGAAGAAGAACATCTTAAATCCATTTTATTAATTGCTGATTCTGGTGATATTATGAGAGCCAGGCTCTCGATTCTTGTAACAGTCCACTGTGGAGCATTCTGTAAAGGGGCGAGGTGGTGTTCTGTTACTCATATGGAGCTCAACATTTATTTAAAATTCTGTTGATTAAAGGCCTAAATATTGGAAATCTCATTTTGAGTCATTGGTATGGAAAGGTAAGTCCTAAGTGGGTGGTGTATATTTAATAGTCTTTTACACAAGTCCGAGTACATCAATCTGTGATATATGATATATTTGAATATAGACCATTCCATATCTTAAATGCTGCTATTTTCAGGGACTTCAATATTAAATAGATTTACTTGGACTTGCTACTTCTGTTTATTACTTTTTTTACCACCATACATTGTATTTACCTCAATAATTAGATATAATTGTTGCCTTAACGACTTTAGTCATAATGTTACATTTCTGCAACATTTAAGAAATAAGTGTATTATTTGTCAGTATACCAAAAGTGAGTTGGAATTCTCTACTGGGCTGTCTTATTCTGTACACAGATCATTAACTGCCTGAGACTTCCATTTGTCCTGTGACATTGAGGAAGGAAATTATACTTTCTTCTCTTGGATTTGCTCCAGTACTCAAATTGCCTCTACATTTGCTTTAGTATTTGTCACGATTGATGACTTATTGTAGCTGATAAATATGTCAGGTTGTTAAAATATGATACATGATGTCGTTTAAATATATCTTATACAAATTCAATATTGGCTTAACATACCTGGTATGAAATTAAGGTCTTTTGAAATGATGGAAACAATGTATACTGGATTAGTAATTAAAGCTATAAGGCAACGACTACTAAGATACAGTATGTTTGACTAGAGTCTGAGCACCTTACTCTCATCATCACCACTCTATCACTCACCTGAATGTCCAAGAGTTTTTAAGTAGGTTGGGAAGATATACTGTAGATCAAGCTGCAGTCAGTTATATCATCACAGGAGCACACTAGCATTATAGGATTTCCATAGATGATGTTGTAGAATGAAATAACCTGTCCACTCATGATTATGGGGTCAAGTGGAGAAGTTGCTAAAGCAAACAATCAGATTGTAGCTATAATTTATCTAGTACATTCTATGAAATGAGAGTTATACTGATTGGTTGCTACGGATACTGTCTGTGGTGGGGTAGTGTATTAAAGTGAGTGTGTTTGTGTGTATTAATGTTGTCTGTGTGTGAGGGGTGTATTCATATTATGTCTGTTGTATATGGGTCACTGATGGTCTCTGTATTATATGGCGGCCACTGATGGTCTCTGTATTATATGGCGTTCTCTGCGATGCTCCTATTTGCAATGTGCAAGAATAATACTGGTACCCTGTGTGCTGAGAAGTAACACCCTTTCCCCGTGAGGGCACGCCCCTGTTTCGGACGCACACATTTGACACACATAAAGTCCCTAGTTTACAGTGCCTTGACAAAATATGTAATAAATGCATCTGAAACCTGGCACAGAAATGGAGTAACAAGCTTGGATTATTGAGAACCTGATGAGTCCTGTCTGTATCTGATTGTATGAGACTGAGCTATGCTTAGATTTAAGGATTTGCATCCCGTCTGTTGAATATATACATATATATACATACAGTGGTCGAAGTGGAATTTTGAAGTGGGGGTATGGAAACATCAGTGGGGCTTTGCTTAGGCAGGCCCAAATCTTGAAACCCCCTGATATTTCCATACCCCCATTTCAAAATAAGGACAGTGACATAGTCACTTACCAAGGGCACGGGCTCTTTGCCCGCTTTACAAACACCAAAGGCCTGAGGACTGACTGGGCCCAAGGGCCTAGTGTCCAACAACCCCGGTGGTCTGGGGAGGATTAAATAAGTGAAAGTGGGTGAAGCTGCCTACCATGGGGCTGGGAGAGGCTGCAGTGGGGAGCTTCATTTAGGTTTTTTCCTTTCCACCACTGCAGCACTTAGATGCCCCAATTATACTGGAAGAATTGGACCTTGTTCTCAAATCTTCTCCTGCCTCTAAGGCTCCTTGTTGTGATGGAATTCCCATGGAGGTGTATAAAAAAATGTAAAACTAAAAATGTTCCTCCATATTCAGGAGACCTTTAATGCTCTTTATGAGGTAGGGGCTCTTCCTTATCTATGTCTGAGGTAATTATAGTTGCTATTGCTAAACCAGATAAAAAAACCCTACTGATTGAATCCTGTAGGCCTTTTTCTTTCTTATCAACTGATTCTAAGGTACTTGCTAAAATGCTTGCTGTTAGGCCTCTGTGATTACCACTACAGTGCATCCTGGCTTTATTCCTGGGAAATCTAGTAGCACATTATGTTATTTAATTGTTCTCCATAATATACTTGCACCCTTATTAACCCTGTGTGTCTCATTTTGTTTTATCCTGCAAATGACAATTGTGTTTTTTTCTTTTATGTCTTTTTTTATTGTTTGCTTATGCGTCATGTAGTGACAGCTCTGTTCTTTTTCTTTGTTCTTTTCTTTTGTGTGCTGTGCTTTGTACTGTTACAAAAATCTTAATAAAAATCACATGATTAAAAAAAAAAAACCATGGGACCAGATGTAGAACCTTTTTAGTGCATGCATTTTACGCCTGCAATGTGGGTTTTGCGCCCATGACCAGTGGCGTAACTAGAGAGGGTGCAGGGGGCGTAGTTGCTATGGGGCCCGCCACTTGGGGGGTCCCGCGATCCAGCATCTGCCTTTTTTTTTAATATGGTTTATTTAATCTGGGCCGGCTCTGTACCCTCTGTAGTTACGCTGGCTGGACCCTCTGGCACTGCTATTGGGTCCACCTCGCTCTCACTGTGAGACTGACCCGTTACCGCACGAAGGAGAGCTGCCCACAGCAAGACTCGCGAGAGTCATGTGAGTGACAGTCAGTGTACAGGAAGAAAGGAGAAGCACAGCGCCCGCCGCCCAGCATTCAGGTAACACGTGGCGGCGGCGGCGTCTGTTGCTGCGTCCTCCTCATTCTCTTACATTGGCAGGCTGAAATTACCCGACGGGAGGGGAGGTTGGGGAGCCGTCCAGTACTACCGGTAGGCAGCAGCGGGGCAGGCCGCAGCAGGGTAGCCGGATTAGAGCACTGTGATGTGGGAAGCGGTTCTGGTAGACAGCACCGGGGCGGATGAGATACAGCGCTGGTATAAAGTGTATAGGAGACTGCCTGTGCTATTAGTGAGTAGTGTAGAAGATGCTATACTGCTGGTATAGAGTCACTACTCTCTATACCAGCAGGATCCAATCCCCTACACTATTCACTAATAGCACAGGCAGTCTCCTATACACTCTATACCAGCACTAGGCATTACCACTGTGGTGGAAACCTGACTTGGGGGGCCCCTTAGAAATTTTGCTATGGGGCCCTCAAAGTTCTAGTTACTCCCCTGCCCATGACTATACTTAATGTAGCTTGATGTAGATGAGGACTTCTGTGGGGTTTAAAAGTCTCACTCTGTTTTTTCAATAGATGGAGATTAATTGTTCTCTAAAAGTCTTACAGCACAAGAAATAAGAACTATACTGCAAAACTCAGAATATTTTATTCTTGGCAGTTTATATCATGTGCATAGTTTAGTACATATATTGTGCTTCAGTGGGATTTGACAAACAGATAATAGGCATGTACACTGCTGCAGAATAAATAGAACTGCTGCCGGTGATTCTTTGTAAACAAGTTAGAGTATTTCCTAAAGTGGTAAATAACACATTAATAACAAACCATGCCAAATACTGCTGACCGCAATAACGCCCAATATATTTGCAAAGGGATAGACACGTACAGTACTTACTGTCATGAGATGATTCTCCATTAAACTGGACTCCTACGTGCTTTGATTTGGGAGAAATGTGCAGGGTTTATATGAGGTGACTGACATTTGTAATGAGGTGCCAGCCACACTGTTTTATTGAAAATGTACTATTTTACCTGAGATACTCAAGTGTTTACAGTGTGTAACTTTGACTGGATGGTGTGAGTGCAAATAATTGAATCTTTATATGACTATTGTTTTGCTTTTTGTTAATTTCTTTAATGAGAGGTTACCAAACAATTGCACAGACATGCCTTTAACAGGGGAAATGAAATATCAGGGATGATAAGTTAATATACAACAGCACATGTCACTGCACAATCTGTCAGTCTTAAAGGGGACCCCATTTTTCATGATCTAAGTAATACCTCTTTTCGACCAAAAACGCGGGTCTGACCTGGGTTTTCAGACATGAGGCCTTATTCAGACCCGGTCGCAAGCGTTGAGCGCTCGCAACAGGGTCGATGTATTCCCACTGGGCATGCGCACGTTGGAGCCGGCTCCGACGTACGCATGCGCGAGACCCGGCTAGCGACGGGCACTCCGTCGCTACGGGTCTCTCACCAAAGGGGGCGAGCTGTCAATGGTGATTGACAGCTCACCCCATTTGGGAGGCGGGCAGGGGGGGTGGGCGGCCAGACGGAGGCGCTCCCGACGGAACGCTTGCCGTTTAGGGGCGGCCCCACTGACAGCAGCAATTATGTCAGTGGGAAGCTTCCTGCTCGATCAGAGCAGGAAGCTCCCTGGGGCTTGTGCTTGCCAAGACCCAACCTTAGGGTCTCGTCGCAAGCCCCGATGGTCGCGATGGTCTTGACCATCGCGACCATCACCCTGGTCGGTCGCTAAGCTGTGGGTGGTAACCCACAGCTTAGCTAGCGACCAGGAGGCCGCACTAAAAAAAGTAAGCGGCTGACCTCATTCAGAGAGAGCAATCGCTTCTTGCGACCGCCTCTGAATGAGGGCCATGGTTCTAACCCAGGTCAGAGACCATTTACTCAACACCATCGATATGGGTTATTCTCAGGTCATCCCTGTTCACACTGAAACTGGGTCTGCCCTGCTAAACTTGTGAGGTCATAAAAAGTGGGAGGTGACTGCTCCACAACCACCAATCAGCTCATTTTAGGGATGACCCAGGTCGGATAATCTGGGTTGCACCGTTTACACTGCACCATTACCCAGGTCCATCCTGGGTCCGACCCTGGTAGCTACCTGAGTTGGATTGCCGGGTCACTTTTACACTGAGCTGTGACTTGAGGGTAGAACCAGCAAAACCCAGGTTTTTGCTCAGTTGTAAAAGGGGTATAAGTATAGAACTTGTTGTAGAGGAAGAATGTAAGGAGACAGTGAGGAGAGTGTAACTTTCAACCTACATACAAATAACCTCTCCAGCATCTATAATACTGTAATAATTTGATTATTATAGTAGTGCATCTAAGTTAAAAAGTAAAATGCTACTAAACCTAGCTACCCGGCTTTATTGGCAAAATTTAAATAGCTTGACACTTGCAGGTAGACTACATTATTCACAGTGCCGTGCAACCCAAGGGAATAACTATAGCCACAGATGTGTGCGCTATATAAATAACTGGTAATAAATAAATAAATAGCAATAGCAGCCCTTGAAATTGCTATGATTCTTGAACAAAAAATTTTGACGTTAAAACATAATATGGTTTTATAATAAATGTATTGAAAAATGATAAAAGTACATTAACAGTAAATAATTAGATTATGTGCCATAAATTAGACACAATTACATCTGGATACTGATTGGGGATGAGGCAGGCATCAAAGTGGGTATGACTTAATGATGGTGCGTATAGGGTCGGTCCCATAATAAATTTGCTATGTAATGCAGATATTTCTTGGTAAGTGATTATTCAAGGGAGTTTAGTTGTCCATTTACTCAACGCAAGTAAAAATTTGGTGCCCCCCATCACAGCCGCTGACACTGTAATGTAGCATTTCGCAAGCAGATACTCCCGCAGTTGCACACAGAATATAGGCATGCCATGGAGGAGTAAAACAGTGAGTTGTGGGTGAGGGGGGCGCCGGATGTGTCACACTGACAACAGAAGCTGCTGAAGAGCAGCAACACCAATGTCACCAATGAGCAGGAACAGACTATAGATAGACGGAGGTGGCAGCTGATGGTCTGACACTGAGCTCTCCACTAGTGTAAGGTGGCTTCTCAGGTGCCAGGAAGAGGTGCCATGTATTGGGCGGCCATGGCGGTACACTCCGGGTACATAGATACAGCCCTAAGTGGGGTGAATATATTGTGGGCAATGGAAGGGTGCCCCTTCAGTGCTGGAGCCCGGTGGCAGGCGCCTCCATTGTGCCCCATAGTTCTGCCCCTGCTGCATTGTCATGTATGCCAGTGACACTACATAACGGAATCAGTATGAACGACCGGCGGCTGGAAGCCCTGGCCAGGACAGAATCCAGACTGGCTTGTAAGTATACTATCCCTCCCCTCTACCCCCCCCTAACCCTCCTTTTGTGGTGCCCAACCCTAACCTCCTTGGGGGGTACCTAACCCTAAGTTACCCCAGTGGTGCCTAACTCTAACCCTCCTTTTGTGGTGCATAACCCTAACCTCCCGCCTAACCCTAACCTCCCTGGGGGGATGCCTAACCCCAACCCTCCTTTTTTGGTGCCTAACCCTAGCCTTCCTGGGGGGGTGCCTAAACCTAACCCCCCAAGTGGTGCCTAACCCTAACCCCCCTTCCCTACACCCTAAATTTAAATATCCTGGGGGGGTGCCTAACCTTAACCCCCCTTTCCCACAGCCTAACCCTAAAACTCCCAGGGTGGTGCCTAACCCTAAGTTGCCACCAAGGATGCCTAAGCCTAACCCCCCCCGGCTAATACTTACCTGCGTCCGGTGTCTTAAGATCAGGATGCCGACACAGGTATCCTGATGCGTAAGGGGATGCTGGCATCCGTATTTTGCCCAGCAGTGGGATGCCAGCATCGGTATATCGACCGTCGGCATCTCGTCCGCCAGGATGCGAACTTCATCCCCTACAAACAAATACTTCTTAATATCAGAAATGCATTGGATATACATTGGATATATGGATTCCAGTCATGGGAAAGCAAACTTTTTTGAGTCCAAAAAATACCCAGGATTGTAATAATTAAATCCTAGTATTACAAGATTCAAAACACACTGTGGATTGTGTCATGGGGCAATGGGATGAGATTTACCTATTTGGTTTCGGTTGCAGTATCCAGTTCTCTCAGGTTTTCCCAGCTGCCCATAGATTCGATAGATTCCCATGATGCAGTCACTGATAGGCTGGGGGCAGGGACAAAACTGCCAGAGACAATTCAGGCAGCCGTCTCTGTGTGCTAGCCCTGAAGGGGGAACCTCTCCTCCATTATCCTAGCCAGCTTTTACTGTCCCTTAAAAAGTGCCCACAGCTGCCATTATCCCTGCACTTTGCCCCTGCAGCTAGCATCTGACTGGCCTGCTAGGCACATTGCAGCTACTTGCTGAGCAGTCATCAGATGCTGTTGACTGACCCAGTAGTGGCAGCTGCAGGTGGCGGGCTCCATCTGTGTGCATCAGCAGCACCACTGATTCCATTTTCTGCAATCAGCTGTGATATCACAGGTGGTCAACCAGGCTGCTGCAGGTCCTCCCTGCAGCCATAAGAACAGAAGAGCCATGTCCAGCACTCAGAGACAGACCCTCATTCTGGACAGGTAAGTGCCATTGGAGGTGTAACAAAATGTTTTAATTTTACCTAGGGGGATAGTACATTTTTGCAATGGGTGGGTACTTGTTTTTTTTCTTGGGGTGGTGGGTTTTAATAATATCTGGGGTGGGGGTGGTGTTATATTGTTGATTGTGTGTGGGGGGTGTATTAATATTGTGTGTACAAGTGTATGGGTGTGTTCATATTATCTGCATTATTTGTGGGTCACTGATGGTCTCTGCATTATATACTGGTCACTGCAATGCTCTCTGTATAAAATGGTGGTCACTGCAACATTCTTTGCATTATATGGAGGTTAGTGAAACACTCTCTGCATTATATGGTGGGCACTGCGACACACTGCATTATATGGTGGGCACTGAAAAGCTCTGTGTATTATAATGCAGGCACTGCAATGTTATCTGTATAATATAGTGGTCATTGGGATGATCTCTGCATTATATGACAGGCAATGCAATACTCTCTGTATTATTTGGAGGTCACTCTGATATTCTCTGCTTTATATGGGGCTCACTGTGATGTTCTCTGCATATATGGTGGTCACTGTGATGTTTTCTGCATTAAATGGTGATTACTAAAATGCTCTTTGTATTGTCTGGTGATCACAAAAATGCTTTCAGTGGTGTAATTTTTACAGTAGAGCATATACATCAAATTAGCAGTCCAAATTGGCATGGATCTGCATCCATGGGCAAATGCGAGCGGTGATAGGTTAGCGGGAAATAGGCTGTAGCTGGATGGGGAATCGCATGATACAACTCAATTTCAAAGGGATGCCATGGTCGTGTTATTTGCTTTATGAAGTCGGAAAGTTGGTATGGGTTTAGCACCAACATGTATCTTGCCTTTGGGTGAACTAGAACTCATCACAGGACTCCAGCTTTTCTACTGCAGCTGAGCCTGGGAGAGAACTGGACCATGCATCTGCCAATAAGAGAAGGCCCTTTTGAGCACCTCCATGTGAATATGGTAAGTGAAAGAAGGGAGGAGAGGGATGCTGGGGGGATGAGAGAAAAGGAAAGCAGGGGAGGGGAGAGGAGGAAGGATAGCATTAAGGACAGGATGGGGAGATGGATGGCAGAGAGGGGATATGAATGGCAGAGATGGAGAGGGATGGCAGAAAGTACAGGAGGGACAAGATGGATGGCAGAGAGGAAAGGAGAGGGAGATGGATAGCAGAAAGTGCAAGAAGGGGTAGAATGGATGGCAAAGAGGGCAGAAGAGAGGAGATGAATGGCAGAGAGGACAGGAAGGGGTAGATGGATAGCAGAGAGGACAGGAAGGGGTAGAATGGATGGCAAAGAGAGCAGAAGAGAGGAGATGAATGGCAGAGAGGACAGGAAGGGGTAGATGGATAGCAGAGAGGACAGGAAGGGGTAGATGGATAGCAGAGAGGACAGGAAGGGGTAGAATGGATAGCAGAGAGGACAGGAGGGGTAGATGGATAGCAGAGAGGACAGGAAGGGGTAGATGGATAGCAGAGAGGACAGGAGGGGTAGATGGATAGCAGAGAGGACAGGAAGGGGTAGAATGGATGGCAAAGAGAGCAAAAGAGAGGAGATGAACGGCAGAGAGGACAGGAAGGGGTAGATGGATAGCAGAGAGGACAGGAAGGGGTAGATGGATAGCAGAGAGGACAGGAGGGGTAGAATGGATGGCAAAGAGAGCAGGAGGAGATGGATGGCAGAGAGGACAGGAAGGGGTAGATGGATAGCAGAGAGGACAGGAGGGGTAGATGGATAGCAGAGAGGACAGGAGGGGTAGATGGATATCAGAGAGGACAGGAGGGGTAGATGGATAGCAGAGAGGACAGTAGAGGGGAGATGGATGGCAGGGAAGTCAGGGGTGGAGAAGAAATAAAATGAAATGCAAACATATAATGCTTTTATTACCCTTTTTTTCTTACTCCTAATCCCGAGATTAATTCCGGATCCCAAGACTAGATGGTAATCCTTAAATCCCGGGATTTGTAAATAATTTGGTACAGGAATACCTAATTGAATACTATATTCGTTTATAGTAAAAAGTAATAACAGTCTATTTGTCTCTTGTATTTCTTAAAACAGCTCTATTTTTTCATAATTACTGTATTTTCAAATGCTAATTCTAAATATATTTATCTGAAAAAAGTGGAATGTAAGTATGAAGGAAGAATCCCCAAGAATGACTTACAGTAGATACAGTAGGAACAGGTACCCCCAAAAGCACAGAGTAGTAATGTTACATTAGTACAGGTTGAGTCTCCCATATCCAAAAAAGACTTGGGACCAGAATTATTTTGGATATCGTATTTTTCCGTATTTTGGAATATTTGTACCATAATGAGATATCTTGGTAATGGGACCCAAGTCTAAACACATAGGGCCTGATTCAGAGCCGCTCGTAAGCGGCCGCTCGTTCGCTCCGAGCGATGTTCGCACAACTGCGCATGCGTACGGCTCGTAATTAGGGGTGTGCACCGGCCACTTTTCGTGTTTTGTGTTTTGGTTTTGGATCTGGATCTTTCTTCGTGTTTTGGATCTGGATTGGTTTTGCCAAAACCACCCTTCCGTGTTTTGGGTTCTGGGTTTTGTGTTTTGGATCTGTATTTTTTTGAAAAAAAGCATAAAAACAGCTAAAATCACAGAATTTGTAGGTTTTTCTGCTCCTATGCTATTATTAACCTCAATAACCTTAATTTCCACTCATTTCCAGTCTATTCTGAATACCTCACACCTCACAATAGTGTTTTTATGTCCAAAAGGTTGCACCGAGGTAGCTGGATGACTATGCTAAGCGACACGAGTGGGCGGCACAAACACGTGACCCATCTAGGCGTGACACTGCAGTGGCAGACAGGATGGCATTGAAAAACTAGGCCCCAAACTGTACATAATGCAAAGAAAAAAAAGAGGTGCAAGATGGAATTGTCCTTGGGCCCTCCCACCCACCCTTATGTTGTATAAACAGGACATGCACACTTTAACAAACCAATCATTTCAGCGCCAGGGTCTGCCACACAACTGTGGCTGAAATGATTGGTTCGTTTGGGCCCCCACAAAACAAGCTGGCAATTTATCTGTCCCTGCACAAACTGGCTCTACGGAGGCAAGATGTCATCCTCATCCTCCTCATCCACCGATTCCTCACCCTCTTCAGTGTGTACATCCTCATCCTCACAGAGTATTAATTCGTCCCTGCTGGAACCACAGGTCCCTCTGTACGTTCTGGAGGCTGGTCTCCCTGGAAGAGTTGATAATTCATTTTATGAACATCATCTTCTCTACATTTTGTGGAAGCAACCTCCTACGCCTTTCGCTGACAAGGTTCCCGGCTGCACTAAACACTCTTTCGGAGTACACACTGGAGGGGGGGCAACTCAGGTAAAATAGAGCCAGTTTGTACAGGGACCTCCAAATTGCTTCTTTTTCCTGCCAGTACAGGTACGGACTGTCTGACATGCCTACTTGGATGCTGTCACCGATGTAATCCTTTAACTGACAGACGCACACGCTTGTCGCTGCTGCTTTGAGGATTCAAGTGCGGCTACAGCCCACACAATTCACAAAGACAGAAAAAAAAAAAGAATATTTTTATTGTTTGTGGAGCACACTTTGAGGGTTACACCACCCTTTAACAGACAGACGCACGCTTGTCGCTGCTGCTTTGAGGATGCAAGTGCGGCTACAGCCCACACATTTCACAAAGACCGAAAAAAAAAGAACAATATTTTAATTGTTTGTGTAGCACACTTTGAGGGTGTCACCACCCTTTAACAGACAGACGCACGCTTGTCGCTGCTGCTTTAAGGATGCAGGTGCGGCTACAGCCCACACAATTCACAAAGACAGAAAAAAGAAGAATATTTTTATTGTTTGTGTAGCACACTTTGAGGGTGTCACCACCCTTTAACAGACAGACGCACGCTTGTCGCTGCTGCTTTAAGGATGCAAGTGCGGCTACATCGCACACAAGTCACAAACACATTAAAAAAATAGTTTTTTATTTTTTGGAGCACTTTGAGAGTTACACCACCCTTTAACAGACAGACGCACGCTTGTCGCTGCTGCTTTAAGGATGCAGGTGCGGCTACAGCCCACACAATTCACAAAGACAGAAAAAAAAAGAACAATATTTTAATTGTTTGTGTAGCACACTTTGAGGGTGTCACCACCCTTTAACAGACAGACGCACGCTTGTCGCTGCTGCTTTGAGGATGCAGGTGGAATCTAGACGGGATTTGGAACCGAGGACACACTACCTCCATCAATTGTCTAAATCCCACTGCACTAATGTCGGATACCGGACGCACGTCTAACACCAACATAGCAGTCAAGGCCTCAGTTATACGTTTTGCTTCAGGATGACTGCTGTCGTACTTCATCCTCATCGCTAGGGACTGTTGGAGAGTCAATTGTTTAGTAAAAGTAGTGATGTTCCTACTTCCTCTCTGGGATGATGAACAACTCCCAGCAGCAGCAACAGCACTAGGAGGAAGTGGTTCTTGATCTTTCCCTATTTTATTTTTATCGGAGAAAGTTTGGTCCTCCATTTATGTTATATTGATATATATACGTGCGGCTAAAGCGCACACAAACACAGAAAATATTTTTTTATTTTTGCTGGAGAGTAGTGCACTTTGTGGGTTACACCACCCTTTAAGAAATGAGCCAGCCGGCTCTTTACTTATGGGACACAGGCGCACGCTTGGCGCTGCTCCTTTGTTGATGCACGTGCAGCCACAGTGCACACAAGTCACAAACACAGAAAATATATATTTTTTTGGTTTGGAGTGTACTTTGGGGGTTACAGAACCCTTTAACGGTCAAGCCAGCCGGCCCTTTACTTATGACACAGGCGCACGCTTGGCACTACTTTGTTGATGCACGTGCGGCTACTGCGCACACAATTCACAAACACAGAAAATAATTTTTTTTTTATTTGGACTGGACTGTACTTTCGGGGGTTACAGCACCCTTTAACGGTCAAGCCAGCCGGCCCTTTACTTATGACACAGGCGCACACTTGGCACTACTTTGTTGATGCACGTGCGGCTACTGCGCACACAATTCACAAACACAGAAAATAATTTTTTTTTTGGTTTGGACTGGAGTGTACTTTGGGGGTTACAGCACCCTTTAACGGTCAAGCCAGCCGGCCCTTTACTTATGACACAGGCGCACGCTTGGCACTACTTTGTTGATGCACGTGCGGCTACTGCGCACACAATTCACAAACACAGAAAATAATATTTTTTTTGGTTTGGACTGGAGTGTACTTTCGGGGGTTACAGCACCCTTTAACGGTCAAGCCAGCCGGCCCTTTACTTATGACACAGGCGCACGCTTGGCACTACTTTGTTGATGCACGTGCGGCTACTGCGCACACAATTCACAAACACAGAAAATAATTTTTTTTTTGGTTTGGACTGGAGTGTACTTTCGGGGGTTACAGCACCCTTAACGGTCAAGCCAGCCGGCCCTTTACTTATGACACAGGCGCACGCTTGGCACTACTTTGTTGATGCACGTGCGGCTACTGCGCACACAATTCACAAACACAGAAAATAATTTTTTTTTTGGTTTGGACTGGAGTGTACTTTCGGGGGTTACAGCACCCTTAACGGTCAAGCCAGCCGGCCCTTTACTTATGACACAGGCGCACGCTTGGCACTACTTTGTTGATGCACGTGCGGCTACTGCGCACACAATTCACAAACACAGAAAATAATTTTTTTTTGGTTTGGACTGGAGTGTACTTTGGGGGTTACAGCACCCTTTAACGGTCAAGCCAGCCGGCCCTTTACTTATGACACAGGCGCACGCTTGGCACTACTTTGTTGATGCACGTGCGGCTACTGCGCACACAATTCACAAACACAGAAAATAATTTTTTTTTTGGTTTGGACTGGAGTGTACTTTCGGGGGTTACAGCACCCTTAATGGTCAAGCCAGCCGGCCCTTTACTTATGACACAGGCGCACGCTTGGCACTACTTTGTTGATGCACGTGCGGCTACTGCGCACACAATTCACAAACACAGAAAATATATTATTTTTTTAGCACTTGGGGGGAGCACCCCTGATGGACAGAGCACCCCCTGGACAACACTACAGCACCCCTTTAGGACTGGGACACTGCACAGGACTTTGGAGTGGACACAGCCCCTATGGAGAACTGACTGCACAACACAGTCCAGCCAGCCCCTATGGACTTTGAAGTAGTGGACACAGCCCCTATTAACAACAGCAGCACAGCACAACACAGCCAGCCCCTAAGGACTTTGAAGTAGTGGACAACAGCAGCACTACACTACACTACACTACACAGCCCTAACTCCCACCCTCCCTCTTCACTGTCCACAGCCGAGTGAGAAAATGGCGCCGACGCGGGTACCTTATATAGGATCCAAAACCCGCGAGACTCGGAAGGCGGGATGATGACGTTTTGCCTCGATTTCAGATCCGAGTCAGGCGGGAAAAGTCGAGCCTGATTCGGATCGGACTCGGATCGGGGGGGCTCGGGGGGGTTCGGATTTCAGAAATCCGAACCCGCTCACCCCTACTCGTAATACGCATGCGCGAACCAGTCAGTGTGGTCGAAATTCATGTGCTCGCAAAATAGCGAATGCCTGCTAATTTGAGTGACAGAATGAGGCGTTTGTGGGTGGTAACAGGGGAAGGTGCTTGAAAACAGGGAGTGGAGATCCGAACGCAGGCGTGCCAAACGGTCAAAACGGGCGTTTTAAGGGTGTGCATAATTAACAAAGCAGCGTAATCTACCACGTCACTTGGTTGTTTCTTAGCCTGAACTGTTCGCATGATTGCGGTAGGAAAATCCAACCACATGCACTGCGAGCAGTTCAGACACCTTTCGATGTACTCGATTAATCAAATAAATAGCGGAGATGACGTAGGATGCGAGCGGCCAGGGGGCGTTTTTATCAAAATAGCGGCCGCAGGCTTTGTTCGCTCGTTCAGGCTTAGAGGTGTCAACAGACCGCAAAGAGAGAGCACTTCATTTAAATAGCCAGCCCTTTTTTCAGAACGACCATTCGCAAATAGCGGCCGGCTCTGAATCAGGCCCATAATGCATTTATGTTTTATATACTAGTACACCTTACACAATATTTTTAATTATATTTTTACTAATTTTGTTCATCAAACAAAGTTTTTTGTACATACATGAAATTAATTTATGTTTCAGAGATGAGGTCATAATCCCGACCGCTGGGTTTCCGGCATTCAGATGCCCACACCGGAATCCCGACACTTATCAGAATAACTAGGTGGGAGGTTATTTATTAACAATTTCTAATAGGTTTACACCACGGGGAGGGAGGGTTAGGGGTTAGGTTAGGCTTACTTACCTGAAGGTGTCAGGATTCTAACCTGGTTGAGAGGCCGGTTCGGGATTCTGACCACCGGGATCCCGAACTCCAACATCCAATACCCATCCCATATTTCATATACAATTTATAAAACCAACCTGAAGATAATACAATACTTGTAATAATATTTTGCCTTAGACAAAGTTTGAACACAAAAATGCTTCTGTATTTTGGAATATTTGTATATGGGAGACGTGAAAACTGTGGGTGTCAAATGCTCCTTAATGTTAAAAAATATATTTTATATTTAGCTTGTTACACCAGTGATTTCAGTTATTATGTTAAATGTATGACACTAAGGCATTACAATTAAATCTATTATAATAATTTTAAAGATTACTGTGAAGATATACTGTACATACAGTGTAAAATTAAATGTAATGAAACGAACATACAGATGTGCCCAGTTACATTGTGGTTGATCACGCCACAAATGTGCGCATGCATCACGCCATGTGATTCCCCGCATCTGCATACGCTACGGTACGCTATGGCAAGCACTGTGATCACACCATGCATTCCTATGGAAGCGAGGTCGCGTATGCAGTGCGCGTATTCGCTCGCCAGCGCACCTCTCACGCTATGAGTGGTGCGATTTTTCGCACCAGCGGCAAGGATATAGCTGGGTAAATGTATCTAGAATTAAGTATATTCTGTGTGATTCAGTGTATGGGCCTGATTCAGCAAGGATCGCTATTGTGATCGCAGTAGCAATCGCGCACGCAGTTCTGCTGCAAAAGTATGCTAATAATTGCAATCGCAAAGCACTCTCACTGACAATAAGGAGACGCCCACTTCCCCTCTCACACATCTGTAATACCTTGCAATCCAGCCAAAACATCGAAGTACATCGGAGCCACTCGCACATTTAAGGCAGGTCTGACCCTATAACTAAATTGCTAACTTTCCTGGACGCAGTGAGAGCTCAAGCTGCATATGCCATCGCAGTGACTAATTTATGCACGCCCCACAACGGCGTTCAAATGCACTGGCACGCCTGCATTTCTCAAACCACCCTCTGTCACCACCCCCAAACAGTAATTCCTGTCAATCACTCTGCGATGGATCTGCGTGGTCATTGCGATCGCATACGAATGCGCACTGCTATGTATATGCAGAGAGACAATCAGCCATCTGTGTACGCTTTAGCAGTTGCGATCCTTGCTGAATCAGGCCCTAAGTTTGTAAATTCAACACTTCAAGTAAAGCTATAGGGGTCTATATACTAAGCAGTGTTAGGAGACAGAGTGAAAAGTGATAAGGTGCCAGCCAATCAGCTCCTAACTGCCATCTCACAGGCTGTGTTTGAAAAATGACAGTTGGGAACTGATTGGCTGGCACCTTATCACTTTCCACTCTGTCTCCTAACACTGACCCCATAGCTTCAAAAACACCATCACAAATTTTAATTATAAAAGGACTTTTTTTTGAGCAAAGCAATGTCAGCAGTTAGAGCACAGCAATGTCAGCAGTTAGTGCACAGCAATGTCAGCAGTTAGTGCACAGCAATGTCAGCAGTTAGTGCACAGCAATGTCAGCAGTTAGAGCACAGCAATGTCAGCAGTTAGAGCACAGCAATGTCAGCAGTTAGTGCACAGTAATGTCAGCAGTTAGTGCA
Source organism: Taudactylus pleione (assembly GCA_031769625.1). Taxonomy (NCBI): domain Eukaryota; kingdom Metazoa; phylum Chordata; class Amphibia; order Anura; family Myobatrachidae; genus Taudactylus; species Taudactylus pleione. Next base: position 4,679,429 of record JAUIMM010000217.1, read on the forward strand.
CAGCAATGTCAGCAGTTAGTGCACAGCAATGTCCGCAGTTAGTGCACAGCAATGTCAGCAGTTAGTGAACAGCAATGTCAGCAGTTAGAGCACAGCAATGTCAGCAGTTAGAGCACAGCAATGTCAGCAGTTAGAGCACAGCAATGTCAGCAGTTAGTGCACAGCAATGTCAGCAGTTAGAGCACAGCAATGTCAGCAGTTAGAGCACAGCAATGTCAGCAGTTAGTGCACAACAATGTCAGCAGTTAGAGCACAGCAATGTCAGCAGTTAGTGCATAGCAATGTCAGCAGTTAGAGCACAGCAATGTCAGCAGTTAGAGCACAGCAACTGACTTTTCTTGCTGTAAAGTCTGTTTAATTTTATGTCTGAATGCCTGACATTTGGAAAATAAAAGGCTTACTTTCAGTAACTTGGCAAAGGTTAACTGTAGTTCTTTGAACAAACCAGATTCTGCCAAATTGTACCCATAAAGAAAGTGTGAAATATATTGAATTCCAAGAGCAATGTCCTTTTCAACTAAATGTACAGAGTGAAAGTTTCATATGGTACAAAAAAAATATTTACAAACCTAGATTTGTCTTATGGTGTGTACACACTAGGCGATCAGGAAAGACAGTACGATTACGACATTGTAATCGTCTACACTGAACGATCAGTCGTTCAGTGCATGCACTGTCCATCATTCTTGAACATGCCAATCTGTCGTTATCGTCAGATTGTGCTGCATGTTCAGGCGATGGACAATGTCGGAAACGACCAGCGGGAGTGCGCATCGCTGGTCGTTTCTGACATAAAAGTGCACGATTTGTGCACGATTACTGAGCGACTGCATGATTACGATGTAGTAATCGTGCAGTCGCTCAGTAATATCGCCCAGTGTGTACCCCCCATTACTGCATGATGTAACAATTTGGTGTTGGAGTATAAACCAAAGAGGAAGAAGGGGTGGAGAAGGGGTGGCACACGTATTGTTCTGTCTCCATCTGGGAACACTGCATGAAGAGACAAAGTTGGAAACAATTATATTACATATAACATACCTCCCAACATTAGAGGTTTGCATACAGACACAGATGGTACAGGTTTGTCCACATCATAGTGATGGCATGTTAATGCCCCAGGGACTATGACTAGCACTGAAAAGCACTAGGCTGACCCTTATTGCTCTCTGTGGCCCTCCTAGTCTTATATCACTGCCACACATACCAATGGCAGACGCATGTGACACCCGGTCACTACTGCTCTGCTGTCAGAACAAATGTGGATGTAAATACTGAGCCGGAATATTACATCCAAATCATGACAAAGAGACAGTGCCCTCAATTAGGGACTGCCCTAATTGGTCATATCCCGGCGATGGCAGCTCGAAGGAAGAAGATCCCGACAGGGCAGGTAAGTATCCTATCACTACCACTCTCCCCCTAACCCTAACCTTCCCTTAGTGGTGCCTAACCCTAATCTCCTACCCTAGTGCCTTACCCTAACCTCTCCCCGGGGTGCCTAACCCCCCCATTACTGCAACCTAAACCTAACCCTTCCAGGGGGGGTGCCAAACCCTAACCCACCCCCCAGGGGTGCCTAGCCCAATCTACCCCCACCCCGCCCAAACCTAACCCCGCTATGCTCTCTAAACCTACTTCTTCCCCTCTGTGGCTGACGCAAAGTGCGTGACGGACTTACCTCGTTCGGGCTGGTGTCCTTCAGCGTTCCGGCATTGGGATTAAGATAGGTGTCGGTATTTTGAAGCCTGTCTTGAGTCCCTTGTCGGGATTCATTGGTCTGTTTGTTTGCTTTTTGTTTGTTTGTCCTGTTATGCATGTAGACACCCTGCACCGATTGGGATTAAACCGATGCAAGGTGGTTCAGTTAGATCCTGGCCAGGTTTTAGGGGGGTTAGGGTCCCGGTCAGACTTTCCATTGGTGGATGCTGGGCTGAACTTTGACCCAGGGAGTCTATTCTGAGCCTTCCACTGGATGTATTTGGACGACATTACATAATTTGGACAAAAACTTTGCAGAGTGGTAACATTGGATCCCAGAATACATACTAGGAAGATGAGGTCCTGGTCGGACCTCCCCTTGGTGTATGCTGGGTAGAGCTGTGACCTGTGGATGTTGCCCAGAACTTTGACCTGGAGAGCCTATTATGGGCCTTCCACTGGATGGATTTGAACAACAGAACATAATTTGGATGAAAACTTTACAGAGTGGAAACATTGGATCACAAAAGACATACCTGGGGGTTTAGGTCCTGGTCGGACCTCCTGTTAGATTACGCTGGGCAGAACTCTGACCTAGGGAGCTTGTTCTGGGTCTTTCCAGGGCCAGAGCAAGGAAACATTTCACCAACCACCCCTGCTCCCTCCAATTCATAATATGCCACGCATCAGTCTCCCCATTTTATAATAGCCACACAGCAGTGTCCCAAATTCATAATATACTATATAGAATAAGCCACACAGCAGAGAACCAAAATCATAATGTACCTCATAACACTGCCACAAGTTCATAGTATGCCACACAGCTGTGCTACAAATTCATTATATGCAACTCAGGCATGAATTATGCAAATAATTTTTTTTTTTGTGGACTCAGCAGTGCCCTTTAGTACCGGCCCTGGGACTTCCACTGGATGGATTTTGATGAAAACTTCACAAAAGGGGTGGCAATTGGTGGTGGAGTCCCAAACGGACCTCAGGACAGAGTAAGCCGGGCTGAATTTTGACCCAGGGAGCCTGTACTGTGCCTTCCACTGGATGGATTTGTATGGCATTACATATTAAAACTTAGTAAACTTAGCAACTTGAAGATTTTATATTACACGAGTATATATATACATATATATATATATATATATATATATATATATGTAGTGACAAGAATCACATAGACCAGGTAAAATCCACCAGTAGCTTTTATTGCTCACTACAGGCAGGTACACAGGATATGGCAGATTCACAGGCAAGTTGACATACAAATAGGGGTATTCAATATGGGTGCGATAACATCGTTTTTTGCGTTAATATCGCACTTTTTAACTTTTTTGCGTTAATATCACTGGTTTTAGTTTTACACCGTATTCAATTTCAAAGACTTATCGCAGTTTTGAAAAGTCTTTAATAAAAAACGGTGATAACTTTTCACCATTGAATAGGTGTCGAAAAAAAGTGCAGAATTGGGGTTTAGGGGTGCAGGCTTAAAAAAAATAGCCTGCACCCATGAGATTGACATTTAAAAAAGAACTGTGTCAAAAAAAGTTTAAAAAAAAAAAAATAGGGACACCCCAAAAAATAAATGTAAAAAATGGGGTGCAAAAAAAAAAAATGGGAAAAAATTGTTAAACAATAGGGAAATAGGTTCAGGGCTATTCTGCATGTATGCAGCAGGTGTTTTCTAGAATAGAATTATAGCGGCAGGTGCACAAATGCAGAATTTTTAAAAACTGACATTTTAGGGATTTAAAAATATGCTAGTACCCATTTTCATGTACCCCAAATTTGATGGGACTACTTAAAAAAATGAAAAAAATAACATAAGTGCTCTTCTGCATCACTTCTTCAATGTCGGGAAAAAAGCACCTGCTGCGGCTATTTAAATCCCCGATTTTCAATTAAAGGCTAAAACGGGGGTATCCATAGTGTTCCCCCATGTTTTTACAACTTTAGGGGGGTCTTGCAATTATTTTAAGGAAAAATTCGTAACTTTACGCAAATCCAACTTCGGAGTTATCCGTTTTCATTAATTTTATAATATAATTTAATTTTATGGGGATAAGCGGGAGCGCGCACCATACCTTTACGCAGAAAAAAACTCAGATATGAAACGTTAACTTCGCCAGGGAAGTTAACCTTTCATATTGAATACCCCGCAAAGTCTCCCAATACAGCAATATTTCTTCAGTGGACACGCAGGTCCAGGAACCCTAACACTAGTCTCCCCCAGGCCTATAAGCTGGGCGACTATTTCTCCAACACGCTCAGTTTCCCCAGCATCTCTGCAGTTCTTAAACCAGCTTCTCACAGGTGTCTGTAATCAGCTGCCTTTCCAGGCACTGATTGAGGTAACACCTGAACTGAACATAACACAATCCTAATGCCTTTGCTCTGCCAAACCTGGGAGATCTGGATATTCCACATTTACTTCATATGGAATTATGATGACCCTGTCACAATATATATATATATATATATATATATATATACAGATATTCGAATCGGCACTCAATCCAACCAAGGTAGCATGCCCAGGTGCCTTCTGGAATTGAGGTAAATACGAGTGACTGGAAACAAACAGCGGCACTCAGGGACTTGTGAAAAAAATACAAAAGTGTATTGCACTCAATACATGATCCCGGATCATGTATTGAGTGCAATACACTTTTGTATTTTTTTCACAAGTCCCTGAGTGCCGCTGTTTGTTTCCAGTTACTCGTATATATATATATATATATATATATATATATATATATATACACTAGGGATGTGCAGGCTCGGATAGGTTCGAGTTTGCACGTTGAGTTCGGATTTTTCCCTCCAAAAAAACGGAACTCAGAAAGAGGCTAAACGTCATCTTACATGGACGAACATCATCATTCCTGGACAAGTGTCCAGGAATGATGATGTTCGTCCATGTAAGATGACGTTTAGCCTCTTTCTGAGTTCCGTTTTTTTGGAGGGAAAAATCCGAACTCAACGTGCAAACTCGAACCTATCCGAGCCTGCACATCCCTAATATACACACTGTATATAATGCTTTCATTTCACAATTGTATAAACAAATTGGAAAAAAATTATAATTTATGATGTAAAAATATTACCATTCCACTTTATGTAGTTTCTAAAAATGTATGTTCCTGTGTACAACATTAACAGTTCATATTGAAAAATAGTCTAACTGAAATGCAGCTGCATGTGACTGAATTATAACAAACTGTGCACCTGGTATATACTATAGGAAGAATGCAACCCAAGTTTTATTTGACAAACTCTGAAAGCACCTGTAACCACTTGTTTTTTGTCATGTTTTAAGTGCATATTAGAGTTTTTATGTTCATCAAAATAATATCCATATGTACAACATTTCATCTGTAGATAATACACTTAGGGAGTGGAGCAAAACTTTGAGGGTGAACTCTTGGAGGTAAATTTACTAAGATTCGCATTTGGTTGAGATTGCAATCTCAGGGGAGTTTAGACATTTTTTTCAACTCACAAATTTACTAAAGACAAACTTGGGAGAGATTTCAATTGTGGGTCGAATGAAAATAAATTTGTGCATTTTTAAAACTTTATTATAGCATATTTTGCTTTTTATTCTTGTTTTACATTATTGAAAACCACAAATAAGAGAACACTTCAGAAGAGGAGTATTTTATTCTTCTATCTCAGTGTGTGTGATTATTCTGTTTCTATCTAGCGCCATTTTTGGAGGGTACATATGTATATATTATATATATACATATTTATACTAAATGAAAAATGTAGGAGGAAAAAAGTGTATGCAATGGAAAATCTATTAGTGAAATGCAATTGTATATTCAAAGTGTCCATAAAAGGGTTCTGTTTATATTATGAAAATATATAGTAAAAAGGATTTTATTTATAGTATGAAAATAAGAATAAAAAGTGCATAGGACAATCCACATGAGGGACGGGAAAAAAGCTCCTTATCCGAATTCACATCAACTCCTTAGGCTAAAAAACAGAAAGGATAAGGGCGCCTCCTGCTGCAATAATGTGTGCCAACACCAATAGTGCAAAATATGCTTAAATTGAAGCTGAACCATAAATAAAAATATTTAGGGCTTATCTAATATCTTGAAAGACTTCATAAGTAGTCCCAGCAAATGGAAAGTCTCTCTTTTAAAAAAGACTCCAAAATACATAAAAGACATAGAATTAACAAAAATATATAGTGTAACCCTGTTCACACAGATGTACAATTAAAAGTATAGAATGCTTAAATAAATAATAAATAGACTTTTTTCACAAATCGACTTCTGGGTTCTACTTCTGTGTCCTACATGTGCAAAGCCACCAAGACTGGCCATGAGATGTGGTGAGAAGCGGTGAGTTTACTCTTATAGCTGCCACCTATTATTGCTGGGCAGCTAAGTACCACTCAGATGCTCCAGCAATATATTCTAAATAACTCATGGTGATGGCAATTAGGCTGCATCACTGTAGTTTAATAAATGTGCCTGTAGAAGTAACTATATCAGAGAATCAAGCACATGATATTAACTTTAACTGAAACTTCAGCTATAACCTTAGCAGGGAAGTATCTTTCAGAGGGGGTGGGAGTAACTGTTAAATTGGGTTCATAACAAATAAATATGTTGGGAAAGCATTATGGATAATATATTAAAAATAAATATTTAGCTACCATTGTAATTTTCCACTTTATTCCTTTTTATCTTCAGTATCTCTTGGTCACCCTATGTTTCCTTTCTTAATACATTTCCGATTTGATCCACTGACCTGTCCTTCAAAATCCCTTTAATTGCCACAAATATAGATTGTACTATCCCAACAATGCAAAGTATTTCAGCACAATATGCACTGCTGCATAAACAGACTCTTTGGTGTCTCTGCGCCATGGGTCCTACAACTCTACTAGATAGGTGGATGGGAGGGTATACAATCGGGAAGCCAGCTGCTGGATTCCCGACAGCCGACTTCCCGACTGCTTTATCCCGGCGTGGGATAAATGACCAGTGTCTATATCTAGACGCCTGTCATTTCCCCGACGCCGGGACACCGGCGCCCGGCATCCCGATCGAAGGGATGCCATGCTCCGCGAGCGGACAGCCGCGGAGGGGGGAGGGTTAGGTTTAGGGCTCCCGAGGGAAATTATGGTTAGGCACCCCCTCGGGAGGGTTAGGGTTAGGTTAGGGGGAGGGAGGGATAGGGTTAGGCACCCCCGGGGGGGGGACTTAGGGTTAGGCACCTCCCCGGGGGACTTAGGTTTAGGCAGCGGGGAAGGGGGGTTAGGGTTAGGCACTTAGAGGGTGGATTAGGGTTAGGCACAGGGGGGGTAGGTTAGGCACCCCTAAGGAGGGTTAGGGTTAGGGGGGTTAGGTTAGATTAGTAGATACTTACCTTACCACGATCGGGATTTCCAGCGCTGTCGGGCTTCCGCTGCCGGGCTCTGCTGTTTTGTCGGGCTGCCGCTGCCGGGAATCGAACTCCCGGCCATGCGGCAGCCGGAATATCATACCGATTCCGGATGGGAGGGTTTGTTGAGAATCTTCAGTTCACGTTTAACATGATTACAACTTAGAACATTCCTTACTTTAAATAGCTTTTACTTTAGTTGACTCCTTTCATGCAAATTAAGCCCTGACATATATTAAAGAGCAGTACACAAACCAAATATTATTTTAAATAAATGCATGACTAAAATATCTCATTTTAATATAAATATCAGACTTGAAAGTGCCCCTTTACAGGATACTGTTCATTCTTTTTGCTAGCTGTGTACTATTTACCTAATATTCCAAGGAGCACCAAAAAAGACACTAATCAAAGATATTAAAATAATTATTTGGGAGAAAGTCAAAATATACTTTTCCTGTAGGGATTTCTAAAGGTTTAGCCTTATTAAAGCGTAAAAATGTGCATCAATTATATATTTGTATTCCCATCTGTTTTATGATTAATTGATCATAAATTAAAAGAAATATACAGTTTAGTGCAGATGGCTTTTTGAATGATGTAAAAGAAAATGTTGCACACACACGCACACATATTAAATAGTCAACACACCACCAGATGACATCCTATATTGCTACTTGCAGGATAGCAAATGAAGACAAAAATGTGTGCAATGGGTATAAAATAGCATTAGTAGCCCATTTCTATATTTATAGTGACTTTAATAATACATATAAAACATACATTATTTAAATATTACCATAATAATATTGAGCAATTAGACTCACTACTAAAGACTTATGCAAGGTCCCTATGAAGTTCTTCCTTCATATATAGCAACAAATATACATGTCAATATCTCTTCTTCTGGGTAATATAGCCATTTACTGTAGATCTGGGTAAATTACTGAGTAAATTACATATTAACAGGAAAGTTAAGCATTATCTGTCTCGGGTAAACCAATAAAGAAGAAATAGGACTTTTTTTTAAATTATAATTTATTGGAAGGTTCAAATATTCAACAGTAAATAGAAACATAATATTAATAATTGCACATATTACAGCAGCCATATTATATAACAGCAATTTGTCATATATTGTTACAAAATAACAGAGAGATATCCTGCTACAATTAATAGAAGTCCAATCACAGGACAAAACGTTTAATAATGCATGTGCCGTGGCAAGACAAATATGTTATTTCCCAATAGCTTATCAGGTGTAACTGAAGAACAAAGATCAAAAAAACAAATAAACAAGTATAACAATAAGCAAGTTATGTATCAAATAATACGAGAGTGGTTCAATAAATAAGGTAGCAAGACCTCTCCTTGCGTAAATGTATTCAACTCATAGATATACAGTATGTTTAATCAATAGTATGGCCTTTGTACAGATTATTTTTCCATATGTGTGTCCTGTGGTTATCAAAGGCAATGCACCAAACCCAAATCTGCTTCCGTGACATGATGTTATCACCATTCATCCCGACAAGATGGCGATAAATTTCAACTGCTGATGTGCCCTTCAGACGCAGAGATCAGATCACACTAATCACCTCAATGTTTGACCATGTTTCCGCCAGCCTCGCTGTCTTACAACTGATGCTGGGACAGTTTGACTAACATTAGGTGCAGTTTAATGGTCGTGATGGGAAACAGTGGTCTACTTGCTCTGGCCTGGTGGGAAATTAGAATGAAACAGAGAACATTACACACGTGAGAGGACTTGTTACCTTATTTATTGAACTACCTTTGTACAATAATATTTATTGGGAACTAGTGACAAGCAAATACTGCATGTTTTGAATTTGGTTGTGGTAAATGACCTTAAAAATGGAATACAATGTTGAAATGTAATAGAAATTCAGATATCCATCAATATTTTATATGAACAATTTCACATTATACTAAAAAAACATAGGTATTGTGAAATGTTTTCAGCAGGAAAATGATCTTGGTTGACTGTGGAAGTAACAATAGCAACTGAGGTTCACAAAAAACACATGAAGCTATAAAAAAGCTAAATTGCCCACTCAAAAGTCGCTTACACACAGATGTCACTAGAAATAAAAGCTAATATAATAAATAGGTTATTTTGCCTTAGTGAAACTAGCTTAATAACAGAATGGAATTTTCATCCTATTAAAATAACAATCACAGTTACTTTTCTTTGTATGCTTTTACCTACTGACAGCTTTCAGTCAAAAACTACTTAAGAAATAAAATACAAAATTAAATTACATCCAACTTTATTTTACACCATGTTTTGCTACTTATACTTTATAATAGTTCCCGATAAGCTGTAGGTGCGGTACAGTAAGTTAGGTTGACAGTTCTCATGTCATGTCGTTATGCATCACGGTGACATGAGAATGCCGACAGGTCAAAATGTTGACATGCAGCATGTCAAAATGCTCAGCATGTTCACAGTAACATGTCAACATTCATCATGTCTACATGGATGACATGACAGAATATTGACTAACAGTAACTCTCCTGGTGGCCTAGTGGTCACTTTCCTGGTCCTGGCACCAGTAGCGTAATGCCAGGACGTTGTGCAGAAGCAGTGGGGCTGCCGGCATTGTGAGGTCCAGCACTGTACCCAACTCAGGGCATGCAGGCTTTTCCATTTCTCTAAATGTGTACATATATGTTGCTTGGCGCTCCTGTCTTTATTTGAACATGTACACTCCAGAGCAGTCTTCCATCTTGTATGAACTGAGTTTGTATTCATTTTCACAAAGTTTGTATATTAGCACTAGCATTAATGAGCAATACTGTACGCCTGCTAGCACAGATGCTGCATTATTTTTGTTTTTGTGACAAATCAGCATTATAATATTGTAATAAATTAATTTAGAATCCTAATTAAATTAGTTTTGAAACCCAAACTAAGGGTCTAATTCAGAAATGTATACTAATTTCGCTGCTACTGAGAATTTGTACACAGTATCTGTGCAAAATTTTACAAATGTCGCAATCACTGGGATTTGTATTTAATTGCAAATCCAAGTCAGATTTGCCTACTCTCCCAGAACCTGCGGGAGGCTCCCATAGCCCCCCCGCACCCCGGAAGAGTAGGCACTCCGCCTGCATCCCGTCCACTTCCTAGAGTTGGTGGACTGCGGGAAGGAGGTGGACGCAGACCTAATGATGCAATTTTATGATAATTTGTCTCCACCCTTATTTAAATATACACAAATTGCGTAATTTTGCTGAAGAGGTGGGGCCTAATAACGCTAATCATTTGGCTCTGCCCCATATCCTTCCACCTGCTTCTCCTCTCCGGGCTGCTCCCAGAGAGGAAAACATCAAGGTCGGTAAGTATGATCCAAGTGACTGCATACAAAGATGCAGCTTAGTCGATATTTGGCACAATGAGTAACTCTATAACATGTAGAATGACCACAAGAACTGAGACACCGGGTCATTTTTACTGCGTATCAGATCTCAGGTGGAAACACAACCCGAAAAAGGTCAACACACGCCTTCCTTTGAGTCGCCACCTACCTGTTGCCGCCCACAAACAGCACTACCTGTCAATCACTTTGCAAATACATCCTCCCTGCAAGCAACAGTGCTAATGAAACCTGACGCATGTGCAGTACCAGTCAGACGCATGTGCAGTGCCAGTCAGACGCATGTGCAGTGCCAGTCAGATGCATGCACCAATCACTAAAACCTGTATTACTGCCATAAACAAGTTTATAACAATTTTCACTTTGAGCATCATCTAGATATATAATAGTTAAGTTTGTTTTCATATACAACTACAACATTGCTCAAATAAAATCCCAGTTTCATATCTAATGTTGAGAGTGTGTTATTTTGATAACAAATTTTTGAGACACATCCAGTATGATATCATCTGTGATATCCAGTATGATATCACAGATGTGTTCACACAAATTGGGGGGAATTCAATTCTCATGGCGGGGATGTAGCTCCCACGTGGTAAACCCGTAACTAGTGCATTCTGCTCGCACCCTCCTGGGGAGCGAGCAGAAATCCGCGCTGACTAGTGCCACCTCATTGCTAGTCGCTGTGTTACCACATACAGTAACAGCATCATACCCAGCACTTAAGCTGGGAGATGCAGTTAACTGCGACTTAGACCCTGGTATTAGTCACGGTAAAGTGCACCTCCCGGCTTAAGTGCCGGGCAGGGGTTAAAGTGGGCTGGTACGGGGTGGAACTGAGTTACATCACCTCTAATGGTACTGTAGGTGGAACTAGTTCCACCTCTACCACGACCCTGCACAGAAGTACCACAGACAGAGGGCCACTCTGTCTGGCAGCAGCCGCCAACTTGCCTCGGTTTCCGACTCCATGTTCTGCATCCTCCTATGCCCCCCCCTCTTGTCACTCACTCTTTTGGGCCAAGCTGCTGGTGGGAGAGGAGACACAGGGGTTGGGAGCTGCTCTAGAAGGACACAGGGGGATAAGTTACTGGTGGGAGAGGAATCAGGGGCAGGGAGGTGCTGGTTGGGGACACAGGTGAAGGGAGCTGCTGGTGGGGGACACAGGCAGGGGCAGGGAGCTGATGGTGGGGGATATGGGCAGGGAGATGCTGGAAGGACACAAGGAGGTAAGCTGGAGAGACACAAGGGGGATGGTCTAGAGTGAAGACACTGGAATTGCGCTGGTGAGATGTGGGGGGGAGCTGATGCTTGTGAAATACAGGAATATGGTGCTGAAGATATGGTGAGAGGATGGCATTGGAGAGACACATGGAGGATAAAGCTGGTGAGAAGCAGGGGGGTGGTGCTGATGAGTAGCAGGGGGGTGGCACTGTAGAGATGCAGGGGGATGATGCTGGAGAGAAATATAGGCGGATGAAAGTTAAAATAATAATTTAAAAAAATGATATATTTTTTTAAGTGACCTAATATTGTAGTCTCAGCTAATGGCAGGAGTGCTAAAAAAACATATAAACTGTATGGCTTAGGCCCCCAAAGATTCTGGGGGCCTAAGCGACCCCAGGACCCCGGCCATTCACTTTACTGTTTCCTCTACAGAGCTCCACCTAGCCTGGGGGGAGTAGACGGTGGAGAAGTGGAGTTCCACCACCTCTCCAGGACCACTTTAAGCCCAGGTGCCGGGCATGATGAACTCATCTGAACAGCTCCAGGCACTTAACCTGGGAGCTACATCCTGCAATGAGAATGAATCTATAATATTGATCAAAAATAGCACTATAGTAAATTAACATAAATGTTTTTTATTATTGATTTGGTAGTTTATCTGTTTCTTTCAAGTAATTTATAGATATTTTATCATATGCTTTACATTGTAAATTTGATTTTGACACATGTGGAAATGAATGCTTAGATGTGGTAAGTGAAAAGAAAACAAATTTGACAGAATTATAAAAACTCTTTCTAGCATTGTGCCACTTGTCCTTATACCTTATTATACCTTATATTTCACAGCAGAGCTTTTCGGACAAGCTGTAAAAGCTAAAGATATAGTTTAACCTACAGGGAGCCCATTTACAATAAACATAAGGGAATTTTAAGCACTGCAATTTCATCAGTTGCCATAATTTTACCTGAAATCATTTTCCTTTATACAGGTAGATTGAAAGTGCTATATTTATTTTTCTATATACATATTTAAAGTATTTCTTTTCACAATTTTAGGTTAGTGTGGCATGTGGTATCCCCAGATTTATAGATGTAGGAGTGTAAGCCAGAGACTGACTTACTTTGTATACTGCACATGAAACTGTGGGTCTGTTTCAGATGAGGATGCAAATGCCATCGCAGCTGCAATCTCTCACGGACCGTAATTGCAAAAAATATGCTAATGACTCACCCGCTGTCCAGTGCTTTGAGAAACTCACTGAAAAGCATCTCACATCTGCCGCTCATGCACAAAACTGAAAACATTGGATGCATATCAGGCGATCATCAGCCTTCTGAGTAAGTTTAAGCTGTCGCAGACATAGCGGGGCTCCAGACACGCAGAGGGCTCTCCTGCTGCGAGCAAGAATAATTTATGGATGTCCAGAAAACGTCTGCATATTTCTAACCAGCCCGTTACCTCCCCCAAATGCTGACTACCTGTCAAACACTTTGTGAGTGTATCCTCTGTGTGAGTGTATTTGCAATTCAAACACTGAGTGTGCACAGTATGGCTTACACGCATGTGTACTGGCAAACAATCGCTCAATCTGCATAAATATCGGCATTGAGTCCACATCTCAATCAAACCCTCTATCACCACATGCATACCATCTTTATACTCGGGCCTCTTGGGAGATGCTAGAGGGGGAGGCTGAAGTGGAAGGTGAGGGGTTCGTGGAAATGTAAATTATGTCATTTCACCAACCACCACTGAACAATGCCATGGAAGTTGGCATTACCTCTACTTCTGTGAATTAGCAGCTCCACCAATTTGTGAGTGACAGCAATCTCACTCTGTGAGAATTCTGAATATGCAGTTAACCACAGGGTGTGATGGCATACCATATCTCTATTGCGCAAGGAACACATCCATTAAGGCGTCAGCGGAATTTCATTGCTTTTTTAAGTTTGAGTGGCACAAATTCAGTAGGTTTTGTGAAATTTCAGATCATGTCTAAGAATCTTTAATGGGACATTTAAAACCGTACGGTTGTCTATGGAATTTCATTGCTTTTTTATAATTTATTAACCATCAGGGTTTTGTGGAGCAAATACATAATACAGGGGACAAAGGACATAGGGGTCCCCTGTATTCAGCGCAACTAGCACTGGGCTCTGAGCCAGTCCTGGTTCTGAAAATACAGGGGAAAAAATTAGTAGGATTCCCCTATATTTATCATAACCAGCACTGGACCCTTTCTATAGGAGGGGTAATTCCACAGCCAGGGGAGCCCTTTCACCGGGAACCCCAGTCAAAGCATTACTCCTGACCGCTAGTCAGCCCAGGCCAGGGATCCCTGGGGACCCCCCAATAAAGGGGTTCTCCTCTCCAGGGCACCCCAGGCTTAAGTTGATAGCCCGTAGCTATCCCCAGCACCCCTCAGCGGTGGGTGCTGGGTTGATTGTGTAGTGTGTGGTGCAAATGAAAGAAAGAAAAATATTGTCTTTTGCTGTGAAACTACAGGTCCCAGCAAGCCCCCCTCGCATGCAGGTACTTGGAGAACCACAAGTACCAGCATGAGTGGCATTACTGGCCCGTTGGCACCTGTTGTTCCATAGCAAAATAAATATTAAAATAAACACTCTACACCAATTTTGAAAGTAATTTATTTAGCTGCACCTTCACCTGGGGGGGCGGCCTTTAAGCTCTTCTATGGTGGCGCCTCCATCCCAGAATTTCCAGGCATCTTCTTTCTTCGGGAGCTCTTCCATGCTCCCTCCGGGCTGAGGGACTTCCATACCGCTGCCTCGCTCTGGCTTATATAAGCCAGCCGAGGAGGAGGGACAATGACATTGGCTTGCGGAGGTCACCTTTGAAGTGAATGGTGGGACTGTTTCATTGGCTGAGTTGCGGAAGGCTCACCTCTCTCAGCCAATGAGCACTCAGCACTGGGATTTCTATAGTGAAATCCCGGTGCTGAGGTGTTATTCGAGTAGTACTGTCCTTAGAGGACAGTACTAATGTCCGTGGCTCACAAAATTTGTTTTTTGTTTTGCCAAGACCCTGGGTTGCCTACTTTGCCTGAGTTTTCTCAGTCATCTGATAGTGAACCTGTTACTCTGTAATAGAAGAGAATATACATGTACAATACTGATGTTATGTATTACCCAACACACATTGGGGTCTATTCATCAAGAGAAAAATATCCCCTGTGATAATTAAGGATTGAACTCTCTGTAAGTTCAATCCAAGTATTGGAGGCATTCATCATGCCTCCTATACTTAATTATCAGTTCCGAAAAGCTACGCTCTTTGCCAAGACAACTTTTCGGAATAAGGGGACTTTTCTCCTGCTGCCTGGTCTCCTCACAGCCTGTCTTAAAGTTGCACATGTGCAGCTTGATGGTAAGCTGTGAAAATACAGTGAAGCAGCAGGAGAGAAGCCGGAGGAATCCAGCCTCCCCTTCCCCCTTGCACACTAGCCCACTCACCTGCTCATTCTCCCCTGCTCACCCACGGCCATCCCTGCTGCCTGTCCCCTGACACCTGTGACCCCCACTGAGACAGTAAAGCCCTACATTGTCAATCCCTCGGCACTGCTGCTGCTGTGCCCTTTCCCTTGCTCCCAGATAATAGGAGGAACCCTCTGCTGTATCGGGTACTGTATGCAATCTCAGGATGGCGTATAGTATCACTGTCAAGTTCCGATAAAAAATATTTTTTGGAACTTGATGAATAACATAATTTCCACATCCCCATACTATAGTATGGGGACTGTGGAAATTATCAGGGGACAATTGTATTCAGGAGTTATCAGTGATATCTCCTGCGTTACATGAATGATGAATTACCCAGACACTTAATTTCTACAAAAATAGGTAAAAATCTTAATTTTCACCTACTTTTGTAGAAATTAAGTGATGATGAATATACCCCATAATCACAAATCAACATTATTCTGTGTTTATGGGTGAGCTACAAGCCACTATATTTATTGAAGCAACCATCACTAGAAATGTGTTATTTTCAAAAACAACTCATTGCAAATTGCCTTCTTATTGTTCTAAATACAAATTGGCAGATTTTTTAAGCTATGGTTTCATAAATTACTAACAAATCTGTTTGGGGAAAAAATCATCAGAAAAAGATGTGCTCTTGGCTGGCAAGATTGGGCTATCTGTCCAGTCAGAACTTAAAAAGTACATTGACCATATATATTAAGTTATAACTAATAATTAAGGGCACCAAAAATGTAATAAACATATTTATGGGACACAATTAATACATGTTTTATTGATAGCAAGTTAATAATAAAAACATACACTAATTTAATTTCACTGACAATATAGTTTTTTTTAATTAAATTTGCAAAAATCTCAAAAAAAACTTTTTATATGTTGTCATTATGGGGGTATTGTGTGTAGAATTTTAAGGACAAAAAATGAATTTATTTCATTTTGGAATAAGACTGTAATATAATAAAATGTGGAAAAAGTGAAGCGCTGTGAATACTTTCCGGATACACTGTAATAATTAATAAACATTAGGGGGTCAATTTTACTACTAAAGTATTTATTGGAGGCAATATTTTTTTACTTTAATTGGGGCCATATAATTAATGAGGGAGGCATCAATTATATTGCACAGTTCTGGCACTACAAATACCAACAACGCCAATTAATACAGCACTAATTAACAAACACTATTATTGCTCCATTAATTAATTTAAGAATAATGTGGAACCCTTAATATTTATTAAATATTATACTGTCAATTAATAAAAAGTGTTTTTTTTATATTTGTTATTAAGCTGTCCCCAATAAAAAATTAATTAAATAATTGTGCCCATAAATAAATATTGACAGCAAGTTTTTCCTTTCAAGCCTGTTGCAGATCACCACCAATTTGCATTTTACACCTCCAAACCACTGAATAATAAATCCTGTGGTTTGGAGGCAAGTTATTTGTTTCGGGTATGAAATCAGCCATAAAACCGCACTATGGGGAGATGTAGTAAGCCTTGGAGAAAGATAAAGTGGCGAGAGATAAAGTATCAACCAATCAACTCCTAACTGTCATTTTACAGACTATGGGGGAGTTTTATCAAACCTTGGAGATAGATAAATGGAAGAGAATTAAAGTACCAACTAATCAGCTCCTAATGACAGTTAGGCCCTACTAGGATAACTATATCCTCTGTGATAAATACGGATTGGTCTAAAAATGTATATGTTTACTCTAACTAACATATTAATCTAACAAATACAGAATTATTGGTACATTATAACATTGGACTCCTTCATGGAAAGTAAATAATCAATGGGCAGTTATATTAATATATTTGATACAAATAGACATAAAAACCAGACACCTCGGTCTTTGTTTTTTTTTATAAAACACTCTTTAGTTTCTTGAACACTGACACTATTGTTTATTTTCTATCTTTTAACCAATATATTTCACTGTGGATTGGCCTTATCCAATGTGATATGGAACAAGTCATTTTAATATGAATTAATAAAGGTTACATTTTAATATACCAGAAAACCTACAATCCATACACAGCCAGTGACCCCTGTGACTAAATGAGCTTGGGTTCCGGACTATAGTTAGACAGTAAAAAGGTTGACAATGTCTAGATAGACACCAGATCTTAGACAATCAATAGGTCGACTGGGACAAAAGGTCGACATGGACAAAAGGCCAACCTACTACAGGTTGACATGTAAGAAGGTTGATATGTACAAATGGTCGACAGGGTCAAATGTCGACACAAAATTGTTGACACCAACCTGGTCGACACGTGTTTTTTTTTTTTTGTTCTTTAGGGTTAGGCACTTTCCAGAGGGTTAGGTTTAGGCACTTACCCCGATGGTTAGGGTTAGGCACTTACCCCGATGGTTAGGGTTAAGCACCAGCAGGGAGGATTAGGGTTAGGCACTTACCGGAGGGTTAGCGTTAAGAACTAGATGGGATGGTTAGGGTCCGACACCTACCCTGACAATTAGGGTCAGACACCTACCTTGACGGTTAGGGTTAGGCATCAGGAGTGAGGGTTAGGGTGAAGATTAGGGCTAGAAAAAAAATCATGTGTTGACCTTTTGACCACGTTGACCATTTGTACCTGTTGACCTTCTTACATGTCGACCTTTAGTATGTTTAACTTTTGTCCCTGTCGACCTTTTGTCCCAGTCGACCTAATGACTGTCTAACATCAAGTGTCTGTCTAGACACTATCAACCTTTTTACTGTCTATCTGTTAATCCACAAGAAATGAGCTCCTACTAAAAAATCTACAGTATAACATTCAGTTTGAGATCTCTTCACTTGAATGGCTAAGACTACAATTTGGAAGCCCATATATGCATATCCAAAATATTCACTCCTATCATAAAATGTATCATTAAAGAATGGAGTGATACAATTAAAATGGCATGGCATAATTGTAGAATTTTTTTTATAGGTGGGGTAATAAACATTGCAAATTTCTAGCTTCTGGACAAAATGGACTTATGTCCATAAAATTAAGGTAATAAAAGACCGGCTTACCATCAGACAGCATAAATAGCAAACATATTCCAGAAGTAATACTCCAAATTATACAAATTACATAGTCCTCTACCAACTGAAGAAAATATATAGTAAAGTCAGCATATAGTTATGTACTTAAAGTCTACTGTATACCTAAAAATCTCAAGTGGCATGAAGTAATTTACATTGACTGAACTAGATTCACTATATCAATGGCATCGCACAACTTTTCTTTTATCATTATTGTTTATGTAATTATTTTTTGTAAATCTACATAAGAAATGTCAGTCATTATCACCATCACCATTTAGTTCATGATGATGACGATGACTGGCATCTGGAAAGCATTATATCTTAAAGCATATCATACATTTTAATCATTAAAGAAGTAACCTAAATATATGATAATAATGCTTTCTTTTTTTTAAAAGGGAACCCTAAATCATCAATCAAAATAATTGTCTATTTGGTGTTTAATATAATCATTATAGGTTTTCCAACAGTGTAATTTATTCAAGAGGAATCAGCAGTAACGCAAAGAAACACAAGATGCACTAATGCACATCATAAATAGCAATGATATTGCGGTTTTACATTCTAACACAGCTATCTTCATTGTGATGTAAGAAATACATTTCATATTAATCTATATGCTCGACTGCAGCTTTGCCCGTCCATAAATATGGCAAACATCGAATTAGAATACATAAAAGAAAATAATAGAGCCAGACTTAATAATGGATAGTTCCATAACGGTCTGGCAGGTAATCGATCTTAGAATGGCTAACATATTCTATGGAAACGTTTGCTGGAGATCCATTTGGTTGCCTTTTTGCAAGTCTAATATTATTTCTGCTGGGAGATTCTGCCCTCCATCTATTCTTAAGATAAATGTCACTAGAAACTAATTATAAGTCACTTCCCATTTTTCATATTATTTCCATAAATATTTTAGGCTAGTTATGAGCCTCATAAACCATACCAGATTCCCGATTACACATTCCTCAGAAAGACTGAGAAAACGGATGTGGCTCATTTCAGTGCTTTATATTCTGCAAGGAAAGGCTTGGTGACATATCTGCAATTGTAAAATTTACATTTTTGACAATTATTAAGTTCAGAAATCTTTTGGTGGTGGGTAATGTATTCAGAAATTAATTTTGAGATATAAAATGTAAGTATGCATGTTGATGCAATTTGTTAAGAAGATTGCTTGCTCTGTCTGTATATACATTTCCAATGTTTCAGTATTTTCAAATTCTTGACATTAACCACTGACTGACTAAACAGAATATTCACATTTATTTAGTTTACTGTATGCACGTGTGGAGATTGTGCCTGAAAGCTACAAAATACTGGTCTAACAAAGGTGTCAAGTAACCTCCTGTCTCCTGACACTAGCCCTTCTCTCTCCGCTCGCTCTCTGAGTCATGCATTTTAATTTACATACAAATCACCTTCTGCAATGTGTCTGCAATCAGCCGCTAAATCTTTATTGGCCCAGAGTGGTAAAGCACACCAGTAAAATGTGCTAGATGAAGGACCGAAGACTGGCTGTGGTTATTCAGGATAAGTTGCAGGATTATGTTAGCCATGAGTTCTAGACACTTGCAGTCACATGCTTTGATATATTCTCTATTCATCTTGGGGCTGGTCTCATACAGGGTCTTATTCAGAGCTGAAAGTAAAAGAAACTGTTTTTTTTCTGCACATATGTGACTTTTCCAACTTGCTGCCTTCTATGTCTAGGGGGCTGGGCAAGGGTTGGACTGGACATGTAGATGTGGCAAGGGAGTATATAGACATGACCAAAGTACAGTAAGGACATGGTGTGGACGTGATTTACAAATTACAACCAAAATGCCTGGAGGGGCCTGTCTTGGGGTACTGAAACCATGGTGTAAGTTGTGAACTGTTGATGATGATGATGACAGACACAGAGCTGCTTGTAGGAAAGTGACTAAAACACACCCATTGATGCAAATGCTGCCATCACAAATGTGTTTTATAAGTCCAACTACACTGCAATGAATACTAGTTTTACAGAAAAAAAAGTACGCTTCATAGTCTGTTGGGGAAGGGAAATGAAACAAAAAGTTATATTTGTATCTTGTTTGCTTGACATTTCAGGTGCTCCAAGATCCTTTGGGTACTTATTGTCTACACTAGATGAATAAAGTGAATGCATTGTGTACTGCAAAGTTTAGCATTTTGTATACTCACACTAAAGAAACATCTCCAGTCGTATCTCTGGTGCATCTGTCACAGGTGAGTGAAGGGGAGGGAACCACAGCTTTTGCCTTGTGGACAACTCTAAATAGGTCTCAATGATGCAAAAAAAATCTGGCTAGGTTTCTCATGCTCCTCATGTCTTCTGTTGTACCTCACTCCTGACCGATGCCTATGTACCCTTATTTTGCTACTTGTTTGCTGCTCAGACTATCCACTGTTTTTTTCTTAACCATGACTCTGCTACTTGAATGCTACTTGGATCTGCTATTGCCTGTGACCTCATCTCTGCTAATTTATTGCTGCCTGGACTGACATCTGATTGTGTAATCCTATTGTGCTTTAGTCTTACTGCTTAAATGATCTATCTTCATTACCCACCTGTTGCATCCATCACATCTTGATTATATAGCTACCGCTGTGCCTTGGTCTTTGCTGCCCTCCACTGCTGGCTATCTTTGGAACCACATCCTGCTGTGGTCATCTGGTGCTGTAGTGTTGTAGCAGCTGGTTAATCACTAACCATGTATTGTCTCTTGACTAAATTGAAACTACACTTGATAAATGATCACTACTTTCAGTCTAAGTTCTTGGCACAACCAAGTACTGACGAACAATTAGCATTCCATGGGATTCGGGGTGTTACTATAGGTAAAGGTCTCGCTAAGAACAGTTCTGATAATTGATCAAGTGCATGAGTTTTGTGACAGAAAGTAGAGATGTAGAAATCTCTGTAAGGTAAACTTCACACCAACTCACCTGCTAACAGGGATTTGTGCATGACCACAACCATTTACTAAGCAGCATACTATACACGCTACTGATCCACAATTGCCTTCCCCCATTAACTCACATAGGAGATGCATGTAACAACTAGACCAAGGTGCACAAGCATACTCCAATCACTTATATAACCAACATAACTACTGCTAACTAATGGCAATGCAGCATTCGGGTACCAAAGTGGCCCAAGCTTATAAATACAGAGCTTTTTTTCAACTTTCATTAATTCTTTAAAGCAAATCACATTGGTATGGAAATGCGTTTACATATGGATCACTATAGACACAATTATTTATTTATCTAAAGTTATCTTATTATTATCTTTACTGTATTACATCTTAGTAATAGTATACATCTTAGTAATAGTATACATTTATTTTATTAATTCATTACAGCCATTTGTATTATCGTATGTTCCATTAATAGCCTTCTCCCTATACAGTATGTAACACTACTGTAATTGAGATACCTATATTCTTATGTTCATAGCTGTATTATCAACAATTCTCCCTTTTGCCTTATTATCAAAACATCCCTCCTCATCAACCCCCAATACCACCTTAGATTGCTTCTCCTTCTCTCCACCTGCACCACCTTTCCCAAGTCTCCCCCTTTCAGTCACTCCTTTCCTTAGCTTTTACTCAAGATTGTATACTCATCTGTAAGAAGACAGAATTTAAGTCCACCGTTTAGGGAAGCTACTAAATTATTCTCATAGCTTTTACCATTCCAGATAAATTACAGAATTTGTAGTTAGAGTTGTAGTTTTCAACTTTGCATTATAAACCCTTAGTTTCATCAGTCAATATATCTGGTAAAATAGATTTCCAATTGCCCTAAATTCTGTAGAAGTAGGGTCATACTGACAAAGTGTTTTTTTCTTTTTTTGGTTCAATGATAGATAAAACTTTCCAAGATTCCAGGGAGTACAGTAGTCCAAGATCCTTTACTACATTTGTTTCATATATGCCATTTCACATAATTCAAGTATTTGTGTATTCATTGTTCTTTAGCAAATACACATTCACTCACACAGAGAACAATAATAGTATAATTGTAACTGACACTGCGAATTGTATATTTCTCCTGGGGGAGGATATTGTTTACCTATCCCTAGCACACTACTGGACCTCCTGTGTTTCTGCGGAAGAATGGCTGCAGTTATGTTTACTGTTTATTTACTGTTAACATTGTTCAAGAAATTATTATCATAATCTGTAATCTAAGCATTTAATGTAGTTTCAGTATTAAATACACAGCATTTATTAATACCTCTCAGCTGTCCTGATTTAGACAGAAACTATCTTATTTCAAGAGACTATCCCTAAGGGTGGGTACACACTTTAACGACTTGTAATTGGACTGATTTTACATCCAATGTGCCTTGAGGCCAGAGTATACGATATTGAGCGTACATACTGTCCAATATCTCATACGACGAACAATATATTGTATTGTTTGATTGTATATGATTTACCCCTGCTCCCGTACACACTAGAACGATCACTGGCAACATATGACATAACAATTGGGCAAATTGGACTGACATATCAGTTGGCCGTACACACTACACAATCGGCACCTAATCGCATGCAATATCTTCCGGTTCGCCGTGCAGCAATAGTGTTTACACACTAGCCGATATGCACAATTTGTCATGCCGATACGGCAAACGGCCAAGTGTGTAGCCGGCCTTAATCCTGAGACTCAGCACATTTGACCCAACTTGTGGGAAATTGGAAGGTATATGTCTGCACAAGCCTCTGGTGCTTGTTACTGTTCAAATATGATTTTAGAGAAGAGGCGGGGGGGGGATGAACTTTCAAGGTACTTGACACACCGCTATGGAATGTTGCATGAGCAGAGCACTTTAAATTTGTCTTGATTACCTCCAGTACAACAATGCATTTTTTAATTGTGTGATTAATATTTTGGGTCTTTGTGGCTAATTGGTGTGAACAAATTTACTGTTTGAAGTAATCAATATGAGTGAGAAAGTGTGTGTGTGTGTGTGTGTCTGTCTGTCTGTTTGTCCTTTATGCATGGCCAGAGGTTTGTACCTAGCTCCACCAAATTTTGCATGATGGTGTATGTTGACCAGTACTAGATTTTTGGCTATGTTTGAAGTTTGTCAGAGCTATGGAGGTCTAAATGGTGCCCACCAAGTAGGACGTGGAGTCTCTCATTTGAAATTTGGGTTTAAGCAAGTTTGCTCAGAATGTCTTTCAGTGCCTAAAACTGCACTGATCTGAAGGCACAGTCTGATATGTATCAGTGGGGGGCAGGCAGAGCTCCAACGGAAGAGCAGTAAGTCAGAGGATCAACTGTCATACTGCACCTGCACTGACAGTTACTAATGTCCTCCAAGCACATTTTCACATGCCATGGTCTCCACTGTTGGTCTGCAAAGATTTCTGAAACCACAGTGATTTGGGAAGCTATACTGATTTCTGTCCTGTAAGTCACTCTACTCCTGATATACCCCATTCCAAACTGTTAGAGTGGAGGCTTCCAACAGCCTTTTCATTCTGACTCCTAATGGAAAAACAAACAATACTGTCTATAACTTAGTGCTGAGGTAACAATGTATAAATACTCTATATGGATAGATAGGTCCTTTTCATGGATGCAAACAGTGGGGTCCTCTTCAGGATCAATGGAATGGGGTTATAGGCAAGGACAATATAAAAAATGAAGGCTGCAGATGTATTTCAAGGTCCATTCTTCAACCTGGGCAATGACGGGTATCCCAGCCAGTATTGAACACTATGGATATGTGTGATCTGTTGCATACATAGGGGTCAATTTATCAAAGGCACATAACCAAAATAACTTATGAAAATGGGAGTATTCAAAGGTTTTAGGACTATTGTCTGCTGGCGATGACTGTTACCGCAGTAGCCTTCATCAGGAAACTCCTGCAATATTTACCCATGGAGAGGTCTATTTATTTGATGTTCAAGTGCCAATGCTGTCCCCTGATTGTTAATTCTGGGGTGTCCATAGGACAAATTAATTTATTCTTAAAATCAACCTTTTTTCTGTTGTATTTGGAATTGGATTTCGAATCTTTTCTGTGCTCGAGCCAGTGGCATCACTGGGGTTGATGTCACCCAGTGTGCCTACTCACTCTTCCACCTCCTCAGCTCCATTTTCTAAGTTTGTGCCTTTGTCGCACTTGCTCACAAAAGGGGTATGGCCTCTTGCCCATGAAGCCACACCTCTGATGAATGAGATTTGGGTGAGTGACTGTGTGTCACACCCACATTCTCATCATTCTGGGGGCTTGCCCAGCACTCACGGAGCAGTTAAGCAGCTCCCAGTGTCTCCCAACAAAGGGATATATTTACTAAAGTGCGTGTTTTTAGATGTGGAGATATTGCCCCTAGCAAACAATCAGATTCTAGCTATTATCTTGTAGAAGGTGCTAGATAACTGTTAAGCAGAATCTGATTGGTTGCTATGGGCAACATCTCCATTTCTAAAAACCTGCACTTTAGTAAATAAACCCCAAAGTGTGGATGACGCGCACATACAAGCATCATCCATCACCGCTATCACCGCTGCTTTGCGACACAGTCTAAGGGAGTGGCATCAAAATAGCAGAGCATCTCTGCTATTTTGGTGTCACTCCCTCGGATGGTGACACCTGGTGTGTGGCCCGCACCCCCCTAGAGACACCACTGGCAGGAGCTTTGCATTTTATCCCAAATAACTACTAAATAAATGCTGCAAATGCATCTCCCCTTAAACCTCTTTCCCATCAAGCACCCAAAAACCAGATCATCAAAACACTGTTTAAATTTGATCCATTTCTGTAAAATTCAAATATATGTGTCTGTTGCTAGATCAAATATTCCTTCAGTAACAACAACAACAATAAATATCATAGCAATAGACTACTTTGGAAAAAACAGAAACAAGCTAAAATTACTAACAGAACAATACTATTCAATAAAAGCAAAAATAAAAGGAAATGTTCCTATTAAAGTTGCACCCAGATCTTATATAATCTTCCTCCACCCAAGAATTATTTGATGGCACCATTCATAAAATTCCATAACATTAGGTCGGTAATTTAGCTTTGTGCACAATTGTCCAAAACAAAATTTCCTGTTTAGTTTTTTCTTTTTGTTTTTATATAACTTTGAGGCCATTGAATCCCACTACACATTTGCACAACACAATTTTAAACACAAGTGAAACTGCAGGTCTAAAATGTTGATTAAAAATAGTACTAGACACAGGCGATTCATTAGGCATCTTGATGATTTCTTGTACACACTGATTACACTGTACAACAAATTAATACTTTTAATTTGTTTCCGTTCTAAAAATAGTCATACATTACTAATTTGAGGTAAAGAAAAACTAAAATGATTTCAGAATGTTTTTACCAGCTCTATTTTTTGAGCTACACTACTTGCACTATACTGTATGTACATTAGTAATATAGTCATAGTGAAAAGCTATTTTAAAATAATCTGATATTTCTTGATAGAAAATAAATAACAGTTGTTTTAATTCAATCAATCACAAATAAAAACACAAAACGAAACAAACATACAGCATACGAAACAAATATAAAGCATACGAAAGTACTATCTAATATAATGGCCTATTCATGGGGGTGCTTTCTCTTTGCTTGTCGCTTGTACTCCTCTTCTGGGGCATCTCTTGTCACTGTCCAACAGTAGTGAGTCACCTGCCCTGATATCTTTGTTCCATTGCTGAAATGTCTTGGTGGAATCGCTCACTATGCTTGTCACTCAGTGCACCACAGTTATCTTGTGTGGGTAATCCCGTGAATCGCATATATTTGAATAGGGGAGAGGACAAATAACTGATTTGTTTAATTGGGTCATTAGGCCCCGCCCCCTCTGTGCGGAACGCAGATTGCTGGTAAGATTCTCTCCATTCTGCCCACTTCACTAGGAATACCCCTACATCGTCATAAATGGGCTATATCTCGGAACTCAGAGCTAAATGAGAGTTTTAAATGTCATATTCATTCTTTGCATGCTGAAATCAATTAGAAGTAACTATTTTCACATCGGAAACATTTTCATTGTAGTGTAGTGTTATTGAAACCTATACAGGTTGAGTCTCCCATATCCAAAGTGCTTGGGACCAAAGGGATTTTGGATATCGGAATATTCCGTATTTTGGAATAATTGCATACCATTTTGAAATGTCTTAGGAATAGGGCCCAAATCTAAACACAGAATGCATTTATGGTTCATATACACCTTATATACAAATCCTGAAGGTTATTTTATACAATATTTTCAATAATTTTGTGGCTCAAACAAAGTTTGTGTAGATACATGAAATTAATTTATATGTCATATACACCTTATACACACAGCCTATAGGTAATTTTATACTTTATTTTTAATAATTTTGTGCCTTAAACAAAATGTGTACATTGAACCATCAAAAATCAAAGGTTTCACTATTTCAGTCATGCTAAAAATATTCCGTATTTCGGAATATTCCGTATTTCGGAATATTTGGATATGGGAGACTCAACCTGTATACTCCCTTTCACAAGCCATAATTGTAAAAAGTAACATTCTGATAAAACAGGTCTAACACAAAAATGGTGTAAAAATGTATTAACAATTTTCAATTTGTTTATACGTTTTACATTTATTTATTGAGTTACCACATCTATTGACCAAATGTTAGTGGTGCATTGGCTCACAGTAGTTAGCATTGCTAAATTGCAACTGTAGGACCATGGGTTCCATTGTGACTAGCTGTTATGTATATGGTGTTTGTATATTCTCTGTTTTCGTGGATTCTTACAAGTAATCCAGTCTCTTCCCACAGTCCAAAAATATCCCGATAATTCGTATAAAACCAAAATGGTGCATCCATGGTTAGGGAATTAGACTAATGTCCACTGGGGAAAGGACTCTTGAGAATGTACAAACATTATCTTATTTACAGCCATAAATAATAATTTTGCACTGAAAAAAGTAATAAAGCAATGATGGTTTAACACCTTGACAAATGCTTGCAGTATGACGCACTGACAGTACACTATCATGTATCACAGTTCATTAAGCATTGCCAAAAATATATATTAAAATGAGTACACCCATGTTCAGACATGCAGGTTTAATTTTAAATTATTTATGTACAGTATACCATTTGTCAAAACACTAAAGTGTGACAAACTACCAGTGGTCACTATATAGTCATAACTTATTTCTTATTCAGTATTTTTAATTATAGGGAATGCTGGCACAACTAATGGTGATGTCAAATCTACTTATTCACTTTAATGAATTCATTCTAGTACATGCATACTACAGGAATACCATTGTTCCTAAAGATATGAGCCAGTGGAACAGTAATGTTAGTTTACATTTGATAATGGGTACTGCCATATTCTAAAACCATACAGGTATTTCCTACAATTATTTAAATCATGTAAAATACTGTACAGTAATGTGATCATTCGATTGTATCATTCCATAAAAGGGTGTGTATAGGATGTGGTAACATCGGCATCCGCCCTCCGCCCACCCACCAATTACATGATTGATAAAATTTGACTTTCTCTTTTGGCAATATATATACATTACTACTCCATGTCCCATAATGAGGCATATAATATATACATAAAGATAATCACCATAATATTCATATTCTACTGTACATAGGTAACTGCTATCGCACTATATATGATAAACCTTATATATACATACTGTATTGGAGAGTTCCACAAATCACTCAAACATGCAAAAAGAACACAGTTATTCAGCTCTAGCACATATTTTAAACAGTATTCCATATTAAGATTGCAATTTTGGACACATGCAATTGCTTTTATGCTCAGTTATGTATAATCATGGTAATACAGCCACTCAGTATGTCCTATAATTTACACATACTGTATGCTTTATTGAGATAGTATACAAATACGATTAATCACAAAGAAATTGTTATACTCACATCACATACATTTATTGTTGTGTGATCAGGGAAATAGGGAGCACACATTAAGGGTGGAAACAAACATAATACCAACCATTGGTGGATAATTTGCTTTGACTGGTTTAATTAAAACAATCCTATAGACACATTTCTACATATTTTCTATACTAAAAAAAAAATGACAATAGCATACAAAACATATCAGTCAAATCTGCATTCAAAAGCTATCAATGCTATTTGCTGTAACTTTTGGCAGACATGGAAAAGCGACATTGTGTATTTTACTCATTAATTCTATATATACTTAGCAATATTGATGTATTTTAAGACATTGTTGATGGAGTCATGTGGAAGTTTTCATTATAGCCATCATACACAAAAATATATCATCCAGAATCATTTAAGTCTAGTACAAGTAGTCATCTGTTTAAGACCCAGAGGTTTAAAATATACTGAAGCCTAAAGAACGATGACAGAATAATGGTAATACAGACTATACTGAAGTTCAAAAGTAACTGTCCGCAATAAAACATCTGTAAGCGCATGGCTTGGATTTGTGTGGTATATGAACAGAATAGTATACCTTAATTAGGATATCATGAACGAAGGACATGCCATGTTGTATACATATTATACATAACACTGAGTATTTTTTTAACTATCAAATATTTCATCTTGGAGCACAGATAAAAGTTAGGGGAGTCTGCAACCCTCAAGGCAAACGTATTTCATTTGTCACATTGATGGTCTATTGACAGATTAGTTGTGTAAACACTAATTGCCCACAATAACAGCTAGTTCATGTGTAACTGTAAACACATTGACAGTATTCAACATGATAAAAATGTGCCAAGAGCCAAAGCTGAATGATATAATGGTCTCCCCTGCAGTTGAGCACTGCACAGCACATACACCATCTAATCCTTTCAGTGCTTGCACTAAACTTGTCATCGCTTATAAACTGTAGCAGCTGTCACATGTGATATGTATGATCTATAAGATGACCATAAGCAGCACTATTTTAACAGTGTCTTAGAAGCATGTGGGATAAGTAGTGAGGGCACCAGCTTTCTGACATCTAAAATAGAACTTTTATTGGATAAAAAGGTTAAATGACTCATTTCCCATATTCATTAATGTCACCCTGCATGTCACGGACGTGACAGCCCCCTGAATAGAAGTATTTATTAGAAGCCTCCATCTGCCTTTATTGTGTAGCTTGGTGAAGTTTTTGAGTAATCACTAAAAATAAGAGGGGAGATCCATTTATATCCTTAAGGGGTACATACATGGAAATATATACAATTTGATTATCAGTTAATATTCCATGTAGCAGATTATGTCACAGATGGAATAGCAATGGAACTCACTAGCCAGGGCATATAAAAAAAGAAAATAAACAACATTGTGATTCAATGGATTTCTTGCAAGGTGCTTCCAGTACTATTATCTGCAGTAAATGTGCTGTTAGATAGGAGGTTATCGGTTATCAGTGTGGCTATATCACAAGGGGCTGTTATAAATATGTTCCAAGTGCAATGTAATCTGGGCTAGACACAGCAGCCTGCCTGCTGACATCCTCTGCTTCACTGGTACTTTGTATGGCTGCCAGTATACAGATTTAGGGTTTTCATTGCACACTGTTTAATAATAATAATAATAATAATAATAATAATAAATATTATTATTATTATTATTATTATTATTATTATTATTATTATTATTATTATTATGTTTCCTTTTCTTAACTTGATGCACTGCATAGAACTTTATGTAGCAGCCAATATGGCATGGAAAGGAGATGCTGATAGCATGCATGGATGGAAGTTAAACAGATGATGCCCCCACAATTTCCAGTACACTTCTATTGACTATAACTTAACTACATGCCACCGTCTGGTTACCATTAAAACTCCTACCTGTTTCTTCTGTGTGCCCTGCCCGGTGACTTGGTCCATGCAGCAGCAGCAAAGTTGCCCAAATTTAGACTGTGAAAGTCAGCCTTTTCCTGCAGAGCCTGGCTGCTGTCCTCTGTCTCATTATCATGGAACCAGCACTATAGATGTGCATATATGTAATATAAAAACAATTCAATGCACTGGCAGAGGCTGGTAAGCGACAGGTGATCCCTGGCAGACAGACCCCCTGCAGTAGCACCGGAATAGTCTGCTGCACGGTGTGACTATTTATATCCTTTCTGCAATAAGCTACAAATCAGAGACTTACTGCATCCTAAGGAGAGAGAGAAAGAAGCTGCTTCATTGCAAAGCATCATGCGGCAAAACGCACACAAATGTTTTTAAAGTAGAGAGCAGGAGATGTGATGAGACCATTCCGCGGTCATGCTTGCTCTCCCGGCACAATCAGCATCTTGTGTGTGTTCAACATTACTGCTGATCAATTTCACTGAAAGCACAGCTCCGCTACAGCCCCTGGCAGAGATCCCTAAGAGCTGACACTTGGAGGCATCCCTCCTCCTGCACAAATTGCAGCAATAATGAGGTCTCCAGGAATGGGGGTCTTCTCTTCTTGTAGATTATGCCAAGAGAGAGAGAGAGGAGAGAAAGAGAGCAGGGAATGCAAGGTGGGTCTTCCAAAGAAATAGATTTTCCTCTTCTCGCTTTTGCTGCTTTACTGTCCTTCACCAGCAGGTGACTGACTACACTACTCTCTTCTCTGGGCCAGCACTGAAGGGATTTCTCTTCTCTGTCAAAAGAAATGCTTCCTTTCCCATTCCTACTGGGTCCTAGTGCAGACCATCCATTTGCACGTCCATATTACAGTAGTTTGCAGCTACATGCATTTCTGCAACTTGGCAGCTGTTCCGGGGAAGTCAGGTACCCGTTCTTGCTTAAAGGCACCATGTCCACACATTTCTTTTTAATAAAATTAGTTTTATTGTATTCTTATTATTATAATATTATTTTAGATTATTATTATTATTATTATTATTATTAATAATAATAATAATAAAAAATAATAATTATTATTATTATTAGTAGTAGTAGTAGTGTTGTTTTTAGTATTATTATTATTATTATTATTATTATTATTATTATTATTATTATTATTATTATTATTATTCTTTTTATTTATGAAATAAATGTTTTTTTTTCCAAAAACAAGCATAACAACTGTCTAGTTTACATTTTGACCATATAGAGTTCGTGTTCCTCAACCTGCATCAGCTTCGGTTGCCTTTCAGTTACTATCTGTATTATGTGCACAGACAGTCCTGTGGAAATCTGAGTAGCATATTCTTTCCTACAGCCTGCCCTGCATAAATCAGAGTTCCCAGCAGAACTGGTTGCATAAGCTGATCTGTGCTGCCTCTCCTTGCTTCCATCTCCTCTGCAACACAGCACATGGGAGACACATAGGCTTCTGCTAAGCTTTAGGAGAGAGGGGAAAGATAACAGTTATCCAAGTTACATTTTCCCCCGTGCTCCGTTCGTTGTCCTAGCAAAGACTGTGCCCAGTCTCTCAGTCTCTGCTCATCTGTGTGTTGGATCAGGGAGGGGCTTTAGGAGTTCAGGAATGGAAGAAATCACATCACAGAACAGCAAGTTTAACCACCTCACTGCTAAGCTTAGTGAACAAGAGATTTTTTTTTCAAATATTAAGGCATCTGCATTTAGCCATTATAGGAACTCATGCTAAATCTAGATTTGGAATGATTATTATTAGTGCTGTTATTATGGAAAAATGTGCCATTACCTACAGTTAAAGGTTGATAGATACAGTATACAGTAGCAGCTTCCACACTATGATAAATGTGCAGATTATTGTTTTATTCAATTCTGATATTATTTCATTACTGTCTCTGAAACTATTTATAAGAATTAAACATTAGACCAAAACAAACAAACAAACAACAACAGGTGCCAATACTGCATATCCATGAGTCTCATCACAAAACGTTATTATATTTTATTCATCACCTCAAAATTATGCAGCACCATACAGTGGAGAAGTAGAGCATGGTGCAAAGATATATTGTAGAAGGAAAACAGGTAAAATACAGAAAAAAGCAGTACATCAACAAGGCATAAACACAGGAACAGTAATAAAGCTTACATTTCTGCATAAGATATAATAGCTAAGGTTAGCAAACAAGTGTTGTACAGAACATGCAAAACAGGCATAATACAATGGGAATGGGATTGAAATTGAAAAGATAACAGTTATCGAAGCTACATTTTCGCCTATGCTCTGTTGTCCTAGCAAAGACTGTGCCCAGTCCCTCAGTATCTGCTCATCTGTGTGTTGGATCAGAGAGAGGCTGTATCCTGACAGCGGATGCCAGACAGGATCAAGATCCCGACAGGGGCACGTAAGTACCCTAACCTCCCCTTCCCCCCTAACCCTAACCCTCCATTAGTGGTGCCTAAGCCTAACCTCCCCCCCTTTGTGCCTAACCCTAACCTACCCCCGGGGGTGCCTAACCCTAACCCTCCCCGCTGGGGGTGCCAAACCCTAACCTACCACCCCCCCAAACCTAACCCTAACCCCGCTAGACTCTCTAATCCCCAGACACCTTTTTTTGGGATGGCGTCCTCGGCATTCCAGCATTGGTATTATGATAGGCGTCTGTATTTCGACGCCTATCATAAATCCCTAGCCAGCATTCCGCTGTCAGGATTGTGACTGGCGGCCTTGCAGCCGGCGGTCATATGACTATATCCTGATACAATGGTGCATAAATAGATGAGTTGACAAGAAGACAGGAGGAGAGAGGGTCCTGCTCATGAGAGCTAACAAAATAAAGTTGATAGCACTGTAACGCTACAGAAGGGGGAAAGGTGGTGAAAACAAAAATGAATTGACTGGCTGTCCAAAGGGTTCTAAAAGAAATCCCCACATTTTTAGGCAAAAATATGGATTTTGCAATTTTTCTCACCTGCCCTATTTGTCTCCAGTTTTTAGGTGAAAATCGGCCATTTTTTCGCCATCCGATCAGCCAGTATTGGCTAAGGAATTGGTCGATCTAATGGCCGATTTTGCCAACGACAACTAAATCAGCCGATTTCGCCTGTGATTGAATCCGGCCCATAGTTTGAAAATATCTAATAAAAATTAATGTTTTTTTTTTAAAAAAGGCTTATGATTCATTCTTAAATGGAACCATTTGTCTCAGTGACCCTAACTGTATGAGTTTATAAATAATCGCATAAATAAATAATGATAATCATAATAATTATAATAATTAGTAGTAGTAGTAGTAGTAGTAATAATAATAATAATGAATTATGTACCCTATTATTTGATAAAATATTTAAAAGTTTCAATATAAAATATGTTTCAGACAGATTAGTATGGCTTGATCACTTTAGTAATGGAAGAGTTAAAACAGATCTTAATGCACTTGGAAAATAATATTTTAAGAGAACAATCTATGTAAGATCTTTAGTATGTGGTATCTATGAAGTGCAATCTAAAGAGTAAAATAAGTTACAGGTCACATTATGTTTTGTAATGTAGCTCTATAATGTGTCTTTGAAACAGGGGTATGAATATTTTATTTTCCCTAAACTAGGGAATCTCAGAAAGTAATATGTGATCACTGACAAGATTATAACTTTATCCTAAAATGTGTTGCGAATGTAAAAGGGTGAAGGATGTATAGAACCTAGACTCGTACCCATATTACATATCATGTTAAAGAAAATGCAGTATACTTAATAATGGACTTCATACAACTGGTAGCAGAAGGGGCGATGGACACTGTAACTGAAAAAGCTATCAAAATGGAGATAATTTGCCTCTATGGTGAACAATGCTATTAGTATACATTGACAATGAGTGCTATGTGTCTTGTCCATGGTTCATAGAAAGTTCCTAAAATGATCACATTTTACCGACATTGTTCTTCACCATAGAGGTCAGTTATCATTATTGACAACCATTATGGCTGTAATCAACGTAGCT
This sequence comes from Taudactylus pleione, assembly GCA_031769625.1. Classification (NCBI taxonomy): domain Eukaryota; kingdom Metazoa; phylum Chordata; class Amphibia; order Anura; family Myobatrachidae; genus Taudactylus; species Taudactylus pleione. Next base: position 4,713,575 of record JAUIMM010000217.1, read on the forward strand.
CAGGCTAAATATAGTGTGGCCACAATTCAAACACTCATATGTATGAGCTCTTTTACTGCTCAATATATCCTGCTCAGATCCTCTTTTAGTGTGATCTGTATTTAAATGAGTAGTGGGGATGGATTTATTATGGAGAGCAGTTACAGTATATTCATAATAGCCCAGTATCTAGATACTACTGTACTACTGTAGAAACAACTAAAGGCACTATAGATAACTATAGATAATTGTTTGACCTGGTGTGTATGAGCCCCAATTAATCTCCTTATGACTGATTTTCTGAGTTTATGAATAATACTAATACAACTTGAGTTCAGAACCATGGACAGCAACATAACTTCTGACAATGTAGGGCTGAATTCAATCTGATGATTGTTTTCATGTGGATCAACAAAGGTAATGTCATTGTTTTCTCTGGCAGGCGAGCATTGTAGCAAATTGCCCTTTTCTGAAATATTTTTTCTGTCACCTATTCAGAAAGAAGTAAAATGCTTTCTTATATTTATGTCAATGGTAAACCAACAATTGTAGTCTTTTTACTCAAAGTTTAATCCTGCTTTCCTGTTTTATTGCAGCCATGATCTATTAGATTTGAATCCAGTCCTGCTTTCCTGTTTTATTGCAGCCATGATCTATTAAAGTAGATTTAATCCAGATTCTAATCTAGTACAATTTTTATTCTTGGTTTTATATATTCAAACTGGAAAAAAACTTAATTTTAATGTCTCCAAAAATATATATTTTAGGTGTAAACACGTTTTAAGCACTTTGCAAATAATTACTTTATTATTAAAACTATATATTTCTTTATAGCTGCTTAATAAATGCATTACTGAAACAGAAAACAAAGAGTATATCATACAGTACTTGGCGAAACTCCCTATACAGTATGTCAGGGAGACTCAGTGAAATAGTGATGATGTCTCTGACTGTGTTAAGAGTATAGCAACCTCCCTGAGGCCAGACCTGGTGAGTGCAACACAGTGATGGTGTTATCACTCCCCTTCCACCATGGAGAAAACACTGTGGAAAAGAATAAGGAGGATGTGTGCTACAAGATGGCTTTATAAGTGGCTGTGTGAGGAAGGAAGTGTGATGAAGTACAGTTGATTTGTACATAAGGAAGTTTGCTGATTTACTGGAGATGTGTGCTCCAGTACAAGGCATGTGTGTTCCATTTCAGGGTGTGTGCTTCATTACAGGGGGTGTGTGCAGCATTACAGGGGGTGTGTGTTTCATTACAGGGGGTGTGTGCTTCATTACAGAGGGTGTGTGCAGCATTACAGGGGGTGTGTGCTTCATTACAGGGGGTGTGTGAAGCATTACAGGTGATCTGTGTCCAAGTCGGTGTCCAATTTTGGATTCCCATTATTAATACATTTTGCTTGTTTTCAAATATTAATATTTAGCTATTTCAAAACAGAATATACATATATACATACACATACATTTATGTAGTCTATATGATGCATATTGTGAGTGCTTCATTGTCAATATGTTATATTATTATAAAATTCATTGCAAATGGTATACCAAAAGAAATGAAATTATTTCACTATTTACCCCAACAAGCTATCACAGTTGTACTCTGTACTGGTCTCATGCTGGACTATGGCACTGATTCAGAGATGCACACAAACCCGATGGTTAGTGCACATCTCCGATTGCCAGTGCTGTGTGCAGGTGCATGACCCGACTGCGCATGTGCAGTCGGGTCTGCGATCCTGCATACTGTCCGCCCCCTCCCCATACAGAAATGGCAGCAGACTGCCAATCACTGACAGTCTGCTGCTGTTTCCGGGTGGGGAGGGGGGTGGTGACGGCCTCCGTTTCCCCAAACTAAGGCATGTCATTGCTGTCGGGGTGAGGGAAGAGGCCAGGATCTCTATTGGTTGACAGAGATTTCCTGGCCCATTTGGTTCATCTGCGCCAGTCGGCTTGAGTGACCCCATGGTCGAGGATCATGCAGATGATCTGATGCTGCGCCCATGGGTGCAGCTCAGATCAGTAATGCATGCAGGAGGCGCAATGTATCCTGCTGCATTACCATAATAGTGCTACATCTTGATTTATCTTATCTTTAATAGATACTCGCAACATTTGTATCTGTTAGGTGACATACTGGCAACATTTGTATCTATTACATGTCAATCAAAAGTGATACTATCACCTATTTTTATTTTTATTTATTTTCCTTGTTTTATTGAGTGTTATATGTTTATTACACTTGCATTTGCTATTTTTAGTGTCTATTAAATTATTTATCATTGTACAATCTAATCGCATCATTTGTGTTTTATACGGTTCAGTTGATATAAGTTAGAGAAAGCGCAGATTATTCTTTCTTTTTTGCGATAGCAATACCGCCTGATGCCGAATCACCCCCTATATGTGTGTGTGTGTGTGTATATATATACATATAAATATATATATATATTTATATATATATATATATATATATATATATATGTACATACTGTATATTTGTGAAAGTGTATTTGAAATATCATACAACAGGCTGCAGTTTTATGTGATTCTCCTGGAGATTGTTTTCTCAGAACCGAAAACAATGATTTTTCTGATGTGGTCTCACTAATGACCTACAAAGTGGTGAGATCACCTTTCCCTCTCAGCTGTTAACACGTCTTTGCAAATGCAGCTACTGTACTATCCTGCTGTCATTACAACTGATTTCCAACAATGTTCTTGTTATTTTTAAGTTCTCTTGAATGATACAGGCCCTTGAGCAGATAACCATTGCTAGCTTAAATCTAATATCACCAGTGATCTATTGCTACAGAGATTCAGAAGAGTGAGGGTGAGTGGATCATTCCCCATGTCCTGACCTGCCCAGAAAATAAAGCTAAAGAAAATACCACTGCAACCGATTAAATTATGAATTATATATATTTTTACAAAAATAACAGGCCTACCATCCAATTGGTCACTATTTCTTATGGAGAGATACAACTTAATTTATTGCAGATTAAAAAATACAGATCAACAGCTTACTGACAACATTGGTATTGTATTATAAAATTCAGCTCTATGTAGTTTTCTTAAAATCCATTTCTTTTGTTAATGCTGAGTCCAGATAAAACCAGCAAAATATTCAGGATGACCATAATTAAACTTCCCCTATTCAGAGCCATCCATAGGTTGATCTAACAAACAAAGGGCCTGATTCAGACCCGCTCGCTATGCTGCTCTCGCTCGCAGCCGTAAGGCCGGCCACTATGCAAATGCCGCAATTGCACACTAAGACATCAGGACGCCCCTTATGTCTTAACGTGCGATCACCAGTTGAAGATAGGCACCCACTAGCCTGGACAAAAGATGCCCACTTTCAGATTTAATATTCAGAAAGTGTATGAAAACATTGGTACCATCGGGTCGACATCGAACCAGCATGCAGTGCTTGAGGTAGATCCTAGCCTACCGCAAGCACTGCGAGTGCTGCTGTCTTTATTTCACTCATATGACGTATATGCTGACACTGCGTCTAAATTATGCACGCCCTTATGATGGTGTAAAAACGCACTGACACTCCTGCGTTCGCACATCCACATCCCCGTTTCCTTTGTTCTTCCCCTGTCACCACCCACAAACGGCCCATTCTGTCACTCAAACTAGCGGGCTGGCGGTATGCTGAGAGCGATCGTCTCCTGATCTCTGTGACTGGTTCGCGCACGTGCACTGCATTTTTAGTCATGAGCAGTTTCCAACAATTGGCCGTCTACGATGGAACGCAGCCAAGCAAGCGGGTCTGAATCGCCACCAGAATGTCACCAAATTTTGGTAGGGAGACTATTTAGGACATTGTAAGCAGGATTCTGCATAAAAAATAATTTGCAGAGAATGGGAATATGGTACTGTACAATGTGAAAACAGTGAGAATGGACAAGACTAAACAGTAATGAACAATTAACTTTAATGTGTTAAAATTATGTTACCAGCAATATAACATGACCGTTCATCATGACACTGTTTTCACATTATACAGCTCCATATACCCACTTTTTGCACTATAAAGTGGATTTGCGGAATCCCGTTTTCCATGTCCTAATTAGTTTCCCTACCAAATTTGGTGACATTCTGATTGTTAGATCCAGCTGAATTATGGCCACCCTGTAGTTCAGTGTTTTTCAACCACTGTGTCATGGCACACTAGTGTGCCGCGAGCGGTTGTCAAGTGTGCTGCGGCAGTCAGCTCAGCGCACTTGTAGTATAGTGTGTTTTATTCCTGAGGATGCCAATATAGTGTGTTTTATTCCTGTGTTGGCCAATGTAGTGTGTTTTATTCCTGTGGAGGCCAATATAGTGTGTTTTATTCCTGTGGAGGCCAATGTAGTGTGTTTTATTCCTGAGGATGCCAATATAGTGTGTTTTATTCCTGAGGATGCCAATGTAGTGTGTTTTATTCCTGAGGATGCCAATGTAGTGTGTTTTATTCCTGTGTTGGCCAATGTAGTGTGTTTTATTCCTGAGGATGCCAATGTAGTGTGTTTTATTCCTGTGGAGGCCAATGTAGTGTGTTTTATTCCTGTGGAGGCCAATGTAGTGAGTTTTATTCCTGTGGAGGCCAATGTAGTGAGTTTTATTCCTGTGGAGGCCAATGTAGTGTGTTTTGTTCCTGTGGAGGCCAATGTAGTGAGTTTTATTCCTGTGGAGGCCAATGTAGTGTGTTTTATTCCTGTGGAGGCCAATGTAGTGAGTTTTATTCCTGTGGAGGCCAATGTAGTGTGTTTTATTCCTGTGGAGGCCAATTTAGTGTGTTTTATTCCTGTGGAGGCCAATGTGTGTGTTTTATTCCTGAGGATGCCAATGTAGTGTGTTTTATTCCTGAGGATGCCAATGTAGTGTGTTTTATTCCTGAGGATGCCAATGTAGTGTGTTTTATTCCTGTGTTGGCCAATGTAGTAAGTTTTATTCCTGTGGAGGCCAATGTAGTGTGTTTTATTCCTGTGGAGGCCAATGTAGTGTGTTTTATTCCTGCGGGTGCCAATGTAGTGTGTTTTATTCCTGTGGAGGCCAATGTGTGTGTTTTATTCCTGTGGATGCCAATATAGTGTGTTTTATTCCTGTGGAGGCCAATGTAGTGTGTTTTATTCCTGTGGAGGCCAATGTAGTGTGTTTTATTCCTGTGGAGGCCAATTTAGTGTGTTTTATTCCTGTGGAGGCCAATGTGTGTGTTTTATTCCTGAGGATGCCAATGTAGTGTGTTTTATTCCTGAGGATGCCAATGTAGTGTGTTTTATTCCTGAGGATGCCAATGTAGTGTGTTTTATTCCTGTGTTGGCCAATGTAGTAAGTTTTATTCCTGTGGAGGCCAATGTAGTGTGTTTTATTCCTGTGGAGGCCAATGTAGTGTGTTTTATTCCTGCGGGTGCCAATGTAGTGTGTTTTATTCCTGTGGAGGCCAATGTGTGTGTTTTATTCCTGTGGATGCCAATATAGTGTGTTTTATTCCTGTGGAGGCCAATGTAGTGTGTTTTATTCCTGTGGAGGCCAATGTAGTGTGTTTTATTCCTGCGGGTGCCAATGTAGTGTGTTTTATTCCTGTGGAGGCCAATGTGTGTGTTTTATTCCTGTGGATGCCAATATAGTGTGTTTTATTCCTGTGGAGGCCAATGTAGTGTGTTTTATTTCCGAGGATGCCAATGTAGTGTGTTTTATTCCTGTGGAGGCCAATGTGTGTGTTTTATTCCTGTGGTGGCCAATATGTGTGTATATTTTTAAGTTGGAGCCAATGTTTATATTTTTCATTAGTAATGCACACCGCATAGCCTGATGGTGTGCCTTGGCAATTGTAAAATCTTGTGTAGTATGCCTCGAGTTGAAAAGGTTGAAAATCACTGCTGTAGTTAATATAAACAATATATAGAAATAGGTGGTCTAAAGCTCCCTACTGTATTCTTTTTATTTATTACATATATTAAAATAACAATAATGATTTTTAAAGACATTATTGCTTAATACCACTTTCTTTAAATGGGATTAAGGTAATGGTGTTATTGGCTATTCATTTTTTTTCTTGCAACATTTGAATAAAGGTCTGTGTTGCAGAAATATGATATCCTTCCCTTTTCCACTTGTAGCTCTGATACTTAGGATTCTATTTATTAACATTATTTTTACTAAAATAAAGTGAAAAAGGGTGTTTTCACACCCTTTTCACATTATTTTAGTATCACCTAAAGTTACTAAAGGGCAATTGGAGTAGAATTCGGAAAATTCTACTCCAAGCCCTAATTATCACTTATTTTTAGTAAGCAGATCGCATTTCCCATAATTGTAATGTGAAATGTGATCTGGCCAAAGTTACTAAAAATAAATTGTGAAAAAATACCGGGGGGAAGCCCTGTGATAATAAAGCCACTTGGAGGTGGCGTTATCCAGGGTTTTCCCCGGTTACCGGACTCCTGCTCTGCTCTAAAAGGCAGAGCAGAGCCCGGAGCCAGTCCCAGTAATCAGCTGTGTGGTCTAAACTGTAAAAAAAAGAAGAAAAAAAATAGTAAAAACACACTTACTAGAGTCCAGGGACCGGAAACGGGGCTCCGGTGATGTCCTCATCAGGTGACTGGGTCCCAGTGCAGGATGGGATGTCAGCTGACCGGAGCTACGGAAGACATCACCAGAGCATCGATCACCAGAGGTAAGTGTAACTAAGGGAGGGGGGGGTCACGATCGTGGGGGGCGGGGCTTAGCGGCCTCCGGTCGGCACATGCGCGGGCGCTTGTCACAGTATTTTCGCAAAAAAAATGTGTGTGGAGGGGATTCGCAGGGACAGAGCTTTATCACAAGCTCTGTCCCTGCAAGGGATTTTTAGTTAATCCCTGTGACGCAACGCGAATTCAGTCGGTAATACACTACAATCTGCATTCAAAATGCGGATTGTAGTAAATAGAGCCCTTAGTAACTCATTTCTAACATATGGCAACTGTTGCAATAAGAGTGGTGCTGAACTATCCTGCAATCTGGTTGCTGTTAGATCCTAGTTGGAGAAAGGACCTCTCTGACGTTGCAACCACGTGGCCACTTTGGGAGCACCGGACTGCTCCAGTGTTACCATCCACGTGGGCATAGAGGGGAAATATATTTTATTGGCGAGCATAGTGAGCAGAGCCGTAACTAGACTTTTTGGTGCCCTGTGCCAGAAAGAGCATTGGCGCCCCCCTCATTTTTCAAAGGAACATAATGCACCCAAAAAAGGGCCATGGCTTCATGGGGAAGGGCCAGGGAAGGGATAGGAGAGGCCAGGAGATGCTGGGGATAAAATAAGAGGAAGCTACAAGCAAGAATGTTAATAAACAGAAATTTGACAGGCCCAAACAGCGCCACCTGACCTGTGGTGCCCTGTGCGATGGCGCACTACCCTAGCTACGGCCCTGATAGTGAGCCACTGTGCCCGAAGCGTGACGAGCGAAGGGAGGCCGGCCGGGAGGGGACATATTTGGCCCCCCCGTTCAGATCCTTGCCCCTCCCCCTTTGGTCGCAGGTCATGTGGGTGTGACGTCAGAGGTCCTTTGCAGCACCCAATTATAGACCTAACCATCCTGGAATAGCTAGTACTAATAAATTATGAATTTGTTACTTCGAAGCAAGGATTTAAAAACGCTGGTTTCTAAACAACCAGCCTTTGTTTTATAATGTTATTGCTATTGTTGATATTAAGGCTGTGTAAATCTGAGTTTATCAAAGTATGAGGGTGTCAGATGATTATTTTATCAGTTAATAATATAACAGTGATAAATGAAGGATAAAGACCAATAGGTCTAGCCAAGGAGGAACAGCTAGTGAGAGAAAATTATAATAATCCACAATCTCATTAATTAAGAACCGAAGGGCAATGAGAAGGGTCAAGAAGGGAATTACAAAAAAAATCCAAGTATTAAATTCATAATAGATGGATAGAAGCTACTATTTAATACGGGGGAACCCACCATTGGTGCATGTGAGGTTTGATTTCTTGATCCCTGGCCCTATACAGCACTATGAAGTGCAAGCATTAAAGTTACAGGCCTTCCGGAAGTAGAGGGACTAAGGAAGAGAACCTTCATCACTTCAGTGTCTGGGCAGTATTAATTGTGCAGCTTAATAAGAGGAAAACCTTCATATAGTGCAGTCTATTTCCTCTGCTAATTCCTGTATGGTGCTGTGGCTAACCTTTCTGGACATTGTTAATCTTCACTGCCTGTTACAGAACTGTGCGCTGTATAGTAAAATATCCCTGTGATAACCATTGGAGCAATGAGGGATTTATTTTAGCTCTTTAGTAGTAGGAAACCAAAGTAACTTATTTGGTCAGACAGCTAGTAATAACATATATACTGTATATACACTATATGAACAAAGTATTTGGCCACACCTGTTAATTATTGTATTGAGCTGTTTCAATCAGACCCGTTGCCACAGGTGTATAAAATCAAGCACCTAGCCATGCAGTCTCCATTTGCAAACATTTGTGATACAAAATGGGTTGTTGAAAAGCTCAGTGACTTCAAGCGAGGTACTGTGATAGGATGCCACCTTTGCAATAAGACAGTTCGTGAAATTTCAGCCCTGCTGGATATTTCACGGTCAACTGTAAGTGATATTATTAAAAAGTGGAAGCATTTAGGAGCAACAGTAACTCAGCCATGAAGCAGCAGATGAAAATCACAGAGCAGGGTCAATGACTACTAAGGCGCATGGTGCGTAAAAGTCACTAACACTCTGCTGATTCCATAGCTGAAGAGTTCCAAACCTACACTGGCATTAATGTAAGCAAAAACACTGTGTGGCGGGAGCTTAATGGAATGGGTTTCCATGGCCGAGCAGCTGTATGCAAGCCTCACATCGACAAGTCCAATGCCAATAATCGGATGGAGTGGTGTAAAGCACAGAGACACTGGACTGTGGAGCAGTGGAAACGTGTTCTGTGGAGTGACGAGTCACGCTTCTCTGTTTAGCAGTCAGATGGGCGAGTCTGGGTTTGGCGCATGCCGGGAGAACGTTACTTGCCTGACTACATTGAGCCAATTGTGAAGTTTGGTGGAGGAGGGATAATGAAATGGGGTTATTTTTCAGGGTTTGGGCTAGGCCCCTTATCTCCAGTGAAGGTCAATCTTAATGCTTCAGCATACCAAGACATTTTGGACAATGCTATGCTTCCAGCTTTGTGGCAACAGTTTGGGGAAGGCCCTGTCAGGGTTCAGCCTAGGATCGTCCGTCTCTTACCTCCATGCTGGCTTCCCCTGCCTTCTTGTGCGGTCAGACGTCTGATGCGGAGGCGGGTGATGCGCTGAGTATTCTTCCTTAGGTGCGCACGGACTTCCATGGTCGGCCCTGTGTCTCGGGGATCGTTGTCTCTGGAATGGGCACCACCATGACAGCCTTTCTCATGTGACAGTGCTTCCAACCAATGGTAGTATGATCTGGGTCAGCTGACGCTGTCCTCCTATCGACTGCTACCTTATGGGTATATAGCCGGCCCCAATACACCATGAAGTTGCCTGTACAACATTTGTCCTTCCTAGTGTTTACTAGTTAAGTTCTCATTCCAGGTTCCCCTGAAACTTCCTTTGTGTTCTCTCCAGTGCGGCTTTGACCATCTCTGCCGGAGTGCTACTCTGTGCTCTCTTCAGTACAACAGTGCGTTATTCCATCTCAGCCTGTGTGTAACTCAGAATTTTCATCTCAACCAGTGAGCCAACTCCGTGCTATCCTGTGTACAAGTTAGAGTCTCCTCCCGGAGCAACAGTGCGTCATAACACCTCAAGCTTGTGTACAAATTAGCGTCTCCTCCCGGAGCAACAGTGCGTCTACCACCTCAGCCTGTGCACAAATTAACATCTCCTTCCAGAGCTACAGTGCGTTATTTTACCTCTGCCTGTGCCTTAATATCAAGGAGTCGTCTTTCAGCATAAGTAGTGTTCTACACTTGTACCACTGGGTACCTCAAGTACCAATTTCTTGTGAAGTTGTGTCTCCTAGCTAGACATATCCCTCGAGCCACCATCTGTATATTTCTCTTCCCACAGGGCTTGGACACCCAATCAAAGGACCACGACCTGCCTACTGGGTGCAGCTAAACCCATATCCCGATTGGTAGGGGTTAGACACCTTCTGGCAGGTTAGACTCCGCACCTTTGGTAGGGTATCGCTAACGTCCAAGTCCTGTGGATGAGGAGATCATACATTCAGGCCACCGTTTCCTTCCCCAACCTCGGACCTCATCTTCCAAACCCCCAGTGGCAAGCGTGACAGGCCCTTTTATATTCCAACATGACTGTGCCCCAGTGCACAATGCAAGGACTAAAAAGACAAGGTTTGATGAGTTCAGTGTGGAATTATTTTACTGGCCTGCACAGAGCCCTGACCTCAACTCCATCGAGCACCTTTGGGATGAACTGGAATGGAGACTGTAAGCCAGGCCTTCTCGTCCAACATCAGTGCCTGACCTCCTGAATTCAGTACAGAATGAGTGGGCACAAATTCCCACAGAAACACTCCAAAATCTAGTGGAAAGCCTTCCAAGAAGAGTGGAAGCTGTTATAGCTGCAAAAGGGGGACCAACTCCATATTAAAGTATATGTATTTGAATACAATGTCAATACAGTCCCTGTTGGAGTAATGGTCAGGCATCCATATATGTTTGTCCATGTACTGAAATATCACAAGCCACTTGCACCCCATTCCTGGGAATGGCGAGTGCAGGCCTGCACCCCAAATCTGGGGGTGGCGAGTGCAGTGGATTTCTGACTTTGTTTATGTGGTTAATATTTAATTAACCTTTTGTGATCATAGCTTTCTCATGCACCCCATGTGCAAACTCGTTTATAATAACCTGTGTCAGCTGCCTTTTTGGTAGTATGATAGAAGCTATGTTTGGTGACTGCCTTGCCTTTAAAATCCATTAGCTGGCTGGTGAGCTTTAAACCAGGTAACATTTTTTCAGTTTAATCTTTGTGATAGCAGCTACCAGGTTTCCATCTGTGTGACAGATAGTGTAGGACCTGCAGAGAAGTGGGGTCCCGTGATGTGGGCTGCAGGCTTAAGTGCATTGATCAATCCATGAACCAAAACCCCATTATTTATTTTTACATTATTGTGAGTGTTTAAACATGGTGAGTGCTGAGTTTTCTGATTTTATTTTATATATATATATATATATATATATCCCACTTTATTCCCGGCACTCCGCCACTCCCCCCCCAATGGGAATACTCGCTCAGGTGTCCTCCTGGAGGGTATGCACCCCGCAATAGTATCCAACCACAGACAGGCGGGACTCTGTAATTTGGGGGAAAAATGTCACACAACAGTCACAACTAATTTGCAACATGTTCACGTCACTGGCATTTTTGGAACTGGGTGGTAGTCTGGAATGTATAGTACTAATACCAAGAAAGAAAAATATTTCTTTATAATGCATTCAAAAATATTTTTTATGTGTGATGGTTAAACATTATAGTATTACAACTGTGTCCATGATGAGCTGACTATTGCCTTTACTGCTATCTGTATGTATTGTAATATTTATTACGAAAAACACTATGGGCTCTATTTATTAACATTATTTTTACTAAAATAAAATGAAAAAGGGGGTTTTCACACTCTTTTTACATTATTTTAGTATCACCTAAAGTTACTAAAGGGCAATTGGAGTAGAATTCGTAAAATTCGACTCCAACCCCTAATTATCACTTATTTTTAGTAATCAGATCGCATTTCCCATAATTGTAATGGGAAATATGATCTGGCCAAAGTTACTAAAAATAAATTGTGAAAAAATACCGGGGGAAAGCCCTGTGATAATAAAGCCACTTGGAGGTGGTGTTATCCAGGGTCTTCCCCGGTTACCGGACTCCTGCTCTACTATAACGGGCAGAGCAGATCCCGGAGCCGGCCCCAGTGATCAGCTGTGTGGTCTGTTTAGACCACACGCTGATTCACTGTAAAAATAAGTAAAAAAAATCAAACTTATCTGACTCCAGGGACCGGTGATCCGGGCTCTGGTGATATCCTCTCTCTGGTCAGCTGATCTCCCATGCTGCACTGCGACCTGGTCGTCACCTGACAGGGTCCCAGTGCAGTATGGTATGTCAGCTGACCGGAGGACATCACCGGAGCCCGGATCATGCAGGTAAGTGTAATTAAGGGAGAGGGGGGGTCGTGGGGGGGTCCGCGATCGCAGGGGGTGGGGCTTGGTGATGGGGACGGGGCTTAGCGCCGGGGGGGGTAGCAGCAGCGGCTGGTCGGTGCATGCGCAGGGCACTTGTCACGGTATTTGTTTGCGAAAATACCATGACTGGTGTGCGGAGGGGATTCGCAGGGACAGAACTTTCTCGCAAGCTCTGTCCCTGCAAGGGATTTGTAGTAAATCCCTGTGATATTGCCTGAATACGCAATGCGAATTCACTCGGTAATATCACACTACAATCTGCATCACCAATGTGGATTGTAGTAAATAGAGCCCAAAATGTTCAGTGAAAATTTTCTACAGTATATTGTTAATGTTACCCAGTATCTGACATTGGTAAATGCTAAATAAATACTTTATAAGAGCTACTGTATTCTATTCTTGATGCCATTGGCAATATCATATTACTATACAAACTTACATATACATTATTTAATGTCATGTCAGCTCTTCCAATCAGTTTGATGTTTTAACTCTTTTTATTTCAGGTTATTGTCATTTAAATTACAGTATTGGACATTTTATTACACATCTGCTGTAATATTGTTTGTTTTTCAGTAACACAATGCAGTTTCCAGCATTCGTACTATGAATCTTAGCATGCCTCTGCCATCTTCCTTTACTGTGTTCTTGACAGTACTGTACTTAAAGGAAAAGAAGGAACTCGCTTTCCAACAATTCCTGACGGCTGCATGCCGAGAAGAAAGTATGTCAGTCAGTTTTCAATTCTCTGGAGTATTTCCTTTAGCAAAACAATACATACATACATACTGTAGAGAGGTAATGCCAATATAATAAGACATTTTTAGCTCTCATTTCATCAAGTCAATATATGGATATTCTTGTTTCAAATGTTGGTTTTGCTGCCGCTTTACGTAGAATACTTAAAATGTTTCCATATTTGTGTTTTTATTGTTTTATTAGTATGCTTAAAGAATAATTATACAAAATGTTTGTGACATCATTGTATTTGGTTTACAGTATATAGTGTATACGGAATTGGTATGATATACTAGCATACGGGATGCCGGCGGTCAGAAGACCGACAGTGGCATCCCGATGGTGAAGATTCTGACAGGGGCCGGTAGGTAACCTAACCCTGGATAACAGCCACTTAACGTCCGAGTCTGTGAATTTTTTAAGGATTCCATGTGTTATCGCCCGATAACCTGAGTTAATGCACGTTAACCCCTTCATTTAATGGGCATTAACACAGGTATTGGGAGAAAAATGGAGCCTTATTGAATAGCCTCAGGCGATAAAGACCCAGGCTACCTCCCTTTTTACCTCTGATAATTTTTCGGGACTAATTGAAGATAGATGGAGTGAGATCTCCAGACCTTCATATTGTTTATGCATAAGACATAAAAGATCCACCACTGTAATCTGTGTTTTTTTGTGGTGGTACTTAGGGGGACCCAGTACCAGCACCTTTTTATTGGTAACATTTTTAATTCTTATAACAAGTTCCAGAATTGGAAGAAATCTGTGAAATATTTTCTGAAATAACCATCTGAACACGTATCCAGAGTATGGAAGCTGCTATAAATCAACTTGTAACTTTAGATGTGTAACGGCACCTTTTTTCTGAGTACCAGGACTTTTTGTCATACAAAAGACTACTGATTATAATAAGTTATTTGCACATTGCATCAACCCTATCACTAGCAGTGCTGTTAGCAAACAATTAACCCATCATTCCCACCTTTTGTAATAGTTATAATTGCTGACAATAGTAAATGCTTATTTAAAGACCGTTTGAGAAATAATAACAAAAATAAATTTACATATCTGTACCAAACATACAACATAAGGTATCCCTATTTATGGGCTTGTATCAGTAAGGCCTGTGATCTTTACATCTTAACATCATAAGGGGCAAAGCAGTGCTGTTCTTGTAAGGCTTTCAGGATTTCAGTCTTAGGGCCATATTTAATTGCAGGCGAAAAACCGTGATTGGCCAAACTTTTCGCCGATGACGTCATTTCACCAGTTGAAGACTTTCCGCCCAATTCAATTGCAATGACTTCGCCTAAGCGGAAAGTCAATGCATTCAGATAGGCGAAAAGATTCGCCTCTGAATGGAGATGGAAAAAAGTGCAGTTGTGGGGTTCTGGGGTGCAAAGTTGCGGGAATCCCCGTGCAGTGTTAGGACAGCCCCCCAAAGGTAAACTGCGTCAAACAAATTTACAAAAAAACCTTTAGAACATCCCAAAAAAGTACTTTCATTTTGGGGGTGAAAAAGTGCAGAGTTGGGGGATAAACTTAAAAACTAGCGAAATAGACTCCAGGGTAATAGACCCAAGTATGAGGCAGGTGGATTTTTCCATGATTTTTAAAATTTCACTTTAGCACCTTTGAAATATGCTAGCACCCATTTTCATGTACCCCAAATTTGCTGGGACTAGTTATTTTGATGAAAAAATATTGCTTAATGCTATTCTTCACCTCTTATGCAAATACGCTAATTAGCACCTATTGAGACCATTTAAGTACCTCAAATACTTTCAGCATGGCTATTCGGGGTTATCTATAGTGATCCCCCATGTCAGTGCATCTTTTGGGGGGTGTCAGGCTTATTTCCTCTAAACTGACAGCACTTCTCGCCTGTTTGAGTTTCGCCGGGTCCCGTTTTCGAATCCCTTGGAATTGAATAGGGAGAAAAGCAGCAGCGCGCGTGATACTTTTCCGGACCCAAAACCAGCGATGTAGGTGGAAAGTGCACCAGGCGGAAAGTCCGGGACTTTTCGCCAGCAATTGAATAAGCCCCTTATATGCCCTTCACCAATATAGTGGATACAGTGTACATTGGGCTTGTGCAGAGTAGGAAGCAAAATGAGCATGCATTGGAAAATGTGCAAAATACCTACCAACAGGTGTCAGTATCCTAACTCTGTCTGAATGCCGACATCAATATTCTAACCGCTGGAATCCCGAGCGCCGGCATCCCGTACCCATCCCTGATGTACAATTGTATTGGTAATCCCTGTATTGCACTGCACACAGTTTGTAGTGCCATAGAAATAAAATATAATCAATTATAAGAATAACACATGACAAAAGTTTGCCTTTCTGATTATTAATGCTGAACCTGGAAGTTCACTCCAGTTATAATTTTAGCACCCCCACAATATACTCTATAGAAAGCACTCATAAGGTTCCAATGTACAGTAGCATCTGGGAAAATCCTACACAGTCTGTTCATCAGCCACAATGCAGACAGTTCAGTTTTTAGCAGATGTGTGTTTGTATAAAGCAGAACTCTCCTCATTGTGGCTGATGAACAGACTGTGTGGGATTTCCTTAGCTGTGTGGCCAGATGCTGCTTTGTGACCTTACTTTATGAGTGCTTTCTGTTGAATATATCGAAGGGATACTAAAATGATATAATTGGAGTGAACTTCATGTGCAATTTGACCAGTGCAATATAAACATTAATAGTCATATATTATTCAGAGGTGCACCTCTTTTCCCGCAGTAACATCTGTGTCTTTATGCTAATGCCGCAACCGATCTTCCTACTGATATGCTCCCTGGCAGCAGCTCTAATAAATCTTGGTGCGTGTTTAGATGCATCATCGGTTGCAACATCAAAACTTGCACCAGCCTTATAGAAAGTGCAGTGTCAGGATGTGGCCTGAGATCGATCGTTTTTTACCCCTACGCCAGCGTCTCTGTGCTCCAAGGCATGTGGATGCCAGGACTAGGGTCCTGTTGCGACTGAGTATTCTCCCTGGGGTCTGCTAGAATCCTCATGTGTGCGTCTTAGTTACCATTAGCGTGGACATGGATGCCGCCATGTTGGATCATGTCATCTGATGGGTATCCTCCAATGGTAGTCTGTGATTGGTCAGCTGCCTCATTCGACCAATGACCAGCTACCTAAGGGTATTTAAATCTGACTCTTGGAACAGGAAGTTGCCTGTGCAACTTCGCTTCTCTTGTGGTTACTCGCTGAGACTGCGTCCTAAGGCTCCACACTTTCCTAAGTGTCTATCACAAAATTGCGTTCCTGAGTTTAACACCTCTAATCAACGGCTGGGCATTTACCAGTATTAACATATCTATCCAGCATCTGAAACCTTCCAGTAATAACATCTCTATTCAGCGTCTGAGTATCTTCCAGGAATAACACCTCCAATCAGCATCTGAATACCGACCAGCCGTATAACCTTTTTCAGTGTCTGGAACTCGCTGCCGGCTAACACCGCATTCTTGCTTCTGAAGTAATCCCAGTTATGCTCAGACATCACTGAGCTCAATCATTACTATCAGAGGCTGATTTCCATTTCCAGCGCTGCCACTTTCTAAAGCTGGGTACACACTGACAGGTATATTGGCCGATCAATTGATCGGTCAATATATCTGCTGCCCATCGGCCGCTGTGTACACACGATATGTCTGTGAACTGTGTCGTTCACAGACATATCACATTGGCTGTGCTGCACAGCCAATGGAATGATATATCTGCAGACCGCCCGTACACACACAGCGGCAGCCACGGGGAGGAACCCGGGGGCACAAGCAGATGATGGCTGATTAGTGTGTATGAACGACCATCATCTGCAGATATATCTGTCAGGTGTGTACCCAGCATTAGTCTGGTTTACCAGTCTAGTCACACTGCTCTCGTTTCCTTGCTATTCCCAGATACCTACTCTAGAGGCCGCGACCTGTTACCTCGGTGCCGCAAAAACCCATATTCCACTTGGGGGGGTCACTGGTGAATATCACTGAGTGGATTAGACTCTGCGCCCTGGACTAGGTCTTGTAAATATCTGGGAATAGCTTATGAGGAAGACCTATATAAAGTCACGTTGTCTCCTGCCTCCAATTCACCCTAGTCCCCCGACTGGGCTTGACGTGCAGTTTCTCTGTCTGATCACGCCCGCAATATGCCCGTGTCTAGCTAGCCACCCTCCTGTTACCTCCCAGAAATGCCTATTGAAATCCTGGGTGTGACTTGGACACAGTCGCAGTACTTCCGACATCAGCCAACTGCGTGCATGTAGGCATTGAGAGCAGTTAGCATACACCTCTGAATCAGGCCCTAAGTGGCAAGTAGGAGCATGTGTGGAATAAGAAGTGTTCTGAGATTTTTCCTAAATTACCTTTATTGTGTATGAATAAGAATCTTATCAGACCAGCTGCAAAGGCTAATTTACTTATCCAAATCACAGTGATTGACACACCACAACTAATATGATTGTATTTATATATCAGACAATATAATTAGCCGACATACTGTAGTAAATTACAGTGGTAAACATTGTTCCATTTTGCTCTGCTCTTTTGCAGCACTTTATTTTCTATGCATAGCCAATTACGTTATTGACCTTCAAAATCTAGTCTTCAAAGTATTGCTTTCTGTCAGATAAGTTCAGTTTCCTAAGTTGATATGAAAGTTTCATTAATAATTATAGAGACACTTCATTTCAGAAATGTGGCCTTTAGCATATTGACCCAATGATGTGGCTCTGTTGGTCTTATTTGCAACTGCCACTCTATGTTTAGCCATTTCAAAGACTCTAATTTATATCTGATTTGTGTATATCTATTGACATAAGAGAATGAAAAAAATGCAAAAAACAAAACAGAATCAATACAGCACCAATGTTATATTACAATATGTTTAAATATTAGCACTAAAGAGAAAAAGTTTACATGTTTTCCTTTATTATTTCGTGATGTTTCTAGCATAATCTTGATTATATTTTGTTTTCTTCCCCTGTATTACAGATGTATAAAAAAAGAAAGATATTAATATCTATATTTATTCCAATCCATCACTAAACTGATAAACACCCTGTGAAGTTATTCCCAATGAAATTGAGGTACCACAAATGGGATGTACAGTACTTTTAATCCCGGTTGTCGGGATGCCAGCACTCAGAATGCCGGGGCCAGAATCCCGACATCAGTCGGAATCCTGGCACTGGTATCCCAATGATAAGTAGTGGGGTTAGGCTTAGACACTTGGGGGGAGGTTAGGGGGTTATACAATCGGGAAACCGGCTGCCTTAATACCGGCAGCCGGCTTCCCGACTGTCATATCCCGGAGAGGGTGAAATGCTGGGCATCTAGATGTAGACGCCTGACGTTTCCCCGATGCCGGGAGACAGGGGCCCGGTATTCCGATCGAAGGGATGACGGGCGCCGTGAGCTGACAGCCGCGGGGGGGAGGGTTTGATTTAGGGCACCCAGGGGAACTTAGGGTTAGGCACTCGCCCGGGAGGGTTAGGGTTAGGTTAGGGGGAGGAAGGGTTAGGGTTAGGCACCCCTGGGGGGGGACTTAGGGTTAGGCACCCCACTGGGGAACTTAGGTTTAGGCACCGGGGAAGGGGGGGTTAGGGTTAGGCACTTAGAGGGGGGATTAGGGTTAGGCACTTGGGGGGGAAGTTAGGGTTAGGCACCCCTAAGGAGGGTTATGGTTAGGGGGTTGGTTAGGTTAGTATATACTTCCCTTAGCGACGATCGGGATTTCCAGCGCTGTCAGGCTTCTGCTGCCGGGCTCTGCTCATCTGTCGGCCAGGCGCTGCCGGGAATCGAACCGCCGGCCATGCGGCCAGCGGTATTTCATACGGATTCCATTAGGGGTAGGCACTAGATGGGAAGAGTTAGGTTTAGGCAACTGGGAGGGAAGGTCAGGGGTAGGGTTAGATTACTTACCTAGAGGTGTCGGTATCTTAAACCTGTCGGGATTCTGAACACCGGGATCCTGAGCGCTGGCATCTCGTACCAAAACACAAACAATAACAAAGGAGTATCTACTGTAATGCAGGCAGATTGCGATTGTTTATGGGGCATGTCTAAAGCTGGCCACACACTTGACCAACTTTCATCCAACCAGCCAACTAGTTGATTGGTTGGAATGAAAATCTGGTAAGGAATAAAAGCAAATGACAATCAGCAATTTGCTCCCAAACGCCAGAAAATGGACAAAAACTGTTGTTTGAACAAATTGTGTAGATCAAACAGTTAACAAACTTGTCTGAACGACCATTTTCATCTGTTTTCTGGCATTTAGGAGCAAATTGCTGATAATCATTTACTCCCATTCCTTACCAGATTTTCATTCCAACCAATCAACAAGTTGGCTGGTTGGATGTAAGTTGGTCTAGTGTGTGGCCAGCTTAAGCCTGCGACTATGATCCCGTACATAGTTGCAAAAGTTCCGATGTCTCAGTTGCAATGGCCATTCTGTGCGGAATCGGTATGTAATGCAGGCAGATCAAGTACCAACAGTGGGAGCCCGGCAGGTCGAAATCCCAACAGGGAAAGGTAAGTAACCTAACCCTCCCCACTCCCCTCCCAACCCTAACCCTCCTTTAGGGGTGCCTAACCCTAACCTCCCCCCTTAGTGCCTGACCTCCCCCCAGGGGTGCCTAAACCTATCCCCCCTCCCCGCACCCTAAACCTAACCCTCCTGTGAGGGGTGCCTAACTCTAACCTCCCCAGCCCCGGGCTAAGTGTTCTACTTACCCATCAGAGGACAATCGAGATGGCGGGGTCGGTCTTCCGGCATCAGAATTAAGATAGGCATCGGCATTTCAATGCCTATCTTAAAAACCTTGTCCGGATTTAGGCTGGCGGCATCACGTCCGCCGGTCTAGTAACTACATCCCATTCTGCGCAACCATAGGGCTACTCAGAACTTGTATAATAGACTGATCTGGGTCCAATATTGCGTCTTTGTATGAAGCCACTGGTGTAAAAGATCATCTGAAAAACATGTATATCCAAGCATATGCACAACACTACTTAGCTCGCAATTCTGTCAACATGCCATCGTTAAACTGTGTCTGACGTGTGGAAGTCCCGTTACCACCCAGTTACACCCCTTAATTTGCTATATAAGATACTAATCTTGTGGTCATTATTTTCCATTTCAGCCTAATGACATACAATAGTATGTACAGTTGTGGCTCAATAGCAATATCACGGTAGCAGACATCTGAAGGTGGAACCTGCAGTACCTTGTTCTCTTCCTTATTCAATAAATCATTGTTGTACAATAAGTTTATCTAAATCAGTTCTCAGGGTCACAGGCTCGATTTCTATAATTAACAGGCAGTCAATCAATTAACTTTTATACATATTGTCACTAAGCAAACTGAGGGCATCACAACGCAACAAGTTCTATCACTCTCTGTGAATGATAAAACTCATTGATAAATGAGGCTCTGAATATTTAAACTGTACAGGGACCTAGATTTTGATTTGAGAATTGTGCTAAATTCATATTTGAGACAAGAGGATATTGTTTTAATGGTTTAACAGTATCTCTAATATGCCTGCGTAATTTGAATTTAGGGCATGATTCAGAGTTGTACACAAACCCGATATTGGAGATCTGTGCATGTGTAGGTCTCCTTTTGTGGCTACAGTCATAGCGCCTCTAAGTTGCAGCATGTTTAACAGACGGTTTAGGGGTGGGGAATGGGTAACGATGGCTGTGTTGCCTCTGTTTTCTGGGAGTGCCGACTACGTAGCTACAATGGCCATTTTGAGTAGCCATAGGCTCACTCAGATGGCCAATGCCGCAACTGATGGTCACGATGGTGACCCGATGCTGCATCTTCAGACGTAGTACTCAGATCTGCGGTTCCTTCAGGGGGCGTATTTTGTCTTCCCACACTGAATAAGAATGTCACGAAATGAGGTTTTAGCATTTCTTATAGACTCAGACATTTGTTTATTTCAGTTTCCAAGACATCACAGGGATGCCTATCTGTGATTGGCTAATGGGTGTGCTCACCTGGTCAGCTAGACCAATGGCTATGACACAGGGCTTAATGTGGTCCTGGAGAAGTGGTGGATCTCATCTCTTCCGCCACCTAATTCCCACCCCCACGCCAAGCTTATCTGTCAGGCCAAAACAAGTGTGAAAACTGTTCTTTAAATACACGCACACACGCACATTCACACACGCACACATGCACGCACGCACACACGCACGCATACACACACACACTGTTGTGTACCATCAGTGTTACTTTTCTGCCGTGCCCTTGAGTTTTTTATGGAGTCCCCACAAACTAGTCTATGTCACGTGGTTGCCTAATGTTTTTTTACAACCCCTATGTATTGCCTTCAGTTGATTCTTTTGTTACCTATATGCTGGATTATCTGAAGAAATTGAGCCTCTCTAGGCAAACAGTGAGTGGCTCTCTGCCTGTGGGACTTCTGTGCAGGGACTTGGTGGAGGTGGAACTAGTTCCACCTACCATTAGAGGTGACGGAACTCGGGGGGTCATTCAGACCCACTCGCGAGCGCAGGACGCTCGCAAGCAGGTTGATGTCCCCCCACTGCGCATGCGCACGATGGAGGGAGCTCCGTCGTGCGCATGCGCGAGACCCGGCGAGCGACGGGCTCTCCATCGCTCTGGGTCTTGCACTAAAGGGGGCGTGCTGTCGATGTTGATTGACAGCACGCCCCCTTTGGTGGGCGTGCCTGCCAGACGGAGGCGTTCCCATGGGAACGCCTACCGTCTGAAGCCAGCCCCACTGACATCACTAGCCAAAATCACTCCAGGGCTTGAGGCAGCGAGACCCTACCGCAGGGTCTCCGTTGCAAGCCCGATGGTCGCGATGGTCAAGACCATCGCGACCATCATCATGGACGCTTGCATATGCTGTGGGTGGTCACCCACAGCTATGTGAGTGTCCAGGAGGCCGCTCCATTTTCATGGAGGAGGGCACTGATTCAGAGCGAGCGCTCTGGTCAGAGCGTTCGGCTCTGAATCAGGCCCTCAGTTCCCTGGCTATTGACCACCTCCTATTTAAACCAGTTCCTGTGAGCAACCCATTGCCTAAACAACGTGTTCCTACCCAGGGTAGTTCTAGGCTCCAGGCTTTCATCCTGTATCCTGTGATCATGTCCTCCGTGACTCTGTCTGCTACTTGTAGATTCTCACTAGTTACCATCTGTGCTGAGTATTGTCAGGTGCTGGCACCACAGCTTCCAAGCTGCATACAGACCTGTGGGGTAAATGTATTAATTGTCGAAGTGGCATCAGTGCACGTTATGGAGCATATTCAATTGGGTGCGAGAATAGAGAAAAAACTTTGCAGGTGCGGGTTTTTTGCTATTCAAATACTGTAGCTTGGGATTTTTTTTCCAGGGCTGTACGCAGGATCTCTGATACTTGCGAGATCCCACGCATGCTCAGTGGAGCGACCGTGTCTAAGACACAGCACATAAGCACTAGACTGATGTGCTGTGGTCTCTAGCGGGGATCGCCAAAGGGGGGAGTTTTCAGTCCCTCACTCCGACAGATGAGATGACAATACATGTCATCTTTAAAGCTTCCTGCTTCGCCTCGGTAAAGAGGCGAAGCAGGAAGCATTATAGCAGCATGATAATACATCTCCTCCTGTGTTACTTCTGCTGTTGTGCTCCATTATCTGTTAGCACCGCAGCATCCAGGCTACATACAGACCTGCTCCAACCACTTTGTTTCAGCCAGCAAGTATACTACTTTCCATCTGCTGCTTTACCATTACCTATCAGCGTGACAGCTTCCACGCTGTATACTTACTTGTTATTTCTCAGTGCAGAGTCGGCGAGGTCAGCTGTGGTTGTCATTCCATCATACTGCTGGGACAGTGCATGCAAGTTACTTATTCTGTTTTACTCTATGCTCAGTGGTTGTCCAAGTTAACAGATTATACTACTGTGCTGACCTACTATTGGTTTCCCTGCACTGTGTGCTAGTATTATCTTTGGCTGGTACAGAGAAGGGTGCTGGGTCCAGGGCTAGGGTTCAGTGTGCAGTATACGGTCTGTACACTGATGGGTCCAGTAAGCTGTATTACCTATCCTGACTCTCAGTTTCTGAGTTCCTCACTGGTTCCAGTTCCAGGTCTTGTGTCACAGCGGTACCAGAGTTATAGCTTCCACAAGTTGGACTGTCTACATAAGACTCAGATTCCTGGCTTGAGTTCTGTTCCTATCTACCAGTACCATACTGTTCTGAGTTGAGGGGGTCACCTTTGTCGCTGGAGTATATTGCTGGCCTTACTGGCCTTCACAGGTCAAAAGACGAGGGGTTGCCCTGTGGACCTGATCTGTTCACTTCAGTTCCAGTCCAATATCCTTGCATATCACAAGTATGTGGCTACTACACTGTCATTAGTGTACCTAAGCTTCTGTTCATGCCCATAAGCCAAAGTATTATCAAGCCACCTCGTTTCCTATGCATGTCAGTCAGCCCTAAGGGTCCCGAGCAAGATCTACATAATACCCACACCGTGACAGTTTGCTCAGGCCCAATGGATTGGGCAGGAAAACATTCCCTAAAGGTAGACACCATGTCTGATTTGACAGATTGTGTGAACCAACAGGAAACAGCGCAACAATAGATCATGTAGTATCTTCAGGAGTTATCTGCTCAGATAAAAACTTTTCAGGCTTCTTTCACTCCATTCTATACAGTTTTTGGTCTGCATTTCAGAGTTCTGTTGTTCACACCACTCCTAGCCAATACAGTGCAGCCTTAGGACTATTTATCAGAAATGTTGCTGACAATTGACTTTGTGTGAGAGAAGCCTTGCTCATGTCTTCCAAACAGTACAAAATACAAGCAGACAAAAAATGCAGAATTATTCCCAGCATGGTAGTTGGAGACTAAGGTTGGTTATCAACCTGTAAACTTCGCCTTAGAGTACCAATCATGAAATTTTCACCTCGATTCATCGGTCCATTTCAAATTAGTCAAGTCATCAATCCTGTTTCCTACAAACTTCAATTACCTGCATACCTCAGAATACTGAACTCATTCTATATTTCGCTGCTTAAACCTTTGGTTCTGAATCGATTGTATTCCCCAAAATCGACTTCTGTGTGTGGTAAAGGAGATTGTTGATTCTCATTTCAGGAAAAATAACTTACATTATCCGGTGGATTGGAAAGTTTACGGACTAGAAGAACGATCATGGATTAAAGCTTCTGAAGTTCATGTTCCAGATTTAATTAGAAAAATTCCATCTCAAGTATCCTGCTATGCTCCATCCTAAGTGTCTGGTGGTCACTCACGAAAGGGGGATGTACTGTCAAGAACCAGGCTTAGCATTTCTTACTCAGACATTTGTTTATTTCAGTTTCCAAGACATCACACGGACACTTCCCTGTGATTAACTAATGCATCTGTGTGCACACCTGGTCAGCTAAACCAAAGGCTGTTGACCACCTCCTATTTAAACCAGTCCCTGTGAGCAACCCATTGCCTGAACAAAGTGTTCCTACCGAGGATAACTACCCAGGATAGCTCTAGGCTCCAGGCTTAGTCCTGTATCCAGTTATTGTGTCCTCCGTGACTCTATCTGTGTTCCATTACCTATCATTACGTATGTTGCATACAGACCTACTCCAATCACTTTGTCTCAGCCAGCAGGTATACTGCTTAAGATCTGCCACGGTATACCATCACCTATCAGCATGACAGCTTCCACACTGCATCAGCCGTGGTCTTCATTCCATCGTACCACTGGGACAGTGCATGCAAGTTACGTATGTGTTTTACTCTATGCTCAGTGGTTGTCCAGGTTAAAAGGTTATACTATTGTGCATACCTTGTATTGGTTTCCCTGCACTGTGTGGTATTGTCTTGGGATGGTACAGATAAGGGTGGTGGTTCAAGGGTTACAGTTCAGTGTGCAGTATACGGTCTATACACTGAGGTGTCCAGTATGCTGTATAATCTATCCTGACTCTCAGTTTCTGAGTTCCTCAATAGCTCCAGTTCCATGGCTTGTGTCACAGCGGTACCAGAGTTACAGCTTCTACAAGTTGTTCTCTGACTACATAAGACTCAGATTCTTGGCTTGGGTTCTGTTACTATCTACCAGAATTGCACTGTTCTGAGTTACAGGTGGTCACCCTTGTCCCTGGAGTTTATTTCTGGTCTTATGGGTCTTCACAAGTCACTAGACAAGGGTTGCCCAATGCACCTGTTATGTTCACTCTGGTTCCAGTCCATTAACCTTGCATATCACAAGTCTGTGGTTTGTACATTATCACTTGTGAACCTAAGCTTCTGTTCATACCCAAAGTAATATCAAGCCACCTCATTTCCTGTGCACGTCAGTCAGTCCTAAGGGTCCCAAGCCGGATCTACATAATACCAAGACCGTGACAAAGAATAAATATATAAATACATGAGTGAGTATTAGAAAACAAAAATTGCGAAATCAATATCACTTTTCTGGTGGTGCTCCTTGTGAGTCAAAAATTTACAGATTTGTATGTGAATGTTATCAATTGAATTATAACTCTGAAATTTATGTGTGATATCTGAGTACTAGATAACATATATTTATTGTGTTATTTATTGCATATAACTTGGAAAAAGACTATTAATAAATCTACTCTTTTGGTATTTGATATGTCATTATTGAATGTTCATGATTATTTCTTCTGTGATACATTATTTACTAATAGAATGGTGTCAGGTGGAAACTATTAATCAATTTCTGTATCTAACCTGATTTTTGTTGAGAAACCAGGATTTAAATGCAGCTATCATATTGTGAGTAATCACTGACAGCCATTGTTGTAAAATGTATTTCCATACCACTTGTATTATAATCAGGCCCGTCATATACAGTATGCATCCCTAACTCTCATTCACCATCCAATGCCGTTGGCAAACAGTGGAAAGTAGAAGTGAAGATTCATTTTAAGATGGACACTTTTTATCCCTACTGTCCTCTATAAGGTTTTAGAAATGCATTATTGACTCTTAACTGCAGATGGCAAATGATAGAAAGAACAAGTTACTATGCACAAACAAACACCTTAGTGACATCTTGTGGCATGATTGAGACTCTCTCATCCCTTGTTCACTGTCCTCATGACATATAGGGGACAGCAGAAGTCACTACACACCCTTTTTTCATTTTTCCATACAATGCTCCCCTTTTTCTTTGATTACCTTTGTACATTTCTGGGTAATCTTATATCTCTTATATCTGAGACTATACTACCTCTGGATTGTTCATTTCACTATTCTGACACATTCAGACTGTGGTGCGATTACTTTTAGTGTATTTTTCAAAGTAATACTCCTGTACAGTATTTCACATTGTGTTTATGTTTTTGTTACTGTTGCTCTTTGCATGTTTTTTAATATACGTTTGAGGTAGACCTCATATTTTATTCCAATTCATTAAAGGTCAATTTTAACCAAATTATTACCCAAGTGAAAGGGTTCAAATAGGTGCGAGTCGGGTCCTGTGAGCCATTAGCAAAGGGAACGCACACTGTGAATTATACACAATCCAATTCCAAACTTACATTGATTTTCTACATGAAATATAATTTTTTTGTGCGCACCCCCCTCAGCATGTGAAACGGAGTGTGCATTAAGGTGCATACACATGGTCAGATTTGTCACATGAACGACTGAATGATTGAACAATTTGCGAAATGATTTGCAAACAATTGAACAATTGAACGATTTTTGACTGCATTAAAATGAATGGAAATTGTCCAAAACTGACTGCAAACACATCAGATGTCAGATATCATTATCTGACAAACGGGAACGAGCATCGTTCATCGTTCAGACATGTCAGATATGTCAGATTTTCCTTCAGATATGAACGACTGAATGATTTTTTAAATCGTTATCGTTCATATCTGAAGAAAAATCTGACGGTGCGTATGCACCACTATTATGATGTTTGCAAGTTTCATAAAACAAACTTGATTTTGTAGGCCAAACTCGCACCGAATTGGATTGACCCCAAAGTGTGCCCTCATCTAAGTGAGTACGTTGGCTGTTTCCGATACAATTCCTTAGTCAGTGCTGCTCATCTCACCTGTACTGCATTCAGTACCAGACTTCTATTTCCCCTGTGCTTTCCTGCATCACTTCATATTTTTCATGTTGAATGTTATCAAGGTGTAGGATTTGAATTCTTATAGAAAATTTAGCTCTAAGTAAGTTTAGATTTGTTCCCAAATGATATGGTGTATATTAGGTATAAAAATTCATATTTCTCCTTCATTTTGGAATAAAATCATATTTTAGTTATATTTTAAGGAAATGCCTCTCACTGGACTAAACATAAAAATGTATTGTTTTATGTATGGTTAAGGAGAACATACTATTCATTTGCAGAGTGTTTCTTCAATGTTATCAATAGGTCTAAAATATAATACCCTAGGACAAACGGCTGCCACTAAATCTCTGGACCAAGGGCAAGACTTTATATTCTCATAGGTTATACAGTAGATTCTCTATATACCAGGGGTTGAAGTGGGCCATTGCGTCAGTTGTATTTGGAGGCGGAATGGCCCACTTCTCCCTTCATCAGTTACCGGCCTCAGTTTTTCTTACTGGCTGCTCATATAAATAGATAAGGCGGCGCTACAGTGATAGTGTAATTTGACCCAGCCTCGGCCACCTCCCCCTCCTATGGTGCCTGCGCCAATGCAACTACTGCTGCACTACAGTGTTGCTGCCGCTTTCCATTCTCTGTGTCACACCAGTCTGCCCATATCAATAGATGTGGTGGGTAGGCAGTGCTACATTGAACTTCTCAGCCCACCCCGCCTCCCCCTCCTTTGGTGCCATAGGGAATGAGATGCAGTCACATCACTAGGTGACATCTGTTTCCAGTCCTTCCTGTGGTACACAGAGGAAGAGGAGCTTCGAGAAGTGTCAAAAAAGCATCTAAAATGTTTTTCACACTTTCATAACTCCTAAAACTTTTGTGGACCTAAGTGACATGACCCCCAGATACCGGTCATTCATTTAAAATGTTTCTATACATAACAGTGTGTGTTTACTGTACCTTCCTGTACCTTTCTCTTGCACTTCCCTTATTTGTGTTTCCAATGTGTAAAAAGCCAAAACTGAAAACAAAAAAACAGTTTTCAAGGGGCAACATTTTTTTTAATTTGCTATCAGCACCATCAACACTAATTGCACTTTTGGCAGTGACATGACGCCATATCAGAATTGCTCCATCTAACGGGACAGCGGTGAGCAGGTGGCGAGAGATATGAGTTCCACCACCTTTCCAGGACCACTATAAGCCCTGCTATACACCATAAGCAGGCCTTCAGTCTGTTTTGCTTTATCTGTGTCTGCTGGAGAGCAAAGGAATTGTCAAGGACAGGACCCAACTTCATCCACTTTAAACACCAACTTGTGGATTAGCTTCAAGTCACCAGACAGTTTCAACAGGAGCTTTATTGCTGTAAACCACACCACAGCATTGCACAGCACATAGAAATAGGAGTATATACAGTACTTCTAGAAGATACAGGCTCTTTCAGAGGTATGGATCATAATGATCCCCAGCCCACCAAGGGACTTCACATGACCCAAACTGTGTCATGTGAAGCTGAACTCTCTCCTGAATCCCAGGAAGTTAACTCATTTTCACAAGTGGCAGTTTCTCACCCTGCCACTCCTGGTAAACTGGTTAATTAGGTACGTAATCAGGATCCAAATGAGTCCTAAATGAGATAACATGTCAGGCCAAGTAGAATTAGACCAGGTTAGCAAGAAAGAAGTAGTGCACAACAAGGATAGACCTTACAATTAGTAAAGTATCTCTCGTTCTCTCAGTATCGTTGTTTTACATCTTGCTTTTCCCAGCAGGCTCGGACTGGGCCACCGGGAAGTCAGGGAAATCCCCAGTTGGCCCCCATACTTGTAGCTAAGCCAGTGTCAGGGAAACTAAGTAAATTGGGCACTAGTTATAATGAAAAAATAATGTGTATTAGTTTATCAAACAAACTGAACAATGGAATGTTAAGAAGCTGCAGCATACCAGGGGTGTGTGTGAACCACCGTAAGAAAAAGAAAGGCAAAACAATATATACAGAGGTGGACCTAAACTTTAAAAATGAAGATGTAGGGCCTGACTCAGAGGTGCATGCAGCCGTGTTGCCGCCTTTATGCTAATGCCGCAACTTATGTCTTTCACAATGATATGCTTACATGTAGTGCCCTCTGTCTCTGGAAATCTGTCCCTTTGCATCTTTAGATCCACCATCAGTGCACCATTGAAACTTGCACCAGCATTATGGCAAGTGCAATTTCTCCGCCTGAACATGGCATCTTGTGTGAATGGTTATGCGTCTTTAGATGCAGCTGCTGTCATTGACACTCCTGCATCTACTTTACTACCCCCCTGTTACCTCTCATGACTGCCCACTAAAAATCTCAGGCCCTACATCCAGATTTCTGCTGCATCCCTGTGTGAAGACAAATGGTACATGTGCACGGTGTGACTCGGTCAAATGCGCAAAACAAAAACTGTCAACTGAGCTCATATCAGGCCCATAATGTCCATGTCAAATGTCAAAGATCAATGTCAAACAAAGCTTCAGATGAGCCAAAGGTTATAGAAAATGTTGAGTTTATTGACAGCCTGCAAAACAATTTACTGTATGTCAGTAATTATGTACTGTAGCACTTAAAAAAATGCATCAGGACTTAATTTGTCTCACCAGCATAGGCAAACACAGGGGGAGTTTCCGTCTGCCTGGAAATCCCCCTCCCCAGCCCACACCATGACCACAATAGAAATAGTAATATAATAGAATGTTACTAGTGCTGCATGTTCTTCTCAGTATCACAAATTAAATGATTAGCACCATCTGTGGATCTTTTAAAATGTGTAACACCTGCTCCTCATCTAGGAGATGTGGAAAACATGCACTGTTAGGGGTGTACTGCTATAGGGTTAATTATTAATAGTGTATAATAATACACTATCCAGTACATAAGGAGACCCGATAAGTACATATATGTCCAGGGCAGTGGTAAGTTCTTCTACTGCTCCCTCAGACTCCCGGACTTGCTCCAATGCTCTGGAATAAAAACATTCAGCTCAGGCAAGATGGCCCTACTGCCGCATCTAATGGCTTACTGTGATCACTGGTCCTGTATATGCTGGAATTATGCAACACAATATACTTTGTATGTAACATATTAAAGCTGGATAAGTGCTAATTATGCCCTCTTCATGGACTGGCCATATTCACTCTAAAATCAAGCCTTTGGAAACCCCCTCTAGAAATCCTGCATTTGCCACTGACCAGCTCAAGTATCTGTACCTATACAAACTGGGGGAGGGGGGGCAGAATTTGTTCTTGCCACTTATGAGAAAATTAAACAAGTTTAATATACTATATTTGTAATAAATTATATTTTATAGCCTGAGAACTTTCATTTTACATAACTTTTTTGTTTTAACTGGTATCAAAAAATACATGAATACTGTAGATCAAATACGATGAAAACTATAAGCCCAACATTGCAGATCATCCCTTGAACAAAGCTGGTTTGTTCATCAGCAGATTACATCATCAGTATGTGTACGCACGCAACTTGGCATGGAACAACATGGCTAAAGTGATGCTGGCTATGGCTTAGAAAAACTACTAGTTATAAACGGATAGGAGACCTGCGCTACACTTCTATGGGTTATGTGTAGGGTTCAGTGCTTGCTGCTGATCTCTATATGGGAACCCAACCCAATCTTCAGCGTAAGTTATATTCGTGGAGTTCAGCGCTACACCTAAATAATATGCAGATACTTATGTATATACTTATGTATAGAAATAGGTATTTTTTATTAGTTAAGATGTAGGCACAGGGCCTATTGTGTCAATTATAACTACGGTGCATAATTGTAGTAATAGTATAGTTGGTGGTATGCAGATAGTTAGTGCAATGAACACCAGATGGTTATTGCAATAATCACAATAGGTAGTATTTTGCGGATAGTTAGTGCAGCAGCAGGAGGGTTTTTACACTGGTCCTGGTACTGTTGGGATATGTTTTGCAAAAAAGTATTGCACACAATGTAGGTCCGGTGTACAGCACCAGGGTCCGGCTGGTGTATATCTGTGTCCTTATACGCGGGGTATATCAGTATGTGTCTGGTGGGGCGGCATCCAGTATCCCCCAGGTGCACATACTTACCCTCGAAGTGCTTTGTCGTTCACCTCCAGGTGAGCGGTGTCCTCTCCTCCGTCTTCGTCACGGTCTCCGGTCTTGATAAGGTGCCAGCCAATCAGCTCCCAACTGTCATTTTTCAAACACAGCCTAAGAGATGGCAGTTGGGAGCTGATTGGCTGGCACCTTATCACTTTCTTATCACTTCTCACTCTGTCTCCTAACACTGCTCAGCAGGGGCGTATCTATAATGGGTGCAGGGTGTGCAGGGAACATGGGCCCCTGGTCCAGGGGGGCCCCATAGCCTGGATATTTTTTTGCATTCACTTGAGGCCACCTCCCAGTCACCACCCAGGAGCTCCAATCACTCTGCCATCCCATTTCTAATACTAATAATTGTGTACCGCATGCACTGTGGGGGTTTTCAGGACTTTTCACACATGCGCAGTAGCAAATAATTGCTCAATTACACGAGCATCGGCATTGCATTCTAATTGCATGCACCTCTAAATCAAGCCCTGAGTGATTTGCTTTTATGGTGTTTGTGGTTGCTGGCAGCAGAACAGTGAAGCCTACAATTTGGCTTTAGGGAAAGACTGGATACAAAGAATATTTTGACATATATGAACATTGTTGAGGTGATGTGATAGTCAATGATTGAAGATGATTACTCACCTGTGATGTCAAATTGAATTGAGGCAATATGAACATCAATGTCCTCCAGGGGAACCTGAATGTACAGGTGTGGGGGAATTCTAAAGGAATGTTCCAAACTGGATATTCACACTTGTTGTAGTGATTGTGTATACAAAAAAGAGAGAGAGAGATGACAGCAATAATGTACACTGTATGATTATCTACTTTATAGAGAAAGCTGGTTGTGTGTATTACATTCACCTATAGTAGTCATCAACTACACTTTGGTAATAATTATTACCAATAAGACTAAGTTGTTTGGTTCTGGTAATACACTTTCTACTAATGTACTGGAAATGGCCAGATCTCTAAAATTTGCTTTAAATTAAATTACAACATGATTGACTTGATCACAACATTAATGACATTAAAATAAAAAAGTAATAAAATAAATGGTAATATTACAAAACTTTCCTTTACTTAGCATATTTTGAAGTTCAGGTCTCGTTCCTTAGGTATGTAGAGAGGGACTGAAAGAGCCAGATATAGATAGGGGAAGGTAATGTATAGATAACACTGGGGAACAGTCAATCCGTTGCCAGGGATTTAAGAGTTGATTTCGATTAATTTTGTGCTCCTGATCATGAATATGCCATGCTTATTTTTCAATTGGCTCTAGTTTTTGAGATATGCATAGGTCTTTAATATTTATGAAAAATTAAATAATGTTAAAAATAGTTAAAAAGATTTTTTTTTTATTCTGATTAAATTTGATTTGTAAAATGTTATTAAAAGACCCAGGATAATTATATATATAAGTGTTAGGAAGCTATGAGAATTGTTTTTTGTAGGATTTTTTTTTTTGTATTCTTGTTGTGGGCAGTCCCTCTGCAGAC
Source organism: Taudactylus pleione (assembly GCA_031769625.1). NCBI lineage: Eukaryota > Metazoa > Chordata > Amphibia > Anura > Myobatrachidae > Taudactylus > Taudactylus pleione. The sequence continues at coordinate 4,746,214 of JAUIMM010000217.1, forward strand.
TCCAACAGTAATCGGCCATCATGTGACGATTCCACCTTCCTTGATATCTTTATTCTGTTACCTGAATATCCTGGTGGAACCATTCACCCTGTTCTTTGGTTAAATTTCCTAGATTGGACAGAAGATATCTATATAGCTGTACAAAAAAATGTACTTTAATACACATGTTGTCACCTACTTTCTCGAAACAGTTTAGCATGTTGTGTACTAATTCGTGATAGTTGTCTGCCTTGTGATTGCCTAAAAAGTTTTGAAAGACAGACACATAACTCAGCCATGTTTCAGATTCGGTTTTAGTCATATATGTGGTAAAATTTTGATCATTTACCAGTTTTTCGTATCTGTGGGCCGTCAAAAATCCTGCCTTTAATTTTTCAATACTAAGAGATGGAAATGTTCGACAAATTTACGTGAAACAATCGCCTGACTTGTCCAATGCATTTACAAATTGTTTCATTAAACCCAGTTTGATATGGAGAGGCCACAGCATGATTTTTTCTCCTGTCAATTAAGGGCTCATGAATGGTGTTGACTTCTCCTACAGTTATAACTTCTCTTGGAGGCCATACGGTTTGCTGCCCGTGCTTTTGTTTTGCACGACTATCCCATAAGCATATGTGACAAGGATACTTAGTATATCCACTTTGCTGCCCAAGAAGAAAGTTTACTATTTTTAAATCGACACAAACAGACCACTGATGCTGAGAATAAGCAATTTTTTCTAAGACTAACTTGATATTTTCATACTGTTCTTTAAATTTTGTTGACTGACCGATGAATGTCCTCTCTGTTGCTCCTCTCTGTATGCAGGGAGGCGTGGCTGTGGTCTGAGGATGTCCCAGCAGGCTCAGCAGTGTACTGCCACGCCTCCTCGCAGCGTTAGTGAGGAGATTTGAATGTGTTATGTCTCCGTGACTACCAGCTACGTTATCACAAATAAAACAAATTCTTGTTATTGTTGAAAGAGGGTAGTTGTTAAAAAAGCAAAACTATGTTGAACCTGTAAAGTAAAGCTGGCCTAGACTAGTAAGGTACTTCAAATGGAGAAAATAATTGAATTTTATAATTTTTCATTAATTTGAAAACTGGAACCAATTCAGCTATAGCGAAGATCTAATGCAAAAATAGGACCTGCGAGTACTCCCAAACTGATCTTAAATCCCTGGCAAGAACAAAAAAATATTTTTTTGTTCCCCAGTGTAATTGATGTAATTGGATTATCCAGGTGTAGCTAATGGACAGTGAGTAATTATATTAAATTAAATGTTAGTAATGGCATATGGTCATGTGGTCTTTATGATAGAGTTGATGAAAACATAGCCAGAAAATATCTGATAATGGTGTGATGGTACAGAAAGAGTCAATAAATCAGATATGTAATATGTATGTGATTATAGTGCATTATGGGGTATATTCACTAAAGGGAGAGTTTTTAGAAATAGAGATGTGCCCATAGCAACCAATAAGATTCTAGCTATTATTTTCTAGAAGGTTCTAGTGAAATGTTAAGTAGAATCTGATTGGTTGCTATGGGCAACATCACCACTTCTAAAAATTCTCACTTTAGTAAATATACCCCTATGAGTCAGTTGGCTGGGTTTGGGTAATTGAGAGAGTAAAAAAGTATGCCACCTTATAAAGCACTATCTGTAAGACATTTAAATTATTTCAAATAGTGTGCTAGTTGCAGTGGATTTTTTTGGGCTATTTTTACCAAATCTATCTCATGTCTTTGAATAGTATCTAAATATATCTGTCTACTTCTCAAAGAAGGTAGAAATGTTTCTCTGGCAATACATGAGGCATTTCAACATGTAAACATATTTAAACACACACAATCAAGTTATGCTTAAATGTAAATGAATGTTTTTGAATTTGTCACAGAGAGAATCACAAATATGAATGGTGATTGTAGTGTTCTCAGTTTGAATTTCAAAAATGTTAAAATACTTTAATAACTAGAAATATTATTTAAATAGTGTTTATAAATAAAAAAACATATTTAACACCCTCTAACATTGAATACAAACTGCGAATAGCAGTGGACAAGTGCACATATTTGAGAGGCAATTAGAATCCAGGCCAGTTGGCGATTGTTTTAACAGATATGTCATTGGTCATCAAACCATTAAAATTCAACTGAAACAGATTTAAGTTTGTGAATAGTTAAAAACTTTTTGATTAAACCAACGATTAATTCAAGTTTACAAATCATCAAGTTCACTGGGCTTATTTCAATAATTAGAAGTAGGAACATTGTAAGCTCATAAATGTCAGTATTCAGAGTGGTTTTTCCACAAGTAGGAATGATTGTCTTGTTGAGTGGAAGTTTGGTATGTTCCGTATTTTCCAGCTTAGAACTTTGTGTGGCCACAACTCTGCAACTACTTCATACGTCACCCGATTTTCTTTAAGCTTGTGCTAAGATTTTATATTCTGTGCTAACGAACACGTTTCACTTGCACTAGATGACATTTGCAAAGCTGCGTAACCCCAAGAGTAGGTGGATGAATACGGTTGACTGAGCCTGCTGTAATGCATATAATAAATTGAGTACTTCTTTCCAATCCACATGTGATCCTTAAATGTTATGGAAAGTTATACCCAAAGGTTTGTTTCTTTTACTCTGACATCTAAGCATTGCATATTTCCTGAGTTATCTGTACACAGTTATGCCTTAATTTTGCAAATGTTAGCATATTGATTGCCACAGGAATAAAAAACACTTTATAAATGTTCTAAGATTTCATTTCAATAGTATTTGGTTGCAAAATAAAGTTGCAGTCTAAGAGAATTTTATATCTAATGCGCTAACTTCCTATACATTTTATTAAATCTTCATTTATATTTTTAGGGCATATTATGTATTTATTTAAGCTCATTAGAACAATGAAATGCTTTGCTATTGTTTTTATATCCGTACAAGTATCATTAAACACTACAGGGAACATGTTTACAGTATTACAGGAGCCTAGCATTTTGTGTCTCTATTGAAGTATTTTTGATTATTATAATTACTTTTCATTATACTTTTAGGTAATGAGTTCATTCATTATAAGAAGCAACACTTTGACAGAACTAGGCCATCTGCAACATTTACATTTGTAATATCATTAAAAATGAAAATATTAAACTGAAAATGAAGTAGTGGATACAATATAAAGAAATAATAATAGCTAATAATACGATAAAATCATGTGAGTATTTCTAAGCTGAATAAAAATAATGAAACATCTAATAGAAACATATTATCAACTTAGATATTTCAAGGTAAGATTGTATCCGTTTGAGAGGCAGTGTATATTCAGAGCCGTAACTAGACATTTTTTTGCCCTCTGCCAGAGAGAGCATTGGCGCCCCCCCCCCCATTTTTTAAATAGGGACATAAGATAGTGCACCTGAAAAAGGGCCATGGCCTCATAGGGAAGGGCCAGGGAAGAGACCTGGAGATGCTGGGGATAAAAGAAGAGGAAGCTACAAGTGAGAATGATAATAAACAGGAAAATTGACAGGCCCAAACAGCGCCCCTTGCCCTGCGGTGCCCTGTGCCATGTCACTGGTCACCCCACTCTAGTTATGGCCTTGTGTATATTACTCTACCTTCTGGGTGTTTTGGCCTCGTCTGCTGCACCCCAAAATAATAAAAGTTAAAAGACAACATTTTTTTGGTTTAAAAAAAAATCTCAAGTCTCTTAATTAAACTTTATAATATATTCCTATATTTCCAGGGAAGATTTTGTGTGTTTGAGAGACAGCGTATATTATTGTACTGTACAAAATAATACAAGCTGAAATAAGAAGACATTTATTGGGGGTTTAAAAGAAAATCTCAAGTCTTTTAATTAAACTTTATAATATATTTCCAAGGAAGATTGTGTGTGATTGAGGGGCAGTAGATATCTGCCAGCAAGTGGTGAAATGCTGTACGTGCTGAGTTTTGGGCTCTGTCAGCTGCACCCTGAAATAATAGAGCTGAAAGTTTAAAAACAATCTCAGTTTTTTTAATTCAAATTAGATATTTCAAAGGAATATTGTGTGTGTTTTAGAGGCAGTGTTTATTACTATACTGTACTCCCTGATTGTTTTGACTTCATCAGCTGCACCCCAAATTAATAAAAGCTGAAAGAAGACATTTGTTTTGGTTTAAAAAAAATCTCAAGTTTTTTAATAAAACTGCATGGTAAAGATCACAGTCCCGCACTTCTCATTGTGCATTGGTATGGTGGCAGTTACAATTTCAATGATATGGTGGCAGTTACAATTTCAAGTATAGTAGCTTTACTCCTGTCCTGGTGTAAATCAATGATAAATTAGTCTATAGCAGAACAGGAGCATCCCAGTTCTAGTGCTGGCAGTCATAGTACTTTTTCAACATCTACTTGGAAAAAAAAGTCTAGGGGTAAGAAGAAGGTGTAAGAAGGGGCACTCCAAATCTAAACTAAGTTTGACAGTCCTTAAGAAAACATCACCTCTAACTATGAAGGGAAAAGTTACTGCCGATAAATGTCAAATTGCCAACATACCATACACCACAAGCAGTGTCAAGAAAAGGCTCAGACCATGGCCTTATTTTGTGAGCAGACATACGGGGGTTACTTGTAACCACCTAAAGAGAACAATAATTGTTACATATAAATGTAAAATATATTAGGCATTTATCTATATAATAAGCAAGAAAGCATTTCTGTCTGTCTGTTTTTCCTTTAAGCATGGCCAGAGTTTTGGGCCTAGCTCCACCAAATTTGGCATGGTGGTATAGTTTGATCAGGATTAGGTTTTTGCCTAGGCTTGAACTTAGTCAGGGCCACACAATTTCACACAATCTCTAGAAATGGGAATAGTCATAAATTACACTGGTTCTGGGGCTGGCTCCAGTGGAAATTGGCAGTCTGCCTAAAACCTATGTGAAAGCTACAAAAGTATCCTTTTAACTTCACAGTCTGAGCAAGTGTCACACTTTATGACTCATGCATTTTCATATTAAATCCAGAGTGAAGCTGGCCACACACTAGACCAACTTTCATCCAGCCAGCCAACTAGTTGATTGGTTGGAATGAAAATCTGGTAAGGTATGGGAGTAACTGATGATTAGCAATTTGCTCCTAAATGCCAGAAAACAGATGAAAATGGTAGTCAGACAAGTTTGTTAAATGTTTGATCAAAACAATTTGTTCAAACAACAGTTTTTATTCCATTTTCCGGCGTTTGGGAGCAAATTGCTGATTGTCATTAGCTTTCATCCCTTACCAGATTTTCATTCCAACCAATCAACTAGTTGGATGGTTGGATGTAAGTTGGTCTAGTGTGTGGCCAGCTTTAGTCCTTTTTAAAGCGACCATATTTACTAGCAAGCCCTCTGTGTTAGCAGCATGCAAGTGCATAACTAGAACTTTGGGGACCACATAGCAAGCTCTTAAAAGTGCCCCAGAGGTAAAAAACAACCTACATTGCCTCCACACAGAGCCCATTCATGTTATGCCACACAGAGCCCATTCATGTTATGCCACACAGAGCCCATTCAGTTTATGCCACACAGTAGTACACCTTATACATATTATGCCATGCAGTAGTAGTGCCCCTTATACATTATGCCTACACAGTAATGCCCATTATACATTATACCACACAGTAATGCCCTTTACAGATTATGACACACAGTAATGCCCCTTATAACATTATGCCACACAGTAATGCCCCTTAAATATTATGCCCCCCAGCAACTCACCTCCCTGTGTACCTCCAACAACCTCTTGCCTCCCCCTGTGTGCCATCAGCAGCCAGCCAGTGTGGATTTGGTGCTGGGCTGCCAGTCAATTAATTAGCTAACGCACTGGCAGGCAGCAGCAGACATGGACAGACAGCGCCGACGCAATTCGAATCTGGTGCCGGTCGTAAGCCAATCGGAGCTGGCAGACTGGCAGCCAATTAGGAGCCACCACTGCTGATTGACTGCCAGTCTGCAAGCTCTGATTGCATCGCGTACAGTGGCACTGTCTCTCCATGTCTGCCTGCCAGTGTGCCAGCTATTATCAGCTGGCAGGCCGGCACCAAATAAACACCACTGACACTCGGGATCCCCTCCGTGGCCCTGACTGGACCAGCCCACCTTGTGTGTGTGTGACTGGGTGCAGGGGGAGCGGTAGGCCAGAGGCAGCTCGGGCACTTTAGCAGCCGCTCCCCTTGCAACCACAATAGTTACACCACTTTTTGCATGCATGTTAGCAATAAGTGGGGTCATTTTCAGGATCAATGGATGAGGTTATAGGCAAGGACAATGTAAACAAATAAAGGATGCAGGTGTACTTCAGAGTCCACTCTGCAACCTGGGCAATGCTGGGTATCCCAGGTAGTTATGAAATATAACATGTTATGCATGTTACACTACTTAAAATTGCTTAATATATTTTAGATTTATACGTAACATTTAATGCATTCTTTAGGTGGTTACTAGTAACCTCATATATCTGCTTGTATGTTTGGACAATTAATAATTATTCATCTAGCAGCAGTAATTATTGTAAATAAGAGCATTTGGAATCCAATTTTCAGATATACTTGGCCTGGATTTTATTATTTTCTTTTTTTGCAAGTTGTGTCCTGCTACTGCTCTTTCATACACTAGAATGCCTATTGTGGAAGCCAGGGCCAAACAGTCAGACATCTTCTGTAACTTTGCATGCAACACCTTCTCGCTCTGAGTCTAGGGACTAAGGCCCTCATTCAGAGGCGCTCGCAAGAAGCGAGTGCACGTTCTGAATGAGGGTGGCCGCTTCTTTTTTTAAGTGCGGCCTCCTGGTTGATAGCTAAGCTGTGGGTTACCACCCACAGCTTTAGCGACCGACCAGGTTGATGGTCGCGATGGTCAAGACCGCAAGCCCCAGGGAGCTTCCTGCTCGACTCCCACTGACATCAGTGCTGATGTCAGTGCGGCCGCCCACAAAACGGCAGGCGTTCCATCAGGAATGCCTCCGTTTGTGTAGCCACCCCCCCGCCCCGCCTAAAAAACAGAGTGAGCTGTTGATCAACATCGACAGCTGCCCCTTTTGTAGTGAGCTCCGGAGCTAGAGACTTTCTCTCTCACTCCGGGGATTGCGCATGTGCAGTGCGGCCGCTGCACGTGCTCAGGGCCATGAGATTGAGCTGGTTGCGAGTGCTCAGCGCTTGCGACCAGGTCTGAATGAGACCCTAAATGTAATATGGTGAGAGTTTAGAAAATGTGAGAGTTTAGCACAGGAGTCAGGGAATTTTTTTACCTTTACCCCAAAATATATTTAGATACGCCGTCATTACCCCCTTGATTTGAAGGGAAGAAAATCATATCGTAGTGCCCCCATATAATGCCCCTGTAGTAGTGCCCCCATAGTTTTGCCCCTGTAGTAGTGCCCCCATAGTGATGCCCCTGTAGTAGTGCCCCATATAAGGTCCCTGTAGTAGTGCCCCATATAAGGCCCCTGTAGTAGTGCCCCATATAATGCCCCTGTAGCAGTGCCCCCATATAATGCCACTGTAGCAGTGCCCCCATATAATGCCCTGGTAGCAGTGCCCCCATATAATGCCCCTGTAGCAGTGCCCCATATAATGCCCCTTTAGTAGTGCCCCCATATAGTGCCGCTTGTATAAATAAAAAAAAATAATAAGCCACTTACCTTAATCTTCGCTCCAGCATCCGCCGCCGTCCTGTCCGCCCGGCTGCTCTTCGGAACTATGGGAGAAACGTCATGACGTCTCTCCCATAGTGCACATGGGGAGAGTTGGAAGCTGGAGTTCAGAAGAGAACTCCAGCCTCCGGCTAATGCAGCACTGCAGGGAAGGAGCTGGCACCCACTGGTAATAACATCTCAGCGGGCGTCCGGCTTAGAGCCCCCCTGCGGCGCCGGGCTGGAGGCGCACCCGGCACCAGTGACCTCCATTCCTGGGGGTAATGGATGGACAGCCGGGCATGCAATGATTAATATGCATGCCCGGCTGTCTGTCCATTAACCCCAGGAATTTCATTTTTACCCCATTTTGGGTAATTTACCCCTTTTCCCCGACCAGTGGTTTAGCAGTAAACTCTCACATTGATCGAGTTTTATCTTCAAAATGGGAAAATATCTGGATAAGAGTTTAAATCGTGAGAATTTCTTGAATCTAAACACATGCGAGTTTGCATGTTCTCGGACTCTATGACATTGGCCCAGTTTAAAAAGTCCTTGATGTTTCACATAGGCAAATTAGTGCACAAAAAGAACATTAAGACTGAAGAACAAATTGAGTGTTCACAAACTTCACAGATTCCTGAGGAAAATCAAAGGGTGTCCACAGGTACGCTCTGTGAGTCTGACATTTCTGATTCTGACACTGTAATCCTAGAGACCAAGAAGACTAGTAGTTTCAAACAACAGTTGTCTGTGAAAATCATTGCAATAGGAACCAAGTATAACAGCCACCATCCTGTTGCACAGCGGATCACTAAAGTCATGGCAGCTATGTTAGCACTAGATCCTCATCCAATAACCTCCTTCAATACATCTGGTTTTAGGCAATTAGTTGAGGTCATGTATCCATGCTAGCAAATTCCATCTAGATTCCATTTTCTCAAGACAGCAATTCCTCACCTGTACCAGAACGTTAAACAAAATGTTATTCTTTTTGTAATATACAACATAAGGGTGAGTGGGAAGGCCCAAGGATAATTCCATTATGCACCTATTTTCATTATGAGCTTTGCCCACTTTTCTTTATTGGTGTAAAAACTATTGTAAAGACTACTAAACTTATTTCATCTCCATGTACCTGTACTGGACTGAGGCCTGTGATTTTCTGCTTGGAGAAGTTTGTTATTATTATCTTTTCCACTAGGCTAGCTTGAATTGCCTGTATTGGCCTGATGCCTATGATTTGCTATTTGGATTCAGTTTCCATTTGAAGACTCATTATTGCAAGCTTTTTTTTTTAATAATTTGTTCCATATTTCAGATATACTTTTCCTTATAGTAATAAATGCTTTACCTTTTACTTGTTTTGGCCTTTGATTGGTGATTTACTGTTTGGAGCAAGTTTGATGGTGATCTAGTTTTGTACTAGACATTACTCTGGCAGCAATCACCTGTACTGGCCTTGTGCCTGTGATTTCCTGTTTGTTGCTAATATATTATACTATATTTTCTACTAAACTTTTGTTGTTAAGCTATTAGTTCTTGATTAATGAAAACATTCTCTAGGGTCGGAAAGTTTATTAAAGTGCCCTCCTGACTACCACTGCAGTGCCACTATATTTCATAGATGTGCTATATTCTTTGAAACTGTCATGTGTTTGTGCTGCTGCTCTGCCACTTAGTTTAGCCGGCCAGCTTGCTGCCGCATTTGGCTAATATTGGTGAAACAAAATTGTGAAAATAACTGGAGTTATTGATGTTAATAACACTGTAGGAACAAAACCAGTCCAAATTACATGATTTTAGCTGTTTTTATAAATTTTTAAAGAAATCTGAAATCTGAATGCCGCATCCTCCTTCATAATAGCCTTGCAGCCATAAATTGTGAAACAGGAAGCAAAGTGCTCCCTATTGATGCTGCCATAAAGCCAGCCTCAGAAGGATCCTACTGTAAGTAAGCTTCTGCAGGCACGGCTTAGCTAGAAGTAACTGGGTAACCAATATATCATCATGTCCTGATGATGGTGTATTAATTTGAGCACCGAAACATTGATATTGATACCTGCGACTATGTGTACTTTGTAAACCTGAATGCCATCATAACTAGAGTTATACTGTATTTGATGTCCTTTTTGGATATCTGTGGAGGGCACCTGGGACCATTATTATATACATGGGAGTGCCACCCATCTGGAATGTATATATATATATATATATATATATATACAAGGGACAAGGGAACTGAGCACACATGCAGACAACAGTCTTCCTCACTGAATTGAGTACATCTGAGGAATATTAATTCAAAAGCATTGCCTCAAGAAAGCTTGAAACACTCTTTGGAAATTAAGCATATCAAAAAGGAGTGATTTATTTAAACCAGCGGTGGCCAGATAAAGAAGTATCTATTGGGCATATCTGTTCGGATATTAAGTGTGAGGGTCTCATTGTAGAAACAATAAGAAGAACCTTATCCTCCAACCTTAACAACTAAAGGAACACTGAAAGACTTAACAGGACAACTAAGGCGTTATTGAACTATTTTAAACAAATTGTGTTGGCGCACCTTAGGACCCCCCAATCCATATATATATATATATATATATATATATTGTCAAAACCGGATAATTGGCGAAGACAGAATCTGTTTGCAATCAGACGCACAATGCAATTCAGTGCTGTTTTCCCCGCATACATACATTTAAACGCAATGTTAGTATATCAAGAAATGAATGTTTTCTGTAACTATGGCTTAGTAAATGACAATTGAACTGTGTTTGGAACCGTTCTGATCTACCTTATTTCCACAGCATTCCGGTGACATCAATATGAAGATCAGAACATGCGGCTATGAAATATGAATGTTAGAGAGAATATCTATTTGAAATGTTGTTTTCCATAGCGCTTAGATTTGCATGTTGGGGGATACAAAAGGAGGTTGGAGACCTTTTGTATCCATTTGGAATTGTCCAATAAATGCCCTGTAACAGATTTCTCCAAAGGACTGGTTATTCCAGTCTAAACAATAGAGCTAGCTAGCTGGGAGTAGAAACTAATTCAGGTAACCAAAAGGATACTCCCTTTCTGATGACCTCACAGGTAAAAGGGGGCGGGAACATAGCATGCACACACTTGGAGAAACAGACTGGGACACACTTGCAAATTTTAGAAGGAAGAGAGAGGTACACTCCCTGACCAGACAACGGAAGAATGGGTCTCAGTTCCTCTGGGTTGTTGTAGCTAAGTATAAATTGTGCAATATTTAGCCTATTTGGGTGTCTGTGGCTTTTTGGTGTTAGTCTGTTAATAGCTTAGCATGGTGTGTGGTTTGTAGTTTTCTAAGGATATTCATGGGTCTGTGTTGGCATGCAGTGTATGATGTGTTGTCTGGTCTGTGCTTTTCATCTGCACTGTAGGGTACAGTGGTCTGTTGTCAGCATGCAGGAAAGGGATTGATTGTGGAATTGTTGTGATATTTGTGAATGATTGATGCTGGTTGATTGAGATCCTGTGATGTGTTCTGTGTTTGGGCCCTGCCATGTGTTCTGTGTTTGGGCCCTGCCATGTGTTCTGTGTTTGGGCCCTGCCATGTGTTCTGTGTTTGGGCCCTGTCATGTGTTCTGTGTTTGGGCCTTGCCGTGTGCTTGAACGGTATCTCTGCTTGGGAGAGATGGGCTTTGTGTGTGCTGTATACTCATGAATGTGATCATAGGGTGGTGTCACGTGTTGTATCGTGGAGGTTGAATTGATGGCAGCTTTGAATGGTCATGGGTGGTTGCCGTGTGGTGTTGTGTGAGTCAGATGGGTATGTTGTCTGCGGTTTGTTGGAGATGGCTTGCCTCCATGTGGGGTGAACAAGGGAAATTGTGATTCTGCCAAGTTGTGGTGTTGTGTGGGTCAGATAGGTATATTGTCTTTGTTGTGGTTGTGGTCATTGATGGATGATTTGTGGAGTTGCAGCTTGGTGCAGGATGGAGTTTGCCTAGGGATCATGAGGCTTGCAAACAAAGGAAAAACATGTGCTTCGGCCCTTCCCCCTCCCCACGGTCTAGTGACTACTGGATGAGGTCTGTTGTAGGTTCAGAGACCATGCGATTTGGACAATAGGGCAGGAAGCATTCCCAACCCCCCTCACGCACAAACACGCACACCATCACCAGCCATCTTGAACATGTGCTCACAGCAGACATTGATATATCTCTCATTGTATTTTAATATGTCTCTTTCTCTCTTTCTCTCTCTCTCTCTCTCTCTCTCTCTTTCTCTCTCTCTCTCTCTCTCTGTCTGATATTGCTCATTGTATTTGGATCTTTAATAACCATTTTATGTATTTTAACTGTACCTTATGACCTAATGTTTGTACAATTTATTTGCGCTCATTATTAGATCATAGCGTTGTAACATCTGTACTTTTAACCTGAATAATAATCTTTAGCGCTTTGGAACGCTATTCAACTGTCTCGGTATTTCATTAATGGTATAATCAAAATAGCGACATCTTGTGGTTTTAGAAGGTACAGGCAGGTTTTGTCTTAGAGGTTCTAGGCAGGTGAATCTTAGAGGTTTATAGGCAGGTTTTGTCTTAGAGGTTCTAGGCAGGTGAATCTTAGAGGTTTATAGGCAGGAATGTATTAAAAGGTTTATTTACAAATTTAACAGTGGGGGCTCGCATCGGTTTATCACACTATCTGATACACGATAACAATCGGTCAGTCCTCTCTCAGCAAAAGGGTGGAGGTGCCTTTTGAGAGACGCATTAGTCTCTCATTACCACAGTGTTGCTGAGAGCATACTGCCGGTTATTGTGTAGAGGAAGCGCTGGTCAGAATTCAGGGACAAAAGAGGAAAAAAAAAAGGTTTTTTTTTTCTCTGTTGATAGAACCTTACGTTTAGAGGGGTGCCGCAGTATTGAGTATGCGGCTGAGATGCATTTTTGCGTACGCAGTTAAAAAGTTATAATACGCTTGTGTGGTAGTCGCATAATTGTGTATGCGGCCGGTCGCACAGTAAGCGTATACGCACTTCCGGTTCTGCTGCCACGTGTTTGAACAAAGCCATTGAGGTTTACATTTTTTTTTCCTATCTACCAATATCTGGGTAAACGTTTATTTTCTGCGCAGAAAAAGTGTGTAACAGTGTGTGTATTGTTGATAGGGGTAATTTATTCCCTAAAGTTAAGGGTACCGTATGATCCTTAAGGGCTAGGTGCAAGGGTTAGCCTAGTCGCTCGGTAAGCAGCTTTACCGTTCTAAAACACAGTAGCAGGTGTATGGTTTGTTATTTTTGTTAGGGACCGGCTTTCAGTGTGACTGCAATGTTCAATAATATTTGAGCATTATAGTTGAGCCGCACTAGGTGTGATTGTGAGCTGAGAGAGCAGGTGAGTGAAAGCATCTAGAAATAACTTTCATAGGTGAGCTGGTGCATCTAGAAATAACGTCCGTAGGTGAGCTAGGCGCATCTAGAAATAACGTCTGTAGGTGAGCGAGGCGCATCTAGAAATTTCGTCCGTAGGTAAGTGAAAGTATCTTGATTGTCTTTCACCGGCTTAAATCTTTATTGAAAAGCGTAGGAGTTGTCTCAAAATGGGAGCCACGCAAACAGTAGAAATGTTAGGCAATGATGTGCTGCTAATGGAGGAATATGATGAGAAAGAGTGTTAGACCGTTTCCCAGAATTGGTGGTTTTGATAAAAATGTGTTAGATAATGTCCAGGATCACATCAGTATGGTGCGATCCCGAGAGAAAAAGATTAAGTATTTTGTTTAAAACTGTGGCAGCATGAAGGGGATGCGTGGCTTAACAATGTGCAAACGACGCAAACAAGCGTCGTGAGCACATTACCAGAGAATAAACCCGCAGCGCTGAATTGCAATGCGTGCGAGCTGCGAAATAGCACGCACGTGCAGCACGGTAGCATTGTGGAAGGTAGTACAGATGGTTCACGCACACCACCACCGTCATATGCGGATGGGGGTGTAGGTACAGTCAATGTGAAAACCCATAAAAATGTAAGAGATCCAGAGTAAAGTAGCTTAACTATTGTTTATTTTCTCCCTCCCATACCCCAACTACCAGTGCCCTCTTGCTTCCATATAAGGGAGACGTACACTGCACATAGACACGAAAGCCTCAGGGTCCCAGGGACTAACCCAGTATTGTTTGTCAAAGTTTTATAGAACTGTTATGTTTAAATGATATTAAACTGTTGTGCTTTATCTTTCACATACAGGACGCAAGGCTGCCAAAGACATACGACAGCCATACCCGGCTAAGGTTAAATATTTGAAGTACTGCCCTACTCAGGGGACAAGGAAACAATAGAACCATAGACATTTATAACAGAATTTTTTTTATTGCAGGAATTTTGTATCAATACAGTATCCTTAGAATTAGTGATGGAAGGAATACTCATTTCACAAGTAATATCTTTTACAACATGTGTAAGGTGATAGGTACTAGTTTCAAGATCATCCCAGACCACCTGTCTGTCTCCCGTTGAGATACTGTTTGCCAGGTAGCCTCATGTGAAAATATTATGAGGTTACTGTGCAGGTTCTCATGACAATGTGTAAGAACAACAGGAATTGGAGTGTTATTTACTAACATGCCTGAAGCAAACTGTAATGATGTTAAACCTGGAGAAAAATTAATTTGATCTTATAATTTCTTGTGTTCAGATTGCCTGATTGATCGGGGGATAGAACCATATCCGATGTGTTAACTAAATTCTACATCCTCAAAGGTTGGCCGACTAAGATGCCAGAGTCCATTCCACCAAATACAGGGAGGATTAATCTACCGGGGGAGATGCAAGGCGGAGACGAGGCCGATAGCATGGACCTGTCGATCGCGAGCTTGTGCCGGGAAGATTAAAAGGTGACTGTGAGCTATCTGAGCTAAAGAAATTGCAGATCAGTGTTGCAGCAATGGACCAGTCCGCTGTGTTCATTTTTGTATTCTTTTTCAGAGTTTTCATCATCCTGGGTTGCTCGGGGATTCCTGGTTTCGGTGATAGGGGACTGATACAGACAATGGGAGCTGATGTCGGCATTGATGCAGAGGAGTCGAAAGGAGGAGTGCTATACCAAACCAGGGGAGTGCCGGTCCAATAAGTAGTGTATAATAATGTAGCCTGAGTTTGAGTGGTCATGCATGGATATAACGTTTATGTTGTTTTAAGTCATCTTAGGTAATGCAGTCCCAACCCCTTCCAAGGCTCTCCTTATAGGATAGGTGCATCCCAACATCTTTCCCATGATCCCTTAAGGATCCGCGGTGTGCGTATAAGGACAGTTTCATGTCCCTCCCGGAGACGAATTATCTGAATGGTTCAAATGACCATACCATGTCATACCATAATAACATTGAACGGTATATTCTCATGCATGGCTAAACAGATTCAGAACAGGTTGTGATAGCACTTGTTTGGCTATCAAAGGGTGGACTGTCAAAACCGGATAATTGGCGAAGACAGAATCTGTTTGCAATCAGACGCACAATGCAATTCAGTGCTGTTTTCCCCGCATACATACATTTAAACGCAATGTTAGTATATCAAGAAATGAATGTTTTCTGTAACTATGGCTTAGTAAATGACAATTGAACTGTGTTTGGAACCGTTCTGATCTACCTTATTTCCACAGCATTCCGGTGACATCAATATGAAGATCAGAACATGCGGCTATGAAATATGAATGTTAGAGAGAATATCTATTTGAAATGTTGTTTTCCATAGCAGCTTAGATTTGCATGTTGGGGGATACAAAAGGAGGTTGGAGACCTTTTGTATCCATTTGGAATTGTCCAATAAATGCCCTGTAACAGATTTCTCCAAAGGACTGGTTATTCCAGTCTAAACAATAGAGCTAGCTAGCTGGGAGTAGAACCTAATTCAGGTAACCAAAAGGATACTCCCTTTCTGATGACCTCACAGGTAAAAGGGGGCGGGAACATAGCATGCACACACTTGGAGAAACAGACTGGGACACACTTGCAAATTTTAGAAGGAAGAGAGACGTACACTCCCTGACCAGACAATGGAAGAATGGGTCTCAGTTCCTCTGGGTTGTTGTAGCTAAGTATAAATTGTGCAATATTTAGCCTATTTGGGTGTCTGTGGCTATTTGGTGTTAGTCTGTTATTAGCTTAGCATGGTGTGTGGTTTGTAGTTTTCTAAGGATATTCATGGGTCTGTGTTGGCATGCAGTGTATGATGTGTTGTCTGGTCTGTGCTTTTCATCTGCACTGTAGGGTACAGTGGTCTGTTGTCAGCATGCAGGAAAGGGATTGATTGTGGAATTGTTGTGATATTTGTGAATGATTGATGCTGGTTGATTGAGATCCTGCGATGTGTTCTGTGTTTGGGCCCTGCCATGTGTTCTGTGTTTGGGCCCTGCCATGTGTTCTGTGTTTGGGCCCTGCCATGTGTTCTGTGTTTGGGCCCTGCCATGTGTTCTGTGTTTGGGCCCTGCCATGTGTTCTGTGTTTGGGCCTTGCCGTGTGCTTGAACGGTATCTCTGCTTGGGAGAGATGGGCTTTGTGTGTGCTGTATACTCATGAATGTGATCATAGGGTGGTGTCATCATGGAGGTTGAATTGATGGCAGCTTTGAATGGTCATGGGTGGTTGCCGTGTGGTGTTGTGTGAGTCAGATGGGTATGTTGTCTGCGGTTTGTTGGAGATGGCTTGCCTCCACGTGGGGTGAACAAGGGAAATTGTGATTCTGCCCAGTTGTGGTGTTGTGTGGGTCAGATAGGTATATTGTCTTTGTTGTGGTTGTGGTCATTGATGGATGATTTGCGGAGTTGCAGCTTGGTGCAGGATGGAGTTTGCCTAGGGATCATGAGGCTTGCAAACAAAGGAAAAACATGTGTATTTTAATATGTCTCTTTCTCTCTTTCTCTCTCTCTCTCTCTCTCTTTCTCTCTCTCTCTCTCTCTCTCTGTCTGATATTGCTCATTGTATTTGGATCTTTAATAACCATTTTATGTATTTTAACTGTACCTTATGACCTAATGTTTGTACAATTTATATGCGCTCATTATTAGATCATAGCGTTGTAACATCTGTACTTTTAACCTGAATAATAATCTTTAGCGCTTTGGAACGCTATTCAACTGTCTCGGTATTTCATTAATGGTATAATCAAAATAGCGACATCTTGTGGTTTTAGAAGGTACAGGCAGGTTTTGTCTTAGAGGTTCTAGGCAGGTGAATCTTAGAGGTGTATAGGCAGGTTTTGTCTTAGAGGTTCTAGGCAGGTGAATCTTAGAGGTTTATAGGCAGGAATGTATTAAAAGGTTTATTTACGAATTTAACAATATATATATATATATGCTGTATATGTAAATGTCCCCTATAGTACATATGATCCTATAATCTTTCTGCAGCAGGCCACGGAGCACGTATATTTGTTGACTGTGAAAGTATATGTCCATCTCCTATATAAGCCCTACATCAATAGCCATGCTGTTAGCCGCAGCTTAGAACTTTTAATCATTTGCAACCAAACATGTGCAATGTGACAATGCAATAAATGGTGAGGGTTCCCTAAGGTAGAGTTTTGTAACAGACCAACCAAAGGGTTATACTGCATGTCTAAGACATTATAATGGGCAATATTAATGAATAAGTTTGTTTCCAGCATTTTTTGGGATGTTTATTGCATAAACAACTTTGAAGCTAAGCAATATTAAGCACAGGCTCATTGTAAATAGGCTCAGATTTTCAACATTTTGGCAGGATTCACAACTAAGAGTAAATTATTCATAAACCTAAGATGTTTTCTTTTGATTGAGTAAAAAAAAAAATCTATTATAAAGCTGGGACAGATGATATAGTGTATATTCTATATCGCAGCTTCTATTCTTATTATCAGAGCTCTCCCAGTAACACTCGTCTCTGTGTACATAAAGGCAGAATGCTCCACATTCTTAAAAAGCATTTGACTACCACAGCTGCAGTGGAATACATTAGCTATGCTCCTATGGATGCTGTCAGCCAGCTTACACTGCAAGCTGCACTCAATGCCAAATTATTCCCTACATGGATTTAGAAATGTATCATACCCTTAAATGACTTGGCTGAATTAAATATCAAGCAATCAATGGGACATCCCAGTTGCTAAGAGGCAAAGGACCCATTTTTGTACTGTTCAGTTCAATTTAGGACAATCTGAGTTTGTTAACTTGGAGCCACATTGTTATTTTAGAAGCATTGAGAATGTTTGAATTGAAAATGATGGTAGTGGCCGACATATACAAACTGTAAGGTGTAATGAAAATAATGTTGATTTTCTTAAACTTGAATTGTTATATATAGACCAATTATGTACTTAGTTTGCATAGTGATGTGTTTTACCACAGAGGTAAACTGGTAATGAAACTAACATGTCTATGTAGGACTTGTATCCCCATAACGTAGCAGTAGAAAATCAAATGTCCCCATTATTTATCATTAAATGCTGTCAATGTAGAAATCCTCCACTGCCTTTGTGCTATTGGCCTGAAGTTGTAAGAGCTACCTTACCGATTCCCGGGGCATATGCACATGCACAACCCAGCTAGCTGGTTCATATACACTGGTGGCCAAAATTGCGGACACATTTTGAAATTTGAATATTTATCAACTTCGAATGCTTATAAAAACTGTTTAATGCTGAATTCAACACAATAAACATAGGTCAAATATTTGCATTACAAGGGAAGTTATGCCGTGAAAACAACAATTAGGGTGAAATCCCTGTGTACTTATGATGTTACTGTCCTATCAGTATTTCGTTGGGTATCCTTTATTTTTCAAGACCGCAGCACAGCGACGTGATCCAGGATTGTGGCGTTAAGTGAAAATGATCTTTCGTATGCAGCAATTGCGAGAGAAATTGGTGGGAATGTGACAACATCAGGAGTACGAAAGTTTTGTTTACGCTATGAGGAAACACAATCTATACAAAACAAAGAAGGAAAAGGCCGGAAAAAGTGCACAATAGCTGTTGATGATAGGAGAATAAAACGAATTTGCATCAGGGACAGATGGATGTCATCTGCGGCCATTAGCAGTAAACTTAGTGCAACTGGTGTGTTTGTCAGTGCAAGGACGGAACGGAGAAGACTAACGGAGGTTGGGCTAAAAGGTAGGATTTCCCGAAAAAAGCCATTGCTGAATAAAAAGCAGCAGCAGAAACGAATACAGTGGGCAAAAGAACACATTGCATGGACAGAAGGTCAATGGAAACAAGTGATATGGAGTGACGAAACTAAGATATCGATATTTGGTAGTGATGGGAGAAAATGTGTGAGACGTCGCATTGGGGAAGAGGTACATCCAGATTTTATTCAAGCGACAAGAAAGAATCCTACAAGTGTTATGATCTGGGCATGTATGACAGCAGATGCTGTAGGCCGCCTTTATGTCATAGATGGCACACTGAACAACAGAAAGTACGTTGACACCATCCTACAACCAAAACTTCTACCTTCAATCAGGGATCTTTTTCCAGATAATGCCCCATCTTTTTCCAGCAGGATTCAGCTCCCTGCCACACTGCATGGATATGCAAACAGTGGTTCACAGAGAATGACATGCAGGTGCTGGGATGGCCAGGAAACATGCCCAGACCTGAACCCCATAGAACATTTGTGGTTCTGTTTAAAAAAACTGGTACATCTGAGGCGTTCATCCAATAAAAGACAATTAATTGAGGCTATAAATGTCTCATGGCACCACATAAAAAAGAAGGAAGAGCTCCAAACATTGGTTGGCTCAATGACACATCGCTGTGCTGCTGTCTTGAAAAGTATAAGATACCCAACGAAATACTGATAGGACAGTAATATCATAAGTACACAGGGATTTTCACCCTAAGTGTTGATTTCACTGCATAACTTCCCTTGTAATGCAAATATGCGACCTCTGTTTATTGTGTTGAATTCAGCATTAAATTTCCTTTCTTTTGATATATGAATCATTGCAATGCATGAAGTGTAACAGTTTTTGTAAGCATTCGAAGTTGAAAAACATTCAAATTTCAAAATGTGTCCGCAATTTTGTCCACCACTGTATGTGAACAGGGGTGGATTGGAAACTGACCTCACCGGGAAGATTCCCGGTGGGCCGACGTGACTGTGTGGCCATCTATCGCATGTGGCCCACCGTCAGTAGTCCTCCGGCTGCCTGTCGTAGCGAGCAGAGCAGCCTGCCCACGGAGGAGCCTCTGTTACCACGAGAAGAGGCTTGCAGTCTGCTCTTGCTTTATCTCCGAGTCCGCAACATCCTGATGCAGCAGTTGCCGCTGACAGCTTGACAGGCAGCAGTGGAACAGAGGAGGATGGTCCCAGCATGGAGTCCTGAGAGCAGAGCCAGGGTTTTTCCTAGGTGGTGAGTGCTGAGAGTCGTGGGGGTTACACTTTGAGGAAACTTTGCAGCCGAAGAGGCTGCTTAGATTAAGGATACAGAGTCGCGGCTCCGTTGGATGTTTAGTGGGGTCTGCCGTTGCTGTGAGGCTGAGCTGACCCTGAGCTTCCCCTGCTATAAGTGGTGGTGCAGGTGCCTCTAGTACAGGGTGTACTCCCACAGTGTCTTCCTTCCCAGTCAATCCTGAGGACCCACAGCTCCCAGCAGCCCACCTAAACCAGTTCTGCAATATGACTGTGACTTAAGTGCACCCAATTATTTGTCCCCCTCAGATTTATGTGCACCCCATTATTTGTCCCCCTTTGATTTTGGTGCACCATGTTATTTCCCCCCCCTGTGATATGTGGACCCCATTATTCATCACCCCATGTGATGTAGGTGCACCCCATTATTCATCCCCCACTGTGATGTAGGTGCATCCAATTATACACCCCCATCTGTGATTTAGGTGCACACCATTTATATTTTTATTAACATTTATATAGCGCTAGCTATTCTAGGGCACAGTAATAAAAATGAGAATGGGTAGTGACAGACATAACTAGTGCAGCTACTGGGCAAGACATTACCAGGGGAGTGACCACTGTTTTAGTCCTCGTATGTTTAGTTGTGTAAAATACAATTAAGAACTCCACTGATCATGTGCATTGTTTCAAAGCTGAAATGATGTTTTCATTATCACATCTGTCAGATTAATTTAAATAGTTTTGCCTGTTTATGACCTGAATTATGCAAATTTGTGGGGAACTAGAGGATCTAACCAGGAGTTGAGTTTTTCTGGTCAGAATTTTGCAGATAGTGCACAGAAGGATGTATCTGTTTAATATCCAGTCTAAAGGCCCCCATACATCTGCCATGTATTGGGGCAATTCGGGATGCCAGATTCAGGGTATCGACTGGACTTAAATATGATTGGGATCAGTATATTGGGGATTTTTAACATGAAGATTTTCATGGATTCCCCAATGAATCGGTAAACATCGATTACTGTAGATAGGCATTTCCAATCACATCGGCAGGGCCGGACTGGCCATCTGGCAATTCTGGCAAATGCCAGAAGGGTCGATGCCATGATGGGCCGGTCCGGCCACTGAGATGCAAGGCCGTCGGCAGACCATAACTCCTTTGATAAAATCATACTGTAGAAGAATCCCTCCCAAAATGGCCACCAGAGGGAGAGGTGGGCTCTAGTGTCTGCCCGGCTGGAGGTGGTACTATTGCTGCCCGTCACAGGTGCATCCAACCCCTGGGGGTCACAAGAGCACCAATATTCCCCCTGCGATTCACAGCCCCCCTCCCACGATTACATCAGCCCCTTCTCCCGCGGGTGCCCCCCCATGATTACATCAGCCCCTCCTCCCGCAGGTGCCCCCCGGCGATTACATCAGCCCCTCCTCCCGCAGGTGCCCCCCGCAATTACATCAGCCCCTCCTCCCGTGGGTGACCCCCGCGATTATATCAGCCCCTCCTCCAGCAGGTGCCCCTCCTCCTGCGGGTGCCCCCCCACTATTACATCAGCCCCTCCTCCCACGATCACATGAGCACCCCTGCCTGATGATGACAGCAGCACCAACCTGCAGGTAGGTGCTGATGCTGGAGCCTCCTTGCAGTGCTTAGTTTTGTATGGGTGTATATATATATATATATATATATACACACACACACACACCATGTATGTATGTGTGTATATATTAATATTAGGGGTGTGCACCGGCCACTTTCCGTGTTTTGGTTTTGGATCTGGATCTTTCTTTGTGTTTTGGATCTGGATCAGTTTTGCCAAAACCACCCTTCCATGTTTTGGGTTCTGGGTTTTGTGTTTTGGATCTGTATTTTTTTTTAAAAAAGCATAAAAACAGCTAAAATCACAGAATTTGTGTGTTTTTCTGCTCCTATGCTATTATTAACCTCAATAACCTTAATTTCCACTCATTTCCAGTCTATTCTGAACACCTCACACCTCACAATAGTGTTTTTATGTCCAAAAGGTTGCACCGAGGTAGCTGGATGACTATGCTAAGAGATACGAGTGGGCGGCACAAACAAGTGGTCCATCTAGGAGTGACACTGCAGTGGCAGACAGGATGGCAGTTTGAAAAACTAGGCCCCAAAAAGTACATAATTCAAAGAAAAAAAAGAGGTGCAAGATGGAATAGTCCTTGGGCCCTCCCACCCACCCTTATGTTGTATAAACAGGACATGCACACTTTAACAAACCAAACATTTCAGCGCCAGGGTCTGCCACACAACTGTGGCTGAAATGATTGGTTCGTTTGGGCCCCCACAAAACAAGCTGGCAATTAATCTGTCCCTGCACAAACTGGCTCTACGGAGGCAAGATGTCATCCTCATCCTCCTCATCCACCGATTCCTCACCCTCTTCAGTGTTGTGTACATCCTCATCCTCACAGAGTATTAATTCTTCCCCACTGGAATCCACAACCACAGGTCCCTCTGTACGTTCTGGAGGCTGGTCTCCCTGGAAGAGTTGATAATTCATTTTATGAACCTCATCTCCACATTTTGTGGAAGCAACCTCCTACGCCTTTCGCTGACAAGGTTCCCGGCTGCACTAAACACTCTTTCGGAGTACACACTGGAGGGGGGGCAACTCAGGTAAAATAGAGCCAGTTTGTACAGGGACCTCCAAATTGCCTCTTTTTCCTGCCAGTACAGGTACGGACTGTCTGACGTGCCTACTTGGATGCTGTCACTGATGTAATCCTTTAACAGACAGATGCATGCTTGTCGCTGCTGCTTTGAGGATGCAGGTGCGGCTACAGACCACACAATTCACAAAGACAGAAAAAAAAGAATTTTTTTTAGTTTTTGTGGAGCGCACTTTGAGGGTTACACCACCCTTTAACAGACAGACGCACGCTTGTCGCTGCTGCTTTGAGGATGCAGGTGCGGCTACTGCGCATACATTTCACACACAAACACAGAAAAAATAAGATTATTTTATTTTGTTGGAGCGCACTTTGGCGGTAACACCACCCTTTAACAGACAGACGCACGCTTGTCGCTGCTGCTTTGAGGACAGTATCATATGCAGTGACAGTAGACTTGTCAGAAATTGTTGGCACGTCCTTCAGTCCGGACCAGATTTCCAAACCGGCCCTTGACTTATGACACAGGCGCACGCTTGGCACTGCTACTGTGTTGATGCACGTGCGGCTACATCGCACACAAGTCACAAAGACAGAAAAAAAAGAATTTTTTATTGTTTGTGGAGTGCACTTTGAGGGTTACACCACCCTTTAACAGACAGACACACGCTTGTCGCTACTGCTTTAAGGATGCAGGTGCGGCTACAGCCCACACATTTCACAAAGACAGAAAAAAAAAGAAGAATTTTTTTATTGTTTGTGGAGCGCACTTTGAGGGTTACACCACCCTTTAACAGACAGGCGCACGCTTGTCGCTGCTGCTTTAAGGATGCAGGTGCGGCTACAGCATCATCCTCCTCGCTAGGGACTGTTGGAGGGTCAATTGTTTAGTAAAAGTAGTGGTGTTCCTACTTCCTCTCTGGGATGATGAGCAACTCCCAGCAGCAGCAACAGCACTAGGAGGAAGTGGTTCTTGATCTTTCCCTATTTTATTTTTATCGGAGAAAGTTTGGTCCTCCATTTATGTTATATTGATATATACGTGCGGCTAAGGCGCACACAAACGCAGAAAATATTTTTTTATTTTGTTTGGAGTGTACTTTGGGGGTTACAGCACCCTTTAACGGACAAGCCAGCCGGCCCTTAACTTATGCATCAACAAAGTAGCTTGGCACTACTTTGTTGATGCACATGCGGCTACTGCGCACACAATTCACAAACACAAAAAAATATATTTTTTTTAATTTTGTTTGGAGTGCCCTTTGGGGGTTACAGCACCCTTTAGCGGTCAATCCAGCTGGCCCTTTATTTAGGGGACACAGGCGCACGCTTGGCACTACTTTGTTGATGCACGTGCGGCTATTGCGCACACAATTCACAAACACAGAAAATATTTTTTTATTTTGTTTGGAGTGTACTTTGGGGGTTACAGCACCCTTTAACGGTCAAGCCAGCTGGCCCTTTACTTATGACACAGCCGCACGCTTGGCACTACTTTGTTGATGCACGTGCGGCTACTGCGCACACAATTCAGAGACACAGAAAATATTTTTTTATTTTGTTTGGAGTGTACTTTGGGGGTTACAGCACCCTTTAACGGACAAGCCAGCCGGCCCTTTACTTATAACACAGGCGCATGCTTGGCACTACTTTGTTGATGCACGTGCGGCTACTGCGCACACAATTCACAAACACAGAAAATATTTTTTTATTTTGTTTGGAGTGTACTTTGGGGGTTACAGCACCCTTTAACGGTCAAGCCAGCCGGCCCTTTACTTATGACACAGGCGCATGCTTGGCAGTACTTTGTTGATGCACGTGCGGCTACTGCGTACACAATTCACAAACACAAAAAAATATATATTTTTATTTTGTTTGGAGTGCCCTTTGGGTGTTACAGCACCCTTTAACGGACAAGCCAGCTGGCCTTTTACTTATGGGACACAGGCGCACGCTTGGCGCTGCTCCTTCGTTGATGCACGTGCAGCCACAGTGCACACAATTCACAAACACAGAAAAAAAAAATGTATTTTGTTTGGAGTGCCCTTTGGGGGTTACAGCACCCTTTAGCGGTCAATCCAGCTGGCCCTTTATTTATGGGACACAGGCGCATGCTTGGCACTACTTTGTTGATGCACGTGCGGCTACTGCGCACACAATTCACAAACACAAAAAAACATATTTTTTTATTTTGTTTGGAGTGCCCTTTGGGGGTTACAGCACCCTTTAACGGACAAGCCAGCCGGCCTTTTACTTATGGGACACAGGCGCACGCTTGGCACTACTTTGTTGATGCACGTGCGGCTACTGCGCACACAATTCACAAACACGAAAAAAAATATTTTTTTATTTTGTTTGGAGTGCCCTTTGGGGGTTACAGCACCCTTTAGTGGTCAATCCAGCCGGCCCTTTATTTATGGTACACAGGCGCACGCTTGGCACTACTTTGTTGATGCACGTGCGGCTACTGCGCACACAATTCACAAACACAAAAAAAAATATTTTTTTATTTTGTTTGGAGTGCCCTTTGGGGGTTACAGCACCCTTTAACGGACAAGCCAGCCGGCCTTTTACTTATGGGACACAGGCGCACGCTTGGCGCTGCTCCTTTGTTGATGCACGTGCAGTCCCAGTGCACACAATTCACAAACACAGAAAAAATAATTTTTTTTTAGCACTTGGGGGGAGCACCCCTGATGGACAGAGCACCCCCTGGACAACACTACAGCACCCCCTTTAGGACTGGGACACTGCACAGGACTTTGGAGTGGACACAGCCCCTATGGACAACTGACTGCACAACACAGTCCAGCCAGCCAGCCCCTATGGACTTTGAAGTAGTGGACACAGTCCCTATGGACAACAGCAGTACAGCGCAGCACAACACTACACTGCACTACACTACACTACAACACTACACTACACTACACTACACAGCCCAGCTAGCCCTAACTACCACCCTCCCTCTTCACTGTCCACAGCCGAGTGAGAAAATGGCGCAGACGCGGGCACCTTATATAGGGTCCAAAACCCGCGAGATTCGGAAGGCGGGATGATGACGCTTTGCCTCGATTTCAGATCTGAGTCAGGCGGGAAAAGTCGAGCCTGACTCGGATCGGCTTCGGATCGGGGGGGTCTCGGGGGGGTTCGGATTTCAGAAATCCGAACCCGCTCACCCCTAATTTATATAGATACATATATATATGTGTGTATAAATATATGTGTTTGTATATATATATATATATATATATATATATATATAGATAGATATATACATATATATATATATATATTTATGTATATATCTATATCTATATATATATATATATATATATATAGCTATATGTGTGTGTATGTGTTTTTATGTATATATGTATGCAGTGTTCACTCTAGGTCTGGTGCTGCGCAGGGCATCGGACCTAGAGAAGGAGCACTTGTGCGCGCGCCTGAAAGGGGGTGTGGCCAAGGAAAAGGGGACTTGTCTTTATGACGCGTCACCTATTCGTCTCTCTTGGGGGCGTGCCCAGCACTTACGGACATGGCGGGCAGCCCCCAAGTGTGTGTGTGTCTTTAAGTATATATACATATGTGTGTGTATATGTATATATATACAGTCAGGTGCATAAATATTGGGACATTGACAGAATTTTCATATTTTGGCCTATATTCACCACCACAATGACTTTGAAATGAAACAAACAAGATGTGCTTTAACTGCAGACTTTCAGATTTAATTTGAGGTTAATTACATTCAAATCAGGTGAACGGTGTAGGAATTACAACGGTTTCTATATGTGCCTCCCACTTTTTAAAGGGCAAAAAGTAATGGGACTATCAACTCAAAAGCTATTTCATGGACAGGTGTGGGCTATTCCCTCGTTATTTCATTATCAATTAAGCAGGTAAAAGGTCTAGAGTTGATTCTAGATGTGACATTTGCATTTGGAATCAGTTGCTGTCAACTCTCAATATGAGATCCAAAGAGCTGTCACTATCAGTGAAGCAAGCCATCATTAGGCTGAAAAATCAAAACAAACCCATCAGAGAGATAGCAAAAACATTAGGTGTGGCCAAATCAACTGTTTGGAACATTCTTAAAAAGAAAGAACGCACCGGAGAGCTCAGCAACACCAAAAGACCCGGAAGACCACGGAAAACAACAGTGGTGGATGACAGAAGAATTATTTCCCTGGTGAAGAAAAACCCCTTCACAACAGTTGGCCAAATCAAGAACACTCTCCAGGAGGTAGGTGTATATGTGTCAAAGTCAACAATCAACAGAAGACTTCACAAGAGTGAATATAGAGGGTTCACCACAAGATGTAAACCATTGGTGAGCCACAAAAACAGGAAGACCAGATTAGAGTTTGCCAAACAACATCTAAATAAGCCATTACAGTTCTGAAACAACATCATATGGACAGATGAGACAAAGATCAACTTGTACCAGAGTGATGGGAAGAGAAGAGTATGGAGAAGGAAAGGAACTGATCATGATCCAAAATATACCACCTCATCAGTGAAGCATGGTGGTGGTAGTGTCATGGCGTGGGCATGTATGCCTGCCAATGGAACTGGTTCCCTTGTATTTATTGATGATGTGACTGCTGACAAAAGCAGCAGAATGAATTCTGAAGTGTTTCGGGCAATATTATATGCTCATATTCAGTCAAATGCCTCAGAACTCATTGGACGGCGCTTCACAGTGCAGATGGACAATGACCCGAAGCATACTGCAAAAGCAACCAAAGAGTTTTTTAAGGCTAAAAAGTGGAATGTTTTGCAATGGCCAAGTCAATCCCCTGACCTGAATCCGATTGAGCATGCATTTCACTTGATAAAGACAAAACTGAAGGGAAAATGCCCCAAGAACAAGCAGGAACTGAAGACATTTGCAGTAGAGGCCTGGCAGAGCATCACCAGGGATGAAACCCAGCGTCTGGTGATGTCTATGCGTTCCAGACTTCAGGCTGTAATTGCCTGCAAAGGATTTGCAACAAAGTATTAAAAAGTGAAAGTTAGATTTAGGATTGTTTAGTTTGTCCCATTACTTTTGGCCCCTTAAAAAGTGGGAGGCACATATAGAAACCGTTGTAATTCCTACACCGTTCACCTGATTTGGATGTAATTACCCCCAAATTAAATCTGAAAGTCTGCAGTTAAAGCACATCTTGTTTGTTTCATTTCAAAGCCATTTTGGTGGTGAATAGAGGCCACAATTTGAAAATTCTGTCAATGTCCCAATATTTATGCACCTGACTGTGTATATATATATATATATATATATATAAATATATATATATGTATATATATATATATATATAAAAATGGAGGCACTCACCAGATTTTAGAAATGCACTAAAAATAATTTTTATTCTATATTCATCACATCATGTGTAGGGCTTGAGGTCTCAACGTTTCGGTCCCCACAGAACCATCCTCTGGAGACACAACACGACAACAATAGCATCAGGGCATATAGCTCACTCAGAAACCAGCATCACACTGACCCCGTCTACCAGGCCCCCTATGAATACCACATAAAGATGCCAAAACCACGCACCTGCACGGAGCGCATGTGACATAACATCCGTCACAATAATTCCATAAAATCCAACCTAAAACACAAAATAACGTGTTATTTTGTGTTTTAGGTTGGATTTTATGTTCTCTCTCACATGTACCAGGTCCCTATGAATACTATGGCCCTCATTTATAGTTATATTAATCCTTTTTGTATTCCGGATACTTTACTAAATGTGGTTAATGCCTTGCCTTGCTGTGATGTATTTGATCATTATGGCTTTTACCTATATCATTCTACTCCTGTTTGTGCTACATGCTGTACTATTACTACATGCATTGGCTATTACTGTTTGATAATTGGAACTGATTCAGACCCGCTCGCTAGGATGTGTTCGCTTGTAGCTGGCCGATTGTCGCTTTCTGCGCTTTTGTACGTATCGCAATGCGCGTGCACGAACCACCGCAAGAGATCCGGAAGCGTTCGCTCGCCCAGCATAGACAGCCCAGATGAATGAGTTACAGGAGAGGCCGTTTGTGGGTGGTGACAGGGGCTGGCCACTAGAAACGGGGAGAGCGGAGGTGCGAACACAGGCGTACCTGAGTGTGTCAACGCCGTTTCAGAGGCGTGCATAATTTACAGGCAGCGTCACAGTACACATCACCTGGTTGAAATACACACTGAAGTGATCGCAGTGCTTGCATCAGGGTATAATCAACCTCAAGCGCTGCAGTCGAATCCGATGGTGCTCAATAAACCAATGGTTTCAAGCACTTCCAGGAGATGATGTGCGCAAGTGGGCGTCTTATGAATGGCTGCTGGGCATCTGCATACACAAAGTGATCGCACGCCAAGACATAGTGGGCGTGCTAATGCCTTGCCATGCAATCGCCTGCCTTGCTGGGTGTACGCAGGATTTGCATACGCTGGGTGCGAGAGAACGCATCTAGTGATCGGGTCTGAATGAGCTCCATTGTGCATTCCAGCTGGAATGCGTCCTTGATTGCCCAGGTTATCTGCTGGGGATAATCACGTGATGCGCGGCTCTGTCCACGTGTGCCGAGCCAGATGTTGTTTGCTGCTCGCACCCGGTGTGGATGCGGATGGATGTCGGTTGGTGAGTGTTCTCTGCCAAGTTGGCGCCTTTGAACGCCGTTCTATAGGTGAGCAATATGTTTGATATAATTGGAATTATTGTGACTGATGTTCCATGTGTGTGTAGTGGGCTCCCTGTGCTGGGTGTAGGTTCACCGCACAGCATATGCAGCCA
The DNA here is from genome assembly GCA_031769625.1 of Taudactylus pleione. Taxonomy (NCBI): domain Eukaryota; kingdom Metazoa; phylum Chordata; class Amphibia; order Anura; family Myobatrachidae; genus Taudactylus; species Taudactylus pleione. Next base: position 4,775,668 of record JAUIMM010000217.1, read on the forward strand.
TGCTCTGTTCTGTTCCCTCTGTAAAGGTGCCTACACACTATACGATGTGGTCACGATGCGATCTTGTGACCGATTTCCCTTAAACTCTCCCCAGCAGCTCCCTGGTAGTCATGGACACGATTTGGTGTTAAAAATTGTCCAATGTGACAAACGATCTATCATGCATCCATAACTTTTTCCTGTGCATCGTGTCCGAGATCGGCAGAGCTTACCTGCAGCAGGCAAGATCTGAAGATGCAATGTACGGCCAGCGGGGACGCGCATCGGCATCGTGATCGTGAGTGGACATGATTTGCCGTCACGATGCGTCGAAATCGGGCAAATCGTGTAAAATATCGCCTAGTGTGTAGTAGGGGTGTGCACCGGCCACTTTTCGTGTTTTGGTTTTGGATCTGGATCTTTCTTCGTGTTTTGGATCTGGATTGGTTTTGCCAAAACCACCCTTCCGTGTTTTGAGTTCTGAGTTTTGTGTTTTGGATCTGTATTTTTTTTAAAAAAAGCATAAAAACATCTAAAATCACAGAATTTGTGGGTTTTTCTGCTCCTATGCTATTATTAACCTCAATAACCTTAATTTCCACTCATTTCCAGTCTATTCTGAACACCTCACACCTCACAATAGTGTTTTTATGGCCAAAAGGTTGCACCGAGGTAGCTGGATGACTATGCTAAGCGACACGAGTGGGCGGCACAAACACGTGGCCCATCTAGGAGTGACACTGCGGTGGCAGACAGGATGGCAGTTTGAAAAACTAGGCCCCAAACAGTACATAATGCAAAGAAAAAAAAGAGGTGCAAGATGGAATTGTCCTTGGGCCCTCCCACCCACCCTTATGTTGTATAAACAGGACATGCACACTTTAACAAATCAATCATTTCAGCGCCAGGGTCTGCCACACGACTGTGGATGAAATGATTGGTTCATTTGGGCCCCCACAAAACAAGCTGGCAATTAATCTGTCCCTGCACAAACTGGCTCTACGGAGGCAAGATGTCGTCCTCATCCTCCTCATCCACCGATTCCTCACCCTCTTCAGTGTTGTGTACATCCTCATCCTCACAGAGTATTAATTCGTCCCCGCTGGAATCCACCACCACAGGTCGCTCTCTATGTTCTGGAGGCTGGTCTCCCTGGAAGAGTTGATAATTAATTTTTATGAACATCATCTTCTCCACATTTTGTGGAAGCAACCTCCTACGCCTTTCGCTGACAAGGTTCCCGGCTGCACTAAACACTCTTTCGGAGTACACACTGGAGGGGGGGCAACTCAGGTAAAATAGAGCCAGTTTGTACAGGGGCCTCCAAATTGCCTCTTTTTCCTGCCAGTACAGGTACGGACTGTCTGACATGCCTACTTGGATGCTGTCACCGATGTAATCCTCCACCATTCTGTCAGTGGTGACAGTATCATATGCAGTGACAGTAGACATGTCAGAAATTGTTAGCACGTCCTTCAGTCCGGACCATCCAAACTGGCCCTTGACTTATGACACAGGCGCAATCTTGGCGCTGCTACTGCGTCTACATTTCGCACACAAACGCAGAAAAAAAAGACAAATTGTTTATTTTTTGTGGAGAGCACTTTGGGGGTTACACCACCCTTTAACAGACTTATGGGACACAGGCGCACGCTTGGCACTCCTCCTTTGTTGATGCACGTGCAGCCACAGTGCACTCAATTCACAAACACAGAAAATAAGTTTTTATTTTGTTTGGAGTGCACTTTGGGGGTTACAGCACCCTTTAATGGTCAAGCCAGCCGGCCCTTGATTTATGACACAGGCGCACGCTTGGCGCTACTTTGTTGATGCACGTGCGGCTACAGCGCACACAATTTACAAACACAGAAAAAAATATTTTTTTATTTGTTTGGAGTCACTTTGGGGGTTACACCACCCTTTAACAGATGAGCCAGCCGGCCCTTTACTTATGACACAGGTGCACGCTTGGCGCTACTTTGTTGATGCACGTGCTGCTACTGTGCACACAATTCACAAAACAGAAAAAAAAAATTTTTTTTTTTTGGAGTGCACTTTTGGGAGCACCCCTGATGGACAGATCACCCCCTGGACAACACTACAGCACCCCTTTAGGACTACAGCCTTTATGGGACACTGCACAACACAGTCCAGCCAGCCCCTATGACAGCCGCACAACACAGCCCAGCCAGCCCCTATGGACAACAGCAGCAAAACACAGCCCAGTCAGCCCTTATGGACTGAGTGGACACAGCCCCTATGGACAACAGCAGCACAATACAGCCCAGCCAGCCCTAGCTCCCAGCCTCCCTCTTCACTGTCCACAGCCGGAGTGAGAAATGGCGCCGACGCAGGGACCTTTTATAGAATCCAAAACCCGCGAGATCCGGAAGGTGGGATGATGACGTTTTGCCTCGATTTCAGTTCTGAGTCAGGTGGGAAAACCCGAGCCGGACTCAGTTCCCGGCTCGGATCGGGGGGGTTCGGATTTCAGAAATCCGAACCCGCTCATTGCTAGTGTGTAGGCACCTTAACTGTGCTGCAGAGGGTGACCTACCTGATATGTATTTCCTGCAGATGGGGTTACTTGTGTAAAGGCCATGCAATTAATTTAATCTTTTAATTTCCTTCATAATATGGTCTCTTTTTTTTGGTAACTGTCTTTTCTTTTGTTTATGTTAATAAATATTATTAAATATTAAAGGACTGCTAAATCTTGTCTACTTTCCAGTATTATTGTTTGGTCTATGTAATGCTGGGCATACACGGCCAGATAAAATGTCTGTCAGACTGACAGACATTTTATCTGGCAGCTTGCCAGCCGCATATGTCGCAGGCATACACTGTGAGATTTCTCTCACAGTGTATCAGCCCGACATCTGCTCTCTGCCCCCGGGGCAGAAGATATTTCCCTGTTCCTTCCGTAGGAAGGAACACAGGAAATGTCTGTCTGTCGGCCGCGGCTGGGCATATACTGCCCGATGCTGACTACAATTTACCGGTAAATATCGCATCGAATGGGCATGCTGGACAATCTGGCATGCCCGACCAAACAATATTTAACCCTCGGTCGCCCCCCCCCCCACACACGCTACAATTATCGGGGCGATCCGCCGATATCAGGCGGATCGCCCCGATAATTGTAGCGTGTATGGCCAGCTTAACATATGGAGCGTGTCTCTGGTATGGAACAGTGGGGGAGATGTATTATAGAGGCACTTATCGTGCCACTATAACGCTTCCTGCTTTGCCTCTTTACCAAGGCGATGCAGGGAGCCCTAACGATGAGATGTATTAACATCTCATCAGTCGGAGCAGAGGATTGATAATTCCCCCCTCCGACGATCCCCGCTAGAGACCACAGTGCATCAGCCTAGTGCTGATGTGTTGTGTCTCAGTCCCGGCCGGATCCACTGAGCATGCGCGGGATCCCGCAAGCATCACGAGATCCTGAGTGCAGCCCTGCAGTCCCCGCAGCTGTGGGTATAGGGCATCGCCAGGCTGCAGCTGTCGATAGCTGAAGTCGGCAGAACGGTCAGGCGAACTGACTGTTCATACATAGCCCTGCCTATCAGTTCTGCTATCTTGTAGATAGCAGTGCCGACAATGACAGGGGCACATGCCTGACCAATCGATATTTTTCCCTTTGGTCGCCCGCACACACAGTGCAATTATTAGGGTAAATTGTCCCAATTATTGTATAGTGTATGCCCAGCATAACACATCGCAGGGACTAGAGTTGAAGCTAGAAAACTACATACGTAATGGTCATGAGACAGGGTGGAAAACTGTCAAGGTAACGAAAGTTCTGGTGATGGGTTGGAACTCACAGGAGGATGGGTACAAAGTACCTAAGTCTCTCTAGGGGCATGGGAGTACAGGTGTAACCAATGTCTCCAATATGCAGCAACCACACATAACTCAACTCACACCTCTGCTTCAAAACAGCTCACACTATAATCCTGCTGTAAATGAGAGGGAGTTGCCATGCCCTACCATGTAGTCATGCAATCCCACCATACCTGGGCCTGCCCAGTATCTTGACAGCCCTGCTGGGACCACCCATTACCAAATGTCTTGTTTCGCCTATGTGTGTAATGGCCATTATGGTGTGTGGCATAATGTGTAAGGGACACTACTCTGCAGTGAAGTGTGACTAAGGCGCAATACTGTGTGGCATAATTTGAATTGAGTTTACTATTGTGTGGTCATGCCCTCCCAGCGAGACTACACCCTGTTTTTTTCTAAATGCGTCTACGGTGCGCTCTTCCCCTCCTTGAGGTGTGGAGGTGGGCAGCAATGCTCTTTATGTCCTCAGGGCACCAAAATATGTAGCTATGGCTCTGCGTGTGTTTGGGAGTGTGTGTCGTCCTCTGAGCTCAGCACCCCTGCCCTCAAAATTCCTACAGTGTTCACCAACCAAATACCAATGTCTGACTATGGCACATGTATGAATCCCCTGCAGGATGAGCTCTGCTGTGTGTATTTTAATACAGAGAATGATGTACACTTGTATGTTGTTCTAATATTAATTATATTTGTAAGAGCAAGTGGGAAGAGTCAGGAATAGTAAGGGGAGGAGTCTATGCCAGGAGCCAGATGCTGACTCCAAGGTGGGCCTGTGTGTTCTATAAATGCCAGGGCCTATTTTTAGTCCCAGTCCGGCCCTGCACATCAGGGTAACGGCCGGCAGATGTATGAGGCCCTTTAGTAAATATCTTTTAATAGCCTGAGTTATTCTTGGATGCATTACCGTTCTCATAAATTTATCTTGGAAGTAATGTGCTTTCGGTAGCTTTTTTGGATTAATCTAATTTATTCTATATGTAGGTCAGTGAGTTTCTTTTGTGTGGTTTTTGCTTTTAATACTGTAGTTCTTTTTTTTCTGTATTTCGTCTTTTTGTCAATATTGTTTTATGAAGTGTCTACAAATCCTGCATCGTTGTATAATTACAGAGTACGGGTTCAGGGCTTATGCTGCACAATCTAAATGAGCAATTACCGAATACTATTTTTGGCAATAGGGTTGTCAGCCCCAATAAAGGTTCTCCAATATAGTTTTACAGGATTTATTTTGGGTGGTGAACATATTAGTTTAACTTTGTAAATAAAGTTGGATCTGTCATGTAGTCATTAGGAATAGCTAAAGCTGAGATGTACAGTATACCGCTGTAGGTGGTAGATCTACATATGTGTGTTTTGTTGTATTAAAATCCATGCCTATACAAAATAAAGACAGGCTGGCAGCCTGGCACTGCAGTTCTCTCATGAGACAGAGCTCCTTTGACCAGTCCCTACCAAAACAGAACTGCGCCAGATGCCTGAGAGGCAGAGTGGTCCTCGTCCGGCTCCCTGGTAAGTTATTATGGTAAAGCCCTGTGTAAAAGTAACATGGCACTGCGGAAATACATGTTGCTGCCATGTCATTGGCTATATGGCACCCTCTGCCACTCACTCTCCAGCAGGGGAAGGCCCCAGTGAATGTGAATGTTGGTCTTGATGGTATTTAGGGATCTTATCAGATGGCATCATGTTAGGGAGTGGTTGCTGATCTAAGCAGCTCCAATTCTTTTCCACAGCTTTGTTGGATTTCACATTTCTCAGTACGTATAGCAGTAATGTGGATGGGAGGTGAATGTATTAGTTCCTCGTAATTTATATGAAAAATTCAGCTGCCTTTATTCTCCGTATTGTCTCTATTCTGACTGCAATGATTACTAAGCCTGAGGTCCTGGGATTAAGTACTCTTCAGCAATGAGAATACAATAGCAAATGGGAGTGGATGGTAACCAGTTCACATTTGGTACTCACCAGTGTTTTATTAATTGAAATACTTGTGCATAAGAAAATGGTGATAACTTTAATAAAGTGTAGGGGGGGGGTTGTATTTATGGTTTGTACAGATGTATATGGATACTGTACACCATCTCATTTCTGTCTAGCTCTAATAGTGCAGGTAAGCTATTATAGACAGTTTATTATCATAAAGCATGGTGAGGCTGGATATCTTCTATTCAGCAGCACCGAATGGCTCAGCTGGGGAGCTCTGTATTCTATACCAGTCCTTTTGGAGCGCTGTATTCTAATGTTTGATCAAGGTGATTACATGTGTTATCAATGTATTAGCTTTCACTGCGCTTCTCTTAAAAGCAGCAAAGTGTATGCTCCATGAGATGAATTACTCATTATAGATTAAATTTATTAAAATGCTGCATATGATTAGAAATAAAACATCTGCTCTTTACATAAAGATGGCCGATACAATATGTAACCTGAAGTTGTTTCAGTATAGTTTTTTTTGTAAATGTATGACATGTGGGTGGGGTTACATGGGCTCTTTCTGAGCTAACGGTACCTTTAATAAAACTGTCATTATGCTTCGCATTCAGATGGAGTCTTATAATTGGGGTCAAATGCCTCAGTCCCCAGTTTTCATTTCATTAACTACTTGTGGCACAGCACTATACTTTATAACCTTTTCGTATGTTAGGTCCATCTACTGTGACATAATCCGTCTTTTGTTGGTGTAACTCCACCTACTATTAATTGTTGCTTTAGCCTTGCCTATCACCAATGTCTCCAGGTTTAGCGATGTACTAATCCCGCCTACTTTGGTGTTAGTTCTACCCACGTGAGGCCACTTCTATACATTTTTCCAGGGCTACTTTTAGTCCCCAATCCACCCCTGCATGTGAACCACTAATTAAGTAATAATACATTTACTTATTTAAAAAATAGCTGCAACAATACAGTTTCAACACATATGTATAATGTTCTTTTATTGTGAAATAAAAAAATACTCAATTTAGAGCTAGTGAAGCATATTGCTAAGGGAAGGGTTATCTCTGTCAGGGTCGGCCCAAGCCAGTTTGGTGCTCTAGGCAAGATTTTGGCTGGTGCCCCTTAGCAGATAATCCCACCACCAATCTTAAAGTAGGTACACACCTGACAGATATATCTGCAGATTATGGTTGTTCATACACACTAAACAACCATCATCTGCGGTCCGCTGGCAAGGGGTCACATAGTGACCCCCTCCCTGCCGGCCTTTGCAGCAAGTGTAAGGGCGGTCGACTGATAGCCCATAGACACAGCATGATGAGCAGATATAACCGATGTCGGCATCCCATCTGCTAGGATACCAAAGGTAAGTAGCGGGGTTGGGGGGGATTGTTAGGCACTAAGGGGGGAGGGTTAGGTTTAAGGTGCAGGAAGGGGGAGGTTAGGTTCAGGCACTGGGGGGGTCAGGCACCAAAGAGGGTTAGGGGAGGGGGAGGGCTAGGATACCGACCAACTAGTGTTGGTATGCTAACGCTGTCGGGATGCCGGGGCCTCGATTCTGACTACCAGGATCCTGACTGCCAGCTTCCCATACCCAACCTGTGTGTACACACTGGCCGACGGGCACACAATATATCTTCCGATTAATTGAATGGCCGATATGTCAGCATTAGTGTATTTATATGCGGATGTCAAAAGATATTTTATATATATATATATATATATACACTATATATATATATATATATATATATATATTTGTGTTTAACACCAGCCACAAGTAAAAAAAAATATATATATGTATATATATATACAGTCAGGTCCATAAATATTGGGACATTGACAGAATTTTCAGATTTTGGCCTCTATTCACCACCACAATGGCTTGGAAATTGGAGATAGCAAAAACATTAGGTGTGGCCAAATCAACTGTTTGGAACATTCTTAAAAAGAAAGAATGTACCGGAGAGCTCAGCAACACCAAAAGACCCGGGAGACCACGGAAAACAACTGTGGTGGATGACAGAAGAATTATTTCCTTGGTGAAGAAAAATTCCTTCACAACAGTTGGCCAAAACAAGAACACTCTCCAGGAGGTAGGTGTATATGTGTCAAAGTCAACAATCAAGAGAAGACTTCCCAAGAGTGAATATAGAGGGTTCACCACAAGATGCAAATCATTGGTGAGCCACAAAAACAGGAAGACCAGATTAGAGTTTGCCAAACAACATCTAAAAAAGCCATTACAGTTCTGGAACAACATCCTATGGACAGATGAGACAAAGATCAACTTGTACCAGAGTGATGGGAAGAGAAGAGTATGGAGAAGGAAAGGAACTACTCATGATCCAAAACATACCACCTCATCAGTGAAGCGTGGTGGTAGTGTCATGGCGTGGGCATGTATGGCTGCCAATGGAACTGGTTCCCTTGTATTTATTGATGATGTGACTGCTGACAAAAGCAGCAGAATGAATTCTGAAGTGTTTCGGGCAATATTATATGCTCATATTCAGTCAAATGCTTCAGAACTCATTGGACAGCGCTTCACAGTGCAGATGGACAATGACCCAAAGCATACTGCAAAAGCAACCAAAGAGTTTTTTAAGGCTAAAAAGTGGAATGTTATGCAATGGCCAAGTCAATCCCCTGTCCTGAATCTGATTGAGCATGCATTTCACTTGATGAAGACAAAACTGAAGGGAAAATGCCCCAAGAACAAGCAGGAACTGAAGACATTTGCAGTAGAGGCCTGGCAGAGCATCACCAGGGATCAAACCCAGCGTCTGGTGATGTCTATGCATTCCAGACTTCAGGCTGTAATTGCCTGCAAAGGATTTGCAACAAAGTATTAAAAAGTGAAAGTTAGATTTAGGATTGTTTAGTTTGTCCCATTACTTTTGGCCCCTTAAAAAGTGGGAGGCATATATAGAAACCGTTGTAATTCCTACACCGTTCACCTGATTTGGATGTAATTACCCTCAAATTAAATCTGAAAGTCTGCAGTTAAAGCACATCTTGTTTGTTCATTTCAAAGCCATTGTGGTGGTGAATAGAGGCCAAAATATGAAAATTCTGTCAATGTCCTAATATTTATGGACCTGACTGTATATATATATATATATACATATATATATATATATATATATATATATATTACATACATATATATATATATATACACACATATATATTTGTGTGTGTGAAATATATACATATATATATATTTATATACATATATATATATTTCATAGAATTGATGGGAAGGGGAGAGGCAGTATTTGATGGGGTGAGGCAGTAATGGATGGGGAGAGGCAATGGGTGATGGAGAGAGTTAGTGGTTGATGGAGAGAGGCAGTGGGTGATGCCAAGAAAAAGATTACAGAGGGAGGCAGTGGGAGACACCAGAGGGAGGGAGTGGGTGATGTAGAGAGGGTGATGGGGAGAGATAGTGAGTGACAGGGAGAGGCAGAGAGTGACAAGAAAGGGTGTCATGGAGAGGTAGTAAGTTATGGGGAGGTGACCGGGAGAGGCAGTGGGTGACATGGAGAAGGTGACCGGTAGAGGCAGTTGGTGACATGGAGAAGGTGACCGGAAGAGGCAGTGGGTGACATGGAGAAGGTGACCGGGAGAGGCAGTGGGTGACAGGAACATGATGATGTTGGGGAAAGGCAGAGGGTGGCAGGGAGAAGGTGACGGGAGAGCCAGTAAGTGAAAGGTAGAGGGTAATATGGAGAGGCAGTGGACAACCCCAGGGAGAGGATGACAGGCAGTGGGTGAGAGAGGGTCACAGGGGTGATATATAGGGGGGCACTTGGCTGGGTGTGAAGGGGGAACAATAGGCTGGAAAAGGGGGGACATTGTAATTGTATTGGCTGGGTGGTTCTTGTTGAGGGGCAGTTAGAGTGGGCAGTGGGCTGTTTGGGAGGAAAGGGTGCAGACAGTGGGCTACCAGGGTGCAAGACACTTGGATGAGTGTGCCATTGAGATGGTGGGGGGCACTTGGCTGGATAGGGGGCACTGCAAATGGGGAGGTCCTGGGCTGGGTCAGAAGTGGGGCAGTAAGATAGAGGTGGGAGGGAGGAACACTAGGCTAGAGACGGGGGTACACTGGGCTGAATGAGAGGAGGACACTGGGACTGGACTGGCTGTGGGGTTCTTGCTGGTTAGATGGGAGCAGTGGGCTGATTGAATATGGAAGGGGGAGGCACTGTGATGGGAGGTCAGTGAGATGGTGGAGGACACAGGGTTGGATAGGGGGGACACTTTGTGAATGGGGGCAGTGTGCAGGAGACAGTGAGATGGAGTGGAAGGGGATAACACTGGGCTGAATAAAGGTGATCACTGTGACAGACTGGCTGGGAGATGCTAAGTAGGGGCACTGAGAATGTTGCAGTGAGCTGATTGGGGAGAGATGGGACACACTGGGGTGGGGGTCAGTAATGGTGCTAGACACTAGGCTGGTGAAGGGGTAGACACTGGGATGAGATCACTTATCTGCTGATGTACCATTTCAGAACACTCGCTGCAGCACCGAGCACCGCATACTCACACAGTAGCTACCTGATAAGTCCATGCTGCTCATCTTGTGTGCCTGGTTAGGTGGGAGAAGGGACTAGTTTTGTGCCCAGCCCAGGAGTCAGTCTGTCAGTCTAAGGCAGCAGCTGTCAATGAGAGGTTGAGCTGTGAGGAAAGGAGGCTTCATAGAGTCTGGGAGGAGGAGCCAAGCTGGGGACAGCCAGAGACCCGGGCATAACATAACAGCAGGATGTAGCATGTGGCTGGTGCAGCAGAGCATGGGGATGGAGCGGCGCACCAAGATGTGGTTACTTATCTAGGCAGCCAGATACTGAAATGCTGACTGCTCTCCCGTCATTCCGCTGCCGCGCTGCATGTGACTGACTGTGTGTGCATGTCTCTGGCACAGTACTTTGATTTGTGGGCCTGATTCAGAGCCGCTCGTAAGCGGCCGCTCGTTCGCTCCGAGTGATGTTCGCACATCTGCGCATGCATATGGGTCGTAATGCGCATGCGCCAACCAGTCATTGCAGTCGGAAATCGAGCGCTCGCAAAATAGCGAGTGCCTGCTAATTTGAGTGACAGGATGAGGCGTTTGTGGGTGGTAAAAGGGGAAGGTGCTTGAAAACGGGGAGTGGTGATCCGAACGCAGGCGTGCCAAACGGTCAAAACGGGCGTTTTAAGGGTGTGCATAATTAACAAAGCAGCGTCATCGACCACGTCACTTGGTTGTTTCTTAGCCTGAACTGTTCGCATGATTGCGGTAGGATAAACCTACCACAAGCACTGCGAGCAGTTCAGATGCCTTTCGATGTACTCGATTAATCAAATAAATAGCGGAGATGACATAGGATGCGAGCAGCCAGGGGGCATCTTTACAAAATAGCGAGCGCATGTTTCGTTCACTCGCTCAGACATAGAGGCATCAACAGACCGCAAAGAGCGAGCGCTCAATTTAAATAGCCGGCCCCTTTTTCTGAATGAGCGAGGGCAAATAGCATCCGGTTCTGAATCAGGCGCTGTGTCCGGAGTCTGTGCATATGTCTCGCGAGAGAACGGCAGCAGTCTCTTGCATTTTCATTTCCCCCATGGGCGGGCCGCTGTCAGTCTCCAGTGGGCTGCCTGTCATATGGCAATGCACTACTGGGAGTGGGGCCACATACGACAGGCATCCCATGTACCCTTGGCTGCAGAGCCATGGAATGCCCTTTGGCATTCCAGATGCCCTAGGCATTTGCTTAGAATGCCTATGCCTAGGCCAGCTCTGCTATCTGTAACACATTGATAGATAGGGCTTTTTGCCTTTTAATAAGCAAAGGCCTAAGATTGATGGATATCTTAAGAGAGTGAAAGATAATCCCCCCCCTTCCCCCCCAATGTGACTGAGGTGGGGCTTCTATTGTGCCCATTCATCTAATAAAAGTAAGAGATGGATCTCTTTGAGGAGAGTTCAAACCAAGCAGCAGTTGTTGTGAAGAACTGGTCTATGTACTAAGCCTTGTCATTCTCAAAACTTTCGCCCATGGTTCAGATCCGGCTCCAGGGCAAATAGCGACCTGTGCTGGCCGAGTGTTCTGCCCTTGCGCGACTGAAATTGGAGGTGTGGCTTAATTACCATAGACCATGCCTCCTTACCTGACATTGGCCCTCATTCAGAGCCGTACGCTCTGAGCAGAGCGCACGCTCTGAATGAGGGCCGGGCTCCATTTTCATGGAGCGTCCTCCTGGACGCTTGTATAGCTGTGGGTCACCACCCACAGGCTATACGAGCGTGCTTTGTGATGGCCGCGATGGTCGAGACCATCGCGACCATCGAAATTGCGAGCCGGAGCCTGCGGTTGAGGTTTTCAACCGCAAGCTCCGGAGTGATTTTGGCTCTATCAGAGCCAAAATCACTCCCACTGACATCACTAGTGATGTCAGTGGGCCGGCTTCTGACGGGAGGCGTTCCCGTGGGAACGCCCCCGTCAGGGAGGCACGCCCACCAAAGGGGGTGTGCTGTCAATCAACATTGACAGCACGCCCCCTTTGATCGGACACAAAGTGCGAAGGACTTTCCTTCGCTCGTCGCGTCTGGCGCATGCGCACGACGGAGCTCCCTCCGTCGTGCGCATGCTCAGTCCATAACATCGACCCACTTGCGAGCGGACAGCCGCTCGCGAGTGGGTCTGAATCAGGCCCATTATCTTCTGCATGGCACGCCTCCAAATAACATCAGGCTGGGGGGAGCCTCACTAGCTGGGCTTCCCCCAGCCCTCTCACGGCACTGAATGGATGCCGTGCTCATGCACGCAGCATCCATTAAGACTCCGGGGTCCCAGCACCGCCGCACAGCTGCCGCGGTGGTGGTCCCAAACCCCCCGATTTGACCACCCATGGGCCACTTCGGTCCATGGGTGGAACAGCGGGACAGTACTGTCCCACTGAAATCGGATGCTGGGGAAGGGTGCGCCCTCATCGACCGCTCAGGTCGAACACCCCTAGAGCCGGCCCTTCCATGGCTCTATATGCTGCCAGGATTTGAGGCTAAAGAGTAATATACCTTATTATGTTTAGTACCACTCTAAAGAATAAACAGAACACAAATAATTCTAACAAATAAACTATACAAATAGAACCACCACAGGCAAGGTTCAATAGTAATGCTGCAAATGGAGGTACTGATAAATGAAATATAAACATCTGGAAATACTGTAGCACAACACAAACAGAATAATAATAATAATAATAATAATGCGAACAATATAGGGGTGTGCACCGGACACTTTTCGTGTTTTGGTTTTGGATCTGGATCTTTCTTCGTGTTTTGGATCTGGATTGGTTTTGCCAAAACCACCATTCCGTGTTTTGGGTTCTGGGTTTTGTGTTTTGGATCTGTATTTTTTTTTTTAAAAAAGCATAAAAACAGCTAAAATCACAGAATTTGTGGGTTTTTCTGCTCCTTTGCTATTATTAACCTCAATAACCTTAATTTCCACTCATTTTCATTCTATTCTGAACACCTCACACCTCACAATAGTGTTTTTATGTCCAAAAGGTTGCACTGAGGTAGCTGGATGACTATGCTAAGCGACACGAGTGGGCGGCACAAACACGTGGTCCATCTAGGAGTGACACTGCAGTGGCAGATAGGATGGCAGTTTGAAAAACTATGCCCCAAACAGTACATAATGCAAAGAAAAAAAAGAAGTGCAAGATGGAATTGTCCTTGGGCCCTCCCACCCACCCTTATGTTGTATAAACAGGACATGCACACTTTAGCAAACCAATCATTTCTGCACCACAACTGTGGCTGAAATGATTGGTTCATTTGGGCCCCCACAAAACAAGCTGGCAATTAATCTGTCCCTGCACAAACTGGCTCTACGGAGGCAAGATGTTGTCCTCATCCTCCTCATCCACCGATTCCTCACCCTCTTCAGTGTTGTGTACATCCTCATCCTCACAGAGTATTAATTCGTCCCCGCTGGAATCCACAACCACAGGTCCCTCTGTACGTTCTGGAGGCTGGTTTCCCTGGAAGAGTTGATAATTCATTTTTATGAACATCATCTTCTCCACATTTTGTGGAAGCAACCTCCTACTCCTTTCGCTGACAAGGTTCCCGGCTGCACTAAACACTCTTTTGGAGTACACACTGGAGGGGGGGCAACTCAGGTAAAATAGAGCCAGTTTGTGCAGGGGCCTCCAAATTGCCTCTTTTTCCTGCCAGTACAAGTACTGACTGTCTGACATGCCTACTTGGATGCTGTCACCAGATGCATGCTTGTCGGTGCTGCTTTGAGGATGCAGGTGCGCCTACAGCCCACACATTTCACAAAGACAGAAAAAAAAAGAATTTTTTATTTTTTATGGAGCGCACTTTGAGGGTTACACCACCCTTTAACAGACAGACGCACGCTTGTCGCTGCTGCTTTGAGGATGCATGTGTGGCTACTGCGCATACATTTCACACACAAAGACAGAAAAAAAGAAGATTATTTTATTTTGGTTGGAGCGCACTTTGGGGGTTACACCACCCTTTAACAGACAGACGCGCGCTTGTCGCTGCTGCTTTGAGGATGCAGGTGCGGCTACTGCGCATACATTTCACACACAAACATAAAAAAAGAAAGACTATTTTATTTTGGTTGGAGCGCACTTTGGGGGTTACACCACCCTTTAACAGACAGACGCACGCTTGGCGCTGCTGCTTTGAGGATGCAGGTGCGGCTACTGCGCATACATTTCACACACAAACACAGAAAAAAAGATTATTTTATTTTTTTGGAGCGCACTTTGGGGGTAACACCACCCTTTAACAGACAGACGCACGCTTGTCGCTGCTGCTTTGAGGACAGTATCATATGCAGTGACAGTAGACTTGTCAGAAATTGTTGGCACGTCCTTCAGTCTGGATCAGATTTCCAAACTGGCCCTTGACTTATGACACAGGCGCACTCTTGGCACTGCTACTGTGTTGATGCACGTGCGGCTACATCACACAAGTCACAAACACAGAAAAAAAATTTTTTTTATTTTTTGGAGCACTTTGGGGGTTACACCACCCTTTAACAAGTTTATGAGACACAGGCGAACGCTTAGCGCTGCTCCTTTGTTGATGCATGTGCAGCTACAGTGCACACAATTCACAAAGACAGAAAAAAGAAGAATTTTTTATTTTTTGTGGAGTGCACTTTGAGGGTTACACCACCCTTTAACAGACAGATGCACGCTTGTTGCTGCTGCTTTGGGGGTGCAGGTGCGGCTACAGCCCACACATTTCACAAAAACAGAAAAAAAAACAAGAATTTTTTATTTTGTTTGGAGTGCACTTTGGGGGTTACAGCACCCTTTAACGGACAAGCCAGCTGGCCCTTTACTTATGACACAGGCGCACGCAGTCGCTGAATGGCAAAAGTGGCCAGAAATTTTTCGGGCCACCCAAAGCATCTCCTGCACGCCCCTTTCGCTTTTCAGAAAATTCTGCACCACCAAGTTTATTGTGTGAGCAAAACATGGGACGTGCTGGAATTTGCCCAGATGTAATGCCCGCACAATATTGGTGGCGTTGTCAGATATCACAAATCCCCAGGAGAGTCTAAGTGGGGTAAGCCACTGGGCGATGATTTCCCTCAGTTTCTCTAAGAGGTTGTCGGCGGTGTGCCTCTTACTGAAACCGGTGATACACAGCGTAGCCTGCCTTGGAACGAGCTGGCATTTCTGAGATGCTGCTACTGGTGACGCTGCTGTTGTTGCTGCGTAAGGTGATACATTTACCCAGTTGGCTGTCACAGTCATATAGTTCTTAGTCTGCCCTGTTCCACTTGTCCACATGTCCGTGGTTAAGTGGACATTGGGTACAACCGCATTTTTCAGGACACTGAGGACACTTTTTCGGACGTTTCTGTACAGTCTCGGTATCGCCTGCCTAGTGAAGTGGAATCTAGATGGGATTTGGAACCGGGGACACACTACCTCCATCAATTGTCTAAATCCCACTGCACTATTGGCGGATACCGGACGCACGTCTAACACCAACATAGCAGTCAAGGCCTCAGTTATACGTTTTGCTTCAGGATGACTGCTGTCGTACTTCATCCTCCTCGACTGTTGGAGGGTCAATTGTGTAGTAAAAGTAGTGGTGTTCCTACTTCCTCTCTGGGATGATGAACAACTCCCAGCAGCAGCAACAGCACTAGGAGGAAGTGGTTCTTGATCTTTCCCTATTTTATTTTTATCGGAGAAAGTTTGGTCCTCCATTTATGTTATATTGATATATACGTGTGGCTAAGGCGCACACAAATACAGAAAATAATTTTTTTATTTTTGTTTGAGACTAGTGCACTTTGTGGGTTACACCACCCTTTAAGAAATGAGCCAGCCGGCCCTTTACTTATGGGACACAGGCGCACGCTTGGCGCTGCTCCTTTGTTGATGCACGTGCAGCCACAGTGAACACAATTCACAAACACAGAAAATATTTTTTTATTTGGTTTGTAGTGCACTTTGGGGGTTACATCACCCTTTAATGGTCAAGCCAGCCGGCCCTTTACTTATGACACAGGCGCACGCTTGGCGCTACTTTGTTGATGCACGTGCGGCTACTGCGCACACAATTCACAAACACAAAAATATATATTTTTTTATTTTTTTGGAGTGCAATTTGGGGGTTACAGTACCCTTTAATGGACAAGCCAGCCGGCCCTTTACTTATGGGACACAGGAGCATGCTTGGCGCTGCTCCTTTGTTGATGCACGTGCAGCCACAGTGCACACAATTCACAAACACAGAAAATATTTTTTTATTTGGTTTGTAGTGCACTTTGGGGGTTACAGCACCCTTTAATGGTCAAGCCAGCCGGCCCTTTACTTATGACACAGGCGCACGCTTGGCGCTACTTTGTTGATGCACGTGCGGCTACTGCGCACACAATTCACAAACACAAAAATATATATTTTTTTATTTTTTTGGAGTGCAATTTGGGGGTTACAGTACCCTTTAATGGACAAGCCAGCCGGCCCTTTACTTATGGGACACAGGAGCATGCTTGGCGCTGCTCCTTTGTTGATGCACGTGCAGCCACAGTGCACACAATTCACAAACACAGAAAATATTTTTTTATTTGGTTTGGAGTGCACTTTGGGGGTTACAGCACCCTTTAACGGTCAAGCCAGCCGGCCCTTTACTTATGACACAGGCGCACGCTTGGCGCTACTTTGTTGATACACGTGCGGCTACTGCGCACACAATTCACAAACAGAAAAAATATTTATTTTTTTGCACTTGGGGGGAGCACCCCTGATGGACAGAGCACCCCCTGGACAACACTACAGCACCCCTTTCGGACTGGGACACTGCACAGGACTTTTTAGTGGACACAGCCCCTATGGACAACTGACTGCACAACACAATCCAGCCAGCCCCTATGGACTTTGGAGGAGTGGTCACAGCCCCTATGGACAATAGCAGCACAGCACAACACAGCCAGCCCCTATGGACTTTGGAGGAGTGGACACAGCCCCTATGGACAACAGCAGCACAGCACAACACTACACTGCACTACACTACACTACACAGCCCAGCCAGCCCTAACTCCCACCCTCCCTCTTCACTGTCCACAGCCGAGTGAGAAAATGGCGCCGACGCGGGTTCCTTATATAGAATCCAAAACCCGCGAGATCCGGAAGGCGGGATGATGATGTTTTGCCTTGATTTCTGATCCGAGTCAGGTGGGAAAAGTCGAGCCTGACTTGGATCGGCCTCGGATCGGGGGGGCTCGGGTGGGTTCGGATTTCAGAAATCCGAACCCGCTCACCCTAGAACAATACTACTGGCACAGAATAAATGAACTAACCTCTGGCGAGAGTTGGCAAACACAGTAATAAAGATAATACCAAGTGTAAAATAATAGAGATAAAAAATGGTTAACAAAACCGGAAAACCTTTTTTTAATATCATGGGCATAGTAGCAGCAGAGTATCAAAGTCAGTGGATAAGCTGAATTCAAAGACCAGGAATCAAAACACCAAACCAATCAAGATCACAGATAGTAACTACTGAGCAGGAACTCTCAACGGCACAGGTGAAATAGCAAGGCAGTTATGTAATGGCTGAGTGGGCCCTGGAGTGGAGTCTGAATGTCAGTGTTCTCATGATGAATGATCAGCAGCATCTGAGAGACAGCACAAGGAGAAAGAGAAGCTGATTGTGTCTCAGGCGACCTGTACAGCTGCCCAGTTCCTTCTAACAACTCATTTGTGTGATCAGTCAGAGGAAGTGGAATCTTACAACTACAGTACATGACAATGGGAACAGATACTCCCACTAAAACTAGTTTCAAACTTTACAAATAAATCCCTTCACAGCTGGTTCTCCTCATCATATATGACTAAGTTTTCTCTGGCCTATTGCCTGAACTCATCTCTCAATAGTTGTCTTACATTGGGTTTGCATAGGTGTGTTATGTACTGTAACTTAAAATTCAGTTTTGATGATCATGTAGCTCTAACTTTTTTCCTCACATGGGTCATCCATCAAGAAACTTTAAGTAATATGTTATTGTATGCCCATATTTCCTACATGTCTAATAATAATCTGATTAATTTAGATCAGCCATTGTAGCAGTTTTGGGGTCATACAGGCTGTCAATTGGCCATTAACACAGTTGACATCACAACTTATTTGGCCAGTAAAACAAATGTTTTAATTATTTAACTCTGCGAAACAACAAAACGGAGATTCTCTATACAGTGTATTAAATGGTAATAAATACATTGCTATGGTATGTCCATAAATCTTTCATGAAATGTTAATATAGATGGCCTCAAGACTGGAAATGATAAGAGAGCAGTAAAGATTTAATTCTAACAAAATGCAAAGTTTACAGTTGCAGAAGGAACAGGCTCCATTAATTCTCTTGGCTGGGGAAATTAAGAAAAAACTTGATAAAATTAATTTTTATAAATATGAATATGTGCTTCAGAGATTCAAATTAAACTACGCACTTGAAGCCAAGGCACTTCATTGTTCACCTACCAAATTTCAATTAAAGGCAGCAAAATTTGCAGACCTATACCTAGTTGCCTCCAATCAAAGTAAAATAATTCAAAACTTTTGGAAATGTATTTGTCAAATGTTATTATCTACTATACAATATTCAGAATGATATAGATAAATCTTTTGTGACCAGAGATTATTTTATTTCACTGGTTTATCTCCCAAACTTTTGTTTTAGCAATTATTAATACTAAGCATACCAATTAAAGACAGAAATATTTAAAATTATTAAAACACTAAAAATAAATCCTCGGGCCCAGATGGCTTTAATAATTAACATTTCATACTCCTTGCCTGTCTAGACTGCTTTACTACAAGGTACTTTTGGCTGCTATCCCACTGAAATGCTGGAAGGCATAGTAGTTACTCTCTCTAAACCAAGGAAAGTCAATGAAGGACGATCTGGCAACTTTTAGGCTGCTTTCCATGCTAGTGATTTAGAACTACACACAATATTATTTAATTTTATACACAGTTAGAGGCCATTGATCAAGTGGTCTGTTCAGGGAGCTCAGGTCTTTGATAGCAATTTTAAGTCTCTAAATATAATGCAACCTTCTGGCTTCACAAGGACATCACTACTCATTTCACTGAATGCAGGTAAGGTAATCTCGCTAATGGTTGTACAACTTGCTGAGATGATCACATCAAAACACAGTCTAAAGAGACGTAAATATGTAAGGTCTGCTATAAAATAAGACAATTTGAGAAGGACCTGATGTTGTTACCACTGTTGTATTTGTGCTAGTTAGCAACTAATGGGGAGATTTATTAGAACTTGGAGAGAGAGAAAGTTTTTGGACAGAGAAAAGTACTAACCAATCAGCTCCTAAATGTAATTTTTCAAGCACAGCCTGTAAAATGACAGAAGCTGAATGGTTAGTACTTCATGTCTCTCCAATTTATTATCTCTCCGAGCTTTGATAAATCTACCCCTAAGTTCCACATTTATCTTAAGTTTTTTTTATTACAAGATAAGAACCCAAGCTCACATATGATAAATCTAGGTTTGGAAGAACCTCAAAGAACACACATTTACAATGTAAGTTTCCCTCTAATTACACATGAAGCTATCCAATAACATTTCTGATATGATCCAATTTGAATTCTCATTGACAGGTAGAATAACCACATTAAGGGGGAGATGTACTATGCCCTGGAGAGCTACTAACTGTCACTTTACAGGCTGTGGGATCTATGCACTAAGCCTTGGAGAGAGATAAAGTGGATGTAGATAAACTACCAACCAATCACCTCCTTTCATTTTTCAAACACAGACTATAAAGTGACAGTTAGGGTGGTACTTTATCTCCATCCACTTTATCTCTTTCCAAGACTTAGTACATCTATTTCTAAGTTTGAAAAAAGACAGGAGCTGATTGGTTGGTAGTTATTAATCTCTCCCCACTTTATATCTCTCCGAGGTTTAGTACATCTAACCCTATAATTGCTCATTCTTATTATTAGAAAGTATTTTCTACCAATCCCTCAAGGCAGAGGTTCCCAAACGCCACCATTACAGTCCAGGTTTTAAGGATATCCATGCTTGAGCTCACATGGTTAACTCAAAATGACTGAGGTACTAATTTAGTCACCTATTGTTCAAGCATGGATATTCTTAAAACCTGGACTGAAATGGCAGAGTTTGGGAATTAATCTCTGCCTCACGGGATTTGTAGAAAGTACCAGATTTAAAATAGACCAGATTTTACAAAAGCTGTAAAGAATAAGAGAATGAGCATTGCCAAATAATAGAATTAAAAATCTATGTAACTGAATACATGGGTGTAGAGAAGATGATCAAAGTATTGTTTTACACTGAAGTATTCACTGGCTCTTTAAGAGCTGTATATAGATTACTGTACTTCTAATTTAGGTACAGTACTATATATACTATATCGTAAAATGTTATCGTAAACCAGAAATAGGTACAGTGGCCTTTTCAGAATTCCCTTGTAAACAACATTAATCATGTCACAACTAATTTGCACATGTTGAATTAGAAATATAAAGCAATAGTTCAGATTGTAGATTTATTAGAAATAATAGCAAAAATGCATTTCAAACAAATTCAAATTGAAGAGCCTACACATGTTTCTATAAATATTGAATCTTTTGCAATGCAGCAAACAAAATAAACTGATTCCATTGGCTTTTGAGGTCATAATTTAAAAGTGGTCTGTGGGTTTGTCTGTCCAGTGCAGTGGTTCTCATACAGGGTGCCACACGGTACTTGCAGGGGTGCCACGGGTTCATGGTTCGAGACCAAATAAAATTATTTATGGTCAGTGTGACAGACAAAACCAGTGCTGGTGGCTGCCAATTATAAAATGTGTGGACAAACAGAAGCACAACCCTGCCCACCACCACATAACTGAACCTAAGGCTAACAGGTAAGGTTTTTTTTCAGAATTTCTAAATAAGAAACTTTTGGCCTAGGGGTGCCATAAAAATAATGCTGATAGTCTAGAGTGACGTGATTCCAGAAAGTTCAGGAAATACTGGTCCATTGGGCTAATAGAATAGTTGAGTAAAATATCAGAACGATACCTAATTTGCAAGAAAACTATTTCTTCTATCACTTCCATTCCTGTTGGAAAATGTTGCTTACAGGCCTGGACAATATTGCAGAAGGGGGCCCAGGTGGCAGGAGCTTTTAATTTGCTGGCACACAGCCAACTGTAGCAGTCCTTGATGATAGGGCTGTTCTCATTCTAATCCAGTGCAGGTCACGAGCCAATGGGAGCTCGCAGACCAGCAGCCGCTGCTGATTGGCTGCCGGTCCGTGAGCACCAATTGGCTCGCTTCCAGCACCTATTTGAATGACAGCAGTGTGGTCTCTTTGCATGGCTGCTTGGACGGGTCCCAGGGGACACCAGATTAGATGAGGGCGGTGGGGCTCTGTCATTCTCAAGGGCATTCTGCAACAATTTCAAAGCTGCTGCCACCCGGGTGCCACACGGTACTTGCAGGGGTGCCACGGGTTCATGGTTCGAGACCAAATAAAATTATTTATGGTCAGTGTGACAGACAAAACCAGTGCTGGTGGCTGCCAATTATAAAATGTGTGGACAAACAGAAGCACAACCCTGCCCACCACCACATAACTGAACCTAAGGCTAACAGGTAAGGTTTTTTTTCAGAATTTCTAAATAAGAAACTTTTGGCCTAGGGGTGCCATAAAAATAATGCTGATAGTCTAGAGTGACGTGATTCCAGAAAGTTCAGGAAATACTGGTCCATTGGGCTAATAGAATAGTTGAGTAAAATATCAGAACGATACCTAATTTGCAAGAAAACTATTTCTTCTATCACTTCCATTCCTGTTGGAAAATGTTGCTTACAGGCCTGGACAATATTGCAGAAGGGGGCCCAGGTGGCAGGAGCTTTTAATTTGCTGGCACACAGCCAACTGTAGCAGTCCTTGATGATAGGGCTGTTCTCATTCTAATCCAGTGCAGGTCACGAGCCAATGGGAGCTCGCAGGCCAGCAGCCGCTGCTGATTGGCTGCCGGTCCGTGAGCACCAATTGGCTCGCTTCCAGCACCTATTTGAATGACAGCAGTGTGGTCTCTTTGCATGGCTGCTTGGATGGGTCCCAGGGGACACCAGATTAGATGAGGGCGGTGGGGCTCTGTCATTCTCAAGGGCATTCTGCAACAATTTCAAAGCTGCTGCCACCCGGGTGCCACACGGTACTTGCAGGGGTGCCACGGGTTCATGGTTCGAGACCAAATAAAATTATTTATGGTCAGTGTGACAGACAAAACCAGTGCTGGTGGCTGCCAATTATAAAATGTGTGGACAAACAGAAGCACAACCCTGCCCACCACCACATAACTGAACCTAAGGCTAACAGGTAAGGTTTTTTTTCAGAATTTCTAAATAAGAAACTTTTGGCCTAGGGGTGCCATAAAAATAATGCTGATAGTCTAGAGTGACGTGATTCCAGAAAGTTCAGGAAATACTGGTCCATTGGGCTAATAGAATAGTTGAGTAAAATATCAGAACGATACCTAATTTGCAAGAAAACTATTTCTTCTATCACTTCCATTCCTGTTGGAAAATGTTGCTTACAGGCCTGGACAATATTGCAGAAGGGGGCCCAGGTGGCAGGAGCTTTTAATTTGCTGGCACACAGCCAACTGTAGCAGTCCTTGATGATAGGGCTGTTCTCATTCTAATCCAGTGCAGGTCACGAGCCAATGGGAGCTCGCAGACCAGCAGCCGCTGCTGATTGGCTGCCGGTCCGTGAGCACCAATTGGCTCGCTTCCAGCACCTATTTGAATGACAGCAGTGTGGTCTCTTTGCATGGCTGCTTGGACGGGTCCCAGGGGACACCAGATTAGATGAGGGCGGTGGGGCTCTGTCATTCTCAAGGGCATTCTGCAACAATTTCAAAGCTGCTGCCACCCGGGTGCCACACGGTACTTGCAGGGGTGCCACGGGTTCATGGTTCGAGACCAAATAAAATTATTTATGGTCAGTGTGACAGACAAAACCAGTGCTGGTGGCTGCCAATTATAAAATGTGTGGACAAACAGAAGCACAACCCTGCCCACCACCACATAACTGAACCTAAGGCTAACAGGTAAGGTTTTTTTTCAGAATTTCTAAATAAGAAACTTTTGGCCTAGGGGTGCCATAAAAATAATGCTGATAGTCTAGAGTGACGTGATTCCAGAAAGTTCAGGAAATACTGGTCCATTGGGCTAATAGAATAGTTGAGTAAAATATCAGAACGATACCTAATTTGCAAGAAAACTATTTCTTCTATCACTTCCATTCCTGTTGGAAAATGTTGCTTACAGGCCTGGACAATATTGCAGAAGGGGGCCCAGGTGGCAGGAGCTTTTAATTTGCTGGCACACAGCCAACTGTAGCAGTCCTTGATGATAGGGCTGTTCTCATTCTAATCCAGTGCAGGTCACGAGCCAATGGGAGCTCGCAGACCAGCAGCCGCTGCTGATTGGCTGCCGGTCCGTGAGCACCAATTGGCTCGCTTCCAGCACCTATTTGAATGACAGCAGTGTGGTCTCTTTGCATGGCTGCTTGGACGGGTCCCAGGGGACACCAGATTAGATGAGGGCGGTGGGGCTCTGTCATTCTCAAGGGCATTCTGCAACAATTTCAAAGCTGCTGCCACCCGGGTGCCACACGGTACTTGCAGGGGTGCCACGGGTTCATGGTTCGAGACCAAATAAAATTATTTATGGTCAGTGTGACAGACAAAACCAGTGCTGGTGGCTGCCAATTATAAAATGTGTGGACAAACAGAAGCACAACCCTGCCCACCACCACATAACTGAACCTAAGGCTAACAGGTAAGGTTTTTTTTCAGAATTTCTAAATAAGAAACTTTTGGCCTAGGGGTGCCATAAAAATAATGCTGATAGTCTAGAGTGACGTGATTCCAGAAAGTTCAGGAAATACTGGTCCATTGGGCTAATAGAATAGTTGAGTAAAATATCAGAACGATACCTAATTTGCAAGAAAACTATTTCTTCTATCACTTCCATTCCTGTTGGAAAATGTTGCTTACAGGCCTGGACAATATTGCAGAAGGGAGCCCAGGTGGCAGGAGCTTTTAATTTGCTGGCACACAGCCAACTGTAGCAGTCCTTGATGATAGGGCTGTTCTCATTCTAATCCAGTGCAGGTCACGAGCCAATGGGAGCTCGCAGACCAGCAGCCGCTGCTGATTGGCTGCCAGTCCGTGAGCACCAATTGGCTCGCTTCCAGCACCTATTTGAATGACAGCAGTGTGGTCTCTTTGCATGGCTGCTTGGACGGGTCCCAGGGGACACCAGATTAGATGAGGGCGGTGGGGCTCTGTCATTCTCAAGGGCATTCTGCAACAATTTCAAAGCTGCTGCCACCCGGGTGCCACACGGTACTTGCAGGGGTGCCACGGGTTCATGGTTCGAGACCAAATAAAATTATTTATGGTCAGTGTGACAGACAAAACCAGTGCTGGTGGCTGCCAATTATAAAATGTGTGGACAAACAGAAGCACAACCCTGCCCACCACCACATAACTGAACCTAAGGCTAACAGGTAAGGTTTTTTTTCAGAATTTCTAAATAAGAAACTTTTGGCCTAGGGGTGCCATAAAAATAATGCTGATAGTCTAGAGTGACGTGATTCCAGAAAGTTCAGGAAATACTGGTCCATTGGGCTAATAGAATAGTTGAGTAAAATATCAGAACGATACCTAATTTGCAAGAAAACTATTTCTTCTATCACTTCCATTCCTGTTGGAAAATGTTGCTTACAGGCCTGGACAATATTGCAGAAGGGGGCCCAGGTGGCAGGAGCTTTTAATTTGCTGGCACACAGCCAACTGTAGCAGTCCTTGATGATAGGGCTGTTCTCATTCTAATCCAGTGCAGGTCACGAGCCAATGGGAGCTCGCAGACCAGCAGCCGCTGCTGATTGGCTGCCGGTCCGTGAGCACCAATTGGCTCGCTTCCAGCACCTATTTGAATGACAGCAGTGTGGTCTCTTTGCATGGCTGCTTGGACGGGTCCCAGGGGACACCAGATTAGATGAGGGCGGTGGGGCTCTGTCATTCTCAAGGGCATTCTGCAACAATTTCAAAGCTGCTGCCACCCGGGTGCCACACGGTACTTGCAGGGGTGCCACGGGTTCATGGTTCGAGACCAAATAAAATTATTTATGGTCAGTGTGACAGACAAAACCAGTGCTGGTGGCTGCCAATTATAAAATGTGTGGACAAACAGAAGCACAACCCTGCCCACCACCACATAACTGAACCTAAGGCTAACAGGTAAGGTTTTTTTTCAGAATTTCTAAATAAGAAACTTTTGGCCTAGGGGTGCCATAAAAATAATGCTGATAGTCTAGAGTGACGTGATTCCAGAAAGTTCAGGAAATACTGGTCCATTGGGCTAATAGAATAGTTGAGTAAAATATCAGAACGATACCTAATTTGCAAGAAAACTATTTCTTCTATCACTTCCATTCCTGTTGGAAAATGTTGCTTACAGGCCTGGACAATATTGCAGAAGGGGGCCCAGGTGGCAGGAGCTTTTAATTTGCTGGCACACAGCCAACTGTAGCAGTCCTTGATGATAGGGCTGTTCTCATTCTAATCCAGTGCAGGTCACGAGCCAATGGGAGCTCGCAGACCAGCAGCCGCTGCTGATTGGCTGCCGGTCCGTGAGCACCAATTGGCTCGCTTCCAGCACCTATTTGAATGACAGCAGTGTGGTCTCTTTGCATGGCTGCTTGGACGGGTCCCAGGGGACACCAGATTAGATGAGGGCGGTGGGGCTCTGTCATTCTCAAGGGCATTCTGCAACAATTTCAAAGCTGCTGCCACCCGGGTGCCACACGGTACTTGCAGGGGTGCCACGGGTTCATGGTTCGAGACCAAATAAAATTATTTATGGTCAGTGTGACAGACAAAACCAGTGCTGGTGGCTGCCAATTATAAAATGTGTGGACAAACAGAAGCACAACCCTGCCCACCACCACATAACTGAACCTAAGGCTAACAGGTAAGGTTTTTTTTCAGAATTTCTAAATAAGAAACTTTTGGCCTAGGGGTGCCATAAAAATAATGCTGATAGTCTAGAGTGACGTGATTCCAGAAAGTTCAGGAAATACTGGTCCATTGGGCTAATAGAATAGTTGAGTAAAATATCAGAACGATACCTAATTTGCAAGAAAACTATTTCTTCTATCACTTCCATTCCTGTTGGAAAATGTTGCTTACAGGCCTGGACAATATTGCAGAAGGGGGCCCAGGTGGCAGGAGCTTTTAATTTGCTGGCACACAGCCAACTGTAGCAGTCCTTGATGATAGGGCTGTTCTCATTCTAATCCAGTGCAGGTCACGAGCCAATGGGAGCTCGCAGACCAGCAGCCGCTGCTGATTGGCTGCCGGTCCGTGAGCACCAATTGGCTCGCTTCCAGCACCTATTTGAATGACAGCAGTGTGGTCTCTTTGCATGGCTGCTTGGACGGGTCCCAGGGGACACCAGATTAGATGAGGGCGGTGGGGCTCTGTCATTCTCAAGGGCATTCTGCAACAATTTCAAAGCTGCTGCCACCCGGGTGCCACACGGTACTTGCAGGGGTGCCACGGGTTCATGGTTCGAGACCAAATAAAATTATTTATGGTCAGTGTGACAGACAAAACCAGTGCTGGTGGCTGCCAATTATAAAATGTGTGGACAAACAGAAGCACAACCCTGCCCACCACCACATAACTGAACCTAAGGCTAACAGGTAAGGTTTTTTTTCAGAATTTCTAAATAAGAAACTTTTGGCCTAGGGGTGCCATAAAAATAATGCTGATAGTCTAGAGTGACGTGATTCCAGAAAGTTCAGGAAATACTGGTCCATTGGGCTAATAGAATAGTTGAGTAAAATATCAGAACGATACCTAATTTGCAAGAAAACTATTTCTTCTATCACTTCCATTCCTGTTGGAAAATGTTGCTTACAGGCCTGGACAATATTGCAGAAGGGGGCCCAGGTGGCAGGAGCTTTTAATTTGCTGGCACACAGCCAACTGTAGCAGTCCTTGATGATAGGGCTGTTCTCATTCTAATCCAGTGCAGGTCACGAGCCAATGGGAGCTCGCAGACCAGCAGCCGCTGCTGATTGGCTGCCGGTCCGTGAGCACCAATTGGCTCGCTTCCAGCACCTATTTGAATGACAGCAGTGTGGTCTCTTTGCATGGCTGCTTGGACGGGTCCCAGGGGACACCAGATTAGATGAGGGCAGTGGGGCTCTGTCATTCTCAAGGGCATTCTGCAACAATTTCAAAGCTGCTGCCACCCGGGTGCCACACGGTACTTGCAGGGGTGCCACGGGTTCATGGTTCGAGACCAAATAAAATTATTTATGGTCAGTGTGACAGACAAAACCAGTGCTGGTGGCTGCCAATTATAAAATGTGTGGACAAACAGAAGCACAACCCTGCCCACCACCACATAACTGAACCTAAGGCTAACAGGTAAGGTTTTTTTTCAGAATTTCTAAATAAGAAACTTTTGGCCTAGGGGTGCCATAAAAATAATGCTGATAGTCTAGAGTGACGTGATTCCAGAAAGTTCAGGAAATACTGGTCCATTGGGCTAATAGAATAGTTGAGTAAAATATCAGAACGATACCTAATTTGCAAGAAAACTATTTCTTCTATCACTTCCATTCCTGTTGGAAAATGTTGCTTACAGGCCTGGACAATATTGCAGAAGGGGGCCCAGGTGGCAGGAGCTTTTAATTTGCTGGCACACAGCCAACTGTAGCAGTCCTTGATGATAGGGCTGTTCTCATTCTAATCCAGTGCAGGTCACGAGCCAATGGGAGCTCGCAGACCAGCAGCCGCTGCTGATTGGCTGCCGGTCCGTGAGCACCAATTGGCTCGCTTCCAGCACCTATTTGAATGACAGCAGTGTGGTCTCTTTGCATGGCTGCTTGGACGGGTCCCAGGGGACACCAGATTAGATGAGGGCGGTGGGGCTCTGTCATTCTCAAGGGCATTCTGCAACAATTTCAAAGCTGCTGCCACCTGGGCCCCCTCTGTGACCCTGGCTTGGTCCATTTGGCTCCTGGAGACACAGAAGGACAAGGTGAGGGGTGAAGTGGGGAGGGGCAATTAGGTGCATTACTATGTGTGGCATGTGTTATAAGGGGCATTACTGTGTGTGGCATAATGTGTTATAAGGAGCATTACTGTGTGAGGCATGTGTTATAAAGGGCATTACTGTGTGGCATAAGGGCATTACTGTGTGTGTGGCATAATGTACTATAAGGGGCATTACTGTGTGTGGCATAATGTGTTATAAGGGCATTGCTGTGTTTGGCATAATGTGTTATAACACTAATGCCCTTATAAGGGGCATTACTGTGTGAAGCATAATTTGTAAGGGGCATTACTGTGTGGCAGATGGTGCATTACTGTGTGTGGCATAATGTGTTATAAGCAGCATTATTGTGTGTGACATAATGTGTAAGGGGCATTACTGTATGGCATGATATATAAGGGGCATAATGTATAAGGGGCACTACTACTGGGCTCTGTGTGGCATAACATAAATGGGTTCTGTGTGGTGTAATGTGAATGGGCTCTGTGTAGTGTAATGTGAATAAGCTCTGTGTAGTGTAACATGAATGGGCACTACTGTGTGATGTAATGTGAATAAGGGGCATTACTGTGCATTGTAATGTGACTAAGGGACATTGCTCTGCGGTATAATGTGATGAAGGAGCATTGCTGTGTAGCATAATTTGAATTGGTGCTACTATTTTGTGTTCACACGAGAATACACCTGTTTTTTTCGGAGCATGCTGAAAAGAATACACCTGTTTTTTTGCGCGCTTTGCCTGTTTCATTTGTGGATGGTGGCACCAATGCTCTTTATGTACACAGGGCACAAAAATGAGTAGCTACGGCAATGCTTTGGAGCCCTCCTTTGTGTTCAGCACCCCATCCTAAAAAAATCCTACAGTGAATGCTATCTAACCTTCTGCAAGTGATAAGCCAGGGCTTTATCAATTGGGAAAATGCCTTCCGTTTTCTTTGTGTGTGACCTACAGTACACCAATGTAGTGCAAGTTTTACCTAACAAAACCAACCAAATACCAAATGTCTGACTATGGCACATGTATGAATCCCTTGTAGGATGAGCTCTGTAGTGTGTATATTTTGATACAGAGAATAATGTACACTTGTATGTTGCACTAATATTAATTAGTTTGTAAGAGCATAGACTAGGAAGTAGGAGGAGATGGGAATAGTAATGGAAGGAGTCTATGCCAGGAGCCAGGTGCTGACGGGTGGGCCTGTGTGCTATAAATGCCAGGCCTATTTTTAGTCCCATTCCAGCCTGTACATAAATAACTAATGTGAATGCTAAACTACGTATGAAAAAATGTGGGCAATTTCAAAGGTTCGTCTCTGTTGAGGGGTAAATATTCTATAGTAAAGTATATTAATATACTCCCATTATTGTGCTAGAAGAACACTGCTACTGTCTTAGCATTTTGCTCCTGGTATAAGTGTAAAGTACTATTTCCTTTTTATTTATAGTTTTATAATATTACTTTTTACAGAAAGTTAGTGACATTAAATATTGTAATACATTTTATCTCTGCTAAATGTATTTTTACATCAGTTTCATTGTGTCATTCACTTCAGAAAAATTCAAATGAAAAAAAAAAAAAATTAACATATCTACCTATCGTGATTAATCACATTTCTACCTGGTTTGAGATTGAAAAAGTATATTCATAAACACTAAGGGGTAAATTTACTAAGAATCGAGTTTGCGTGAGTTTGCGTGAGTTTGCATTCTCACGCAAGTTTAGCCTTTTTTTCCGCCTCGCAAATTTACTATGGGCAAACACAAGTGAACTTGCACTAAATAGACATAAAAACTCGCATGAGTTTTCAAAACTCGCCAAAATACACCATCGACAAAACTCGCAAAGTACTTCCCATAGAAACTAATAAAACTCGCAAATTTACCAAGATTCAAGTTTTGAAACTCGCACGGAAATTTCTTAAACTCACTCCAAAATAGACTTTTTCAATAGACGACCTCCTGAGGTGAGTGTTTGCGTGAGTTTGGATGTGTTTGAAACTGTTCACATGTGTTTCAACTTGCTATCACTGGCCACACATTGATGATGCCTATAGGAGGCTCCCAAATTGCTGCCTTTCTTTGTGTGCAGCAGAAATGGCAGAGTTTAGTTCCACTGGTCTTGCAACTTGATGTGGCTGGGATTTCAGAGGCTCTACCAGCAGGCTGAAAATAACCAGGAGCAAGAAACTGAGCAGGCTCAGGAGGTAATGCAGATACCAGAAAGGCGGCGCAGGCCACGTTTTTTTAGGAGGCGTTTGAACCTGAACGCATTGGCCGATGTCGAGGTCATACAGATGTTGCGGCTGAATCGTAACAACATATTCCATCTGTATGACCGAGTCAAACAGGACCTAGTCCCTGACACAGCACGTTCACACTCTGTCTCAGGCCTGCATAAACTTCTGGCTGTGCTGCACTTTTTGGCTACTGGGAATTTTCAGTCTGTCACTGGTAGAGTTTTCGGTATATCCCAGTCCGCATTTTCAAGATACCACAACCAGGTACTAGTGGCATTCCAACCACTAATTGATTCCTGCATCTGCTTCCCTAGCCACGACGCATAGTGGCATGCAGTCAGGGTAGCTTTTTATAACATGGCACGCATAATGTCTTGGGCGCTATTGACTGCACCCACATTGAGCTGAGACCACCTAGAGGTCGTGCGCACATTTACCTCAATAGGCATCATGCACATTCCACAAATGTGCAGGTGGTTTGTGATGCAAAAATGAAAATCATGAGTGTTGTAGTCGGCTACCCTGGCTCATGTCATGATGCCTTCATTCTCAGGCAATCATCCCTTCATGCACATTTTGAAGCCAGACAAATACCAGAGGGATGCTTGCTGGGTCAGTACCTTTGTCAGTGTTACTTTTCTGAAAATGTATATGTTTGTTAAAAACTAAAATGTGTCTACTCTTTTTTACTTTCAGGTGATGCTGGGTATGGGTGTTTGAGTTGGCTTCTGACTCTGTTGGCACTTCCAAATTCTCCTGCTGAGCATAATTATAATGGTGCACATAAGTCCACTCGATCTGTGATAGAGCGGACATTTGGCCTGTTGAAATCTCGTTTCCGATGTCTTGATAAATCGGGTGGCCTTTTGTTATATTCTTTTTTAAAAGTGTTGGATATTGTGCTCAGCTGCTGTCTTCTGCATAATTTGTGTTTGCAGCAGCCGCTTCCGGCTGATTATGCTTTAGACAGTGAGCTAGCAGGGGATTCTGGGCCTGATTCAGACCCGGTCGCAAGCACTGAGCGCTCGCAACCGGGTCGATGGTGGCCCAGAGCGCGCATGCATGACGGAGCCGGCTCCGTCATGCGCATGCGCGAGACCCGGATAGCGACGGGCAATCCGTTGCTTCGGGTCTCGTACCAAAGGGGGCGTGCTGTCGATGTTGAGTGACAGCACGCCCCCTTTGGTGGGTGGGCTGGGGGGGTGGCTGCCCAGACGGAGGTGTTCCCATGAGAACGTCTACCATCTGGGGGCGCCCCCACTGACATCACAAGTGATGTCAGTGGAGAGATTCCGGCTCTGTTTGAGCCGAAAGCTCTCTGAGGCTTGCGGCCATGAGACCCTACCACAAGGGTCTCGTCGCAAGCCCGATGGTCGTGATGGTCTTGACCATCGCGACCATCATCATGGCCGCTCGCTATAGCTGGGGGTGGTCACCCACAGCTATGCGAGCAGCCTGGAGGCCGTTCTTAAAAAAAAAAGACCGACCCTGATTCAGAGCGAGCACTCTGTCAGAGCGACCGGCTCTGAATCAGGGCCTCTGTTGTATTTGGTGACAATTGGAGCACAGTGAGTGGGAGGCAGATCAGGCTCCAGCTCATCACTCAGCATTTCCAGGGTAAGTTTTTTGGGGGGTTTGTGTGTATTTACCTGCCCCTGTTTTCGCCTTTAAAATATCAATTCACGTTTGTAATTTGATATTTAATGTTTTCAGTAGTGGACACATGTTTTAAAGTTAAAGTCCAACATGTCAAATGTAAGGTGTTATCCATGTGTGCCCCATTAAATGTGTCAGCATAATTTGATTTAGGGTTGCTTAGTTGTGGAGAATTGTTTTACTGCGCTATGCACTGTTGGATTTACAAATTTAGAAAACTCTATATAAGGTTTGCTGTTTGTTTAATTAAACAGGAGGCTTGAATAAAATAAAATAAATCTGATACTTTAATACAATGGTCCACAGATAGACACTGATAATCAAATGTACATATATAAAATCAAACAAGATGAATCAATCATATAATAGCAAGGATCAAATGCCTCTCTAGCTTAAGTGCATTGCTAGGAGAATGTAACTGTATCACTGAGATTTCTACAGCATAGCATTCTAATGTTCAGCTCCTACACCAATGGCTACAAATGTAGCAATTAGTTTCCAATGGTGAGGCAGCTCACTTGCACTGCTTAGATTGCAATCACTACTGGCGTCCCAGTGTGAAATGCAGTCACGCTGGAGGATAAACGGGTAAGTAATGACAGTTGGAGTATCTCACCCCTGGAAATCCGTGATCACAATAGTGTCCATCCCAGCTCAGCCCGTCTGGACGTTGTAATTCCGCGGCTGGATGAAGCCGGGTGCCGTACAGGCAGGGACAGATGCTGCTAATAGAGCGGTGGCTGTGTGTCAGCTGGCGGTGAGCCCGGCTGGAGACAGGAGCTGCTGGTGGAGCGGTGGCTGTGTGTCAGCTGGCGGTGAGCCCGGCCGGAGACAGGAGCTGCTGGTGGAGCGGTGGCTGTGTGTCAGCTGGCGGTGAGCTCAGCCGAAGACAGGTGCTGCTGGTGGAGCGGTAGCTGTGTATCAGCTGGCGGTATGCTCAAAAAAACCTCCAAATAAGCGTGCGGCAAGTATTGATATGCTGTGGAAAAATCTCAGGTGCCTGGGTGATGACGTCAATGCGTTTCATCCCGTGGAAACCGGGACTTTCTCAAGACTGTGTGCCCTATCCATTGGCACTTCCTTATATCCCTCCAGGCATTAGCCATAATTGTTTAATTGCTTATACACACCAGATAATCGTATATCCTTTGATCAGTATCTTGTTTCAGAAATAAAACCTCATGGTAATACATGTATGAAAAGTCATGGTTAATACATGTATAAAGAGCCAGAGGTTTACATTAAATACTCAGCATCACATATAAATAAATAAATAAATAAATAAAAATAAATAATAATAGTAATTAATACATGTTTAAATAATAAAAATAAAAATGTATTTAAAAGTGACAATATTCTTTATTTAAAGTTTTTTTAAAAATTGATAAGCCTCCTGTTTACATTGATTTAAATCCCTTACTAGTCTTGATCACATGTAACCACATAGCCTACATTTTAGTCTTAACGACCAATATTTTAAATCATAAAAATATTAGGTATATATGTATTCTTATGTTTATATATACATTTACATTTGTATTTCTATTTATGTACGCGCAGAGGTTGCATCTGCATCCCTATATACCTATAGGTATATATGTATTCTTATGTTTATATATACATTTACATTTGTATTTCTATTTATGTACGCGCAGAGGTTGCATCTGCATCCCTATTAGCTGTGTGATATATACGAGTGATCTATTGAGATGTCACCCTGAGGAGGAGTGTGTATATATATTCGTGAGGTCTATCATAATATAGAAATTGGGTTAGTATATAGATAATAGATGGTTCAGACGATTGCTAATAAATAATATTTTTATGATTTAAAATATTGGTCGTTAAGACTAAAATGTAGGCTATGTGGTCACATGTGATCAAGACTAGTAAGGGATTTAAATCAATGTAAACAGGAGGCTTATCAATTTTTAAAAAAACTTTAAATAAAGAATGTTGTCACTTTTAAATACATTTTTATTTTTATTATTTAAACATGTATTAATTACTATTATTATTTATTTTTATTTATTTATTTATTTATATATGATGCTGAGTATTTAATGTAAACCTCTGGCTCTTTATACATGTATTAACCATGACTTTTCATACATGTATTACCATGAGGTTTTATTTCTGAAGCAAGATACTGATCAAAGGATATACGATTATCTGGTGTGTATAAGCAATTAAACAATTATGG
This sequence comes from Taudactylus pleione, assembly GCA_031769625.1. NCBI lineage: Eukaryota > Metazoa > Chordata > Amphibia > Anura > Myobatrachidae > Taudactylus > Taudactylus pleione. Next base: position 4,810,202 of record JAUIMM010000217.1, read on the forward strand.
CTAATGCCTGGAGGGATATAAGGAAGTGCCAATGGATAGGGCACACAGTCTTGAGAAAGTGTCGGTTTCCACGGGATGAAACGCGTTGACGTCATCACCCAGGCACCTGAGATTTTTCCACAGCATATCAATACTTGCCGCACGCTTATTTGGAGGTTTTTTTGAGCATACCGCCAGCTGATGCACAGCTACCGCTCCACCAGCAGCACCTGTCTTCGGCTGAGCTCACCGCCAGCTGACACACAGCCACCGCTCCACCAGCAGCTCCTGTCTCCGGCCGGGCTCACCGCCAGCTGACACACAGCCACCGCTCTATTAGCAGCATCTGTCCCTGGCTATACGGCATCCGGCTTCATCCAGTAAAACAATTCTATACTTTCTTCTGTTTTTGTGGAGACTTCTGTCTCTAGGTTTTTGACCAAACCTGTATTACTTGCAGCTGGCACTGATTATAACCAAACAATTTTTGTATTGAGCGCCGGGGTATTTGCAGCTTTGACTGCAAATAGTTTTTTTCCTTTCATTGTTAGTTGTGGAGGACTTCTCCTTGTCAAGCAACCTCATTTGATATATCAGCATTCTAATATTCTTCTGCTATGGTGCAATAGTGTGGCTAACTTCAATTTTTCTGTATAAGTAATTTTTAGTGTAGTCATTATAAACTAACCTACCACAATATTTTAGACTTGTGATACCCAAATTTTCTGTCTAAAATTCAAATAATGAAAAGACAAACCACATTTTTTTTTTCCTTTGGCTGATGTATTATCCATTAGTGTTCACTTACAATCTAATATCGATTAATATTAGTGAAGTGCTGTCTTATTTGTTTAATGTATTATTAACCATTCTTTTGTTTTCTTCTAATTCTCAGAAATCTGATTGTGGCAATAAGGTAATTATTTTTAAGCCAAATTATAATTTTTAATACCATTTAAAAATGACTCAACACACCTTAAACAATGTGTTTTGTTTACCAAGGCAACATGCACAGTTCCCTTTGTGGCTCAAAAGTGTTTCTCAATCAACATTGTGTTTAATCAATAAAATGTGTTGTAAATGTACACATATTTTGCATTTGTTTATTATACCGAAAAGTGAGTATTCTTTCCAACATACATGAAAAAAACACTTGCATATTTGTTAACGGTATGTACAATACATACATATACCCACACAACCTCTACTTTCCATAATGTTGCTACATTTGTACAATAAAACAGTGAAATGTGGGTTATTAAAAATGTAAAGCAGATTAAAACTTTATGGAAACAACACACTTAACACCGTTTATATATGTTTTGTATTGATGTAAAATTAGTCTTAACTTGTAAGCCCACCACAAATGGACATTTCCATATTGTTTAAAAAGAAAACATTACAACCAACATGGTCAACTTACACAGAAGATGAATGTTTTCTGTTTGTGCCTAACATTTTGCACTTAAATCCTACCCCTAGGTGGGACTTTACCACCCCGTGCCACTTGCATTCCACCTCTAGTGCATGGTGTCCGTCTTGGTGGCGTGCTTGCTGGTGTATTTGTCTGGGAAGTGCTGGCTCCAGAATTGCTTACGCTTGGGTCAGGTAAGCGCCCTAAGATCTGGATACCAAAATTAACCATTGTTGCATTTATGTCATGTAGAGCAGTGTTCTGGTTCTCAAGTAGATCCAAGAAAGTGGCATGAAAGCGGTTATTAGTTTCCTGATATCTTTCGTGATTTTTCTGCATGAAAATGTATTTTGGAACCTACTATTGCCCTCTCTAATTTGTTCAAGGCAGTTGTCCAAACGTGTGTGTTGTACTGTTTGTCCCGACACAGACCTATTACGCCTGTGTGAATGTTTGTTTAACAGATTAATTTGACAAAGTTGTGTGGTGAGAAGATTGAGCTGCTGCTTTTGATACTATAACATAGCTTGGAATTAGGACATATCAGGCTGACCAGGAGGAGGAGGAGGAATAGGGGTTGCCTATTGTTCTGGTGTGGTTTGATGTTCTGTATTCTGGGTTGTCATGGCTGGAGACACCGGGAACATCTTTAGAGTTACGTGATCATCATCTTCTTCTGCAGGTTCCAAATTGCTGAGGTCTCCCTCCAGATCCACTGGTGTGTCATGCAAGCCTTTAAAAGATTTTTGGGTAAGTTTATTTTTGAACACACATATTTGGATAGTAAACATAAGGCTTTAAGACATATCTTATAGCATCCAAACATAAATGCACATTTGAAGTCATGTAAAGAATCAATATGCTGTTAAATTTAACATAAAACTTTCAATAATGCAAAAAAACAACATCCATCATAAGGTATGGGGTGTGGCTAAATTAGGCAAACACAGTCAATTATATAACACACTTAGAAAAATGTAACCACACTTTGTGGTTTTGGGGTAAGAGTGTTTGTTATTTTAAGGTGTGCTTTATTAACTTTCAAAAATGAAAGTTATATTTATGATGTTGTTTAACATATATATACATGAGATTTGGTCAAAATGTTAGACATAATAAGAGTAACATCTTCACTTGCCAATAAAAACACTATCTTAAATAGCCACTTTGGGTGATAAGACAATGACAAACATCTTGTTATTTTCTTCTGTTGGTTTTGGATTAAAAAAAAAAAAAGTCTAAACAAGTGCATCTAAATGAAGTTAAAAACTATCGTGTTCCTAATGGTTACATTAATGAATACCCCATCATTAAGTAATCTGAACACTTACAAATGACCATCAGGGGAGGAGTTTTTTGGATGATGTAAGCCTGACAAATGTCTTTTTACAATTATATTTTTAATTATTGTTTCCTAAAAAAAATATATGAACATATAAGTTACCTTTGGTTGTTTTAAAGGGTCAACACGTCATTTCCAAAGGTAACATTTGGCTTGAAAATGTGCTTGGACTATTGGAATGTAGAAACATAATACACTTTTAGACAGTAATGTTGAGCCAAATGTATTCTAGGTAGGATGTTAACTGGGTACTTGATTAAATTAAAGTTTGTGAAGTTTGATATGTTTTTATTTTAGTTTGGACATGTTTTGCATTTTTAAGGTAATCTAAGTAAGGGGTGTTTAATGTTTGAAATACACAACAAGATGGTGTGTGCTGGTGTGTGTCCTCTCACCTAGAAACAGTACCTTATTTACCCACAACAGTACCCATCCTTAAAGAAATATAACAAAAACCTTACGATTTAAGCACTGGAAGCACTCAATTACAAGCCATTTTTTGCAAATTATAATTACAATATGCGTATACAAAACTTTATTTGTCAGCTAGAAATGTTGTAGTGTGCAGTGTAATTGTCTCTGTTCTGTAATCACAGACTCACCTTCCAGAAGTGGGGATTCAGGACCAGTAGTCAGATTCAGAGAGGACATTGTTGGACTGGAACCTTGCTGTAGGTGTGATGAGGGGGAAATTTTTGTTGAAGGCAAGGAGGGTCCTGAAAAATAAAACAACCAAACATTAATATTAACTTTTTACATCTTGTCTGCAGGTAGACGATTAATGTTTCCCTTTAATTACCTTCATCTGCCAAATCCAAAACTTGAAGTTGCCTGGATTGTCTTTTGGTCCGTGATGGGTGCTGTGGCATGGCTGGAGCTTAATGACAAACAATCCAAATTTGACATTGGTACTTCTAAATGGGGAAAGCAGAGGCAACAATGTTAGACATTTTTTACCTGCAGTATCAGTATCTATGCCCCGCACTTGGCTAACTTCTTCCTGCTGGGGTTTGCTGTTGTCTGGATGTGCCTGAAAGAATTGAAGTTATGTTTTTTTATCTGTTATTTTTGTACAGTTGTGTACAAGTGTAAACACTTTGTGCTCTGATTTACCGGCCTCTTCCAAATCAGTATCCTCCGGTTGCCTGAGTTTTCGCTTTTTAGCTGCTTTTTTTTTGCCTGTTTAAAAATGAATTGATAAAGATAATAATGTTTGTGTTTCGTATTTTTTTATGCACTTTGATTTAGTAATTCGCTGAAACAACATATTTTTTCAAGTATTTTGTTTTGTGTTAATACATTTTCAAGCAATTTTTTTAGGCAAATGTACATTAGTATTGTTGAGTGTTGCCAAAATACGTATTTTTAAAAATGTATTGTGTGTTGGCAAACATTTACATTAGAAACATTATTTAAGTAGCATGCACAGAAATAAACACACACCAAGCACAGAACCTTTACATTAGTCTATAGAGCACACATTCCAATATATGAGTAATAATAGATCAGGTAGGTGATCATACTCAAAATGGACCCATTGGAGACACCTATTTTAACATGTTAGACAAACAAAACAAGAACAAGCCATAGTGGGGTGTGAAGTGTCAAATCGAGTGTACCGTGATTAGCAAATTAACCCTGATTTAATGTGTTGTCTGTAGTTAAAAAGTGAAATGACAAGACGAGTCTAAATTGTGCACTTTAACCCCAGAAAATAAAAAAAAAAGCAATAAAAATATTGGATGAGAAAAAAAATCCAGTACGCCTAAAATAACACAATTAATTAACTTAAAAAAACCCTGCTGCAGTGCACTACACAGCCCAGCATGGTCTACAAAAGATAACATATGAGGGCATGCCAACACTGTAGCATGGCATGCTGGTATATGTAGTTCCACAAGAGCTGTAGGGATGCATATTAACCACCCCTGGGCCAAAACAATAATATGAGTGCTTTGCAATGTGAAATTAGAATAACAATTTAAAATTATCATAAATAAACAGACTTAAAATAAAAATACTTTTTAACAACAAAAAAAAGTTACCACAGCACTTGGGGGCATCGGTATCCCGGACATTCAGACGTCTGACCACCTCTAGTGGGATCATGGGTTTAACCACTTCCTCGTAGTCCAGGTAGTCTGCCTGGTAGGGTGATCCACCCCCACTTTCTCTGGCTACCTAGGCCTCGGTCGACATCTTTTCTTTGACACAACGTTTTATGTCAGAAAAGCGTTTTCTGGCCCCCTCAGCATTTACTGCACTCTCCACGGATGCCCAGATGGCATTCTTGTGACGGGCAGATGTGCTGGCAGCCTTACGGCCAAACAGCAGGTGGTGGTGTTTCATTACCTCCTGAGCTAGGGCCATGTTTTCCTCCCATGTAAACTTCATATTGTGCCCTGTCTTGGTCTTGCCCCTCTGCCTGGCCCCCTCATCACTGCTGCCTGAACTACTCTCACTGGCTGCTTGAGCAGCAAACACCTCCACCTCACTCTCTCCCTGCCTTTCCTCTGGCCTGGACATAATACCGAACACCTCCACCTCACTCTCTCCCTGCCTTTCCTCTGGCCTGGACATAATCCCAAACACCTCCACCTCACTCTCTCCCTGCCTTTCCTCTGTCCTGGACATAATCCCAAACACCTTCACCTCACTCTCTCCCTGCCTGTCCTCTGCCCTGGACATAATCCCAAACACCTCCACCTCACTCTCTCCCTGCCTTTCCTCTGGCCTGGACATAATACCAAACACCTCCCAACACAAACACAGAACACAGAAAAAGAAAACAACAAACAAACACAAACCTCCTCTCCTACTACCCTCACACGCACCACACACCACACACAAACACACACAGAAAACACTGACAGGACCAAAAAAAAAAAAAAAAGACAATGGAGACTGAAAAACAACACAAACAAATACCTTACAAGACAACAAATAACCACAAAACAAATGCCACACACCAATCAACAATCAAATTCAAATGCACCTAAATCCACCACAACACTTCTCACACTCCTCACTATCCCTCTGCAAACTCCTTCCAAAACCCTCAAAGGTGTGTCTGTTTGGGGCATTTTTATATGCTTGGCCAGTGTGTATATGACTTGTGACTGATTCCACCAATCCGAGTACTTTGGGATGAAAACGCATGCATTCTCACACAAGTTTTAAAAACTCACTTCGGTTTGGCAAAGTATTTTGACTCGCAGGAGTATTTAAAAACAAGAAAGATTTGCACACAAGTTTTTGTCTCGTGCGAGTTTCTTACAAAAAAACTCGAATCCATTCGCCATCGACAAACTCGAAAACACAAAACTTGCATCTTAGTAAATTAACGTAATCAGTCGGGAAAGACTTGAGCGAGTTAATGCGAATCACGGCGAGTTTAAACTCACACAAACTCGATTCTTAGTAAATTTACCCCTAAGAGGCAAGTTTATTATAAAATGTGTCTAGTCGCTGAAAATTAAGAATCCATATTGCTGCATGCAGGGGTGCACGGGGGGGGGCACAGTACACTTTACCACGGGCCTCTCAGAGTGGCCCAACAGGGGCCCAGGTCCTGCAGCCTCGCCCCTGCCCCAATGCGGTCCTTCTGGCAGGCAGAGAGAGAACTGACTGCTGCTGCAGCAGCCCCTCTCCCCAGCCCAGCACACACGTTGTTGTTGGTCCTCTCCATGCATTATGTGCAGGGTGGAAGTGATCGCGCCCCCCCTTAGGACCCTGATGCACCCCTGTGTAGTTTAGGTTGGCCATGCCCCCTCAAAGTACATAAGATTCCTTTTTACAGGGGAATGTACCAAGTTAATTGACTAGGACATGATCTCCGACTGACCGCCAGACAGGCGATCAGTAAGTAGTAAAGTGATTGTAAATGCAGTCATTTTACTTCCAGGTTTTGGACCTACTGCGCATGCCTGGCTATCTGACTGCGCATTCCCAATGTAAAGAAGACATAATGTATATTGGGATCCCCTCCAGCCCACTAGAGTGGGATCGCAAGACCCCTCTCTGGCATTACTGTCCCAATGAAGGTAACAAACACCTTCTGAAGATGGCATTAGCCCATGCATGCAAGATCTGAAAAGCAATGCTTCTTGGATCTTAACACCATCCACATAGAAAACTATTAGGATGGTTGCTGTGAAGTCTACTATACCAAGAGAAAACAAAAAGAAATAGGTGGGGCTTCTCACACACAGCAAGGGATGATATGTAAAAATGTATTTAAAAAAAAATTGTTTTGTTAAATAGTAAAAAAACATACAACACTTATAAAACTCCCGGGAGTGGGGTTATACATACATCAATATGATTGCAATAAAAAGACGTATACATCAAATAAAGGCCCTGATTCAGAGCCGGACGATCTGAAAGAGCGCACGCTCTGAATCTGGGCGTTATTTTTTTTTTGTGCGGCCTCCTGGCCGCTCGCATAGCTGTGGGTGACCACCCACAGCTATAGCGAGCGGCCAGGATGATAGTCGCGATGGTCAAGACCATCGCGACCATCGGGCTTGCGACGAGACCCTTGTGGTAGGGTCTCGTTCATCGCAAGCCCCAGAGAGCTTTTGGCTCTAACAGAGCCGGAATCTCTCCACTGACATCACTTGTGATGTCAGTGGGGCCTCCCCCAAACGGCAAGCGTTCCCTCGGTAATGCCTCCGTTTGGGAAGCCACCCCCCCGGCCCGCCCACCAAACGGGGCGAGCTGTCACTCAACATCGACAGCTTGCCTCCTTTGGTGCGAGACCCGGAGCTACGGATTGCCCGTCACTAGCCGGGTCTCGCGCATGCACACAACGGAGCCGGCTCCATCATGCGCATGCGCTGTGGGCCACCATTGACCCGGTTGTGAGCGCTCAGCGCTTGCGACTGGGTCTGAATCAGGCCCAAAATCCACAAATATAAATAAACTTGTGGCAGATTGCTTTCAAAGTGACATCAACCACTGTGAATAGACTCTAACTATCCAGCAGAGTCTCTGACAAATAAAAATGTTATTGTGCACCAATTCTCAATAGAGACATAAATATTGCTGATGGACGGCAACAATTGTAACAAGTAGCTATTGTTGTCAGATACTCCCAGCTAGAGCTTGACATTTTCCAATATTCCACGATGTTCCAATAATAAGATTCAAAGGTAGCCAGGGTATATATATATATATATATATATATATATATAGATATAGTGAATCGGGGACAGCTTAAATCAAAGCTCTTCGGAATTATCACTGTCCACAAGTGTGTATTGCCGCTCCAGCAGCTCTTGGACTGTGTGTCCTCCGGCTGTGTGAAGATTCCTCCCTTTTCATTATCACAGTCTCTTGCTCCACAATCTCACCGAACTCAGCTCTGTGAGTCTCACACTCCCACAGGGCTAAACGGTGTCACGTGGGGTGCCAGAAACTGCAGATGGGTTTCACGGGGGAGCTCTGCTGCGCGTCTCAGATAGTAGATGGGGTCTTTGTAACACATCCAGTAAACTCCGTACCCTCAACGCGTTTCTCCGCACTTGGGCTGCTTTTTCAAGAGATCTACTATACCTCCTGCTTTCTATTTTATTACATACTAGTAACACTTTTACTCATAAACATGTGGAAACAACAGAATTGATTGATAAATACAGTAGGCCCTTAGATAAAAAGCTTTTTCATTTTATACATTTCATATATGTGGCACCATTTACACCATTTAAAGATGTAATTAGTAACATTTACTTACGGTATATAGCACCTGCATATTCTGTACAGATTATTTTCAATTTGGAGCAAACATGTGATACATTGATTTTGAGATTAAGTGCCATTTATTGCATATTTGTTCATCAGTTTACAAGGGAGTGTTTGGTGGACTATGCAATCCATTGACAAAGCTACAGTACATTGGTCTGGAGGTAAAAAAAAGCATGCACGTTTTGTGTGAACAGTACCTGCATGCCAGCTTTGTCTAATATTGAAATAATTCACATTTGAGTGATCCATTCACTTGAGATAATATTTGATTGTACAGGAATACTGGTTGTCACTCCAGAAGTGCTGCTTTGTTACCATCTGCTGTTTTTACATTTAGCTGTCATTTTAGATTATATTATATAATGTAAAAAAAATTCTGGATACCACACTTTGCTAAGATACTGTAATAACCTTTTAGATATAATTTTGAGTGTCCCGCGTACAGATAGCATTGTTGTTCTTATTTTTTGTCTTACACATTCATTCTCAGGGTGCCCCACACCATTTATTTGACACATACAATGTGTAAATTGATGGCATGTTGCTGAAGGGTGTGTGGCTATACTGTAACTTTGCCTCCTGGCTACTGCTGACCCCTGTCCCCACCTCCTCCTGTAGGTAACCTTGTCACTATTTCTTTCAGTATGTTAGTTCTTTTTCTCCACTTCCCTATTTTATTGGTTGACCTCACTGATTCTATTATTATTATTAGTATTATTTAGATGATTTTATAGAAATTGACAATTAATAATATACATAAAGAATGTACAAGACAATAGATTAAAATCATGTTTTTAGATATTTTTAAAGCCTCTGTATAAGCATTAAATAAATTAAAAACACTACACTTTGTAAAGCCCATTCCATATTCTTTTTTGGATTATTCGGTCTTGGAAATATATTTAAGCTACTTATAATTTAGCAACAGACGGGTAGTAAAAGTGAGAAATCTAAAAAATGAATACCTCAAGCATAAAGACTCATGGGGGTAAATTTACTAAACTCCACGTTTGATCGAGATGGCTGTCGATGTTGATCGACAGCTCGCCCCATTTGGAAGGTGGGTCAGGGGGTTGGCTGGGCAAACTGAGGCGTTCCTGCAGGCGGCCCTACTGACATTACTCGTGATGTCAGTAGGTGGACTTCCTGCTCTATTAGAGCAGGAAATCCACTGGGGCTTGCGGCAACGAGACCCTACCGCAAGGGTCTCGTCGCAAGCCCGATGGTCGCGATGGTCTTGACCATCGCGACCATCACCTGGCCGCTCACATAAGCTGTGGGTGGTAACCCACAACTATGCGAGCGGCCAAGAGGCCGCAACTAAAAAATAAAACCCCGCCCTGATTCAGAGCGAGCATTCGCTTTTTGCGGGCACCTCTGAATCAGGGCAAGAGTACAGTGCAGAAATAAAGCCAGTACTCTAAGCAGGATGATAACACTGGATACGAAAGTTCAGAAATCAAATAGGCCAAGAATCCATAACTCACTGCTGATATATAGTATGTCCTGAAACAGATGATGATGCTGGATTTCCAGATAGCACTGGAGAAGAATGCTGAAGTAATACAGGGACAAATTTTTCAGAGAGCCCTTGACAAATGCTGATAACTAGTAGATTGAAACAACAGCAGAATGCACTTGGTATATGCAGGTAAACAGAAGACTGGAATGACAGAATGCAATTGGCAAATGCAGCTAACCAGGAGACTGGAACAACAGCAGAAGCCACCGCAACCATGGTGTTTCTGATCAAGAATATTTAAGTGATCGGAGGACGAACCTAAGGAAATGTAACCAACTCTCAAGTCAATGGATTGTGGTTATTGTATTGACTCTGAAATGTTTTTCTTCTTAGCAGCTAAGAAATCTTTAATGTAACACAAAAAACATGAATTTGCTCAGGATCTGAGTAATGGAAGATTGAGTGTCAGCTAGACACTCTGAAGGCTGGATAGCGGACCGACACTCTGAAGGCTGAGGATTAGATGGACAGTGAAGGCTGAGCAGCAGACAGACACATTGAAGGCTGAACAGCAGATGGGCACCCCAGAAACCTTAACAGCAAACAGACACTCAGGAGGCTGGGCAGCAGACAGAGCAGCTTTATCATCGTGCCTGGTGGTAAGGGCAGGATTATTCTCATGCCAGCGGCAAGGGCAAAATTATCCACATGCCTGGAGGCAAGGGCAGAATTATCATCATGCCTGGAGGCAAGGGCAGAATTATCTTTATGCTTAGTGGCAAGGACAGAATTATCCTCATGCCTGGAGGCAAGGGCAGGAGTCTTGGATGGTCCCAGCTGGACAGGAGTCTTAGATGGCCCCAGCTGGGCCAGAATATCAGATAGCCCCAACAGGGCTGAAATATTGGATGGTCTCAGCTGGGCCAGAATCTTGGGTGGTCCCACCTGTGCCAGAATCTTAAATGGCCCTGTCAGGGTCAGAATCTCGGATGGCCCCGGCTGGGCCAGAACCTCTGATGGCCATGACTGCAGTTAAAAAGGAGACTGGAACATCAGTACAATGTACTTGGTAAATGCAGGTAACTAGGAGATTGGAGCAACAGCAGAATGCACTTAGTAAATGCAGGTAACTAGGAGACTAGAACAACAGCAGAATCCATCACAGCCAGGAGCCCAAGAACACCAGACGAAGCACTGGAATTGACGTGAGGAATATGACATGGTGTTTCAGACATGATGATCTGGCCCAGATGGAACTGCAGAGCAGGTTTAAATCAGATAGTCACAGGTGCAGCCCATAGCTGCTGCATTAGATAATTATCACAGGCTTGCATGGACACAGAGCAGCGTATTGGAGCAGACTGGCTGAAACACATTGGAGTAGTGCCACTGCGGTAAGCATCACCACTATTTGGACAGTGGTGCTGCAGTGGATCATGACACCCCCTCAGTAGAATAACAATCATATGTGCTCCTTTATTTAAATAGTAATAATATATTCTCCCTTTAACTTGTAAATATAATGATTCTGAGTTGTAGCTAATGCCACCACTGCCGTATATGTGTACACAGCTGTGATGTGAAAATATGAATATTTCACTACTCGAGGGAGATGTATTGAGACACCCACCTGGATGATAGCATGTATAACAAAGATGGAATAAGACTCCATGGGGCTCTAAGTAACATACTGGGGTTGGCTCCAGTTTTTCCCTCTATTTGCAAAAAGCCCCCATCCCCCCAAATAATAGGTTGCAGAAGGAGATTTGCACATGCGCAGTACAGATCCTGTGCACGCATACATTTTCATACATCAGAATTGTACTCAAACCATCAAGTTTGCGTAGAACTCTGAATCAGGCATGGAAATGACTTCCAATATATACATCACGGATGAACAACTCAACAGAAAAATATATCCACTATCCCTACCCCAATGTAAAAAAAAAAATCTGCAACACAAGTTATTGTAGCACTCAGCCTATCCTTGTTGTGGTAACTCAGTAGTATGTGTTGGACCCCATAGGGGGTGCGACTGGAATATTAGAAATGGGTTGGTGTTGTTGTTGCTGTCCTAGTTGTGATCTAATGATATACACACATAAATGTGATAAAATAACTTTACTTAATGAAGAAATGAACAATTGTGTATCACACAAATGCAAACATACTGAAAAGTATACATTACTGGTAAACTGTAAAATACAGAAAAAATATACAAACAATGATATAAATGTTCTTTGCTTGGGAGTCAATTTTGTATCTATATATTATCAAATCACACTTATACAACTGTTTGAAGTATTGCATATGCCAATAAGTAGTCTAAGGGAAAGAATCTCCAAGGTGATCAGAACACTGAACTATGGACGGATCGTGGCATCCCGCTTATCTGTTGGTGGAATGTCATAGAAAAAATGTACAGTTGGTAATGAAACTTTATGGGTGCTGCCCGGGATGATCTTCTCAGGAAAGGGGAGCTGGGGTGCTGGGACAGTAGAGAGAGTCTCATGGCTTGACATATCTACCCTTCGGACAGGACAGCTGTGGCTGGTTTGGCAGCTGGGGTTAAATGCACAAAGTGTTAAATCACAAAGTGTACTAACATAACAGTTAGTCAAACAGTTATCTTGCATGAATATGGACTAATCATCTGTTTATTTCATTTCATCCCTCAGGTATGTGAATTCATCTCTCCTGCATCTATATTCTGCATAGACCTTCATGCATTCATGTGTGGTTTTGAAATGTATGTGAAATCATCTCTCCTGCATAGATTTGTTTTTGCCTGTGTAGTCTATATTGTTCAGTGAAACAAAGTTTATGGTATATATCTGGCCTGCTTTTTGCTCCAACTCAGAGCAAGTTATCTCCTTTGATCAGCAGACCAATTGACTCAGATGTAGCCTGTCTTAAACAAGGGTACCATTCCTTTATATTCAGTATAGGGGCAGCTGTGGCTGATTTGGCAGCTGGGGTTAAATGCACAAAGTGTACTAACATAACAGTTAATCAAACAGTTGAACAAACATTGACCAACATCTAAGGTAATTTCAGATTAAATAACTGATCTCTTTAAAATTTGTCCCAAAGCAAGTTACCTAAACTCACCATGTACTACACATTTCTTTTTATCAAAACACTCTTTTGTACTTCCTCTATGGGTATAACATCCTTAACTTTCCCTGCATCTCGCCTCTCTGTGCTCATTGCAGCCGTATTGATTCACTCACCTCTAAAAATTCATGAGCTTTCTTTTCATCATACATTGACTATTACAACCTCATTGTATCACTATAAAAAACTTTTATACACCTCCTACAACTATATCTACTTCTCTATCCTTCTGCTTTTATTATCTGGTGACATCACCAAATTCAGGTCCCACACACATACAGCGGCCTTACTATGTAATAAATATCCTGCATACATCACGTGTCTCCCATCGCCCTCCAAATCAATAAATGTGCCTTATGGAATCCACACTCGATCACAGCTTATCATTATTTCAAATCTGAACATCTCTCTACAACAAATACTTTCACCAATTTCTACATTTACCTGAGACTGCTGGTTCACACCTTACCCAAACTCTTTAAATAGCCCTTGATGAAGTGGCTCCAGCTACCCATCAAACTTCACGTAAACTGAAATAACAACCATGACTTTCCACAGGCACCTACAATAACTGTCACATAAAGTAGAATGTCAGTGGCATAAATCTTACTCCAAATGACTTCCTCACATACTGTAATGTAAAATAGGAATCCACCCATCTGTCATCCTAACCCTCTGTCCCATGCTAATTGTCTACCCCATCTGTGTCACCCCTGTCTGTCTGCCCCTTTCCTTTAGAATGTAAACTCTCACGAGCAGGGCCCTCTTCCCTCGTGTTTTTCCTTGCTTTACTTATATTGTTATCTACTCTATACTCCAATGTTTATATACCATGTACTTGTCCTGCAATGTCTTGTACTGTATGTCACTGTTTTCTTGTTCTGTTCTACTGTTTATGTACTTTGTAAGGCGCTGGGGAACCGTTGTGGTGCCATATAAATAATGGATAATAATAATGTGTCTGTAGTAAAAACGCACACTGGGTCCTGTGACTCGGAGGGGGCTGGTCAATGCCTATGGAGGGGATGTTCTGAATCGGTGGCCGGGCACCTCCCTGTGATCGGAGACTCATCTCGGTGCTGTACGTCAGACGTCCACTCCCCTTCCTAGCCGGCTTGCCATCTGGGTTCCGTCATCCTCTCTCTATGTTGCTTATGGGTTCCTGGTCACGTGATCGCGACTCAGTGTAAAACGGTGAGCTGGGTACTTGCAGTTTTCTTGTACTTGGAGGTATAATTGTTTCTCGGTGTAACCTCAACGTGTTTCAACCGTTTCTGGTCTTCTTCTAGGAGGTGCTGCACCAAGATACTTCAAACAGTTGCATAAGTGCGATTTAATAATATATAGATCCAAAATTGACTCCCAAGCAAAGAACATTTATATCATTGTATGTATATTTTTTCTGTTTTTTTACAGTTTACCATTAATGTATACTTTTCAGTATGTTTGCATTTTCGTGATACACAATTGTTCATTCTTTAAGTTATTTTATTACATTTATGTGTGTATATCATTAGATCACCACTAGGACCGCAACAACAACACCAACCCCTTTCTAATATTCCAGTAGCACCCCCTATGGCCTCCAACACATACTACTGAGTTACCACAACAAGGATAGGCTGAGCGCTACAATAACTTGTGTTCCAGACTATATATTTATTTCGGTAATGGTGCCTGTCTGATTGTATAGCAGCTCGCCAGCAACACAGAGCCCAGTGCGTACAAATAACCAATACATAAAAAAAATCTGTTGCATGCCTCCTCCAAAGAACACAGAAAGTCTGTAATGTTTCAACTTTTTTCATTCTTGATAAAACATCATACAGTACTTAAAAGCAGAAAAGAATAACTTGAACAGACAGAATACTGTACCTAGATCTTTTCCATTCCCTACAGTGGCACTGGAAATGTATTAACCTGACTGGTAAACTGAAACAACCTCGCAATCCCATTCTTTTTAAAAACAATATAGGTCTAGTAAGACAAGCTCTGGCTGTGGAGCTGTAGCACATGCTGTGGTAAATGCTGCACTTTACCTTCCTTTAGTGCTTCTAAGGAATATTTACAAACTGTTCTGTATACTTGGTCATATTTTTTGCAGCAGAAATTTACTCTTCAACTATATGTACTTTACTGATATAGATGGCGTCTGTCACAGGATTCACTAAAAGTGCTGTCTACATAATTAGGTGGTACCAAAAGGATTGGGTATGGGATCCCGGTGGTCGGGATGCAGGCAGTTAGAATACCGACAGTGGCGTCCCAACAGAATCCCTTCACCTCTACTCCTTCAGGTGCATACCCTAACCCTTCCCATAACCTTAACCCTCCTTTCCAGCAGCCTAACCCTAACTCTCCCTTCCCATGGCCCCCAATGCCCCCTCCCCAGGGGCCTAACCCTTACCCTCCCTCCTGTGGTTTAACCCTAATCCTTTCCCTAGCGCCTAACCCTAACCCTACACCGGAATTCTGGAGCCGAGATCCCGACTGCTGTCGGTATTTTGCTGCCAGGATTCTGACTACATCACATGGCAAACACATCTTTGTGAGTGGGCAAAGACAATCAAGCCCCCCTCCCTTTACCCTATACATTTAAAAATTTGAGCCATGATCTATATTATTTATTTATTTATTTGGGGTTTAGCATTTTCAAGTTTTATAAAGAGATTTTCCATTTTTTTATCTCATATACGATTTTATGTTTCTAAATTGTAGGCAGCTATTCATGTTCAGTATTGTGTATGAAACATTTATTTAAAATAAATGAATATATTATATTTCTGGTTTGTTACAAGAGGCAAGTATAAAGTCTTCACTGCTGTGTTGAGCTAAAAAAAATAAGTTATTTGTATTCATGTGATTTATTAAACATACTGTATTTCTCTATTGTTTCCACTATGTATTTTTTTCCAGATCAGCCATATTAAATATGTATGCACAGAGATCTGCCTTTCATAATTTCCTGCTATTATTTAAAATAAACAGTAGGGACCTGCATAGCAACATGTAGTTCTCTGACTCCGCTCCCTGACTCACAATTACAGTTGTAAATTTGGAACCACATGAGATTCAGGTCATGCTGAGACTTAACTTTGACTTTTTCCTACTTTTAATTATTTGTATTATGTATTTTACTGATATAGATGGCGTCTGTCACAGGATTCACTAAAAGTGCTGTCTACATAATTAGGTGGTACCAAAAGGATTGGGTATGGGATCCCGGTGGTCGGGATGCAGGCAGTTAGAATACCGACAGTGGCGTCCCAACAGAATCCCTTCACCTCTACTCCTTCAGGTGCATACCCTAACCCTTCCCATAACCTTAACCCTCCTTTCCAGCAGCCTAACCCTAACTCTCCCTTCCCATGGCCCCCAATGCCCCCTCCCCAGGGGCCTAACCCTTACCCTCCCTCCTGTGGTTTAACCCTAATCCTTTCCCTAGCGCCTAACCCTAACCCTACACCGGAATTCTGGAGCCGAGATCCCGACTGCTGTCGGTATTTTGCTGCCAGGATTCTGACTACATCACATGGCAAACACATCTTTGTGAGTGGGCAAAGACAATCAAGCCCCCCTCCCTTTACCCTATACATTTAAAAATTTGAGCCATGATCTATATTATTTATTTATTTATTTGGGGTTTAGCATTTTCAAGTTTTATAAAGAGATTTTCCATTTTTTTATCTCATATACGATTTTATGTTTCTAAATTGTAGGCAGCTATTCATGTTCAGTATTGTGTATGAAACATTTATTTAAAATAAATGAATATATTATATTTCTGGTTTGTTACAAGAGGCAAGTATAAAGTCTTCACTGCTGTGTTGAGCTAAAAAAAATAAGTTATTTGTATTCATGTGATTTATTAAACATACTGTATTTCTCTATTGTTTCCACTATGTATTTTTTTCCAGATCAGCCATATTAAATATGTATGCACAGAGATCTGCCTTTCATAATTTCCTGCTATTATTTAAAATAAACAGTAGGGACCTGCATAGCAACATGTAGTTCTCTGACTCCGCTCCCTGACTCACAATTACAGTTGTAAATTTGGAACCACATGAGATTCAGGTCATGCTGAGACTTAACTTTGACTTTTTCCTACTTTTAATTATTTGTATTATGTATTTTCAGCTAAGCTCTTACACTAATGATGTATGTGTTCTATGCATTTATGAAAAGGCCAGTGTTTGGATATTCTTCATTAAAAAATGATATATATTGAACTGAAGAGAAAGGTTTAACTTCTTTAGCTTGATTATGAACATTTCTCGTGAAAGGATTGGGACTGGAGCCGCAGTAAGTCTTTGGGAAATGTAAACTAATGGTCATGTCAGTAGGGGACCTATTAACTGGAATTCTTGGGACATCACATTTTTTGTATAAGTATCATTATGCCTAAAATGACATTTAAAAAGTATCCATGTCTGTATATAGATTTTAATGACTGCAGAAGGAATCTCTCTCTCTCTCTCTCTCTCTCGCTCCCTCTCTCTCTCATATATTAATCTACAGCCCACCTCCCACTTTGCTGTCAGCCTCGCTCCTCTTCTGTGCTGCCAGACACTGGACATGCCACACTAACTTTCCTTTCTACCATACACTGCATCTGTCCTTCTCCACTTCCGTGGTTCCAGTCAGAGGTGCAGGGCCGGCAACAGAAATCTTGGGGCACGGTACACTGATTACTCTGGAGCCCCCCCTCGATCCCGCATCCACACACACCTCCCCTGCATTTGCCAATACATGTAGATGCCACACATCATAATTCTTCTGAAAAATATCCCATAATATCCCATATATAAATCCATGGCAAACTTAAATAAATGACTTGATTGACTTACCACACCAAACAGTTGGTGCAGGTTCAGGCGGCTCCTGCACTGCCAGTCAGTGTCAGTCACACGGGACTTGCTCATGGGTAAGGGCTTCCAGTCACGGTGGATTCAATGACTGTAGAGGGACTGAAGTGGTGGTGCAGTGATGCCTGTGCCGTCAGGCTGTCAATGTGCCTTGCAGGCAGGCATCCGGCGGTTACTACCTGAAACAACTGCTGCCAGTGCTCACCCTGGCTGTTCCTCCGAGTCCTCCCGGGCCGCGGCGGCAGTGAAGGGCTGGAGCAGCCTCATGACAGTGAGTGACGGAGGGTGGCTCCAGCACTGGATGGGCGGCCAGACCCTTATTTGGTGCCACTGACCTGTTTTGTGCCCCTGAGCCTTGGGGTCCCTCTGAGCCACGGGGCCTGGGAAGGTTGTACCCGTAGTCCCCCACTTGTTGCCCAGGCGTGCAGAGGTATAGCATGGAGTTATGGTGCCCTGAGCATGCCTATCTATATTCCCTTTCTCAGAGGTTGCCAAACGCAGTCCTCAAGGCTCCACAACAGTTCAGGTTTTAGAGATATCCATGGTTGAACACAGGTGTTAAATCAGATTGACTGAGGTACTAATTAAGTCACCTGTACTCAGCCATGAATATCTCTAAAACCTGAACTGTTAGGGAGCCTTGGGAACCTCTGCCCTATCTCATAGACACACATAAAACATTATGGTTATTTTTTTGTCAATTAAGCCAATTAAGCTGCCAGTATTGGGTTGGATTGTGGAAGGAAACTGGAGCACACAGAGGAGACCAACGTAAACACAGGGTGGACATGCAAACTCCACACAGATGCTCACAAAAAGCATCAATTTACTTTCTTTTTTGTGTGTGCAGAACTTTCTTTATAATGGTTTCCAGATACTTTACTTATGTTTTATCAGAACTTCTAAAGTACCTGTGCTAATCTACAGTACCTGTGACTAGAGACGGAGCAGATACATTTTGTCAATTATTAATGTCAAATAATTATCAGTAATTTTATTATGCATAGAAAACCAAAACCAAGAGCTAGATTTACTAAAATCTCTAAAATTAGAAAGGTAGAGTTGTTGACTATACCAAACAAGTGGATTTTGGCTGTCATTTATCAACATACATTCTAGGAAATGATAGCTAGATCTGATTGGTTTCTATAGGTGTGGTATATTACATACAGAATATGATCCAGCCATATTGCTGTAGTTTTACATTACTGAAAGTGTGTGTGTGTGTGTGTGTGTGTGTGTGTGTGTGTGTGTGTGTGTGTGTGTGTGTGTGTGTGTGTGTGTGTGTCTGTGTGTGTGTGTGTGTGTGTGTGTCTGTGTGCACTCAATTTTCTTGGAACAAAAAAGCAACAAAGAGCCAGCACTAACGTTTAGTAGATTTATTGTGAAGGTCACGTATGAAAAATACAGCGTCCAACAATCAGCAGCAGCCCGCCCCACTACCGCTTCAACCAAATCCTAGTTGGTTTTCCTCAGTGGCTAATGGTACACAGTGTCCCTGCTTATATACAGTATATCCTAAAAAAGGGTGCCAAACAGTGGAGGCTCCAGAGGTGAGGCTGCAGCGCAGTTCAAAATTCAAATAGAGGAAATAGACCAACTGCCATTTCAAATGCTGCCAAACATAGATGGCCGGGACTCACTGGCAGTTGGTGTGGCTCCCCTTTTTGAATTTTGGGCTGTTCTGCAGACCCACCCCTGGAGCCGCCACTGCCAAACAATCTCATCATTGCCCATTCTGACATCCCCCAACCGACCCCCCTAGTGGCTCATTGCCACTAGGCAATGTTTGGGTAGTTATCAATGTTTGGGTAGTTATCAATCTAAACAGGGGCGGACTGGGACAAAAAAATGTCCCTGGCATTTCAAGCACACAGGCCCACCTGCTGTGGGCTCCATGCAGAATATAGTTGCACGCAGATGCTGGTGGAGTGTATCATGCTTGGTGTTCAGTCCACATTAATCATTTCTGTCATTGTAGATACTTTGTGCTGATCACTGAGTAATGCGCGCCATAGGTGCGCGTGCTCCAGAAATGAAGTGGATTTTCATGGGGAAAGGCGCGGCCTCGTGAGGGATGAGTGTCTGGTTGTAGGCAAACAAAACCAGCGGCTTCACAGATCAGTGTTGTAGTGCTGGGTATGGAAGGGTCAATTATGTAGTGGCTAAGTGATATAGTGCAGGGGTGTAGTTTAGGGTATGGAGGGTCAGGTGGGTAGTGCAGCTATGTAGTGGCAGGTACAGTATGGAAAGGTCAGGGTGATAGTGCAGACAAATAGAGGCGGGCATGAAGGGGTCAGGGGAAGTAGGGCAGAGAGGTTGTGACGGGCATGGAGGGGCCAGGAGGAGGTGCAGAAAGGTAGAGGTGGGCATGGAAGGGTCAGTGCAGAGTGGAAGTGGTGGGTATAGCGGTGTCAGGGTGGTGGTGTAGGAGCTTTTAGCTGCATGCAAGTTGCAATATCTATGATACTCCTCAGCTGACTGACACTGGTTACAGCCAAACAGTAGCTGTCTGTATGATGTCATGCAGCTGGTCGGGGCAAGTGGGAGTCAGAGTGAGAGAGGGCATATCATGAATGGGGCTGAGACTGCAGGTACCTGGTGCTGTTCTGCAGGTGCCAGGTGGTGACAGCATCCCTCCTGACGACAGGCTGGGAGGAGGGGGTCTGATTGTATATACATAGAGATGTATTGCAGCTAGTGATTGCGCATGCATGCTGTGCCTCCCCATTCCCCAGCCCAGGATGGGGGAGGTGAGAATCTTCCTCAGTCTCTCCACTGTTCGTGCAGCAGCAGATTAACCCCTGCATTGCTGGAACTGGCCACTGTACATACTGTATACTGGCCTTTTGTTCTTGCTCTTCAGTCTCCACCCACTCTGCTCCTCTTGCCTGCTGCAGTGCTGTGGTGTGTGTTCTCCGCAATAGCTGATGCATGTCAGTAAGGGAGGGCAGCACAGTCAGGCTCCCACCTCCTATGCATCGCACTAGCACAGAACAGTGATGGCACCCACTGCTTACTGGCCTCTTACAATAGGGGGCAGGGCTTTGAGTGACTTAATCAGCTCTCTGTACGTGTGACCGGTCCGGACTCTGGCGGCCCATCAGGGCATCGGCCCTTCTGGCATTTGCCACAAGTGCCAGATGGCCAGTCCGGCCCTGAATGTAAACAAACAGCCCCATGGGTATACAGATACCAGGACACTGGTGCACGGGCAGTCGCGCTGATGCACAGCGCAGCCCAAGTCTCACAACACCTATCACTGTCAGGCATGTGACACTAGATGGCATGTGGCTAACTGTGCAGGGCCGCTCAGGTGATGGTTGATCTGTAAAAACTAGATACTGTAGGAGGGTGGAAAGTACTATGGTTGCAGTGTACATTCTGCCAGTCACCGCAACCTTACTAATCGCATATGTACTAAAATATGCGATTAGTATCGCAAAGGACAGCTCTTGCGATAAGAGCTGCCCTTTGTGAAGCAGCCGACGCCAGGTGAGGGGGTCTCCGTCGGACTCTGCCCCCTCCGAGCCCTGGGAACTTCCTGCTGGTGACCTCTGCAGGAAGTCCCGGGCTCCTCCTCCTCCTCCCTGCACCCAGAAGATTAGGAGGAGAAGGAGGTGGAGGACCCAAGAGGGCTGGCGACCAGGAGACTAAGGTGAGTGGGGGTCAGCGCTGGGCATCTGCGGGGCGGCGGCGAAGCGTCGGGTGCGGGATGTGGTAAGAAGCCCATAGCTTTTTCTGGCATTACCCTACTCATCGATAATAGGGTGGCCGACTTAGGCCCTCATTCAGAGCCGCTCGTTAACAGCAGTACGCTCGTTGCGTTCCGATGTTGAGAAACTGCGCATGCGTCGGTGTAACACTGCGCATGTGCGTACGGCAAATTGCGAGCTTTTTTTGTCTCATTCGTCAAATTGCGAACAGGAAGTGACATGTCAAATGTGATTGACAGAACAGGCCGTTTTTGGGCGATGACGGGGTTGGAGATGGAAAAACGCAGTCGTGGCGAGGCGTTTTTGGGGCGTACATACATTATCTGATGCGAACGTCAAATGTGTTCGTACCAAGTCATACGTCACTGGATGATCCTCTTTCCGTTCAAACTGCTCGCACAGCTTGGGGTCTGGATTACTCGACCACATTGGCGATGGCCTTGTCCTCCGTCCCGGGCCTCCACGATGTTTCATCGATTAATCACGGCTTGTCAGAAAAACAATCAATTTTGAATTGAAAACCAGCTTGTAATGTGTTTTGCAAAGAGTTTTTTTGGTTAGCACAAAACCGTACGCAGGTGGAAATCATAGCTGCTAATTTCAGGATTACACAATCAATTAGCGTACATTTGTAGGTATGTTTTTTTTTGTTTGAATTTTGTTTTTGTGCTATTGTAACAATAATGTCATCATGTTTGTGTGTATTTTACCATTTTGCTTTGGTCAGGAGAATTTGCATCCTTATGTAATTTTTAAAGTGTTCCTTAAAGAGCCCTTTTTTTAAAACAATTTTTTTTTTTTTGGGAGGTCGTTTTTGCCTTGTGGGCCAGGATTAACTCTAAACCATTTATAAAATAATGTCAGAATACAATGTAGAACATTTTTTAAAAATTTATTTGAAAATAAAAACATTTTCCGGCCCATTTTTGGCCAAAACTTTTTAGCCAGTGTTATTCAAAAAAAAATTATAATTGGGACAAACATAAAAATGGAAACTTAAACCAAAAAATTAAAAACAATTCACAAGAAAGGAGAGGGAAGTTTTGGCCAGAAAGGAATATGGGGCAAGCACAGAAGGAGTGTGGGAAAAGTAGCCAGTGCTGTCAACGTTTTTTCCCCCGTTTGGCTGGGGGAGGGTGGGCGCCAGACCGGGTCCGGGATGTCATCGGGCTGGCCTGTCCAGAGGCAGATGTTGTGGCCTCTGGACTAGGCACAGGGCTAGGCACATTTGGAGGATTGGCTGATGTTGTGCCAGAGGTGGAGGATCCTGATGTTCCGGCAGGAAGGGAGGTCGGCTCCACCATGTGCTGGCGAACGAGCTGCTCCAGGGCATTGGTGATGCGGATGTTGGCCCTGGTATTTTCCGCCAGGGCCTGACCAATGGTCACGTTGGCCTGCAGCATTTTGCTCCAGGGCCTCAGCCACCCGTAGCAGACTGGCGTCCATCCTCTGCAGAATCTCCGTATGGAATTCCGATTTAAAAATGAGATCTGTGAGGAGTGCCACTGCCTGCGAGGGGGATTGCCCTGGACTGGCTTCTGCAGGGTCCTCAGACGGATGTACTGGTTCCACCCCTGCAGAGCCAGCAGAAATTCTGCGGCCAAGGCTCCCCTCTGGAGCAGACTCATCCGCCTGTGTCTCTGTGAGAAAAATGAGAAAAGAGTCACATTAGAATCTACATATTGGCACAATAACATTTCAGAGTTGGTTACATCACAATATTTACCTATGACAACATGAGGAGCCGCAAAGTCTGGCATGTCCATATCCATGTTGGACACGCCAAACACCTCCACAGCCTGCACACACCCATGTGCCAGCTCTTCCAAATCATTCAACTCCAATGACACAGGGGTGGGGCCCCCACCTGTCCCCCTTGCATGCCTAGCCCTGTCCGCCATTTTTTGTTTCAGGCGATATTTGAAGTCTTGCCATCTGTGTGTGAAAAAGTAACCATTATTCCTGCTTTTTTTATTTTTTGGTTTTAGGGGGGTCAAGTTTTTACTTACCGCCGTTTGACATCCCGGGCTAGATGGACATAATCACCCACCCTATTGACAGCACTGGCTATCTCCTCCCACATTCTCCACTTCTGGCTTGCACCCATATTCCTGTCTGCCTGTGGCAGGATGTCCACACACTTCTGAACCAAAACCTCCATCTCCTTTCTTGTGAATTGTGGCTGCCTTTTCTTTTTCCCTGCTTTGCCCGGAATACTGGGCCCAGCAGCCTCTTCCATGTCATCCTCCTCACCTATTTGTTTAAACGTTGAGAAATTTAAGCTTGCAAACTTTCACTATATTATGTTTCAAAATAATCCTTGTTTGGAAATGCCTGAAAAACTTACCGGCCGACTCTTGGCCATTGTTTCCCTGGTCTGTAGCCATTTCTTACATCCAAACAAGAAATACACCAGAACGTTTTTTTTGGGTCGTGACGTATTTATACATGCGTCCTTATTTTTCGTTCGCATCATTGATTGTGCGTTCCTATGATCCCTCCTTAATTTGCGCGGGAAAATAAACACTATTTATGGCTTTGGGCGTCTCGAGTCGAGGTGGCGGGTGTTGGTTGTTGGAGGTTACGTTGGTCGGAGTGGATTGTTGGCGGGAATTGTATTTGGCAGTGTTTGGCTTTTTTTTCTGTGTGTATTTTTGGAGTTTTTCTTTCCGTTCGCTTTTTTTGGTGTGGTTGTTTTATTTGTCGTGTCATTTTTTGGTAAGTTTTTGACCGTCTTCCTTTTGTTCACTTTGTGTATCCTTCTTTGTGATAAATTTTGTTCGATAATTTTTTTACAATTCTCCTTTGGTAGGTTTCTTTTGGCTCTGCCCCAACGACCTTTTTATCCGGTGACTTATATATCCTCTATTGGTAAGTTTGTTTTCTCACTTGTTTATTAAATGTTCATGTTTTGTTTAACGCAAATTTGTTTCACATTACAGTTTTAACCTTTGGTTTTGTGATTCCTAAATGTATGAACTAATTAGCGCATTTTTATCTTGTTATTTTCTGTAATGTAATTGCGTACTAATTAGCACATTTTTGGTTGGTTATTTTCTGTATTGTAATTGAGAACTAATTAGCGCATTTTTATCTTGTTATTTTCTGTAATGTAATTGCGTACTAATTAACGCATTTTTATCTGGTTATTTTCTGTAATGTAATTGTATGAACTAATTAGCGCATTTTTGGCTGGTTATTTTCTGTATTGTAATTGCGAACTAATTAGCGCATTTTTATCTGGTTATTTTCTGTATTGTAATTGTATGACCTAATTAGCGCATTTTTGGCTGGTTATTTTCAGTAAATTGGTTGTCACTTACCGTTAGAATTTTTTTTAGAATTTGGGGCCCAAATTGTGGTAGTCTGCGCACTGTCGTTTTGCTCTTTGGCGAAATGTGTGTTTATCCCCTTTTATGTTTTGTATTGTACCCAATTTAGAATCCTAAATGGCCCCCCTAAATTTTTTCATTGTTTGTTTGTTTTTAATTTTAGGCTTGGTAAATCATGACAATACCCCGGCATGTAAGCATCATTGGATTGTATCGTAAAGATAAGTTATTTTTTAATTTTTGGGGGGCAAAAAAACCTTACATTCAATTCTTGCCATTTCAGGTTGATCTTGGTCGGATTGTTGTGGCCATGCTCCCGGAAGCCGACCAACCTCAATCTCGTCCCAGGCGTAGGCATCGTAGGCGTGCAAGGCCCCAGATATATCGAACACGTGTCACCCTTTTTGGAATGCCCGATGATGAGGTGTTAAGACGCTACCGTCTTCCGCCCCAAATCATCATAGACACTCTCTCATTAATAGAGAGTGATCTTGAGCGGCAAATAGACAGTCCTACAGCAATACCACCACTTACGCAATTTATGGCGGTGTTACATTTCTGTGCCTCAGGATCGTTTCAAACCACGGTGGGAATAGTTGCGGGGATCTCCCAATCCTCCTTTTCCAGGATCCTGAGGGCAGTGATGGAGGCCCTTTTCAAGCACCTCCATCATTTTATTCAAATGCCTTTGGATATGGGTGCCCTTAGTGTGGCCAAGGCCAATTTTTACCAAATAGCTGGCTTCCCACACATCATAGGGGTTGTGGATGGTACTCACATACCACTTCAGCCTCCAGCATGGCTGGAGGCCATTTTTCGGAACCGCAAACACTATCACTCCCTGAATGTAATGGTGGTATGTGATGCCTCCCTCCAGATCCTGTCCCTGAATGCAAAATTACCCGGAAGTGCACATGACTCATTCGTCATCCGGCAATCAGGGATATGGCAAAAATTAAACAACCTACAAGCTGGTGATGCGTGGCTTCTGGGTAAGTGGAGACCTTTAGTACATAACAATGTTAAGCTTGATACACAGTGATCCTGATGTTGTCACTTCTTTTTCACAGGAGACAGTGGCTACTCTTTCACGCCCTGGCTGCTCACTCCTTATTTGGCTCCCACACCAGGGCCACAAAGTGAGTATAATTCCGCACTTACAGCCACCAGGCAAGTTGTGGAGCTCTGTATCGGCCTTTTAAAAGGCCGATTCAGATGCCTCCACCGCTCTGGTGGCGAGCTCATGTATTTGCCGGATATGGTTTCGAAAATTGTGGTCCTGTGTGGGATATTTCACAACATTGCCATAAGGACTGGTGTCCCAATGCAGCCAGAGGATGCCTTGCCTGAGGATGGCCCCCCCGAGGTTGGTCGGAGGTCAGTATGTGGGGGGGCCATACGCGATGATGTGGTGGCCAGATATTTTAGGTAATTATTGGCACAAAAGAAGTTCTTTGACACAATGTGGTAAGGATTTTGGGAGACCATCTAATTAATTTGTTTATTATTTCCCATCTTCTGTTTGATTTCATAATCTTTGGGACTGAAACGATGACTACTTCCTGCTACCCAAAACAAACCTTCATGGGGACACATTGGATATATATTCTGGACCCAATATTGCAACGCAACATTTGTGGAATCATGTTGGCATGCTCATTTGTCAACCAGTTCTTGATTTTTCTTTACTTTTTTCATATGGTGTTTGATGGGTTGTACATTTTGTTATCACTGTGTGTATTGTTTGTGAGCCAACACTTTGGTTTTTTAGTTATGTGTTGAATACATTTTTTGAGAGTGTAATTTTGCAAATTTTCTTGAACATTGCAAGCAAGTGTAACCAGGTTCACCGACGTTAAAATTGCTTAAGGGTTAATCCTGTAATGTCGCAATTTGCTCAAAATGTAAATATGCTTTCTGGGTCAAAACCAAAACCAAAAGGTATTATGTACAATCAGTATGCTTTGGAATCTCGGGCTAAGCAGGTTGCCCCCAAAATTGGAACATGTAAAATGTACTAATTGAAAAAATGTAAAACAAAAAAATTCCCCAAGCCGATTGTTACTGTTAGCTGTTTCATGTGCCTGTTTTCTAAAAATCTACAACACACAATCTTAGTGACATTAGTTGCAAATACTTGCTGCAAGAGTCTACTTATGTAAGTGTAAACAATCTAAGATTTGGAGACAAGGAATGAGACTGAACTGTAACTTTAACTTTTTTATTAGGAAAAATAATTTGGGTATAAAATAAAAAATTATGGACGCAGGATCCCAGCCATACGGTCAAGGACCACCAGCAGGCCGATCACGTGGCCCCGCATCACTTGGACGCACCCGGCTAGGTCCGCCAAACGCCTCTGGTCCTCTGTGGGTTAGAAAAGTGTGGGGCTTAATACATAATTTAAGAAACACCCAGAAAAAACAAGCAAAACAGAGCTATCCAAAAATGACAATAGTGTGACCAAAAGCACATTTAACCAAAAAAACCAAAGGACACAAAAATGGACACCCAAAAAAAAAAGAAAAAAAAAAAAAACTGTTTTGCCATGTGGGATATGTGTATGGGGAAATCAGCAGTAAAAGGTAAAGACAAACAGAGATATACCCAAACTTGTGACAAACCAAAAAAAGGAAAAGGCACAGACACAGGATTAGATCAAAACATTTTAAACCACAAAAAAGGATAAAAGGGAAACATACCGTTCAGAATGACGGCTGGCCCAGAACCAACTCCCTCATCCTCCTCGGAGGTGGCCACATTCCCCAATGAGGTGGGAGGGGTGATGACGGATTCCGGCGAGGGGGTAGTCACGAGAGGGGTGGTTGGAGGGGAGGGGGAATTGGGATGGAGGGGAAGTAGCGCAGAGGGATGTGCGACAGGGTCTGGGCAGGCTGGGGAGGAGGGGGAATTTAGGGTATTTTGGGGAGAGGATGTTTGGCTGGGGGTTGGGGAGAGGGGCCGAGAGCGCCGTCTTTGACGGCGATGATGCTGCAGTCTTCGCTCTGCCCCTAAATGATGGAAAACAAATTGAGGTTAGTTTAGAACATCACCTTGTTAAACGCTAATTGTTGAACCCCAAAAAATGTAAACATGCACATGCAGATATGACTACAAAGAATAAACAGCCCATCCATGAAAACATGCACATGCAGATATGAGTACAAATAATAAATAGGCCATACATGAAAACATGCACATGCAGATATGAGTGCAAATAATAAATAGGCCATACATGAAAACATGCACATGCAGATATGAGTACAAATAATAAATAGGCCATACATGAAAACATGCACATGCAGATATGAGTACAAATAATAAATAGGCCATACATGAAAACATGCACATGCAGATATGAGTACAAATAATAAATAGGCCATACATGAAAACATGCACATGCAGATATGAGTACAAATAATAAATAGGCCATACATAAAAACATGCACACGCAGTTAGGGCCACAAAGATAAACATGAAAACCAAAGTCAAATAAACTTACTTTCCGCTATCTGCATGCGAAAGCATGCCAGCAAGCGGGGCGTCCGCCGTTGCAGGTCGGACCACCTGCGCTCCAGCTGGCCGATTTGGCGGCGTGAGCCGAAGGAACGCAGGCGGCCACGTACCTCCGCATATGCGGAACGCTTTTCCCGATTGGTGATGGGGGGAGGCTGGCTGGTGATCCGCCTGTCCATCACCTCGGTTAATACCAGGAGCTCGCGCCTGGTGAATGCCGAGGCTCTCATGATGGCAATGGTGTATTTTTAATAAAACAATTTAGTAAAGACCAGAAAAAAAATTTGATTGGCTAATGTATTTGGGTAATTAACAGGAAAAATTCTATTGGTTAGTGTATGAGCCATGTGTTCGACAGGGCCACAAATCTATTGAGAGTTATGATAGGCTTGATGCAGTGACATGCGTAAGCTAATTTAAATAAAGAAATTAACCCAGTAAAATATGCGTGGGTAAAAACACAGAAAACAAATGGATAATTGCCTCAAACATGTATTTTGACAAATAAAAGCGAATGTTTAAGCCGTACGTATTCTGCGGGTAAACACAAACACGGACAAGAGTAAAGTTTATTGCATGTCCAAAAAAAAATAAAAATAAATTTTGACGAGCAATTAAGCTAATTGATATATTGATTGGCATGATACGATTGAGGGAGGTAGGCAGAATAAACGAGCAGGTAATCGGAATCTGATAGGCCCACTTCCGGTTTGTACTTGTGCGTGCGTTCCCTGCAAGCCACATTGGGGATGTACGCTCGCTATTTGGCACGCTCGTTAGCTAGAGGAGGGGTCGGTAGACTTTGGGGAGGAAGTTTAGCTGCGTTCGAAATTACGAGCGAGCGCTTAAATTAACATATTTCGGTACGTACGCCGAACGTACGAGCGGCCACTTGCGTCCGGCTCTGAATGAGGGCCTTAGTACCTACAAAATTTTTTTTTTTTACCGCTGAAGGCAATTTTAGGAAGTTGTTATATTGATAAACAGAGCAGAATGGGAGTAAAGGTGCTAATCCACTTGCCGACTGAGGAAGGTTTGAATGATTACGACCTGTAGGTGCCCACACTGAACGACATGTAGTTCTGCGCAGGCATCCTCCCTCATCCCCGAACAAGCCCAATCTGTCATTATCGGCAGATTGACCAGCATGTTCAGGCGATTATTGATGTTGGAAATGACCAGCAGGAGCGCGCATCGCTGGTCGTTTCTGACATTGAACTGCCCAATTTATGCATGATTAATGAGTGATTGAACGATTCCAATGTCATAATCGTTCAATCGCTCTGTTTAATCTGCAAGCAGATACGCGGCATTAGTCTGTCTCCACACTAAAAGATAGTAAATTATCTAAAGAAGACTCATTTAAATTTCTTGTCACTTTAGAGCATTTGAATGACAGCATTAAAGAATCTCACCACAGATCAAGATTTAATTAATGATCTTAAGGCGTAACTAGGTTATTTGGAGCCCAGGGCAAATTTTAAAAAGGAGCCCCTCGTGGGCATGACCACATACCTCAAGGGGCGGGGCCACTGAAAAATGGGGCATGTCAACATGACACACACACCTGTGGATTCACAACTCTCCCTCATTGTCAGGGAGATTCCCTGAAATAGTAGCAATCTCCCTGTCTCCCTGAAGAGTCTAGCAATCTCCCTCATTGAACCTTACCCCCATTATGTAGCTGTTATATTAAAAAAAAACAGATATATACATTCAAATGGGATCATTAGTATAATTTCCCTGCATTGGTTATAAGGCACAATGATCCCTATGGCTACATGCATCTTCTGAGAAGTATCAGTGTGTTTTCATCAACAAATAGATCTTAGTGACTGCTTTGGGGCTCATTTACATGTGGATGTAAGGCAATGTTATGACATGCCTCTTACATGTAGTAGTACACGTCCACTTTACCACCGCGCCATAGGTGCTGTTTTCACAATCTCCCTGAAATGCTTTTTCAAAAGTAGGCAAGTATGGTGTTAATATAAATATCAATGGTACCAATGTATTGGGAGCAATGACAGCTATGGTGGACCTATTAAACCTTGTACTTTGGCAGGGTCGAAACTAGGATATCTGTCACCCGGTGCAAGGCAGCAATTTTGCGCCCCCTCCCTTCCCGTACCTGGATTTTGTCCTTGCTCCTCCATAAGGCAGTGCACTAGTCAAACGTCAATGGTATAGTGACACATACATGCTTGTTGCCAGGGGGTTCCATGCTCGTTGACAGGGGGTTTCAAGCTCGTTGCCAGGAGGTTTCATGCTCGTTGCCATGGGGTTTCATGCTCGTTGCCATGGAATTTCATGCTCGTTGCCAGGGGGTTTCATGCTCGTTGCCAGGGGGTTTCAAGGGAGAAAATGCAGCTTTCAGCACCTTATACCAGCACTTGTGCTGGCCTAACAGACACTAGAGGTCCAGTAGTGTCTGTCTCCTCCTTGGCGGTGGCCATTTTTGGATGGCCGTTTTCAGCAGAGTTCATGCGGACGGCTAGACCACATGATATCTGCTGAAAATGGCCATCCAAAAATGGCCACCTCCAAGGAGGAGACAGACACTAGAGGTCCAGTAAGGACCTCTAGAATTTGTCTCCTCCTTGGCGGTAGCCATTTTTTAATGGCCGTTTTCTGAATCTGCAGCCCCCAAGCCACCATGAGTCAGCCCTTTTTCACCCCCTGCATTTTGGCACCCGGTGCACGTGCACCTCTAGCCCCCCCCTAGCTGCACCCCTGACTTTGGCATGATAAAAGCCCCCATGTAAATTTGCTATTGATTCGAGCAGGTACAGTACAGGCATGTGATGTTAGTCACTGAAAGTCAGTCCAGATTTACAGAGTTAAAGGTAAATTGATTTTTGTTTAATGAATACAATGATCAGTGTTGTATGAGTCACGTTGCCCCCTTACCAAAGGCAATATAAATGTCCAGAATACACTGTCCCCTATATGAGAGAAGCTGTTAAAGAACTTGTAAGTCAATGTGTGGTTATAAAAGGTAAATTATCTTGCAACTCATCACTCTGGAAGATTAAAAAATGTGATGGGTCATATAGCTTAATCCTGGATTTGCGTTCAGTGAATCAGTACACACCACACGTTGCTTATTTATCAATCATCCCTAAAATAATGGTTTAACTACGGAGCTATGTGCAAGTCTTTTCTTGTCTCTTAACATGTGCCATTAGATGTGCACTTACTTTTGAAAATCAGCAGTATTTGTTTATCAGAATATGCCAAAGGTTTTTGCAATATTTGTGAATTCAAACAGAAAATGCAAATGAAACCAGAGAATGTGTGCAGAGCATTGCAGGATGTAGGTATAAATTTTAAATGTCAAAAGTACAGTTGATGAAAACTGAAATTGGAAATTCTTAGTTTAACCTTATAAAGCCAAGCGAGGTAACTAGGTGCAAAAAGATTGAAAATGATTGAGGAAACGCCACTCCCAGATGTTGCCCACAGCAACTAATTTAGTAAATATACTCCTATAAGTCACCATCTTTGGAAGCTTTTGGTAAACAACTAAAACAAGCATTGTCAAAAGCAGCTGTTTAGATCAGTCCAGATCTAAAGGTGCGCATCCACTACCCGACTATGGAAAGACAGTACGATTACGACATTGTAATCGTACAGTTGTTCTTGTTCTTGAACGATATGTTGTTCAGTGTAGACACCCCCCTTCATCCCTGAACATGGTCAATCTGTTGTTATTGGCAGATTGACTGGCATGTTCAGGCAGGGCTGCCATTAGAAATTGTGGGGCCCGGGACTGACAAAATAGGCAGGGCCCCTGGGCCCTCCACCACCCTTCCCCCGCTACCGCTAAGTTTCATGAGTCATAATTTACCTTATCGCCTTGAAGAATGAGCCTTCCTTCTGCCTTCTCCTCCAGGTCTGTCTGGCACTGCCCCTCACACGCCACGGCACCCCTGACATCTTCAGTTCCAGCGGCGTGTCATGAAGTCACGCGCACCGACTCCAAAGGTAAAAAAATTTGTATTGAACATGGGCAGGGGCAAACGCAGAATTTTCTGGGGGGGATCTCGGTCTCTATCTACATATACATATATATATTACATATAATATATACAGTGTATAGCAAACATGTGTATATATATATATATATATATATATATATACACACACACACACATATTATACAGTATATAACAAACATGTATATATTATATATAACACACATATCCATTAACACATACATAGTGTGTATGTGTATATATATATATATTATATAGTATACACACTAACACATGCATACACATACAGTATACACTCTTGCACACATACATATATATATATATATATATATATATATATACACTAACATACATACACATACAGTATACACTCTCACACATACATACACACATATACACACTAACATACATACACATATATACACTGTAACACATACATACACATGCTAAAACACAGTACATACTAATTAGTACTTACATTTTGATGCAACAGGAGGTTGCTAATGACGGCGGGTACCTCACATCATTAGGCCCCGCCCCCTCCACAATACCGTGATTTACGGTTGTATGGGGCGGGGCTTGTCACCTTGGCTCCGCCCCCAATGCATTCACAGGCTGTAGAGGGGAATCGGCCTGGCCCATGGGAAGGGGAAGTGTGTGCTGTGCATCGGGGGATGGAGCGGGCACGGGCCCCCTCCTGTACTGCCATGTCCCGGCAGTCCCCCCCTTATGCGGCCCTGTGTTCAGGCGATGATTGATGTCGGAAACGACCAGCAGGAGCGCGCATCGCTGGCCGTGTTCAACATAGTGCACGATTTGTGCATGATTAATGAGCGATTGAACGATTACAATGTCATCATCGTTCAATCGCTCATTAAAATCGCCTAATGGATACGCGGCTTAACACAGCTTTTTTTCTCTCCAGGACAAGAATCTATCTCAGCAGTATTACTGTAGAATTGGCCTAGACACTGCACACCCTGCACCCATATTATTTTAAACTTAGCTGTCCGTGCTACCACAGCGGGTGTCAGCGCTGCTCAGAACACCGTAAAATGGCAGCCGTGGCCATTTTCCCGGTGTTCTGCGCATGTGCAGTAGACTGCGGGCACACTCTAGTGCCCAGAGTTTACTGTGCATGCACAGAATGCAGCAAAAATGTCTGCTGCGGCCATTTTCCCTGCGTTCTGCGTATGCGCAGTAGACTCCGGGCACGCTCTAGTGCCCGGAGTCTACTAATGCTCCGGTGGCTGGCGCCCCCTTCTCTCTTAAGACGCCCCTGCCTAGACAAGCAGACTAAATAGAGTCTAAGGGCCTGATTCAGGTTGGTTCGCAAGGCTGCATTCGCATGCACTCCGCTCGGTGCGAAAATATGCTAATGAATGCAATCGCACGGCAGGCGCAGCACTATACCAAGACACCCATCACTGTATAAAGCCTGCCTACTTCCCATGACATGCATCCGCAAGTCAGCAAAAACATTGGTACCATTGAATTACATCAGAACCATCCGCACAGTTGTGGTTGACCTGACCCTACCGCAGAAACTACTAAACTTCCTGTCACCATCTAGACCTTCTGCCAGGGTATGCTATCACTGAGGTTTAATTATGCATGCTTCTATAATGGCATTTAAATGCCCAGGCACGTCTGCATTTCTCAGACTCAGCATGCTCACTGCGATCGCTTCCCGATGCAGAATGCAAACTTAGACTGGCTGTGTGTGAATGCAGCCTTGTTAACCAGCCTGAATTAGGCCCTAAGTTCAAACTCTTAGGGTACTTCTCAGAGGCGTATTTAAAGAGGAGGGGGCATATTCTCAGGCTCCGTCCAGGGCCCCCTCCTCTCTACCCGGCAGCCGGCAGCACACTGAGTGCAGCAGTAGACTCTGGGAACTAGTCTGTGCCAGGGTGTACTGCGCATGCGCATGCGCAGGTCACCGTGAAAATGGCTTGTGCAAAATGCCAGGCAATTTCCAGGCAATTTTTTACAGCTGTGCTACCACCGACATGGGACTCCCGAAAGGTAAGTATTGAATAAATGGGTGCAGGGTGTGTGATGTGGGTCGCCATGGACCCAGTGGCACACGTGCACCGCACACTCTGCCCCATTATAGATATGCCACTGGTACTTCTCTAAACTGCTTTCCCCAATAGAGAGAGGTTTTACACCTGGCATGAAACATTGGGCGTACACTGGACAGTGAAACTGACAAACTATACCACAGGTTTTTGAAAAGAAATGATGCTAACACCACATTGTTATATACAAAAATGATTCATTGAGAAAGTTTTGCAACATAGTTGCTGGATTTGGAAGAGAAGAGTTTGGAAATGGAAGTTGGAGACAGGTACCCTTTGGCAGAAATAATGCAGATGCAGTGCCACAGGCATGACTGTGTGGTGGAGCATGAGATTAAGGGGTCTATTCATGTACAACATGAAGTGGCTTCTAAAAGATCTCACTATATAATGCATCAGATCGATGTGTTATATAGTGAAGTTTAGTAGCCATTCATGTAGACCTCTCTGACATCATCCTGCAGTGTCCAGCCTCTCCGCAATCCCTGTACGCAGTGAGAAGACAGACATATTGGGAGCCCGATACGCCTGCTTCCCACTGCGCATGTACCGGCATCTTAGAGCAGGTGAATCAGTATGGCACGCAAAACAGGGCTCTTCTCTGCTTAATAAATAAACTTTTATGTCTGCTTCTCCATTCTCCTCTACCTTGGAGGAAAAAGTCCCACATGTGGATGACAAGGCACTGGAATAAAGGACAACGTGCATTATGTCACACATCATGCCATGTGGACGCCTAATCAACAATTACTACTAAGTACAAGATGTAAGGTCTGCTCAGATGGAAGTACTGATGTTAAGACTCACCAGTGTTCACCAATGGGGGCTGACGGATGGCCTGCAAGGAGTTAACCTGCCTGATCAGCTGCAGCTGGTTATCGGCCCTTATAAACTATTAGGAATTCAATCCCGGGATTGAAAAAAATCGGAATTGATCAATGCTGGTTGCCCGCAGCTCACAGACATTAAGCTAATTGAAATGGCTATTAAGATAGTTGCTGTCCTTTGATCTGCTCAAGCTGTAGGAGGCCTGGGGCAGCATCTGTGGTGACTGTAATAGTGCTCAATGCTGCCCCCGGACTGAAGACAAGCCGCACATCTTAATCTCCCGGGATTGAAATCCCACCATTTTTTGCCCTAAATCTCAGCATTGGCTTCCCTATAAATTACCCACTGACTGTGGCTTGTCATTGATGTTTCTGTTCCTATTGCAGCTTCCAGTGTTATCCAGAAATCCTGCCCAGCTCTGTTCACAGCTACCAGCTTCCAGTGCTTTAGGGGTGTTCGATGAGTGCGTCGAACAGGGGCGCCACCCATAGGGGGTGCACCACTCCCCAACATCCCGATTTCAGCAGGACGGTAGTGTACTGCTGTTCCACCCGTGGGCTGAAGTGGCCCGTGGGTGGTCAAATCGGGAGGTTGGGGACCCCCACCACCGCACAGACCCCGGAGTCTGAATGGATGCTATGCGCGGCATCAATTCAGTGATGGGAGAGGGCTGGGGGAAGCCCAGCTAGTGAGGCTCCCCCCAGCCTGACATTATTTGGAGGCATGCCATGCGGGCATGCCTCCAAATAATGGCGTGTAGGGGGCAGTGGCCTATGGTAATTAGGCCACACACCCATTTCCTGTTGGGGCGCACTGTAGAGAGCCGGCACAGAGTGCTCCAACCCTGGGAGGCGGCCCTGTTCCTGAAAACTTGCTCTGCGATGTTCCACAGCATCCAGCATACCTACAATATATTCTACAAGGGTGTTTACCAAGTGTAAATTGAGCTAAGTGCTATTGTTCTGAGGCTCCTTTTTACCTGCATTTTCCTAGTGTGTGATCTCCCAGTGGATATCCTGTGTTCTGTTCCAGGACTATTTGCCTATTATGTTTAAAATGGACTTTGTACCTGCTGTTTGAAGCCTTTGTCTACATTGTTTCCCATACACTCTAAGCATACCTCCCAACAGTTCTGCTTTTAGTGGGACAGTCCTGCTATTTAGTGACTATCCCGGTGTCCCACCCACCGGCTGCAGTATTCCACGGTGGGGTGAAGTTGGGGAGATCACTTCACTGTGAGGGGAGAGCCTGCAGCAGTCCAGCATCTCTGGGAGCGCTGGGCTCACCCCCTGAGTGATGTAAACAGGGGTATACCGCAGGACCACTCCCCTTTACTGATAGACCACTCCCACGGTACATTGACATTTATTCTATAGGCTCTCTGCCATTGGCAAAGGGCACATTTACAGTAAGCATGCACTAGTGATAGCGTTTTTTTTTTTTTTTTTTAATGGACATAAGTTTTACCATCTACAAATAACATAGCTTGACAACTGCATCTTTACTCTGGATAGACAGTTTTTTGACAATGGGGATTTCCAAAAATCATAGTCAGACAATGGTCCACATTTTATTGGACAAGTCATGAAACTCATGTGTGAGTAAAGGCAGAGGTTCCCAAACTCAGCCATTATAGCCCAGGTTTTAAGGATATCCATGCTTCAGCCCAGGTGACTTAGGGCCTAATTCAGAGCCGCTCGGTGCTAGTGAGCGCTCGCTCTGAATCAGGGCGGGGATTTTTTTTTTACCAGGCCGCATTTTTGAGTGGCCTGGAGCCCGTCGCAATTATCACGACCATCGGGCTTGTGAGGAGACCCTGTGGTAGGGTCTCAGCTCTCGCAAGCCCGAGTGGACTCCCTGCTCTAATAGAGCAGGAAGTCCACTACTGACATCATGAGTGATGTCCACTGCTGATGTCCACTACTGATGTCCACTAATGACATCACGAGTGAATCAGGCCCAATGTCTGTACACCCTGCATTTGCGGAAAGTCATCGGCTTGCCAGGACCGATGAACATTGTGTAGCACTGACGTTGCAAGTGAATCTATTGGGTTTCTGAACGATAATAGGCTCCAGGTGATGTGTACACACTGTGTAATAATCAAACCGACCGACTGAGAATTGGATGTCTGGCACAATTATTGCACAGTGTGTACCTAGTTG
This sequence comes from Taudactylus pleione, assembly GCA_031769625.1. Classification (NCBI taxonomy): domain Eukaryota; kingdom Metazoa; phylum Chordata; class Amphibia; order Anura; family Myobatrachidae; genus Taudactylus; species Taudactylus pleione. The sequence goes on from JAUIMM010000217.1 coordinate 4,847,765, forward strand.
AACACCTGATTAGGTCAGTGATAACAATTACTCTACACTTTCCTAGAAAGGAACACAAGTTACTAATAAGCAATTCAAGACGACTGGTTCATACGATGACAATTGGAAAGGTCCATTTGTTGTTTTCCAGAAATTAGCAGAAACTGTGCTTTTGGTTGAAAGAATAGGAAAAATTGATTGTTTATTAAATCCCGGCCCTGGAAATCCGAAGCCGCAGAATTCTGACGGGGCAGGTAAGTAGGCTAACCCTACCATTCTCCCCCCCTAACCCTCCCTTGATGATGCCTAACCTTAAAACTCCCGGGGTGGTGCCTAAAACTAACACCCCCTCCCCGCACCCTAAACCTAACCCTCCCAGGTGGGTGCCTAAACTCCCCTTCCCCCAGACAAACCTTAACACTCCCCGAGGGGCCTCACCCTAAGTCTCCCTGGGTTGCCTGAACCCAACCCTCCCCCCAGCGGCTAAGTGCTAACATTGCCTGCTTACCTTCATTCGGGAAGCCGTCTGTGGGGATTCCGGCATCAGGCTAAAGATAGGTGTCGGGATTTAGATGCCTATCTTCAGTACCAAGTCGGGATTTAGACGCCGGGATTTCCTCAGACGGCTTCCCAAGCATCGGCATTCTGACTACATCCCCTTAAAACTGTACACATTGATCAATGCAAGTTAAAAAGAAAACATTTGCTTGATTAGATCTCATACTGTCACTTATAGTACAGAATAAGCTGGAAGAGTAAGCTTATAAACTATAAGACATCACATTCTAGTAGCTCTTGTGAGGTTTCTGCAAAAAAAGTATCCCTGCATTTGCTAGAAAGTATAAACAACATACTCGCCTTGAACCCACTACTCATATGCTTGGATCACCGAAAATAAAATGGACAGGAAAAGATTTTGATCTCAGGAAAACAATTGAAGATGTAGAATAAAAGAGAAACAACAGACAAGACCTGTCAGCAACTGAAGATTCTGTAAAGACTTATAAGATTTCAAAAATAATATCTGGGATACCTCTGTTTTGATATATAGCAATGTTGATATTACTTTATTTAGTTTTTTCTACTTGAAATGCTATATGGTCTAACAATGCTTGGCTTACAATGACTAAACAATACTCAAGCTAACTCATGTTACAAACTGTTGGGTGTGTGCACATGTTCCTGAGTACACAGATGGAGGTTTTCCTACAGCAGCTGTTCCACTCGATCTAGAATAGTATACGGAAAGGTTCTGTTGCAGGTATGAATAACTATTACAGTATTATAAATGGAAACATGCTTACTAATTGTAGCAATGCTCCTAGAAATTAGACTACACATATTACACTTACTGATTCTTGTATTGGCTATGTCTGCTTTACTAACAAAGAAACATCCTAATAAGTAATACCCCTTTCACACATATCAAGAAACCCAGGATTTTGCCGGGGGATGGCAAAACTATCCTATTAACTAACCTATGTCTGAAAGGGTCCGACCCGAGTTGACAGTCACGGTTCCATGCCCCCTCAATTGACCAGGGTTATGCCCAGAACTTGAAACTTGCCTCGCCTTATGTCTGAATGGTGTGACCAGGGTTTTTAGACCAGGGTCAGAATGAAAAGGAGCTCATTGGATGTTCAGGGCTGCCTTAGGCTGTTACTGATGACCTCATCAGTGGCAGACATCACAGGAAGCCAAGAGGACTGCATGTCCTCAGGAGAGCTGTGCTTATAATTTAAAAATGGCACATTGGAAGGATGAAGAGGTGAGAGAGCTATTGGCAGTGCGGGAAGAGGAGGAAATAAAGTCCCAAATAACAGCGACACCGAAGGACACGACAGCAATATCGCCAAGATCCTGTGTGCCAGGGAGGGGAAGAAAACTCAGCAACAGGTTGTCAGCAAACTGAAGTCTATTTGCAATCAATACAGCAAGGTCCATGACCACAAGAGAGATGAGAGTAGGGCTGGACACATGAAGTGGCCTTATTATGAGCTCTGTAGTACTGTTTTAGAAAACTCTGCACTATCAAACCCTATCACCTTGTCCTCCTCAAATGGTGCTGCTATGCAGACAGGGATGCCAAGTTCAACTCCGGAGAGAAGTCAACAGAGCCCGCCATCATCGCAGTTGCTATATAAGGATGATAGTGACTTGGATTCATCTGTGCACAGTGAAGAGCCAGCTGAAGCCACCTTAGAGGTGCCAGTAAAGCTACAGACACCAAGAGCAGAGTCTTAGGCAGAGACCCAGGCAGAGAGGCCGGCGTTACACACAAACAGTAAATTACCCTGTATTCACTGCATAACACACAATTGTTTTTTCCTCCAAAAATAAAATACAAAATATGCTGCAACCCCTAACTTAAAAATATACAAAATACAATATACATAAAAAACTGCGAACACTAACCTAAAAACCGTATCTGTTGCAGCAGAAAGCTAGTGTGCAAATGGAAGAACGCTGCTAGCACAGTTCAGCTTGCAATATATTCTGGTATTGTTAGAAGATACATTCAATTGTAATTAAACATAGAAATATTGCTGAAATACTTTCTCCACTCTAACTTAAAATCTTGTGTGCAAGGGGGGTGAAGAAAACGCACCAGCAATTGTTAAACAAATTTCAGTCAATTCTCAAGCAAGAACTGATGAGTTTTTTTTTTTTAAATTGTTTTCAATGTTCTTACGAGGACCAAGAAAAAGTCCAAGATGGAGCTTGACACAAGAGACATAGCACATATAAAGGGGAATTCAATATCCGAGATTTTACCTGCATTAAAGTATCGGGCGCGCGCCCGCTTATCCCCGTATTCAATATGAAATTAACGAAAATGGGAGCCTGCGAAGTTGGATTTGCGTAAAGTTACGAATTTTTCCTTAAAAAAATTGTAGGACCCCCTAAAGATGTAAAAACATGGGGGATCACTATGGGTACCCCCGTTTTAGCCTTTAAATGAAAGTCGGGGATTTAAATAGCCGCAGCAGGTGTTTTTTCCCGACATTGAAGAAGTGATGCAGAAGAGCACTTAGGTTAGTTTTTTCGTTTTTTTAAGTGGTCCCATCAAATTTGGGGTACATGAAAATGGGTACTAGCATATTTTTAAGTCCCTAAAGTAAGTTTTAAAAAATTCTGCAATTGTGCACCTGCCGCTATAAATCTATTCTAGAAAACACCTGCCGCATACATGCAGAATAGCCCTGAACCTATTTCCCTATTGTTAAACAATTTTTTCCCATTTTTTTTTTTCACCCCAATTTTTAAATAAATTTTTTGGGGTGTCCCTATTTTTTTAAAACTTTTTTTGACACAGTTCTTCTTTAAATGTCATTCCCAGGGGTGCAGGCTATTTTTTTTAAGCCTGCACCCCTAAACACCAATTCTGCACTTTTTTTCGACACCTTTTCAATGGTGAAAAGTTATCCCCGTTTTTTAACAAAGACTTTTCGAACCTGCGAAAAGTCTTTGAAATTGAATATGGTGGAAAACTAAAACCTGCGATAATGACATCATAAGTGCGATATTAACGCAAAAACTGTGTTTTCGCTCCCATATTGAATACCCCTGATAGGGTTCTATTTACTAAGCAGTGTTAGGAGACAGAGTGAAAAGTGATAAGAAAGTGATAAGGTGCCAGCCAATCAGCTCCTAACTGTCATTTTCAAACACAGCCTGTGAGATGACAGTTGGGAGCTGATTGGCTGGCACCTTATCACTTTCCACTCTGTCTCCTAACACTGCTTAGTAAATAGACCCCATAGTTTGTGAGCAGCTTCGAGAAATGGATGCAGCAATGCAGGTCCAAGAAGATGCCAGGATGTAGCGATTTTATGAAATTCGAAGAGAACTGCAAAACTCTTTTCTTCAAATATCGGCCGTATGGTGCATACACACGGTCAGATTTTACTTCAGATCTGAACGATAACAATTTAAAAAAATCGTTCAATTGTTCATATCTGAAGGAAAATCTGACATATCTGACATGCCTGAACGATGGACGATGAACGATGCGCGTTCCCGATGGTCAGATAACGATATCTGACATCTGATGTGTTTGCAGTCAGACTTGGACGATTCCGTTCATTTTAATGCAGTCAAAAATCGTTCAAATCGTTCAAATCTTTGGTAAAATCGTTCATCTGACAGATCTGACAAATCTGACCGTGTGTATGATCCAATACAGAAAAGGGTCAGTCAGGATCATGAGAGGGTCTGTCATGACAATCAACTTTTTTCTCAGTTTGAAAGCCACACACCACAGTATTTATGATATCCTCAGTATACACAGCAGCCTCAAACTCCCCCAAATTATGTAGAGGATGCTTATAGGAATGTGTGTACAACATTCCAACTTTTTTGGACTCAGCCACACCTAGTACACCACAACCCACTGGCCCAAATCAGAATCCTGATTTCACTGTTTATAGGAATTTTTAATAAATGCTGTTTGTATTACATGTACATGGAAAGGGGGAGGGGGCTTGGACTGCACAGCCTCCTCTCCCTATCCTCTATATTTGTGAACATATTGTACACTTGAAGGCTGAGACTCCTGCTGCTTGGTATTAGCACCACACCCATCTGCCCGTAGGTGATTTATTGTCAGCACAGGTTCCTCCATTGCTGTCTACATATTAGAATGGGCACTATTATAGGCAAGTCCTGGATAAATTGACATAATGTGTTAGTTCTAGGGATGTTAGGAATCCATCTGATGGGGTTCACCTTGACGTGGTAGATGTGCAAACATCTTTGGCCAAACATGTACTAAGAACCTCACTTATACTCCATGGTAATTGTAGAGTTTATCAGGATTATTTTGAGTATCATTATTCTTAGTACTTAGAGTGTGCACCTGCATTCTCTGTTCCCTGCATTTTATCACGTTTTGTCAATGTTTTAGTTGTTTTCTGATAAGTGTAGCCTTTGTTTTAGGCACATTATATAATGTGTATGTTTAAAAATGATTGTTAATTTATCCGTCCAACCATTTTATTTTTAATTGACACTTGCGAGTGCCGGTTCCTTATATAGGTTTATGCCTTATGTCAAGGCAAAGTTTTTTGGGGGGATGACTGGTAGTTTTTGTATGCCAAATATTGCAGATTTCTTGTATTTATGATATCGTTATGTATATGCTCATATGCACATAATAAGAGCAGAACCTTACATGATTCCGCATATGAAAGAAATATGGGAGTCAATACATCGGAATAAACATATTTGATTGAAAAACTCCTATGTGTCAATTTTTTTCAATGACTTCACACTAAATGCCAGGGCAGACCCAGCTTATGTCTGAAAGGGGTCAACCTGGACATTTTTCAGGTCTGGGGTGTAGTGTGAAAGGGGATCTCAGAGCAATGACCTCGGTTGTACCCGTGTTGAAAAACCCGGATCACAGACATGTATTTGCTGGGGCATACTGTATGTCTGAAAGGGGTATACATGTGATTTTATGGTATGCTATCAAGATAATTCAGCACAATAGATTCTTAGTAATGATTCAATTAGAAATCTTGATTTTACTATGCCAGAATGATTTACTAATGCTTCATACTCTTCTACTGTTTGTACTACTCTTTTGCTTAGGATATTGCCAACTCCTTATCTTTTGGTTTGTGGATTAAATGCTTATAAGTGTCTTTCCCAGTATAGGTCAGGGAGCTGCTATCTAAGGGCCTGGTTCAGAGATGGACGCAGTAGCTACAAACATTGTGACTTTGTATGCAGCGACTGTGCTAAAATATGCTAATGCCTGCGCCTTGGGTAAATAAGCGCTTCCTGCCAGCTTCTGTGATCTGCGTGGAAATTGGGCATCTAAGTAACCCTCGAGTTACTCAGCATGACCAGGAAACTCACTCTGCTGAAGCCAGTGGAGCTGCATCCATGGATGCAGCCACTTGCATCAACACACCCAGAAAACAGGAGCGACACGTCCCAATTTTCTGAAATGCTAGCTGTCGCCACCGCTTCCCCATCCCCATACAGTGCCAGCATGTCAATCATGCTGTGCCTTAGTGGGCACTGTGGCAGTCATCGCAGATATAGATCTGCACATGGGCAGTACAGATCCTGGGCATGTGCAGATCGACAACTATCGGAGATGTATGTAAGTATGTATGTATGTAGGTTTCAGTACATCTCTGAATTAGGACTGAAGCATACTTGCCGACATGTAGCTCCCTCCTTCCGGGAAGGAGCTGTCGGTCAATCTCGGCGGGGGGGTGGGTCGCGGTAAAAGGGGCGTGGCCTGTAAATTACGCAAATTTGGGGGAAGAGCTTAGGGCGTGGTAGTCTGATCATGGCATTGTGGCCCCGCCCCCTCTTCACAATGCCGATATTAATGGCATTGTGAAGCAGGGGGCGGGGCCACGATGATGCAATTCAGCGCAAATCGTGTCACCGGCCCTCTGCTGCCAGGGATTTACACTGTAAGGGGAGGGGGATGGACGGGCCGAGAGCGGCACACGATTTTCGGAAGGTTCCTGGCCGAATCGGGAGGATAGGCAAGTATGGACTTAAGTTATGTGATACCTGCTAGATAGCATTCATATCTTTATCCAAAGAGGAAATTAGACATTTTAAGAAAAGGGCTTTGATCAGTAAATCTGAAGGCGTAATTGGTGCAGCTTTTGCACCATATGAAGTGTATTTATGAATAAAGCTGTGAGTGACTTATCAAACAATTTGGATGGAATAGATACTGTACCATTGCTTTATAAAAATAATAACTATACAACTTACAGTGACTAGAGCTGTTACATTACAAAATAGAATGACTTTGTTGTCCAGTAAAGGTGGAATATGTCCTTTAATTAGACAGGGATGTTGTACTTTCACACATGATAACAGAGCTGATATCAAATAGAACATTGATCAAATAAAAGAAGAGGCAAGAAAACTGCGAGTGGCTGACAATTGGGGTCTATCCTCATGGTTTGGTGCACTTGGTGCCAGTATAATCCAGGGCTTATTTATTACTGACAGCACATTTCTATGCTTACATGTTTTATTATGTCTTCATCACTTGTCAACCTCAGGTTAAAAAGTATTTTCTACTTAGAAGTAGAAACAGAATTAGAAACGGAGCAATGTGATACAATGCATACAAAATATAAATTATGATTCAGCCATATTGCTGTAGCTCTATATTATCAAATTATATATGCATATAGATCATTTCTTTATTTTAAGGAACATTATTATGACAAGATTTGAGGAACAAAGATTTAAAGAAGCTTCCACTGACCTCTATCTGTGAAATGGATGTTTCTGGGTGGTGACTGGGAGGTGACTATGCGATTGCACTGAACTCATCCGTCTCATGGAAGTGTCATGGGTGCGTCAACTGACTTCAGTGCTCATTCGCAGAGTGCAGACGGGGATGGGACGTCTGTTTCAGACTGACCTTCTGCACACGGTATGGAGCTGGTGCAAATCCTGGTACTAAAGATGACAGCCTACACATGCAGTCACATGGAATAAACAGGAGGATTGTTGTATTAGCATAATGTAGTAAGCAGACAGCTGCGGCCAGATGGAAATACAGCTGCGGATTCAGCTACAACCTCTTAGAGTGCTATCCATCATAAGAAATGTTTGGTATCATATGAATTGTTCTGATTCTCCTTATTGGGAGGCAGTAACAGGTATCCAGGTGACAAGCAATGGGCTACACCTCTGCTTCTCCTTTATAGACGTTTTAGTACATCTACCACCAAGCATATTCCAGGAGGGACTTTTACAAACCGAGGTCATAAATCCTGCATTGTAAATGGATATTAATTCTATTTAATTTCCATCTCACTATTGATTTCCCGTATTGGGCTTTGCACAAAAAGAAACACGAAGGAACAAAGATAAAAAAGGTGAAAGTTCATTTGTCACCTGCAGCTCCTTATTATATTGTCATACTTTAATGTACTGTAGTTTGAAAATCCGTATACATTTTTAATGGGGTTTAACCAGACATAATCCTATTTCTAGTTTCAGTAACTGCATATGTCAGTGCCGGAGGAGAATCTGGCACCTGTTGCAAAGAGAGCAAACTTCTGGATTAAAGCATATTATAGAACAAGATTACAGAGGTTTGAAAAATCTTACAATTTTGCTATAGTTAATTAATGATAGATGGACAGCTTAACTACTGAGTCACAATTCTAGTCAGAACACTGCTCATAGTACAGAATATAGATTAATTTACTGCTTTAAGAGGGGAAAGGATGTAATAATATGGATCTATATATTATGATTTATCTGTGAATGTTTGGTTACAATATTTGCTCTTGATTTGGTATAAAAGATAGACAGAAATTAGATAGACAAAGTCTAGCTAGACAACAGATGTTAGACGGGCAATAGGTCGACATGGACAAAAGGTCGACAGAGCAAAAGGTCAACACAGAAAAGGTTGACATGGATGAAGGTCGACGGGTACACAATGTCCACAGCGTCAAAATGGTAACACAGAAATGGTCGACAAAAAATGGTCTACACTTTTTTTTTGTTTCCTAACCCTAACCCTGTTCTTGGTGCCTAACCCTAACCCTCCGGTAAGTGACTAACCCTAACTCTGAAAAAAAACAAAAACATGCGTTGACCATTTTCCGGTCGACCTTTTGTCTCTGTCGACCCTTATCCATGGTGACCTTTCTGTGTCGACCTTTTGTCCCTGTCGATCTATTGCCTGTGTAACATCTGTTGTCTATCTAGACAATGTCAACCTTTTTAATGTCTATCTATTGACTGGAACCCATTTGCTCTCTCTGGGCCGAATTCAATTCAGTGCGATGTTGAATACCCGCGGGAGGGAGCTACCGCAGCTATTCAATTCAATGTGGTTAGCATTGTTGGGAATGGGTTAAGTCTGAGAGTGCCGGTTATTGTGACTTAACCAGGGTGTTAAGGCACGGTAACCGGCATTTTTTGACTAAACTGGCAAACAGCTGCGCGCCCGACACTTTTGTCTGAGTTTTCCTTGCATTCCCAGGGGGGTGTGAGAAGAAATCCTTTAGCCGCCCTAACAGCTCTGTGTATTGAATAGCTTCAGGAGCTTCCTCCCGCGGCTATTCACCATCGCACAGAATTGAAGTCGGACCTATATATCATCAGTGCACTGTGTATGCACCACATGTTACACTCAGGACTGTCGCTCTGGAAAAATAGGTTCAGGACAGTGGGTGGAGCTATAGAAGAACATATATATATATATATATATATATATATATAAATTCTAATATTTGTCTCTTCACAGGCAGACTCAGTATAGTGCATTCTGTTAAGAATTTTAGTTACATTGGGGGACTTGGTTCTTTCAGCTGTTGGTTCACTAACTTACCTTGCTTTGTTCATAAAGCCTGAACAATGTTGGATGTTTATTACAGTGATGCTTTGTCTGATGCATTTATATGTTTTTTCTTCACAGGTATCCCGCCCCCTATCCCTACGGTGACGGGTATACACACTTGTTGATTGCCACGCCCCCCTTGAGAGTCTCGGGACGTCGGCATTCGGTGCACGCCTTGATGATGTCATCACGCCTCCAATAGTGGTGGTGGCCAGTTTTGCCCAGGGTGTTTGTACTTCTATAAAGGTATGTAAGTGTTTTATATTTGTTGTTTCTGATGACATGAAGTATTTCTTAAAACGTTGAACAAATATACTCAGTGGTCCGGGTCCTTTTTTCCTTGTATTGAAGTTGTAGATCAATCTCCAGGAGTGCCTTCCGTCCCTACATTCTACATTGTATTGGAAGGGCACCCGGAGTGATGATTTCATTTATTGGAGTGCCGGCTATCCTGGCTTTTCTATATTATAAATATATGTATATATTCCATAGACAAAAAAACCTTACAGTTTCACATGTCCATTAAGGCTTCTTAGACATCATCTGAAATTCTACAAAACCTACTGTATTTCTGCCACTCAAACTAAAAAAGCAATGACATTCCGATCATTAAGGCTGACGTGTTCCTTGCACAATACAGATATGACACCCTGTGGTTTACTGAAGACTCTCACAGAGTGAGATTGCTGTCACTCACAAAGTGGTGGAGCTGCTAATTCACAGAATTGTGTGCTCATTGGAATACACACATGCAGTCTATGCAACTGAGGTCTGAGCAGAAGATAGAGGTGTGCAGATGGGATAAGAGTGGTGTGGATGGGGGAAGAGACAGAGTGGTGTGGATAGGGCAGGCAGAAAGGTGTGGAGAGGGGTTGGAGGAATAAGCAGCACTAATGGGGGGGAGCCAAAGTGATGCAGATGGGTGGAAATCACTGCAGATAGGGGGGGACAGAGAGGAATGGTTTGGATGGGAATGAGCGACATGGATGGGGGTACAAAGTGGCATGGACGCGGGAAGACAGAGCAGTGCAGATGGGTAAAGACAGATTGGCCTCCCCCGCATGCTGGAACTTGGAGAACCACAAGTACCAGAAAGGGCATTAAGGTGCTGGTACCTATAGTACACCTGTAAAAGAAATATCAAAATAAAAACATTACCCCAAATGTTTTAATAATTTAGTTTGCTGCAACTTCACTTGGGGGCGGCACCCTTTAAACTCCTTTACATGGCTGCCACCTCCCCAGGACTTTAATGGCATCTTCCATCTTCAGGAGCTCTTCATTGCTCCTCCGCCGCCTCCTCTTCTGTTTCTTGAAGGTTACTTTGCTTTATATTGGTAGCACTGACTGATTGAGGAATAGGATCATTTTTCGAGCTTCCTTTAGCTTCAAATAAATACATGATGTACTGTACTTTATCAACAAATTGTTAAGATAAGACAACATAAGATGAAAATAAATGATAACTGGAGCACAGTATAAGAAAATGTACACCAGACATGCCTGAAACCCTCAGCTGATCACTGACCTTATTTTCCATTTAAGTTAACTCTACATTGCTCCCGTCTGCTAGAATTCCCTAACTGCATTAACCGCTAGCACTAGTTTTAGGAAACTGTTGCCTGATTTCACTACCCGTGAAGAAGTGTTTCTTCATATTACCCCTAAGGATACCGTCCTCCACTTATTCTACTTGACCCCTGGCTCTAACATTTCTTCTTTACTGATACATGTTTTATGAGTGAACATTCTTTAATATTTGAATGTTTATTATAAAAGGAGAAATTCATTAAGTTTGTAACGGTCCTTTAAGTCCTTTTCAGTGCACAAATGTATCTAATAGAAATAGCTTCTAAAGAAATAATTACACAGACTCTGTCTATTGTGAATTACTATAGTGTGATCGCACTGCTGCATACATCAGGTAATCTCATCCAATTATGATTTGTCATCTTGACATCACTAGATCTTGGAAAATATCAGATTATGGGCCTGATATAAAGTTAAACATAAAATTCTGACTTATGCTCAAATGCATACACACACATACATATACACACACATACACACACACACATATGTACACATACATACACACACACACATATACACACACACATATACACACACACATATACACACACATACATATAGATACACACAAAAATACACACACACACACACATATACACACATACATACAAATACACACATAAACGTGCATATACACTCACATACATACACACACACACACACACACACACGTATACACACACATATACACACACATACATATAGTTACACACAAAAATACACACACACACATATACACACATACATACAAATACACACATAAACTTACATATACACACACATATACACACACATACATAGTGTATACACACACATAGATATACACACATACATACATATACACACATACACACACACATATGCACACACACATATACACATACTGTACATATACACACACATACACACACATACATATTAGGGGTGAGCGGGTTCGGATTTCTGAAATCCGAACCCCCCAAGCCCCCCGATCCGAGGCCGATCCGAGTCAGGCTGGACTTTTCCCGCCTGACTTGGATCTGAAATCGAGGCAAAACGTCATCATCCCGCCTTCCGGGTCTCGCGGGTTTTGGATCCTATATAAGGTACCCGCATCGGCGCCATTTTCTCACTCGGCTGTGGACAGTGAAGAGGGAGGGTGGGAGTTAGGGCTGGCTGGGCTGTGTAGTGTAGTGTAGTGCAGAGTAGTGTTGTGCTATGCTGTGCTGCGCTGTGCTGCTGTTGTCCATAGGGGCTGTGTCCACTACTTCAAAGTCCATAGGGGCTAGCTGTGTTGTGCTGTGCTGCTGTTATCCATAGGGGCTGTGTCCACTACTTCAAAGTCCATAGGGGCTGGCTGGACTGTGTTGTGCAGTCAGTTGTCCATAGGGGCTGTGTCCACTCCAAAGTCCTGTGCAGTGTCCCAGTCCTAAAGGGGTGCTGTAGTGTTGTCCAGGGGGTGCTCTGTCCATCAGGGGTGCTCCCCCAAGTGCTAAAAAAAATATTTTTCTGTGTTTGTGAATTGTGTGCACTGTGGCTGCACGTGCATCAACAAAGGAGCAGCGCCAAGCGTGCGCCTGTGTCCCATTAGTAAAGGGCCAGCTGGCTTGTCTATTAAAGGGTGCTGTAACCCCCAAAGTACACTCCAAACAAAAAATATATATATTTTCTGTGTTTGTGAATTGTGTGCGCAGTAGCCGCACGTGCATCAACAAAGTAGTGCCAAGCGTGCGCCTGTGTCATAAGTAAAAGGCCAGCTGGCTTGACCGTTAAAGGGTGCTGTAACCCCCAAAGTACACTCCAAACCAAATAAAAAAATATTTTCTGTGTTTGTGAATTGTGTGCGCAGTAGCCGCACGTGCATCAACAAAGTAGTGCCAAGCGTGCGCCTCTGTCATAAGTAAAGGGCCAGCTGGCTTGACCGTTAAAGGGTGCTGTAACCCCCAAAGTACACTCCAAACCAAATAAAAAAATATTTTCTGTGTTTGTGAATTGTGTGCGCAGTAGCCGCACGTGCATCAACAAAGTAGTGCCAAGCGTGCGCCTGTGTCCCATAAATAAAGGGCCGGCTGGATTGACCACTAAAGGGTGCTGTAATCCCCAAAGGGCACTCCAAACAAAATAAAAAAATATATTTTTTTGTGTTTGTGAATTGTGTGCGCAGTAGCCGCACGTGCATCAATAAAGTAGTGCCAAGCGTGCGCCTGTGTCCCATAAATAAAGGGCCGGCTGGATTGACCGCTAAAGGGTGCTGTAACCCCCAAAGGGCACTCCAAACAAACTAAAAAATTTTTTTCTGTGTTTGTGAATTGTGTGCACTGTGGCTGCACGTGCATCAACAAAGGAGCAGCGCCAAGCGTGCGCCAGTGTCCCATAAGTAAAGGGCTGGCTGGCTCATTTCTTAAAGGGTGGTGTAACCCACAAAGTGCACTACTCTCCAGCAAAAATAAAAAAATATTTTCTGCGTTTGTGTGCGCCTTAGCCGCACGTATATATCAATATAACATAAATGGAGGACCAAACTTTCTCCGATAAAAATAAAATAGGGAAACATCAAGAACCACTTCCTCCTAGTGCTGTTGCTGCTGCTGGAAGTTGTTCATCATCCCAGAGAGGAAGTAGGAACACCACTACTTTTACTAAACAATTGACCCTCCAACAGTCCCTAGCGAGGAGGATGAAGTACGACAGCAGTCATCCTGAAGCAAAATGTATAACTGAGGCCTTGACTGCTATGTTGGTGTTAGATGTGCGTCCGGTATCCACCATTAGTGCAGTGGGATTTAGACAATTGATGGAGGTAGTGTGTCCCCGGTTCCAAATCCCGTCTAGATTCCACCTGCATCCTCAAAGCAGCAGCGACAAGCGTGCGTCTGTCTGTTAAAGGGTGGTGTAACCCTCAAAGTGCGCTCCACAAACAATAAAAAATTTGTCTTTTTTTTCTGTCTTTGTGAATGTGTGGGCTGTAGCCGCACCTGCATCCTTAAAGCAGCAGCGACAAGCGTGCGTCTGTCTGTTAAAGGGTGGTGAACCCTCAAAGTGCGCTCCACAAAAAATAAAAAATTTGTCTTTTTTTTCTGTCTTTGTGAATTGTGTGGGCTGTAGCCGCACCTGCATCCTCAAAGCAGCAGCGACAAGCATGCGTCTGTCTTTTAAAGGATTACATCTGTGACAGTATCCAAGTAGGCATGTCAGACAGTCCGTACCTGTACTGGCAGGAAAAAGAGGCAATTTGGAGGTCCCTGTACAAACTGGCTCTATTTTACCTGAGTTGCCCCCCCTCCAGTGTGTACTCCGAAAGAGTGTTTAGTGCAGCCGGGAACCTTGTCAGCGAAAGGCGTAGGAGGTTGCTTCCACAAAATGTGGAGAAGATGATGTTCATAAAATGAATTATCAACTCTTCCAGGGAGACCAGCCTCCAGAACGTACAGAGGGACCTGTGGTTGTGGATTCCAGCAGGGAATAATTAATACTCTGTGAGGATGAGGATGTACACAACACTGAATAGGGTGAGGAATCGGTGGATGAGGAGGATGAGGACGACATCTTGCCTCCGTAGAGCCAGTTTGTGCAGGGACAGATTAATTGCCAGCTTGTTTTGTGGGGGCCCAAACGAACCAATCATTTCAGCCACAGTCGTGTGGCAGACCCTGGCGCTGAAATGTTTGGTTTGTTAAAGTGTGCATGTCTTGTTTATACAACATAAGGGTGGGTGGGAGGGCCCAAGGACAATTCCATCTGGCATCTCTTTTTTTTATTTGAATTATGTACTGTTTGGGGCCTAGTTTTTCAAACTGCCATCCTGTCTGCCACTGCAGTGTCACTCCTAGATGGACCACGTGTTTGTGCCGCCCACTCGTATCTCTTAGCATAGTCATCCAGCTACCTCGGTGCAACCTTTTGGACATAAAACACTATTGTGAGGTGTGAGGTGTTCAGAATAGACTGGAAATGAGTGGAAATTAAGGTTATTGAGGTTAATAATAGCATAGGAGCAGAAAAACACACAAATTCTGTGATTTTAGCTGTTTTTATGCTTTTTTTTAAAAAAATACAGATCCAAAACACAAAACCCAGAACCCAAAACACGGAAGGGTGGTTTTGGCAAAACCAATCCAGATCCAAAACACGAAGAAAGATCCAGATCCAAAACCAAAACACAAAACACGAAAAGTGGCTGGTGCACACCTCTAATACATATACACACATACATACACACACATACATATACACACATACATATACACACATACATATACACACGCACTTCTGCTAAATTTTAAGTTGCACATATATTAAATACCTTTGAATCTAGCATATTGATATACAGTATCTGGCAGAAAAAAAACATCCATCATCATTAGCTGGGAAACTTACACCTATGAGACATGACCAGTGGCGGCTTCGGAGGTGAGGCTGCAGCGCAGTTCAAAATCAAATGGGGAACCACACCAACTGCCATTTCAAATGCTGCCAAACATAGATGGCTGGGGCTCACTGGCAGTTGGTGTGGACATGCAGTCACTACTATATGTCGAAATACTATACAATACTATGTTGAAATTAAAAATATTGACATTCCTAATATTGATAATTATGATGTCAACCAGTGGTGGTTGCTCAGTTAGGGCTGCAGTGCAGACCAAAAAAAGCAGAGGGGGGGGGGCGGATAAAACATAACCCTACCAGTACTTATAAACTTGTTTTTAATATTGCCAGGTGTCTGCTGGAAAGGTAAGATCCTCATGGACAAGCTACGTGTATCACAGCCACTACAGCCAGGACACTGCCTCCTGTATCTGCCCACCCCCCAGACTCCGGGATGGGTAAAGGATGTCAGCGCTCGGGATCCCGGCCGTCACCAGCATCCCAACCAGGTTACTATCCCGACAGCTTTAGGTAAGTAACCCTTAAAATCTACAATATATTAAACATGAACAAAGTCTGTAAACCTTATAAGGGCCTTGGCGGCCCATAGACACCCTGCCATTACTATTGCCAACAGTGTGTATGTGCATATGTTATTAAAGTCAGCACCCAGACTCCTTTCACTTACAAGCACATTGCTATGGTGGTGGGAAAGGATACGGGTGTAATATGGAGGAGGGTTCCTGTGGATATGATATACAATAGAAATGTAATAAGAAGGTTCAAAGGCAAGATGATTATTTACAGTACCACTAAGAATTTATATCTACTTGTACCACTTATAAAGAGGTGGGTTGTAAGAGCACATGAAAGATTGATGGTTGGGTCAGAGTTGATAATTCAGGATAGGGAGATTCATAAGTGGGGAGCAGCAGAGGAGAAATCTTAGAGGAAAGAGGGAGAGGTGTTGTCAGAGAAGAGGTGAGCTGCAGGTTGGAGGCATATCTCAGAGGAAATCTGGTGACAAGGTATGAGATGCATGGAGGTAAGATATTGGTGAGGGCTGTGAAGGTGAAGGTCAGTGCATAGGTGTCTGGAGCTTATGAGGAGCAGTGCGGGGATTTGCCGGTTGGGATAGAGAGGAAGATCTGACTTGCTGCAGCATTTAGAATGGATTGTAGTGGGGATAGAGAAGGGTAAAAGCTCATGATAAAGAGAGAATGGATATGGGAGTTTGTAGCTTGTGAGAAAGAGGCATATTCTATTTTAAACGGAGGAGGTGACATGACTATGCAAGCAGCAAGGATAACACCAAGGCAGTACTCATGGGAACCTGGGGAGAGTGTGGTGTTGTCAATGTTGAGGTAGATGGAGGGAAAGGGAGTTTTGTTTTTGACAATTTGAGCTTCAGGTAGCATTGGGACATCAAGTGGAAGGATGATAGCCAGCAAGTGTGTTTCAGCAAATACAATTGTTTACAGTATTTTAGGACACATTAAAGTATCTCTATAGTGATTTTAACTGTGCGTGTAAAGTCCTATCTGCAAGTTCAAAAACTATTCCCTATCTAAACAACTCCTTAGCACATGTCCCACATCATTTTACCCATTTTACAGCGTTTTTGAGAAAATCAGCTGAAAAATTACATGTGTTTATTGTCTATATTTTCCTATTTAAAAATCTCTAAATACTGAACATGAGTATTCATTGGGAGGGGTGCCTTAAAATAAGGATTTTTCTTTACTGTTTGCCAAAATTGTTAACTCCCTGTATTAACGCCGAATTGTAACTGAATAGTAAAAAGTTGGTAACCTGCATTGAGCAATTTTCATCCAACTCGTGGGTAATTGAACTGGCCCCAAAGTGTCGCTTGTTTTTGCTACAAGAAACTTCTCTTGCTTTTCTCTCAAATAATGCACTAAAATAGCCTGAAACAGAAATAATTGTTGTTGGCGCTATCACTAGCACTGCAAGTCTGTGTGTATCTAGTAAGTAAAAACATGGGGATGTTGTTCAGATTTTGAGCAAAACATGTAAGCTTGCAGCACATGTAGAGGGATCCTCAATCTCTGCAAGTCCCTACACTGGCATATATGCTTCACCCACCAGTACAATAACCTGGTAATGCCAAGTTTTATTCATTTGAATGATAAGCAGACCACACAAGAAAGCTAAGGTATAAGTAAGTGGTAACTTAGACTACTTGTATCCATAGTTGCCTACTTTCTGGCTCAGCAGGGGGCACGGCACGACAAAGGGGGCGGTGCGGGGGCATGACATCATAATACTGTCATTGTGGCCCTGCCTCCTGCTTACAATGATGGCTACAGTGTGGCTACGTTGATGCAATTTAGCGCAAAACACATCACTGGGCGCACGGACCGCCCACTTTTCTCAGAAAGTGGGCAGCACCAGGCAGACACGGTGGTGCACACTCCAGCCTCCAGGAGACGTCACTCCCCTGCTGAGCGGCAAGGAGCAGCACCTGAGATTCGGGAGCCTCCCGGCCGTTCCATGAGAGTAGTTCTTAGAAGTCTCAGAAATCTGCATATTTTACTCAATTTAATGCAATCTATTTGGGGATAAAAAAAAGAGATAAAGCACATCTGCATTGTAGTCATCAATTTAACTGCGCAACAACAGTATAGTTACACTTCCTATACATTACATTTTTTATATTTTATTATAAAACGTCTGCAAAATGGGTTTCTTATCATGCTATTAAATGAGATCTTTTTCCTGCCCCACACACAGATGCATACAGTATTTTCACAACTCTCTCCTTTTGTTTGTGTATCTTGCTGACTCTAAGTGAGTCAGTGAGCCTATTGAGAGAAGAGCTCAGCAATACATCACTCTCAAGTACAGTAGCTCTCAATTAAATGTGCAAATGACTACACACATCTCCTACTCAAGGACTTGTTGTTTGCAGTAAGTCAGCTAACCAATTGTTTTTTTTGCAAGCACTTTGTTTTTCACGACTTACTTTGTAGAAGTAAATTGACAAGAAGCGATGTGATTTAAATCAGACCTGTGCGCTGTGTTTATGGATGACCAGACCAGCATATATTATAACTATTAGAATCTTCCTGACAGGATTAAAAAACGGCTTCTGGGATTTGTAAAACCCTGTGGATTTGTTTTCAACAGAACTCTGTGAAAAAAAGACCTTGAGGTCTTTACCTCAAACACTTACAGTAGTTGTCAGCATAGAATTTTCAATTCCATTATGAATATGGCACCAGCTTCAGTTGTACCACATCGCTCTATTGTACTTGTACAATGACTGAATCCTATATTCTTATTAGAGATTTTCACATTTCATATGCGATGCACAGATTGCTGTGACTAAACCAATCTCTCAACAGGCATGCTAATTTACTGGCTGACATCTATTTCTGCTGCATACTTAATATTGTTACATCAATATACATTTTAAAGATATATATGTATTTACAGAGGGAGCATAATATAATTAGACAAACAGTGCCTTCCAAAGATAGAGGAAGCGTGGACCCACGCTGCACTAACCAGTCTATAGTCTATCTGCGGAAGTCTTTGTGGATAGTATGAGAATATTTATAGTACAGCTATGGGAGACAATGGAGGCACCTGCCGCCGGGCTCCATCTCTGAGGGGGCACCTCCTCCATTGTCCACATCATATTCACCCCACTTATGGCTGTAACTATGTACTTGGAGTGTACCGTCATGGCCGCCCAATACATGGCACTCCTTCCCGGCACCTGAGAAACCACCATACACTAGTGGAGAGCTCCATGTCAGACCATCAGCTGCTGCCTTCGTCTATCTATAGCCTGTCTGCATGCAAATTGCTACTTTACAGTGTCAGGCGCAGTGACGGGGGGGGCAAATTATAACTCGCCTCTGGGCGTCTGGGATAAACTTACGCCACTGAGTACAGCCATGGCCAAAAGTTTTGAGAATGACACAAGTATTGGTTTTCACAAAGTTTGCTGCTTCAGTGTTTTCAGGCCTTTTTGTCAGATGTTACTATGGTATACTGAAGTAAAATTACAAGCATTTTATAAGTGTCAAAGGCTTATTGACAATTACATTAAGTGTATGCAGCCAGAAAGTCGGCATCTATGATTTTTATTCCCTTTGACTATTTAAGTTGTTACCCTAAATATACATTTGTATATGGTAAAGCCAAATACAATATTGTGCCATAGCAAGTTACTTTAGCTCTGTCAGTAGCGTTTCAGTCAGTGCAGCGTTTCTTGGTGCACAAAAAGGTCTCCTGTCAGCAAATAGAAGACTTTTAAACATAAATGAACATTAATTTTCAGCCAACAAGAATCTGAAAAGACTAAACATAAAGGGGTATATTTACTAAGGTGCAGGTTTTTAGAAATGGAGATGTTGCCCATAGCAACCAATCAGATTCTACTTAACATTTATCTAGCCCCTGCTAGAAGATAATAGCTAAAAATCTGATTTGTTGCTATGGGGAACATCTACACTTCTAAAAACCCACATTTTAGTAAATATACCATATAGAGGCCGATGCAGAGGGAAATTGGGTAAATGTACTCACACACTGCATAAATGGAAAAATGGGTATATTCTCCTACATGCAGAATTGTACACATCTTGTGGTGTCCTGCCCCCTATCTGTATATGTGGTTTGCTGCTAGTCACCAACATCTGTGCGCAATTGATCCTACCCTATAATAGGTGAAAAAGATAAGACTGATAATAATATTCTGTCCACATCTGTATTGCCAGCAATTCCAGTAACATGCCCTCTCTAATCTATCTACATGAGAACACCCTGTTACAGCCCAGTTACACCTTTTCAGTCGCAAGGGTAGGTGTGCTCAAAATGAATGAGGTTTATTAGCAACAGATAATAAATAATGATGAGCAGACTCCAGTCAATATTGGCACAACCTTCTATAGAAACGCAATCTAAAACAGCAAAGGAGAGATGGCTGCTTTGCTGATCCTATAGAAGGTTATTGACAAGGAGGATAAACATAATAATGCCAGATGCTAATACAAATGAATCCCACTGTACACAGTGCACACAAACACAAAGCCTTGACTAAACTGCATAGTGGAATCTAAAACTACTGTACCTAAGACTTATACTACCTAGTCTAAACTGCTTAAACGAAGCTAAACATACTACTGTTATGGCTTAGTGGTAGCCAAGAGGAAAAGTTCTGCTCAGCCTTGAGGGCTGGAATTCCTTGGCTGGATGCGGCCGGGTGGTTGCCTGAAGGGGTGGAGGAGCTGGCTCTAAATGTGGCTTAGGAGCCAATTAGTTGTGGTGCGGCCTTTGAGTTGGTCGCAGCCTTTCGGCTGGATGAGGCCTGTGGGCCTATTAGATGAGATGCGGCCATTGAGCCGGTAGCAGCCTTTGTGCTGGACGAAGCCTTTGGGCCTATAAGTTGAGATGCAGCCTTTGGGCCGGTAGCAGCCTCTGGGCTGGATGAAGCCTGTGGGCCTATTAGATGAGATGCGGCCTTTGGGCCAGTAGCAGCCTTTGGGCTAAGTTGCTGCATTGAGGGCAGGAAGACTTTGGCAGGATGCGGCCTTGAGCTGAGACACAGTCACTGAGTAAAGCTGCAGCCTCCAGGCTGAAGGAGTTGGCTAGAAGATGCTGTGGTGTGCCAGTGTCGCCAGGATGACACAAGCAGTCGTACACCGGATTGCGTGCTCAGGACACCCAGTTACGCTTAATGCTGCCAGGATGGCACAAGCGGTCATACACAGGATTGCGTACTCAGGATGCCCAGGTGTGCTTAATGCCGCCGGGATGACACCAGCGGTTTGTACAGAGAATGGCGTACTCAGGACGCTAGGTTGCGCACTCTGGAATCTGAGTGCAGCCTGTGCAGTCTGGGTGACACAGACGGCAGGTAGTGCAGATGCGGACCGTGCCGCCTAGATGACACAAATGGCAGGTAGTGCAGATGCGGACCGTGCCACCTAGATGACACAAATGGCAGGAACAATGGAGCTGGCTGTATACTGGAACTCGACTGTGAACATGAGACCAACAGAAACCGGAAACATGTGAAATGCTATCACCGGCATGGAGTGAAGGGCTGGCTGGAATTTAACAAAAACAAGGCCCAACCAGAGTAAGCCTCCCTAATGAGAGACTATTGAGCACCTGGGCTGTGCACAGACAGGAGAATCAATTAGTGCACACCTGATACTGCACACTGACAGGCAGTAATTGGTGAAGAGCCTCAGCAGTAACCAAGACTGGAACTGCAAACAATATGCTGCTACCACAGATCCTAACAGGAGGAAGGAGGAGGACTTCAGCGAATGCTTGCTCGGCATTCACCCCGCACAGCATTGGCAGCGCGGCGGCTTGTGACAACTACCTAGTCTAAACTGTCCAACCAAAGCTAAACTAATCTAAACTAGTCTAAACTGTCTAACCAAAGCTAAACTAATCTAAACTAGTCTAAACCGTCTAACCGAAGCTAAACTGTCTAAGGTATGGGAATTTATATCTACCTAGTCTAAACTGCTTAACCGAAGCTAAACATACTGCCTAATCTAAACTGTCCAACCAAAGCTAAACTAATCTAAACTAGTCTAAACTGTCTAACCGAAGCTAAACTAATCTAGACTAGTCTAAACTGTCTAACCAAAGCTAAACTGTCTAAGGTATGGGAATTTATATCTACCTAGTCTAAACTGCTTAACCGAAGCTAAACATACTACCTAGTCTAAACTGTCCAACTAAAGCTAAACTAATCTAAACTAGTCTAAACTGTCTAACCGAAGCTAAACTAATCTAAACTAGTCTAAACTGTCTAACCGAAGCTAAACTAATCTAAGGTATGGGAATTTATAACTACCTAGTCTAAACTGCCTAACCAAAGCTAAACTAATCAAAGGGATGGGACCTACTGTAGTTCCTTACCTTAGACTCATATTACCTATAGTAGTCTGAACTGCTGAACCAAAAACTAAACTAATCTAAGGGAGGGGAACTTATTGTTACCTAGTTTAAACTGCCTAACAGAAGATAAACTAATCTAAGGGATGGGACCTAGTCCCATCTTCCTAATTTATACTACCTAGTGTAAACTGCATAACCAAAGCTAAACTAATCTAAGGGATGGAAACTTAGAACTACCTAGTCTAAACTGCGTAACCAAAGCTAAAATAATCTAAGTCTAAACAACCTAACAGAAGTTATTCTAGTCTAATACATAACTATGTAATCTAAACTGCCTAACACCTAGCTAAACTATCTAAAATATATACAGGATACAGAATATACAAGTAAGCAGTAAGGAGACTGCACGTAACCTCAACATGGTCATAACAACGTAAGAGTGTAGTACAATGCTGCACAAAATACAACAGATAAACACAACTAACACAAAATATATATATTATCAGGGCCGGATTAACAATGGGGAGGGTGGAGCCCCTCCATGAAAATAGGCCCACGGAATTAGGCACCGGCAGTGTCACTGTGCCTATTGTTTTCCAACTCACAGGGACGATATGAATCACCCCTCAAAGGTGCAGATTAAATGCATTGTGTAATTTACAATATTACGCTATGTATGGAATTTTTTTATTTTTTTCGGTTGTGACCTGCACCATTGAGGGGTGATACATATCATCCCTGTGAGTTGGTAAACAATATATGAAGCGAAAGACCTTACAGCATCTACTGATTCTCCAAGGTCTGTGGTGGAGATCGGAAGAGCCTCTATAAAAAAATTGCTGCACTACTAGCTGCTGTGCACACTGTGTGGTATTTCTACTTTCTACTTCAGGGTCCATTGGGGGTCCACAGGGTTGACCTTGGGGTATAGCTGGATCTGGATCCATGGGCACCACTCAGTTAAAGATTTTGCTGCTCCCAGGATGCACTGGGTCCATCGTCCTCTATACCCCGACCTGAGCCACAGGCACCTCAGTTTTAGTTGGTGCCCGGCTGGAGTCGGGTCACCCTTTGCAGCCCCTAAAGCTTAATATTATTTTAAGAGTTTTATTTAATTTTATTTATTTTTTTACTACTCTTCAGAGCAGCAGCATCAGACTGTCCACTGGACGTCCAAGCTGCCGCTCCTACACCCCGCCGGCGCTGCGATGCCAGTACAGATCTGGGGATCAGAGGGACCGGACTGTGGAGGAATCCATAGGCTGCTGGCGGATCGCCGGAGACAAGGTGCATGCAGCCTTCTGCCTCCAGTCTCTGGTGACAGACCAGAGGCACTAGCAGTGGCGGTAGTCCCCCCTCTCCGGAGGAATATCCCGCGGGTCCACTAGACCACCAGGGATACATTACGGCAACGGGAGCCGGCATCCAGAGGGTTAATTGCTAGCCAGTGGAGGTAGCCTTCCCTCTCTAGCGGCTCCTCCCCTCAGATCAGTACACCATTCTGCTCGGGTCTGGCGACACTGAGCTGCACTCCTCCTGTGATCACTCCTCCTCTGAGGTCTCCGGTGGCCATCTTCCCTGGCAGCATTGCAGATCTCTCAGGCAGCATGCGGACTGGGCCCCCTGTGTACCTCTCCCCTGGTAGGACAGCGTACGCAGCACTATAATCCTCCCAGACACTGAATCTATGCAGGGTGATTGTAGTGAAAAGGTGCAGTGAGTATTAACTTTCTGCATTGTATGTGACTTTTGCTAGTGCTGACTGTCTGTGCTTTATTTCTATTTACTGTCAGTTGTTTGGCGGCCTCGTCTTCAGCCTTTCAAACTATGTTACGGAGTGACAAAGCTCAGAAGGCGTCTAAACGCACTGTTATGTCATCTCAGTCTGGGGGAATTGCCTGAGGACTCTGACTCGGATTCCCCTGTCCGGGAAAAGTAACTTTGGCTCTTTTTCCTCTATCTGACCAGCTGACTGATCATATGGCGGAGGCCTGGCAGTCACCTAGTAAGAGATTCCAGCCGCAGAAACTTTTAGCATCTAGTTATCCGTTTCCTGCAAGTCACTGCAAAAAGTGGAAACCCCGCCTGCGGTGGATTGTCATGTTTCTCGCTTAATCAAGAGTGCTACCTTGCCTATGCCATCCATTTCATCTCTAAAGGATCCCACAGACAGGAAAGTGGAGACTTATTTAAAATCCATTTATTCTCTCTCAGGGGTGGTGGCCTGTCCATCCATGGCCATCTCTTGGATGGCTAAAGCCATTGAGAGCTGGGCCACTGTCCTGGAAGATACTTTTCCTGAGGAAGCTCCGGAGGTTCAGAGAGCTTTAGTGGGACAGATGAGGGAAGCCGCTTCCTATATTGGAGAAGCTTCTTTGGATGCCAGCCTTCTGACTTCCAGAGTTTTGGCGGCATCGGTCTCTGCTCGCCGGTCTTTGTGACTCTGTTCTTGGAGAGTGGATGTGGATTCCAAAAGGGCCTTGAGGCCTTACCCTTTAATGGGGAGTTTTGTTCGGTCCTGAACTGTACAAAATTGTTGATACCCTGGCAAAGTCTAAGTCTGCATTTCTGCCATCAGCAGCTGCGCCTTCTAAGGCTAGGACCTCGGCCTTTCAGTCCTTTCGTGCTCAAAGGGTCAGTCCTTCCCAAGGCAGTCATCAGACAAGGCTGCCCCTAAACCAAAGAAGCAGGCCTGGAGCACTAGACGCCCTGCTTCCAAGCCAGGGGTTAAGCTTTCAGCCTGATGGGACGGGCCTCTCTCTGGGGGATCCCAGAGTGGGAGGCTGACTTCTTCAATTCGCCCAGTGCTGGTGCAATACCACCACGGATGCTTGGGTACGAGAAGTGGTCTCTCAGGGGTATGCCCATTCCTTCCGTCACAGACCCCCCAAAGTTCTGCATGAGTCTTTCTCAGGACAAGACCAAGGCCTTGCAGATTCAGGAAGCCATAGAGTCCTTGCTGGAAGCAGGGGTCATTGTTCTCATTCCGCTTTCTCAATGTGGGATGGGTTACTACTCTTCTCTGTTTCTGGTTCTGAAACCCAATGGGTCTCATCGGCCTATCCTCAACCTGAAATCGCTGAACAAGTTCCTCAGTGCCCATATTCAGGATGGAAACTTTGCGTTCCATCATTCTGGCTATGGAACCGGGGGATTATATGGTCTCCCTGGACATCCAGGATGCCTACCTCCATGTTCCTATAGCACCTTCACACCAGCGGTATCTGAGGTTTGCTATACGCCAGCTTCACTTCCAATTTCAGGCTCTCCCCTTTGGCCTTTCCACGGCTCCAAGGGTGTTAACCAAAATTATGGCTGTCGTGGCTGCCCATCTTCCCAGCCAGGTTATACGGCTTCTGCCGTATCTGGACGACCTCCTATTGCTGGCAGGCTCTCCGAAGATACTTCTACATCAACTGCACCTGACGATCATTTGTCTGCAAGCACACGGGTGGCTGATAAACTGGAAGATGTCCTTCCTGATTCCGTCACAGAGGATGGTTCATTTAGGAGCCCTTCTGGACTCTTGTCAGCAAAGGATCTTTCTGACTCCAGAAAAGATTTCCTCCCTACAACTATGAGTGAGCAGTTGTCTGAAGAGTTCCCAGGTGTCGGTTCACTCGGCAATGAGAGTTCTGGGGTCCATGGTGTCGGCATTCGACATGGTGGAGTATGCCCAGTTTCATTTCAGGCTCCTGCAGGGGCTGATTCTATCCAAATGGAATGGGTTACCACACCGGATCAGGACTCAGATGCTGGTGTTGTCTCCGGAGGTGCGCCTGTTGTTTGCTTGGTGGCTTCAGATGTCACATCTTACCAAAGGTCACCCCTTTTGGATCCCGGACAGGGTTCTGCTCATGACAGATGCCAGTCACCGAGGTTGGGGAGCAGTGACGGGTCCACTTTCACTCCAGGGCCATTGGATGATGGAAGAAGTGGTTCTTCCCATCAACATTCTGGAACTTCAGGCTGTGTACAGGGCCTTCCAGTTGTCCGGTCATGCTCTTCATTGAAGGGCAGTGCAAGTTCAGTCTGACAACGCCACCATGGTGGCGTACATAAACCATCAAGGGGGGGACTCACAGTCGAGCAGCAATGTCAGAGGTGTCACACATCCTGTCTTGTGCGGAGTGCCACCTTCTGGCCATCTCAGCAGTCTTCATTCCAGGAGTCCTCAATTGGGAAGCAGACTTCCTCAGCCGTCACGACGTGCATCCCGGGGAATGGTCACTTCACCCAGAAGTATTTCAACTACTAGTGGACAGGTGGGGACTGCTGGAGGTGGACCTCAGGGCCTCCCATCACAATCACAAACTGCCTGTGTACGGGTGCAGGACAAGAGATGCTGGCACAAGCCTGGTCGATGCACTGTCAGTGAAATGGACGTTTCAGCTGGTGTATCTATTACCTCCGATATCACTGCTGCCTCGGGTCCTCTGGAAATTCAAACAGGATGGCGGCACACTTCTGCTGGTGGCTCCGGCTTGGCGAAGACATCCTTGGTAATCTGATCTTCGGAGCCTCTCCATCGACGCTCCATTTCTTCTGCCTCAACATCGGGACCTGTTGTCTCAGGGGCCCTGCCTTTACCCAGATATGGGTTATCTGTCTTGATGGCGTGGCTCTTGAGACATCCGTCTTAAGATCCCGGGGTTTTTCCAGCTCAGTCATCAGCACAATGCTACAGGCGCGCAAGCCTGCTTCCACCAGGATTTACCACAGAATGTGGCATACTTATTTTCAATTGTGTGAGTCCAGAGACTACAATCCTCAGGTGTTTCGTGTTTCTAGAGTTTGGACCTAGGCTTACGACTAGCTTCTTTGAAAGTTCATGTGTCTGCACTATCTGTGTGGTTCCAGCATAGGTTAGCTACTCTGCCAGATGTCCGCACCTTTTTCCAGGGTGTTCTCAGGAT
This sequence comes from Taudactylus pleione, assembly GCA_031769625.1. Classification (NCBI taxonomy): domain Eukaryota; kingdom Metazoa; phylum Chordata; class Amphibia; order Anura; family Myobatrachidae; genus Taudactylus; species Taudactylus pleione. The sequence goes on from JAUIMM010000217.1 coordinate 4,874,846, forward strand.
TCAGCCTCCCTTTGTTCCCCCAGTGGCTCCGTGGGATTTGGCGGTGGTGCTTCAGGCTCTGCAGGGTCCTCCTTTTGAACCTCTTGAGTCGGTGAAACTCAAATGGTTCACGGTTAAGACTGTTTTTCTACTGACGATTGCTTCAGCTAGAAGGGTATCAGAATTGGGGGCGCTCTCCTGTCATCCACCTTTTCTGATTTTTCACCAGGACAGCCTGAGTTTTCTACCTAAAGTGGTTTCTAAGTTCCATATTAATCAGGATATTGTTGTGCCAGCATTTCAGTCACCTGATCTCTCGGCTGGTGAGGCTTCCTTAGATGTGGTCCGTGCTCTCAAAGTTTATGTGGACCGGACTAGTTCCATTCGGAAGTTGGATTCCTTGTTCGTCCTCTTTGGTTTTCACAAGAGGGGTTGGCCTGCCGGCAAACAAAGTTTGGCCGGTTGGCTTTGTTTGGTTATTTGTGAGGCTTATGTACAGGAGTGTTTGCCTGTTCCGGACTCTGTTAAGGCTCATTCTACTTGGTCTGTGGATCCCTCCTGGGCTGCTAGCTGTGGTGCCTCGGCTGTTCAGCTGTGCAAGGCAGCCACATGGTCTTCCATCCAGACCTTTCTCAGGTTCTATGCTTTTGACACCTTCGCCTCTCAGTATGCATCCTTCGGGCACCGGATTCTCCTTTCAGCACAAGAGCATCCACGCCCTTAGTTGTACTGCTTTGGGACATCCCCAAGGTCAACCCTGTGGACCCCCTATGGACCCTGAAGTAGAAAACAAGAGATATGGTAAGAACTTACTTTTGTTATCTCTGTTTCTACGAAGTCCATAAGGACCACAGGGCGCCCAGCCTGATGCACCTGGCTTTATATGGGCTATGTGGCTGGTCACCGGTTTTCCATCTCCCTTTCTGTGAGTATGGTTCTTGAGTGTTCCAGTCTTCCTTCTCTCAGTTTTTCCTCCTCCGGCCTTGGCTACTTACCAACTGAGGTGCCTGTGGCTCGGGGGCGGGGTATAGAGGAGGATCCAGGGCATCCTTAGAGCAGCAAAAGCTTTAACTGCGTGGTGCCCGTGGATCCAGATCCAGGTATACCCCAAGGTCAACCCTGTGGACCCTATGGACTTCGTAGAAACAGAGATAACAAAGGTAAGTTCTTACCATATCTCTTGTTTTGTGGTATATTCAAGTGTCACTGTGCCTGCCTCGCCGACCCTGCTGCCGTCCCATCTCCCACCCACTTTGCTGCCCATCTCACATGGTATTGTTGTGGGCAGGGATTTGGGGGGGGGCGAGTGTGCACAAGCAAACCCTAATGATGGGCAGCCCCAACACTGTTCTCGGTACTCTGCTCGGTATGCGTGTGTAAGCTGATGAGCACACAGAGATATGTGCAACATCGTCCTTCACTGTCTGAGGAGGACGCAGTCCCGGCCGCCACGGGGATGATTACATGGAAGGCATTATCAGGTACTCAGTGACAGGCAGCTAAGCTTCATTAGTGGGTGGGTTGGGAAGGGGGGGCATTTGCATATGGCAGGTGGCCGGAATGCAGTCAGGGGACGCTCCCCGGCAGTTCTATAATAAATACAATGAAAGTGGCAAGGCAGCATATTCTGCCTGTATACCAGCCGCCTGATACAGTCCCAGTATCCCCACATGGTATTTAGACACCACAGAGTCATGGCCATTCTGAATGCAATGCAGTTGCAGGTTCTTGTCTTAATTTGTGGATGGCTCTGGCCATCTGCCTATCACAGTGGTGTGAACTCTTTACACACTGATTGGTGGATAACTGAAGCTATCCCCAATCAAAATGCAGGAAGCAGCAGCGCACTATGAGACGGTGAGGGACCCACAAGAAAAGCTGGTGAGTAACTGAATTGTTGTAATGATTGTGCTTGACTAAAACGTTTGAAGAAAAATGCCAGCAAGGCTCTTACTGTGGTGCACAAGTCACCTTTAGACAATATAATTCAATTTAGTAGATGATTATTTTAGTGATGTAATCAAAGTTTTGCAATGCACTAATTACCATTCTCTTGGAATTATATTCTTTCCTCATTTCCCCGTGTCCTTGATGGGGAGTTTTTGTAGGGAGTTGTACAGCATCCGCATGTTAATTCGATGCTTTGCCTTTCATGATAAAAACAACAGTATACTGATGCCTCTATAGCCAACATTATTCTTAACCACTTCTCTGGCACTTTCGAATGAGATGCAACCACATGCATCTGGGCTTTACCTGCCTCGGTCGTATCCTCTGTGGCGTCTTTAGATGCAGCCATCGGATCACAGAAGTGTGCAGTGGGCATCTTTTATTTTAAGATGCCTGCTACATTCTATATGTTTATAGTATATAAAAATATTTAGCTATTTTAAATTATATCAGATAACAAGCTATCAATGTAATTCAGAAAATTAAATAACATGTCTGAATGCCATTTTAAATGTTAAATGTTTGTTATTTTGGTAAGAGGAGGGAGGTAGTGTGTAAAGGTAATGCAGTGAGGTATTGGGGGGGCATGTAGTTTTTGGAGGTAGTGCATGGATATTGTGGCAACATGCATTGAACAATTTTATGCCTTGCAGGTATACACAGTGTAAGCTCTTGTGACAACACATAGTAAATACCTATAAGCATTGCAGGTGAAGACAAAGTCAGTGAAGTGCAAGCTTTTGTGGCAACATGTGTTGAACAACTTTTGAACAGGACCCCAATTAGAGTTCCCTTAAACACACCCCTGGGCCTCCCACTAATTTCCCTAACACTGGGGGGGCACAAGCTACAAGTTCCAATTACTGGCCAATGTACCTATATAGGAGGAAGAGAGGGGAAACAGCCCTAGAGAGCTTTAATACCAGGCTCTCTCACCTCTAGCTGTGGCGCTTGTGCCTCCTCGACATCAGGCTGTGCTCAGTGGAACCAGAATCTGGATGCTTCACTGCTGATCTCTCCCCACCCAGGGCAGTCACTGACAGGTGCAACCAGATCATCCGACACTCTGAGCCATATTCAATTAGAGGCGAAAAGCCTTTCTCGGCTGTTTTTTTTGCAAAAATTTTGCCTAAAAGATTCTCGCCAAATTCAATTCCAGGACAATTTTGCCTAAGCAGAAACTCGATGCACTGAATTCTCCAAAAAAGATTCTCCAATGAATAGCAGGTGAAAAGAAGTGCAAAATCTTTATTTTGGGTTGCAAATGTGGGGAAACGACTCAGAACCCTTGGGACAGCCCCTCAAAGGACAAATCTGCAAAAAAAACAAAAACCTAAGAACACCCCAAAAAAGACATGGAATTTTTGGGGTAAAAATAAAAAAAAGGGGGGGACACAAGCATAAAAACTAGCGAAATAGGCTTCTTGGGGGGCTACAAGGATGGGTCATGTGTTTTTGGGATTGCAGGTGCATGCAGCAGGTGGATTTTTCACATTTTTTTAAAAGTTAACTTTAGAGACATAAAAATATGCTAGTACCCATTTTCAAGTACCCCAAATTTGACTGGACTACTTATTTTCACAAAAAATAACGGTTAATGCTATTCTTCACCACTTTTACAAAGACGCTAATAGCAAGCAATTTACACAACTTAAGTACCCAAAACAGTCTTATTAGGGCTATTAGTAGACATATATATTGATTTCCTATGTTAGTGCATCTTTTCTGGGGTACAGACTGATTTCCCCAATTCTTTCAGTACTTTTCGCCTGTGCCACATTTGCCTCATTCCGTTTTCGCCTGTTTTGCAATTGAATTAGGAGAAAAGTGGGGACGCGCACGGAATGATTTTGCCTCTGAAACAGGTGAATGAAGTGAAAAGTCGGGCAGGTGAAAATTTTCTGACTTTTCGGATCTAATTGAATACTCTTTGTCTCCTCCGGTTCCCTGCTTGTCTTCAAGGGTCCTAGCAGGCTCTGCTCAGGGGCTGCCTCCTCTTCTGCCCACGGCTCCCAGACGGTCCCTTTGATCTCCTTAGGTTTCTCCCTGCTGATAATAGTTCACAACCCCAGCAGGGAGAAACCTGCCCATTTCGAAAATATGGCCCCTGTGGGGTAATAGCAGATTCCATATTGTCTTCTATATTGATTATTGAAGTAACTGTGTAAGCATTTTATATAATAAATTTTCTTTTATATATATGTCTATTAGACAAGTTTTTAATAAAATCAATGTTTTCAAAGATCTAACAGTGGGCCATTGGGCCAATTTGTCTTGGGTGTTTTTCTTGGTGAGTGGGTCTTTTTTAGAAAAGTGGACTGTCATTTGAAAATTTCTTAATAGAGACTAAATTGGACATTTCCAATGGGGGGATCACAAATTTTTCCATACGTCTGACATTCTTTCCATTCTATAAATGTTTGAAATATTGTTGTGATTTGCGCTCTCATATTTTTATTTCTTTTGTTGTCTAGAATTGGTTCCCACTAACAGGGGTTCTCTTTGAGGTGCGGCACATATTTTAGCTTAAAATAAGGGCATTTTTTTGTATATATATATATATATACAGTCAGGTGCATAAATATTGGGACATTGGCAGAATTTTCATATTTTGGCCTCTATTCACCACCACAATGGTTTTGAAATGAAACAAACAAGATGTGCTTTAACTGCAGACTTTCAGATTTAATTTGAGGGTAATTACAACCAAATCAGGTGAACGGTGTAGGAATTACAACGGTTTCTATATGTGCCTCCCACTTTTTAAGGGGCCAAAAGTAATGAGACTATCAACTCAAAAGCTATTTCATGGACAGGTGTGGGCTATTCCCTCATTATTTCATTATCAATTAAGCAGGTAAAAGGTCTGGAGTTGATTCTAGGTGTGACATTTGCATTTGGAATCAGTTGCTGTCGACTCTCAATATGAGATCCAAAGAGCTGTCACTATCAGTGAAGCAAGCCATCATTAGGCTGAAAAATCAAAACAAACCCATCAGAGAGATAGCAAAAACATTAGGTGTGGCCAAATCAACTGTTTGGAACATTCTTAAAATGAAAGAATGCACCGGAGAGCTCAGCAACACCAAAAGACCAGTAAGACCACGGAAAACAACTCTGGTGGATGACAGAAGAATTATTTCCCTGGTGAAGAAAATCCCCTTCACAACATTTGGCCAAATCAAGAACACTCTCCAGGAGGTAGGTGTATATGTGTCAAAGTCAACAATCAAGAGAAGACTTCACAAGAGTGAATATAGAGGGTTCACCACAAGATGTAAACCATTGGTGAGCCACAAAAACAGGAAAACCAGATTAGAGTTTGCTAAACAACATCTAAAAAAGCCATTACAGTTCTGGAACAACATCCTATGGACAGATGAGACAAAGATAAACTTGTACCAGTGTGATGGGAAGAGAAGAGTATGGAGAAGGAAAGGAACTGCTCATGATCCAAAACATACCACCTCATCAGTGAAGCATGGTGGTGGTAGTGTCATGGTGTGGGCATGTATGGCTGCCAATGGAACTGGTTCCCTTGTATTTATTGATGATGTGACTGCTGACAAAAGCAGCAGAATGAATTCTGAAGTGTTTTTGGGCAACATTATATGCTCATATTCAGTCAAATGCTTCAGAACTCATTGGACGACGCTTCACAGTGCAGATGGACAATGACCCGACGCATACTGCAAAAGCAATCAAAGAGTTTTTTAAGGCTAAAAATTGGAATGTTATGCAATGGCCAAGTCAATCCCCTGACCTGAATCTGATTGAGCATGCATTTCACTTGATGAAGACAAAACTGAAGTGAAAATGCCCCAAGAACAAGCAGGAACTGAAGACATTTGCAGTAGAAGCCTGGCAGAGCATCACCAGGGATGAAACCCAGTGTCTGGTGATGTCTATGCATTTCAGACTTCAGGCTGTAATTGCCTGCAAAGGATTTGCAACAAAGTATTTAAAAGTGAAAGTTAGATTTAGGATTGTTTAGTTTGTCCCATTACTTTTGGCCCCTTAAAAAGTGGGAGGCACATATAGAAACCGTTGTAATTCCTCCACCGTTCAACTGATTTGGATGTAATTACCCTGAAATGAAATCTGAAAGTCTGCAGTTAAATCACATCTTGTTTGTTTCATTTCAAAGCCAATGTGGTGGTGAATAGAGGCCAAAATATGAAAATTCTGTCACTGTCCCAATATTGATGCACCTGACTGTATATATATATATATATATATATATATACATATATATGTAAAAAAAATGGGTTGGCCATTTTTAACAGTTGGGGTACCCCATAACTATGGGGATACCACAATATAGCACTAGAAGTGCCGCGGGGGAGAGGGTGCTGCAAGGGTGGAGGAGTGGTAGATTTTCAGTTCAACTGAGGGGATCAAGCTGATGGGAGAGAGGAGAAGAAGGAACAGGAATTTCAGGTGGGGATGTGGGCCCAGGAGGAGGAGCACCGGCCCCTGCGTGTCAGAGTGCGGTGTTTGACTTGGCGAAGGAAGGGTGGCGGTGGGCGGGGCTTATGCTGTTCGGCTGCTGTAACAGGGAAAAAAGATTCCTGTCTACTACACTACACAGCAGCACTGCAGTTTAAAAGGTATTAATAGGTCCTGCGGCCCCTTTTTTTGTCCCTGAATCTTTGTGACCCTGGTGGCCTGTTACTGGTGTCTCCTTAGTCCCCCCCTTTCGCCAGGCCTGGTCTCAGGGATGTGGTGTGGGAAGGTAGTAAAGTGATATAGTACGCCACCACATCACCCTTGCCCACCTAGAAGAACTTCTCTGCGGTGTTGATCACAACCCCTGCGCTAGCACATAATAGGCCCTTCATAAATTTCAGCTCCAGACCCATGTGAATGTTAATCTGGCACTGTATATGTTACAGTATACTGTATATCACTGAATACAAATGCATAGAGATCAATATGCAGGGCAGAAAACTGCACTTACTGTAGGAATGAGACTGAATTGCACAGAAAGCAGTAGCTTAATCAGAACAGGTCACCAATCACTGCAATACACCAATCACTATATCCTCATAGGGAATTAGCTCCGGTACTGTAGTAACCTGTCAACCAGTGCAGTTTGTCTTGGTGCACAAAAGGGTTTCCAATCAACATAAATTCCAACTTTTAAACATAGGTGAACTTGTCAACAAACAAGAATTTGAAAATGTGAATATAATAAATACTTAGCCACTAGCCAGGGCTTTGGGTCACTTCTTAAACTGTCTCTAATATACTGATGTAGCCATCTACTTTGTTGCCGCGATGCGTGTGAATGGTTACACGCATCGCGGCATAGTGCAGCTCTCGCCGAGCCGCGATTAGGTGCGGCCAGTGTTTCCACGTTGAAGTCTATGGCGTGCACACGCCAGATGCGTGCACACTAGTTGCGCCATCCATGCCATGATGCGCTCGCATAGCGGGATAGATGTGTGCGGCTACATCTGTATGTGCAACTAATCCTCTTAACAGTCCGTCTCAGGACTCTGCTGGCTTTAGTGGGCCGTTATGCCCTTCTCTGAGTTGCTGCCTAACACATGCAGGTCCATACTGGCTCTCAGACAGATGTGTAAGAGAACCTTTTCAATCTTATTACATTAAATGTAGTAGTAAACCACAATGTAGTTAATATAAAGTATGAATGGGCAGTCTTTTGGACTCGTGACCAATCACTAAAGACCAAAAATCTTCAACGATCTGCCATACAACATAATATAATACTTCTGAGGTCAACTAGGTAATAAAACAGGCCTGGCCAACCTGTGGCTCTCCAACTGTTGTGAAACTACAAGTCCCAGCATGCCTTGCCAGAGTTTTAGCATTCCCTAATAACAAAACTGTGGCAAGGCATGCTGGGACTTGTAATTTCACAACAGCTGGAGAACCACAGGTTGGCCAGGCCTGTAATAAAATGTAAAATAACATTGAACATTTTAATTTTACCATAAAAAAGGGTGGTTTTCATTTACCTTCATACTGGGAAGTTCATAGATGACACTGTATATCTTGTGAAGACTTACTGAAAAGTTACAAAGTACAAACTACTGTACAAACTATTGTATTTTGGCACAAGTGAAGGCAGTATTTTAAATGTCACAAGTGGTCATACAACCTCTCTGGGGTATATTTACTAAAGTGAGAGTTTTTAGAAGTGGAGATGTTGCCCACAGCAACTAATCAGATTCTAGCTATTATCTTCTAGAAGGTTCTAGATAAATGTTACGTAGAATCTGATTGGTTGCTATGAGCAACATCTCCACTTCTAAAAACCCACACATTAGTAAATATACCCTTATATCTTGATTCATCTGGGAGAAAGCTGTTTTGCAAAGGTACAGTAGGTTGCTCTGAAAACACTGCAAAAAAAAAAAACTATTGATCCCAAACCGATGTACTGTTTTCACAGAGAAGGTTACAGGATTTTTTTTCCTAAAGCTTTTGCTCACAGAGGAATATCACATTGGAGCTTCAATTTTTCTTCCTCTATATCTGACGAGTTCATATTGAGCACAGAGGAGATGGTTGCAGAAATTTCTTCAATGTCAACATCAGCAAATGGAAATGATATGAAAGCTGAGATTGGCTCAGACTGACTAATATCCTGAAATTGCCTCTCCAGTTCTTGCCAAAGATTTTATACCTCAGTACAGAATGTATCATATATGCAACTGCTTTCATCATAGTTTTCTACAACTTTTTTGTAAATTAGGAAAGTTCTTCATAATTCAGTTTCCAAGCTGTGATTTAAGAAACTTCTATTTTTTATTAGAAAGTTTATAAAGTTTATTACTGTTTAGGTAATGATTTTATCCTGAAGTTCAAGGTTAAAAGCATTGTAATGCATTGTTAAATCTGTCAATCAAGCTAACTTTATCAAGCAAGATGCATCATACAGCTAAGATGTTCTTTCTCAAAGTGATTCCAGTTCTGAATCATTATTGATCGCTAATGCGATCGCAACTATGATTACACACGCAGCTCTGCTGCGAAAATATGCTAATGTTAGCAACTGCTCAGCCAGCATAGAGACGCCCACTACCGCTTTCTCACATCCGTAGTACCTCACAGTCCTGCGCATACATCGGTAACATTGGAGCCTCATGCAGAATTACAGCAGCCCTGAGCTGTCTCAGAAATTGCAAGTCTCGTCGCACGCAGTGAGTTCTCAAGCTGCGAATGCTGCCGCAGTGGCTAATTTATGTACGCCCAGGAAATAGCGTTCAAATGGACAGGTACGCCTGCGTTTCTCTGACCACTCCTACGTCACCACCCCCAAACACTGACGTCACTCACTCTGCGATGGCTTTGTACCTACGTGAGTGATCACAGTGTGATCACAATGCTATCATGCGCAGTCGCACTACGGTGCATACACATGCGCAGTATGCACCACCAGCCGATCTGCATATGCTGTTGCAATTGTGATCCGCGATGAATCAGGCCCTTAGTTATTTCAAGCAATAGTAGTTGGGATCTTACTAAGAACGGTTCCATAGTAAGCCATCTGACATCATTAAACAGCAACAGGTCTTCATACTCAAATCATTTTCTTATAATTGAGTTTAGAAACTGTGTCTTTGTAAATTCCTGGAACAAACTGAGGTCCTGATTCAGCTTGGAACACAGTTACATACTGCGCATGTACCGCAGTGCGCGAACTGGCCACTGCGATCGGGACTGCGATCGCAGTGACAACGCAGACCCATCGCAGAGTGATTGACAGGAAGTGCCATTTGTGGGTGGTGACGGAGAGGGTCGTCGAGGGTCCAGTGCATTTGAACGCCGTTGCATGGGCATGCATAAATTAGCCACCGCGATGCCGTATGCAACCGGAGGCCTCATAACGTGCGATGAAGTTAGCAAGGTCAGAGCTTGTGCAAGTGTGTGTGAGGCTGTGATGGTACTCATAGTACCGATGGTTTTGCAGTCTTGCTAAACATTACGGATGTGTGTAAGGTAAAGTGGGCGCCCTTATGTAGTGCAGCGGCGGCATAGCGATCGCAATGGATTAGCATACTATCGCAGTTGAACTGCGTGTGTAATCACTATTGCAATCGCAGCTTCGATCGGTAGTGAATCAGGCCCTGAGTTAAATATCTTGGCAGTAACATCCATAACATCTGTCATATTTAGCAGTATAGCACAGTACTGTATATAAAACAGTGGATTGCTGCTACATTATGAACATCTTCATTTTTCTTTTATTGGGGGCCTGTTCATAGCAATGCACACAGGTTTATTATTATCTTTTTTTATATGGTGCCTCAAGGGTTTTGCAGCACCTAACAAAGTACATAAACAGTTCAGCAGAACGAGAACAGTCACTTACAGTACAAGACATTGCAGGATCCTGTAAGTACAAGGTATATAAACATTGTTGCAACCAGGGGCGAATTGGGAACTAAGAAGTGACCCTGGAAAAATTTCTAGAAGTGGTCTCACGTAGGTGGCACCAAATCACCTGTAGAGGGAACCAATACCAAAGTAGGCAGGATTAGTACATCACTACACCTGTGTGACAGCTGTTGGTATCAATATGCTTGGTAGTCTAGTGGCCCCAACACTCACAGACCTTTAAGCTGCTGTGACAAACCCCAAACCTCCACATTCCAAATAACCCCACCACCAACACTACTGAGACTGAACATATACCCGAAAACCTCGAGCAAGTAGACACACAACTCCTTACCACAGATAGACCAAACTCACGCCCCAAATATCACCCACTTCACACCCCGTGGAGTCCTGAATCACCCCAGAAATTGTTACACCCCCAAATAACACCCACTTTTATCCCTTTTACAGATTTCACAATACTAACCAAACCAAGCATAGTAACCAAACCAAGTAATAGTTACCCAACCAAGTTACCAGCAATATTCTGGTTTACCAACTGTGGCACTCAGCAAAAAATAAGCTCTGTAGTCTGTGACAAACAACAACAATAAATGCAGTGGCCTGTGGCACCCAGCAACAATCAGATCTGCCGCCTGTGACACTCAGCAATAATAAACTTGTATCCTGTGACACCCAACAGCAATCAGCAGTAATCAGCAATAAGCAGAGCAGACTGATACATGGCTGGTATTTGGTTAGTCAGCATATTCTTATTGCCGGACACAACTATAACATGGAGGTAACATACAAGAGTAGAGAGATGGGATGGGGAGAGACACAGATGGTTCAAAGGAAAAAAGAGGGGAGAAATGCAGGGAGAAGAGTAGCACAGAGCTTGGTATGGCACAGGCAGAGGGACTCGCAGGGTTAGGCTGCTCCTGTTGATCATGATAAGCCAGGCAGGGGGCACCGGGTACATACATAAGAGGGACTATTACACAGGGCTGAGTACAGGAGAAAGGAGCTGTCACACAGGTTTGGTACAGGAGTAAGGGGCTGTCACACAGGTTTGGTACAGGAGTAAGGGGCTGTCACAGGGCTGGGTACAGGAGAAAGGGGCTGTCACACAGGGCTGGGTACAGGAGAAAGGGGCTGTCACACAGGGCTGGGTACAGGAGAAAGGGGCTGTCGCACAGGGCTGGTACAGGAGAAAGGGGCTGTCGCACAGGGCTGGGTACAGGAGAAGAGACTCTCAGACAGGGCTAATATAGGAGAAAGGGGCTGTCACACAGGGCTGGGTACAGGAGAAAGGGGCTGTCACAAAGGGCTGGGTACAGGAGAAAGGGGCTGTCGCACAGCGCTGGTACAGGAGAAAGGGGCTGTCACACAGGGCTGGGTACAGGAGAAAGGACCTGTCAAATAGCTGGTACAGAAGAGAAGAGGTTGTCACACAGAGCTGGTACAGAAGAAAGGGGCTGTTACACAGGGCCCAGCCCTGTGTGATATCCCCTGTCTCCTGTACCAGCCTTGTGTGACAGCCCCTTTCTCCTGTACTAGCCTTATGTGATAACCCCTTTCTCCTGTACCAGCCCTGTGTGACAGCCCCTTTCTCCTGTACTAGCCTTATGTGATAATCCCTTTCTCCTGTACCAGCCCTGTGTGATAGCCCCTTTCTCCTGTACCAGCCCTGTGTGACAGATCATTTCAGGAGAAGGGGCTGTCACACAGGGCGACCACTACTCCACCCTTTAGAAAGTTTGATACGTCTCCCCCAGAAAGCTCAAATGTAGGCTTTCAGTTCCACCCAGTAAAACACTACTTACTATTGCTATAGCGTACAAATTGTACACATGCCCAGATAATGGGGCTGATTTAGAGGTGGACGCAGTGTGGATTGGTGCTGCGACTACGGACACAGGAGATCTGAGTATATATTTGCTAATCCAGCAGGTGGCTTCCTTGCAGGGGCATATCTATAATGGTTGCAGGGTGTGCAGGGAACAGGGGCCCCTGGGTCCAGGGGGGCCCCGCACCACACACCCTGCACCCATAATGTTATTTACCTCCCCGGAGTCCCACGTCAGCGCGGGGGTCCGGTGCTGTAAAACGACTCGAAAACGGCCGCGGTGGCCATTTTTCTAGTGATCTCTGCATATTCTATAGATAATCTGGGCACACTCTAGTGCCCAGAGTCTATAACTCCCGCGCTGGGCGCGCACAGCTCATTGTACTGCCAGCCGCTGAGCGGAGAGGAGGGGGCCTGTGTCGGAGACTGCACACGGTAAAAAGACGCCCACTTCTAGCTTCCTCAGTTACGCTGGCTATGTCCAAAGACTTAGGGGTCTATTTACTAAGCAGTGTTAGGAGACAGAGTGAAAAGTGATAAGAAAGTGATAAGGTGAAAGCCAATCAGTTCCAAACTGTCATTTTTCAAACACAGCCTGTGAGATGACAGTTGGGAGCTGATTTGCTGGCACCTTATCACTTTCTTATCACTTTTCACTCTGTCTCCTAATACTGCTTAGTAAATAGACCCTATAGTATTGAATCCACTGCGCGAACATCAGACGGCCATTGGACATTTAAGTAACCCTTAGGTTACTCAGGATGTAGGGCAAAACTATGCTGCCGGGTCAGTGAAACTGCATCTCAGCCAATGGCTTTGGCACGCCTGGAAAAGGGGCAATCACACATCATATTCAGCAACTCTCCCGAACCCTGCCCCCAAACAGCAGCAGACTGTCACTCACCTGTTGTCTGCAGCTGCACTGCATCCAATGTCGCCAGGACTAGATCTGCATATGCACAGTGCAGCCCTACGCCCATCGCGCATTTACAAAATGGAGACCTGCATGAAATTGATATTACCGTCCACCTCTGGATCAGCCCCAATATGCATTTATGTTCATAGAAAAAATGTGCTGAAAGTCTTTGAAAACTTTGTTATATCAGTTTTTAGTATGCTAGTGTGAGATAGAAACAGATTGGGTAACAGTATAGAACTGGATCCTATTATTACAATATTTATACTACAGTTCTGCAATTTTATACATTTTAAAATTACTTTCTCCCCCAACTGAATGACATTTACACTTTTCCTCACTAGAGATCCCTAGACTGAGCGTGTACAGCCCCACATCTTGTCAGTTCTAGGTGTACGCAGTGACGGACTGGGGCATGAAGGGCCCACTGGGGGAATGTAGTAGAAGGGGCCCACGCTTAAAGGGTGTAGTCAGCCAAAGTCTGGAACCGGGCCCCTAGAGGAGGGGGTAGGGCCCTCAGGCAGTGGGGCCCACCAGGGGTTTCCCCTGTACCCCTGTGGGCCAGTCCGACCCTGGGTTTAAGACCACTCCCTTCACACTTTTATCCCACTGGTGTTATTAGCTTTTAAGTCTTACTTTTAATAGATTTCCATGGTTGAAATCTGCTGATGTCAGTAAGATGATACAGTGGGATAATGGTGGAACACTTTTCATTCTGTACTGCAGCCAAAGGATTTACAAACAGATCCTGCAGCCAAAGGACATAACAGTTTTCAAGCTACAGTCAACCACTATGTGTGAGATGGTGGAGATTCCTTGGTGCGAGATGGTGGAGATTCCTTGGTGTGAGATGGTGGAGATTCCTTGGTGTGAGATGGTGGAGATTCCTTGGTGCGAGATGGTGGAGATTCCTTGGTGTGAGATGGTGGAGATTCCTTGGTGCGAGATGGTGGAGATTCCTTGGTGTGAGATGGTGGAGATTCCTTGGTGTGAGATGGTGGAGATTCCTTAGTGTGAGATGGTGGAGATTCCTCAGTGTGAGATGGTAGAGATTCCTTGGTGTGAGATGGTGGAGATTCCTTGGTGTGAGATGGTGGAGATTCCCTTTAAACAATGTGATTACCAAGTGGGGAAAATAAGAGAAGTGAAATCAGTAGCTTGACTAAAATTACAGTACTGTATATTTATGTGAGACATATTTGCAGGCATATTTATCACAATGTGCAAACAAAATGCAGTGATGTGAAAAATTCAACTGTACTCGCAATGCAATGTTTGAGTAGATTGCAAGAAACTATCTAAAATCGCATTACAGGACAGAGCTTGTGAGAATCCCCTCCCTGCTATTCTTTTTTTTTTTTTGCAAAAAATATCCGGATAATGGGCCTGATTCAGACCCAAGTGGGTCGATGGTGTGCACTGAGCATGCGCACGACGGAGGGAGCTCCATCGTGCGCATGCGCGAGACACGACGAGCGAAGGACTTTCCTTCGCTCGTTGTGTCTGATCAAAGGGGCGTGCTGTCGATGTTGATTGACAGCACGCCCTCTTTGGTGGGCGTGCCGGGGGCGTGCCTCCCAGACGGGGGCGTTCCCAAGGGAACGCCTACCGTCAGAAGCCGGCCCACTGACATCACTAGTGATGTCAGTGGGAGTGATTTTGGCTCTGATAGAGCCAAAATCACTCCAGGGCTTGTGGTCGAAAAGCCCGACCACAGGCTTCTGGTCGCACTGGCGATGGTCGTGATGGTCAAGACCATCGCGACCATCATCCTGCACGCTCGTATGTGCTGTGGGTGGTAACCCACAGCTATACGAGCGTCCAGGAGGACGCTCCATTTTTATGGAGGACGGCCCTCATTCAGAGCGAGCGCTCTGCTCAGAGCGTCCGGCTCTGAATGAGGGCCAATGTGCCTGCACATGCGCTGGCTACCCTTCCACTGAGCTGCTTCCCCCATTGCTCTCCCCCCCCGCTGCCGCATTGCTTCTGAGGCTGCGCCGCCCCCCCCTCCACTGCTGCTTGACTTCCTGCCTCCTCTTCTGCCCATTTCCCTAGTTTTAACAAAGAATAAATGCAATTAAGCTTACCTGCACCAGGATTGGTGATCGGTGTGCTCTTATTCTGTGACCCGCTCAGCTGATCTGTGCGGTAAGCTGAAATGCAGTGAAAGTCCCGGCTGGCACCTCAGCTGACCGCACAAATCAGCTGACCATGTCATAGGAGGAGCCCACCGATCACCTATTTCTATTATAGCTATTTATATTCTCTGTAATCAACCTGTGGTCTATTATGGACACACAGGCTGATCACAGAAGCCAGCTCCAGACTCTGCTCTGCCTGTCAGCATACAGGAAGGACAGAGCAGGAGTAGGGAGAACAGAGGGAAACCTCTATAATGCCATCTGAATATGGCGTTATTATCACAAGGCTCCCAGCTAAATTATTATACAATTTGTGTTTAGTAAATCTGAAACAGATCGCATTTCCCATTACATGTATCGGAAATATGATCAGCATACTAAACATTTGAGGGCAAATTCCTTTGATACATTTCAGTGATACTAAAATAATGTGAAAAGGGTGTGAAAACACCCTTTTTCACATTATTTCAGTAAAAACATTATTAATAAAAATGCACCTTAGTGTGATATGTACATGACATTGGTATCAGGGCCGTGCAACAAGTGCCACAGCACAGGGCAGGGGGTGCTTCTCAGGCCTGACAATTTTCTGTTTATAATCATTATCACTTGTAGCTTCCTTCTCTTTTATCTCCGGCATATACTGGCCGCTCCTATCTCCTTCTTTGCCAACTCCCGAAGCACCTTCAGTCACATCCTCTTTTATTTAACACACACATTTCAAAATACTGTCATATGCGGGACTCAAACCTATCACCTCACACATGGCAGTCAGACACCTTACACAGCTATCTGCCTCACAATTTTTGATGGCAGCCCTGAACACAGCCACCAAATCCTGATCCAGGTGTTACCAGCACACCTTGAGTACCTTTGCCACTGAGTGTGCCATACATGGATCTTCCCGCTGCTGATATTTGCTGCATATGCACTACAAGTAGCACTCTTTCTAGAACTGATGAGTTATCATCACTGCAGCCATTGGATTCACACTGAATTTGGCAGTGACACCTAGATAACAGTGGTACAATGGGATCGGTACCCCTTCATCATTGTGCAGGACAAAGCATATTTGTCATGCCCTTTCCCATGAGACCACACCCCTTTTTTCGGGTGCACTTCTTATGTCCCTATTTGAAAAAAAGGGGAGTGGGGGGAGCAAATGCTCTTCTGGCTCAGGGCAACAAAAAATCTAGTTAGGGCTCTGATTGGTTTCATACTTCATTTGAAAAGTTTGTTAGCTTAAAACTTAAGAGATACTTTGTGCTCTTTAAAATAGCAGATAGTTTGGGGATATTTGTTTGGTCACTGATATCAGCCACATGCTGATCTATTTCTGCTTCGTACAATCATTTTTCAAAATTACAGATGTCAAACGTCTCTCATTGTGACAAGAACATATTCCAACTTGTCATTTTCAAGTGATGTGTACGATACTGTTGTTATACCATTCACCTGAGGTAGTTACAGAGACTCACGCAGTGTCACTGGGGTCCTGCTGTGATCTGTATATAGTATAGAAGTATAGCAGGCAAAGAAAAGTTCCAGTAGAATTAGAAAGTAATGGTTATATCACTATAGAAATATTCTTAGTAAGACGCAGATCGTGTGCACTTAATAATATATATCTGAAGAGAAAAGTACTTTGCATTGCAGCAAGGTAAAGGGTCAGCACAGGGGTGAGGTGGCAGGCACAAGGAGTGAGGGTGAGGGGGTAACACAGGGGTGAGGTGGCAGGCACAGAGGGTGAGGTTGCAGGCACACAGGGTGAGGGTAAGGGGGCAGCATAGGGGATAGGTGGCAGGCACACAGGGTGAGGGTAAGGGGGTAGTGCAGAGGGGAGGTGGCAGAAACACAGGCTAAGGATAAGGGGCAGACAGGGGTGAAATGGTGGGCACACTGGTTGAGGGTAAGGGGGCAGTACAGAGGTGAGGTGGTAGGCACATAGGGTGAGGGCAAGGGGACAGCACAGAGATGAAATGGCAGGCACACAGGGTGAGGAGAAGGGGGCAGACAGGAACGAGGTGGCAGACACACAGGGTGAGGGTTAGGGGCAGCACAGGAGTGAGGTGGCAGGCACACAGGGTGAGGGTAAGGGGACAGCAGGCACACAGGGTGAGAGTGACATCATATATCCACACATACAATGATGCTGGCTCCGGCGGCTATTGCCCATCCCCGTCTCATCCTACCCCTATTGGCCTAGTGGTGGCAGATACCTCTCCATGACATTGCAGGGAGGGCATGGCTGCTCAGTGCCATACTCACTGCCCAGCACTGGATGGTCCACAGCGGAAGTGGAGTCAGAGCATTAGAAGGCTGGGAGGGAGCACAATCATTCAGTAAACATCCGGTGGTGGGATGTCCAGTAGCAGGCACTCTACTGGATACACTGGACCTCATTCAGAGCCGGACGCAATTAGCGCTCGCTCATCCAGAAAATACTGGTGGCTATTCAAATCAACCGTTCGCTCTTTGCGGTCTGTTCACGCCTCTAGGTCTGAACGAGCAAACAAAACTTGCAGCCGTTTTTTGAAAAAATACGCCCCCTGGCCGCTCGCATCCTACGTCATGTCCGCTATTTATTAGATTAATCGAGTACATCGACATGGGTATGAACTGCTCGCTATTCTTGGGGTTGGTTTTTGCTACCACAATTTTGCAAGCAGTTCTGGCTATAAAATAACCCAGTGACGTGGTCAATGACGCTGCTGTTTTAATTATGCACACCCATAAAACGCCCGTTTTGACCTTTAAGCACTCCTGCGTTCGGATCTCCACTCCCCGTTTTCAAGCACCTTCCCCCGTTACCACCCACATATGCCTACTCCTGTCACTCATATTATCAGGCATTCGCTATTTTGCGAGCACATGAATTTCGACCGCACTGACTGGTTCGCGCATGCGTATAACAATCTGTACGCATGCGCAGTTGGGCAAACATCGCTCGGAGCAAACGAGCGGCCGCTTAGGAGCGGCTCTGAATCAGGCCCACTGTGCTGCCAAGGCACCCAGGGCACATGTCCCACTCACCTCGCCCTAGATACAGAACACCTCTGCATGTCTTGATAAATACATATTAAACAGATCAGTAGGACCCACAGAGGGTTCATTAACAGGAGGGTGCATAACCATCTTCCCACAAAAGGCATTGACCATGGTACAGTATATGCTAATCTGCAAGACTACAGTAAGTCAAAGTGTAAAATGTACATTTAAATGTAACAGTTTCTTATGATGTATATAGCTGTCAATAGATTGAAAAGTGGTTTATCTAAGATAAAAATGTGATAATTGCAAGGTAATAAGGTAATATTGTGAATACTTTCTGCCTCTAGTGCCTGGGATTGGCATGGAGTTTAATATCTGCCTAGTTTTATATAGGGAACCCAACAGTGGGATTTAGTCTTCACTAAGACAAGGCCACAGGTTAAAACCCCAGAAACAATCTCATCAGACAACCACAAGACTGAATCAAATGTCATGCCAAAATACAAAGACTTTTCAAAAGCTCAGAGATAGACAGCAGTGATGCAAAGTTGCACAGACAATGGTTAGGGAAAGCAAAAATGAACTAATTCCAGAGGAATTGCAGAATTGTAACTTCAGAGAATACAGTAAGCAGGAGTACATTTTGCCCATTCAAATGTTGCATGAGCCTGAAGAATTAAAACACTCAACCAAATCGCAATGAATGAGCTATCAGATTAGCTGAAGTACTCACAAAAACAGTAGAGAGTCCAAAACTGGTTGATCTGTGAGCTTGTTCTCTGTGAAACAAAAGATCACTCTGGTTCAACCTCAAGATAGGCAATTTCCTAAGGTCTGTCCTGTTTCCTCAATGTGCATGCTGTGGAAGCCAGGGTGTAAGCTGCAGAAAAGGGATGGGAAGAAGGTAAGAATTGTAGCAGGGTTAGGCAGACAGTGCAGGGCTGGGGGAGTTAGTGGATGGGATGGAAGAGGGGGGAGATTGGGACGGAGCAGAGCTGAGATGGGGGTGGAGGTCTGGGATCAGCAGCAGTCAGACTGGGGGTTGTAACGGGGGCTGGCCATAGTGGGCTGGGGGTGACCCAAGGTGGCCTGGGTTCCTTTATTAGTATAACATAATATAAAGGGGAGAAATAAAGAGGACAGAAATGCACCACAATAGTAGCTAGTCTGTAGTAGTCTGTAAACCAATAAAAGTTTGGAATCACTGATTTAACTTGCTAAATTATCAAAATGTGTTGGCAAGTAACAAAGCAAACTAATGCAGTCCAGAAAATGACTTTACTCATTCAAACACAGGGCCTGATTCAGATGTGGATGCATTGCCGATATTTACGCAGATTGAGAGATTGTGTAAGTCACACTGCACATGAGCAGCAATTGAATTGAATTGCAATTATGCTCTCCCAGAGGATTCTCTCGCAAAGTGAGTGACAGGTAGTCAGTGCTTGGAGGGAGGTAATGGGATGTGGCTAGAGAAACGCAGCATGTTGGACTGTTTAATAAACTAAGGACCTCATTCAGAGAGAGCGATCGCTTCTTGCGACCGCCTCTGAATGAGGGCCTATGTCTGCGACAGCTTAAGCCACATACACACTAGACGATTTTTATGAACGATATATCGTTCAGTGTGTATGCCGTGAACGACCAACAAGGCGTGCTCCCGCGGGTCGTTAAAATGTCTTTGGTCATCCATACATGCAGGGCAATCTGACAAATATCGTCAAGAATTGCCTGTTCAGAGATGTGGCAGGATGACTTCACTGAAAGACATCTATCAGTGTGTACACCCAATATCGTTTGTCCTGCACTACAGAAAGTTCAAGGGAAATCTTTCACCAATATCGTTCATACAGTACATTGTCTAGTGTATATGAGCCTTTAGACTTATTCAGAAGGCTGATGCATGCCCTCCTACATGACCTCTTCTACCAGGTACAAAATGCTCTGCTCCTGGACTTCCCTCTTAGGGCCGTATTCAATTAGAGGCGAAAAGCCGTAATCGGCAAAAAAAGTTTTCCTACTGACGCTTTTCGCCTGGTCGGAACTTACAGTATCTCCAAATTTAATTCCAAACGGAATTTGCCTAAGCGGAAACTCAATGCAATGTAATAGGCAAAAAAGTTTGCCTATGAATAGCAGGTGAAAAAGAAGTGCAAAATCTTTAGTTTGGTGTGCAAACGTGGGGAAACGGCCAAGAACCCCTGGCAAAGTCCCCCAAAGGCCAAATCTTGAAAAAAAAAAAATATGAAGAACACCCCAAAAAAGCCTGACAGAGAACATGAATTTTGTGCTGCTGCTGCTGGCACCAGCCAGGCAGCCAGAGGACGCACACAGCAGTCAGCAGCAGCACATCCAGAGCCCTGCCCCAACAGGGGGAGGAGGGGGTGGAATTGGAGGCCTTAGCTGGCCCTACCATTAGGCGGGGTATGCGGCCGGTTGAGTACACTCCTTCCCCATTCAGGAGCACCACTTCATGAGGGCAACGTGATGTCATCAAGTCACATCGCAATAATACCAAGAAGTGGAGCCACTCGACCCGAGGATCCATCCCATGCCGGCAGGAGAGGTAAGTTTGCTGGAGCTAGTGGGGTGGGAAAAAATGTGCTGTGCTGTTCTGCGAGAGGGGAGGGGAGAGAGGTATGTGCTGTAAGGGGAGAGCAGTCTGAGCTGTGAGGGGGCTGAGCTGTGAGGGGAGAGTGGGGGTCTGTGCTGAGAGGGGTCAGTGATGTGAGGAAAGAGGGTGTCTGTGCTATGAGGGAGGGGGAGGGTCTGTGCTGAGAGGGTTCAATAACGTGAGCAAAGGGGGTAAGTGATATGAGGGGAGGGGGAGTCTGTGCTGAGGGGATCGGGGTCAGTGATGTGAGGAAAGAGGGGGTCTGTGCTCAAAGGGTTCAGTGATGTGAGGGGAGGGTCTGTTCTGAGAGGGTTTACGGTTAGTCTGCTGGGAGGGGAAAGATTAGGTTTAGGCTGCAGGGAGGGATGGTTGGGGGTAGGATTAGGATACTTACCAACAGGTATCAGTATCCTAACCTTGTCGGGATGCTAGCATCGGGATTCTGAGTGCTGGCATCCTGTACCCAACCCATACATACATTAGTTGACAGTTCGGCAGCCCTGAGGGAGCACTCTAATGGGCAGGAGCTACGTCAGTACTCACCAGAGAATTGAGCGTGTCACCGCACCTAACAGGCTGGGAGAGACCGGTGGTGACAGCATGGCTGAGCAGCTGGAACTGATGGAGTGATGGCAGCTGCTGGAGGCAGAGCCGGGGCAGACCAGAGGAGAGCTAAGCCAGACCTTCATGGCGTTCCCCACAGTGCTAGTGAGCAGCTAGGAGGCAAGCAGCAGGCAGGGCCAGCTGGAGCCCTCTTCTTATGAAACAGCGGGGAGGTGAGCCAGAAACTACATTGCCAGCCTTCCTTTCCTATCATTGGGGACAGCAGGCATTCAGGAGGTAGGTTGAGGCAACCTTACTTAGTCATAAGAGGCCGGCATTGGTGCGGTGAGCGACAGTTAAGCAGTAATAGCAATCCTGGCTGAGGCTTAGTAGTAATGCGTTACTCCTACCATACTTTGTAGTCTTCCTGCAGCATAAGTCTTCCGGGCAATTCTATTTAACAGGTGGCAGCTAATTACACTTGTTTAGTCTTTCAAGAAAATTTCTATATTATAAGTGTTTTGGTGAAGCTGTGCAATTACCTAGAGGGGATATAGCTGGCAGTGGGTAAAAGTGTATACAGACTCTATGATCCGTGACTAAAACCTGTTATCCTGACAGCTCAAGATAGGAGATATGATGTGGGGAGTTACTCTCAGTCAGTCCATAGACTCTCCTGATGACTGCTCTGTCTCTCCAGGGAATTGTAGTGAAACTGTCCCTCTCTGTCTCTCCTGTAGCTACTTCAGTGAGACCGTTGGGCCTGATTCACTACAGATCGCAATTCTGCTTATACGCATGCATTGTAGTTACTAATATCAGCAGTGCTATTTATATGTTTGAATTCACATTGTGATCACAGCCAGACCTAACGACGCCCACTTCCCCTTACACACATCCGTATACTAGGGCAACATAGCGAAACAATCGGTAACATCGAGTAACATCTGACCCATATGCACACTAGCACAAGCCCTGAACTTTCTCCGAAACTGCTACCAGCCACGCACACTATCAGTGCTATGGCTGCTTATGGCTACGCAGTGGATAATTTATGCATGCAACGGCATTGCAATGCACTGGCACACCTGTGTTCACCCAACCATCCCCCCCATCACCACCCACAAATGGCACTTCCTGTCAATCTCTCTGCTCTGGGTCTGCATAGCCTTTGCTATTGCAGTTCACATCCCAATTGCTATTTCGCACACTGCAATGCATACGCAGAATGCAACAATCAGCCGATTACATGCGTATTAACAACTGCATTCCTTGCTGAATCAGGCCCGGTGTCAGTGACTGGAGAAGTTCACTTTTGCTAAAGGAAACTTAATTGCTAGCCTCAGGATATTTAAAACTTGCAAGCTATAATTTTTACAAAATTACCTCAGTGCACCACCTCTATAGTATTAACTGGCCAGCAACTTATCAAATGTAAGGACTTGAATAGTTAAAGTTAGCTGCAATGAGTAGGTAGGTCATATGTTGCACATAATAGTGTCTTTTGTAAAATGTCATATTCTTTGCTGCATGTTTTGAGTTAACCAGTTCACTTTTAGAGACATACAACCCCGGCGACAAGACTGTTCCAGTCTAATAAAGTTTTACCTTGTCATATGTATTTCCAGTGCATTCACAGGTATTTGCATGTACTTTCCTAAGTTGTGTATCAAAAAGTACCTGTACCATTGTTCCAAATATCCGATATTGTTAACGATAGTGTTAATAAAACAATAGTGTTAAGTACCAATTGGTCCGATACATTGCAAGAAGCATGGTAGAGTATCGATTCCATCCTCAGGTACCTGTCTGAAGAATTCCGGCGGGGCGTAGCTTATATTAGACTTGCTAAACCATCGGCAACCTTGGAATGCACTGGACACTCAAATTGGGGTGTTACATACGTTAAGACAATAGTCCAGGAGCAGAGCATTTTGGACCTGGTGGAAGGGGTCTTGTTGGTGGGTTTGCTGATGGCCACCTGATCTGCAGATGTTTCCGGTTTTGTGTGTGAGCAGTGGATGTGACATGCTTTCAGTGGGTGTCTCTAAGAGTGGCTCATTAGCATATTTTAGCAAATTGCGAATTTCGGAAGAGATTGCTGCTGCAATGGCATTTGCACCCACATCTGTATCAGGCAGCTTACAAACTTTTTGGTATTTCTGTTTTAATAATATTGTGAAGCATTTGAATGTTGTTGTTCCCTCTATTAGTTTGTAATGTAGAGCAATGCTCTTCAATGTTGCACAGCTTAGAGAAAATATTCTTCATTTTTCATTTCCGTTACTGATTATTTGGTTTACATTATGGTAACAAAATAGTAACATTTTATATCCAAAGCATTTTTTAAGCACTGGTGTCTTTAGTCTCCACTGCAATGCACCATTTGATTAATTTTCTCAGTCATTAGTGGTTATCTCTGCCTTTAATGCATCCAGATATTCTTCTATTACATATAGGTAACACTTACTTTTTAATTGGATTTAATTCACACTAATGAACTGTGTAATGCAAAAAAGAAGATCAATTAGAATGTATTCATTTACCATGTGTACTTACAATAATTCTAATTGTCTTGATAAACAATTACTGCACATTTTGTGCGTCATTCAAACACTATTAAATGTAGGATGATGATGTTGTTGTTATTATTGTTATACTTACAATAGAATTGTATTTAAGATATTGTCATGTACAAGGCTGCTTGGCAATATTAAGTATTAGTAAAGTCATTGGCATGACTGGAGAATGCATGACTAATAAATGTTTACCAAATCTGTCCAAGACTGAAAAGAAGAGAAAAGAGAATGTACACTATGGGGTAAATGTAATAGTCTGCGGACTGCAGGCATCGGTGAGTTCTGTGCGAGACTGCCCAATGTTTTAAAGGGTTGGGTACGGGATGCCGGTGCTCAGGATACTGGCGGTCAGAATCTAGATGCCGGCATCCCGACAGGGTTAGGATACCGACACCTGTTGGTCGGTATCTTAACCCTCCTCCTCTCCCTACCACTAACCCTAACCCTCTTTTCCTGGTGCTTAAACCTAAACTCCCCCTAGTGCCAAAACCTAACCTCCCCACACCTAACCTGCCCCCTTAGTGCCTAACTCTAACCCTCCCCATAGTGCCTAACCGCCAAACCTTAACGCTAACCATCCTCCTAACCCCGCTACTTACCTTCGGGATTCCGGCAGTTGGGATGCTGGAGCTGGGAGTCTTACAGGTGCCGAGATTCCAGCGCCGCCATTCTGAGTGCCAGAATTCCCGCAGTTAGTATTATGACCTCATCCCAAATTAAAGTAGCAATCATTTAAAAGGCAAAACCAGGTTGATTTTGCCTTTTAAATGACTGCTACTTTAAAACATCGGGTAGTCTTGCACGGAACTCGACGATGCCAGCAGTCTGCATGCTTTTATATTTACCCTAACGTGTTACAGTTACGATTCGCACAGCGAATGCCACACGTACATTACTGTAGCCGCTTGCAGCGGCTTTGGTCATACAGATTAGATGCATAGTACAAATATAGTTACTAGATGGTGACAGGCGGTGGTGGCTTAAAAGACATATGGAGATATTGCGTCTTATGGGAGTGTCACAAGTATGTCACAGACATGTCACTGAAATCGCTTCAGTATAAAGATGCTGGATAGCTCACATAAAAGGCCATGTGGCAGATGCAAGGTTTGATGGTGCAACCGATGTTGGTCTAAAGGTGAACCAGACAGTATGGCAGCATCTATAGATGCTGTGAGTGGATATCTCCAGGGCCGTAACTAAGGGTGTGCGAGCGGTGCCATTGCACAGGTCCCTTGGGGCAGCACCATTACTGCCCCATGGCACCTCTATGAGGCTTGCAGGGTGTATGGCACCCTGAAGCCAGTAGCATGCACCATGCAGCTTGTGGAGCCCCCCCAGGGTGTCCTTAGGAGGCTCCGGGCAGTGCTCTATTTCTTAGAGCCAGTGGCCCTGCCCACTAGGCATGAAGTTGTGAGTTTAGGAGGCGGGCATTAGTGGGAGGTAGAGGGTGGGAGGTGGAGGTAACAGGTGACAGGGAGAGGGGGAGTGTCAGAGGGTGACTGGAGAGGCAGTGGATGACAGGGGGAAGTAGATGGGAGGAAGAGACAGGGGGTGGCAGTGAGAGGCAGTGGGTGAATGGGGAGGCAGGGGGTGGCAGGAGGAGGCAGTGGGTTTTAGATGGAGACAGGGGGTGCCAGTGAGAGACAGTGGGTGAATGGGTAGGCAGAGGGTGGGAGGGGGAGACTGGGAAGGCAGTGGATAACAGAAAGAGGCAGTGGGTGAATGGAAGGGGGAGCCAGTGGGTGGGAGAGGCAGAGGGCAGCTGGGAAATGCATTAGGTGGCAGAAGATGACTGTGGAGGCAGTTCATGATGGGGGAGGAAATGGGTGACAGTGGGAGGCTGATGGTGGCAGTGGATGTATGGGGAAGCAGTGGATGACAGGGGGAGGCAGTGGGTGACCGGGATGCAGTGGGTGATGGGGAAGCAGAAGGCAGCTGTTGAGACAGTGGGTGGTAGTGAGAGCATTGAGTTAATGAGGAGGCAGAGGGTGGCAGTGAAATGCAGTTGGTGAATGGAGAGCAGAGGACCTCATTCAGAGTCGGTCGTTGCGGCCGCACGGTCGTAAGGTAAAAGGGGCCGGATATGCAAATGAAGCGCTCGCAAGTTGCGTTGTTAAGATGGGATTGTTAGCTGGACGAGCGAGGGGAGGATGCGGCCGTAAGACTAAAAATACGCCCCCTTCTCATTCGCATTACACATCATCTCCGGGCATATAAGGATTAATCGAGACCATCGGGAACCATCGGAGTTGCTTGTAGACCATACCCTCTCTTAAGCACTACGATCTAATCAGTGTAAAAACCTCGCATGTCACATGTGCCATGACATTACTTAATTAATTATGCACTCCCATAAAACTCCATTTGCATAGTCAGGCACGCCTGCGTTCGGATCTCCAGTCCCCCGTTCACAAGCACCTTCCCCTGTTACCACCCACAAACGCCTCATCCTGTCACTCAAACTAACGACCTGGCTGTGTTCAAGGAGAGAGCAATTTCTGATCGTAATAGCTAGTTTGCGCGCGCGTATTGTGAATTTTACACATGCGCAGTTTAGCAAACATCGGTGGCGTACGACCGAGCGGCCGCAACGACCGACTCTGAATGAGGTCCAGAGTGTGGCAGTGAGATGCAGTGAATGAATAGGTAGGCAGAGGGTGGGAGGGGGATTAGACAGTGGCAGTGAGAGGCAGTGGGTGAATGGGGAGGCTGAGGGTGGGAGGGGTGACTGGAGAGTCAGTGGAGGACAGGGAGAGGCAGTGGGTCACATTAACTAGTGGTAACTGTAATCTATATAACTAAACAACAAGCCCCGTTCCAGCCACATAACACCCATTCTCTAGTCCCTTCACTGGCTGCCTATAAGATGGAGAATCTGTTTTAAGATTGGCTTACTGACTTTCAAAGCCCTACATAACCAGGGCCTATGGTATCTGAAGCAGCTTCTGAATCCTTACTGCCCCATTCCATTACTGCGATCTATAGATGAAGGACTATTAACAGTACCCAGAATCTCCCTGAATTCATCTGGGGGTCAAGCTTTCAGCTTTGCAGCTTTGACTCTATGGAACTCGCTTCTCGCTTCTGTTTGGAACTTGCTTCTATAGTTCGAGAGGTCTCCACTCCAGAATCCTTCATAAACAGACTCAAGACTCACCTGTTTACTCAGCATTTCACTAATGTCCCTTCACTAATGTCTCAGGGCCTGATTCAGTACGGATCACAACTGCATTCGTGGCTGCGATTACGCATGCAGTCTCACTGCGATGATATGCTAATCCACTGCAATCGCTATGCCAATCGCAGCACAATATAAACATGCCCACCTTACACACATCCGTAATGTTAAGCAAGACTGTGAAACCATCGGTAACATCGAGTACAATCACAGCCTCACACACTCGCACAAGGTCTGACCTTACTCAGGAATTGCTAACTTCATCGACCGCAGTGAAAGACCAAGTGTAACACCCCGCTAGTATGTCCTTTTGTATATGTCAGAGCGGTAAGGAAGTAGATGCAGACAAGGTTGTCACCAGTATTGCTTCAAATTATAATCAGGAATTTATTGAAATAATGTATTATTCTCTACAAAGAATTTCAAACAACTTAACCTAACATAATACAATTTTATATTTATAGCTAATAACACACTTTTATGATCTAAAGATTTTCTTGTACAGGGTTGCTGGAACCATGGTAAGCCTTCGATAAGCTCTAAGTAAATAGGTTAGGTGCATAAACACACGACCGGTAACATAAAGTCGGCATACAATTGGCAATGAAATTTTACTGTACATACAATACTAGATACTAGTCCCTCACAGTTAAGAAGAAACAATAATACATTCACCAATACATTAAACCGATTACCATTTTCAAGATGAACTGAATATACAGTCCCAAAGTCCTGACTGCTTGCATGCAACCCCTACAGCTGATTCTCTATAGGTGGTGCACTTGCTGTATTTATATTTTTATTCCTAAATAGGATTTGCAGTTATTAACTGTCCCGTTATAATTTGTTGCCCGGGATGATAGAAGAAATTATAATTCCCGAAATATTAGTATACTCGTCAATTAAAGCTTGCTATTTCAGATGCACTTTAAGGGCCTAATTCAGACCCGCTCGCAAGCGCTGAACGCTCGCAAGCGGGTCGGTGTTAGCTCAGTGTGCATGCGCGCGACGGAGGCAGCTCCGTCGTGCGCATGCGTGAGACCCGGATAGCGACGGGCAAGCCATCGCTATGGGTCTCGTACCAAAGGGGGTGTGCTGTCGATGGTGAGTGACAGCACGTCCCCTTTGGTGGGCGTGCCGGGGCGTGGCTGCCCAGACGGAGGCGTTCCTATGGGAACGCCTACCGTCTGGGGCCGGCCCCACTGACATCACAAGTGATGTCAGGGGGAGTGCCTTCGCCTCTGATAGAGCCGAAAGCACTCCAGAGCTTGCGGCAACGAGACCCTACCACAAGGGTCTCGTCGCAAGCCCGATGGTCGCGATGGTCTTGACCATCGCGACCATCTTTTTGGCCGCTCGCTATAGCTGTGGGTGGTCACACACAGCTATGCGAGCGGCCAGGAGGCCGCTCTAAAAAAAAAGGAGGGCACTGATTCAGAGCGAGCGCTCTGAAAGAGCGTCCGGCTCTGAATCAGGCCCTAAGTACTATAAAATTGTCTCTTTCCTTGGCTAAGGTGCAACCCCTTCCCTTTTTCCGGTATCCAATTCTACTGCCCACTCAGATATGGCATAAGCTGTTCAGTCTAATATGCATGTAGAGCTGTTTTATTCTGGAAAGGATTTTCTGATGTATGCACTAATGCAGCTGCCAGTAGCTTAAAAAGGTTATACTGCAGTGGAGGATCTCAGCTAAATCCCAGCCCCTCATAAAATAAAAAGAAAGTTTCTGATACTGTCCACTGGATCTATTAAAGGTGTGTTTTCTCCTTCTTACCAGCCTCCTGAAGTGCTGCTCACCGTCTTCCCTTTATATCTGAACACAGGGCCTGATTCAGAGCCGGACGCTATTTGCGCTCGCTCGTTCAGAAAAAGGGGCCGGCTATTTAAATTGAGCGCTCGCTCTTTGCGGTCTGTTGACGCCTTTCTGTCTGAGCGAGAGAACGAAACATGCGCTCGCTATTTTGTAAAGACGCCCCCTGGCCGCTCGCATCCTACGTCATCTCCGCTATTTATTTGATTAATCGAGTACATTGAAAGGCGTCTGAACTGCTCGCAGTGCTTGTGGTTGGATTTTCCTACCGCAATCATGCGAACAGTTCAGGCTAAGAAACAACCAAGTGACGTGGTCGATGACGCTGCTTTGTTAATTATGCACACCCTTAAAACGCCCGTTTTGACCGTTTGGCACGCCTGCGTTCGGATCTCCACTCCCCGTTTTCAAGCACCTTCCCCTGTTACCATCCACAAACGCCTCATCCTGTCACTCAAATTAGCAGGCACTCGCTATTTTGCGAACACACGTATTCCGACCGCACTGACTGGTTGGCGCATGCGCATTACGACCCATACGCATGCGCAGATGTGCGAACATCGCTCGGAGCGAACGAGCAGCCGCTTACGAGTGGCTCTGAATCAGGCCCACAGGCCCTCATTCAGAGGCGGTCGCAAGAAGCGACCGCTCGTTCTGAATGAGGGCGGCTGCTTCTTTTTATAAGTGCGGCCTCCTGGTCGATAGCTAAGCTGTGGCGACCCACAGCTTAATGACCGACCAGGGTGATGGTCGCGATGGTCAAGACCATCGGGGCTTGCGACGAGACCCTAAGGTTGGGTCTCGGCAACCGCAAGCCCCAGGGAGCTTCCTGCTCTAATCAGGCAGGAAACTCCCCACTAACATCACTGCTGATGTCAGTGCGGCCACCCACAAAACGGCAAGCGTTCCGTCATGAACGCCTCTGTTTGTGAAACCACCCCCCCCCGCCCTGCCTACAAAACGGGCCGATCTGTCGATCAACATCGACAGCCGGCCCATTTGTAGTGAGCTCCGGAGCGAGAGAGTTTCTCTCTCGCTCCGGGGCTTGCGCACGCACAGTGCGGCCGCTGCGCGTGCGCAGGGCCTAACCATCGAGCCGGTTGTGAGCGCTCAGCGCTTGCGACTAACTCTGCATGAGGTCCACAGCCTTTTGCACTAGGCAGGAATACAGTGGGTGGCTGCTTGTCTTCTCTGGTCTGCCTTGCTTTGCCCTTGGCTCTCACCACTCCAGGGGAGCCGTGTCCTCAGACTGCCTTCTTTACTGATGGGAATAAAGGGGGGCTTACGCTGGCATCCCCAGTCTGACTCTGGCTCCTCCTTCACCCGGCGCTCTCCAGCTAACGACTGTGCTGATGTAAAGTCTCCAGCATTCAGCTGCCACTGCTGCTCCGTGATGTCTCTGGTAACTGCCGTCAGTCAGCTGCCTCCCCGTTCCTGGCCCCTGCTCTCCAACGGCTACTGACAACAACCGCCCTAACGGTCAGTACAAGACCCTCTGGTCATGGGGCACTATCTGTCTATCGTATTGGAAGTCCAGTCTCTCCAGCCGCGTGCCAGCTCCTGAAGCTGGCTACATTGTCCACTGTCACCAATGAATGCATTCACATGTCCAGCAACACATATATAAGGGTACACAACATGAGGTACTCCCAAGTTCTGGGGTACCACACAAGCTGTGTATGGCATCACAGTGGCTAATTTATGCATGCCTCTGCAACGCCTTCCAAACGCACTAGTACGTCTGCGTTTCACCGACCCCCCTTCACCTCCCCCAAACGGCACTTCCTGTCAATCACACTGCGATGTGTCTGCGTAGTCACTGATGGCAGGAGAGTGTTCGCGCATGCACACTGCGATGCATGCACAGAATGCAACGATCGGTCGATGGCATGTGTTATCGCAGTTGCAATCCTTGCTGAATCAGGCCCTCTCTTTGCTGTTAAGCTTATTTTCTATTTTGTGTTTTAAATGCAAATGTAAAGCACTTTGAGTCCTATTAGGAGAAAAGTGTTATATAAATAACATTATTATTATTACTAGGCCTAATTCAGAATTGTACACCAGTGCCATTGCAGCTGACATCTCATAGGCAGTTGTTGTGCGAAAATATGCAAATGTCGCAGACGCCAAGGAATGTATAGAGACGCAAATGTGGCTTTGCAAATCCAAGCATCTGCATACAAAGACGCAGCATCGGTCGCAGATCCTTTGATTATCAGTCTTCTGAGTAACCCTATGGTCGCACAAAATGGCTGTGGGAGCTGGGACGCTGGAGACATTTTTCTTGCATACGGGATCACAGGCGCAAGATGTGACATGCCACTGAAATGGTCGTGACAGTACCTGCCACAAAGTTATGGGCTAAACCTACTGTAGGCAATATCGTTTTTAGTCCTTCCTTCTTTTTTTTTTACATTTGTGACATTTGGATTTCCTTTTGATTTTTGATTATTTTGCTTATAGTGGATTGCATTATGTTTTTCATTTTTAGGGCATTTTTACATAATGATGCAAGGTCATTTAGATATATAGAATAATTTAAATACTTACTATACCTTTAACAAAGATTTCCAGTAAAATACTTGAATAAAGTATATACTGTAATGTGGAACGACTTAAACATATATACACTATATTTACCCCAGACCATAGTATAATTACAGGTATGTCCTGGTTCATTTAACTGTCTCCTGTTGGACAGTACACACACAGCTAAACATCCAATGAAATGGACCAATTATTTTCTTGTGCCCATAAGTGGCAACAGCAAGTCGCCTGGCACATTAAAAAAGATAAGTTAAGCAACCCCTCTCGCCAGTACAGGTAGGACTAATATGTATTGTCCCTCTCTCTGGGGATTTCTTGTGAAAGGAAGCCCAAGAACTTCTATAGGCAGCACCATCTATAGATGTTACTGAATATCATGCAAAAAGTTTCACTTTCTGGAGCTTACTGCAGATGATACATTGCAACCCCATAGAATTCTGTGGGGACTGCTGTGCCGTGGGTTTGCAGTGGAAATCTTTGATAATCACTGCAGACCCTTTTTAATACATACAGTATGGGGGATCCATAGGTATTGCGGTATACCTCCAAAAAACGTCAGGTATTAACTTTGATACATACCGCCCTTTGTGTTTCTAATGTTGTGATTTATAGTACTTGTGTTGCCAGGTGGGTTTGATAGTCACTGCTAGATTCCTTAACATTTTCTATAAGAATAACTGTACTATCACTTAAAGGAATGGGGAGACCTAGTCAATTGGTGACTACTTGACAAGTTGCACTGACTACAAGCTTAACTGGCTTAATATGGCAGTCAGCCATATTGTGATGGAAGTACTGGTCAGTTCATAAACTGTTCTTCATGGAAAGGACTGCTAAAGGTCCACTTATGGCAAGGTGCAGGATGCCCACCTCCTAACATAATAATGCACTTATGCAAACTTCCAAGTATGACCCCTTTTGATCTTCACAATGCTCCCTCATGTGGCCAGGTGCCAAAAACCACAGGTCATGCAGAGGAATGTAGCAGGTATCCAATGCAACAGAAAATCATTATCTAAAATCTGCCCCACTGAAACCACACTATTATTAAAGGTAGCTCAATGTACAAGCTTAACAATGGAACTGCACAGAATAGCGGCCATGACTCCTGTTTGGCCAGTACAGTATTGATCCAATGATCGGAAGGTCTAAACCTCTGTTGACATCCTGTGCACCTGCAGGAAGACAGGGTCCCTATATGTGTGGTAAAGGAGCAGAATGTGTTACTCAGTAGCCTGATTAGTGCTCCAAGGGAAGTTGGTAAATATAGCCCTTCGGTTAAGGTTATTTAGCAGTTTCTTGAGCCACCTGGTGGTTATCTATATATATATATAAAATCAAATGTCTTCACTGACTGACTGATTGACTGACTAACTGACTCAATGACTCATCAATGCCCAGTACAAACCCCAGGACTTGGAAACATGAAAATCCGGTTGTATATGCCTTCCATGACGTGGGTGCCCACTAAGCAGGGATTTTTAAAAATTTTACTAAAATGGGCTAAAATGTTTCCTACCCCTGTGCAATGTCCTGACTGACTGATCAATGCTCATCGCAAACCCAAACACCTAGAAACAAGAATTTCAGGGATTTTTATTAAATTCGACCCCGTTAAGGGGGTGAAAAGAGGTAAAATGTTTCCTATCGACCTAGATGATTGGGTGACAAAGCAACATGTCAAGTTCATTGTCTGGCGGTTTCAGAGGTGTGGCTGCAGCGCAGTCCAATATTCAAATAGGGGAGCCACACCAACTGCCAGTGATGTTTGGCAGCAGTTGGGGTGACAGTTGGTGTGGCTCCCCATATTTGAATATTGGACTATGCTGCAGCCGCACCTCTGGAGTTGCCACTGCCAAGGATCAAACACTAGGTTTTTCCATTTGGATACTTCACTTGCTTTGTATTTGTATTTCTCATTTTCTTGAACATGGCAATTCAGTTTTTGAATGTTAAAGGAGAGATTGTGCCTCAGACCATTGTCCCCATCACAGGAGACGGAGCCTGCCTGTTCCGGTCCCTCTCCTATCTCATGTATGATATACAGCTAATGCTAGTGAGGTGCGTGAGCTAATTGTGAGGCATGTGGTGGACAACTAGGAGGACTTCTCCATCTTGTCCCAATGGGAACAACTACACCAGTTCCGCTGAGTACCTCCTTGATATGTCCCAACCAACACGCCTTTGTACAAATGTGTTTCTGTTTTTTTCGCTCTTAATGACAATAAAATTGTTTGTTAAAAAATAAACAACTTAATTCATCTTGATACTAGCACACTCCTTTACACCAGAGGCAAAAAATAAACTAAGCAATACATTAAGTTAAGATGGTATGAAGGCAATTAAAATATCTGAGGTCTACCAATGTAAGACCTGTATAACAGTATGACAGTATAAAGCAGGTGTACCTTATAACTGATTGGCTAAGTGATTCCAAACCCATACACTATTGCATATAAGGCTACCTGCCAGCTAAGATGAGTAGTGAAAGAGCTAACATTACCAGGGTGTCCTCACACCTTTATGGAGTTAAAATCTTTAGATGTGTTCATTATTTGGTGTCTTTACCTGTGTGGGACTCTCTCTCTCAGAGTTGGAGTTACCTACATTCTCACTCTTGAAGTAATGAAGACACTGGGGTTGATTAAGAGGAGGACACAGCTGCGTCCTGGTGCATCTATTTGCAGAGTCACGGTGGCGATAATATGCAAATACTAGTATCAGCCTTTCCCTGGTGTAATAACCGGTATCTGAATACCCAAGCACTGAAATGAACACTTTCAGTGTCGCTGCACGCTAGAACACCACTGGTCATTTCTGACACACCACCATTGCCTCACCATCGCATGCACCATTGACATTGACACCAGCGTTATGGCATGTGCCGTTTCATCCGTCTTATCATGGACTTTGTGGAAGCGACTGTGCATCTAAGAACACAGCTGCTTTCACTGATATGCCCGCCACACTCCCATTACACGCCCAGACAGACAGACTTTTATTGTATTCACTTCAAGCCACCTCCCAGTCACCACCCAGGAATGTCCATCACTTTGCCTCCCCATTTCTTATACCATCTCTCCCGAACTCAATAGAATTGTTGACCGTACAGTTATGCGTCATAGGGGGTTTCAAAACTTTTTACACATGCACAGTAGCCAGGGGCGTAACCAGAGGTATGGGGGCCCCATTGCAAAATTTCCTTGGGGCCGCCATAGGTCCACCTATGTCCCCCGTTGCCCCCCCCTACCTCCCTTCAGCCCTGCACTACTTACCTCCTCCTGAGCCTGGTGCGCCGCTCCATCTCTCCTCACTGAAGCTGGCGTGGCCGTGGTCCAGGCATGTCATCATAGCCATGCCTCCTCCTAGCTTCTAGTGAGAGATGTATGAGGAGACCCAATGTCATTTTTAATCAGGTGCCGTTCGAGAGCCGATCAGAACTCGCGGACCACCAGCCGCTGCTAATTGGCTGCTGATCCGCGACGTCTGATTAAAAATTACATCGGCGTTGTACTTGGCAGGGTGCAGAGGGTTGCTTGCTGGGCTGGCAGGCCCCCTGTGCCACTGGGCCGCATAGCAAGGGAACCCCTTGCACCCTCTATAGTTAATCTACTGGCAGTAGCATATAATCACTCAACTACAGGAACATCGGCATTGCGTTCTATATTGTCTGCACCCCTGAATCAGGCCCACTGTCAGCACATACAATTACTTGACAGGAGCAGCGCTTATTGGAGAATACTTAATAACTTGTCTTAATATTTATTTCACATATATTAATGACTATAGGGGAGATGTATCAAGCCTTGGCGATAGATAAAGTGGAGTAGTTGCCCAGAGCAACCAAACAGCGTCTAATGGTAGTTTAAAAGACTGTGCTAGATAAATGACAATTAGAAGCTAATTGGTTGCTTTGCAAAACCTCTCCACTTTATCTCTCTCCAAGGTTGATGCAACGCCCCCAAATATTTGCTAGATGTTGTCTGAATACATTTTGAAATCTATACAGTTAACAAAACATAACAGAAAAATGTCCAAAAATGCCAAAGCATATACGCTATAAAGTTGCTTTAAAATTATGTATCCAATGTTTATCTTCATTAAGGTCTCATGAAGACGGCTGTTAATATAATTAGCAGTCAAATAACTAATGTAAGCGAATGGTCCTAAAGACATACACTTTCTGACAACCGTTCGATTTTCTTTAGTACCATCAATTTCAGCATTGCCTGAAGTGTTTGTGATGTTAATGCTCGGTACAATATAATGAATTTCAATGGGAACACTGATTAAGTACATTATGTAGCAGGACGCTTTGAGGATATGCTTTGAAAGGTCTGTTAAAGGCAAAGAGAATGTCTATTGCTTTGTCCATGCTTTTAGCAGAGACTGTTTATTAAGTAAAATGATTTTGCATATTATAAATGATAAAGCTTTTATTCAGCACGTCTCTGTTTTCAGGGCCTGATACAGAGATGTACGCTAATGCCACCGCTGTTGCAAATTTATATGCAGTGGCTGTGCGAATATATGCAAATATTGCAGCCCCCGGAACTTGTACTGAGATGCCCACCAGCGGCTCCACAATCCACTGACTCAAAGGCAGTATCGGCTGCAGATAAGTCGATAATCGGCCTTCTGAGTAACCCTATCGTCATGCAGAATAGAACTGAGATGACGGAGCCATTTTTTTCTGCATACCCCGAAACAGGTTATGAGTCTGTGACATGTCTGCATTTGAGCCTCCACTATTCCATTGCCTCCCTAAATGGATCCTGCCTGTCTCTCACTTTGTGAATAAACCTTCTTTGTGGTCGCCGTCTAGAAAACATCGCGGCACAAGTGCAGTGTGACTCTGATGCATGCGCAAACCATCAATAATTGCTCCACTGCGGGAACATTGGAATAGCATCCATCTTACAATCAGGCCCTCTGTCTGGATTTGTCTTCTGTCCAATCTCAGAGTGTTGGCTTATTTTACTGAGTATGGTCAGAGCCGTAACTAGACTTTTTGGTGCCCCGTACTAGACAGAGCATTGGAGCCCCCCCCCCCCATTTTTCAAATAAGGACATAATATAGTGCACCTTAAAAAGGGCCATGGCCTCATGGGGAAGGGCATGGGAAGAGATAGGGGAGGCCAGGAGATGCTGGGGATAAAAGAAGAGGAAGCTACAAGTGAGAATGATAATAAACAGGAAAATTGACAGGCCCAAACAGTGCCCCATGCCCTGCGGTGACCTGTGCCATGGCACTACCCTAGTTACGACCCTGAGTATGGTAAAGCATAATCTATATCTATAGGATTGCCTCTCCAGTTCATTAATAACATTTTTCGATTGAGTCATGATAACTCAATATTGTAATTCTGAATTTTGGATAAAACGCAGTTTAAAATATATTTATTCAAAAAGAACTTTGTGAAAACTCCATTCCTGGATGTGATATTGAAAACTATTTTTACTCTATACACAAATAATGACTTAATAACTAGGCTAGCAAGGGGGTCATAAAAGATTCCGACTCAACATTTGTGTCCTCTATAAATCAGATGCATTTTAGTGCTATAACAGCTTCTAGCTGCAAACTTGCTCCAGTTAATGATATATAAGAGTCAGATATTTGTGTACGGTCCAAATTGGATTAAATGGCAAAATTTCAAGATTACTAACTTCTTTATTACATTTACCTCTGTAACTTTGAAACATTTCAGTTGAAATGTTACATCACTTTGCAATACTTAACACCTCTATCTATTCCTATGGTGGTTCCTAGATTGTTTTTGAATCCTGTATGGGATACTCACTGACTGCATACATAGTAGTTTGAAATACCTTTTGTTATAATAATAATAATACTACTATTAATAATACGAATAATAATTATTATTATTATTATTGTGTAAAACAATTTGCTAAGATTACTTTTGCGATCCAATACTTTGGTGAATGTGCACTAAATTATAAGGCCTCTAAACTTAAAATACAAATTTACCTTAAAATAGTATAATACACAAATATAGGTAAAACACAGGTATTTGTTTCCACAGTGACCATGGGAGAGGGAATCAGGACCTCATTCAGAGTCGGTGGTTGCGGCCGCACAGTCGTAAGGTAAAAGGGGCCGGATATGCAAAGGAAGCGCTCGCAAGTTGCGTTGTTAAGATGGGATCGATAGCTGGACGAGCGAGGGGAGGATGCGGCCGTAAGACTAAAAAAACGCCCCCTTCTCATTCCCATTACACGTCATCTCCGGGCATAAAAGGATTAATCGAGACCATCGGAAACCATCGGAGCTGGTCGTAGACCTTAAGGTTGACCATACCCTCCCTTAAGCACTACGATCAAGTCAGTGTAAAAACCTCCCATGTCACATGTGCCTTGACACTATTTAGTTAATTATGCACTCCCATAAAACGCCGTTTGCATAGTCAGGCACGCCTGCGTTCGGATCTCCACTCCCCCGTTCACAAGCACCTTCCCCAGTTACCACCCACAAATGCCTCATCCTGTCACTCAAACTAACGGCCTGGCCAAGTTAAAGGAGAGAGCAATTTCTGATCGTAATAGCTAGTTTGCACACGCGCATTGCAAATTTTACGCATGCGCAGTTTAGCGAACATCGGTGGTGTACGACCGTGCGGCCACAACGACCGACTCTGAATGAGGTCCTCAGTGTGTTTGACCGCCAGACCTGAGCCCGGCGGTTCAAACCCAAACGCCGGCAACCCGATAGAGGAGATCCGACAGCGGAGGTAAGTTTACTATTCCTAACCCTCTCCCCCCCAACCCACCTTTAGGGGTGCCTAACCCTAACCTCCCCTCTTAGTGCCTAACCCTAACCTCCCCCCGTTAGTGCCTAAACCCAACCCCCCCTTCCCATAGCCTAACCCTCCCTGTCGGGGATGCCTAACCTTAAATCCCCCCGGGGGGTTCCTAAACCTAACCCCCCATCCCTGGCTACATGGATACTTATCCCCGGCGTTGGACGATTGGTCCGGTGTCCTGTCGGAGTTCTGGCATCGGGATTAACATAGGCATCGGTATTTCGACGCCTAAGTTAGATCCCTTGCCGGGATTACACTGTCGGTATTGAGACCGCCGGCCATGCATCCGCCGGTCTCATAACTACAAACCATTGGGGAGAGATTAAACAAATGTAAGTACAGTAAATGCAATGAAAGCGATAGGGGCTGATTCTGAGCAGCACGCAATGATGATGTTCAAGCACAAATGCACAGGTGCGATTGAGACGCACACAGGAGCGTTTCTAGTGAGAAGGGGGCCAGTGTGCAGTCTCCGTCACGGGCCGCCTCCTCTCCTTTCGGCAGCCAGCAGCGCACTGAGCTGTGCGGCGAAGGTCACCATGAAAATGGCCGTGGCAGTAATTTTCTCTGTACTGCGCATGCGCAAATGACGGGAAAATGGCAGCCCTTTTACTTTGACTTAAACATATATAAAAATGTTTTATTACTGTTTGAACTTAAGGAACACAAAAATACACAATACATACATTTACGACTTTTAAAATTATTGGGGGTGCTCACATTACATCCACCATGTAACACATAAATGTCATATATAGACATGACAGGACTGTGGGCAGCATGGGCATAACTACCATAGGTGCAAGGGGTGCAGCTGCTATGGGGCCTTCAGCTAGGGGGGCCCATCTTCCCTGTCAAAGTTACACGTGTTATATACATTTTTCACCATTGGATGGTACATAGGGGCCCTTACAAACTGTTGCTATGGGGCCTTCAAACACCTAGTTACGTCCCTGGACAACATAAATATTTGAGGTGCTCGAGCGCCCACATCACCCACAGAGATGTCTCCAATGAATGAATGATGTTGTGCACATTCACACCTATGACATCTAATGGCAGGGATCACCATACAATGGGCCTGGTTCAGCTTGGATTGCAGTTGCTAATGTAAGTGCTATCAGTCGATTTGCGCATACTGTGCATGCGTGTGCATCACACTGCGTGTGCGTGAACTCGCCATTGTGAACGCACGGACACCATGGACTCCACGCAGGGCATTAGCAGATTGATTGACAGGCATTTGGGGGTAGTGACGGGGTTGGTCGTGGAAACGCAGGTGTGCCTGTGCAATTGAACGCCATAGCATGGGTGTGCATAAATTAGCCTGAGCATTCCACGTGACCTGGAAAGTTAGCAAGTTGTGAGTAAGGTCTGACCAGTCGCAATGCTGGGTGTGGGTTTGATGGCCTTCGATGTGTCTGATGTTTGGCCTGGTTTGGGTGGTGTTATGAATGTGAGCGTAGGCAGAGGGCGTGTGTATGTTAGCCGTGCGTCGGCATTGCGAATGAAGCATTTGCATATATTCGCCTAAGACCTGCCTACAGAATTGCGCACAAGTTAGCAACTGCGATCCAAGCTGAATCAGGCCCAGTAGCTACACCTCATATGATGTGATCAGGAGGTAACCATAACTTGTGGCTACAGAAGCTCTTCTTCCCCTATTTAACTCATACCTGCTGATTTGGTCGGGAGCCTCCCGAAAATCGGGGGCCAAAATGACGCAATCACGTGGCCCTGCTCCGCCCACAAACACGCATCACCTGGCCAGCCCTGCCTCCCCAGGATGGCCACCCCCCCCCTGTAATGCCGATCTGGCTGCTCCCTCCCGAAAGGGGCAGCCAGAAAGTCGGCAAGCCTGATTTAACTTCCTGTTCAGCCTCCTCTATATCTGAGTTTCTCTTCTTACAGTGGCCTGAAATGCGTTTTAAGTACCCTTATGCATTCATAGCATTTTAAATACCATTCCACATAGAGCATTTGGGGTTTATTGTCATCTTGGCTGCATGGCTTCCTAACATCATCTCATAATTCCATGGTGCTATGGTGTGAGTAAGAGCACAGTTACCATCATGAGAAAATCTTATGTTACTGTCAGATATGGTTTGGCCACATGGCTACTCTCCTCATACCCTGTCCCCTCTAAACCTCATCTGACACCTCAAAACCTCCATCCTTATCTTTCTGCTCCACACTGGCACTGCCAGCATCACCTCTCCTTCCTCTCTCCATCGGAAGTGTACAGTCTTTTATACAGGATCTGACAGCGCAATCCAATTTTTTTATAGCAAATTCAACACTGTCAGTAAAAAATACATATTTAAAACAGACATAAGTTTTGTGATTAAAACCTGTGCTTTGTGTTGAACTCACTAAGGTTTCAATAAATAGCCAGTGGTTTCAGACTGTAAAAAACGCACATCAGGTATATTTCCAATATTCACCCTCCAGAGCTCAAGATAGTAAGTCATGCAGTGTCGGACTGGGACATGAAAGGCCCACAGTGGGAATGCAATGGTAGGGGCCCACTGAAGGGAGGCGGTACAAAGCTAAAGGGGTGTGGCCAGCCAGGGGTGTGGCTAGCTAGCAGCAGAGCATAAGTAAAATGTAGAAAAATGCACAGGTCCAGAGCCAAATAAAAAATAACAATAATAACGCTGAATCTGGTATTCCAGTTATAGTTTAAAACCAGGTAAGTAATAATTTTTACGACCAGTCTCCAGAAGGCATAGGGTTTAGAAGCTGTAGCTCTAGTAACCTTGGGCAGTGGCGTAACTTCATCTCAGTTGCCCGGAGGCAATATAAATGTTGGTGCCCCCCCTCCTCCACACAAGTTTAAAACCTGACTTAAAACAAATTTAAACTTGATTTTTGGTTATGCAAACACACCTAGCATGCAAAATGATACATAGTTGAAAGTCAAGGAAGAGTGAAACAAATTACGATTTATTATCAGGTAAATTAACACCTAACCAACAATATTTAAACTAAGTGAGTTGAACATAGTGATTATATAATCACTTTTTTTGGGCATGGGGTAAATAAATGGTATAAATTTGAATTAAAAATATTGTCTTTGACAGAGGGAGTACAGTATACCAGCAAGCTTACCCCACTTGCTGGTACTTGGAGAACAACAAGTACCAGTAAGCACAGGCATAAAGAGCCCGCTGGCACCTGTAGTCCTCCTGTAAAAGAAATATAAAAAAAAAGACTACACACAATATGGAAAAGTAAAACTTTAATAAATACACTCACGCTATACTCAACTTGTCCCTGCTGATCGGTTCTCCATGTAGGCATCCCAGGGGGCTAAAGAAAAATACAGCTCCCAAACCATCTGGACAGAGAAGTGCTATATGTGTATACACATATAGTGCTTCTCCCCGCAACTGACAGAATATGTGTGTTCCGTCATTTTTGTCTGTCAGTTAATCAGCAGCCGCTACCATGGTAGCAGGCCACTGGTTGGATGAGAATGGCTGTTACTCAGCCAGCGCTTCCTCATTTATTTATTTTGGTAGTATTAGAGGTGTATCTGATCTTAGACATTATTGCTCTTTAAATATATTAAAAGAGCAAGATAGTGTAAACATATCTTAATAACGTCTTTATGATAGATTAGATACACCTCAAGTGCTTCGAAAATAAGAAAAAAAAAAAAAAAAAATATATATATATATATATATATACATAAATACAGTGGTAATACGAACAAGCAGTTTACTGTTTTTTGTTACACCTTGACAAAGGGACGTGTGTGTCCCGAAATGTTGGAGTGAGGTTATGTATTTTTAACAATACACCATTTATACTTTCTACAAAGTCTCTGAGTGCTGCTGCTTGTTCGTATTACCACTGCACATTGTTGATATCCAGAGGATACCAGAGCACGTAATTTTTGCGAGTGGAGTGCCGGTCCAACCACAGATTTTTATATATATATATATATATAATGTGTGTGTGTAGCACTGGTGGAGGTGTATCTTGCCAGACACTGTGTGGCAGACAGACTTACTGTATTGATTTTCACTGCCTGTCTCCAGTCACAGTGCCACAGCCCACAGATCCTCTCTCTCCTGGGTCCCGGCCACTCTCCACTCTCCACCACAGTCCGGACTCAGTGCCACTGCCAGCCGCAGGTGCGGTGTCGCAGACTCCTCAGACAGAAGGGGCAGGCACAGGTCGCAGGCGGTCACAAGATACGTGACGTCCGCGGCCCGCCGAGACCACAGAGTGTAGCGGAGTCGGAGGAGGAGCGCCGCTGTTGCTGATTGGCGCTCAGCTCAGCAGCTCCTCTGGCTTTCTTTTTACAGTAGTTAGAACTAAGCCAGTGGTAGGTGTAGGTGGTTGGCTGGGAGTGGACCCTGGTGACAATGGAGTGGAGCCAGGTGCCCCCTTCAGGGCTGGCGTCCGGCGGCCACTGACTCCATTGTCTACGGGAGTTCTGCCACTGACCTTGGGCTACCTTGGATACAGCTATCAGCATTGTAAAGTCTGAAATGTATGTACGGTGAGGGAAAAAAACATTTTTAGTCCTGTTACATTAAGGTGCCAGCACTTGCTGCACTTTGTGCCACAGTGCCCACCATATAATGCAGACAGTTGTCGCAATTCTCACTATATAATGCAGAGAGTGTTGCAGTGCCCACCATATACATAATATAGAGTGTCACAGTGCCCGCCATATAATGCAGTGTGCCGTAGTGCCCACCATATCATGCAGAGTTCCGCAGGGCCTACCATATAATGCAGAGAGCATCACAGTACCTACCATATAATGCAGAGAGCATCACAGTACCCACCATATAATGCAGAGAGTGCCACAGTGCCCACCATATAATGCAGAGTGCTGCAGTGCCCACCATATAATGCACAGAGTGTCGCAATGGCCACCATATAATGCAGTTTTGCAGTGGTCACCATATACGTAATAAAGAGTGCCTCAGTGCCCACCATATAATGCAGAGAGTGCCGCAGTGCCCACAATAAAATTGCAGAGAGT
Organism: Taudactylus pleione; assembly: GCA_031769625.1. Taxonomy (NCBI): domain Eukaryota; kingdom Metazoa; phylum Chordata; class Amphibia; order Anura; family Myobatrachidae; genus Taudactylus; species Taudactylus pleione. The sequence continues at coordinate 4,918,124 of JAUIMM010000217.1, forward strand.
GTCGCAATGCCCACCATATAATGCAGAGAGTGTAGCAATGCCCACCATATAATGCAGTGTTGCAGTGCTCACCATATACGTAATAAAGCGTTCCGTAGTGCCCACCATATAATGCAGAGTGCCGCAGTGCCCACCATATAATGCAGAGTGCTGCAGTGCCCACCATATAATGCAGAGTGCCACAGTACCCACCATATAATGCAGAGAGTGCCGCAGTGCCCACCATAAAATGCAGAGAGTGTCGCAATGCCCGCTATGTAACAGAGTGCCGCAGTGCCCACCATAAAATGCAGAGTGTCGCAGTGCCTGCTATGTAATAGAGTGCCGCAGTGCCCACCATATAATGCAGAGTGCCGTAGTGCCCACCATATAATGCAGAGTGCCGCAATGCCCACCATATAATGCAGAGAGTGCTGCAGTGCCCACCATAAAATGCAGAGAGTGTCGCAGTGCCCACCATGTAATAGAGTGCCGCAGTGCCCACCATATAATGCAGATTGCCGCAGTGCCAACCATATAATGCAGAGAATGCCGCAACGCCCACCATATAATGCAGTGTTGCAGTGCTCACCATATACGTAATAAAGCGTGCCGCAGTACCCAACATATAATGCAGGTAGTGCTGCAGTGCCCAACATATAATGCAGGTAGTGCCGCAGTGCCACCCAAATAATACAGAGAGTGCCGCAGTACCTACCATAAAATTGCGGGGAGTGTCGCAGTGCTAGCAATGTAATAGAGTGCCGCAGTGCCCACCATATAATGCAGAGTGCTGCAGTGCCAACCATATAATGCAGAGTGTCGCAATGCCCACCATATAATGCAGAGTGTCGCAATGAACACCATGTAATGCAGCACACCATATAATGCAGAGTGCTGCAGTGCCCGCCATATAATGCAGAGTGCTGCAGTGCCCACCATATAATGCAGAGAGTGTGACAATGCCCACCATATAATGCAGAGAGTGTTGCAGTGCTCACAATATGATACAGAGTGTTGCAGTGGATGTGATATAATACAGATAGCATCAGTGACCCACATATAAGACAAATATGAATGCAATATTAATACACCCCACCCCGACTTACACAAACCTACATTGCTACACCACCATAGACAATATTAAAACAGCATTTCTGCCACTGACCTTGGGCTACCTTGGATACAGCTATCAGCATTGTAAAGTCTGAATTGTATGTACGGTGAGGGAAAAAAACATTTTTAGTCCTGTTACATTAAGGTGCCAGCATTTGCTGCACTTTGTGCCACAGTGCCCACCATATAATGCAGACAGTTGTCGCAATTCTCACTATATAATGCAGAGAGTGTCACAGTGCCCACCATATAATGCAGTGTGCCGTAGTGCCCACCATATCATGCAGAGTTCCGCAGGGCCCACCATATAATGCAGAGAGCATCACAGTACCTACCATATAATGCAGAGAGCATCACAGTACCCACCATATAATGCAGAGAGTGCCACAGTGCCCACCATATAATGCAGAGTGCTGCAGTGCCCACCATATAATGCAGAGAGTGTCACAATGGCCACCATATAATGCTGTGTTGCAGTGGTCACCTTATACGTAATAAAGAGTGCCTCAGTGCCCACCATATAATGCAGAGAGTGCCGCAGTGCCCACCATAAAATTGCAGAGAGTGTCGCAATGCCCACCATATAATGCAGAGAGTGTCGCAATGCCCACCATATAATGCAGAGAGTGTAGCAATGCCCACCATATAATGCAGTGTTGCAGTGCTCACCATATACATAATAAAGCGTTCCGTAGTGCCCACCATATAATGCAGAGGGCCGCAGTGCCCACCATATAATGCAGAGTGCTGCAGTGCCCACCATATAATGCAGAGTGCCACAGTGCCCACCATATAATGCAGAGAGTGCCGCAGTGCCCACCATAAAATGCAGAGAGTGTCGCAATGCCCGCTATGTAATAGAGTGCCGCAGTGCCCACCATAAAATGCAGAGAGTGTCGCAGTGCCCGCTATGTAATAGAGTGCCGCAGTGCCCACCATATAATGCAGAGTGCCGTAGTGCCCACCATATAATGCAGAGTGCCGCAGTGCCCACCATATAATGCAGAGTGCTGCAGTGCCCACCATAAAATGCAGAGAGTGTCGCAGTGCCCACCATGTAATAGAGTGCCGCAGTGCCCACCATATAATGCAGATTGCCGCAGTGCCAACCATATAATGCAGAGAATGCCGCAACGCCCACCATATAATGCAGTGTTGCAGTGCTCACCATATACGTAATAAAGCGTGCCGCAGTACCCAACATATAATGCAGGTAGTGCTGCAGTGCCCAACATATAATGCAGGTAGTGCCGCAGTGCCACCCTAATAATACAGAGAGTGCCGCAGTACCTACCATAAAATTGCGGGGAGTGTCGCAGTGCTAGCAATGTAATAGAGTGCCGCAGTGTCCACCATATAATGCAGAGTGCTGCAGTGCCAACCATATAATGCAGAGTGTCGCAATGCCCACCATATAATGCAGAGTGCTGCAATGAACACCATGTAATGCAGAGAGTGTAGCAATGCACACCATATAATGCAGAGTGCTGCAGTGCCCGCCATATAATGCAGAGTGCTGCAGTGCCCACCATATAATGCAGAGTGTTGCAGTGGATGTGATATAATACAGATAGCATCAGTGACCCACATATAAGACAAATATGAATGCAATATTAATACACCCCACCCCGACATACACAAACCTACATTGATACACCACCATAGACAATATTAAAACAGCATCCCCCAGAAAAAACATATCCACCTCTCTCCTCCCCCAAATACCATCCCCCTTAGATAACACTAAAACATTTTTGACACCACCAGTTACACTTAGCTGCCCAGAGGGAGGATATGTCTCTCAGTGATGGATGGACCTGGCTCCTCTGCTCTGTGTTTGTGCACTGCAGTGAGCGCCTCCAGCAGCCTGGGCTCCTCCCCTCGCTGGCTGCGTGTGACATCACAGGGGAAAGTGGTAGGAAACTACTTTACCCGGGAAGTGGGCGGAGCAGTGAACGGCCACAGGTGGGTGGAGCTTCACTGGCCGTGGACAGGGCTTGGGAAGGGTGGGGTCTGGTGCTTCAGTTGCCCATTTTGTTAATCTGGCCCTGATGGCAGCTTATTGTTTGCAGCCCACTAAGCTCCACCCCCTAACAGAAAGGGGTGTGGCCACAATGCACTGGAGCCTATCGGGGAATTACCCAAATCCCCGGCAGCCCAGTCCGAACCTGAAGTCATGCAATTTGCAGGTGAAAACTGCACCAGATGTGTGTCAATTCAAAAACTAACAAAAAACTCCTCATAGTAAATTTATCCCATAGACCAGAGGTTCCCAAACTCTGCCATTACAGTCCATCGTTTAAGTCTTGCTTGAGTCAAGATGGTTAAATCAAATTGACTGAGGTACTGCACTATTTAAGTCACCTGTGCTCAAGCATGGTTATCCTTAAAATGTGGACTGTAATGAGGGAATTTGGGAACCTCGCCAACGTTCATGATCAGCCACTTTAAATACGTAAAGCAAAAAATTGCTGATAACAGAAGACAATAGCTCACACTGAACTGCATACTTCTGTCACATAAATCCTTGGGGGTTATTACTAGCTCCTTTTATATAAGGTAACTTACATTTTTTGTTGTGTTCCATGTACATTTAGATGACCAAACAGTAAAGGTTTCTATACCTTTTACAATTTTAATGCGCAATTTGGTAATTGTAGATCCAAATGGCTCTGACTATAGGGGATGCCAGACTATAGATACACAATAAAAAGGTAGACAATGTCTAGATAGACACCAGGGGCCAAATGTAATAGGGTGAGAGTTTAGAAACTGAGAGTTTTCTCACACTTAGAAATGTCCGAGAACAAAGCAACAGAGAAAACTTGCATGTTTTTCAGACTAAAAAAACTCTCACGATTTAAAATCTCATCCAGACGTTTTCCCATTTTGAAGATAAAACTCGACCAATGTGAGAGTTTACTGCTAAACGCTCACATTTTCTAAACTCTCACCCTATTAGATTTGGCCCCTAATGTCAGACAGTCAATAGGTCGACAGGGACAAAAGGACAACACACTAAAGGTCGATATGTAAGAACGTTGATGGGTACAAATGGTTTGTTAGGGTTAGGCACTTACTGGAAGGTTAGGGTTAGGCACTTATCCCGATGGTTACGGTTAGGCACCAGGAGGGAAGGTTAGGGTTAGGCACTTATCGGAGGGTTAGGGTTTTGTACTAGAAAGGACAGCTAGGGTCAGGCACCTACCCCGACAAAAAGGGTTAGGCACCAGTAGGGAGGGTTAGGCTTAGGCACTAAGAGGAGGGTTAAGGTTGGGATGAAGATTAGAGCTAAAAAAAAATATGTGTCGACCATTTTTGTGTTGACCATATTCATGTCGACCTTCTTACATGTCGACCTTTAGTGTGTCTACCTTTTGTCCCAGTCAACCTATTGACTGTGTAACATCTGGTGTCTATCTAGAGTGACATTGCCTACCTTTTTACTGTCCATCTGTTAATCCGCACCCAACTGTAGCATGTATGGCCACAGTTCAGATTATTATGTAGGGTCCATGTAGAATTGAGCGCAATTTGTGGCCCGAAAGTACACGTAAAATATGGGTTGCAAAGTTGTGTTCACACTAGGTAATTCTGAGTGGCATGTATCTTATGGTACGTGTGATAAAATGTGGCTCCATCAAGATATGTTTAAAGCACATAAAGGTACGTTAAGTGCATCTGGTAGCTGTATACTATGCAAGCAAGTCATTTATTTGTTACCAGTTATTTATATAGCGCACACATATTGTGCAGCGCTTTACAGAGCATATTTGGCCATTCACATAAGTTCCTGTTCCAGTAGATCTTAAAATCTATATTCTCTACCACATGCTCACACACATACACACAAGGGTTCATTTTTGTTAGGAGCCAATTAACCTACCAGTATATTTTTGGAGTATGGGTGGAAATCGGAGCATCCAGAGGAAACCAACGCAAGCACATGGAGAGTATACAAACGCCACACAGTTAGGGCCGTAGTGTGAATTGAACCCACAACCTCAGTGCTGTGAGGCTGTAATGATGATGATGATGATAATACTTTAAACTTGTATAAAACAATATAACATAAAATTGTGTAGTTCCCCTTAAATTGAACCAAACTCTAGCACTCTTTGCTTGGGCTGGTTACTTCTAATATAGGAGGACAAAGCTTTAACATTACCAGGATGTGACAGGTTTAGCTGGACCCAGGGATGTGCAGTCAGGGTAGGCAGGGACACAGAGCCTCCCCTGTCATACTCCCACCCCTATCATACCCCTTGTCATGGTACAGAGTTTTGATATAAATACTGTGGTTTTTATTAGAGATGAGCGGGTCCGGTTCCCTGAGAACTGGACCCACAAAAATTTTGGGGATCCGGGGCGATCCGAGGCACCCCTCGGATTTCTCCTCCTGCCCCGGATCCCTAATCGAGGCAACACCTCGCGATCTTCTTTCTGAGCTCAAGGTTTTGTCTCGAGTGGCCATTTTTAAAAATCCCTTTCCCTTCAATGGGCAAAGCGCTGATTGGCTGACAGAGCCGTCTGTCACGGTTCTCAGCCAATCAGTGTTAAGTCCATTGAATGCAGGGAAAAAAGAAGATGGCACTGGTTCCCGCGGCCGGCACCCCCTGCTGCCAACACACCTACTGCCGGCACCCCCCCCAGCGCACGCTGCCGGCACCTCCCACTGCCGACACACCAGCTGTCGGCACCCCCACTGCTAACACCACTGGCTCCCCCATGCTGCTGACACCGCCAGCACCCTGCATTGAGAACACCCTTGCACTGCCGATGCAGTCAGCAGACCAGCACTGAGGACACCGCTGGCACCCCCGCTCTGCTGACACTGCCGGTACCCTGCACTGAGGACACTGCCAGCACTTCCACACTGCCATTCCATGTACTGAGGACACCGTCACCATCTGTGCCGCACTGCCGACACAGCCAGCAAATCTGCACTGAAGACACCGCTGGCACCCCCACTTTGCTGACACCGCCGGTATCCTGCACTGAGGACACTGCCAGCACCGCAGCACTGCCATTCCATGTACTGAGGACACCGTCAGCAACCCCCACACTGCCGACACAGCCAGCAAACCTGCACTAAGGACACTGCTGGCACCCCTGCACTGCCGACACCGCTGGTACCCTTCACTGAGGACACTGCCAGCACCACAGCATTGCCATCCCATGTACTGAGGACACCGTCAGCAACCCCTGCACTGCCGACACAGCCAGCAAACCTGCACTGAAGAAACCGCTGGCACCCCCGCTCTGCTGACACTGCCGGTACCCTGCACTGAGGACACTGCCAGGACCGCAGCACTGCCATTCCATGTACTGAGGACACTGTCAGCAACCCTGCTCTGATGACACTGCTGTCACAGTAAGTGCACTATTGGTGTATCCAACCCACACTGTATAACACACTGTATCCATGTTGGAAATTGGAAGCTGAACTGCCACATGTTAGTGCCGCCCACTGTGTCGCTTAGCTTAGTCAGCCAGCTAGCTGGATGCAACCTTTTGGTCTTAACTAGATGAAAAAAATAATATTGTGAGGTGGTCAAAATTGATTGGAAATGACTGGAAGTAAATGTTATTGAGGTTAATAATACTGTAGGAACAAAAACAGGCCCATTTTATGTGATTTTAGCTGTTTATATGATATTTTAAGATAAAATCCAGATCCAAAACCAAAACCGAAAAACAAAACACCAAGGAAAACAATCCAAAACGAGATTCACATCCAAAACTAGGGGAGATCTAGATTCAAAACCAAAAGACCAGGGTCAGCGCACATCTCTAGTTTTTATACACGTGTGCCTCCCCAACCATTGACCTCACCGCATGTCACTGGCTGGACCCCTAGGCTGGTCACAATGAAACCAGCGTAGGGGTCCATTGATATAGTGGTGGGTGTTGGTATAATAACAAAAATATAAAAAAACTGTTCTTTAATATGTGGTCACAGCAAGCACTGGCAACAATAAAAGCTTGGGCATATGGGTGCTTGTAGGACTACACATACTACACATACCAATCAATATACACATGGTATCAGAACATACTTGTGCATGTAGGACTTGCTGGGACTCACTGTCAAAATATATTACACTTTATTGTATGCCTAAATTATCTTCTACTTTCTTCTGCTTTTCCTTTTATTTTATATTCTTCTCCACTAATCCAACTGTCAAAAAAACAAGCAAACAAATACTCTCATATGCTGTGTAGCAGCTTCAGTCTGAGGAAGCAAATCAATTATCTGCAATGTGCAATCGCAATGTACAGCTGAGCACATCAATGAAAATTGTGGGGGGGCCATGATGACAATGTTCCAAGCGTTTCTCTGGCACCTCACAGACATTGCTTTTAATTGAAAAGCCCTCTTATTTAGTAGAATGTGGTAGCCAAGGGCGTAGCTATAGTAGCTACAGAGAGTGCGGCTGCTACGGGGCCCATGACACCTCTGGGGTCCAACTTTCTCCTGCACCGAGTTACACTGCCATCTCCTGAGCCCCGGCTTTTCTATTCTCACCAGAGTGCTGCTGTAGGGCTTGTGGGCCCAGAGCTGATCTAAGCTACAGGCATCTCTAGCTGCTGCCTGCATGCATTGTGATGTCACAGTGCAGGTCACAGCCCTATATAAGGGATGCCCAGCTACTGGCAGCCATTTTGTGGTGAATTTTGTCCTACATTGATACTCTCTGAGTAGTTCCTGCTTGTTTTAAATGACTTTGGATGACGACTACTGATATGAATTTTGGATTCCAATAAGGTCCTGAACGGCGACATCTTCAGAAATAGAATCTTAATAACATTTTCAGGTAAGGACTTTATAACAATTTTATTCTGTCACTCTTACACCTTCTTTGCACCTCAGACAGGTGTAAAGAATAGGGCTACTATGGGGCCCAGGCCGCCTCTGAGTCTTGCTGCAGGGCAGCTGCTGTCACTGGCCCAGTCATCTCTGCCTCCATCTCTAATCAATAACTGATTTATTAGTTAATCATAGACTTCTTATATACCATGTTATATCATAGACATTTAGAATTCGGGAGACTATATATATTTATAAATATATATATATTTATAAATATATATATATATATATATATCTCAGTTTCCAATACTTACTATATGTTAATCACCATTCATTTATCAATAGATAACATTTTTAATAGTATTTCAATTCTGTCAGCAAATGTTTATTCATCATCATTTTGTTCACTAAGGGGTCTATAAATGCAAAACATGAACGACTACTGAAAAATATCACTATATTTCATATATAGTGATGTTTTGTAGCCATTTATTTACACTTTACTGTATAGTGTCTTACTTTGGTATGTGATCCCTGGAAGCAGTGTGAAGACATATCGGGAGTCTGATATGTCTTCTTCTCACTGTGCATGCAGTGCACCAGTATCTGAGACCAGCAGGTCATGTCAGACCTACTGCAAAGGACGCTGGTCTACAGGGGCGGAGCCAGTGCCGGGTGCCGTCAGAGAGCAGGGAAGTATTCATCTTCCCTGCTCTTTTCATTTTGCCATACAGATTACGCCATTCTTGCCTACTTTTGTAAAAGAATTTCAGGGAGATTGTGAAAGCAGCACCTATGAGTGTGGCGGTAAAGTGGGCGTGTACTGCTACATCTGAGAGGTGTGTCATAGAATTGATTTACATCCACATGTAAATGAGCCCCAAAGCAGTTAGTAAGATCTACTTGTTGATGAAAACAAACTGATACTTCTCAGCAAATACATGTAGCCATTGGGATCATTGTGCCTTCTAACCAATGTAGGGAAATTATACTAATGATCCCATTTGAATGTATATATCTCTGTTTTTTCTTTTATATAACAGCTACATAATGGGGGTAAGGTGCAATCAGGGAGATTGCTAGACTCTTCAGGGAGACAGGGAGATTGCTGCTATTTCAGGGAGTCTCCCTGACAATGAGGCAGAGTTGGCAAGTATGGATTATGCCATCCTGAGATGGCGAATCTGTACACAATAGAGGAATGGATAGCTGAGCTTTCCATTCTCTTATGAATTGCACTCACCATACAAAACTATGGTGATGCGATGCATACACAAAGCGGGGGTGCCGCCGGAGAAGGAATAACCTTCTCCACAGTAACCCACCCTATGAATTGATGAAAGCAGTGAAAAGCCCTGTTTTTAGCTAAATAGGGCTTTTCACTGCTCTATGAATAGACATGACGTCACTGTGAGCTGGAACAGGGGAAGGAGGCAAGTGGAACAAAAAACAAAAGTGATTGTGAGCTGGCAGAGAGGGAGCAGGGGCACAGGGGAGAGGTGACTCCGGCTTTCTGCTAGCAGTGAAACCCATCGCAACACAGCACCTGTGTATAATTCGCAAATGAGGACAAACCTTTTTAAACACTGAACACTTTATTAATGCAGGAAAATACAGTATAATTCTTATTCCTGCATCATTACTATGTGGAGACATATTGCAGTTGTGTGCTTTATGCGTCCAAATTTTTCTAATTATCATAATACTTTAATTGTTATTAGATAATGCTTTGCTATTTCTTACTGTATAAATTAGCTTTCTATTGTATATTGTTGCATCTAACTATTACTGCAGTTACAAAATGTTATTGTTTGTAATTCCAGTATGCCAAAGACTTGGAATTTAATGGAAACCTTAATTAAGTATTGTGTCCCCATATGACATGCTCGATGTCCAGGTGCTGAGTTGTACAAAACATTTGTTGCAATGCTATTCATAGTACCAGCAGCCACAGCTGCCTAATGCCAGCTCTCTTTGTTAGTAGTCAATGCTGCATCCTTGTTTTCCGCTGTGCTGGGGGGAAAATATGTGTCATTACACTTTTAATCAGATTTCAGCTCATATATACATTTCTAGTTTTCTGGAAATCACAATTATTGTAGATTATTTTCCTATGTCAGTCATAATTGTTTTGGGATCAGAGATATTAAACTTAATTTACATATTATACAAGGTCATATTTCTAGGTTTTCCTTTCATTGTAATTTGCATATGAGTCACTGAGAAATAAATATGTGCATTTATTTGTGTGCCTTTCCACATATGACCATATGTTTGCTGTGTTGAATCTCTATTATACAGTAGCTCCTGGAGGAATGTAGATGAACACATACGGTTTGCAGGAAGCTGTTACTCAAACATAAAATGTGTGTGTATTAGAAGAAACTTCTCTTGACATTTGTATACATTGAATACAGCAAATTTACATGGCTATAGGAGACACTTAGTCTGATCCATATTGGGCAAATTAAAGCACCCATATGGGTTTCTGGGGTACAGATGTGATGAGAAGATAAAATGATACACTCAGGCTCATAAAGGGGAGAACTAAAGGGACAGACAATGCAGAAACAAAGGCACAGAGGCACAAGGAGAAAGGAACACACATACACAAAGGGGAAGGAAAAACGTAAAGGGATAGAAACACAAATTGATAAAGATATGGACATACACACACAAACAGATAGAAGAGGCATTAAATGCTAGACAAAGGGAAAGAGATACAGTACACATACAAAAACAAACCTAACTCTATTGGACGGAGAAGCATTAAAGTTCCCATCACCTGTGTAGCGGTTGGGACAGGGAAGCCATGCCCAGCTTTCTCAATGGCAATAGGCAGCATGGTCCATAGTGGGCAGGAAGGCGGATTGTGCAGCAGCCTGTTAGAAGGCAAGCAAGTGCTGCAGTAATAGGCCACATGGCTTCTACAGTGGCAGAAGGTGTGGAATTAAATAGGCTACCCACCATTTCTTTTAGCAAGAATAAGTACAACTTTTGCTGGAAAATGGCATCAGGCAATAGTGATTCCATCAAAAGGTACTTATGGGCAACTGCAAACCAACCCTAAGTGCACACTTGTGAAGACAATAACATATGGAAAGGATATTGAGTCTGGAGGGGGAAATATCAAAGTGCATTTGCCTATAGCAACCAATCAAATTACAGCTATATTTTTTTAGAATGTACCAGATAAATTCTAGCCAGAACCCGCCCGCACTATAGTAGATTTACCCCCTGGTCTGATCTAGATGAAAAAGACAGGATGAGATCCTATTCAGACTGGCCCCCAGTACCTTAGTGAATGTATTAAAATATATGGAATGGCACTAGGTGCACTCTGTCTGGTTAGAGAGTGGTCATATTAGGTACACAGATGTCTGAAATGTTTTGATAGCATTGGCTGGTGGTCTCACCTGAATTTGAAGGCAGCAAAGCCTATACCAATTAACAAAATTTGCTACTGTACTTTGTTAATAAAATGATAATGAATCAAGTTTAAATAACTAATGTTTATGCATCTGATGCGACCACGTCTGGCAAGTGAATAATTGAGTGAATGCTTTGGGAAATTTTTTCCTCAGTAATACAAACCCCAGATGGTATTTCAGTTCTTGAAATGAAACCTCAAATATTTGCATTTTCCACCTGCATTCACATTCAGTGCATGCACAGAATAGCAGAGTATATATTATTTTCTATTGTCATTTATATAGCAAATGCATGTTCCGCTGCACATTACATACACTCTATATATCCTATCACATGCACACACATAGACACTAGGGTTGTTTTTTGTATGGAGCATATTAACGCACTAGAATATTTTTAAATTGTGGGAGGAAACCAGAGCAACCAGAGGAATCCAACCAAAACACGTGAAGACTATACAAACTCTATACAGTTAGGGTCATTGTATGAATCCAAGACCCCAGTGCTGTGAGGCAGGAATGCTAACAAATACATGCCGTTAGGGGCATTGGCAAAAAGATAAACTAACATCACTTGGTCCCCTCAACTCCATGCTACGGCATACCCGGCAATGATCGTGGTGGCACCCAAGGCTGAGATCATTATATATATATATATATATATATATATATATATGATCTTGTACAACTCCTAAATTTCTTCCACTATTTTGTGAAGGTTGCTTGTATAATGTCCTTGTTTTGTTTTAATGAAGTTGATTACATGATTGTTACATTTATTTCTAACCTTATTTGCCTATAGAGATTTAGCTTTATCACCTTTTCACAGTATCCTTACTGAAACAATTTTAATGTGTTGCCAGCTTATCAGTTTAGTGTTTAGCTGACTTCTTGGGAACGTAATCTTATTAAGTTATTTTTGGCAGATGATTTATATGTGGAAAGAAGATAGTTACTATATCTCTCTAAGGGGGAGATGTACTAACCCTGGGAGAGTGATAAAGTGGAGAGTGATAAAGTACCAACCAATCAGCTCCTGTCATTTTTCATACACAGTCTGTAAGCAGTCAGTTAGGAGCTTTTGGTACTTTATCTATCTCCACTTTATCACTCCTCTCAAAGGCTTAGAACATCTCCCCCGAAGCCCTCATTCACATTTTTATTTTCCTTTGAGGGAATTTACTCTATAAATGGGCTTCTTATATGCTAGTGAGTGACAGTTCACCTGATGAATGGAATTTTAAATTAAAATCTATCATTAACAATTTATCTTCTATTATAATAGAAGATAATAATAGTAGGGAGTCATGTAATCACCAGGTAAATTGGGAATGAGGAGTAAAAATAATGTGAAGTGTGTTGTATATGATTGAATTGTCCATCCAGCATGAAGAGTAACCACAAACTACATGATAGTAGGTTGTGTATGGTGCTGAAGAGAAGTTATATCAATGGCTACATGACCTTGAGTAATTGATATTATTTTCTGAAAGAGGATATAGAACATTCTTGGTTACAATTTGGTAAGTATTAAAAAAACCTCACACTTTTTTCACCTAAATAAATATATGCAAGAACTTTATAGTATACTAATTGCCCTCAAAAAGATGGTCTTTTTGCGGTAAGTAAATATATAGCAACTCCGAGAGACAGCATAAATTCATACATTTATTATGGATTCTATTGCTTTTATTATTATTTTTTATTTAATAAGATGTATTATTTTTGGATTCCATTGCTTTTATTATTTTTTATTTAATAAGATGCATTATTTTTGGTTCTTGGCACTGCAATGGGCACCAGTTTTGCTCCAAGGGTTGCAATTATACAAAACAATACATAAAGGAAGGCATGGTCAGAGCAAGCTTGGTCAATGCAGGAAAATTTTTAATTAAATATAAATACACGTATACACACACATGCACATACACATACATCTACACACACAAACATGTATATATATATATATACTGTATATATATATATATATATGTATATATATAGTCCACTGCTCTTCCGATGAAGGGTGTGCAAAACCCCCCAGGGATAGAACAAAACACAGGAGGCACTCCCTGAGGTACAAGAAAAAACTTATATTTAAAGCATGTGAATATCAGTACAGATGCGTCGTCAACGTTTCAAGGTCCGCAGACCTTTTCGTCAGGACTGTACAACAGGAATCAAACAAATTGTGACAAGTGCTTACCTTATATACAGAGTGTATGTGTATGTGCTGAAGGAGAAGAACGGCAGCAGCGGGCGTCCCTGCCGCGAGGTCCAGGCTGGCTTCCGGCGGAAGCAGGGGATTCCACGAGTGGTTGCCAAGCAACGCCAAAGCTCACCCAGTGACGTCATCGGGGGACATGGCTGCCGCGATAGACAGTGAAAAGAAAAAACAGAGTGTTCTGTCAACTAAAACAGCCGCCTGGTCCGGCTGTGGATATAATAAAAGTGTTAGTGACTAGCGATGTGGAGTGAAGTGTGAATAGTGATGAAAGTGATGTTGGGGGTATAGAAAGCAGTGCCTAATACATGGTTGTGGAAAGCTACTGTAAAGGAAAAAGAAGGCTGGGTATGGAATGTCAGTGACCAGAAAAGAAATATATGAGAGATATATATGAAGAATGATGTATATCGAAAATGTCAAAAATGTACAAAATGGATGAGAATAACCAAAATACTGTGGTGCCTCGCAACGAGGGGACACCATAACATAGCGAATGGACTAAACATAAGAGCAGAGCAAAACGAGCAACTACAAGGCAAGGTCTTATGTGTAGTAATAGCGCAAAGAGTAGTGTGTGTTACCTAAAACAAAAACACACTAGCAGACAAGAATGTAAAACACCCACGGGCATAGGGCAATTAAATAAAAAGGACATGTGCAGAAAAAGGGGGGGAAAAGGGGAGGGAAAAAAAGGGGGGGTTGGGGGGGAAAGGGGGTGGAGGGGGGGTAGAAGAGAGGTTGGGGGGGGAGATGTTGGAGAAGAAATGGAAAAAGGAAGGGGAAAAAAAAGAGAGAAGCCAAAGAAAGTAAAGAGAAGGATGGAAGGTGTATGCGTGAGAGAGAAACAGATAGAGGGACAGAGAGTACAGCATGGGTCAAGGGAATATCAAAGTGAACAAACAGCAGTGGGACAAAAGATGTGAAAAATAGAAAAATGAGAAAAATAGAAAAATAAAAAATGAAAAAAATAATTAAGATCAAAAAACATTTCGAAGGATTTATAAAGAAATAATGAAAGATATTATAAAAAAATGTTCCAGGAGAATTTTTCATTTAAACCCTTTGGGGCAATGGTGTCCAATCGATATATCCATCTTGCTTCAAGTTGGCTCAAACGTTTTGCGCGGTCGCCGCCGCGAATGTCCGTTGGTACATGGTCTATAATTTTGTATCGTAAAGAAGCTAGCTGATGTCTAGCCTGTTTAAAATGTCTGGCAACAGGCTGCTCCATGTCTTTGCCAGAGAGGGCCGCTCTAATGGCGGATCTGTGTAGAGCCATCCGTTCGCGAAAAGTGCGAGTTGTCTGGCCCACATACATCAAACCACATGGGCACATGATGATGTATATAATGAATTGCGACATACAAGATAACACATGTCGTATTAGAAACTTATACCCCGTATGTGGGTGTTTAAAATAATGTCCACTCTCCATATAGTTACAAGTAGTGCATGTTATACATTTATAGCATCCAGGCTTTTTCTTTTGTATAAGAAAAGATGAAGAGGCAGGAAGATTGGTAGGGAGACTGGAGATGTTTGTTTTGACCAGGATGTCTCTTAAATTTTTACCTCGACTGTATGCAGGCATCAATCTCTTATTCCTAAAAACAGGTAAATCTTTGTCGCCTGATACAATAGGCCAAAGACCTTTAGCGGCCCTTGGTAGTACTGGACAAGCTAAATCATATTCGGTGACGAGAGGAATCTTCTGATCAAGGGATGTAACCTTAGTTGATGGTAGAAGTAACTGTTCCCGTGGGGTATGCAACACTTCATTTTTAATTTTCTGAAGTTCAGAGGATATATAACCTCTTTGTAAAAATTTCGACATCATAGAATCTAAAGTATGTTCCAGCATACTGGGGTCGCTAGTGATGCGTGCGGCCCTAAGCATCTGGGATTTGGGAAGCGACTTCTTAAGAGCTGGTGGATGGCAACTGCTGTGGTGAAGGAGAGTGTTCCGGTCAGTTGCTTTATTATACAATGAAGTGATAATTTTGCCTTGTTGGAGATGCATAGTGACATCCAAAAAGTTAATATTGGTGTCACTAATTTGACTTGTAAATTTAACGGTGTTATCTTGTTGGTTAATGTCGTCAATAAGAACCAATAGTTCTTGTTTAGAGCCAGACCAGATGAGAAATAGATCGTCTATGTATCTGGTATAAAAGAAGATCCTTGTCAAAGAAAAAGTGTTGTTCTTGGGAAAACATGAAAACGTTGGCAAAGGACGGAGCGACATTAGAACCCATAGCGCATCCAGTGCACTGTAGAAAGAATTTGCCATTATGGAGAAAATAGTTGTGTGTTAAGGTGATGTTTAAAAGAGTCAAGAACAGATTTAGGTCCAGCGCATCAAAATTTTTTTCAGTCAAAAAAGATCTCATTGCGTTGATGCCTCCCACATGTGGAATGATGGTGTAGAGACTCTTAACATCCAACGTACATAGTAGGCTTCCAGGAGGAATATCAGGAAGAGCTTGTAGTTTCAAAAGTAATTGTGTGGTGTCTTTCAAAAAGGTTTTTTCTTGTAAAATAAGAGGCTGAATCAAAAAATCCAAAATAAAGGGCCAATGGTTGCATGAGAGAATCACGAGCGGAAATTATTGGCCTGCCTGGTGGATTAAGTGCATCCTTATGAAGCTTAGGGAGGGTATAGAGGATAGGTACCCTAGGGTGCAGCTGTATCAAGGATACCATGAGTTTTTTAGTAATTAATCCCCCTTCAAAGGCAGAATTCAAGAGGGACATAAGTTCTCTTTGGTATGCATCAGTAGGGTCGGCTGGTAATCTGCTGTATGTGGTAGTATCAGTGAGCTGCTGGTCAATTTCATTGATATAATTCTGAATGTCCATCACAACAATGCCACCTCCCTTGTCCGCTGGGCGGATTACAATATCTGTGTACCCAGAGAGGTCCTTGAGGGCCGCACGTTGGGCCTTGTTAAGATTGTAGTAAGTTTTGTGTGGAGAGTTACTAAATTTGGAAATTGATTCATCCAAAAGTCTAGAGAAAGTCTTTAATGATGCATTAGACGATGGCGGATCAAAATTGGATGAGGGTTGTTTTTTATAGAAATCCATAAATGGATCCACAGTTGTAGCTGGTTTATCCTGAAAATATTCCTTGATCCTGAGGGATCTATTGAACCGATGAAGATCGATTTTCCATCGGAAGTCATCATGTGGGTTGGAAGGAACGAAAGAAAGGCCTTTGCAAAGCATACTAGTTTCTATGGGGGTAAGTGTCCTGGAGGAGAGGTTAAAAATCATGTCCGCTTCCTCACTACAGGAGGCTTGGTTGCCTCTTTGATTTTGACCGCCACGCCGCGTGGGCTTGGTCCTGGGCTGTCTACCCTTGAGCGGGTAATCCTGCCTAAAGGGCCAGTTTTAGTAATTTCACATTCATCAGAATCATTAACGGCAAAATCGCTGTCACTGTTAGACTTAAAAGATTCGCGATGTCCTTGTCTCTGACGCCAGGGTTGTCGCCCCCGATTACTAAATCCTGTGAGCCAGCCATAGACCCTATTATCGTCATAATCAGCCTGTACCATTTGAAGTTTGTTTCTCTTAAATTTTATCAGGTCAATACGATGTTGCTCAATCTGTTCTTCCAATTTGTCCCAGGTTTGTTTGTTTTTTTTATCATCAAAAACAGTTTTGTGAAGTAGTTTATAATCTGCTGTTTTGTTTCTGGTCGTCTGTAATTCTTTATTAGATTCCTGAATGACAAGCAGCATAAGATCAAAGCTACATTTATTCAGGATGGCAATCAAGTTCCTACAAAATTTGGCACTGTTGCGACCGATGGTGGGGGTGTTTTTAATCCTAAAGCCCCTAGGAATGAGTTTAGCCCTATAGTAGTGCGATAATGATGTTCCATGAAGAAGGAAATCGATTTCACGCTTTTTCCATTTCAGTATTTGGTGATAAATGTCATCGATACTGGAAACATCCTGAGTGGACTCTGGGGTTGATTGAAACAGAATGGCAGATGCTTGTTCATCGGTGAAACTTTTGACCTCACCTTTGAGTTGATGTAGTGACATAAAGGAAACAGGGTCTTGGCTTTGTACAGTAGGCTCCATGGTGGAAACACAGAATGTTATAACAAACTGAGAATAATTATTGTATTGCACTGCAATGTGCCAGCATAGGTATTTAGGTAAAGTCACTTGTACAAATAGGAGCACAAAAATAAAAAAATGAACAATTCATGAAAAAATTAAGAAAAACGAGGTGCCATAACACTATGGAAAAAACTTCATAAGAAGATGTCCAAATAACAATAGTATGCAGGGGTTCGGCACTCAAATTAAGAAGACAAAGTAGCGGGGTGCCATCCAAAACAAGTAATAAATAGTCCACTGCTCTTCCGATGAAGGGTGTGCAAAACCCCCCAGGGATAGAACAAAACACAGGAGGCACTCCCTGAGGTACTAGAAAAAACTTATATATAAAGCATGTGAATATCAGTACAGATGCGTCGTAAATGTTTCAAGGTCCGCAGACCTTTTCGTCAGGACTGTACAACAGGAATCAAACAAATTGTGACAAGTGCTTACCTTATATACAGAGTGTATGTGTATGTGCTGGAAGGTGCTGAAGGAGAAGAACGGCAGCAGCGGGCGTCCCTGCCGCGAGGTCCAGGCTGGCTTCCGGAGGAAGCAGGGGATTCCACGAGTGGTTGCCAAGCAACGCCAAAGCTCACCCAGTGACGTCATCGGGGGACCCGGCTGGCGCGATAGACAGTGAAAAGAAAAAAACAGAGTTTTCTGTCAACTAAAACAGCCGCCTGGTCCGGCTGTGGATATAATAAAAGTCCCCCGAAGCCCTCATTCACATTTTTATTTTCCTTTGAGGGAATTTACTCTATAAATGGGCTTCTTATATGCTAGTGAGTGACAGTTCACCTGATGAATGGAATTTTAAATTAAAATCTATCATTAACAATTTATCTTCTATTATAATAGAAGATAATAATAGTAGGGAGTCATGTAATCACCAGGTAAATTGGGAATGAGGAGTAAAAATAATGTGAAGTGTGTTGTATATGATTGAATTGTCCATCCAGCATGAAGAGTAACCACAAACTACATGATAGTAGGTTGTGTATGGTGCTGAAGAGAAGTTATATCAATGGCTACATGACCTTGAGTAATTGATATTATTTTCTGAAAGAGGATATAGAACATTCTTGGTTACAATTTGGTAAGTATTAAAAAAACCTCACACTTTTTTCACCTAAATAAATATATGCAAGAACTTTATAGTATACTAATTGCCCTCAAAAAGATGGTCTTTTTGCGGTAAGTAAATATATAGCAACTCCGAGAGACAGCATAAATTCATACATTTATTATGGATTCTATTGCTTTTATTATTATTTTTTATTTAATAAGATGTATTATTTTTGGATTCCATTGCTTTTATTATTTTTTATTTAATAAGATGCATTATTTTTGGTTCTTGGCACTGCAATGGGCACCAGTTTTGCTCCAAGGGTTGCAATTATACAAAACAATACATAAAGGAAGGCATGGTCAGAGCAAGCTTGGTCAATGCAGGAAAATGTTTAATTAAATATAAATACACGTATACACACACATGCACATACACATACATCTACACACACAAACATGTATATATATATATATATATATATACTGTATATATATATATATATATATATATACAGTCAGGTACATAAATATTGGGACATTGACAGAATTTTCATATTTTGGCCTCTATTCACCACCACAATGGTTTTGAAATTAAACAAACAAGATGTGCTTTAACTGCAGACTTTCAGATTTAATTTGAGGGTAATTACATCCAAATCAGGTGAACGGTTTCTATATATACCTCCCACTTTTTATGGGGTCAAAAGTAATGGGACTATCAACTCAAAAGCTATTTCATGACAGGTTTGGGCTATTCCCTCGTTATTTCATTATCAATTAAGCAGGTAAAAGGTCTGGAGTTGATTCTAGGTGTGACATTTGCATTTGGAATCAGTTGCTGTCGACTCTCAATATGAGGTCCAAAGAGCTGTGACTATCAGTGAAGCAAGCCATCATTAGGCTGAAAAATCAAAACAAACCCATCAGAGAGATAGCAAAAACATTAGGTGTGGCCAAATCAACTGTTTGGAACATTCTTAAAAAAAAATTTCTGTCAATGTCCCAATATTTATGCACCTGACTGTATGTATATATATAATTCTTTATTAGATTCCTGAATGACAAGCAGCATAAGATCAAAGCTACATTTATTCAGGATGGCAATCCAGTTCCTACAAAATTCGGCACTGTTGCGACCGATGGTGGGGGTGTTTTTAATCCTAAAGCCCCTAGGAATGAGTTTAGCCCTATAGTAGTGCGATAATGATGTTCCATGAAGAAGGAAATCGATTTCATGCTTTTTCCATTTCAGTATTTGGTGATAAATGTCATCGATACTGGAAACATCCTGAGTGGACTCTGGGGTTGATTGAAACAGAATGGCAGATGCTTGTTCATCGGTGAAACTTTTGATCTCACCTTTGAGTTGATGTAGTGACATAAAGGAAACAGGGTCTTGGCTTTGTACAGTAGGCTCCATGGTGGAAACACAGAATGTTATAACAAACTGAGAATAATTATTGTATTGCACTGCAATGTGCCAGCATAGGTATTTAGGTAAAGTCACTTGTACAAATAGGAGCACAAAAATAAAAAAATGAACAATTCATGAATAAATTAAGAAAAACGAGGTGCCATAACACTATGGAAAAAACTTCATAAGAAGATGTCCAAATAACAATAGTATGCAGGGGTTCGGCACTCAAATTAAGAAGACAAAGTAGCGGGGTGCCATCCAAAACAAGTAATAAATAGTCCACTGCTCTTCCGATGAAGGGTGTGCAAAACCCCCCAGGGATAGAACAAAACACAGGAGGCACTCCCTGAGGTACTAGAAAAAACTTATATATAAAGCATGTGAATATCAGTACAGATGCGTCGTAAACGTTTCAAGGTCCACAGACCTTTTCGTCAGGACTGTACAACAGGAATCAAACAAATTGTGACAAGTGCTTACCTTATATACAGAGTGTATGTGTATGTGCTGGAAGGTGCTGAAGGAGAAGAACGGCAGCAGCGGGCGTCCCTGCCGCGAGGTCCAGGCTGGCTTCCGGAGGAAGCAGGGGATTCCACGAGTGGTTGCCAAGCAACGCCAAAGCTCACCCAGTGACGTCATCGGGGGACCCGGCTGGCGCGATAGACAGTGAAAAGAAAAAAACAGAGTGTTCTGTCAACTAAAACAGCCGCCTGGTCCGGCTGTGGATATAATAAAAGTCCCCCGAAGCCCTCATTCACATTTTTATTTTCCTTTGAGGGAATTTACTCTATAAATGGGCTTCTTATATGCTAGTGAGTGACAGTTCACCTGATGAATGGAATTTTAAATTAAAATCTATCATTAACAATTTATCTTCTATTATAATAGAAGATAATAATAGTAGGGAGTCATGTAATCACCAGGTAAATTGGGAATGAGGAGTAAAAATAATGTGAAGTGTGTTGTATATGATTGAATTGTCCATCCAGCATGAAGAGTAACCACAAACTACATGATAGTAGGTTGTGTATGGTGCTGAAGAGAAGTTATATCAATGGCTACATGACCTTGAGTAATTGATATTATTTTCTGAAAGAGGATATAGAACATTCTTGGTTACAATTTGGTAAGTATTAAAAAAACCTCACACTTTTTTCACCTAAATAAATATATGCAAGAACTTTATAGTATACTAATTGCCCTCAAAAAGATGGTCTTTTTGCGGTATGTAAATATATAGCAACTCCGAGAGACAGCATAAATTCATACATTTATTATGGATTTTATTGCTTTTATTATTATTTTTTATTTAATAAGATGTATTATTTTTGGATTCCATTGCTTTTATTATTTTTTATTTAATAAGATGCATTATTTTTGGTTCTTGGCACTGCAATGGGCACCAGTTTTGCTCCAAGGGTTGCAATTATACAAAACAATACATAAAGGAAGGCATGGTCAGAGCAAGCTTGGTCAATGCAGGAAAATGTTTAATTAAATATAAATACACGTATACACACACATGCACATACACATACATCTACACACACAAACATGTATATATATATATATATATACTGTATATATATATATATATATATGTATATATATATATATATATATATATATACAGTCAGGTACATAAATATTGGGACATTGACAGAATTTTCATATTTTGGCCTCTATTCACCACCACAATGGTTTTGAAATTAAACAAACAAGATGTGCTTTAACTGCAGACTTTCAGATTTAATTTGAGGGTAATTACATCCAAATCAGGTGAACGGTTTCTATATATACCTCCCACTTTTTATGGGGTCAAAAGTAATGGGACTATGAACTCAAAAGCTATTTCATGACAGGTTTGGGCTATTCCCTCGTTATTTCATTATCAATTAAGCAGGTAAAAGGTCTGGAGTTGATTCTAGGTGTGACATTTGCATTTGGAATCAGTTGCTGTCGACTCTCAATATGAGGTCCAAAGAGCTGTGACTATCAGTGAAGCAAGCCATCATTAGGCTGAAAAATCAAAACAAACCCATCAGAGAGATAGCAAAAACATTAGGTGTGGCCAAATCAACTGTTTGGAACATTCTTAAAAAAAAATTTCTGTCAATGTCCCAATATTTATGCACCTGACTGTATGTATATATATAATTCTTTATTAGATTCCTGAATGACAAGCAGCATAAGATCAAAGCTACATTTATTCAGGATGGCAATCCAGTTCCTACAAAATTCGGCACTGTTGCGACCGATGGTGGGGGTGTTTTTAATCCTAAAGCCCCTAGGAATGAGTTTAGCCCTATAGTAGTGCGATAATGATGTTCCATGAAGAAGGAAATCGATTTCATGCTTTTTCCATTTCAGTATTTGGTGATAAATGTCATCGATACTGGAAACATCCTGAGTGGACTCTGGGGTTGATTGAAACAGAATGGCAGATGCTTGTTCATCGGTGAAACTTTTGATCTCACCTTTGAGTTGATGTAGTGACATAAAGGAAACAGGGTCTTGGCTTTGTACAGTAGGCTCCATGGTGGAAACACAGAATGTTATAACAAACTGAGAATAATTATTGTATTGCACTGCAATGTGCCAGCATAGGTATTTAGGTAAAGTCACTTGTACAAATAGGAGCACAAAAATAAAAAAATGAACAATTCATGAATAAATTAAGAAAAACGAGGTGCCATAACACTATGGAAAAAACTTCATAAGAAGATGTCCAAATAACAATAGTATGCAGGGGTTCGGCACTCAAATTAAGAAGACAAAGTAGCGGGGTGCCATCCAAAACAAGTAATAAATAGTCCACTGCTCTTCCAATGAAGGGTGTGCAAAATCCCCCAGGGATAGAACAAAACACAGGAGGCACTCCCTGAGGTACTAGAAAAAACTTATATATAAAGCATGTGAATATCAGTACAGATGCGTCGTAAACGTTTCAAGGTCCGCAGACCTTTTCGTCAGGACTGTACAACAGGAATCAAACAAATTGTGACAAGTGCTTACCTTATATACAGAGTGTATGTGTATGTGCTGGAAGGTGCTGAAGGAGAAGAACGGCAGCAGCGGGCGTCCCTGTAGCTTTGATCTTATGCTGCTTGTCATTCAGGAATCTAATAAAGAATTATATATATACATACAGTCAGGTGCATAAATATTGGGACATTGACAGAAATTTTTTTTTAAGAATGTTCCAAACAGTTGATTTGGCCACACCTAATGTTTTTGCTATCTCTCTGATGGGTTTGTTTTGATTTTTCAGCCTAATGATGGCTTGCTTCACTGATAGTCACAGCTCTTTGGACCTCATATTGAGAGTCGACAGCAACTGATTCCAAATGCAAATGTCACACCTAGAATCAACTCCAGACCTTTTACCTGCTTAATTGATAATGAAATAATGAGGGAATAGCCCAAACCTGTCATGAAATAGCTTTTGAGTTCATAGTCCCATTACTTTTGACCCCATAAAAAGCAGCGGGCGTCCCTGTAGCTTTGATCTTATGCTGCTTGTCATTCAGGAATCTAATAAAGAATTATATCCTAAAGCCCCTAGGAATGAGTTTAGCCCTATAGTAGTGCGATAATGATGTTCCATGAAGAAGGAAATCTCTATATATATATATAAATAAAATACAGCAAGACAGCGGCACTCTGGAGACTTAAAAAAAAGGTGCAAACAGGTGTCTTTTTTATTCTATGTTTCGGGGTCTCCCCCTTCCTCAGGAACACACACAGTGTGTGTTCTTGAGGAAGGGGGAGATCCCGAAATGTAGAATAAAAAAGACACCTGTTTGCACCTTTTTTTAAGTCTCCAGAGTGCCGCTGTCTTATTGTATTCTGCATTAAGGGAGTGATCTCCACTGCTGAGGGCACCTGGAGTAGGTAAAACAGACCTACAGCATGGTCTGCGGAGTGCCTGGCTTTTGGAACAGATTATATATATATATATATATATATATATATTCACAGTGCATCTGGAATGTATTGACAATGCTTCACTTTTTCCACATTTTGTTATGTTACAGCCTTATTCCAAAATGGAATATATTAATTTTTGTCCTCAAAATTCTACACACAATGCCCCATAATGACAATGTGTAAAATGTTTTTTTTGAGATTTTTGCAAATTTAATGAAAAAAAACCAGTAAGAAATCACATGTACATAAGTATTCACACCCTTTGCCACGAAGCTCAAAATTTAGCTC
This sequence comes from Taudactylus pleione, assembly GCA_031769625.1. NCBI lineage: Eukaryota > Metazoa > Chordata > Amphibia > Anura > Myobatrachidae > Taudactylus > Taudactylus pleione. The sequence goes on from JAUIMM010000217.1 coordinate 4,942,515, forward strand.
TGGTGCATCCTGTTTCCACTGATCAACCTTGAGCTGTACCTACAGCTTAATTGGAGTCCTTAATTGGAGTGTTGCTGTCTGTGGTAAATTCAGTTGATTGGACATGATTTTGAAAGGCATACACCTGTCTATATAAGGTCCCACACTTGACAGTGCATGTCAGAACACAAACCAAGCATGAATTCCAAGGAATTGTCTGTAGACCTCCAAGACAGGATTGTCTTGAGGCACAAATCTGGGGAAGGGTACAGAAAAATATCTGCTGCTTTGAAGGTCCCAATGAGCACAGTGGCCTCCATCAATCATAAATGGAAGAAGTTCAGAACCATCAGGACTCTTCCTAGAGTTAGCTGGCCATCTAAACTGAGAGATCGGGGGAGAAGGGTCCTAGTCAGGGAGGTGACCAAGAACCCGATGGTCACTCTGTCAGAGCTACTGCATTCCTCTGTGGAGAGAGAAGAACCTTCCAGAAGGACAACCATCTCTGCAGCAATCCACCATTCAGGCCTGTATGGTAGAGTGGCCAGACGGAAGCCACTCCTTTGTAAAAAGCACATGGCAGCCAGCCTGAAGTTTGCCAAAATGCACTTGAAGGACTCTCAGACCATGAGAGACAAAGATTGAACTCTTTGGCATGAATGCCAGGCATTATGTTTGGAGGAAACCAAGCACCGCTCATCACCAGGCCAATACCATCCCTACAGTGAAGCATGGTGGTGGCAGCATCATGCTCTGTGGATGTTTTTCAGTGGCAGGAACTGGGAGACTAGTCAGGATAGAGGGAAAGATCCATGCAACAATGTACAGAGACATCCTGGATGAAAACCTGCTCCAGAGCGCTCTTGACCTCAGACTGTGGCGACAGTTCATCTTTCACCAGGGCAACGACCCTAAGCACACAGCCAAGATATGTAAGGTGTGGCTTCAGGACAACTCTGTGAATGTCCTTGAGTGACCCTGCCAGAGCCCAGACTTTTATCCAATTGAACATCTCTGGAGAGATCTAAAAATGGCTGTGCACAGACACTTCCCATCCAACCTGATGGAGCTTGAGAGGTGCTGCAAAGAGGAATGGTATGTGTTGTATGTTGTATAATGAACATACAACACATACAAACATATATAGACACTCCCATCCCAATCTGTGTAAAAAACTGCCTAATGCACACACCTGTGTCTGATCAGCCCAAGAGAGATCGTGGGGCGTGTATCACACATCCCACTGAACCCTCCCGGCCATATCCCATAGGTGTGTGTGTCATAGCAACCATCATTGCTGATGACATAAACCTACTCCCAGATATCACAACAAAATTTGTTAACATATGCTTTCCATAATGTAATTTATCACTGTGTATCCCATAATCTGTAAACATAATTATATACATTTGTATTGCTCAACTTTACAAAGATGTTACAAAATCGCATCGCATAATCCTATGTAAATACAACAGTGAATATATTTCAAGAACTTCCTGTAAACAGTAATTACTGCAAATAAGAGTATATAGTGCAAATAATGAAAATGGGTTTAAAGGCACCTATTCACAGATAACAGCCCCAATGTTTCATTTAATCCCTTAGGTGCCAATGTATTTAGACGGAAGATTCATTTACATTCCCTCTGCAGTAAGATTTTCTCCCTATCACCACCTCTCAAATTGAAGGGTACATGGTCAATGATTATTGCCCTAATACTAGCCACGCTGTGTTGCTGTAATAAACAGTGCCTCGCTAATGGTTGGTCACTCTGTCCTCACTCACGGAGTGCCGGACTGAGGATTGCAACTATATATATATATATATATTATATATACACAGAGTGTAAATAAATATAATTGGGTATATGTCTTATACTGTACCACACTCCAGATTATATATAATTTAGCCAAGCAGTGAAATGGTGGCTGCCTATTTCACATGATATTGTTCGTCTGTGTAACAAAGTGAGTCTGTTGCCAGTGTCATTTGACTTGCTTAGCATCTTGTTTGTCTGTAAGAGGAAATGTTTGTAAAATCTATTTTCTTTATTGTCATACTATGCAATTACCTGAGCAGAGGCACTTGTATGTAATGTAACTTTTTGAATTCCAATTCTTCCTTTAATTTAAATTATACTTAGAACCAGATTCAATTAGCCTTAATTTATTGTGTGAGGAAAAGGGTGACCCTTTTCCTCATGCGGTAATTCTGCCGCTAACATGCATTAATCCATAGATTACGGGATAAGTAACTAGAGCTTTGCCTTAATGTGTTTCGTGGCTGCAGCAATAAGGGCAAAGAGCCCTATTTACCATAGATTTCTGTTTGAGCCTCAAGAGGAGGTGAACAGAAATCTATGGCAAGTGGCTGTCACAGGCTGTAATCGAATAGCCCCGGGTACTGCATCGCTGGTAATTATCCCGTCAAAGCTAATTGAATTCAACCATAAGTGGCATATTTACTATAGGCTAATTTTTATCGATTTTGATCAATTTAAAATTGCTAAACATCAATGTTGTGTGTCTGGGGCTACATAAATATTTACTAATACCTAAGAAAAACAAATAAAAAATTGTCTGTGAGAAAATGTGTGATTTAGCCCTAGAAATACAACATTGATGTTCAATTTTCATCTATTTTAAATTGATCAAAATCGACATTTAGTATATAAACCCCTTATACTTAGTTATAACTGGTCACTTATGAACTTTCTGAATTGCACCCTCCTAGTTAACTTTAGTATAATAATGACAGAAACTTACAAAAAGCATGTGAACTGTAACAGTTATGGGGTTATTACATATCATGAATTAATATTACACCAAAGGGAAAACTAAAAATAGTAAAAATAAAATTGCTCTCGGGATGAAGTGTTCCATTACCAAACTTAAACAATGTTAGAGGACTTTAAAGAAAATGTCTGTGATTTATTACAGACAGATCTACCTGAGGTTAATAGACTAGACAGTGAATCCATTGTTGTTAAAATAAAAATACAACACAACTTGATTATTTTCTGATATACCCTACATATATTTCTTTTATTTCTAAGTTTAAGTATTTAACTGATACGAAATTCAAAATTAAGATTTTTGTTGACATTCAAACAAATTTTGCCTTCTGATTGTTATAGTGTAAAAGGACATTACAGTATGATGGACGCATTACACACTCTTTCAAAATTAGATTTCTCGAATATATAAGAAATTTTAAATTCTACGAACTTATAATAGTTATACACATTTTGGTATACATCCCAATAGTAATCCTGAGGAATTGACAATAACAGTAATTGCACACATTAAAGAGGCTTTAAGAGGAGGTGACAGTCTCTAACTACTTTTCCACAGAGAATCTTGGATATTTCATCTGAGATCATCACTTGCTGAAGGCTTTAATGAAACAATAGACCTGAATGATGTTAGATTCCTTTACTCTTAGCTTTGAAATATATTACTTTCCCTTAGAGACAGCTATTTCTTTCTCCCATACTTAGGTGGTCTGTTGTATATTGTTCCATTTTTTCAATATATAGCAATATATTATATATTTACTGTGTATTCTAAATAAGTCTTTAGTGGTCTAATATTAATCTTTTTTTGTAAGTGTAAATTAAGGGGCTGATGTGGAGTTAAAGCAAGTCCAATATAGTAATGTAATAATGAGTCTTTTAGTACTGCACATGTGCATGAAAAATGTATATGTATAAATCCCAGACTTATAATCAGGGGAGTAGCCTGTAGCCAGGGTGCCTGGAGCACGTGCCTGCTAAGGTGACCCCCCCCCCCCTCGAGTGTTCGAGGGAGGAGACGGGTCCATATGGGATTATAGAGAAGTAAAAATAAAGAATAGGGGCAGCCCCCTGTAGTGGTGCCCATATGCAATGCCTCTTGTAGTGGTGCCCATATGCAATGCCCCCTGTAGTGGTGCCCATATGCAATGCCCCCTGTTGTGGTGCCCATATGCAGCGCCCCCTGTAGAGGTGCCCATATGCCCCTTAAAGCAGTGCCCCTGTAGTTCTGTCCCCCCCTGTAGTTCTGTCCACCCCCCTGTAGTTCTGCCCCTGTAGTTCTGTTCCCCCCTGTAGTTCTGTCCCCTCCCCCTGTAGATCTGCCCCTGTAGCTCTGTTCCCCCCTCCTCCCAGCACTTACCTCATCCATCGCGGCCGTCGTCCGGGGTGTCATTGCTGCTGCCACCCTGACTGTATCTAACTAGATCCAGCAGGCACGGGCGCGCAGGCTCCTCAGCGCGCGGGTGACATCATGACGTCACCCGCGCACTTCATCACTGGGAACGCTGGCCTCTGAAGCGATCGGACGCTTCCTTAGCCTCCAATCACTTCAGAGACCAGCGTTCACAGGGCAATTCTGGCACCCGGCAGGCTGTCAGCATAGACAGCTGCCAGGTACACAGCGCACGGCGCCTAGAGATAAATTCGGCGCTTGGAGCTTGCGCTTCACTGGAACCGTCCTCTTTACGCCCCTGCTTATAATCATCTGACTCTTATGCCTCTCTATGCTGTGTGAGAGGGAAGGTGCACTTTAATATAGGGTAAGAATAGTAAGACTTGTGTCATGACCCTGGGCTACACTCTATCAGCCCTATGGGAGCTCCACAGGGAAACAAACAGCATTAGGGAAACCCAAAGGGAAAATAATGTGTTTTTTGCATCATGGTTTATCCAGGTGGAAAGTTACATATTGTGAACAATGTTTCCAGAGAAACTGAACTTAGCAGATGCTGAGCAGTTGTCCCTTAGCTGTATCAGTTCTTTCCCTGGCTCAGAACGCTAGGATGTCTACAGCAGGGCCAGATCAACAATGGGGCGGATAGAGTTACAGCTCCAGGCCTCACATAAAAATAGGCCCATCATTATGGCAGCATAATGATGACCAGTTGCCTAGCTGGCCACACAGACAGCTATAAATCCTAAGACGTGGTGTCACTATGGGTGTTGACACCCAGGGGCACCGAGAGGGGGGGGGAGTGGGTACAGATTACCCGGGCTTCCTGAGGGGCCCAGCGGGGGACCGGGTCCGGTGCCGCTCCCCCTCCCTCACAGCAGCCCAGCACACAACGTGTGCTGAGCTGCAGTCGAGACTGCTCGTGGTTGCTGAGTAGCAGCCACAGCAGTCTCCTATGCCTGTGGGGGGGAGCGATCACACTGATCGCGCCCCTCTTGGCTTTGAGCAGGGCTGAGGGGGCACAGAGCACCCCCCACCCCACCCAGCGCGCCGCGCCACTTCGCGGCGCTGCATATCTTTTTTTTTCCCGGGAAGGGGGCATGGCCACACCTCCAGTGATTAGGCCATGCCCCCTATTACCCGGGCCCGCCGCAGCTCTCAGCGGGCCTGTTGACACCCACTGCGATATGTTGGTGTGCGCAAAAGGGGTCATGGCCTCGTGCCCTTAGAATGCAGGCATGTGGGAAGAGCCATAGTGGAGACAATCCCCCTAGAGATATATCTACTTCTGAGCAATTCTAATTATTCTCTTGAGTTTTAATAAGTAAGTGCTCATAAGGAGAAGATCTTAACTAATTTACTTTTGATGACTCTCGAGTTTCAAGAGCTCTGCTATTTATATACTGTAATATATTCTGAATGAAAAAATGATCTTCAGTGCATGGCTCCTAATAAATTATTGTTGGAAATTATATTTTGACAATCTGAGGATAATAACATCAGTTTAAAACTATATGTGTGTATTGTGTTGGTAGGTCGACACTCAGGGCTCCAAAATAAGGAGACAGACGTTTCAATGATTATTCATTTTCATCCAGGATAATAACACAATACATATTTAGTTTTGGAGCCCTGAGTGCTGCCCTATCTACATAATATTATCTGTAGCAAACTTACTGGGATGACAATGGGTGCAAAAATAACTTTTTTAACCACTTACCTGGCATGGTCGCATTTTTCCGACCACACCAGACTGTGCATTATTTGACCTGGGTGCAATAATGCGACCAGTCAAATAAACAGACCCTGCTTGCCTGCACCATCCCCCAGTGTCTGCTGAGCTGCCAATCACTGCTAATCAGTAAGCACAGCAGGACCCCCCCTCCCAGCGGCTGCAGAGAGTAGCAGCTGCTGGGATAAAGTAAATGAACCCCCCCAAAAGTGTACCTGGTGCCTGAAGCCGCTGTGAAAAGGGAAGTCACAATGTTTTCAATGTACCCAATGTTCCGATGGTGGTGATACGATGTTCTAATGTTTGAAAAAAGGATAAGGGGCCTGATTCAGACCCACTCGCGAGCGGCTGTCCGCTCGCAAGTGGGTCGATGGTCTGCACTGAGCATGCGCACGACGGAGGGAGCTCCGTCGTGCGCATGCGCCAGACACGACGAGCGAAGGACTTTCCTTCGCTCGTTGTGTCCGATCAAAGGGGGCGTGCTGTCAATGTTGATTGACAGCACGCCCCCTTTGGTGGGCGTGCCGGGGGCGTGCCTCCCTGACGGGGGCGTTCCCACGGGAACGCCTCCCGTCAGAAGCCGGCCCACTGACATCACTAGTGATGTCAGTGGGAGTGATTTTGGCTCTGATAGAGCCAAAATCACTCCGGAGCTTGCGGTTGAAAACCTCAACCGCAGGCTCCGGCTCGCAATTTCGATGGTCGCGATGGTCACGACCATCGCGGCCATCAAAATGCACGCTCGTATAGCCTGTGGGTGGTGACCCACAGCTATACGAGCGTCCAGGAGGACGCTCCATGAAAATGGAGCCCGGCCCTCATTCAGAGCGTGCGCTCTGCTCAGAGCGTATGGCTCTGAATGAGGGCCAATGTTTTTTACAAATATTTAAAAAAAACTTTTTTTTTTTTTTAATGAAATCATTTTGGATAAATTCAAATAGATGTTCTTCACCTAATTCACTCATTAAAAAAACCTGACAATTTCTGAGCGGTTTTTAGAAAAAAAAAAATTGTCAGTTAAATGGTTAATAACAGTGAGTGCCAGGAATTATATTGGAACAGACAAACAGACAGAAAGACAGACAGACAGACAGACAGACAGACAGACAGATAGATAGATAGATAGATAGATAGATAGATAGATAGATAGATAGATACTTACTGTAGAGGTTAGTGTTTGGAAAGCCTTACTGCACTTGTTATTATTAAATTGGGCTACATAGTTGCATGTAATGCTATATACAGTACAGTATGTTGATATTACATTCTTTCTACTAAATAAAGTTTATATATATAACAACTGTTCCTCCAGGCATTGCCTGGGTGTATACTATGTACAGTATATAAAGAAACATAGAATGTGACAGCAGATAAGAACAACTTGGCCCTTATTTAACCTTTTGGTAACCTCAACCCTGTACGATCCTAGTCCTTTGTATGGATATTTGTATGCCTATGCCAAGCATGTTTAAATTGCTCTACTGCCTTAGACTCTACCACCTCTGCTGATATACATACTGTATTCTCTCTTTCTCTTATTGTCCGTGTGGTAGGGTATATAGAGTGCTAGCTTGACTAGGGCTGGGACTCCTGTGGATGTATAAAAATGATCTGTGTAATATGCAGGCACTATATAAAGGACATAAAGAAACACAAAACAATCCTTACAGTGGAAGTCTGATCATTTTCTGGTATTTAATGAATAGTTCATATTATTCGCGCTGATTTTGTTTCTCTTTATTCTGACTAGAATTTGGGGCATACTGTATGAGGAAACCAATGTGAGGGCACAATAAAACAGTACAAATGACTATAATAAAACTTATTTCCATGTCTGTAGTAATCACGGTTAACGTGTTCCATGTACGGACACCTCAATGATTTGTGTCTACTGACAAGGAAAAATGTATTTAGAAATTGCTGGCGTCTGAGCAGAGAGTGAAGCTGGGAAGTGGGTTTCTTATAGAAAAAAAAAAGTCTGCTTGTTCTCCTTTACAAGTGTTAAGTGCTGTGTTATTTTGTTAAACCATTTACAAGATAGGAAACATTTGAATCCATGTTAAATATTTGAAGAGTTGTAAGTTTTCAAGCTTGGCAATTTGTAGTGTAACTGACTAAGGTGGGGGTGGGGATGGGGTTGATGGTACAGTACAGATCCAATGTGGGCTACCTTTATGTACCTACAAAGGTGTGAGGGCCAACCACAGTACTACCTATGGACCAGGGCACCATCAACACTGACAATTTCTTTAACACCTTACTCAACAAAAGGATATTAGATGATACAATAGTGTTATGTAACACTTACTGCACCCATCACATCTGCTAAATGTATAGGCTATGAAGACTAATGGTGCATACACACGATCAGATTTTTCCTTCAGATATGAACGATAACGATTTAAAAATCGTTCAGTCGTTCATATCTGAAGGAAAATCGTTCATATCTGACATGCCTGAACGATGGACGATCAACGATGCGCGTTCCCGTTTGTCAGATAACGATATCTGACATCTGATGGGTTTGCAGTCAGACTTGGACGATTCCATTCATTTTAATGCAGTCAAAAATCGTTCAATCGTTCAAATCGTTCAAAACTTTGGTAAAATCGTTCAAATCGTTGAAATCGTTCAATCGTTCAGTCATTCATCTGACAAATCTGACAGATAAATCTCTTGCAGGTAGGCTTTATAAAGCCCTCACTGTTACCAAGCTTTGTACAAGCATACTTTGAATTAGCCTTTTCTAATCGGGGCTCCCCCATCCATGTGGTTCTCTCCTGGGAATAAACAGCACCATGATAATATAAACAGTAACAACATAAAAAAGTAACAAAACAGCATAAAGTAACTATATTGTGCACAGTGTTGGAAGTGTGTGCCATACAATGCAAAACATGTCTGAGACAAAAATGCATAAAGCAGTCATACAGATAAGAAGAGGCAATAGCATACAGAAATCAGCTAGTAGTGAAACGGGGGTGTTATTTAGCCACTTAACTGGCTAATATTTTTCCAAACACTGCTCATAAATTGTCGTTTATTTTTATGATTGAATTAGGTCAAGAAATCTATTTAAAACTTATTAAAACTAGTATTACGGATGTGTGTAAGGTAATGTGGGCATCCTTATGTTGTGTTGCGACGGCATAGCGACCTCAATGGATTAACATATAGCAGTGAGACTGCGTGCGTAATTTCAGGCGTGATCGCAGTTGCTGAATCAGGCCCTATATACCTTGGTGAAAGTTTTATCTAAGCCAGGCAGGAATCTGGAACTAGCAGCCTCGTATAAACCAATTTCCTTACTGAATTAAGACTATAAAATTCCAACTAAAATACTGGCATGCAGACTGTAGACTGAAATTTATTGTTCCAGATCAGAGCAGGCCCAAGGCATAGGCATTACAGGCAAATGCCAATGGGCATCTGGAGTGCCTAGGGGCATCCCGATTCCCAAGCCTAGGGCTAGCGTAGGAGTGGGACAGCAGCAGCTACCATGATCGGATCTCAGCTACGATCAGGCAGCAGTCAGAATGAGCTTATGCACATGCGCAGAAACTCATTCTATCCAGTGATGAATCAGGGTGGGACGTTCGCATTCCCTGAAACACAGTTATAGCCACGCCTACTTACTTATGCTGCAGTCCCCTGCCGGGCTAATCAGCTGTTTTACTATGATTCATCCACTCCTGCATGTATATCCGGGAACAGGAAGTGAGGTGAATATATTGCTATTGGCTAAAACAGAGCATGCTGGGAGATGTAGTTTTATTGTTCACACTTCACAGCATCCAGTGAGTCAATTGTAGCTAAACTTAACAAGCATGTTGCAACAATACACAAGATGGAGATCAGTGGAATAAGCCAACATGGTCTAGATTGTGTCCCCGGGGATGCGCTGCGCTGCGCTGTGGCCAATCCCTGACAGCTGGCTGCAGCACAGCGCGTCCCCCTGCAGTAACAGACACAACGCTGTCTGTTAGAGCAGCCAATGAGAGTCAGATAGACTCTCATTGGCTTCTGCTGTAGAAAGCCGTGCTGGGATCAAGTGTCTGATCCCAGCATCGGCACAGCGTCTGTGCCCGGCGCTGGGACAGTGTTTGTTCCCAGCGCCGGGTAAGCCACCGCGGTGGGAACCTGGTGGAAGGGACCGCCTGGTCCCTTCAACCAGTGGTGGCGGGAGAAGCTTTGCTCTGGGCGCGAGCTGAGCGGAGCTCGCTGCCCGGAAGCCAAGTAGCGGTGGCTGTGGTTTGGCACTGGCCGCGAGCTTTGGCCCGCAGTCCAGCAGCCAATAGGAGGCAGACGCGACGAGCCAATCGCGGCTCGCCGCGTCATTGCCCACTCGTGGCATCTTGAATAGACGCTGCTGAGCGGGAACACGATCAATCCGTCGGTGGAGGGGAGGAGTGAAGACCTCCAGAAGAGAAGAGCGGCGCGGCAACAGTTCCGGTGGCCGCGCAAGAGGCCAGAAGACGGTGCAATCAAGAAGGAAGAGGCGGTGCCGCTGGCCAGGACAGGCCAGCGGCAGAAGACTGAAGCTGAGGACCGAAGAGGACTGCGGGGGAGGAAAGCAAAAGAGCTAATGAAGCTCCCCCCCGCAGCCTCTTCCACCATACCGGTAGGTGGCCTTGGGCCACCGGTCTTTTTTCACTCCTTCCTAGACCATCAGGGTTGTCGGGCACTAGGCCCATGGGATGAATTCAGGCAATAGGCCTGTGGGTCTCTAGGCGGGCACAAGGTCCAGGCAACATAGGGGGCATTAGGCCCAATTGAAGGTATATGCCCCCCAAATAGGTGTGTGACTTGGGCATTAGGCCCAGGTCACTAGAGGGCCCACGTATTTGCCCTTTAGTGGCTTGGGCCTAATGCCCAGGTCACTCACACCTATTAGGGAGGCAGATACCTTCATTGAACTGCGCACTGCACAGGGGGACCTCTTCTGGGGGCACTGCACAGGGGGACTTCTCCTGGGGGCACTGCACAGGGGGACCTCTCCTGGGGGCACTGCACAGCGGGACCTCTCCTGGGGGCACTGCACAGGGGGACCGCTCCTGGGGGCACTGCACAGGTGGAAAGTCATATTACCTGAAAGATCATGGAGGCATTAAAACATGCATTTAAGAGGCTTGTGGGGATATCTGATGCTGTTGGGGGTATCAGATCTGCATTATAGGGGCATGTGGGGATGTGAGGTGGCATGTGGGGAGGTCTGAGGCATATGGGGAGCTCTAAAGCATAAATTATGATGGGACCCAGAAATGGTCAGGTAGGACCCCATTTTTTTAAAGTGGTGGGTCCCTGGGACCCACAAATTTTGTCGCTCACCGCGATCATTGCTAACAAAACTCTGCAAGAAGCTATCAAAGCTCATCAGGAAACAAACTGGACTTAGCAAGTCGCCATAGAGGAAACCCGCCAGGCCATAAAAGAGGTGGTACAACACCTAGTAGCCTGGTCTGGAGATGTTACCACTGGACTTCCAATTAACACTTGCTCCATACGGGCCAGTCACTTTCTGCAAAAGATGACCGAGAGTGATGTTGTGGGAGCGTATCTTACGGCCTTTGAGAGAACCGCAGAGAGGGAGAGTTGGCCCAAGGAACAATGGGCAAGTCTTGTGGCACCCTTCCTGTCTGGAGAACCACAAAAGGCCTACTATGATTTGTGCCTGGTTGATGCCAAGGACTATGCAGAGCTAAAACAGGAGACCCTGACTCACTTGGGAGTCACCTCATTTGTTCGGGCCCAATGAGTCTACTGCTGGGAGTTCCAAATGGAAAAGCCTCCACGCTCACAGATGCATGACCTTGTTCAGCTAACCACAAAATGGCTACAGCCCGAGACACTGACAGGACAGCAGATCATGGAAAGAGTCGTGATGGACCGTTATCTGCAATCACTACCTGCATCTCTGCACAAGTGGGTGAGCCATGCAGACCCTAAGTCCGCAGACCAGTTAGTCGAACTGGTGGAGAGGTATGAGGCGGCTGAGAATCTGTTGAGTGTGTCCCACCAGCCCCCGGTTCCACAACAGCGATTTTCCGTGACTACTGGTAAGACTGTTCCAGGGGATAAGGGTGGGCGGTGGAATGAATTTAAGACTGTGGGTTTGGAACCTGGAGATGGGCCAGCCAGGCCAGGAAGGTTCTTACCCAATAAGAGACTTGATAATAATATGATGAAATGTTTTCGGTGTAGTGAATTAGGCCATATTGCTGCTAATTGTCCACTCACCTCTGAACCTATGCAATGTGATACTGTTTATGTCCATCGCAGAATGTCTTTCTTTACACTGCCTGCCTGTACTGCTGACCAACAGGCTGAGACAGATAAGCAAATGTGTAAGGTTACTGTAGAAGGCAATCAAGTAGCGGCTCTGTTAGATTCTGGCAGCCTGGATACACTTATGAGAGCTGAACTGGTGAACCCCTTAAAGCACAAGGGAAGAGTTGTTGGTGTGACCTGCATACATGGGGATACTCGGTATTATGTTACTGTGGAAGTGAACATAGAAACACAGTGTGGTTCCACTATAGTCTCTGTGGGTTTGGTGCCTGGCTTAAAGTATGATATAATGTTGGGGAGAGACTTTGCTTACTTCTGGAAATTGTGGGAAAGCCGATTTTGTTACCGAAGTAAATAATCCCGACCCATTTGAGAAGGTAGCTGATGCAGTAGCAGGGGAAGCTTCTTCCGAGTCTGAGAAGTTCCCTTTCTCTAGCGTGATTGGTGAATCAGAGAATACTGAGATGGGAAGTATTATTAAGGATTGAGCAGCTCTGTTAGCCACCCCGGCCACTCCAGTAAACTTAGGGCCTTTGGTTCCTGAAGTGACAATAGCTAAAACCCTGTCAACTGTTCAACAGCAGGAAGTTAAGAAGTTTCTTATCAGAAATAGGGTTTTGTTCTCAGATGTACCGGGCAAAACCACAGTCATTAAATGTCACTGACCCAGGGGTTAAGATTAACCTAAAGCCTTGTAGGTTACCAGAAGCCCAAAGAGAATCAGTGTCTAAAGAAATTTAAAAAATGTTGGAACTGGGTGTAATTGAAAAATCGCAAAGTGAGTGGTCAAGTCCCATTGTGCTTATTCCAAAGCCTGACGGGACTGTACTTTATGGCAACGATTTCCGAAAATTGAACAGTGTGTCAAAGTTCGATGCCTACCCAATGCCAAGGGTGGATGAGCTAGTTGAAAGGCTAGGAACAGCCAGGTAATAAACCACGCTAGACTTATCCAAAGAGTATTGGCAAGTGCCGTTAACTGAGAATGCCAAAGAAAAAACAGCTTTTCTGACACCAGAAGGGTTGTTCCAATATAAGATGTTGCCCTTTGGGTTATGTGGGGCACCAGCTACCTTCCAAAGGATGATGGACAGGATTCTAAGACCCCTTAGATGGTATTCTGCTGCTTGTCTAGGTGAGGTAGTCATTCATAGTCCTGATTGGCAGTCTCATTTGCCCAGAGTACAGGCAGTGTTGGACTCCATTCATAGGGCAGGATTGACAGCCAGCCCAGAGAAATGTTGCCTAGGGATGGAGGAAGTAAAGTATCTTGGTTACACCGTTGGCAGAGGTTTAATAAAGCCACAGCTAAATAACAAGGTGGGCATTAAAAAAATTCAAGCTCGCAGTAGAACACAGGCCAGGAAGCCAGCTGGCCAATACAGATGCTTTGTCACATGTCCATTGTTTGGGGGCTGCCCATAGGTCAAAACAAAGGTGGGCGATATGTGATAGAAGCACTGGAGAAGTTAGGGATGGCGTGTATTTTTGTCCAGATTCCTGTAATATGTGTTTTAAACCCCCAGGAACAGTCTGTTTTACCAAGCAGATTTGAGTGTCGGCTTTTGGTAACAGCCGGATAATGGGTCCTGGGGGTGTGGGGGTGAGAGATAAGGGAGGGCTCCATCCGCAGGCCCGCTTCAGGTGTTGGGCTTTTCAGCCTGAGACCAAGCTAATTAATGATTACACCTGGAAGTGGCTCATAAGAGCTGTGTAGAGTTTTGATGCAGTGTCTCACACACCCTGGGGAGAACAGACATTGAGGTTTTGTTCTGAGACACTGTGACATTGGTATGTACTATGTTTGTGGTAAGGCAGTAGGTCCTGCCACATGTAGTTAGAGCCCAGACAGGCTAGGGTTTATTTTTATGTTTGATTATTGGTGTCACACAATAAAAACTGGTGCCGACCAGCTTGCACGAAAACCCACGACTAGTGCTGTTTCCTGGCTGCTGTGTGTAAGGAGGGGTCCATCTACCCCAGGAGAGGGACTCCTACCCCGATCATACTACAATCTATATAAATCAATTTCTGTACATGTCATATGTTGTATCACAATAGAATATATTAAAGTGGTTTTAAAATTTACACAATGGACGAGATGTAAATGTTATGTTTTGTATGGTTTCTTTAATACTCAAGTCTGAAGTTGAGCTGGGCCAACCCCTTTTTATAGTATTTTCCCATTGCTTCTAATGCTGAATCAGCCTAGTTACAGGAATGGAAGTGCTTTGTAGAATGTGGATTGAATCAGCCGCATACAACTCCCTCAACGTATTTATACAAAAATACACCAAACCATATATAATTCTTTAGTTATCCATATCATAGGGTACATAGGAATGGAAGTCCTTCATGTATACTTGTACGTTGAGGGTGTTGTATGTTTTTAAGAGCGATTCAATTACTGTACATGCTTTTGCACTGCGCACATTATGGTAAGAAGTTCTGCGCTCATTTCTGCTTATACCTCCTTGGGCTGTGAGCAGAAATGAGTGATAGACACAATGCAAATACATTCAAGTGTAATTGCTTTGGCCCCTATGTGTCTGTGTATCTTTATGTGCACTTTGTATATGGAACAGTATGGGGTGTATTTTTCCTTTCTATGAGCAGCTTGTGCTTACCTCAGTAATGTTCATGCCCCAGCCCTGCTAGACTCTGTGTCCCTCGCCAAACACATTCCTACACCTGTACTGGTAGCAGGCTGAGAGTAGACTCCAGAGAATACAGCTCACTTATTATGATGCAGGATACTATAACAGACACTCCAACATGACCCATTCCTCCAGGTACAAAATACTCTGCTCCTGGACTTCCCACCTAATGTATGATTGCAGACACCTGTGTTGAAACACCTGTCTCTTCAATGACCTAGTTCACAGGTGGCTGCAATCATACATTAGGTGGGACGTAAAGGAGCAGAGTATTTTGTACCTGGTGGAAGGGGTCATGTTGCTGTGCTGGATGAGGGGTGTTGTGCTGGATGAGGCCAGGGGTGCTATATTGTATAGGTCGGTTGTATTATATTGCTGTTTGGTTCCTTTTATACTTATAGTGTAGTTGTATGATTTGTGAGTTTAACACGTGTTTCTTTAACAATAAAAAATTGGTCATAAACCAATGTGTTATTTTTTGCAATCTATGTATAAACACAAAGCTTGGTGGTGGGATTATCTGCAAGGGGGCACCAGCCCAAATCTTGCCTAGGACACCAAATTGGTTAGGACTAGCTCTGTTCCAGATATAGTAAATGAGGACCAAACTGGTTTTGTCTGCGGATGACATTCAGTGCCGAATGTTTGCAAATTCCTCACACTAATGCTACATCTTCCAGCAGCCGCCAATATCAGTGGGACCTCCCAGCCCCTTTGCATCCCTGCACCCTACCCCAGTGACTGTAGTGCTGCCGGTAACTGCTGATCAGTCCCCCAGTATGTACCTGGCAGCTGATCAGAGGAGCAGTTGCTGGGGAAATCAAAGTCGCAATGCTCGTGATGTTCCAAACATTGATAGTCTGACATCGGTGACCAATATAGCAAAAATCGATGTTAATGTTAAGTGTTAAAAAAAATTATATATATATATATATATATATATATGTGTATATATATATATATTTTATTTTTTTTAAATAAAATCGTGTTGGATAAGTAATAGATGTTCTTGACCTAATTCAATCATTAAAAAAAACCCGACAGTTTTGAAGCGCTTTTTGGGAAAAAAAAGTCCAGTTAAGTGGTTAAAAGATAAAATAAAATATGCTCTATTGATGCAGACAATTGATTATATCCCTGTAATAATGCACATACATTGCATCACCAAAACAACTATAGCATTAGCATAAATGGAAAGGATTTAGACGCATTCTGCTAATCAGAAGCATCTGACTTTATCATCATAATCATCATCAGTTTGCACGTTGTACCAGGTTGTACACACACATGATCTGCCAACAAGCAGGCACAAATGCATCTGTCTTGTGATTGCCATGGGATGCATTTTGTGAGGACATGACCATGGCTGCACTTACATACCCTCTCCAACCCGGACCCATCTTCTTTAGCACAGAGGGTTATAAGTGCAAAATGTGTCTCAGTTGGCTATTGATGTGCAGGAATTCTTTGGGATATATGTATAGTGAAAAAGAGCAATTTGCTGGAGATAAAAAGCACAACCCTCTCTCACTATCAATAACACCACAACTTAGTCTCATTACTACATTGATGTAAATTTGACGTTGTGCTCTTCTTTATTCCCCAAAACCAGTTTCCCCTCCAGTTCTACCTCTGCAAATTGGGAAAATACACCCTTTTCTTACCAAAGATGCAAACGTAAATCTTAGCTATTCTCTAATCAGCTCCTTCCTTGACTTCTGCATCCTCCTACTACAGTATCTGACATTCCCCTTATCCATCAACCCAGCTTCAATATATCTTAAATGCCATGGCAAGACTGATCTTCCACTCCACAGTCACCACCAGTCTGCTTATCCCAAAATTGATGCGCTGGGAACTTGAAATTCCAATTCAAATTACTCATCTTCATCTATAAAGCCATCAACAACACCACCCCTTCATACTTCTCAAATCTCTTCTGGAAACACTGTCCCTCATGCCCTCTTGAATCTGCCTCTAGCCAGTGTCTCACCATGTCCTGGAAATCACCTCTCTCAACCGCCTTCTTTGCTGATACCCACTTATGGCATTCCCTACCATGCCTGATAGAACTCATGTACAGAGTTCAAATCTTTCAAATCTTTAAACAATCTAGGAATAATCCACTATTTAGGGATATTTATTTAAATGGATATCCATTAATCATAAGTTCAAATGTAATTGGTTGTATTCCCCATATATCCCTATCTGTGGTAACCCCTATGGCATTCAAAAGGTATCTTACTCATTAGAGATGTATTCAATCCTTGTGGCCAAATTAGATTTTTTTGATGATCTAAATGTTCTTATGATATTTCCAATGAATGCTTTTACATGTATCTTCAATTGCACCATTATGTTCAGTCACTCACTCCCTCCTGCCACAAAATTCTGATCCTATAATTTCATTATTATTTTTTATTACCTCAGTCATTTACAATACAAGATATCTTTATATAAAGACCTTCTTAACATTGATACTTCTAAAATATTGAAAAATTCCTCTTCTAGTTGGTCTAAGGACATACCCTCACATCCCCCCCTGAATGACCTCCTAGCTCACTTTGACTTCTCTATGAAGTATTTAAGAACAGCAATGCTACAAGAAGTACATCTGAGAGTTATCAATAGAGCATATTTGTCACACCATCAACACAGACATATAGTTAGTGATGACTCCGGTAGCTGTCCCAAGAGTCGCCATTCTGTAGCTTAATTTTATCATAATTTTTGGGTATGGAATAAAGTAGTTGTATTCGTGAATAATATCTTTTCTCTAAATCTTCAACCTGATCTGCTAGCTTTACTACTTGGCCATTTTTCCAATTGGGATCTGGGAACTCAGAAAAAAATCAATACTTCCCCTTCATATCTGCTCTGTTACTTTCCACGGCAAAAAAAAGATACTTCTGAAATTGAGAGACAAGCATCATTACCTAATATAGAGAAAGGTATTTTCTATAGGAAATACAGAGAAAGGTGTCTTTTCTATAGGAAATTGGGATTATACTGTTTATTGAAAGTCTTGATTTGCCAAGCCAGAACCACATTCTAAAACTTTTGGAATCCACTAACTGGTTCTTGCTAAGACAGCTTTGAATTTTTGTAGGAATATTTATTATCCATAGAGGTATACTTTTCTTATATTTCTGGATGAAAAGCTTTTCCCCCTTATTATATGCCTGGAGGAAATAATTGACCATCATAAATAATTCCAATGTATTTCTCCCTCTCCTCCACCTTTTCCCTCTCCTTTCCTCATGTTTCCCTTCTCTCTCTCTCTCTCTTTATCTCTCTCTCTCTTTCTCTCTCTCTCTCTCTCTCGCTCTCCCCCCTCTTACAGTATTTCCACCCAATTTATCATTTGTTTGTATTCATTTATATGCATGGATATGTTTATATGAAGAACACTACTTAAGTCATTGTATTGGGTTCACACATCAATTGAACAGTATGGATCAGTGGCGGGCTGGGCTGGGGGCAGGGTGCCATCTGCCCCCCAGGCCGGTACAACAGTGCAGCATTAGGGCCGGCCGGTCCTCTGCCGGGCTGCCTGTCTGGCCGGCTCACGTCAGCCCGCCGGTCCAGCTCACATCCGCTGGCTGTGCATGCGCTTACAGGGTTTGCCAGAAGCTGTGGTCTGCGCCGAATAGCGGCACTTCTGGGTGCCAGAAGGAACTGCCGGGAACAGCTGCAATATATATATATATATATATATATATACATATATGTATATATATATATATATATATATATATACAATAAATATATATATATATATATATATATATACAGTGCATCCAGAAAGTATTCACAGCGTGTCCCTTTTTCCACATTTTGTTATGTTACAGCCTTAATACAAAATGGAATAAATTAATTTTTCAAATGCCCACAGGCATTTGCCTGTAATGCCTATGCCTAGGGCCGGCTCTGATCTGGAACAATAATTTTCAGTCTACAGTCTGCATGCCAGTATTTTAGTTGGAATTTTATAGTCTTAATTCAGTAAGGAAATTGGTTTATACGAGGCTGCTAGTTCCAGATTCCTCAAAATTCTACTCACAATACCCCATAATGACAACAAGTAAAAAGTTTTTTGGAGATTTTTGCAAATTTAATACAAATAAAAAAATAAGAAATCATATGTACATAAGTATTCACAGCCTTTGCTATGAGGCTCAAAATTGAGCTCAGGTGCATCCTGTTTCCACTGATCATCTTTGAGATGTTCCTACAGCTTAATTGGAGTCTACCTGTGGTAAATTCAGTTGATTGGACATGATTTTGAAAGCAATACACCTGTCTATACAAGGTCCCACACTTGACAGTGCATGTCAGAGCACAAACCAAGCATGAAGTCCAAGGAATTGTCTGTAGACCTCCAAAACAGGATTGTCTCGATTCACAAATCTAGGGAAGGGTACAGAAAAATATCTGCTCCTTTGAAGGTCCCAATGAGCAAAGTGGCCTCCATCATCCGTAAATGGAAGTTCGGAATCACCAGGACTCTTCCTAGAGTTGGCTGGCTGTCTACACTGAGCAATCAGGGGAGAAGGGCACTAGTCAGGGAGGTGACCAAGAACCCAATGGTCACTCTGTCAGAGCTACAGCATTCCTCTGTGGAGAGAGGAAAACCTTCCAGAAGGACAACCATCTCTGCAGCAATCCACCAATCAGGCCTGTATGGTAGAGTGGCCAGTCGGAAGCCAAGTTTTAGTAAAAAGCACATGGCAGCCCGCCTGGAGTTTTCCAAAATGCACCTGACAAAATTCTCTGGTCTGATGAGACAAAGATTGAACTCTTTGGCATGAATGCCAGGCGTTATGTTTGGAGGAAACTAGGCACCGCTCATCACCAGGCCAACACCATCACTACAGTGAAGCATGGTGGTGGCAGCATCATGCTGTGGGGATGTTTTTCAGCGGCAGGAACTGGGAGATTAGTCAGGATAGAGGGAAAGATGAATGCAGCAATGTACAGAGACATCCTGGATGAAAACCTGTTCCAGAGCGCTCTTGACCTCATACTGAGGCGACGGTTCATCTTTCAGCAGGATAACAACCCTAAGCACACAGCCAAGATATCAAAGGAGTGGCTTCAGGACAACTTTGTGAATGTCCTTGAGTGGCCCAGCCAGAGCCCAGACTTTAATCCGATTGAACATCTCTGTAGAGATCTGAAAATGGCTGTGCACCGACGCTTCCCATCCAACCTGATGGAGCTTGAGATGTGCTGCAAAGACGAATGGGCGAAACTGCCCAAAGATAGGTGTGCCAAGCTTGTGGCATCATATTCAAAAAGACTTGAGGCTGTAATTGCTGCCAAAGGTGCAACAACAAAGTATTGAACAAAGGTTGTGAATACTTATGTACATGCGATTTCTTAGTTGTTTTTTTTTTAATTAAATTTGCAAAAATCTCAAAAACTTTTTACACGTTGTCATTATGGGGTATTGTGTGTAGAATTTTGAGGAGAAACATGAATTTATTCCATTTTGGAATTAAGGCTGTAACATAACAAAATGTGGAAAAAGTGATTCGCTGTGAATACTTTCCGGATGCACTGTATATACACACAGAATATATATATATGTTTATATATGTGTATATTTATATATTATGTAAATGTGTATATATATATATGTATACATATAAGTGTATATATATATATGTATAGATAGATATATATATATATCTCGATGTGTGTGTGTGTTTATATGTATATACACCTCACACTTGATTGCCTCACAGCCTACCCTCTGCTCACAGCACCTAGGGGCCTATTTATTCACCAACACTACCTGTACCTGTTTATATACAGTATGTAAATGTATATATATGTCTATGTGTGTGTGTATATACTGTGTATATATATCTATTGTGTGCGTAATATATATATATATATATATATTTATATATACTTGTCCCCTCGTGGGCTCACTTCGCTCCCCACAGGATTATCTTCCCCCTCTATGTCCACGTGTATAGTAGGGAATGACGTTTGACAGTAATTGATGATGTCAGGGTACATGTACGGGGGAGGATCTATCCACTACTCTTGTCTCATCTGCCCCCTTTTCTTTCTCCACCCACTTACCTCTCCATCCTTCTGTCAATGTCCCTCCTTTTCCTTGCTCTTCTATTATCCCCTTCTTACCTCTCCCTTTCCCGTCAATCCTATCTCTTCCCTGCCACATCTATTCCCCCACGGTAGAGACTATTTCCCCTTCAGATACTGTACCTGGAAGTGACGTACAATGAGGGCAGAAGTGCAGTTTCCTGCCCACACAGTCCGCCGAAAAAATTAAAGTTGACCCCTCGCGGGCTCTGTGGCTCGCTACGCTCACCACATGGTTATGTACCCCCTCTATGACCACTTGGATGGTAGGGAATGATGTTGGCTGATGACGTCGGGGTCAATCTATGGAAGGGGATCTAGCTGCTTCCATTCCCCCACTACATATCTGCCCTCATCCCTTACACATTTTCCACCTCCCCCCTTCAAATCCCCTTCCGGCACCCCACACATGCTCCCTTCTCCCCACTACACTTTTACCCTTCCCCCCACTACAAATCCACCTTCTTCCCCCCTACACCTCCTGTCCTATACACATCCACTCTTCGCATTCAGTGCCACAAAAATTAACCTAAGGATGGCAGGTCTGTTACTAGGTGACTTATTTATCACAATCTGCATTTTTAATGTGATAAATATTTTATTTTTTGATGTGATAAATATTTTACGCCCAAATTCGCAATGTGTTAATTAATATTTTTATGCAAATTTACAAAAATCTTCTTGCCAGGAGACGGGCTCTGTTAAGAGCCTGCCCTGGGGTAGAGCTGGAAGCAGTGTGATAGCGTAACGCTATCACACTGCTTTCTGGTTTGGGTCCTCAGCACACACTGTGCATGTGCGGCTCTCATGGCCAACAGAGACAGATCTGGAGTACCCCTCTCCAGAAGGAATAGTAGCCCATAGACTACTATAGGGTAATGCCATCTGGAGATGGCGTTACCCTATCAGGGCCAAGCTCCACAATGTGCTGGTAGAAAAGTCGGGGCCACTTGCTTGTGTTTGCCCCCAAGGCTAAAAGTTGCCAGCCAGCCCCTGGTATGGACACAGCTAAGACTATCTTTTTTTCAAAATTCTCTACTGTTCATTTTATTATAAGGCCTAGTGAGCTGTACTTCTTTAATTTCTCTTGTTGTGAATATTTCTTTGCTTAAATATGTAGTTTATCCTTTGTTCTATGATAAATACAATTTCCTAATAAACAGATTTGGGTAAAAAAAGAAACATTCTATGAATAATACTCATCTCTTTGTGAGAGCTTGTCCTACTCCCATCAATCCTACTCTTACTGGTACATCCTCACGCAATCGGTATGATTTACCACCGGACCAATGCCCATCCCGACAGTGGCATCCCGGCAGAGGAGGAAATCCTGATCGTCCAAGGTAAGTATTGTCTAACCTAATTCTACCCCCTAACCCTCCCTTAGGGGTTCCTAACCCTAATCCCCCCACAAAGTACCTAAACCTAACCCCCCCTTCCCCGCCGCCTAACCCTAAGTCCCCCCCGGGGGTACCTAAACCTAACCCCCCCCCTTCCCCACCGCCTAACCCTAAGTCCCCCCCGGGGGTGTCTAAAGCTAACTCCCCCTTCCCCTAGCCTAAACCTAACCTCCCGGGGGGGGCCTAACCCTAAGTCCCCCCCAGGAACCCTAAACCGAACCCTGCCCCCGCAGCTATCCGCGCTCGGCGCCCGGCGTCCCTTCGAACGTCTAGATTTAGATGCCTGTCATTTAACCATCACGGGATTAAGCAGTCAGGAAGCCGGCTGTCGGGATTAGGTCCGCCAGCTTCCCGACTGCATACCGTCCTCACAACTATACACTCTGGGCCACGCCATTCATCTCTTTCTTGATCTTTAGCTGCCATTTTCAGACCAACTGTGAACCACAATTGCTGTACTTGTCTCAGCTCTGCCCATTTCCAATTAGTTTGTAAGCTGTTATGAGCAAGACCCTCAGTACCCTCTATTTTAATCAATGCAATTACTTTGTCTGTCTTGCTTGTCCACTTTTTTCCACTGTCCTGCACTCTTGTATCTTACAAATCCACAACAGCAATAATAATAATAATAGACATGGGACATGATTCAGACTTCTATGCAAACTTGTTTGTTTGTGTACAAGTCCGATGGTGGATGAATTCCGCACATGTGTAGAAAGGATCCAGCATCATCACATGCAGTGCCCCATAAGTCACAGCCTGATTGATAGGCTGTGGCCATTTCAGGGCGGGGAGGGGGCGGTGCTGGACAACATTCTGGCGGCATGTTTTCCCCATTTTCTGGCAGTGCAGGCGCCGGTGTCTGTATCTTCTGACACAGATTTATTGGCAGCAGGAGGCGTCTTTTGTCCTCATATGCCTCCTGCAGCATTACCATGTATGCACACAGCAGCTACATCCAAAGAGACAGCTGCTGTGTGCACAGTGTAAATCTCTGAATCAGGCCTATGATTGCTCCATATGCTGTAGGACAACTGTATTGCTGACCATGCTTACTCTCATGTTTACCTAGGGGACCACGGGGAGGTTGATTCCAAATGGCATTTAATTGACTTGCAGAGTGACAAGCTCTCAATTCCATCATTCATCAAAAAGAACCTTGCTCCATCTGTACCAAACCAAGTTCTATCCAGCATGTAATTAACTGCATCCTTCTCTGTAGCGTCTTATGCAGTGGTTACACATTCAACATGGAATTATTTTCATTATGTGGCTACTGATTTATTATTTACTCGTAAATGTCATACCTATATGAGTTGTCCAATTACAAGTTAGTTTAGAAAGATTCTGTTATTGTTTAAAAAATGCTTATGTTCCCCCAGTAGAAAATGATGTACCCCTAGTAGAAAATTATGTACCCCCAGTAGAAAATTATGTACCCTTAGTAGAAAATGATGTACCCCCAGTAGAAAATGATGTACCCCTAGTAGAAAATGATGTACCCCCAGTAGAAAATGTCCTTTTGTAGGGACAGAGCATAATAACAAATCCATTGATATAAAATATTTACTGTTCCTGACTGCAGAAATCCTAAAATAATAAGTGCTTGAGGAGCAGAACTGAGAAGCTCTCCCACAGACGTCGGGAGGTGTCACTGCTTGTATTTCTGTCTCTGATCAGGCCTTTCCATTGGACATGTGCCTCCCATAATTTGCAATCACAAAAATGATTTCTCAGAAACGTACTGTGGCACATTCAAAAAATCACCCGGAGAAAGAACAGTACAATAATTATCACAAATATGATAAATAGTCTTTCTAATTAACTGCATTTCTAATGTATAGGGTCAATTATGCATTCACTAATTGATAATGGTATGATTTGCAATGTATTGTTTTTAACCTGTTCTGCTGACTTTTCATGTAAGCATATACTGTATAATTAATGTTTGCTTTGCTGTATTCTCATATTCTACCTATTCATTTCTTGGTGCATCAACTGTTTCCTTCTGCTAGCTTTTCCTAGTGTAGAGGTTATCATTGCTATACAGGCCTGTTAAAACTGCCAGGGATATATTTACTAAAGTGCAGGTTTTTAGTAGGGATGAGTGGGTTCGGTTCTCAGAGAACTGAACCCACCCGAATTTTGGGACTCTGGGGCGATCCGAGCAAAGCTTGGATCTCCTCGCCTGCCACGGATCCCTCTCCTCGCGATCTGCTGTCGGATCTCGAGATTTTGCCTCGAGTGCCCATTTTTGAAAATCCCTTTGCCTTCAATGGGCAAAGCGCTGATTGGCTGACAGAGCCACCTGTCACGGCTCTCAGCCAATCAGCATTAAGCGCATTGAATGCAGGGAAAAAACAACTAAAAGAAGATGGCATTAGTTCGCGCTTCCAGTACCCCCCACTGCCAACACACCTGCTGCCGGCACCTCCCCGCTGCTGACACACCAGCTGTCAGCACCCCCACTGCTGACACCGCCGGAAGCCCCGCTGCTGACACCACTGGCTCCCCATGCTGCTGACACCGCCAGCACCCTGCATTGAGAACACCCCTGCACTGCCGACACACTCAGCAAACCTGCACTGAGGACACCGCTGGCACCCCCGCTCTGCCAACACCACCGGTACACTGCATTGAGGACACTGCCAGCACTCCCACACTGCCATTCCATGTACTGAGGACGCCATCAGCAACCCCCGCACTGCCGACACAGGCAGCAAACCTGCACAGAAGACTCCGCTGGCAGCCCCACACTGCCATCACCGCCGGTACCCTTCACTGAGGACACTGCCAGCACCGCAGCACTGCCATTCCATGTATTGAGGAGACCATCAGCAACTCCCGCACTGCCGACACAGCCGGCAAACCTGCACTAAAGACACCACTGGCACCTCTACTCTGCTGACACCGCCGGTACCCTGCACTGAGGACACTGCTAGCACCGCAGCACTGCCATCCTATGTACTGAGGACACTGTGAGGACACTGTCAGCAACCCCACTCTGCCGACACTGCTGTCACAGTAAGTAAACTATTGGTGTATCCAACCGACACTGTATAACGCACTGTATCCGTTTTGGAAATTGGAAGCTGAACTGCCACATGTTAGTGCCGCCCACTGTGTCGCTTAGCTTAGTCAGCCAACTAGCTGGATGCAACCTTTTGGCCTTAACTAGATAAAAAAATAATATTGTGAGGTGGTCAAAATTGATTGGAAATGACTGGAAATAAATGGTATTGAGGTTAATAATACTGTAGGAACAAAAACAGGCCCATATTGTGATTTTAGCTGTTTTTATGATATTTTAAGAAAAAAAATCCAGATCCAAAACCGAAAAACAAAACATCAAGGAAAAAAATCCAAAACCAGATTCAGATCCAAAACCAGGGGAGATCCAGATCCAAAACCAATACACGAGGGTCGGCACACATCTCTGGAAATGTTGCCTATAGCAACCAATCAGATTCTACTTAACATTTATCTAGCACCTTTTAGAAGATAGTAGCTACAATCTGATTGATTGCTTTGGGCAACATCTCCACTTCTAAAAACCCGCACTTTAGTAAATATACCCGCCAATGTCATCCATGTGTCTGTGTTCCGATGATTTATTGATTAGCAGGGCAATTAAGACTGTGCTCTTCATCCACTTATCTTTTTATATGTAGACCTAGCATGGAAAAGGCAATAGTATGGAACAAGAAACTAGCAATAATAATTAGGGATGAGCGGTTCTGATTCTGTGGAATTCGAATCGCTTCGAACAGTGGGTATCCGAGTCCACCCACTGCGAGGCCGAACGTCATCCTCCTGACGTTGGATTCTCTTGAAAGTTCGCCTCTACATAAGACCGTGTCTCGGCGCCATTTCACTCCCATGCTCAGCACGCTGCGCACTGCTCTTCTGAAAGTAGCTGTGTACAGAGACTCACAAGTGGCTGTACTGGCAAAGTGACTGTGTAAGGGGGCACACTGCTCGCTGATGTATGCTGCTCTAGACTCTGCTGATTAAGTGGCTGTGTCCAGAGACTCACAAGTGGCTGTACTGGCAAAGTGACTGTGTATAGGGGGCACACTGCTCACTGATGTATGCTGCTCTAGACTCTGCTGATTAAGTGGCTGTGTCCAGAGACTCACAAGTGGCTGTGCTGGCAAAGTGACTGTGTATAGGGGGCACACTGCATGCTGATGTATGCTGCTCTATACTCTGCTGATTAAGTGGCTGTATCTAGAGACTCACAAGTGGCTGTGCTGGCAAAGTGACTGTGTATAGGGGGCACACTGCATGCTGATGTATGCTGCTCTATACTCTGCTGATTAAGTGGCTGTATCTAGAGACTCACAAGTGGCTGTGCTGGCAAAGTGACTGTGTATAGGGGGCATAGTGCACGCTTATGTATGCTCTCTATATACTGCTGATTAAGTGGCTGTGTCCAGAGACTCACAAGTGGCTGTGCTGGTAATGTGACTGTGTATAGGGGGCACACTGCACGCTGATGTATGCTGCGCTATACTCTGCTGATGAAGTGGCTGTGTCCAGAGACTCACAAGTGGCTGTGCTGGCAAAGTGACTGTACAGGGGGCACACTGCACGCTGATGTATGCTGCTCTATACTCTGTTGATTAAGTTGGTGTGTCCAGACTTACAAGTGGCTGTGCTGGCAAAGTGACTGTGTATAGGGGGCACATGGCACGCTGAGGTATGCTGCACTATACTCTGCTGATTGAAGTGGCTGTGTCCAGAGACTCACAAGTGGCTGTGTGTGCAAAAAAAAAAGTTTAAAAAGGTAAAAAAAAAAAAAAAATCTTATTTTTTGGTGCTGTACCAAACTGTGTATACAGGCACCATGACTCCTTGGGCTGTACCCCACAGTGTATACAAGTACTGTGACTCCTTTGGCCATAGCCCACTGTTTATACAAGCACTGTGACTCTTTGGGCCTTAGCCCCCTGTGTATAAATTAAAAGCACTGTGACTCCTTGGGCAGTAGCCCACTGTTAATAAATTAAAAGCACTGTGACTCCTTGGGCCTTAACCCTCTGTGTATCCAAGCACTGTGACTCCTTGGGCCGTAGCCCACTGCATATAAAAGTACTGTGACTCTGCAGGCCATAGCCCACTGTGTATACAAGCAATGTGACTCCTTGGACAGTAGCCCTCTGTGTATAAAAGCACCATAACTCCTTGGGCCTTAGCTCTCTGTGTATACAAGCACCGTGACTCCTTGGGCCTTAGCCCTTTGTGTATAAAAGCACTGTGACTCCTTGGGCCTTAGCCCTCTGTGTATACAAGCACTGTGACTCCTTGGGCAGTAGCCCTCTGTGTATAAATTAAAAGCACTGTGACTCCTTGGGCAGTAGCCCTCTGTGTATAAAAGCACCATGACTCCTTGAGCAGAAGCCCTCTGTGTATAAAAGCACTGTAACTCCTTGGGCCTTAGCCCTCTGTGCATGCAAGCACTGTAACTCCTTGGGCCTTAGCCCTCTGTGTATACAAGCACCGTGACTCCTTGGACCTTAGCCCTCTGTGTATACAAGCACTGTGACTCCTTGGACCTTAGCCCTTTGTGTATACAAGCACTGTGACTCCTTGGGCAGTAGCCCTCTGTGTATAAAAGCACTGTAACTCCTTGGGCCTTAGCTCTCTGTGTATACAAGCACCGTGACTCCTTGGGCCTTAGCCCTATGTGTATACAAGCACTGTGACTCCTTCTGCAGTTGCCCTCTGTGTATAAAAGCACTGTGACTCCTTGGGCCTTAGCCTTCTGTGTGTGCATAACACACAAGTACTGTGGCTTTGCAGTGAGTGGCAATGTTTCATAGATATGCTTTAAAATGCGGTGTCTGTGCCGCTGCTCTGTTGCATAGTAACCAGCCAGCTCACTGCAGCCTTTGGCCAGTAATGGTGAAAACAATATTGTGAGCTGTGAGGTGGTCTAAATTGACTGTAAGTGACTGGAAATTAATATTAAGGTTAGGAACAAAAAAAAAGCCCAAATTATGTGATTTTAGCTTTTTTGACAATTTTTGTAAAAAATCCAAATCCAAAACCAGTCACGGCAGGTTTGGCAAATCCAAATCTAAAGCCAGACGATGAATCAGAGCCAAATCCAAATCCTGGAAAAATGGTCCGGCGCACATCTCTAATAATAATATTAGGGATAATAGTCCCAAATCACTGATAAATCTGTTTTTTCACAAAGAAGAACAGCCACAGTTTGACTCTCACAGCTATGTTTCTGCCATGGAAGCAGACACAATGTCAAAGACAGGGAAGCCGACAGTCATTGCTAAGCAATGCCAATAAGTGCGGTGAAAATCAACTTGACTTATAACACCCACAGTACCAGTACTCATTCCTTTCCACCTTCAGCACTGCTAAAGTTTGATAAATTGTTAAATTATTATCTAACTCTTGCTTAACTACCTGGACAGTACGGTTGACTTTGTTCCCTCTATGCTCATGTGTTCTGCAGTCCCCCTGTACTAAAATATGTTACCGTCTTTTAATCTTTGTCTATCTACTGACACATTTGTCTCCTCACTATAATCACCACGGTTCTAAAGATTAAGGGCCTGATTCAGAGCCGGACGCAATTAGCGCTCGCTCGTCCAGAAAATAGGGGTGGCTATTCAAATGAACCGTTCGCTCTTTGCGGTCTGTTCACGCCTCTAGGTCTGAACGAGCGAACAAAACTTGCGGTAGTTTTTTGGGAAACTACGCCCCCTGGCCGCTCGCATCCTACGTCATGTCCGCTATTTATTAAATTAATCGAGTACATCGACCAGGGTATGAACTGCTCGCTATTCTTGTGGTTGGTTTTTGCTACCACAATTTTGCGAGCAGTTCGGGCTATAAAATAACCCAGTGACGTGGTCAATGACGCTGCTGTTTTAATTATGCACACCCATAATAACGCCCGTTTTGACCTTTAAGCAAGCCTGCGTTCTTAATTCCACTCCCCGTTTTCAAGCACCTTCCCCTGTTACCACCCACATACGCCTCATCCTGTCACTCAAAGTAGCAGGCATTCGCTATATAGCGAACAAACGATTTTCGACCGCACTGACTGGTTCGCGCATGCGTATTATAAACCGTACGCATGCGCAGAAGTGCCTGATTCTGACCCGGATGCTAGATGCGGATGCACTTTCGCAGGGTATGCAAATTTGGCAAAGTGACGACATGGCAGGCGAACGCACGGTAAGCCATAAGCACACTCCCACTATGTCTGGCCATGCGATCGCTGTATGCAGACGCCCACCAGCCTGTCTTAAGACGCCCACTAGCACACGTCATCTCCAGGAAGTGTATGCAACTATCGGTACATCGGTTACCATCGGAAGCAAACGCAGCGCTTGAGGTAGACTATACCTCAAGCACTGCGATCACTTCAGTGTGAAATACAACAAGGTGATGCTACCTGTAAATTATGCATGCCTCTTAAACTGCATTATTTTGATCAGGCACGCCTGCGTTCACATCTACACTCCCCCATTTCTAGTGGCCAGCCCCTGTTGCCACCACCCACAAACGGCTTCTCCTGTCACTCACTCTGGTGGGCTGTCTATGCTGTGCGAGCGTATGCTTCCCGATCTTTCGTAGAGGATCGTGCACTGTGATGCATATGCATGCGCACAATGCGAACCATCGGCAGCTACGAGTGAACGCTTCTTAGCGTCCGGGTCTGAATCAGGCCCACAGTTCCAAACTTGGGACAGACTCCTTTCACACTGCGGCACCGAGACTAGTTATTCCTGGATCATCGCCATTTACTGTACACTGCACATGGGTGTAGTTGTTCTCTCCTGCTGGTGCTTGGAGATTACTTCATCTGCAAATAAAAAATATAGTGGTCGCTCACATCAGCTTAATGATATTGCACAGTGCTTGTAAAGGGACTCTGAACCACAGAAGAAAAAAGTATTCTCTCCAGCACACTGCAGCAATACCAGCAAAAAATACTTGAATCCTACATGATAATAGAAATTCAGAGGTATTAGTTGCATACATTTGCAAATATATGATTAAGCGCAGGGCCAGCGTCAAGGCTCCTCTATACCGGCATCCCTAACATTAAGGGGTTCACGTCCGAGGTGCAAGGCACCCCAAAAGAATCCAGCCAAGGACCATCCCCAGGGCATCACACTAAAAGGGAAAGAAGGTGATAGTGAAGTGTAAAGTATAGATGTATAAAGATAATCAATAAGTGTTAATATAATAAGAAAGAATTTAAATTGCATAAATAATATACAAACAAATAGAAAGGTGATGAAAAAGTTTCTGTGTGAATTAAGTGGTGATGCCCAGAAAAAGGCCCAGCCAGAGCAACTCCGGGGGCCCCACGCCCAAACGCTCACCCCAAAATAATTAATGCTACCTAATAGTAGCACCCACTCTGGGTAATATAATTACATATTAATGTGCTGCATAATAACAGCACATACAGTCAGGTGCATAAATATTGGGAGATTGACAGAATTTTCATATTTTGTCCTCTATTCACCACCACAATGGCTTTGAAATGAAACAAAGAAGATGTGCTTTAACTGCAGACTTTCAGATTTAATTTGAGGGTAATTACATCCAAATCAGGTGAACGGTGTAGGAATTACAATGGTTTCTATATGTGCCTCCCACTTTTTAAGGGGCCAAAAGTAATGGGACAAACTAAACAATCCTAAATATAACTTTCACTTTTTAATACTTTGTTGCAAATCCTATGCAGGCAATTACAGCCTGAAGTCTGGAATGCATAGACATCACCGCTAGTTCCTCCTGTGACCCAGCACAGCTCCCGATTGGAGCTGAGCTGAGAGGCTACTACTGGGGGCATGACTACTATTAGGGGCACTGATGGGAGGGACTACTACTGGGGGCACTGCTGGGGGGGATTACTGCTGGGGGTACTGCGCTGGAGGGACCACTACTGGGAGCACTGCAAAGTGAAGATTACTGCTGGGGACACTGCATAAGTTGGGGACTACTACTGGAGGCACTGCATCGGGGGGACCACTACTGGGAGCACTGCACAGGGGGGGACTAGTACTGGTGGCACTATATAAGGGGCACTGCACAGGGGGGACTACTATTGGGGCATTATATAAGGGGCACTGCATAAGGAGATCGCTACCTGGGACTATTGCATAGGAGGACCACTACTGGGACTACTGCATAGGGGGCAATTGCTGAGGGCACTGTATAAGGGGCACTACTGGGGGCACTGCATAGAGGGGACCACTTCTGGGGGCACTGTGTAAGGGCTTGTATAGCTATCTGAGGGTGGGGGGGCAAGGCTGAAGAAATGCCTAGGGTGACAAAAAACCTTGCTCATGGTCCTGATGCCATCTGCCCATCCC
Source organism: Taudactylus pleione (assembly GCA_031769625.1). Lineage (NCBI taxonomy): Eukaryota > Metazoa > Chordata > Amphibia > Anura > Myobatrachidae > Taudactylus > Taudactylus pleione. The sequence goes on from JAUIMM010000217.1 coordinate 4,974,237, forward strand.
GGTCCCGCCACTGCCCTCTGTCAAGCTTAGCCAGCCCTAGGCTTGGAAATGCAAGGCCATAGGCATTCTAAATGCCCTAGGCATTTGCCTAGTTTGCCTACAGTATGTCTAGGGCTGGCTCTGGGGAAACCCTGCATAATGCCATCTCCAGATAACGTTATTATCGCATGGCTCCTCCCAGTATTCTTTTACAATTTCTTTTAGTAAATCTGAAACAGACCACATTTTCCATTACAAGTAGGGTATATGCAATCTGCTTATTAAAAGAATGCGAATTTAAGGCTTGGAGTACTTTTTTTTTACAAAAACTGCTCCTAAAGATCTTTAATACAGTTAAGTGATACTAAAATAATGTGAAAAGGGTGTGAAAACACCTGTTTTCACATTGTTGTAGTAAAAATAATGTTGATAAATATGCCTGTAAGTGAGACCACCCTTTTACGTGTTAAATCCTGGTTTTACAGAGTGTTGAGCTTTATCTGTCTTCAAAATCAGAAAAGAACAAACCCAAACCACACCCTTACACTTACTTGATATGAAAGGGATAGAAGGCTTACAATATAATCTTAATTCTTTTTCTTTTTCCTCCCATCAAATGGTATGTTTCAACATGAAAAGAAAATAGGTTATCTAGTACAATATGCCAGTGCGTCTTAAAAATATTGAAATACAGATGTGTTCTCATACATCCAGCCACTAAGGTGCGCCACAAGCGGTGTAGCATAGCTTAAATTGTGCACCATAGTCGCAGCAGAACACTGCTCAAAGTGTACTAAAGATGCTGTGCTGTGACTTTCACAGCACAGAATATAGGCCCTGATTCAGAGCCGTTCGTTAACAGCAGTACACTCGTTGCGTTCCGATGTTGAGTAACCGCGCATGCGTTGGTGTTACACTGCGCATGTGCGTACGGCAGATTGCGAGTTTTTTTTGTCTCGTTCGTCAAATAGCGTACAGGAAGTGACATGTCAAATGTGATTGACAGAACAGGCCGTTTTTGGGCATTGACGGGGGTGGAGATGGAAAAACGCAGGCGTGGCGAGGCGTTTTTTGGGCGTACATACATTAACAAATGCGAACGTCAAATGTGTTCATACCAACTCATACGTCACTGGAGGATCCTCTTTCCCTTCAAAATGCTTGCACAGCTTAGGGGCTGGATAACTCGACCACAGTGGCGATGGCCTTCTCCTCCATCCCGGCACTCCACGATGTAGCATCGATTAATCTCAGCTTGTCAGAAACTCAATTAGTGTTGGATTGAAAAACGGCTTGGTATGTGTTTGGGAAGCAGTTTTTTTGGATAGCACAAAACCGAACGCAGGTGGAAATCATAGCTGCTAATGTCTGGATTACACAATCAATTAGCGTACATTTGTGGGGGTGTATTTTGGCCGCAATGTGTTCGTTTTTGGACTATTGTAACAATAATGTCATCATGTTTAGGTTTGGTCCCTCATTTTGTGTTTGCAAGGTGATTTTTCCTCCTTAGGTAATGTTTTAAACGTTCCTTAACGAGCCCTTTTTTTTCAATGTGTAATTTTTTAGTTTGAACGTTGTTGGCTTGTGTGCCCGGATTAAATGTAACCCATTTTTACAATAATGTCAGAATAAAAAGTCGTACATTTGTGGTAAATTTATTGGTATCCACCCAAAAAAAAAGAAACATATTGAACTCAAACATTTTTGGCAGTGTTGAACAATATTTATTAATTGTGCAAACAATAATTTTTGGGTAAACGTAAATGCAAAAATTAAAAACAATTCACAAGAAAGGAGAGGGAAGTTTTGGCCTGAAAGGAATATGAGGCAAGCACAGAAGGAGTGTGGGAAAAGTAGCCAATGGTGTCACCGTTTTTTCGGCCATTTGGCTGGGGGAGGGAGGGCGCCAGACCGGGTCCGGGATGTCATCGGGCTGGCCTGTCCAGAGGCAGATGTTGTGGCCTCTGGACTAGGCACAGGGCTAGGCACATTTGTAGGATTGGCTGATGTTGTGCCAGAGGTGGAGGATCCTGATGTTCCGGCAGGAAGGGAGGTCGGCTCCACCATGTGCTGGCGAATGAGCTGCTCCAGGGTAGTGGCCTTGCGGATGTTGGCCCTGGTATTTTCTGCCAGGGCCTGACCAATGGTCACGTTGGCCGCAGCATTTTGCTCCAGGGCCTCAGCCACCCATACCAGACTGGCATCCATCCTCTGCAGAATCTCCGTATGGAAATCCGATTTTAAATTGAGTTCTGTGAGGAGGGACACTGCCTGCGAGGGGGATTGCCCTGGACTGGCTTCTGCAGGGTCCTCAGCCGGATGTACTAGTTCCTCCCCTGCAGAGCCAGCAGAAATTCTGCGGCCAAGGCTCCCCTCTGGAGCAGACTCATCCGCCTGTGTCTCTGTTGGAAAAATGAGAAAAGACTCACATTAGAATCTACATATTGGCACGATAACATTTCACAGTTGGTGACATCACAACATTTACCTGGGACAACATGAGGAGCCGCAAAGTCTGGCATGTCCGTATCCATGTTGGACACGCCAAACACCTCCACAGGCTGCACACACCCCTGTGCCAGCTCTTCTAAATCAGTCAACTCCAATGACACAGGGGTGGGACCCCCACCTGTCCCCCTTGCATGCCTAGCCCTGTCCGCCAGTTTTTGCTTCAGGCGATATTTGAAGTCGGCCCATCTGTGGGATGAAATTGGAACCATTATTATTTATTTTTTTTGGTTTTTGGTTTTAAGGTGGTCAAGTGTTTACTTACCGCCGTTTGACATCCCGGGCTAGACGGACATAATCACCCACCCTATTGACATCCACGGCTACCTCTTCCCACATTCTCCACTTCTGGCTAGCACTCATATTCCTGTCTGCCTGTGGCAGGATGTCCACACATTTCTGAATCAAAACCTCCATCTCCTTTCTTGTGAATTGTGGCTGCCTTTTCTTTTTGCCAGCTTTGCCCGGAATACTGGGCCCAGCAGCCTCTTCCATGTCATCTTCCTCACCTATGTGTGTAATTTTGGAGAATTATCAACTTCACAACTTGCACAATATTATGTTTCAAATTAATCATTGAGTCAAAATGCATGAAATACTTACCGCCTGACTGTTGTCCATTGTTTCCCTGGTCTGTAGCCATGTGTGAGCTTCAAACTAGAAATACACCAGAATTGTGTTTTTGTCTCGTGACGTATTTATACATGCGTCCTTATTTTGCGGCCGCATCATTGATTGTGCGTTCCTATGATCCTTCCTTAATTTGTGCGGGAAACGAAACACTATTTATGGCTTGGGGCATCTTGAATCGAGGTGGCGTTTATTGAATGTTGGAGGTTACGTTGGTTGGAGTTGATTGTTGGCTGGTGTAGGAGATTGCGTTTGTTGAAGGTTTTTTTTTGGATTTATTCTTTTTTTGTTTTCCGTTCGTTTTTTTTCCCTTTTAATTTTTTTGGTCGTTTCCAGTTTTGGTAAGTTTGGGGAAGTCTAACTTTGGGTCAATTTGTCTCTCATTCTGGTGTCGATTTTTCTAATAAGTTTTTCCCGTCATTTCATCTCTCTTAGGTTTTATTTTGGCTCTGCCCCAAAGACATTTTGTTCCGGATTCTTATATATTATCTCTTGGTAAGTTCATCTGTTAAACTGTTTTGGAAATGTTCTTGTTTGTCTGTACGCAACTTTGGTTGGCCTTACACATGTAACGTTTGTTTTTGCAAAATCGAACTCTGTGTTTTTTTTTTATTTATTTATGCGGCGTTGTTGTAACTTGTATTTGCGAACTAATTAGCGCATTTTTACTACTTACTATTGTGACTTGTATTTGCGAACTAATTAGCGCATTTTTACTACTTACTATTGTGACTTGTAATTGCGAACTAATTAGCGCTTTGTGAAATGTTTATTCATCCCTTAAAATTGTTGTTTTTTTTTCGGGAGCATTGGTTGCTTACATTTGGCCTCAATTTGACGTAGTGTGTGCAACGTCGTTTTGCTCTTTGCCCAAATGTGTGTGTGTCCCCTTTTATGTTTTTTCTTGCTTACATTTTTGATAATGACATGGCCAGCATAAAATTATGTATATTTTTGATGTGATTATTTGCAGTTACAACATATCATGACAATACCCCGGCATGTAAGCATCAATGGATGGTATTTTCAAGCTAAGTTAAATTTATTTTTAATGGGTGGGGTAAAAAGCCTGACATTCCAATGTTGTCATTTCAGGTTGATATGGGTCGGATTGTTCTGGCCCTGCTCCCGGAAGCCGACCAACCTCAATCTCGTCCCAGGCATAGGCATCGTAGGCGTGCAAGGCCCCAGATATTTCGAACACGTGTCACCCTTTTTGGAATGCCAGATGATGAGGTTTTAAGACGATACCGTCTTCCTCCAAAAATCATCATAGACACTCTCTCATTAATAGAGAGTGATCTTGAGCGGCAAATTGACAGTCCTACAGCAATTCCACCACTTACGCAATTTATGGCGGTGTTACATTTCTGTGCCTCAGGATCATTCCAAACAACAGTGGGAATAGTGGCGGGCATCTCACAATCCTCCTTTTCCCGGATCCTGAGGGCAGTGATGGAGGCACTTTTCAAGCACCTCCATCATTTTATTCAAATGCCTTTGGATATGGGTGCCCTTAGTGTGGCCAAGGCCAATTTTTACCAAATAGCTGGCTTCCCGCACATCATAGGGTTTGTGGATGGTACTCACATACCACTTCAGCCTCCAGCACGGCTGGAGGCAATATTTAGAAACCAGAAACACTATCACTCCCTCAATGTAATGGTGGTATGTGATGCCTCCCTCCAGATCCTGTCCCTGAATGCAAAATTACCAGGAAGTGCACATGACTCCTTCGTCATCCGGCAATCAGGGATATGGCACAAATTAACCAAACTACAAGCTGGCGATGCGTGGCTTCTGGGTAAGTGGAGACCTTTAGTACATAACAATGTTAAGCTTCATACAGAGTGAGCCTGATGTTGACTATTCTTTTTCACAGGAGACAGTGGCTACCCTTGCACGCCCTGGCTGCTCACTCCTTATTTGGCTCCCACACCAGGGCCACAAAGTGAGTATAATTCCGCACTTACAGCCACCAGGCAAGTGGTGGAGCACTGTATCGGCCTTTTAAAAGGCCGATTCAGATGCCTCCACCGCTCTGGTGGTGAACTCATGTATTTGCCGGATATGGTTTCGAAAATTGTGGTCCTGTGTGGGATATTTCACAACATCGCCATAAGGAGTGGTGTCCCAATGCAGCCAGAGGATGCCTTATCTGAGGATGGCCCCCCCGAGGTTGGTCGGAGGTCAGTATGAGGGGGGGCCATACGCGATGATGTGGTGGCCAGATTTTTTAGGTAATTATTTGAAAAAAAACAGTGTTGATACCTAATGTGTTTGGTTTTGTTTGAGAACATCTAATTTTTAGATAATTATTTTCTCCATCTTCTGTTTTTTCACATAATCTTTGGCACTCCAACGATGACTACTTCCTGCTACCCTTACAAAACCTGTATGTGGACATTTTGGGGATATATTCTGGAACCCTTATTGCAACGCCATATTTGTGGAATCATGTTGGCATGGTCCTTCGTCAACCAGTTCTTGATTTTTTGTTTTGTGATGTGGTTTTTTTGGTATGTGTTGTATTTGAGATTATCACTGTGTGTTTTGTTTGTGAGTGACCACTTTGATTTTTCAGTTATGTTGATAATAAATGTTTTGAGAGTGAAATGTTGTACATTTTTTGTAACGTTACCAGCAAGTGTAAGCAGGTTCACACACGTTACTTTTGACTAAGGGGTAATCCAGTACTGACGCCAGTTGAGATAAAATGTATTTTTTTTTCAGGGTCCAAACCAACACCAAAAGGAAGCCTGTACAATCATTTTGCTTTGTAAGATTGGCCTAAGCAGCTTGCACACCAACTAGGAACCTGTAAAATGTAGAAATATCTAATTGTGACTACACCTAAAGAGGGAAATCAGATTGTTACTGTTAGGTGTTTCTTGTGGCTGTTTGACATAAAAATACAACACACACTCTTAGTGTAAAAAATTTGAAATCCTTGCAGGAACAGTCTACTTATGTCAGGGTAAACAATATGTGCTTTCGAAAAAACGAATGAGCCAGAACGTAACTTCAAAAATAACAATTTATTAACATAATGGGCCAAAAATAAAAAACTACTCCCTAAGGAGGACCGACATACGGTCAAGTACCACCAGCACCCCGATGATATTGGTGTGCATCTGGGCCACACAGGCGGATAAATCGGCCGACGCCTCTGTTCCTCTGTGGGTGAGAAAAGTGTGGGGATTAATACAACAATAGTGAAACCACATAAAAAAAAAAAAAAAACCAAACTCCACAAAAAACATAAAAAAAAAACAGCATTAAAACTCATCAAACTAAAATGGTGTAGGGCAAAAATACAAGGCCTATGTCCAAATTCCGACAGGTGTGCTATGTGTATGTTGAAAACAGCAGTAACAGGTAAAGGCAATCGCCAAAAACCCCAAAAGTTTAGCCAAAAAACCCAAAAAAAGGAAACACCCATGATTACATACAAACAGTTTGTGACGATAAAAAACCGCAAAGAAAAACATACCGGAAGACCCAACGCCAGCTACGGAAGGCCCTCCATCGTCCTCCTCGGAGGTGGGTCCATTCCCGAAAGATCGGGGCGGGGTAATGACCGACTCCGGGGGGGGTGTCATTCTAAGATGGGTGGTTGGATGGGAAACAAATTGTGGTTAGTTTCAACACAAATCCGCGCCCAAAAACAATTTCAAATGCACCCCAAAAAAAAACCAAAAAACAGATATGAGGAGAATGAATAAATATGAAATACAGGGAAAACATGGCCATGCAGTTAGGGCCACAAAGACAAACATGAAAACCACAATCCATTAAACTTACTTTCAGCGATCTGCATAAAGTGCACCCAAATTTTATGATTGGCTAATGTATTTAGGAAATTAACAGGAGCAATTCTATTGGTTAGTGTATGAGTCATGTGTTCGACAGGGCCAGAAATCTGTTGAGACTTATGATAGGCTTGATGCAGTGACATGCGTAAGCAAATTTACATAAAGAATTGAACTCCAGGAAATATGCGGGTAGAAAAACAAATAGAACTATTATTTAATAGGGGCTAACATGTATTTTGACAATTAAAAGCGAATGTTTAAGCCGTACGTATTCTGTGGGTAAACACAAACACGGACATAAATAAAGTTTATTGCATTGTGTAAAAAAAAAAAAAAAAAAAACAATTAAGCTAATTGATATATTGATTGGCATGTTACGATTGAGGGAGGTAGGCAGAATAAATGTGCAGTTAATCGAAATCTGACTAGTAGTACTAGTGCGTGCGTTCCCTTCAAACCACTTCGGGGATGTACGCTCGCTATTTGGCACGCTCGTTAGTTAGAGGAGGGGTCGCCTGAGTTTGGGGAGGATGTTTTGATGCGAGCGAAAATACGAGCGTGTGCCTGAATTTAAATATTTTTTTACGTACGCCGAACGTACGAACGGTCACTTGCGTCCGGGTCTGAATGAGGGCCATAGTTTTAAACACATAAAAAGTTGCAGATGAAGCACAGCAGAACTTGGTGTGAGAAAAAGCCACAGGCGTTGCTTCATAGCACTTAGTATACAGCTTCAGACTCATTTGCACACAGATGTACAAATGTTGCACATCAAATTAATAAGTGCAGACTAGTGAAGCAGTTTTGTCACATCCAGTTGTCTAATTTGTGCGGCTAAGATGCACATTCAAGTGAAAAAGATTCTTAGCACAAGCCAAGTGGTACGGAACCTGGCGCGCCAAGAAGGCTTGCGCCACTGCAGCAATAGCGTACGAGGACACAAGGAATTCTGGCACAAGGCATATCACAAGGAATTCTGGCACAAGGCATATCACAAGGAATTCTGGCACAAGACATATCACAAGGAATTCTGGCACAAGGCATATCACAAGGAATTCTGGCACAAGACATATCACAAGGAATTCTGGCACAAGACATATCACAAGGAATTCTGGCACGCATATTTTTCAGTTGGACTCATATAAAAAAGCAAAAGCAAAGCAATTACAGAAAAAGTCTCTGCAGATGGTACTCGATCCTCAGCTTTGAAACAATTCAGGCCCAAAATAGTCGACTGGTCCTTGTTGGAGACCTTTAGAAAAAAAAAAGGGGGGGGGGGGGCTGGGCTGCACATCCTAATTTAAACACAATAAGAGGTGCTACCTTGCTGAGATCTGTAGTTCTACAGCAGAAATAGAAGGGAGGGGGGAAGCAGATGAACACTCTAAGCACTCTAGTGCTTAGAGTGTGCATCTGCTTCCCCCCCTTCTGGAAACCTTTAGAATCGTATGCTGAGTATTTTTTTAAAAGGTGAGTACTCATTTGAAGAATATTGGCAAAGCTGGGGATTGAATACCATCGATTTTTACACTATTGTGAATTTTTATTGTTTTCTTTTAATAATACAGTATTTGAATGGTAAATATCACAATCTGATCATTTTGTGAGGATATAGGTCACAGCACTGAGTAAATATTACTTTGTACAGTCTTTTATTCAGTTACAAGGTGTAGAATGTCACCTACTGTATCAATTTTCAGTTGCAGTTGCAATGATCAGGTGCGCTGTTTGTTTTTTTAATTAGCTATAAGTGTATATACTTATATCTCACAATAGCTTAGAAGTAGTAGAAATGTGGCATGAAAGTATTAGTAATAAATGCTAAAGTTGCAGTATCCTATTTATACATTATATAATAATTTATGACATATGTCATATGGACAAGAGACAATAGTGTCTGGTCAGTTTACAATAAATGGTAAAGTCACATTTTCAATATGAAATAAAACATACTGTACATGAATTAAAATTAAATAAAAATGAAATTACATACAAAGTTTTACATTTAAAAAGCATATAAGCAATGCAAATAGATCACATCACTACATATCATATAGACACTAATCAGCTGGAAGAGTCCATACACAATCAGCCAAATAGAAACGGCTATATTCCGGCTGACAGTCATCATCATTGTGTATGAGCTCACGTAAAAAGATCCCCCACTTCCAACAATGTGCCTCAGAGCACTTGAACAAGCCTGCACCACCGAGGACCAGATGGCCTGCACCACCGAGGACCAGATGGCCTGCACCACCAAGGACTGTGGCAATGTTTCATAGATGTGCTTTAAACTGCAGTGTCTGTGCCGCTGCACTGTCGCTTAGTAACCAGCCAGCTCACTGTAGCCTTTGGCCAATAATGGTGGAAACAATATTGTAAGCTGTGAGGCGGTCTAAATTGACACGAAATTACTGTAATGTAAATTATGTGATTTTAGCTTTTTATTGTCAAATTTTGTAAAAAGTCCAAATCCAAAACCAGTCACAGCGTTTGCAAATCCAAAGCCGGATGACGAATCAGAGCCAAATTCAAATCCAGGAAAAATGGTCCAGCGCACATCTCTAGTTAAAACTAAGGAGGAGATTTAATAAAGTTTGGAGACAGATAAAATTGGAGACAAATAGAACCAACCAATCAGATCCTAACTGTCATTTTTCAAACACAGCCTGTACAGTGACAGTTAAGAGCTGATTGGTTGGTGCTATTTATCTCCAATTTTATATCTCTCCAAGCTCCCCCTATGGCATCTAGTAAAGAAGAGAAATATATATTTCAAAAGGAATAGCAGAAACTTGAGGAGTGTCAGGCACAATCCCCCTGCACAGTTATATTATGTTTTTGATACTTACAGTATGACCATAGGGCCGAAACGGAGGGACAACTACCGCAGTCCCGATGGGGGAGAAGATGGAAACCGACACCTGTTCTCCGTGCTGCAGACCACAGGTGAAGTGAAGCTGCTTTGAATATACGTCCCCTCGGGCAGGTACCTTCCTCCTAGAAGTCCGATGGTTTGGCTTCAATGCATTTTGGAGAGTCCTCTCTCCTTTTACAAGACTTTCCGAAAGGCATTGAAGCCACACCATCATACATCTAGGAGGAATGTGCCTGTCTGAGGGGACTTATATTCAAAGCCACTTCACTTCACCTGTGGTCTGCAGCATGGAGAACAGGTGTCGGTTTCCATCTTCTCCCCCATCAGGACTGCGGTATTTAGCCCTCCTGATGAACTTAAAGACTGATTATGCACTGACATGCAAATAACTTATTTTTTATCGGATTGATAAGTTCTTGGGAATTTTTATATCATTATGGTCTGAATACATTTTGTTATCAAGGAATTGGATGTCCCTATAATTCCTAGAGGGCAAAAGAAACCTTGATATGCATGCGGGATAGAATTCAAATGTAAGTTTTCCTCCAAAGGTTGCTGGCACTTGTGATGATCTACAAGATAAAAGATACATTTATTAGAGATGAGCGGGTTTGGATCTCAGAGATTCGAACCCACCTGAATGTAGGGGATCCGGGGCGTTCCGAGCTGCGCTCGGATATCCCTGCCTGCCCCGGATCCCTGACCCGATGCAAAACCTTGCGACCCCTCTATCAAGTTGCAAGGTTTTGTTTTCAGCGGGCATAATGCTGATTGGCTGAGAGAGCCGTCTGTCACGGCTCTCAGCCAATCAGCGTTAAACCCATTGAAAACTGCACAAAAAGAGGAAAAGAAGATAGCGACCGCCATCCCCCGCCACCTGACACTGCCGTCACCCCCTGCTGCCGACAACGCCAGCACCCCCACTGGCAGCATCCCCCGCTGCTGGCAACAACCGTTGCCGACACTCCTGCACTGCTGCCCAATGTACTGAGGACACCGTCAGCGACCCCCACACTGCCAACACTCCCACACTGAGGACACCACCAGTGCCCCTGCACTGCCGACACAGTCAGCAAATCTGCACTAAGGACATCGCTGGCACCCCCGCTCTGCAGACACCACCGGCACCCTAGATTGAAAACACCCCTGCACTGCCAACACAGTCAGCAAATCTGCACTGAGGACACCGCTGGCACCCCCGCTCTGCTGACACCGCCGGCACCCTGCATTGAGAAAACCCCTGCACTGCCGACACAGTCAGCAAACCTGCAATGAAGATACCGCTGGCACCCCCACTCTGCCGTCACCGCCGGTACACTTCACTGAGAACACTACCAGCACTGCCATTCCATGTACTGAGGACACCGCCAGCAACCCCTGCACTGCCAACACAGTCAGCAAACCTGCAATAAGGACACCGCTGGCACCCCTGGACTGCCGACACAGCCAGCAAACCTGCACTAAAGACACCGCTGGCACCCCGCACTGCCGACACAGCCAGCAAACCTGAACTAAGACACTGCTGGCACCCCTGCACTGCCAACACAGCCAGCAAACCTGCACTAACGACACCACTGGCACCCCCGCACTGCCGACACAGCCAGCAAACCTGCACTAAAGACACCGATGGCACCCTCGCACTGCCAACATCACCAGTACCCTTCACTAAGGACACTGCCAGCACCGCAGCACTGCCATTCCATGTACTGAGGACACCGTCAGCAACCCTGCTCTGCCTGCACTGAGGACACTGCTAGCACTGCAGCACTCCCATCCTGAGGACACCGTCAGCAACCCCGCTCTGCCGACACTGCTGTCACAGTAAGTGCACTATTGGTGTATCCAACCTACACTGTATTACACACTGTGTCCGTGTTGGAAATTAGAAACTGAACTGCCACATGTTAGTGCAGCCCACTGTGTCACTTAGCTTAGTCAGCCAGCTAGCTTGATGCAACCTTTTGGCCTTAACTAGATGAAGCAAATAATATTGTGAGGTGGTCAAAACTGATTGGAAATTACTGGAAATAAATGTTATTGAGGTTAATTATACTGTAGGGACAAAAACAGGCCCATTTTATGTGATTTTAGCTGTTTTTATGATTTTTTTAAGAAAACATCCAGATCCAAAAGCAAAACACGAAAACAAAACACGGAGGTGAGGTTTTGGCAAAACCAATCCAGATCCAAAACCAGGGTAGATCCAGATACAAAACTAAAACCAAAACACGGGGGTGGGCGCACATCTCCAACCTTTATGTGCAGTCAGGTCAGAATTTGAATGTGAGTTCTAATCTTATTGCCTGGGAGAAAGAACAGTGACTGATTGAAGTGCCGATCTACCATAACACAATGACTCGGAACTGATACATTTATACTATTTTTTGCTAATTTATCGCTGGTTGTCTCTTTTATATGTGTATTCAGGATATTATTTTGTGGTAAGGGTGTGCCTGTTTAGAGGTTGTAGGCTGCTGAATTACTGACAAAGGCGCAGGGTTAAAGAATCCATTGGTTTCTCACTATTGTGGGCTGGTAGACCATTGAAAAACCAAATGTCCAAGTAGATTACAAACCTTCCCTGTAAGCAAAAATGTTCAACCTCAATGGCTACTTTCTGTATCCAGTGGCACAAAAGTAGCTTTTTTGGGCCTCTTAGATCAATCAGGCTATTCTGCTACTAGTACTATACTGTATTATGAATATATTTAACTGTCATTTATATAGTTATTTAAATATTAATACATATTTATACAACCATTCACATCAGTTCCTGAACCAATGGAGCATACAAAATATATTTCCTATCACACAGTCACGCACACCAGTGTTAATTTCACCAGTGGCCAATTAACTTAACAATATGCATTTGGAGAATGTGAGAAAACTAAAGTATGTAGAATACCTTCATGTATAGATATGGTTGTTTTGTTCATATATATAATGTATTAAAGTAACTTTAGCCAGTTCTCTTCCAGTGGAAGCGAAATCACAGTAACGTATGCGAAACAGCACATGAACTGCAAAAACAATAAAAAACTAGTGCCAAATATTTTAATTGTTTTAGGTATAAAGGTATAGTGATTCTAGAAGAGATTACAGAAATTACTGAACTTGCATGGAGAATATATGCTCTGTCTAATTAGTACTTTATTATAAAAACTCATGGCTCTGGTCACTTTACAGTAAACTTCAAATCATGATTTTTTCAAAAATATAGATTCCATGTTACTAGCATGTAACTGCTATTTGGGACTGATTATAAATGTGTTGGTGAATCTAACAATACCACCACCACACGTTCAACCTGATTACTCACATACAGTCTTGTTACTTGTTCTATTTTACCCTTCATATTGTAAACTCACAAGAGCAGGGTTTTGTTTACCCCGTTGTATTAGTTTTTGTATGTAATGTATTTGTGCTCAGGGTCATATTAAACCATAATAAAGCTTTCAGGTATCTCGGGCCTCAGTACTTCAATTGTTCCCCCCACTACAGGTCTGTATGTTCAGTGGGTCTGGTAGGCTTGAGTGGAAAATGAGCAACAGTATTTGGTCTAATACAGCGTGGTCAAAAAATTTAATCAAGCAGAGTATATGGTATCTAAGGCAAAAATGGAGTGACATGATTCAGTATATGATGAGTTTCTGTTTATTAGATTGCTAAAAATGGAGACACAGTACTCCAGACAATCCTGGTAAATGTATATTAAATTATCAATAATGTCCAGTGCAGGAAGACCGTTGCCAGAGAGGTTGTTGGCAAGATAAGCTAGCTCCTCTTGGGGTCTGTCATCACTTAATTTATACAAAAGCCGGTGAAAATTTAAAATTTTCACCTACTTTTGTATAAATTGTCAGACCCATTCATCATTCATGTAATGCAGGATATATCACAGATATCTCGATATCTCCTGGTTACAATTTTCCCCTGATAATTTCCATAGAAATTATGGCATTCATCAAGCTCAGAAAAAGCATTTTTTTGGAACTTGAGTGTGTAACTGTACACCGTCCTGAGATGATGATGTACAAGCCACTGAAAGCATTCACAAGTGCAGAGAGGGATCTTTTCAGATCCCTCCCTGCTCTATCTCCACTGCCTTCAGTGGCTGTCCATTACAGTACAATACTGCCGGTGTCTCTATTCAGAAGCGGGTGCGAGGGGGAGGGGGGGCGCTGCCACTACAGGAAGAGGAGACACCGGGAGAGAGGGGAGACACAGGGAGCAATGGCAGACAGAGAAAGTGGAGGTACTGGGAGGAAGTGTGGGAAGGGAGAGGCGAGACATAGGGAGGAGGTGCAGACAGGGAGAAGGGAAACATGGGGAGGAGGTGTGGGCAGGAGGATGGGAGAAACTGAAGACAGGCTGTGGTCAGGTGAGTGGAGGGAAAGGAGACACCAGGGACAAGCTGCAGGCAGGGGATCTCTGGGAGATGAGACACTGGAGGATAGGAGGGAGGCAGAGGCTGCGGGCTGGGAGAAGGGAGACTTGGGGCACAGGCTGTGGGGGAGCGGAGACAGCGTAGATTAAATGGAAAAGTATCACAATTTCCGAAAGCTGGCTCCACAGAAATAATAGTTATTTAGAAGTGATACTTTAGTTAATGAGGCATAATGAATGCCACTGAACGGTTCTTTGAACTCGCATCAAGTTCAAAACATAATTATCACCATTGGTAATTATGTAATGAAGAATAGCCCCTTTTGTATGGAATTCCCAATAGTGGTTATATCTCCTTGTGGCATGTCTGCAATGTAGCGTCTACTAATAGCGCAGTTACACACATGGGGAATGGGATGTGAAAGATGACCCTTGCTGGGGGGGAGGGAGTGACTCTTCCTGTACTGTGGGTACACCATATGTCTCCCTCATCCTGAAGGTGATCATCAGGACTATGTAAGTCCTTGTGTGTGCATCTTGGTGGCATCCCGCACTATGCACTTACCAATAGGCTGCAGCATCCATCCTGATGTGTGCACACTTTATATCTTCAATACAGTTGGTGCTATGCCTATGCTTAGGTATCCTTGCTCTGCACTCAGTGGTGGTTCTTTAGTGGGCAGCAGGAATCACTGCAAGCCCTCTTGAAACTCCTGTCCCTGTGTGTGCTGAGGTCTGGAGGAGAGAGAACTTCCTCCAGTTAATGTCAGTGGCAGAAGCTGCAATGGCATTGGTCATGTGTCCTCTCATAGTGGCATTGTCTCAAAACAAACCTCAGCTGACTACAAGTGTGCCTTACAGCTTCTCCCTGCGGGGGCCTCTAGGCTTCAGCCTAGTCAGCCTTATGAATAATACGGCCCTGTTTGCACTGTTTACAAATTATAATTCCAAATGTAATCATTTCTTTCTTTCTAAATAATGGCCTTAGACGCTGCAGAGAAGAGCCGGGCGCCCGCTGGTAATAAAATCTCAGCGGGCACCCGCCTTAGAGTCTCCCTGCGGCACCGGGCTGGAGGTCACTGACGCCGGGTGCAGCGGCGCACCCAGTGCACGTGCACCTTCAGCCCCCCCCCTAGTTACGGCCCTGGCATCAACATACCAAGACATTTTGGACAATGCTATGCTTCCAATTTTGTGGCTACAGTTTTCGGAAGGCACGTTTATATTCCAACATGATTGTGCCCCAGTGCATAAAGCAAGGACTATAACGACATGGTTTGATGAGTTTGGTGTGGAAGAGCTTGACTGACCCACACAGAGCCCTGACCTCAACCCCATCGAGCACCTTTGGGATGAACTGGAATGGAGATTGCGAGCCAGGTCTTCTCGTCCAACATCAGTTCCTGACCTCATAAATGTCCTGCAGAATGAATGGGCACAAATTCCAGGCGTCCAAATACTTTTATCCATATAGTGTACAGTATGCCCTGATTGACCTAATTTTTGCCATCACTTAGAACAATACTGTATTTTTTAAAGCGCAGTTCTTATCTTGGCTCCTTTTTTTTTATTGTACTAATTTAGGTGAGTTTCCACATACCTACCATTAAGATACTGTTGCTTTAATCACAATTTTACATTTACTATATTAATAAATATAATTGTGGTATTTTTGTATATTAGCACCAGTAGTTTATGCTGTTTTTTATCCTCACATTACGCCACGCCACGCAAGCCCACAAGATCTGTGAGTGGAGGTGTAACGGAGCCTCTCTCCAACTCTTCCTGCACCCGTGCTAGACAGACATTGTAACTGAAGACATTTATGCATATTTTTAACTATCCAATTCCAAACATATTAACACCTAACTAAAAAGCTTATAATGTTCACAATAGGAAGTGTGCTGATCTTGTGTGATGCAGTGATAAGTTGACTTGTGTGTTTAGTCAGGGGGGGTTGTGTTAAATTCTGCAGGCTCCCTTAACAGCACAGAGTAAGAATGGGATGGTCCTGACAAACTGGTAAATGAAGACTGTGCTGTCTATCTCACCACTACAACGAATTAATTCCAACACCTGTCTACGTTTTCCATTATTCAGAATAAGAGCTCACATCAGTTTTTGCAGCATAAAATTAAACAATGCGTAATAGCTCAGCACACATGTTGGTCTGAACGACACAATGGTATTTTTTATTATAGACAGAATTTGGCTGGACTGTGGGCAGATTGAAGTCAATACAGTCATGTGGCATTGAAATGTATACAGATGTTACAACAGGCAGATTTTTTTAAGGTGCTTGGATGATGTTTTTACAGAAAAACAAAGGGAGGTTGTTTAATCATGCACTCATATGTTCTGCTGTATACATACCCTTGCTGAGCAGCAGCAGTGTTTGCTCTCTCCCTGCCTGATGTGCCGCTGCGTTGCTACAGTATATAGCAGCAGTGCTAGGGCAAGGTTTTCTAGGTGCCCTAGGCAAAGCTACACAATATTGCCCCTGGTCCACCCCCTAATATCCTCCAACCAACCCCTCACATACAAACTTGGGGTCTCATTCAGACCCAGGACGCTCACAAGCAGGTCGATGTTACCCCAATGCGCATGCGCACGAAGGAGGGAGCTCCGGGTCTCGCACCAAATGGTGACTGACAGCGCGCCCCCTTTGGTGGGCGTGCCGGGGGCGTGGCTGCCAGACGGAGGCGTTCCCATGGGAACGCCTACCGTCTGGGTCCGGCCCCACTGACATCACTGGTGACCATCGCGACCATCGCGACCATCATCATGGACGCTCGCATAAGCTGTGGGTGGTAACCCACAGCTATGCGAGCGTCCAAAAGGCCGCTCCACATTTAAATAGGATGGCCCTGATTCAGAGCGAGCGCTCTGGTCAGAGCGTCCGGCTCTGAATCAGGGCCTTGGTTTCTTAAAATATTATTAGATAATCAATAAACAGCGAGCGCTTTTTTTGTGACACCATGCAATAAATACTGAGAGCATTTTTCTGACTGCCATACAATAAATACTAAGAGCATTTTTCTGATCACCATACAATAAATAATAAGAGCATTTTTCTGACCACCATACAATAAATACTGAGATAATTTTGAGGGCGCCATACAATAAATGCTGAGAGAATTTTGGGGGCGCCATACAATACTGAGAGCATTTTTGTGACTGCAGTACAATACCTAGAGCAGTTTTGTGACCGGCATACAATACAAAGAGCATTTTGAGACTGCTGTACAACCCTGTGACCACCATACAATCTCACTATTAAATAACCCTCCTTAAAAATCATCAACACATTCATCATTATTGTAGCATCCCCAGACAACATAGTTATAATCATTAACTCCCTCAAACCAGCCCATAAACAACCCCCACATCATCAATTAAGTACATTTATATTCATTTTATTAAAATGTTCAATCTAATAAAAATAACCCCTTTTTAACCCCCAATAAAAAAGGTAAACAATTCATCTTATCTATGTTGCATTAACCCCATCATCTTTATAATAAAACACACATATCTTACCACTTTTACTTATTAACTTTTCTTAACTGTGACAATCCCATCCACAGCACCACTTAGCTGTGGCTGATCTTCACACCACTGTCACCCTGCATGCTGTTGCCACACTTGCAGAGACACGGAAAGTTGGTCCAGCGCTGCTGGTGAGGAGGTGGAACCGCTGGAGAAGAAGGGGGTTGCCCTCTACAAAGCTGACTGCTCCCTCTTTAAAATGTGTCACGTTTAGGGTTTTTAGATCCAAGTCAGGATTCTTGGACTGGGTTGAGGGGTAATAGAGGAATAGTGGTGGTTGATTCAAGAGACTACTCAAGGATGTGACCCATGTGGTAAATGCCTGGTGCCTTCAAAGAGGTCAGTGCCACCTGGAAGACTCCCAGTCTGCCCCTGGAACCAACATACTGGAACTCAACCCCTTACCCTGAATACAGGGACAACGGGCCGGAACCAGTTTTTGAGAACTTAAGGAACAGAGCAGCGAGTAATACAGGTAATAGTTGGCCCGTTTGGAATCTGCTAGCAGATGCTGTAAATCGATTACCGGAGCAGGGTGTCTGGAGCCTAAACCCTAAAAAAGGAATTCCCAGCAACCAGAGTGAATGCTGAAGTAGAGAGCAAGAATCCTAACAACAAAAGAGAACAACCACCATCGATAGTGGTACCGATGGTACTGTATGGTGAGTAGAGAGTCCCAAAACTAGGTCAGGAGCTGCAATGCTGAGAATAGGCAATACAATTGCAGAGCAGAAAAGTAATCTAAAGTGCAATATAGGAGAAGTACACTTGAACTTGCAGTACACAGGAGTGTTGTACTCAGAGAACTTGCTTGAAGTTAGGATCACTGTAGGCTGAAGACTTGGCACTTGAAGCACTAGGATAGTCTATGGTACGCCCAGGAGACTTCTATGTACTGTGCAGGCTGGAACCAAGAAGTAACACACAGGTTTGGGCCAAACTGGAACTGGATTGGGACCGGAGGTTACTGTAGTAGGACCGAAATGGAACAAGAAGCTTGAAATGGACTATGAACCTGATTCAGACGCGCTCGCTAAATGCGTTCGCACGCTAGATGCGTATGGAAATTCTACAAGGCAGGCGATCACACGGCAAGGCATTAGCACGCCCACTATGTCTTAGCGTGCGATCGCATTTTGTATGCAGACGCCCACTAGTCTGTCTTAAGATGCCCACTTGTGCATATCATATCCAGGAAGTGTATGCAACCATCAGTAGCATCGAGTAACATCGCATGCGATCGCAGCACTTGTGATTGCCTATACCCTGCCGCAAGCACTGCAAGTGAATACTAAAGTGACGTGTACAATGACGCTGCCTTTTAATCATGCACACCTCTGAAATGGCGTTAAGACGCTCAGGCAGGCCTGCGTTCGCACCTCCACTCCCCCATTTCTAGTGGCCAGCCCCTGTCACCACCCACAAACGTCTTCTCCTGTCACTCATTCTACCGAGCTGTCTATGCGCAGTGAGCGAACACTTCCCATTCGCTCGCACTGGTTCGCGCACGGTCATTGCGATGCATACGCATGCGCAGAATGCAAACAATTGGCTGGCTGCGTGCGAACACATCCTAGTGAGCACGTCTGAATCAGGTCCTAAGAACGGAGGTAACAGCAATGGAACTGGAGTGGAAATAGAGACTTGAATCGGACTAGGGCCCTGATTCAGACCCGCTAGCTGCTGCAGGCAGCTCGCAGGGTCTTTGGGCGTTTTTATTTTTAATTTCTTCTCCAGGCCACTCGCAAAGCTGTGGGTGTCCACCCACAGCTTGTGCGAGTGGGCTGGAGACGTCGCAATTATCGTGACCATTGGGCTTGCGGCAAGACCCTGGGGTAGGGTCTCGCGTTCCGCAAGCCCGAGTGTACTCCCTGCTCTAATAGAGCAGGAAGTCCACTACTGACATCACTAGTGATGTCAGTAGGTCCTCCCACAAACGCCAGGCGTTCCTAAGGGACCACCTGCATTTGTGCAGCCACCCCCCCTACCTGCCTACAAAAGGGGGCAAACTGTCACTCACCATTGACAGCCACCCCGTCTTGTAGCGAGCCCCATAGCAACTGAAGTTCAGTCGCTCGGCAGGGCTCGCGCATGCACACGCCAGACGCGGCGCATGCGCAGTGGCCAAACATCGAGCCGCTTGCGAGTGCTGTGCGCTCGTGAGTGGCTTTGAATCAGGCCCTAGGATCAGAGGTAACAGCAACAGAACCAGAGTGGAACTGGGCTGTGACTAGAGGTAACAGCAACAGAACCAGAATGGAACTGTAGGCTTGAACCGGACTGGGCCCAGAAGTAACTGCAATAGAACCGAGGCTTCAACCGGTCTAGGACCAGTCATAGCAGTAACAGAACCAGAGTGGGATTGGAGGTTTGAACTGGGATGGGACAGATGATAGCAGCAACAGAACCAGAATGGAACTGTAGCCTTGAACTGGGATGGGACCAGTGATAGCAGTAAGAGAACTGGAATGGGACCGGAGGCTAGAACCGGACTGGGACTTGATAGCAGCAGCTTGAACACAAGCTAGTAAGTTGCAGACTGGGGTCTGGTCACAGCATAGGACTGAAAGTAGATGAAGCAGCAGCGGCTTGCAAAAACTCAGCAGATAGCAGCACAGAATTAGGCAGCAGATCGGAGGTAGCACATACACACTGGTGAGTGAGCACGCAGATAAGTTGTGAACCACATTGTTCTGACAATGTGCTAGTGGCAGGTGCAGCCTTAAATAGGGCACTCTTGCATGTGAACGCAGCAGAAAAGTAGAGACTGGATACTAGTGCTCAACTGATCATGGCCTGAGCCCATGACCCTTAGTAAAGTAATGACAGTGCTCTGGGATGGAGTAGCCCACCTTGATGAAGCACCGCCAACAGTAAAATGATGACTCCAAGTATTGTGACAGAATGGTGGGAGGTACAAGCTGCCCCTTCACATTCTCATTCTAATGTAGTTAATCATGATGGACAGAGTCAGGGGGCGGGGAAAGTCTAAATAGACTGTGGAGGGGGAGGGGAGCCCATGCACTGCAGCCAAGGAAGGAGGGGAAGGAGCAGGGTCTGGGCGCCATGCGCAGCGCTGGCCTCTTTACAGCACTTGACATGTCAGTCAAGCGATTGTCAGTGCTATTGCTGTGGCCAGCCTGCCCCAGAGCCGGAAGCAGGTGGCGGCCTAGAGGCAACTGTGACTGGTTAGATCTACAGTCGCCCCCAATCTCATTTTGGTTGTAGGCAAACCAAGCAGCATCCCCCCAAAGAGTCAGTGCCCTTGACAGCTGCCTAAAGCTACTTATTGGTAGCACAAGCTCTGTATAGGAGGAGTTAACTTAACTGCCTAACTAATGGTCATAAGAGAAAGTGGCAATTTGTCAAGGTAACACAAGTTCTAGGGATGAAAGTCAGACCACCCATTGCCAAAAGTCTAGTTTTGCCTATGATAATTGGTATAGTTTATTATTATAGTTTTGCACACATTGGAACTTGTGCTTGTCACTGGGCCTGATTTGGACTTGATCTATATGATGGATACATACAAATCTGATGTTTGGGGGTCTGTGCATGAACAACTACATCATTGGTACTGAACACTCCACCATCGTTGCACCATCGCGTCCACCATTGACATTTGCAAAAGCCCACAGCTGGCACAGAGTCTGCTTATGAACTCCAGCTATACATGGCCTCTGTGGCTGAGGCTCTGTGTTTGGGAATGCAGCCACATTCACTGACACACCCATGACACTCCCATAACACACCCATGATATGACCTTTTTGCTCATTTCAGGCCACCTCCCAGACACGATCTATAGCTTTATCGCACTGGTTCTAATGCCAGTGCCTCCGTACAAAACAGCAGACACCACGTACACTCAGGGGAACACATCCAACATAGGGGTTTACAAGACTGTTTACGCATGTGCAGGAGCAAATAATCACTAAACTGTGCAATGAATTAGTCCCTCTATGTACTTATATACTAAACATGCACAACACTAAATACATTGTATCATTCACAGATGAAGGTAGGAGTAGAGCATTTACTGTAAATAGGTTTAGTTACAGCTGAGACTAATTAAGGTGGGGGCACAGTGGGCACGTGCCAAAGCATCCTAACTGGTGATCCTGGATTTCTGCCAGACCCAGGCCAGCCTGGGTCACCCATTAGGTTGCAGAGGCATCAGAGGCACACCTAGAATACCACAGATGTGCAGACTCAGAGCTCTGACATTGGTCTAATGGAGTTCTATGGGAAAGAAGGAGGGCAGCACATGTATGTTGTGATCAGGGGAGGAGCACACCTTATTCACCCACTGACTGCAGACAATGCATTGCGTATTCAGAATTGAAACTGTGATGGGAATCAAACTCCGTGGGACTAGTTTAACTTTGATTAAAGGTTAATCTAGTCCTTTGGACCATTATAATGCAATGATTGGCTACAAAAAAAAGATCTGTCTACTGAAAATATAAGACCAAAGCCAATTATTTTTCAATTTTGTTTAGAAGGTATCCTGTATGTTATTGCTATATCTGTAAATAAAGACTGGAACAAAATACATTTAATAATGTATTTGGAGGTATAAAGTCACAGGGGCCTATTCATGATAACAAAAAAGTGTCATGTAATAATTATTGTTTGAAGTTGAATCGAGTTCAGTGTAACTATCGGAGGTATTCATCATGCCTCCTTTACTTAAATTTCACTTCCGAAAAGCTGCCCTTTCAGTGAAGACAGCTTTCCGGAAGTGTGGGACTTTTCTCCTACTTTTTGTAGCCTGTCTTCAAGCTACGCATGGTTAGCATGAAGGCAGGCATGAAGCAGCATGAAGACAGGCTGTGAAGAGTCGTGGAACACAGGAGCAACAAGAGAAAAGTGTCCCATCGAAGAGAAGACATACGGCAGCGTTACCAGAACGATCGGCCGGATGGGCAGACCACTGGAGAGATGAGACCTCCAGAAGGAGGACTTCTCTCATGTGGCTACGGAGGCCGGTGCCATGGAACAAGTCGAAGGGATGGAGGTGGAGCTGGCAGCTGCAGGCAGGAAGAATACAGCGGGGAGGTGATCTGAAATGAGCCCTCTGCTGCACAAGCTGCCATGTAAACGACAGCTTGTGAACACATTCAAGAGCTGTATGCCACCTCAGGATGGCATACAGATACACTATCAAGTTCCACAAAAAATGCTTTTCTGGAACATGGTGTATTACATAATTTGTACATCATCTTTGGAAATTATCATGGGAGAATTGTAACCTGGAGATATCAGTGTTATTTCCTGCATTACACAGTTAAAGAATGGGTCCGTTACTAAGATTTTACAATTGAACATAATACTTATGTAAAAATAAGCAGTTAAATGATAATGAATAGGCCCCTCTTCAGGTACATAGGGGTCAAATAAATCATGTTTGATTTACACTGTAAAAACCCCTCTATTTCCATTGTGTTTGAGTGGCAGCAGGACTTGGTTAAGAGATAACATTACATGCAACTAGTGCTCAGTTGTGCCGTTTGCCTAAATTAATTGTAATTCATCTGCACAGAATGTTATATTCTGCAGTTCTATAGAAAGATTGGTAGCAGAATTGTTTGCAAATTGCTTATACAGAGAGTAGAGGGGTATTCTGCAAATGTGTGTCAGAATTTGTATCTTTTATAGGTAACCTGTTATACAGTAGCTGAATGGGAGCTATGAAGTTACTGGTATTTATAGCCTGTACACACGGGACGATCAGACAACGATCAGATATCATTGTCTGATCATCCTGCATGTGCTGGATGTTCGATATCGAACCTCCAGCAACATGCACCAACCCCCAAACCACTTAACGACCCACGATCCCTATAGTAAACAGGCTAACCTGGTCGATATCGTCTAGGTTGGCCTGCATGCATGTGTGATGGTCGATATTGATATCAACCATCCGTGCCCGAGCATCGATGGCCGTTGGAGGGGGCTAAAAAAAAGGACGATATAAACGATCAAACGGTAAACAATATTGTTATCGTTTATATCCTCCTTTTTATATGACCGTGTGTATGCACCATTAGACTCATTACTGTGTTCTTCAGAATGCATATACTCTACTGTATTTCCGGTGTTCATGGAAAAAAATGTTTCTTCAATGAATCACCATATGAAATGTTATTAGTTATGTTGAATTCCAAAAGCTTTTGGATATTTCTTTTGTGAATGTTGCTAGTAGATTTTCCTTATAAGATTACATGTTATGTTTACTAATCCTTTAAAATGCTAGAAAGTGTGTTCACCTCTGTTACAATCCCCAGTGGAGAGTATAATGTCTGCTGTGCTCTTCATTCAGCTTAGGAAAGAACATAAGTGATCCTAGAAAAATACTTTCCCTTTATTTTGCAGCCTTATCCGAAAATATATTTACTTACAGTCAGCTCTTATGTATAAAATAAGTTGCACTTACGTTCAAGCCCTGTATAAATGAACATATGAAAATAGTTTTTTGTTATTATTCTTAAATTTACTTCAGGATATTATTACAATAATAATTCATTGCATTCCATTGCTGCTGTGGTTTTCTCTGTGTTACAGTTGAATGCATTAGCATAACGATGATAATTTCAGCTGCTGTCTTCTACCGTTCAACTTTGTTTAGTGTACAGAATTTGACATGCCACTTTGCAGATTTCCTTTTTCAACTTTTAACACATACTTGGCAACTTTGCAGGACATTGTATTGTACCCATACTGAGTATAATTATGCCCATGACACAAGTGCTTATTTGTTATTGCTCAGAATTGTAAAGACAGCCATTTGATTCAGTATGAGTATAGGGCACATGTGGTTAGCATGCAGTGTGTAATTATACTTATATCATGACATCCTTTGTGTTACTACTTGATTAAATTCATTAAGTTATTTCAATTACCTTTTCTTGTTTTGAATTGATATGTTTACATCAGAGCTTTGAAATTGCTATGCACAATAAAAACATATATATATATATATATATATATATATATTTTTTTTTTTTTTTAAGACTTTCAGTTACTAAAATATAAAAAAGAACTTTTTAAGATAATAATGTCCTTTTTAATGGCAATTGGATATAGATTTACTCAGGGGATCATTAATAATGTACAGTAATTATTCTATGACCCATCTGTTTTGGGTGATATATTGTAAAAAGGATTGGAATGTACTTACAGTTAGGGTGGGCTTTAGAGAGGAGGGGTCCATTGTGCAGTCAACAGGGTTAAAATACCAATAAGGGCCAGTAAGTACCCTAACCCTACCCCTAAACCTAACTCTCCCCCACTAATGCCTAAAGCTATCCCTCTCCCCAATTGCCTAACTCTAACCCTCCCCCCTAGTGCCTAACCCTAACTCTTAACCCTAACCCTCCCCCTAGCCCCACTACTTACCATCGGGTCTCTGGAGTCGGGATTCTGACTAGTGTCAGTATCCCGACAGCCAGCATTTCAACTACCTCTTGTGGTGCAGGTGAGTAGACTCTGACACTGACCTAGAGTCTACTGTGCATGCACATGTTCCTGGTGATTTCTCTGCTGCACATGAGCAAAGCTCCAAGAAAATGGCTTCCCCACTCTTTTTCCCAGTAATTATTGCAGCATCAACGTGGGACTCCGGAGAGGTAGGTACAATATATGAGTGCAGGCTGTGCAGTGTGATCCCTGAATGCCCTCACACTTCATCTGTTCAGTTTTGGACAGAGAGACTCGCATTTATTTATATGTCACTACTGAAGTCCCCCATACATATACTTAGTCAGCCTGATCTATGCTTGTCTGTGTTAGTGATATTTTTGCCGATATGCAGGATGGTCTAGATGGATAAAATGAGTAGCACACATGACATGATGTCCCTGTGATTTAGCTAAGTAGAAACCAGTTAAAAGCAAAACAGGGTTAAGGTAGGAAAGATGCTCTCCCAATATACAAACATTGTGGGGCTCATGTAAAGCTGAATGCATTTGTTGTAAAATGTGCCCGAAAAAAAAAAGACTGAAAAACTCACATGATGGATCCAACTCTGCAAAAGCAGCATAAGATGTGTCCTGCTACATATTTGCTCCATACGCCATGTAGCACGCCATGCTAGTCACGCCATGCCATGGAGATGTATCTCACAGTATGCTGCAGAAAGGCGCAACATAACATACTGAAGCGCTGGAAAAGTCAGAGAGTGTAGTACAAGTTTCTGTCCACCAGATGTCGCTTTTCCAAAACTGCACTGCGCATGCGTAAAAAAAGACAATGTAATGTCTGTATTACCACCTCTCCATGCCTGCCTGAAGCTGTCATTCGGTACGCTACAGTTGGCATCGATCGAGAGCTGTAATTGAGTGTGTAACAGAGGATTAAATCATTCAATGTGCAAGTCCTAAGTACACTTTTGAAAAACAATTTATTTATACATGTGTTCTGCCGTCATTATTACACCAGTCCATGCAACGTGTTTCATTATTTTGCAGGGATGTGCGGCACTCACACAGTGAACAGTTGGGTTTGAAGGGCGTTGTATAAAACCATCACTGAACTACAAGTTTTAGCCCAGAAAGAGGCATAATTCTAAATACAAACTGAGTGTGCATTTTATACAGCACGATTGCGGCATTGTCGACATTACTGTGCCACTAGGAGTTTGTACATGTTGCTACTCTACACATAGCCGAAAGTGCCGGTCGCTGCGGCACTGCAGAAAGTGGTGTGCAGCGCTCACAAACTGTAGTGATTTCATGTCTTAAAAACTAGTAGTGGGGTCTGAGTAAAAGAGGTGTCTCTGGATTACATATTAACTGTGCGTTTTATGCTACACACTTGCGGCACTGTCCGCGCTATCCCTGCTGCAGGGACTTCCGGCTCCGGGGGCTTGCGATATCCCGCGCATGCCCAGTAGAGCCGGCCGGGTGTAAGACACAGTGCATCAGCACTAGGCTGATGAGCTGTGTGCTTAGCCAGGGATCACTGGAGGTGGGAGTTTTCACTCCCCCGCTTCGGGCGATGAAATGTTCATAAGCCGTAATTGCCAGTCACTGCGGCACTTCAGAAAGTGGTGTGCAGCGCTCACATACTGTAGAGGTTTCATGTCAGAAACTAATAATGGAGTCTGAGTGAAAGAGATGTCTCCGGATTACAAATTTACTGTGCATTTTATGCTGCACACTTGTGCCACTGTCGGCACTGTCCCTGCTGCGGCGGTGGCCAGGGGCTGCACATGGTATCACACAATGCTTGTAAGATCCCCCACACATGCCTAGTGGAGCTGGCTAGGAGTGAGACACAATGCGTCAGGAAAGTGTCGGTCACTAACGCATTGTACAAAGTGGTGTGTGGTGCTCACATAGCGATGGCAAGTCTTAGGAACTAGTAGTGTGGTCTTAACAGTGGTGCATAAAACCATCACTGAACTACAACTATCAACCCAGAAAGATGTGCCTCTGGATTACAAACTGACTGTGCGTTTTATGCTGCACACTTGCGGCACTGGCCCTGCTGCGGTGGCTGCCAGTTCCAGGGGCTGCATGATGCTTGCAGGATCCCACACATGGCCAGGATTGAGACACAGTGCATCAGGTTCCTTCCCCAAAAGCAAGCAAAAGCCTTTCGTTAACATAATAAAGGATGCTTTGTTAGCCATTTAAGAAGTCAGCTCAAGGTCTGCCCTTGCAATTGCAGTACTTGTGTCCTGAAAAGATGAGGAATGGTGACGATTGCTAGGACACTATCCCCCATCTGCTAGGCATGTTGGTCACTGTAGCATTGTACAAAGTGGTGTGTGGTGCTCACATAGCAATGGCATGTCTTAGGACAGTGTTGGCTAACCTTGACACTCCAGCTGTTATGGAACTACATAATCCAGCATGCACTGCTACAGTTTTGCTATTAGGGCATGCTAAAACTGTGGCAGGGCATGCTGGAATATATAGTTCCACAACAGCTGGAGTGTCAGGGTTAGCCAACACCATCTTAGGAACTAGTAGTGTGGTCTGAACACTGGTGCATAAAACCATCACTGAACTACAAATCTCAACCCAGAATGATGTGTCTCTGGATTACAAACTGACAGTGCGTTCGATGTTGCACACTTGCGGCACTGTTGGCACTGTCCATGCTGCAGTGGCTGCCAGCTCCGGGAGCTGCATGATGCTTGCGGCATCCCATGCATGCCCAGTGGAGCTGGCCGGGAGTGAGACACAGTGCATCAGGTCCCTTCCCCTCAAGCAAAAGCCTTATATTAACATAATAATAGATGCTTTGTTAGCCATTTAAGCAGTCAGGTTTGCCCTTGTGTCCTGAAAAAGCGAGGAATGGTGACCATTGATAGGACACCATACCCCATCCGCTTGCCAGCTAGAAGAACTGCTGTGCCACCAGGAAAGTGTCGGTCACTGTGGCATTGTACAAAGTGGTGTGTGGTGCTCACATAGCAATGGCATGTCTTAGGAACTAGTAGTGTTGTCTGAGCAGTGGTGCATAAAACCATCACTGAACTACAAATCTTAGCTCAGGAAGACATGTCTCTGGATTAAAAACTGACTGTGTTTTATACTGCACACTTGCTGTACTTTTGGCAATGTCAGCGCTGTCCCTGCTGGTGGTGTGCAGCGCTCAACTATTGCACTATTTACATTTTGTGTCGCACACTTATGGCACTGTTAGCACTGCTAATTGTAGAGTGGTCGCTGATTAGATGGCACCCCGGCTAATACAGATACCACGCGGCCTCCTTTCATTCGCCGGGTAGAGATGCATGTGTTAACTGGATTGGGGTTTGTTATTTGGCCAATCCCTGGATGCTAGGAGGTAGGTGAGTATAGGATTTTTTTTCCACAGGTAATGCCATGGGATTTCTACTTGGACAAGGGGACCGAACATCTTGCAGCAGGTAAGAATGTGTGAGTGTGTTAGTGTTAGGATCTGCAGTTAAGCAGATCATATTGCTTGGAGTTCCAGCCTTTGTTGCTACTGAGGCACTGCACTAATTACTGCCTGTCTGTGTGCAGTGTCAGGTGCACTAATTGATTCTCCTGTCTGGACACAGCCCAGGTGCATAGTACAGGTTGAGTCTCCCATATCCAAAATGCTTGGGACCAAGGGTATTTTGAATATTGGAATATTCCGTATTTTGGAATAATTGCATACCATAATGAGATGTCTTAGGAATAGGGCCCAAATCTAAACACAGAATGCATTTATGATTCATATACACCTTATATACACAGCCTGCAAGTAATTTTATATAATATTTTAACTTTTTTTGTGGCTCAAACAAAGTTTGTGTACATACATGAAATTTATTTTTGTTTCATATACACATTATACACACAGCCTATAGGTAATTTTATACTTTATATTTAATAATTTGTGCCTTAAACAATGTTTGTGTACTTTGAACCATCAAAAATCAAAGGTTTCACTATCTCAGTCAAGCTAAAAAATTTTCGTATTTCGGAATATTTGGATATGGGAGACTCAACCTGTAGTTTGTCATTAAGGGAGACTTGCTTTGATTGGACTCTGTCTCTGTTAAATTCCAGCCAGCCCAGCACTCCATGCCGGTGATAGAAGTTTTTTCGTACTTCCGGTTCCTGTCTCCTGCATGTCAGTCGAGTTCCTGAATCTGTCTAGCTGTGTTTCGTGTGTGCCGTTTATTCCATCCAGGCGGCTCCACCTGCATTTCGTCCACACGTGCTGCTTGTTCCATCTGGGCAGCACGGAGTGCTTCCTACACCAGAAGCATCTGTCACCATCCGTTGGCTTGTGTCAACCCGGCAGCACCAGTCGCAGTTTTGCGTTCCACGTGCGCAATCTAGCACATCATCACCTGTATCATAGTTAGGTGTGCAATAAACTTATAAAATCTATGGTGTGTGTGTCCTGTCATTTTTTCACTATTTTATTTTACAGTGGGGGTACGGGGGCTGGCCACCTGCTGGCACTTGCAGTTCCACAAGTGCCAAAGGGCAGGTACCCTGGCACCTGTAGTCCCACTGTAAAAAACAATAGTAGACATATATAAATCCCAATAAATTGTTAAATTGAAAAATACAAATCATGGTGTATAACAAACAAATTTATTACAATAAATAAAAAAATAAAACACATAACATAATTAAAAAAAAGGTCCACTAAAAAGTGGGCAATCATCCGAAAGAAGGCCAAAATGTGAACAACTTGCTCTGTGGGAAAAAAAAGAAAAAGTCACAGTATTACAATAGTACAGTACTGTACAGAACAGTATATTGTAAAATCTTGACAAACACAATGTACTGTAAGTACATTAGTACATGACTGTATACTATAGTAATAAGCATTGATGTACTTTACAGTACAGTACTTTGAGTGTAGCCCCTTTGGAAATTAGAATGTGGGCCTCGTGACCCGCGTCGGCCCCTTTAGTCCTCCTGCCTCCTGAATCCCGGAGAGGAATTAGTTCTGTTTTGAAAAAGATATGTTGATTGAGTATACCCTTTACTTTATGCAACATTGTCATGTAACATTATGTACTGTTGAATTGTAGTGTCGCCACTTCACATTGTCGAATTGTAGTGCCCAACATTCACATTATGCCACATTGCAGTGTAACTACTTCACATTATGTCACATTTTAGATGATGAGATGAAGATAACATGTAATTTCAGAGCATGCTATGCTGCAAATCATATATTTTAGAATGCACTGTGGAGCATTGGACCAAATCTGGGAGTCTGGATGAGCAGTAGAAGAACCATCAGTACATTACCTAAATGTGACCGATCCATGTCATCGGTTGTCGACCTTCCCGACTTCACAGCTGACTCGTCAATGATTAGCTGGTCTACGTGTAAAAAAAAAAAGCTTTAATGTTACAGTAAATCAAGTACTTTTATTGTTTCCACATTACAACATGGGGGACAAGCGGTATCATCACATATAGGGGTAGATGTATTAAATGGCGCTATGGGGAAGACGTGGTATCAGTGCACATTATGTATGCTGATACCACTTCTACCCCATTTATTATTGAAGGTAAGGGCGGTAAATGACAGGGGCACTATGCTCCCTCACTCTGGCAGATGAGATGTTCTTACATCTCATCATTACTGATGATCTGTGCCGCTATAATACAACTCCCCCTAAATGTCCGCTTATGCCACTTGTGATGGGAGTGCAGAAAATGGTTGCTGAAAGCCATATTGTTGTGGGATTTTATAAATGTATAAGGCAATAGATAATGGTCAGATATTAGGTGGTCAAACATTGCACAAGGTGTTCTCGACAGAAAGAACCCAAGGACAGGACAAAGGTCTCTGTGGCCAGACATTACTAATCCTCAGTAAACTTGGTCTTACCTTCAGCAGGAATCTAAGCATACACCATAAACATAGTCAACTGTCTTGACATGTCCAACTTTCATAATTGAGGCAACAGTGCCCCTACTGTCTAGTCTTTCTTTTACTTATATTTCCAAACATAACCTTTAGACTTGTTAAACTGCTTATGCATGAGTTTTCCTATATAAAGCTGTAATGTGTCAGTATACTTTCAGCCTACAGCGTATATGATCAGCCTGCAGCCTATGGTCGAGGCCTATTGCTTGATGTACGAGATCCGAGCTTCAAGGTGTTGGAGGGGCTCCTGGGAAGAAAAGCCATTTATGTTCTAAGTAGATGTTCTAAAAGCAAGTTAAGTATTTTTCCTTTTACTTTGTAATAAATATCTTTTTAACATATATTGTTTGTGTGGCTTGATTAATGTCTTTGTATCCAAAGAATCTTATTTCGTTCCACCGAGAACACCACTTTTCCCCGTAACACTGTTTCATACATCTCCCCCACTGTACTGTACCAATATTTGGCTGGAGGCACTGAAACAAAAAATGCAAGATTAAGGATTACCAGAATCACTGCTCTCCTCATCACTCTCCAGCTCCATGACTATGATACAGAGGTGTTCTGTGTAAAAAAAGAAAAACACAGTAAACACAGTAATGTACTCAGTGGGAAAGTATAGGGTAAACATCACATTACTGTACACTAAATTACAGTAAGCAAAACATAAAAGAGCACAAGTAACAATTAGTACCATAGAGCCTAGAGCTTATACGATCAGCCTGCAGCCTATGGTTGAGATTTATTGCTCATTGTACGAGATCCCAGCTTCAAGTTCATGTTCTAAGTAGATGATCTGAAAAGCAAGTTAAGTATTTTTCCTTTTACTTTCTAATAAATATCTTTTTAACATATATTGTTTGTGTGGCTTGATTAACGTCTTTGTATATGGGATTTATCAAGAGCCAGGGGGTGGGATATGGGCAAGATTGCAGTCAAAGTCCATACCCCTGAGACAGGGAACTGCCCCCATGATGATATTTCTTCCCAGAGAGTTACTGTGAGGTTTCACAATGATGAAAATCCATGCTTTGCAAATGACAATTATGGTTTATCAGTTATTAATGAGACAGTAGTGGTGGGAAACACACTGATACTGATAAACAGCGAGCCATCACATAATCACATATGGCAATGCACAACAGCTTTGCACCCACAACATACCAACTGATTGAGGAAATTCTGTTTCATAACAGAGAACAACAGAGAAAAATTTTGGACGTAAACACTGTTTTATATTGCAGAAGAGCTGATTGTGAGTAGTAAGAAAGATCAGCTCCAGTGTATGTCCAGATAAGATTTTATCAGTCAATTGTTTTAAATCAGCTTACAGATGCACAGTCAACAGCAATGACCAGAGCTGACATGACGATTGCTGAGGAGTTCAAAGCAGAGGATTGTGCATAACAGAAGCATGCAAAATCAGAGTTTGATACATGGATGATGGTACATACAAGAAAGAATATGCATGGAACAACAAAGCCCTTATGTTGTACCAGTTATTTCACAGCCGACTGCTGGGCTTGGTGATTGTCGCTCGCCCTCTGTACATGCTAATACACATGCCCATAGCTTGAATGGTGTGAAATTCATTGCAGATGCAGCACTGATTGTGCAAAGACTTGTGAAGCTATGAAGAAGCTGATGTCACATTCCAGCAATCCTTATTTCAAACCATAGACGGAGACAATGCAGAAAACGTTCATATTTGACAAAGACAATTGAGAAGCTTTAAACCAACACAGTATGGAGTACACTGGAGGGTCATTTGTATATCTTACTATCCACAAAAACTGCCAGTGTGAATGTTTTCTTTAGGGAAGTGATAAGTTTAAATATTATATATAGATTGGATATTACAGTCGATGTATATATCTGTTTATTACTGTAGCAGCTAATTAAAGGAAATGTTTATTCTGTTTGTTTAGTAGGATTTAACATGGGTTAAGGTGTAGATTTTCCTGTTAAGCAAATACAATGAGACATTTAAATAGAAAATTATATCTATAGGACTGAAGTATTATATTGTATTAGATATTGAGACTCACCCTGTTTTCCCTTTTTTCAGGATGTGTTATCGGGAAAGATGATTTCCCTCATGTGATTCTACAGTATATCAGAAACTGCATTACAGTGCCTAATGACAATGGGGGAAAGACTGTTAAATTGCATGTGATCTCTCACAGTGCAAGGGTGTAGAGATCCTTTACATGAGATATTGACTTTACAACAATTGGAATGTGGTGTGATTATCACACAGGACAATTACCATCAAGAACTCAATCTGTCCAAGTGTTAACTGATTGTGTTTGTATGTGTATGGTAGAAAGACAAAGGATGGTTAAATAATGTAATGTTAACACAAGGGAATTTGTGATAATATGTATTACCTTAGTGGCAGAAAGGTGATGAATTAATTAATGCCCTATACATTTATAAAACCACTTGGGGATTGTGATGGGAGTGCAGAAAATGGTTGCTGAAAGCCATATTGTTGTGGGATTTTATAAATGTATAAGGCAATAGATAATGGTCAGATATTAGGTGGTCAAACATTGCACAAGGTGTTCTCGACAGAAAGAACCCAAGGACAGGACAAAGGTCTCTGTGGCCAGACATTACTAATCCTCAGTAAACTTGGTCTTACCTTCAGCAGTAATCTAAGCATACACCATAAACATAGTCAACTGTCTTGACATGTCCAACTTTCATAATTGAGGCAACAGTGCCCCTACTGTCTATTCTTTCTTTTACTTATATTTCCAAACATAACCTTTAGACTTTTTAAACTGCTTATGCATGAGTTTTCCTATATAAAGCTGTAATGTGTCAGTATACTTTCAGCCTAGAGCTTATATGATCAGCCTGTAGCTTATGGTCGAGGCCTATTGCTCGATGTACGAGATCCGAGCTTCAAGGTATTGGAGGGGCTCCTGGGAAGAAAAGCCATTTATGTTCTAAGTAGATGTTCTGAAAGCAAGTTAAGTATTTTTCCTTTTACTTTGTAATAAATATCTTTTTAACATATATTGTTTGTGTGGCTTGATTAATGTCTTTGTATCCAAAGAATCTTATCTCGTTCCACCGAGAACACCACTTTTCCCCGTAACACTGTTTCATACATCTCCCCCACTGTACTGTACCAATATTTGGCTGGAGGCACTGAAACAAAAAATGCAAGGTTAAAGATTACCAGAATCACTGCTCTCCTCATCACTCTCCAGCTCCATGACTATGATATAGAGGTGTTCTGTGTAAAAAAAGAAAAACACAGTAAACACAGTAATGTACTCAGTGGGAAAGTATAGGGTAAACATCACATTACTGTACACTAAATTACAGTAAGCAAAACATAAAAGAGCACAAGTAACAATTAGTACCATAATTCTAAGGACACAATAAGTCTGCAAAGCAAGGTGAGCAAGGTAGTAATCGGTGAACGGTCTTTAGAGTACAGTAGGAAGAGAGACATTCTTAAATGGAAGAGATGTACAGTAGTAAAACACAATGTACTGCACAGTACTTACAGTCAGGTCCATAAATATTGGGACATTGACAGAATTTTCATATTTTGGTCTCTATTCACCACCACAATGGCTTTGAAATGAAACAAACAACATGTGCTTTATCTGCAGACTTTCAGATTTAATTTGAGGGTAATTACATCCAAATCAGGTGAACGGTGTAGGAATTACAACGGTTTCTATATGTGCCTCCCACTTTTTAAGGGGCCAAAAGTAATGGGACAAACTAAACAATCCTAAATCTAACATTCACTTTTTAATACTTTGTTGCAAATCCTTTGCAGGCAATTACAGCCTGAAGTCTGGAACACATAGACATCACCAGATGCTGGGTTTCATCCCTGGTGATGCTCTGCCAGGCCTCTACTGCAAATGTCTTCAGTTCCTGCTTGTTCTTTGTTAATTTTCCCTTCAGTTTTGTCTTCATCAAGTGAAATGCATGCTCAATCGGATTCAGGTCAGGCGATTGACTTGGCCATTGCATAACATTCCACTTTTTAGTCTTAAAAAACTCTTGGGTTGCTTTTGCAGTATGCTTCGGGTCATTGTCCATCTGCACTGTGAAGCGCCGTCCAATGAGTTCTGAAGCATTTGACTGAATATGAGCATATAATATTGAACGAAACGCTTCTGAATTCATTCTGCTGCTTTTGTCAGCAGTCACATCATCAATAAATACAAGGGAACCAGTTCCATTGGCAGCCATACAAGCCCACGCCATGACACTACCACCACCATGCTTCACTGATGAGGTGGTATGTTTTGGATCATGAGCAGTTCCTTTCCTTCTCTTCTCTTCCCATCACTCTGGTACAAGTTGATCTTTGTCTCCTCTGTCCATAGGATGTTGTTCCAGAACTGTAATGGCTTTTTTAGATGTTGTTTGGCAAACTCTAATCTGGTCTTCCTGTTTTTGTGGCTCACCAATGGTTTGCATCTTATGGTGAACCCTCTATATTCACTCTTGTGAAGTCTTCTCTTGATTGTTGACTTTGACACATATACACCTACCTCCTGGAGAGTGTTCTTGATTTGGCCAACTGTTGTGAAGGGGTTTTTCTTCACCAGGGAAATAATTCTTTTGTCATCCACCACAGTTGTTTTCTGTGGTCTTCCGGGTCTTTTGGTGTTGCTGAGCTCTCCGGTGCGTTCTTTCTTTTTAAGAATGTTCCAAACAGTTGATTTGGCCACACCTAATGTTTTTGCTATCTCTCTGATGGGTTTGTTTTGATTTTTCAGCCTAATGATGGCTTGCTTCACTGATAGTGACAGCTCTTTGGATCTCATATTGAGAGTTGATAGCAACTGATTCCAAATGCAAATGTCACACCTAGAATCAACTCCAGACCTTTTACCTGCTTAATTGATAATGAAATAACGAGGGAATAGCCTACACCTGTCCATGAAATAGCTTTTGAGTTGATAGTCCCATTACTTTTGGCCCCTTAAAAAGAGGGAGGCACATATTGAAACTGTTGTAATTCCTACACCGTTCACCCGGTTTGGATGTAATTACCCTCAAATTAAATCTGAAAGTCTGCAGTTAAAGCACATTATGTTTGTTTCATTTCAAAACCATTGTGGTGGTGAATAGAGTCCAAAATCTGAAAATTCTGTCAATGTCCCAATATTTATGGACCTGACTGTACTTGGCTGGGGAGGGCTTTCGGGCTGTACATCATCCTTGACCTCCACCTACGCCTCATGGTGGTGGTGTGGTTCTGGGTCTGTGTAAACAAAAAAATATATAATTTTGTCTTTATAGTATAAGGTGCCACAAGTGTAAATTAGAGTAACAAAACCATAAACAGAGCATTCTTAAAAGAAATGTACAGTGGTTAAAACACAATGTACTATACTGTGCAGTAATTACTTGGCTGGGGAGGGCTGTTTATGCCCCATCCTCTGCCTATGAATCCTCCGCTTCATCCGCCTTGGGTTCTGGGCCTGTGTAAACAAAAATATATATAATTTTGTCTTTATTTACAGTATAAGGCACCACAAGTGTACATTACATTAACAAAAACATAAACAGAGCACAATTAACAGTTAGTACTGTACTGTACCTTGATTCTCAGGACACAGTAACGCTGGGAAGCAAGGTACAGTAAGAGAAAAGTAATCAGAGAAACATGGACCTGACTCCAATAGTGATGGCACAAGTAGCAAAACGCTGGTCATTGGCCAACCGGAGAGGGCAGGAGACAGTGTGTTAGGAGAAGAGGTTGGAGATGTAAGGAGCAGTGTAGTCTTTGGAGTACAGGAGGTATAGTACAGGATTAACAGAGACATTCTTAAAAGGAAGAGAAGTACAGTACAGTATTAAAACACAATGTGTAATACTATACTGTACAGTACTTACTTGGCTGGGGAGGGCTATCGGGTTCAGGTGCCCCGTCCTCTGCCTCGGCCTCCTCCGCCTCATCCTCCTCAAGTTCTGGGCCTGTATTAACATAAAAATATCTAATTTTGTCTTTAAAAAATTGGAACATGTACAGTAAAAAAACCCAGACTGTACTATTATTATGATTACACTTTATTTGCAGTATAAGCCACCACAAGTGTAGAGTACAGTACATTACAGTAACCAAAACATAAAAAAATCACTCTCCTACTTATCACTTTCCAGAGCTTAATACATCTGCCCCTAAGTACTGTACTATAATTCTTAGAACACAATACTACTCCAACAGTGATGGCGCAAGTAGCAAAACTACAGCCACTAAGAGTGGAGGAAAGAGGTACAGTAGAGTACAGGCAATACTTGGCTGGGGAGTGGCCGCCCCGTCCACCTCCTCCTCCTCAGATGAAGATATATGCCAGATGCGCCATCGACTAATTACAGTACATGGAAACTAAATACTATAATGTAATTTTTCCTGAACACAATTTAAAAAAAAACTAATGGAAAAAGCACATGAACATAGAAAAAAACTCAAAATTCCCACTACAGTACATGTAAAAAATCCAAAAACATTGGCCCAGCTTGCAAACACAACTTACTGTACTATACAGAACTTACTTGGCTGTGCAGGCTCCCCTCTTCTGCCTGCTGCTGTCTTCTCTGACGTACTGTAAAAAAAAAACAGTGCAATGTATATTAACGTTGGTCTGAAAACAATTGGAACACAATTGAAACACAATCTGTGACAGGGCAGGGCAGGGGTACAACACAGGAAATAAAAAATACATTGTTTGGCTCTGTGCCATCGATGGCTGTAATATGTAGAAAATGGACTGCACTGACATTTTTGTAAAAATCATCTACTAAATCATCTAATAAATGAACTAATAATAAAAGAAAAAAGTTGAATATTTAGGTAGTCATAGAAATGCGGCTATAGAACTTTACCACCAACACCGAGAGAATCCATCTAGGGACAGCAGCAGGGTAAGATTAACACTACAATGATTTTATGTGATTGGAGATATAACAAAACTTTTAATCAATTACTCCCCAATAGAGCATTTTCAATTGCCAGGGCACATTTTGTATGCATGTCATGTCTATGCCTACCTTATTTATTTTCATTCCTTATTAGTTGATTTTTTTCAGTACACACACACTCATGCATTTGTGTCTAACTCTACAGTACATTAGCCCCTCAAGTATGACCTTAATCCAACACAGTAGGTTCCAAAGTACATTTGTATTATTAATTTCTAGATTTTAATGTTTAATGTCGGGAGTGCTATTTTTATAATCCCATGGGCCAGTCTGATAACAATACCCCAGAGTAAATTTTTCTTATAATCCACCATTGTCTGCACTAAAGTAGCTCCTGATTTTTAAAAAAAATATCAAGACAGAAAGACCAGTGTAATGGTTTATCTGATTCACTGTTTCCCTTCTTATTTGTAGTCTTTCTCTTTTTCTCTTATAGAAAAGCGGCCAAAAGCAGTTAATTTTTCAGGAATCAGTTTAAAAGTATTATTATCTGTTTGCAAAATATGATGATCATGATAATAATAGTAATAAAATACTAATAATCTAGAGGTTATGTATACTTATGCCAGCTCCTTATAGACTAAAGGTAGATGTGAGAGATAAAGTACCAACCAATCAGCTCCTAACTGCCATTTTTCCAACACAGCCTGTAAAGTGACAGTTAGGAGCTGTTTCATTGGAACTTTGGGCCTGATTCAGACCCGGTCGCTAAGTTGCGCTCGCTCGCTCTGAGCGATGGTCGTCCATCTGCGCATGCGTATAAGTCGCAGTGCGCGTACGCCAACTAGTACGAGCGATTGGATTTTGCTCGCTAGCCCTGAAAAGACTGCCCAGTGGAATGAGTGACAGATAGCGCCGTTTGTGGGTGTTAACAGGGGAAGGTGCTTGTGAACGGGAGAGTGGTGCTGCGAACGCAGGCGTGTCTGACCATCAGAACGGAGTTTAATGGGTGTCCATAATTAGCAAAGTAGCATCATTGAACACGTCACTTGGTTGTTTTTTACCCTGAACTGCTCGCAGTGCTTGCGGGAGGGTAAGGCTACCTCAAGCGCTGCGAGCAGCTCCGATGGCCCTTGATGTTACGATTAATCCTTCAAATACCGGAGATGACTTGTGTTGCGAGTGGCAAGGGGGCATCTTTAAACACTTGCGAGCGCAATATACCGACGCTCGCTTAGACATAGAGGCATCCTTACACCGCAAAGAGCGAGCATATGATTTGCATAGACGGCCCCTTTTTGACAGCAAGCGTCCGCAAATAGCGACCGGGTCTGAATCAGGCCCTTTATCTCTCTCCACTTTATCTCTCTCCAAGGCTTAGTACATCTGAGAAGTGACTTGTCTGGCGATCTCTGCTCATTGTTAGCATGCAAATGTACACTATCGTCCCATTAGTCTGAGGGCAATGTGCTCTATCTGTATATTAAAGGAAGGGGTTGATGGTAGAAAGCTGTGCCAAACAGATAAATAAGAGGTGTCTAGCAATGTATATGTTCTACATCAATTTTGGCAAAATGATGGGTATGGAATTGTAAGTGACAGATAAATTGTGAGTGACAGATAAATTTTGAGTGACAGAAAAAGTTAATGTATTGAAAAAGGACTGTGGGCCTGATTCAGACCCGCTTGTGAGCGCGCAGCGCTCGCAAGTGGGTCGATGTTCCCCCATTGCGCATGCGCCGCCTCTGGTGCGCGCATGTGCGAGCCCCAGCGAGTGATGGCAGCTCTGTGTTTCCGGGGCTCACTACAAGATGGGGCGGTTGTCGATGTTGATTGACAGCTCGCCCCATTTTGTAGGCAGGGAGTGGGGGTGGCTGCACAAATGCAGGCGTTCCCTTAGGAATGCCTGACATTTGTGGGCGGCCCTACTGACATCACTCGTGATGTCAGTAGTGGACTTCCTGCTTTATTAGAGCAGGAATTCCACTCGGGCTTGCGGGAGCCGAGACCCTCCCACAGAATCTAGACGCAAGCCCGATGGTCGCGATAATCGCGACCATCGCCAGGCCGCTCGCACTAGCTGTGGGCTATAGGCAAAACTCAATTTCCTACTGCTTTGAGCTGGTGCAAAATTAAAATTGTTTTGCAGTGTGGGAATGGCCAAGCACCCTTTTATTTGAAAACAACACCCTTGGGAATGCTCCCTCTCCCCTTTTTATCTCATTTTAATAATGTTTTTCAGGAAAATCTGGTATCTGTGCTGCTTCCCAAAGGTCACACCATCCATCTCCTCGGCATCTGAGCGAGTGAGCAGCAGTTTTCCACATGATGAATGATGTGAAGCGCCCTACAAGAGAGGAGAATAACTGCAAATTCAATTCAATACTGTCAATCTTACAAATGTTAAAATCTTTTTAATATATAATATATATATATATATATATATATATAATATTTCAATAATCCGGCACTCCTTTGCTATAAATCAACTTTTAGTGTGTCCGTGCTGTAATGTATACAATGCAGGTC
The DNA here is from genome assembly GCA_031769625.1 of Taudactylus pleione. Taxonomy (NCBI): domain Eukaryota; kingdom Metazoa; phylum Chordata; class Amphibia; order Anura; family Myobatrachidae; genus Taudactylus; species Taudactylus pleione. The sequence goes on from JAUIMM010000217.1 coordinate 5,014,795, forward strand.
CTCAAAAAAAATTCAAGTCCACGCAGGGCACTACTGTAGCAAAAAGTGTTTATATCTTGTTGAAGTACAAGTTAGTACATGTTACAAATATCCAGCATGTAAGCAACGTTTCAGGATCCCTCCGGACCCCGTCCTCAGGCTGCTGTAATGTTTGCAATGCTAAGCATAAAAATACAGTGAATATGTGAATGTTAAAACCTTCCTACCTTTATCTGTTGTGTCACCTCGTGTATGCCAATCCCGGAGACCGGCCGCGCTCCCCTGTCCTTCCGGACGCCCTCCGATGACATCAGCGCTTCTCGTCAGGCCATTGCTAAGCAACGCCGACGCTGCCTCCGGCTCCGGGAAATGGCTGTGTGAAAGGAAAAAGAAAAAATGTAAAAGTCATGACATGGTCTCCCTGCTTCTAGGGTACATCGCGTATAATGTCAGGCCCATAAATATATACATGATCAGTAAGCTACCTAATATGATCACTATCCAGATGTTAAAATACTAAATGAAATGTTAGGTAAAGCATACCTCCCAACATGACCTTCTCCAGGAGGGACACAATGCTCTGGTCCTGGACTTCCCTGGTAAGAGGTGCGGCTGCAGCACAATTCTAAATTCAAATAGGGGAGTCACACCAACTGTCATTTCACACGCTGCCCAACATCACTGGCTGGGACTCACTGGCAGTTGGTGTGACTCCCCTATTTGAATATTGGACTGCACTGCAGCCCCGCCTCTGGAGCCTCCACCAATCATAAATTACCAGGGAAGTCCAGGACCAGAGCATTGTGTCCCTCCTGGAGAGGGTCATGTTGGGAGGCATGGGTAAAGTGACCCTAATATACATGTCAATTATGCGGCATGAGTAACAATGTGAAACATCACCCATTGTCAACCTTCAAATATCAGATCATCGACCAAGTTCCCCCCCCTTAGAAGGGGAGGAGATAGAAATATGCTTCATCTGAAATTGGAATCCAGATGGATACATAGACTGAACACATTGTACCCAGCAGGACTGAATGAGAAAATAGATTGGAAGTATTTTAGTTGTGGTCACACAACAAGTTTATTATATACGCATGTAAATATATTTGATCAATAATTATCTTCCTTGCAGGTATTTCTACATATGCACAATTTGTCTTCTACTACTTTCAGCTTACACATTGTTACTCATGCCGCATAATTGACATGTATATTAGGATCTTTACCTAACATTTCATTTAGTATTTGAACATCTGGATAGTGATCATATTAGGTAGCTTACTGATCATGTATATATTTATGGGCCTGACATTATACGCGATGTACCCTAGAAGCAGGGAGACCATGTCATGCCTTTTACATTTTTTCTTTTTCCTTTCACACAGCCATTTCCCGGAGCCGGAGACAGCGCCGGGGTTGCTTAGCAATGACCTGACGAGAAGCGCTGATGTCATCGGAGGGCGTCCGGAAGGACAGGGGAGCGCGGCCGGTCTCCGGGATTGGCATACACGAGGTGACACAACAGATAAAGGTAGGAAGGTTTTAACATTCACATATGCACTGTATTTTTATGCTTAGCATTGCAAACATTACAGCAGCCCGAGGACGGGGTCCGGAGGGATCCAGAAACGATGCTTATATGCTGGATATTTGTAACAAGTACTAACTTGTACTTCAACAAGATATAAACACTTTTTGCTACAGTAGCGCCCTGCGTGGACTTGAATTTTTTTTGAGGACCTGCATTGTGTATATATATATATATATATATATATATATATATATGTAAAACAACTTGCAATTTATATAATTCATCATTTGAGATAATGGCACAATTGTTCTATATTCATTATATCATTTTGTACTTGCTTACTTTGCTGCCTCCCCCCATGAGATCTCAGATGGAATGGTCCAGGGTGCCAGCTTGGGGACATGGTGATGGGATTCATGTCATTATATATCCTGTCATGGGGAACTTGGAGAATCCAATTTACTCTATTTGGTGTTCAATGGAAGTGATTAATTATTTCGGAGTGCCCAGACATTCTTGGAGAGTAGGCAAGGATGTGTTATTTGTTAGAGACTTTTATTTTGAAGCAAATATTTTGCATCACTTCTTGCAAGAACAGAAATTACCAATACTATTTTAATGATATTGTGGACCTACACAGCGAGACTGCATATGTATGGTATAGCCACATTCTGTAGGGGAGAGAGAGCTAAAGGGCCCATTATTACTGTGAAAAAAGCCATCAGGATGCAGAAGGGATTCCCAAGTCTCCCACAAAAATGTGATCAGCAGTGGAAGTTATTTGTCAGCATACTTCAGCTACCTCATATTCTTAAAGTAGAGAGTGCTGTATGAAATGGAATGTAAATAAGATACAACTTTGCCAATACCTATTACATAAAAAAAAAAGAAACTTAACAACACATCTTCACAATGTACTGCAGGACACCTCCAAAATAGAGGCTGCTGAATTTCAACAATAACCACTCCTGAGGGTCTTTATTTAGATTAGTTCAGATTTTCCATCTCAATTCTATTGTGCATGTTGTAATGAGATGAAATGTAGAGAAACAACAAATTATTGACATAAGATGTTAAAGTATCACACTTACATTAAAAATAAACATTTACATGTAGTAATATTCTTAATTCATCCTCAAAGGGGGCGGCAAAAACTCATAGCAAAGTTAGTGATTGTCACAGGTATGTAGCAAGTTCTTTAAAGTGGGAACACAGGTACTCCCTTCGCTCCAACATCATTCGTAGGATCCAGTTGCAGTAGTGGATATTGTTGATGTGATATGCTACAAAGCAATGTACTGTGTGATGTTATTACTGGAAAATCTCAAGAAAATTGGGAATTTTTCATATGAAAAAACAGAGACATTCAGATTGTACCATTCTTTATTATTGTGTGTTTGTAGCCAAACACTTCCTCTTTTTATTTAGTTTGGAGTTTAAGGAGGTAGAGTTGCTGTCCTATATTATAGTATAGGCAGCAACTGTCACGGTCTGATTATTTTGTAGATCTGGTTCGGGACCTTTGGGTCTGGCCGAGGTGCATGTGAAACGAGATAGCTTGATCCAACTCTGGTTCAAGAGTATGAACAGGAGGCTGGACACAATTGCTAGTGTAGAAACCACAGACTGGTGATATATAAGGATGCTAGACTACTGCCGAGGTGATTACCCATTGGGCAACCTCTCAGGAGACCAACCAGACCAGGGATATGTTCCAGCGACAAGGGTGACCCTGGAACTAAGAACAGAATAGTACTGGTAGATAGGAACTCAGAACTCAGGATGAGAATCAGAGTCTTCTGTATACAGAATACCAATAAAGAAAGTTGCAACCCTGGTACAGCCCTAATATAAGACCTGGAACTGGAACCAGTGAGGAACTCCGAAACTGAGAGTTAGGAAAAGTAATACAGCTACTGAACACCTCAGTGCACAGACTGTATACCTCACACTGAACGATAGCTCTGGAACTAGCACCCTTCTCCGAACCAGCCCAAGACAACAGCACACAGTTCAGGGAAACCAATACCACTTAGCAGAATAGTATTACTATATACCTGGACAACCACTAAGCACAGAGTAGAACAGCATAACCAACTAGCATGCAATGTCCCAACCAAATGATGGAATAAGGCCACACATGACCAGACAGACTCAGTATAGGCAGGCAACAGTTCACAGGTAAATGGAAGTAGTATACTTGCAGGGGTATCCGGTCATTAGGTCTACAGTAAAAAGGTAGGCAATGTTTGGGTAGATAATAGCAAAAAAGATGGTCTATTGCACTGGAAAGAATTAATTAATGGTTGATAAGATGAAGCCCCTAAGTAATTCCTATTACAAAATTATATATATTTCACAGAAAAAGGGAGTGCTGCCATAGACTTATATTACATAAACAAGCACAAAAGAGAAGAAAGGTCTATATGTGGTGCACTAAAGTAAATATATAAAATAAAATATAACCTTTATTTCATTGGTTAAAATGTCACAAATCAAGACACATAGCGAAATATAAAAGATAGACACTACAATTGGGTGAAAAAGATAAGAAATCAGTGTAATATAAAATCACGCTCGATGCCTCTTAATGGAATCTTCCATGAAATAATAACTGTCTGTTAAACTGCTTGATATATATTAGCAGAATATGGGCTCTATATCGTATTGGAATAATCACTCAATGTCCTATAAAGTTTAGGATAGAGGTCTGTGTTTTATTAAATACTGATACTGCATGCTATTTATGATGGAAATTCACATTATACTATTTAAATATCAGACATAAGTTTGTCTGAACAATTAAATAGGCTGTAGTATAATAAGGACAATTATTTATCACTTTAGACAATACTCAGCCCACGATGTGACACATAAACTTTCTCATATTAAATTATATTACTGGCACAATTGCTGGGTATGTATTCATTTCCCTTATCGTATCAGTATAAGAGTACCATTGTGGCAGCACTACTCACATCAAGATGTATAACTATGTTCCCACAGCACCAAAATAATAGCAATATCACTAGCCCTTGTGGTCAATTGGAATGCCACTTTACGTATAATGTACTATATCATAAGGCTATATTAAATCGTGTTGCCAACACAAATGCTAGATCCAAGATCAGATAGTAAATTGACCTTTATTATTGGAAATATAAGTGTGCAAGTGTAGCAGCACCGACCACACCAAAATACGTGATTGTATAGTCGCCAGGGGTCGCGTAGCTAATAGCACAAAACTATTATCTAAAACTGTGATCCTATAACTAGCTGAAATGGATGCACTGTAAGTGCACTTATCTTTAGGCTGTATTAAATCATATTGCCAGCATAATTGCTAAATCCAAAATCCTATAATAAATATACCCCTATTATTGAGGATACATGTATATAGGTGTGGCAGCACTAATCACATCCAGATACGTAGCTGTATAGTTACAGCACAAACCCAATGTCTATTCCCATAGTCCTATGGTTAGCTGGAATAGACACACTGTTTGTATCAATGATATTATTTGATACACATGTAGCATTCTACTATGTAGCAATAGTTTTCAGCACATGGCTGCATGGTTATGTCGGTACATAGTATCTATGCTGCTACGTGCATCATAACTCTAGGCTAGATTGACTAACATATTGTAAAAAGGGTTTACATTACCCTCTTAGAAGCCTGCTATTCAATCACATAAGCAGTAACGGAGGTATCCGTTATATGGTGCTCGATTAGTATGACAAGCCCAAGTGGCATCCACAGTATATAAAAATGTTATGTACACATTTCTAACATAGAGCGCATTGTTTGCACAGACATTTATTTAACAATTTTTTGGAGATTCAGACATCAAGCGATCACGTCAACGCGCGTTTCACTAACATAGCTTTAACAAGGCAACCGGATTTCAGGAAGTTGAAGTGTATTTAAGGACACAGCAGCCAATTGTAAAGCGTCACGTCATAAGGAGGCATATCACTTCCCTTTACCAATCTATGGACGTAGAGTCATCTACTATTATATTCATTCATAGATCCCAGAATAACATAATTCAAATAGCGTCATGTATATTATATCTTGCTGTTGGTTTATCATAAAGTATATATCCATTGGGAAACTTAATAACACCCAGATATTATTTATTTCTAATTGAAAAGAAAGGAACAGAAAGCATTTAGTCACACAATAATTGCCAAATATGTCTCTAATGTACCACAAAATATATACATATATATATATAGACACGCATGACTACCTCATATAGTAAGCCATATTAACCATAATACATACATTTAAAATGTTATATAGATAAAATGACCAGTAACTAATTAACCATATACTTAAACTCAACGTACTAATATGTATATTATAGTGAACAGTAAATAATTATGTGAAATATAATACAAATATATATATTACAACCTCAGTGTACAAAGATTATATCATAAAGTGATTACAGTGAAATTAAAGTGTATGTGTACATATCAAAAACCAATAATAAAATTAAAAAAATAATTAGATTAAATTACATGTATTATTATTGTCATAACAGAAAATTGTGTATATGTGTGTAAATAAGGTAATTTGTTAAAATAAAACCTCAATTAAACTAACAATAAATATACTAATAATATCCCATGAAAAGTAAAAATAAATAAAAATAAAATAAATAAAAAATGAAAATAAAAAATATGTAATTAATTGAAATTAAAATGAAACTATATTCTTACAAAATATTGGTGATATAACACTGCTTGTGTAAAAATTGATAATCATAAAATAAATGAAAAATGTTTTAAGTGAAATATATTGTATAAACAAACATTAAAAATAATAAATCTTATATAGTGCATAAAACCTTAATGTGCATAATAATTGATTTACTATGTGCATAATAATTGATTTACTATTATCTATCATATATATATATATATGCATGTTAATATATGCGTAAACATAAATCCTATCATCCTCCGACACTTGTACGTTAAATCATGAAACATATGTCGGATCATACAGACATATAAATATATGTGTGTTCATCCATAACGTATATCAAAACTTTATGAAATAATCTAAAAGTAAGTTGGAAAGGAACAGCTATACTAATAGTAGCAAAAATATAAAATAAAAAATATTTAATTAATTGAAATTAAAATGAAACTATATTCTTACAAAATATTGGTGATATAAGACTGCTTGTGTAAAAATTGATAATCAAAAACTAAATGTTTTAAGTGAAATATATTGTATAAACAAACATTAAAAATAATAAATGTTATAGTGCATATAACCTTAATGTGCATAATAATTAATTTTATATTATCTATCATATATATATATATATATATATGCATTTTAATATATGCGTAAACATAAATCCTATCATCCTCCGACACTTGTATGTTAAATCTTATATATGGGCATGAAACATATGTCGGATCATACAGACTTATAAATATATGTGTGTTCATCCATAACGCATATCAAAACTTTATGAAATAATCTAAAAGTAAGTTGGAAAGGAACAGCTATACTAATAGTAGCAAAAAATTCCCAATTTCTGGCTAATCACATAAAAAAGGGGACCTAGAAGATTGAGAATAAACAAGAAAGAAAGTGGATCAATAATGGGAAAATCGTCATCAAGAAAATAAATATGATGATATGTGATGATAATAAGGAAGGGAGATCTAAACACACCTATAATCACAGTCTAATTAAGGGAATAGCTGTAATATGAAAGAGATCTAACCCTAATATAATCTCATAAAAAAGGTATGTAGCTATTACTGTCATTGAGTCCCTTTGGTTTCATACTTCCCATCAAGAATATCAGCCTAGTCTCTCTTTTAAGAAGTTCCAGATCGAGGTTGCTTCTTCTGATCCCCAAATTGATCTTTTCTAATGCAAAGGCTTTTAGGCCTCTCGGACATCCATTATGATTTAGCAGAAAGTGTCTGGCTACTGGGGTTAGATTTTTAAATTTAGCTAGCTCAAGGGAAGCATTTTTAATAGATCTCACGTATTCCAGTAGGCATATTTTAAGAGGTTTTATTGTCTTGCCTACATAAATTTTGCCACAAGGACATTGTAAGTGGTAAATAACTCCTGAAGTAGTACAATTAATGTAGTCTTGAATGAACCAGATTCTAGAAAATTTGTCAGTAAAAGATAATGTTGGGATCATAAATATACATGCCTTACATGAACCACACTTGTATGAGCCTTTCTTCTGATATTGTATTCTCCTATTTGATTCTAAATGGCTCCCTACAAGGTGGTCTCTGAGATTCTTAGATCTCCTCCAACTCATTCTAATATGGTCTGGGAGGATCTGGGCCAGGTCATCATCTGTCTGTAAGATGTGCCAATGTTTTTGTAGGGTTTGTTGTAAAATGTTCCATTCCCTACAAAACGTACCCACAAACCTAATGTTATTATCTATTTTATGGTATTTTGGCCTCTTGTTAAGGAAAAGAAGTGATTCCCTTGTCTGATGGTTCGTATCACGAAATACTCTTTTGATCAGTCTTTTACTGTATCCTCTTGATTGAAGTCTCTCTGAGAGCTTTCTGTCTTTCTTGATAAGTCTTTACGTCTGAGCAATTCCTCTTTGTTCTTAACATTTCCCCTTTAGGGACTCATTTAATTTTTTAATTGTTGCTGGTAGGTGAGAACTGCTGGCGTGTAGGATACTGTTAGTGGCCATGCTTTTACGGTAAAGATCCGTGGATAAATTCCCATTATCCTGAATAGTGATTGTAATGTCCAGGAAATTGATCTTCTCATGGCTCACTTCAGTGGTCAGTCGAAGATTAAGATGGTTGATATTGAGTTTACAGATAAATTCCTCAAACATTTCAATAGCACCTTCCCAGATCACCAATATATCGTCTATATAATGGAGCCACATAACTATGTGCTCCGTATATAGTTCTTTGGTTTCATTGAAGACCATCTCCTTCTCCCACCACCCCAGGTAAAGGTTTGCATATGTCGGGGGCACAAGTTGTCCCCATTGCAGTACCCCTTACCTGGAGGAAGAAGGATTCATTGCACACAAAAAAAATTTTTGTTAGAATAAATCTCAAGAGTTTAATAATGAAGTTGTTCAACTCTTGTGTGATGTCCATATCCATAAAGTATTTGGCTGCTGCTATACCAACTTCATGGCTAATGCTTGTGTACAAGCTTTCCATATCACCACTTGCTAAACACATCTCAGAATTAAGGGTGATATCTTGTATTTTTGTCAAAACATCTAAGGTGTCCCTTACATAAGATGGTAATGATATTATGTGTTTTCTTAGGTGGTGATCAACAAAAATACTTGCTTTTCGGTCAAACTACCTATACCTGAGACGATGGGTCTTCCTGGTGGTTTCCTCTCGTTCTTATGAATTTTAGGGAGAAGGTATAGAGTGGCAATTTTTGGATCTTTTACCTTCAAAAATTTAAAGTCGGTTTTAGCAATACTACCATTAGAAAAAGCTTCCTGTATAAGATTGTTATATATTTCCAGGAAATTCCGAGTTGGATAAAAATTAGACATTTATAACATTTAACGTCTTGCAATTGTCTTTCCAGTTCCTCGATATATAAGACTCTGGTCCACAAGACCACATAACTCCCCTTATCAGAGGGCTTGATAACAACATCTTCCCATTTATGCATATCGCTTAGTGCTCTTCTTTCGCCTTTAGTGAGATTGTTTTTTTGGGCAGAGCCCATCCTCAAGTTGGTAAGTGAGTCAAGGTCTCTTGATACTAAATCCAGGAATATTTTGGCAGGTGGACTGATCGAAAAATCCAGACAAAATGTGGATTTCTTTTTCAATTTGGTATGTTGTTCTTTATCACACAAATCATTTTCCAAAGCTAGATCTTCTAATATAGTTACTACCGGAAGGTAGTTGATGTGAGTAGTGCTGCCACAATGGTACTCTTATACTGATACAATAAGGGAAATTAATTTCCATCATAAATAGCATGCAGTATCAGTATTTAATAAAACACAGACCTCTATCCTAAACTTTATAGGAAATTGAGTGATTATTCCAATACGATATAGAGCCCATAGTCTGCTAATATATATCAAGCAGTTTAACAGTTATTATTTCATGGAAGATTCCATTAAGAGGCATCGAGCGTGATTTTATATTACACTTATTTCTTATCTTTTTCACCCAATTGTAGTGTCTATCTTTTATATTTCGCTATGTGTCTTGATTTGTGACATTTTAACCAATGAAATAAAGGTTATATTTTATTTTATATATTTACTTTAGTGCGCCACATATAGACCTTTCTTCTCTTTTGTGCTTGTTAATTTTTGGGTAGACAATGGAAGTTAGACAGGTAATAGGTCGACAGGGTCTGAAGGTTGACAGGGTCTAAAGGTCGACAGTAAAGGTCGACTAGTAAGAAAGTCGACAGGTACAGAAGGTCGACAGGGTTGTTAGATCAACACACAAATGGTCGACACACAATTGGACAACGCATGTTTTTGTTTTTTAAGGTTAGGGTTAGGCACTTACCAGATGGTTAGGGTTAGGCACTTACTCCGATGGTTAGGCTCTTACCCCGATGGTTAGGGTTAGGCACCAGGAGGGAGGGTTAGGCACTTACCGGAGGATTAAGGTTAGGCACTAGAAGGGACGGTTATGGTCAGGCACCTACTCTGACAGTTAGGGTTAGGCACCAGGAGGAATGGTTACGGTTAGGCACTAAGGGGAGGGTTAGGGTGAAGATTAGGGCTAGAAAAAAAACACGTTTTGACCATTTCTGTGCTGACCATTTGTGTGTTGACCTAATGACACTGTCGACCTTCTTCCTAGTCGACCTTTAGTGTGTTGACCTTCAGACCCTGTCAACCTTCAGATCCTGTCGACCTATTGCCTGTCTAACTTCAATTATCTACCCAAACATTGTCTATCTTTTTACTGTAGACCTAATGATCCACACCCACTTGCAGGCTGTGGTACATTTGTTAAGCTGATTGTATGCAGTATGGGAACTGCAGGACAGGCAAGTATCAGAGAACATCAGTGGATGGTTCCAAGATGGTAGACAGCGTTGACACTGCAATGCTTGCAGGTGCTGGAGACACAGAGGCAGGTGCATAGCGGGTCTGTGTGCATCATGAGAGCTGCAGGGCTGACAGGTACCAGAACACAGTGGCAGATGGAACTCAGCAGGACAGTGTGAATGCTGCAGTGCTAGCAGCAACAGATGGATAGCAGGTCTGTTACAGCATTGATGCTGTGATGCCGGCAGGTGAGAGATACTCAGCGAAGATGGTAAATAGCTGGAATCAACAAAGTAGCAATGAAGTCACAAAGAACACGAATACAGGCTACAAAGTGAACCTGGATCCTTGAACTATCCGGGGTAGAAACACATTGTTCAGGCAATGGGTTGCACACAGGAACTAGTTTAAATAGGTAGTGGTCTCTAGCAATTGGACTAGCAGACAGGTGAAGCAATTAATCTCAAAGAGATGTCCCTGTGATGTTTTGAGACAGCATTGAATGAATGTCTGATTTTAAAAGGAATACTAAGACCCCAATTTGTGACAGTACACACCCTTTCACGAGTGGCCACTGGACACTTAGGATGGAGATAAGCAGGATACTTGAAACGTCTTGATTAGATCTGGTGCATGAATATCAGAAGCTTTAATCCAAGATCTTTGCACTTGTCCGTAATCTTTCCAATACACTAAATAATGCAAGTTATTTTTTCTGAAGTGGGAATCAATAATCTCTTTTTCCTCATGCTTTTCACCCTGCTCAGTCTGGACAGCAGGAGAAATCGATCTTGGAGAATAAAATCGATTCAGAATCAAGGGCTTAAGCAGAGACACATGAAATGAAATTGGTATTCTGAGGTACAGTATGCAGGATTGATAACTTGAATGATAGGAAATGGACCACTGAATCAAGGTGCAAATTTCATGGTGAGTACTCTTAGACAAAGGTTATGAGTGGATAATGGCAGTCTGGGATGCAGACCAAAAGCTGTATAGAATGAAGTAGAAGATAAGGATTTGCGATAATGTTGATTATGTGCAAATTTAATTGGACCCAGTCATCCTGAGAAGAGCAATGAACATTTGAAGAAAAGTCTGTAAATCCTGATTAATTCTCTCAGTTTGTCCATTACAGGTGGTACGCAGATAAGAAGTTGATTTTGACTAGCAGACTTTGATATAATGAATGGAAGAACTTGGCCACAAATTGAACACTTCTAACCAACACGATATCCTCAGGACATCCATGCAATCTGAAAATTTCTTTGATGAATATTTGTGCAAGAACTGGAGTGGATGGAAGACCATGAAGAGGGATGAAATGTGCCATTTTTGAAAATCTATCTACCACTTTCCAAATAGTAGTGAAACCATCAGAGTTGGGTAAATCAGTGATAAAAGCGACAGAGATGTGAGTCTGTGGTTTGTGTGGTACTGGCAGAATCAGAAGTTCTCCAGCTGAACCCAGTGTAGAACTTTTGTGTTGCAGATTGATTAAGCGGACACACATTGTTGAACATCTTGAAGAAGTGAGGGCCACCAATAACTTTTGGAAATAAAAGCATAGGTTTTACATGCCCCAGCATGTCCAGCAAATTTCGAACAATGAGCCCACTGTAACAACTTTTTTTGCAAATTCTCAGCCACAATAGTTTCACCTAAAGGAGGAGCGTTCTCTGATTTATCGACTGCAATGCTCATAGGGTTGAGCGTGTGGTTCTGTTGGTTCAGAAGTTTCTTCATCCATCAAGGACCGTGATAGAGCAGTGGCCTTACAGTTCTTATTTCCTTGGCGGAATGTGACTCGTAAGTCAAAACCAGAAAAATCAATGCCCATCTGGCCTGTCGAGGATTCATACATTGCACTGACTTCAAATACAATAGATTTTTGTGATTAATAAGAACAGTCACTGGTTACCGAGCTACTTATAGAAGTTGTCGTCACTCTTCCATGGCTAATTTTATGGCAAGCAGTTCTTGGCCACTGATAGCATAGTTTCTTTCAGCAGGTAGGAACTTGCAAGAAAAAAATCCACACGGATGCCATAAATCATCAGAGGATTTTTGTGAGAGACTGCTCCCACTCCCACAGAGGGTGCGTATACTTTGAGAAGAAAAGGACTGTTAATCTCAGGCTATTTCAGGATAGGAGCTGAAATAAAGGCTTGTTTCAACTTTTGGAAGGCCAATTGAGCCTCTTCAGGCCATTTAGCATGTTTGGCCCCTTTGTGGATAATGCTGTGATGGGTGTAAAAAAAACGTGGAGTAGCCGTGAATACATTTTTGGTAGTAGTTAGCAAAATCCCCAAAAAAATGTTTTATTGCTCATAAACTAGATGGCTGTGGCCAATTCATAATGGCTTTTCCCAGGATCCATGGCCAGACCAGTACCACAAATAATACGGTATATCCCAGGAGTGGAATGGATGTAGTTTCAAAGGTGCATTTATCCATTTTGCAATACAATTGATTCTGACGGAGTCTCTGAATTACTTTCTTCACATGGCAACAATGAATTTGAAGGTCAGAAGAAAAAAATAATATATTGTCCAGATATACTACAGTTTTGTACAAAAAAAATCACAAAAAATGTAATTCAGTTCTGAAAAACTACAGGTGCATTACTTAGACCGAATAGCATCACAAGACACTCATAATGACCATCCCTGACATTGAATTAAGTCTTCCATTTGTCACCTTCTCCGATATGTATCAGATTGTATGCTCCCCGGAGATCCAATTTGGTAAAAGTTGTGGCTCCTTTGACTCTATCAAATAATTATGTTATAAGTGGCAAGGGGTAACTGTTTTTCACAGTTATCTAGTTGAGACCTCGATAATCAAAGCATATATGTAGTCCATCTTTTTTTTTTATAAAAATCTGAAAGTCTGCAGTTAAATCACATCTTGTTTGTTTCATTTCAAAATCATTGTGGTGGTGAATAGAGGCCAAAATATGAAAATTCTGTCAATGTCCCAATATTTATGGACCTGACTCTATGTATATCAAGCTAGCTTAAGGTACTCACTCAGTATTATTAAATGGGGAGAGTTAATATATAAATATATATATGTGTTATTCTCCCATTACCTTTGCAAAGTTATAATCTAGGGTTCCTCTATGGGGTATTTTCATTTGACTAGCTTTGTTTAATGTTTACTAGCTGTGCTGTTTTTGCTATGCAGACTTTCAAGTTTCAGGTACTGTTATTAATCTTGTAGTTTTGTGGGTTTAGCGGCTCCACTTTTATTTTGTTTATTGAGTGTATGACATTGTGACAGTATATTTCTGGTAATGGCTATAGTGCGATTTTAACTCCTAATGAGGTTCTGAATGATTACTATGCACTATGCCTCACTGTTAGTAACGATATTGTTTTCCTTCTATACTTATGTCATTCACTTATATTTGTTTTTAGTTATTGACACACTGCATAGGTGGTCTTTGACGCAGGCCACATTCCACCATGTTTTTGGTTTTACGGCAAACTTTGTAGCCCTAACCTTTCGGGCTATCTCAGTTTTCCCAATGTTTTCCCCTTTTTATTATTTATAATTTTATTGCTCTCCCTGATGTCTCTTCTTTTTTGTTTTATTTTCTTTATGGGTGCCATTGTCCACTCCACTAGTTTTTTGCTAGATACTCTGGGAACTTACGCCAAATTTAACATTCTCTTGTATAAAATATGGTTCAATTCTTTTCCTTAAATGTCCATGGATTAAACTCCCCTAACACACTTAGGCTAGCCTTGTTCACTTTTCATAGACACAGAGCAAAAGTCGTAGCTTTGCAAGAGACCCATTTTTCATCCTCATCCCCTCAGCTATTGAGATATGAGATATAATATTGCATACTACGCTAATGGCCCACTTAAGAGGAATATCGTGGCAATAGTGTTCCATAAGTCAGTGTCCTTTACTCTAACTAATAAGCTGGAAGACAAAAATGGCCAATATTTAATATTAGTGGGTCAGATGGATGGTAAAGAGGTCATGCTGATCTCCCTCTATGCCCTTAATACACACCAAATTCCATTCCTTAGATGAGTATTTTAGACTGTCCACCAAATCAGACATGGTCACATGATTATACTGGGTGATTTTAATCTAGTCCCTGATGTTTGGTTAGATAAGTCATCATCTCATGCTTCTGGAGCAAGAATCGGCAATACTGATACATCAGCCTTATTGCGGAAACTCATGGTGGAATCTGACTTATATGACATCTGGCGAGTTTATTCTCCAACTGTGAAAGACTATACGTTTTTCTCACATGTACACAATATATACTCTCGTATTGATCTGATTTTACTGGATAAACACTCGCTCCAACATACTCGCCAATCTAAAATCATAATATGGTCTGACCACGTTTCTGTAACATGGTCTTGGGATGGCCATAATACTAGAATCCCACCTAGACATTGACGCCTTCCTGAGCATTTACTATCTTCCCCCGAAGCTGCTAAACCTCTAGCGAAAGTCTTGGAGTCATATCTGGCAACTAAGAACCCACAAGACACGTCAATCCCAACACACTGGTTTGCCCTCAAGGCTGTTCTTCGAGGAGTGGCCATTCAAACAAGCTCTCGTTTTAAGAGACAACACTTGCTCAGACAATCTGAACTAGAATTGCACTTAGCACAGGTTGAGTCCCTAAATAGAGCTCATCCTTCTCACCTCCTCAAAAGGGAGTTGGTTTCTATCCGAAACCAGCTTCAGAAGCTTTTTTTAGCTCGTATGAAATCTGCTCTAACTAAACTTCAACAAAAATTCTCTAAGTCAGGGAATAAGGTAGGCAAGTTCCTAGCACGTAAATTGCGTAAACGTCAGGGCAGAAATAGAATTTAATATCTTATTACACCCAATAATAAGAGATTGCTAAATCCTGCTGAGATCGCCAATGCCTTTGCTAAATATTATGCTGGACTATACAACCTTCATACTGACAGTACTACGACACAGCCATCTGATGCTTCTATTTCTTCATTTCTACATAACCTTAGTTTTCCTCAGTTGAGGGAGGAGGCCTTGGCCGCTTTAAACACTCCTTGGACTGAACAAGTAACTCTGACTGTTATTAAAGCACTGCCCACGGAGAAGTCTCCTGGTCCGGACGGGTTTACCAACTCATTCTTTAAGCATTTTGCGTGCTCTATCTCCCCCTTACTTACTTCTTTATTTAATTTTGTTTTAGGTCAGGGAAGTTTTCCAGCAGAGATGCTGGAAGCTCAAATTTTTACTCTACCTAAACCAGGAAAACCTCCCACTACTTGCCCGAATTTCCACCCAATAGCCTTACTTAATTCTGATATTAAAATGTATGCCAAAATGTTAGCCACACGTTTATCCCCTTTAATTCCCCATTTGATCCATCCGGACCAGGTGGGCTTCATCGGCGGCAGGCAAGCATCAGACAATACACGCAGAGTCTTTGATCTGGCAGAACTGATATTGAGGCGACGGAAGGAGTTCATCCATCTATCACTAGATGCTGAGAAGGCGTTTGATCGCCTTCATTGGCAGTTTCTCTATGAATCACTATTGCATTTTGGTTTTCAGGCGGTTGTCTTGCAGTCTATCAAGGCTCTATATAGCAACCCTACTGCTAGGGTTTATAGCAACGGTTTTTTATCATCTCCGATGGTACAAGACAGGGATGCCCCTTTCCCCACTGATGTACATATTGGCTATCGAACCACTTGCTTCAGCAATTAGAAATTCTCCATCATTTCCGGGAGTGAAACTTGGCCTGACTTCCCACAAATTATGTTTGTTTGCAGACGATATTCTTTTGTTTGCAACCAACCTGGTTTATTCATCGCCCACCCTCCATGGACTGCTAGACAAATATAGTACAGCTTCTCTGTATAAGCTCAACACCACCAAGACTGAGGCTCTGCCTTTTAACATTTCTGATCTGGTTCTGTCAATGTGGTAACACTCTCTTGAGACAGGATTTAACACAGTTGGGACCCCAGAACAGAATATGTGGAGATGACCAGTCCATGTGTGGGTTATGATAATGTACCATGGATAACCTAGAACAATTGGACTAGTAGATTCAGGAATCACGAGGAAGGATATAGTCTCTGAAAGTTAAACTCCAACTAAAACGGCTACAAGAACAGTACAGTATTTAATATGGCCTCCAGGAATCCAGCTACCATGTACAGCCATGAGAGAAACATTCCTGTAAAGGTATAGAAAGTTCTTTAGCCAGTTCAGCGGACATACATTTTTCGGCAGATCCGGAATCCACCAAGGATGTGATGAAATGAGATGAGAACCTTGTGGGTATCTCACTTGAACAGACATAGCACACTCTTTGTTTATTGGAGAGCGAAGAGACACACTTGGATTAATCCCTGCATCATTATCTAGGAGGGGAGTTTCCTGATTTATGGGAGTAATCCTTCAATGAATGATCAGAAGCTGCAAAATAAAGACATAATTTCTCCTTAATAGGTCATTCACATTCTTTAGCAGGAAGATGAGCTATGCCAAATTGCTTGAGTACATCTACAGGAGGTGATGTCATTTTCTTTTGAGAAATGGAATGAACCTTAGGGCTTTCTGCTTGATTTTTCTCCAACTGTCTCTCTCTAAATCGGATATCCACATGATAACAAATGGTAAAATAAATTGTCCAGGTTAGTGGGTAATTCTCTGGATGCAAGTTCATCCTTATCTCGATCAGATAGGCCTTGCCAGAAAACTGCTAACAAAGCTTCATTAATCCAAGATAGTTCTGAGGATAATGTCCTGAAAGGAATTGCATATTGCCCCACAGTTAGATGGCCTTGTCTCAGATGCAAGATGCTGCTGAAGAACTGCCTGGTTCTTCAAATATCTTATGGAATGTAGATAGGAATACATAAATGTCCACTCGTAAAGAATCTGACCTCTCCCACAATGGTGAAGCCCAAAATAAGGCCTGACCTAAAAGGAGGGAAATGATGTACACAGTCTTACATACTTCAGTGGGGAAATTCATAGGTTATAATTCGAAATGGATAGTGCATTGGTTGAGAAGCCCCCGACAATTCTCAATCTCAGGTTATCTACTCCCAATAAACACGATGCTTTCGATTTAAAATCGATCAAAATCAATTAACATCGATGTTGTGTTTCTGGAATATTACATTTACCAATAGACAATATTTTATTAGTTTTTGTACTGTATTATTAAATGTGTAATTTAGTCCCCAAATCACAACATCGTTTAAATTTATTAAAATCAACCTTTAGTAAATATACCCCTTAGACTAGTGGTGGGCAATAAGCGATTCCCCCAGCTGTTGTAAAACTACACATCCCAGCATGCCCTGCCACAGTTTTGCTACTTGGCCATGCTAAAATATGCAGGGCATGCTGGGATTTGTAGTTCAACAGCAGCTGTATAGGAATAATAGGGTAGTTTGCTACATTAAATAAAAGGACCTCATTTTATTTGACACAATATTGGATAGATATATGCTTTAGATACCTCCCATTTGTGGATATTTTTGGTGTACTGTTTTAATAATTGCCTGTATTGCCTGGTGATCACCAGACAATAACTACTGTCAAAACCGGATAATTGGCGAAGACAGAATCTGTTTGCAATCAGACGCACAATGCAATTCAGTGCTGTTTTCCCCGCATACATACATTTAAAAGCAATGGTCCCATAACGCAAAAAGGATAATTATTACTTGGTTTAAACGCAATGTCAGTATATAAAGAAATGAATGTTTGTTCTGTAACTATGGCTTAGTAAATGACAATTGGACTGTGCGTGGAACCGTACTGATCGACTTTGTTTCCACAGCGCTCCGGTGACATCAATATGAAGATCGCAACATGCATTCTCAACTTATGGACCGTAGAGAGTTAAAACACCAAAATGTACCTTGTAAAATGTTAGCAGTTTAGTTATGCATGCAGGGGGGGAATAAGGAGACAACAAGCTTTTGGAGGCTGATCTGTGTCCATTTGAAGTGACCTGTTTAGCATTTGTATCACACTGTTGGGATAGGAGTTTCACAGGTGGGGGGAGGAGTATGGCATTCTGAGGACACAAAGGCCGGCACACACACACACACTGGCAGATCTTTGGAGGAGAGAGAGGTTTCCTCTCTCACAAGACAACAGAATATGGATCTCAGTTCCCCTGGGTTATAGCTGAGTATAAAATGTGCAATATTTAGCCTATTTGGGTGTCTGTAGCTATGTTGGGTGTTAATCTGTTATTAGCTTAGCATGGTGTGTGGTTTGTAGTTTTCTAAGGATATTCATGGGTCTGTGTTGGCATGCAGTGGATGATGTATTGTCTGGTCTGTGCTTTTCATCTGCACTGTAGGGTACAGTGGTCTGTTGTCAGCATGCAGGAAAGGGATTGATTGTGGAATTGTTGTGATATTTGTGAATGATTGATGCTGGTTGATTGAGATCCTCTGATGTGTTCTGTGTTGGGGCCCTGCCATGTGTTCTGTGTTGGGGCCTTGCCATGTGTTCTGTGTTTGCCTTCCCATTTGTGAATGATTGATGCTGGTTGGAGAGATGAGCTTTGTGTGTGCTGTATACTCATGAATGTGATCATAGGGTGGTGTCAGTGTTGTATCGTGGAGGTTGAATTGATGGCAGCTTTGAATGGTCGTGGGTGGTTGCCGTGTGGTGTTGTGTGAGTCAGATGGGTATGTTGTCTGCAGTTTGTTGGAGATGGCTTGCCTCCATGTGGGGTGAACAAGGGAAATTGTGATTCTGCCCAGTTGTGGTGTTGTGTGGGTCAGATGGGTATATTGTCTTTGTTGTGATTGTAGTCATTGATGGATGATTTGCGGAGTTGCAGCTTGGTGCAGGATGGAGTTTGCCTAGGGATCATGAGGCTTGCAAACAAAGGAAAAACATGTGCTTCGGCCCTTCCCCCTCCCCACGGTCTAGTGACTACTGGATGAGGTCTGTAGTAGGATGGAATCAGCTTGTGTGGTACATGTTGGAATATTAAATGGTGCAGTGTTTGCCTGATGTATTGGCATATGATATCCAGCGTGCATATTTAATTAACTATGGCATTATGGGAGATTTCAATGAGGTAGCTTCATAATGGAGTTTGTTTGTAGACCATGCGGTTTGAACAATAGGGCAGGAAGCATTCCCAAACCCTCCCCCCACACACACTCCATCACCAGCCATCTTGAACATGTGCTCTCAGCAGACATTGATATATCTCTCATTGTATAAAAATGTGTCTCTCTTTCTCTCTCTCTCTCTCTCTCTCTCTCTGTCTCATATTGCTCATTGTATTTTGATCTTTAATAACCGTTTCATGTATTATAACTGTACCTTATGACCTAATGTTTGTACAATTTATTTGCGCTCATTATTAGATCATAGCGTTGTAACATCTGTACTTTTACCTGAATAATAATCTTTAGCGCTTCGGACCGCTATTCAACTGTCTCGGTATTTCATTAATGGTATAATCAAAATAGCGACATCTTGTGGTTTTAGAAGGTATAGGCAGGGTTTTGTCTTAGAGGTTTTTAGGCAGGGTTTTGTCTTAGAGGTTCTAGGCAGGTGAATCTTAGAGGTTTATAGGAAGGAATATATTAAAAGGTATATTTACAAATTTAACACTACTAAGGGGCACATTTTGAAAAAGGGGACTCCCTTAATTTAAATGAGAGAGCCTTAACATGTGTATGGACCAGTATAGGAGAAACAAGGCAAAATGTCCATTCCACCCATCTGTGGCGTGATATTGTCTGACAATAGCTACTGAGGGGCTGCATCATTTGAAAGAGGCAATTTTCTGCTTTCTAATGTGGATCCCTCTATAGGTGCAGGTGTCATTGTGGGGGTAACACTGCACGTAGCCCCCCCCCTCCTTATACAACATGGAAAACTTATAACATTGTCTGCTGATCACAGATTTCTGCAATAATTTAGTATCCTCCTGATGTGTTAAGATTGTACATTTATTCCTTAGGGAATGTTATATTGGCAAAAGTATTAAGCTCTGAAAGCTTAGCTTTTTGGATCTTGAGTCTCAATAGCTATCATTAGCAACAGCAATCTTTAGATGGCATTAGTATATGTAGCCTATATGCTACAACAACACATTTTTTTTATGGAGCCTGTGTGCCTGCAAAACTTCCTTAATACACTGCGGCAATAAGAAATTATACTTATTGGGGCTAAAATGTGGGGCTTAATAAATATATCTCTTAGTAAGCTTTGCAGTTTTACAATTTCCAGTATGCATTTGCCTAGTGGTGACAGTTTTCTATTGGTATCTACAGAATACATTTCATCCTGAAAATAAACAAAAATGACGCTCATATGAATAATTTATAAAAAATAAAAAAAGTATTATACAGTATGTTTTGCAATTCCTGCACCTAAGGACTACATTTAGGTAACTTAATGTGAACCTTATGGGTTGAACTTTATTTAGCAGACTGTGGAGACTGTTTATCTGTTATAATGTTTTATTATATTAATACTTTGTGTTCAAGTACAACATTAGAAGTTGTTTGAGTTTCCTTTGAGAACAGTACATCCATATATGACTGAAGAAAAAGATACATCAGTGAATTAAACTAGCTTATTATTATTTACTATCTTCTCATGCTACCCAGAAGTACATTGCATCTAAATGTGTTCAAAACACATTACAAAACAAAATAATAATAATACATAAAAGCGATTTAAAAAATATTCCTTAGCAAATTCAAATTTATCTGATTATTTGAAGACTACGATTAACACGCTAAGGGTGTTTATAAACCTGTTAAAAAACAAAACTTACTTTTTAACCAGTGATGTGAGATAGAAGAAGCCATGTATTCTGTGTGATTTGAATCTTTGTACAGCTAACATGTGAGGTGCCAATGGAGCTAAATTACACAACATTTAACAGTACTAGTGAAGTGGAGGCACACCTTACACATCCAAATGAGCTTCTGTAAGGTAAAGGCCCCCTTACATCAGCGATGTTTTGCACCAATTCACCATTCCTCAGATGCTAGGGTCGGGGCATTGGTGAAATCCAACATGCTTGATTTGCTGATCCCCACCCAAATATGATCAGGATCAGCAAATCGGGGATATTCAACATGAAGAATGTTGCAGATTCCCTAATGGATTGGTTATCATCAATGACTGCTGGTCAGCATTTCGGACTGGTGGATTAGCAGTTCCAGTCCGATTGGTGGAACAGTGATACGGCCACCTGATGTATGGGGCCCATTAGTCATCCACAGGCATTTACACATTGCAACTGTTGTGCATTTTTTTATACAAGTCCAAAGCACAATCCTGTATGTTTAAACTGAATCCATTCTATTTAAAGTATTACCATTCATTTACTTTGACACATGCTGCAGCATATGATTACATTGTGACACTTTTATTTGGATGGCGTTTGTTTCATTTCAGTTTACTGAAAGCATTGGTGTCTATGAGAAGACATTGTGCTCACTAGGGTTAAACAGATAAACCAACATTATGCTGAAAACATTCTATTTATTTCATATTACACATTCATTCCTATAGCCGTTTACTTACAATTGGATTGTGCACTACATAGAGAATCCCAATTTGAATGCATGGACTATAGTAATGTATTTATGGGTCCTTAACAGTGAATGAGACATCTCAGTTGATGTTATCAAAGTAGGGGAGCCCTGGGACTCCCCTTCACCGTCAACCAATCACATGGTGGCTACCATGGGAAACTTCTTGTGATTGACAGACAGGCTATGGGGATCAATTGAGCTCACTCTCATTCTGCAGCAGAGTTCTAAGATGAAGTCAAAAACATATAGTGGTGAAACGTGTTAGTTCTTTAACCTATTGATGTTAATAATATAAATAGATTTTATGAAAATTAACACAGGGCTGAGATTTTTCTCTCCAAGCCATATTTTCTAAGCAAAGAACATGTTACTGGCTCAGCACAGAGCTCAATGGAAAAATCATCATAGCTCACACTTGTAGGCATTTCTGTGCTATCTGAAATGGTATACTGTGACTTCTATTTGCATAAAGAACATTACATTGTTGCAATACTGAGCAGAGCTGACAGTATGCCCCAAACTCTTCTATATAATAGCTGAAATTTGGAAGTGCAGCACCCTAAAGATTGATAAGGGAGGCAACCCCATTTAATTACCTATTCTCTATTACCAGTGCTTACATCAACAAATTGGAAAATATTATTAGGCCTTAAATGCAGGAATGTTTATCGCAATTAATAAGATATGTATTGGATTTGAATATATCAAGAGTAGAGACTTCTTTTGAATGTAGTTGAGACAACAATAGTTACTAATTAAAAGCTTCATAGTAATTAGTTTTTAAATGCTACCTATCCTAGTAATCTCTGTATTGTGAATGTTAGTTATGATGGTTAAATTACATATTGAGAATGTTGCACAAAATGTATTAACTAAACCTACAGTATAATACCTCTCATCAACATTATTAATTTTCTTTTTTTTTATTGTCTTAAGCATAATGTGTTATTATACTGTACAATATTTTTGTATTCTATTAATTTGTTTGCTATGTAGTCCCATTTACAGGGGAAGCAATCAGGAAGCCGACTGCCTATATACCGGCAGCCGGCTTCCAAACGGTCTTATCCCGGCAAGGGTGAAATGCCGGGCGTCTAGATGTAGACGCCCGCATTTCCCCGACGCCGGGAGACCGGCACCCGGCATCACGATCGTAGTGATGCGGGGCGCCGTGAGCGGACAGCCGCGGGGGGGAAGGTAATGTTTACGGCTCCCGAGGGGGACTTAGGGTTAGGCACCCCCCGGGGAGGGTTAGGGTTAGGCTAGGGGGAGGGAGGGTTAGGGTTAGGCACCCCCGGGGGGGACTTAGGGTTAGGCACCCCCCCGGGGGACTTAGGTTTAGGTAGCGGGGAAGGGGGTGGGTAGGGTTAGGCACTTAGAGGGGGGATTAGGGCTAGGCACTTGGGGGGGAAGTTAGGGTTAGGCACCCCTAAGGAGGGTTAGGGTTAGGGGGGTTAGGTTAGTGGATACTTACCTATCCACGATTGGGATTTCCAGCGCTGTCGGGCTTCCGCTGCGTCGCACTCTGCTCCTGTCGGCCTGCCGCTGATGGGAATCGAATGCGGCCGGCGGTATTTCATACCCATTCCATTTACAGTGCTGGCTAAGCAGCAGGGACTAGCAGAAAATGGCTGACCCCATAACAGGGTACACAAAGCTGGCACTGACCAATTGGGATCCAGGTCTCCCTTCCCAGGAACCTCAAGGGCTGGAAAGGTGTAGGGCTTATGGAAGAAGCCTGTGAATTGGCAGAGGAGAGCCATCCCTAGGGAGTACAAACAATCCCCTGAGGAGCAAAAAAAAACCACCTGCAGTGCAGTGTCTAAGGAAGGCAGGAAGGAGCCAGCCAGAGAGTGTGAGAAAGGACCTCTGAGGCAGCAACCTCCTTCTTAACCATACTAGTGCCACCCTCTTATTCCCCATATCTACAATAAATATGCCAGAGTAGCTTTTACAGTAAATATTTTGTGTGGAGACCCTTTTACTCATAGTTTGGGGTGAGTTAAGCAGGTCTCCTGAATCTCATGCTCTACCACCATTCTTACATAGACTTCTGGTCTGTTCAGTGCCAAATATACGTAAGCCAATTATATGTTATTGCTTGAAATCAGCCAATTGAATTATATTCTGTACTTCTAATACTATAATCCCGAAATTTACCACATCCAGTGCTGCTGTCTTTTTTAGATTTTATGGATGACAAAAGAAGATCTTATTTGTTTGGATTAAAAAAAAATCTGGAATGACTCTCCGTTTTGGATTAAAAATGTAAGACATTTTCTTTTAAGTAAAAAATGCAATTGCCAGGATCTGGCCTGGGATCGGCCTTTACTCACCGGTGAACTGATGTCTTTAGGCTCCGAGGCATTCAGACACCAGTGGTAGTGGTGGGTTATGGCTGAGGATTTTCTCTGGGGTCCTTTAGGACTTCCATATGTGCGTCCTGACCCCTGTGTTAGCAGGCATGGGCGCAGCCATGTTGGTTCATCTCACCCGATCTTGGATCTCATGATCCAAAGACCAGCTGCCTTGGGGTATTTGGGTCCGACTTCTGCAACAGGAAGTTACTGATCAACATCGCTGTATGACTACACATAGTCTTTCCCTGTGACAACCGTCTCATGTTCCAGAGGCCGTATTGCTTTCCTCAGTGTTCCTAGTTTCCTGTGTGTCTTCAATCACAACTCTGTGTATTCAGTCCCCATGTTCTGTACAAGTTCCTGGCTTCCTGTGTGTCTCCAGTCACACTTCTGTGTATTCAGTCCTCATGTTCTGTACAAGTTTATCCTGTGTGTCTCAAGTCGCCCCACTGTCTATCTTTTCCAGTCCTCTGCCGGTGCGTCAAGAGTTGTACATTTGTGTACAAAATACACACCACTGTATACACTTTCAAGTCATCTGCCAGTGCGTCCGGAGTCGCACTTTTGTGTACAAAATACACATCTTTGGGCACTATTCCAAGGTCATCTGCTGTGCGTCTGAAGTCACACCTTTGTGTACAAAACATACACCATAGTGTACGGAGTACACACCATTGTGCACTATATCCATGTGCTTCAGTACAAATTCATCCCGAGTGTCTCAAGTCGCACCTCTGTGTATCCAGTCTAAGAGTTCAATACAAGTTCACCCTGAGTGTCTCAAGACGCACCGCTGTGTACTTAGTTTCTGTGTTCAGTGCAAGTTCCGTCTACACCTCCAGTACTCCCCCAAGTGGCATCCTTGTGTACTTCATCTCTGTATACAGTACAACTTCTATCTACACCTCCAGTACGCCCCCCAAGTGGCATCCTTGTGTACTTCGTCCCTGTATACAGTACAAATTCCGTCTACACCTTCAGTGCACCCCCAAGTGGCATCCTTGTGTACTTTCCCTGGGTTCAGTGTAAGTCCCGTCTGCATCCCCAGTGACTCCTAAGTGGCATCTTCGTGTACTTTGTTCCTGTCTCAGTATTATTTCATCCATGCACATTCAGTACGTTTCCGGAACATCTTACTGTATTCTTAGTGTTCCCTGTGTTAGTTATTATATATATTTCAGTCTTCTGTCACTCCCAGGTACCTGTCCATAGGGCCGAGACCTGCTCACTTGGCGCAGCGTAAAACCAAATTCCAATTGAAGGGTCACTGGAGAAAACCACCAAGTGAGTTAGACTCCGTGCCTCTGGGCAGGTCTAGTCAAACCTGGGTTTGGCCGCAATTAAAAACTTAGCCTGCCACCCCCGTCTTTTCCCACAACTTTCCTAGATCCTCCGGTTCTTATTCCCATCAGAGGGTTCCTAGTGCTCGGTTGTGACAGCAATAATGAAATTAAAATATTCTTATATGTCTGTGTAATGAAGGTGTAAACGAGAGCATCAGTTAGTGTTTTATAGACTTAAACTTTCTTTTTATAGATGTCAGTATGTTTAATTAACTTGTTTATACTTTAGTTTTACAATGGGCAGGGGATTTAGGGACTACTTCTAGCATTATGCAAGGACCACTGGGGTGGACGTTGAATCACCAAGTTTAACAAAAGTTCTTGAGTAGTATTTTGCAAAGAAAGAATAATTCATTTCATTTCAACTTTCAAAGTCAAAATCATAAAATGAAGATAAATACCTCTATTTATTTTTTGATGCTCATCCGCTCAGATGTGCTGCATAATGTTTTGCAAATCGGTTATAGGGATGTGTTTGTCAGCAAAAGTAAATATGTGACCTAGAAGTGCAGTCTATGCTCACCCTTTAATTAATCATATGTTTCCTCTCATTGGAGCTTCATTTATTTCTTAAATAAGCCATGGCAGGGAGGCTTTACTTTATATTATATGTCACAATTGCACATTTTGACATTTGGATTGGAGAATATGACAAAAATAATTGGAAGCCTAGTTAGTTGTATGGTTTAAAAGAAATATTTGAATATTTACCCACATTGCTCTGATTTATTTTTTATTTCATCTTGCAAATGAATTACAGTACATACTGTAGATGACCTTTAATGGTCACTGTGTAATGTAAGGAATGCCTGTATGTCTGTCCTATCAGTATCTACATGTGGGGCCTATTCATCAACACCAAACTAATGGTTTTAAGGACTTTTTCCTTAATTAACATTTTTTTGGTATTCATTAACACATTTAACACATGAGATATCACTGATAACTTTGGTTAAGTCTGTCTGCGTTCATTTCCACACTCCCCATACTTTAGTATGGGGATGTAGAAATTAGGCTATTCATCAAATTCCGAAAATTAAGTATTTTCGGAATTTGATGGTGTTATTGTACTCCATTCTCAGATGGCGTACAGCCTCCGATAGTGTACACAAGCTGCCGTCTGCACGATATCTTGTGTAGGAAAGGGACAATTCTTACCTGCTTTCAGCATGAGCAGGTCCTCCTCCACTGGTCCGTCCTCCGAGTCTCCCCTCCGGCAGCGTCTTCCATGTCTCACCTCCAGCTGCATCCTCCGTGTCTCCCCTCCGGCTGCGTCGTCTAGCTCCGGCGACACTTGTGTGTTCTCTCTGCCGGTGCATGTTACTGCTGACGGGAAGCGTCTCCCCTCTCTTCCTCTGTGGCACTTATAAGTAAGCTTAACAATTGAAGAAGCACTTATAGTGCCACCAGGGAACAGAGGGGAGACGCTTCCCGTCAGCAGCAGCATGCAGTGGCGGGCGGAGCATAGATTAGAATTAAAAAAAAATAAAAAAATAATATATATATATATATATATATATACACACTGTATATGTATATATATATATATTCAATTAGCACAGCTGTAATTAGTGCGGCGCATGCGCTGCTCCTCCGAATAGAAGCAGCGCCTGCACAGCAATGGTTCCAGCTGCGGTAAGGTAGAAACAGGCAGGGAAAAGTGTCTATTTTCCTAAAAGCTGTCATTGCAAAAATCACAGCTTTTCGCAGTAGATACTGATGGAGAGGAGGAATGATGAATTCACTCGGTAATTAGGTAGAACTCCATGCGAGTTCTAAACCTAATTACCTCCAGAGAGATTTTAGTATTGATGAATAGGCCCCTCTATCATTTAACTGCCTGCCACTTCTCCAAATTTCCACTGGCAGATTTTCACTTGATTCTTATTTTAAAGATATGTAATATGGTACATACTGTATATAATGCAAATACTGAATTGTTTGTATTCCTGAACCATGTGGTGTGTCATAAATACAGAAACTAATTTGATATACCCCTACTGTGCAGGGGAATAATTATTATTTGTGTGCTAAGGCTCTCATGAATATTTGGATTGTAATGTAATTCTGTTATACATTTAAATAATATGAGATTTCTGGTATATGCTTTTACATACATTTGTATATCCTCTTGGTGAGATATTTGTGTGGATTTGCAACTCATGATTAGCTGTTATACACTTCTATAGAGTTCTAGACACCTTATCAAGAGTTGTGGTTTTTTTTTCATTTGCATGTCACTCAAAGCAGCTCTATCTAAGGTATATCTGTCCAAAAGGATAGTTAAATGAGAACACGTCTGTACACTTTTACCTACAGTATATATGAATATTTTATGTTACTGAAAACCAATATATACCAATATAAGCAGCCATTTCCCAACAGTAGGAAAGAGTTGTCACACCACCCCCTGTCAAGTTTGAGTTAGTCCATATTTTGTATATTTCATTTTGTGGTAACTTGCCTAGTGGGAATTCTTTAATATTAACGCAAGCAATCAGAAC
Organism: Taudactylus pleione; assembly: GCA_031769625.1. NCBI lineage: Eukaryota > Metazoa > Chordata > Amphibia > Anura > Myobatrachidae > Taudactylus > Taudactylus pleione. The sequence goes on from JAUIMM010000217.1 coordinate 5,043,113, forward strand.
TTTATGGAAAGGAAGGAGAAGTATATAAAGGCTGGCCAGGCCTTGTGGTGAGAAGTGATTTAGATACATATATGTATCCACTTACTGCACTAGGTGTTGGATTCCCTCAGGGATTAAGGGAAAATATCCTAAACACACTAATCTCACCTGAGGATACTGTGAGCCTAATTCAGAGGTGGACACTAATCCTGATGCCACTAAGTAACCATACGCAGTGGTACTGCAAAAATATGTATATTCTGGACTTCTGGTTCCGACGTGGATGGAGTGAGGTGTATACCTGCTGAGCTCCATTGCCCATTCTCCATTTAACGCTGCTAAAGTCACTTGTGGTTTACACTCTGCAACCCCACAGCCAGCCCTCGCCTTCTTGAGTCTCCCTGCACGCCGCATGGGAAGCCGCCATGCTCGAAGACAGGGGGAGAGCATGGGGCTGCATCCAAGAGGCCACCGCTGCTCCCACAGATGCTGGGCAGCCAGCAGCCTTGCAGCAGCAAGACCTGAGACATCAGGTTAGATTATCTTTCTGGGCTGCCTCTCCTGCTCCTCCAGGTACAATGGTTACCTCCCTAACTTACCAGAATGTTGTACAAGCAGTGAAGGAGACTGTTCAGCGACTTTTAACTGAACAGGCTACAGTACATACAGCTGCATTACAGCAGGCAGTTAACAATATTAAAAGCCAATGTAAGCAACTGACAAATAAGGTACTCAAAGTTTAACATCAAGTTGGGGAAAATTTTCATGAATTAAATACTCTGAAAGATCTTACAGCTACAGTAGTTTGAAAAAATCAGAATCCCAGGTACAGCATGGGCGAAATTTGAAAAACGGGTCCCACAGGAATAACCTACGGGTAGTCGGTCTGCCCGAATCCCTGAAGGGTCCTTCCCTATACCACTTCTTGAAACATACTCTCCCGAAATTACTCGATATAGAAGATGTTTGTGCAGATCTGGTAATTGAAAGGGCACACACAACCAGCCCATCGAATTTTTCCAGACCACGTGTGGTTTTAGTCAAGTGTCTTATATTTTTGCACAAGGAGGCCATTTGGAATGCATCCAGATGCAAAAGGGACCTTTTCTGGGAAGACTCTAAAATTCTTATTTTTCAAGATTATTTCCCGGAATTGACAAGAGCCCATAAAGCCTTCTCATCGGTCTGTTCACAATTGGTTAAATCAGGTCGGAAATTTGCATTACTATACCCAGCTAGTCTTCGGCTCTTTGAAGGCAGCTCTTTCAAAGACTTCACTAATGCACCTGATGTTGAGGCCTATCTGGCAGAAGTATCACAAGCAGCTTCTGAATCTCCCTATCTACCTCATGCTCAGCATTCAATGGACTGACACCTTCACATGAACATTTTTATCAGAACATTCCATACTGACCCTCACGCAAAAGCGTGATCAACATCAATACACGCTATTGCCTCTATATTTAATTTTTTCCTACATCTTGTTTTCATGTTTTCAAAATGTTGATATACTGAAAACATCAAGCATCAGATGGTGATGTATAATTGGTTCATATGTTTTACACAATGGTTTTGCTAAATTTTTTGCAATACAACTGTTCCTAACATCTTTTTTCATATAATTCATCTGTCAGTCCTTTATCTAGTCTCTGCTTTTTACTGCTCAATCTATTTTGTTGAGGTTGCTGATTCTGAATATTTACTCTATTCTATAGTTCCAAATGAATGTTGGATTAGGGCTAGGAACAAATTGTGCCATTCTATTATCCATTAGTCATTTCTATATCAATGTTTGCTGAGACCTTTTCGAGGTCTCTTAGGTTTCTATTGTGATGTTTTATGTTGTCTTTGGGCAAAATTTACTAAGCGGTGGGTTCTAAACCCTGGCAGTTTGGTGGTGGTTTTGCTATCCACATATTTACTAAGGTCAAAACCACTGCAAAATCGCAGTCAAAACAAATTTTAGAATAGAATAGAACAGGGCTGTCATTTAGAAACCGCCACCAAACCCCCAGGGTTTACAACCCGCCGTCAAACTGCCACCAAACCACCGGGGTTTAGAAACCGCCATTTAGTAAATTTTGCCCTCTGTCTTTCACCCTCCCTTTTGTGTTTTCCTCCCCCCCTTTTAACCTTTTTTATGTGTTTGCATTGGAAAGGTGTGATATAGTGTACACAGTTTTGATAATGGAACGTAAAGTGGTCTCTTGCAACATTGGAGGGATTAACTCCCCTATTAAGCAAAAAAATATATTGCTTTATCTAAATAAACTACATTTAGATGTAATTATTTACAGGAATTACACTCATTCCCTCTTGAGATAGCCAAATTAAATGCAATGAATAAAACAGTCATCGCTTCCTCATCTTATAATTCAAAGTCAAGAGGAGTGGCAATTTGAGTATCCAAAAACCTTGCTGTTTCTACAAATATCATCACAGACCCTGCAGGCAGATTTGTTTTAGCCAATATCATGCTTGATGGAGATAGATATATCCTTTGAAATGTTTATGCTCCTATTTTATTTTATTAGCTAATCTTTTACAACCTTACTCGTCTTGTAAAATGATATTGACTTTAATTTAATTACATCATACTTTATGGATAGAAACTCTCCACCCCACCTCGTTCTCATCTCCCTAGAAATGGGATTACATGGCTTAATTCTCAACTACACACTACTGATGCATGGAGGAAACATCCAATCGATAAAGAATGTACTTGATTGTCAGCTGCCTATGGCACTTTATCCAGAATTGATTATTTATTTGTATCGAATATTTTGTTCCCTATGATTGGTGCCACTGAAATTGAACTGATAAGTTTATGAGACCACGCATTGGTGTGGTTTTCTATGGCAACTAAATTAGACTGAGGATCATACCGGCAGTGGTGTTTCCAAACTAATTTAGTGAACTCTCTTAAGTTTCCAAGTAGGGTGGAGGTGTTCTGGAAGGAATATAAAAATGATAATATTCAGCATGCCTCTGAGGAACCACTCTTATTTTGGCAAACAGCCAAGTGTGTGATTAGAGGCTCTATAATTTCGTATGTTATTCAATCTTGTAAACAATATATTGTGACGTTCCGCATGGCCCTACAAAATCTCACTGATGCATATCAAAATTATAAACAATCCTCGTGTCATCAAACAAAATTTGCATACTCGTTAGCCAGGCAACATTTTGATGAAATTCTTAAATTTTATGGGGACAGGTAATCTTTTCATAAAGATTTTAGAAGCATGGTAATCGAGTAGGTAAACTCCTTTCGAACCTTCTACGTAGTTCACGTACATCTCCAATAATCATGTCTCTGAGGAGGCCTGATGGTACTAACACTACTTCTAGTATACAAACTTTAGATGTCTTACAAGGTTTTTTGAAAACATATATTCTAATCCCAGCTCAGACATAGTAGCAAAAAATACATTTTGGGCAAATACTCATTTACCTACTCTTGACCCTACTCAAGCTGCCACTTTGTTGACTCCTATCACTCAATTAGAGGTACAAACTTGTATTTCTCAAATGAAGCCTTCCAAAGTCCAGGGTCTGGGTGGTTTCATGGTTGATTTTTACAAGATTCTCTCTAAACGAGCCAGTAAATCACTCACCAATGTCTTTAATCATATTCTATAAAACTGCAAAGTCCCTCAATATTTTAATTCAGCTCTCATTTGTGTAATGCTGAAGGCGGGAAGGGATTTAGAATTACCAGGGTCTCACAGACCAACATCATTATTGAATGTCGATTATAAAATCTTTACTAAAATCTAAGCTGATCATCTCAAGTTGCTTTTGCCCAACGTCATTCATCAAGATCAAACAGGTTTTATTTGGGGCTCAACGTGTAACATCAGGAAAGTTTTGGCTGCAGCACACTGGGTTGAATCAAATGCTCTTCCTGATATCTATGTGCTGATGGCCTTAGATACTGATAACTTTGATATGGTCTCTTGGGAGCATTGTTTGAATGCTTTTCTCGCTTTGGCTTCACTAACGATTTTATTAATCTTATTCAAGCTATGTACACTTGCTCCCAATCACAAATATTATGTAATGGATATTTACAGTATCTGCACCTATTAATATTCAGAGTGGAACACATCAGGGTTGCCCCTATCACCCCTACTTTTTGATATAGCTATAGAGCCACTGGCTGTTGCTCTGCACTCTATCTCTTCCTTCAAGGGAACTTTGATTACTAAAGAGGAAATAAAACTTACTCTATTTGCAGATGACATGCTTCTTTTTATATCGGACCCAGTCAACTTTATACCTAATCTCCTCTGTACTATCTCTACATTGGAAGCTTTTTCAGGTTATAAGCTAAATTCTGACAATCCAAAATTCTGCCTTTGGGTGATGTTCCTGTTCCTCAACCAATTCGTCTCCTGTTCAGTTTAAAATTTTAACATCGTCCATTATATAAATTGACTGATTTATATAAGACCAATTTCTCCCCTTTACGGAAAAAAAATACCAAACAATTGGGAAGATTGGGCTTCCTTACTGCTTTCTTTGTTGCGCCGTGCGGCAGTATTAAAAAGTGTTATCTTTCCCAAGTTATTGTATATTATACAGGTTGAGTCTCCGATATCCAAAATGCTTGGGACCAGGGGTATTTTGGATAACGGAATATTCCGTATTTTGGAATATTTGCATATCATAATGAAATATCTTGGGAATGGGACCCAAATATACACACAGAATGCATTTATGTGTTATATACACCTTATACACACAGCCTGCGGGTCATTTTATACAATATTTTCAATAATTTTGTGGCTCAAACAAAGTTTGTGTACATACATAAAATTCAGTTATATTTCATATACACCCTATACACACAGCCTGAAGGTAGTTTTATGCAATATTTTTAATAATTTGTGCCTTAGACCAAGTTTGTGTACATTGAACCATCAAAAATCAAAGGTTTCATTAATTCAGTCAAGCCAAAAAAATTCTGTATTTCGGAATATTTGGATATGGGAGACTCAACCTGTACAGATGATACCTTTTAGTCTCACTACCTCAGATTTGGCTAACTCTTCAAAAGTTTTCTCATAATTTTTATGGTTGGGGAAAAAAGCCAGGATCTCAATGTCCAAACTATGTCTTAAAAGAAGTGAAGGAGGGTTAGCCATCCCCAATATCAAATTGTTTATGCATGCTGTATTTTCCAGAAATGTTTCTGAATGGCTATTATCCCTCTCCACCTTTACTAATTTATGTATAGAGGAAGCCTTGGTTTCTTTTTTTTCTCTTGGTACCCTACTACATACCCCCCGAAAATTATTTCCTACAACAGCTAAGTGTAATCCTCTGGTTAGAGACACTTATTACTCTTGGGTAAAAATTAATAACCTTTTATCTGGCAGTCACACTTCATCTAAATATATCCCCTTCTGTGGTAACCCCTGCTTCTCCCCGGCTCTTGAAAATGCTAAATTCAAAATATGGAAGTCTAAGGGCATTATTGCAATAAAAGATGTATTTGACCCTGGTGAAGTTCTCTTTCCTTTCAAAATATTAAGGACTGCCTTTGGGTTGCCGAATGCCCACTTTTATATGTATCTACAAGTAAGACACTTTATAAACTCTCTTCCCACTTCTATTTGTATGTCAAATGATGTTAATGGTTTACAATCATTATTATCTTTTATGGTGTCCATCTCTTATAAAACGAAATACCTTTATTAGGACCTCATGACTGTAGCTAAAACAAAATTATGGAAACCATTGAATGATAAATGGCTTCAAGATTTTCCTGTTATTTTAACTTCAGCAGTCATTGACCACAATGGAACTTCCTTTAAAGTATCTCCCCTCTGCCAGTCTACAAGAAGTGCACTTCCATACTATACACAGGGTTAATATATCTCAAGGCCCACGTATGCACATGGTAGCAGAAGAATCGAGTCAATGCCCTAAATGCACTGCACAGAAAGCACTTTTTTCTCATAACTTTTGAGGTTGTTCAAAAATTAAACATTTCTGGTACAAAGTATTCAATTATATAAATTTATATTTTGGTATTCAACTTTACTTAGACCCTTTGTCACTTTTATGTGCAGATTTTAGACACTGGCAATCTGTAACAGTCTTTTAAGCACTTGATACCAATTTTGACAATTATAGTTACCATTGCAAAAATGGTGATTCTGCTGAGGTGGACTTCTAAAAAAGCCCCCCTTTTAGAAAAAGTCAAGCTTATGTTATTAAAAACTCTTTATTTTGAAAGACAGTCAACACTGCCAGATGTTGAAAAATAAGTTTTGAGGTACTATAATAAATGGGGGCAATATATAGAGTCTCTTGATTTAACAACCCAGAATAACATACTGAGTCTTTTTGAAAATACAAAATTGGTTCCTTCTTCATAATATTCACTGATGTTGAATGTTCTGCTTTCCATGTGGACATTGGAGAATATAGCCTATTTTGCTGTATGGCCAACTCCTCCCCCCTCCTTCTTCCCTTTTGTAGTACTCCTTCCTCATCTTGTCTTGTCTATTCTAGGTTTATTATGTACTAATTAGTGCATATTGTTTTTGTGTTTTTTGTATTTTCATTTTGTTTGTTTAATGGAGAAATGAGAGATTGTATATCTTTACATCATTTAATACTAGTCATTGCAATAACTCTATTTGAATCACTGATCTTTTACTTGTAATAGTTGCAAATGTCTATTGTCACTAAATCAGCTTTGATTAATATTTGGAACCTAATTTATGTACACCATGGTGTATGTTGCTTCGTATGGTTTCTCAAACAGTACTCATTTTACTTTATTTGTGTTCTTTGTGTCTATATTACATATTGTAAAATTAATAAAATGCATTATGCATTGGTTGACTCATGCATAGGCCAGGGCCTGTGATGTCACCTTAGTTTAAATGACCATAGTAGAATCTGTAAAACTGTAATATTATTCATCAATTATTAGCAAGAAAATGAAAAAAATAATTGTAATGTATCTGTTGCATTTATAATCAACTTTTCCTGATACTAATTTACAGTATAAGCTCATCTGCAATAGCCTGGTGTCTCATTCGGACATCTAAAGCAGAAGTAATATCTGTACCTGCAACAGATTCTAAACTTCTGTCCCTCAAGCTGAAGTCAGTGCTATCACTTTTCCGATAATTGCTGTCAGCGCTTTTGATGACATTTGTCTTTTTTGTCAAACAGTTTAAATGAAGGTTTTTATTGAGATGAAATTTGTCTCTGGATCTTTCAAGATGACGATTCTTGTTCTCCAACCAAAAAACAGAAATTAAATTGTTTGGGTTTGAGTTTAAACTGATTTGCCCCATTTTTGGGGGGAACCTAAATATGTTAATAGATTCAGAATAAGGTCTTTGTGATGTACTGCAATGCATTCTCTTGGTTGTCCAAGAATATCAGGTACATCATTCTTCTTAACCAGAGGTGACTCAATTTTTGGCTACTGATAAAATGTACAGGGCATTTCACAAGCTTAATACTATATTTCTCCATTTGAATAAAACTCATATAGGGGAAAAGGTAGCTCAGCCAACTCTTTTTGGTAGATCTCTTGAAATGATTTTATGTATTTTAAGTGCATCATTTAGAATATTTTTTAGTAATGTATTGTATAATGCTTTAGACAATTGGTCCCTTCACTGCTTTTCTTGGATTGGCCGGATCAATGCTGTCATAATGAATACAATGGGACAGTGTGTCTACTCTCAAAGCCAGTCAAGCAGCAGCGGCAGGTGGTGTCAGTTTAAATGTGATGCCGACCATGAGCCAATTACGGCTTGTGGACCAGCGGCCAAACGGAAGCAGCCTTGGAGAGCCAATCGTGCCTGCATATGAGAGACATGCTGCTGCATTGGGGGGCAGATTCGGGGGCATGCCTGGGATGCTTTCCCCGGAAATGTGGGCATGTCGCCCCCCTAATCCTGGGAGTGCCAAGGCCAGGGTCTCAGTTGGTGGATGTAGATTTCCTTGCCTCGCACGCTGCCAGCTGAGTAAGATGAAGCCTCCTTGTGCAATACCGACCACATCTGAATCAAACTCTGAGTCACACTGCTCTCTCATAATGGATGCAAATGGTGAGTTTTCCATTAAGTGCATGTGCAGATGAGAATTTAGGCATCTTCACGTATGTCATCCTATTCTGATTCAGGCGCAACTTGGCTGGATTTGCCTTTCTGTGCAATAGGGCAATCGCACGTAACCACGCTGACTTGTGGGAGAGGGATGGGAGTGACAATGGGCATTTATCAAAAGCTCAACGCAACTCTTAAGTTGTGCATACAGGGAAGGAAATGCAACTATTTTTTTTATATTTCTTGGAGTTTATTCAATTATTGTGATTAATAAATACTTACCTTTTTTTAAATCAATTTCTTTGTGTACTGTGTATTTTTAATGTCCCTAGTGCCACAACATTCTCTTGTATCTCTTATTGTGTGAGGAGCGGCATTCCTTACTTGTTGTGTTTTTAATATTACAGCTAAACAGGTGGTTTTGAGGAGCTCCGGGAAGGGAATCCTGTTTCATATGTACCTCCTGCACCAAGCAGTGCCAGTGCAGACATCAATGATCACGGTTGTGGCAGCCAGTGTTAAATCAATGGGCAGCACAGGTTTCCACTTGCACAGGCATTATACTCACATGAGCATAAGATAGGAAATTAGCCTGACGTGACTGCCCGCAGCTATAGTCACTTTGCATGTGATTCAGTGTTTAATCTATTACAGGTTGAGTCTCCCATATCCAAATATTCCGAAATATGGAATATTTTTAGCATGACTGAGATAGTGAAACTTTTGATTTTTGATGGTTCAATGTTCACATACTTTATTAAGGCACAAAATTATTACAAATAAAGTATAAAATGACCTATACGCTGTGTGTATAAGCTGATATGAGCGACCACCATACTTTTTGTTTTGTGTGTATAAGGTAGAAACTTTGTTTGAGCCACAAAATTATTGAAAATATTGTATAAAATAACCTTCAGGCTGTGTGTATAAGGTGTATATGATTCATAAATGCATTCTGTGTTTAGATTTGGGCCCTATTCCTAAGACATTTCAATATGGTATGCAATTATTCCAAAATACGGAATATTCTGATATCCAAAATACCCCTGGTCTCAAGCATTTTGGATATGGGAGACTCAACCTGTATTGATATTGGTATACATGTTATTACCCTGATACATACTTTGTTTAAGTTATATTCACAATATAGGAAATCATGTACCTACTGTATTATAGACACTTATTGAGATTACTTGGTTCATGATATCATTATTCATTGTCAACATCATCAGTGTGCACTTTTATGTGCCTTGTAGCTGATTCAAAAGATATATCTCCCAACAGCATATACAGTACATGCATAATTGCTGGTCTGAATAAAATCCCTTACTGAAGTTTGCCTATGTGAGAATGGCCCTGTCTACTCCCTGTTCCACCTCTACAGCTATAAGGCTTTATGAGTCTTGCAATCACGCATTTGTGTGCATTAATTTTTTGGGTTTGTTAAAATAAGTACAATATGCTACACCAACTGGTATAGCCCTCTCTCTGCACCAAACCCAAAATAGCGTATGAAAATGGTTCCCTTCACAGCCAGTGTCAGTGGAGCCTACTGTATGCTCACAAATATCACACTGGCACATTCAAAGAGACTCCATTGGGCCTCTTTATTATTGGTTTTGATTTGTGTTTCTATATTTGATAAACCAAATGGAGAAAATACATTGTTTTTCCTGAGACTTTGTGGAAGTAGAAACTTTTTAATAAGAATTTTTTTTTAAAAATATGTATACATTCTGTAAAAGTTATTCTGAATCTCTTTGACATTTGCTCAATTTTGGCCTAGTAGAAGCTCTTATCTCATTATCAAATTATTTCTGATTATTTTTACTGAAATACAGAAAAAAGTTTGTAGTTCATAAGTCTAAGGAAGCAGCCTCCATTACTAAAACTTCTGCTCCATTTCTCTGTGTTTTTTAGGTGCATGGTCCTAATACTGTAGGTGCACAAGGTTAGGTGGGTGATGTACGGAGGCACGTTCTGGAGTAGTACTTATAGGGGAGGGCCAGTGTAACTCTGTATCCTGAGATATGTGTAACTGGATTTGGTCAGAGGAAAGATACAAATGAACAAATCCAATTGACCTAGAGGGGTTAGTATGCAAACATTGAGTCCCTTCATTCATTCTCATTGTACATGAGCAGTTAACAAGCCCTCTTTGTTCTCTCGAGGGTTTGTGTTTCTTTTAAAAATGCTTATTAAAGTCAGCAGATCAGTACAATAATATATTATGCGTAAAGATTTGTTATAAATGATGTGAGTAAGCCTGGGTCACCTTATAATACAATAGAAGATAAAAAAACGATGTAGACCACAGGAGACCAAATATATATAAAAGGGATGGGAAGGAGCAATGTGGGGAAGCTGAGATGCACTGCAACAATATGAGCAGAGGGGAACATCTAGAAATACTTCTTATGTGGTCATAAATAGCAATGGAAGAGTTTTTTTTTTAATTCTTGGATGACTTGAGGACTGAAGAAAGAAGATTCTCTATCGCTGTAGGCTAGATGTGTTTCAGCCTTGGCCAAAAATACACTAATGATTCATGACTCAGGATCTTTGTCAGCAATAGAAATGCTGCAGCTAACATTTACAACCCATAAACATTTTAGCTAATACATATGAAGCTATTATCATTAATGATTGTGCATTGCAGTACTAAGAAAATTGCCGAATAGCCAATAAATAATGATGCCTAAATTACAAACAATGTCATGATGGCTATTCCCTTGTGGCCAATGATTGAGGAAATATCATGCATCAGATTCAAGAACCTCTTATAGTAATGCTTTATGATGGGACCGTTGCCTTTTCCAGGTGATTACTTATTGGGCTAAAAATAACATTCTATTTTTTAATAGTGTATTTACTTTTCTGTCTGCAGATTTCATGTGATAAAAAGATACATTTGATCACTGCATGTTTATGTATGAACACTAAATATGCCTGTTTTAATTAAGAAGACCTATAATATCAAAGTTATTGCTAGAATAAGGTCACTTTACAGTTGTTCAGAGTGTTTAGTAGACTTCCACATTTCTTATAAATTGTACTCATGATTCCATTAAAGTGTAGTCTGGGAACGGTAAACTCAACGTAGACATCTTTAATATGCACGTGTGTAAAAGCTTTGTGTGAATCTTAGGTTTAGAAAATATTTCACTTCAATTGTTTCTGCTGTACACTCATTACTGTATAACCATTTGTAGTGATACATTCTTTAGAGAAGAGTGCAGCATTCCATATATATACGGTATGAGGTCTCTGAAAATGTATTGCTAAGATCTTGTCCACATCTAATTTTGAACTGAGTTTGTTAACAAATATTCAATGCATACACTATTTGCAGCATGGGGGGAGATTGAGTGGATGGACATAAAGTACCAACCAATCAGCTCCTAACTATCATGTTACAGGCTATGTTTGATAATTGGCAATTAGGAGCTGATTGGTTGTTACTTTATCTCTCTCCACCTTATCACTCTCCAAGGCTTAGTACATCTCTATTTGAGTGCATGACTTGGGTGGGAAATAGGGATTTCTGTCAGATTTGCTTCATAAAAATGTATGTTAGCATCCTTGTTACTCCTATGTATCTATTTGAACTTTTATGTATCTATTTGAACTTTTTTATGAAAAAAAAAATATATATAGAAAATACTACATATATAATAGATTCTTATAAAGGTGATGATTAAACATACATTTTAATTATATAGAATTTTAAGAAGAGGCCATCATTAAGAGCTAGTGGATGACACAGATGATTTTGGTCCACCTCTGGACAGAAGTTAGGTGGTATGTGGATACAATCATGTCCTACATTTTGACCTCCATGTTCTATCATAATTATGTTAAGAAACATGTGGCTTTTCCTCATAGGATCCAATGAGTTGAGTTCACTGAATCCTTCAAAATGAAATTTGTTACCAATTTGCAATGTTCGATTGAATTTTAAATCCACCAGTTAAACAACATTCCTGATAGGAAGTTTATGTAAAGCTAGGATCATCTACCCCAAAAGACAAATTATTTTCTTTGGTGTGACCAATGTTAATGGGATACAATAGAGAATGTAGTATGACAGCACTGCACCTGTGTGTGTAATGAGAACTATGACAATGATATGAAAGGGAATAATGTATTATGACATAACATGCTAATGTGTGAGAGACACAGTGCTCTCCAATAACTAGTTTTAAAATGATGACTATAAATCAGGTGTAGACCTTTATTGAGCACCCTTTATTCATATAGCAGAGGAAGACTGCTATATCTTCCACTTTGCTGATATTTACAACCTGTGAGGATTGCAGGTAACAGTTGCAGGGAGCAGCTTTAAATTTATAGCAACCTAATACTATACAACCCAGTAGGTGTTAATAACATGGTCCAGCTGGACTAGATCAGGTGTGATAATGTAAAGCATACAATAAATCTTCCTTGAAAAAGGATCACGGGAGTGGAAACATGTCAGAAGATAGTACAAGACAAGATATTACACTGCTTTGAACTCTGACCTCATTTCAGTGGCAGTCCAGCCTATGCCCTGACCACTGGGTTATACAGAGTCACTAGCCACATCAAGTAAACAACACAGATCAGTACACTGCCGGAAGGAAGTATCAAGTATCACTCACAGCCAGTGAGCCTATATAACCACAGACCCAAAGTGTGATCATCAATATTGGACTTTAGAGGCACTTTTAAGGAGGCAGAGTCACAAAGAGGCTTAAATCCACCTCTGATATATAAATTTACCTAAAGGCCAACCCCTTAATCATCATGTTGTGATTGTAATCTACACAAATTCAGTGCTGGAACTGTAGTAAAAAGAAAAAGTAATAAATGTAGTAAAGTTATTTTTGTAGACAATTAAAAAATAATCATTCACATTTCACCCTCCCAGGAGGGTGGTCATTCAGCTTCCATTTATAATGCTAGGTAACCATTATTGTACATTAGGAAAATCCAACTGCTTTCCTACTAAATTCAACTGACAGCCATTTGTTTCATGTTCACCCTATTAACAGACATTCTTCTATCAATCATACCAAACAGTCTGCTTTCATGAAATAGTTACTGACAAAAGGAGGTTTTTTTGCAACAGACGAACTCAATAAAAAATAAATAAAAACCATCAATGAAAGTAAAAAGTATATTAAGCTATGTGTGTATGTTTTATCACAACTGTGAATTTTTGTTTCATAGAATTTCAGTCCCCATTTATCCCTCTAAATATTCATCCGGTACAGCTCACTCTGACCATGTAAATTATTGATGTTAGATACCATCTGCTCTAGTTTGGTGTCCAATTTATTTGCAAAAAAATCTACAATGTTGCTTTTGCCAAGGCATTAAATAATATAATTTGGGTCTCAATGATGAGGTTTGCCTCCAACAACAAAAAAATCAACATTAGAAATCTATTTGTATCTATTCTAGTAGCACATTACAAAATTATTGTTCGGATGAAGCTATGAAATTTGGATTGCAAAAGTAAAATAGAATATAGTATCAATTACCAAAATAGTATGATGAGTGAAATAATTAGTGTAACAAAAATTGGCTTAAAAATTATGTTAAATAATTGAGATTATTCTAAACTCAAAGTTGGCCTGCCATGCATGAGATGGATTTATGGCCATGAAGTGGTTAATCCAAGTAGTGCAGGAACACGATACTCAAGGAAATACAAAACAAAATTTACCAAACACCATGCACCGCTCCATGCCAGAAGGCAGAAATCTATTATTGGCAGAAAAAAAATTGGAGACCTCCACAAAGGCATCACATTTACAGTTAAAGGGAGATGACCTTTTCCTTCAGTTCAGTTAAAACAGGGGTGGGCAATAAGCGGCCCTCCAGTTGTTGTTGAACTACAAATCCCAACATGCTTTGTAACAGTTTTAGCATGGCTCAATAGAAAAACTGTGGCAAAAAATGCTGGGATGTGTAGTTCTACAAAAGCTGGGGGCTACCAAGGCAGCTGAAGTCTTCCTGCATCTTAAGAAATATCATAAGATATTATGCTGCTTAAATAGGGGTTTAGTGCAGTAATTTGAGTTACATTTCTGTTCATGCCCTTCTGTATGGATCTTTTCATTGACCCAAAGAATTTGTGCATTTTTTTTGCATAGTGGTATTAGGCAGCTGTTTTTTTCTTTTATCCTTATCCTTTCTTGGCTGGCTCAGTGCTACGAGTCATCAGAATTCGCTGCTGCTAGCTGACATTGCAGGAGGACTGGGAGGAGGGTATGCAGGTGTGTAAGGGTTCCATCTGAACTTGGCTCTATGCCTCCAGTGCCATACAGAATAAGGATGTTTACACCAACCATTACTTGCTTGGTGATTAGGGTCTTTTGCTGGACAGTCTGCTCCATGCTCTTATTAGCCTTGACCTGCCACTTAATCTCCCCAGCCTGAACCATGATTTCTGGGCAGATACTTGGGTACTGAACTCTGCCTGTTACCTAGACCTTCACCTGCTTAACATTTTTGGTCTGATGCCTGTGTACTGAACTCTTCTATTTGTCTGGACCTGCAACTGCTTAACCATTTGTGGCCTGATTCCTGTGTAATGAAGTACATGCATCCGCATGTCCTTATAAATAATCCCTGCATACAGATGAGATATACCATCATTACTTGCTCACTTAAATAGGACATTTGTATTTCTCTGCATAAAGGAGTCCACATCACTACTTCAGTAATATCACATTACGAGACAACTTTCAGTGCTGGTTTGTACCTTTTTGCTTCCCAATTAGAAGTTCTTTTTTTCATGGTAGGATCCTATTCACCTCCAATTACCTAATCGATAGTGCTTATCTCCTAGGGCTGCATAAGCTCACAGTCCTGTCCATCTTTCTGGGGGAATCCCTACCAGCAGCCACTCCACGGTGTCTGTTAGGCTCATGCAATAGTCTTTCCAAAAAAAAACTTGTAAACTCTTGGCTATGGGATTACTGTTGTCATTGTTCTATGGTTAACACCTTCATGGCAGGGTGGCAGGGGAGCACTCCCTGGATGACTGTCCTGAAGTATGCAATAATAGGGCATGGCACCACAAATCAAGAACTGTGCTGTGGGGGCACAATTTTTCAGCTTCATAAATTACCTTTAATCCATTTACATCACTTGTCTCAATTAGAAACTATAGGTAATACCAGGCACAAGTAATACATTGAGAGAAAAATAACTACCTTTAGGGTTTTGATATTCAGAAATGTACTGCATTAAAATGTTTTTATGTAAAAAAAAACATACATTTTATAAATATCATTTTTATCATGTACTAAACAATGGAAAAGGTAATTTTTATATATTTGTTTCTGTAATGATTATACTATTAATACTGTAACACAAAATGTATTTGCGAATAAAAAAGAAAATAAAAAATATGCTCAAGGTATCAATGGGAAATTATGTTGGAATCAAATGTATTGTGTATTTGAGATATAAACCCTTTGAAGATTACAGTACATTTGCTATCAAAGTTGTTTTTGGCATATTAATGGTTGAAATGATTAATATTATGAGATCAGATTGAATGCCATATTTGATATCAGTGTTTAATTTTTTTATTTGAAAATGCAATTCAAAATTGTGTTTATTAAATTCTTAGAGTATGAATTAATCTGTAGTTCACAACATAATGCTGACTTGTGCCACATGTCTTTTACATTAAACAATTTAAATTCTGAATTCTATTCTTCTGTAGTTATAATTATGTAATCCATCATCTTTGTACTAAAACAATGTGAATTTATTGTTCTGAAAATGTATTGTTCTTTTTAATATAAGTTATTAAAAGCTCAGTAAAGGGTATAACATACAACTTGTACCAAAATTATCTGAAAATCTATGTGGAAAATAGCATTTATTATTATTATTAATAATAATCCTAATAATAATCAGTGGCATATTTCAGCTACAGACTACAGGGCTGCAGCCCCCCAGTAAAATTTGCTACCCCCAGTAAGCCAGTGATCTCATTCATTGGCTTCACTCTGGCAGTGGCTTCCTATTGTAAGCACCACCTGTCAATAGGACAGTCAAACCCAGAGGAGGTGTTTTTTCCCCCTGAGACTGCCAATCAGGGCTGCAATTAACGCCACTCCTCTGCCTTACCCGTTTCCAGGCACTGCAGAATATGTTCATATGAAATTTTAGTAACATACTCAGATAAATATGGCTACCTATTTTTAATCCTTAGGTGACACTATTTCTGCAGTACAAGCATATATGAAGATAGTTAGATACCTAATTATGCATGCATAGGAAATATAGATAAAAGTTAATTGTGATAAGATTTTTTATTTAATCTTTTCATTGTCATTACAATACATTATATTTTACAATAATTAAAAAGCAATTGTTAATATGCAAATAATATTAACAATAAAAATACAAGTATAACAAAAGAAGACAAGTATGGGAAATAAAGAAAGTAGACCAAAAGAAAAGAGGAGTAGAAATAGACATTGAATCAATTGATTATGTAGGTATGCATTTTGATTCCTCTCATCTAACAAATTCAATAACCAATCCACACCTTGATCTATGCATTAAAATTGAATAAGAAATTTACTAGGATTTGAGTTTAATCCCTACAAATTATTAAACCAAAAACTGTTGCACTTACTACTGTCCTCCTGATCTAATGAAACAACTAATGAGTTCCAATTTTAACATATCATTCCTGGTTTTTTGTTGTTTTTATTTGGGGAGGTTACAATTTAGGATACAAAAAATATTTTACACTATGTTGCAGAAAGCATACAGTGAAATAGAATATTGTGCAAATTTTTTCAATTACATGGGTAGCATTATTATTATTTGATATAGACTCAAGATGCATTTGTAAAAAGTCTTTTTGAAATGTACTCATTTTATATTTTTATCAAAGTAACCACCTCTATATAATATTTTGGAATTTGAGGCCATAAAAAATGGTTTAGAATCGTTAAAAATTTTTCCTGTTTAGGACATTTGTTTCCAAATTTTAAGGATTCCTGTAAATTGTTGTGCACACCATGTTTCTTCTAATATGTATTTTCTATAAAAAAATCTGAATTTGCAAAACTAAAGCTCCCATTTATTGCCAATGAGTTAGCTACTTCTGAAAAAAATAAATTATGGATAAACTTTTTCAACAGCAAGACTAGTTGTCATATCTGTTTTACTTATTTCCCTTATTATATATGTAAAAGGTGTGAAGACAAATATTGACTTTATAATAATAATTTAATGATTTAAATTAAAGTTGAATACATTTAATAAAGTCAGATTTATCAAGGCTGTACATGTTACATATTTGAAATACATTAAACATCTTAGAACTAGATATTGTGTTATAGTAGCCATCAAAAAACATAAGCCTTTATATTCCCACCTCAAAGTCTCTCTTAATGACCATTGTCATAATAAAATCAACCTTAGTATATTGTCACATTTTAATTTAGGTTAATTTTCATATGGAATTCTTTCCAAAACACCCATGCATCTCTGAACAGATTGGATTTAATACATTGAGTAGAAATTTCTATTTTCTATCAATTAGATACAGTATAAGAAATGTTTATTAGAAGTTTATTTTTCTAAGTTAATTGCAGATAATATATTTGTACCTAACCTGCAATATTTCTGGAAATAGTTAAATATGGTAAAGCTAAGCCTCCCCATTTTACTGTTTTTTGAAATCCCCCATTTTTAATTTGTTCATACAAAATTAATACATTTATTTTAGGAATAAAATGTATCTATGTTTGAATAATAATAGAATATGTAAAAAATGATATAAAAGTCTGGGTATGATTATCATTTTTAATAGAGCTATTTTAACTTTTTTAAATGTATTGATTTTTATATAATACATTTTCTGCACTACATTTTACAATAGGTGAGATATTACAAATATAAAGTTGTGACAAATATATTGAATAGAACAACGAAAGGATTTTAGAAACTTAAAGTAAATAGAGAGTTTCCTCAGGAATGAGTAGTTTTGTTGGTTGTCCTACGATCATTATTAGTAAAATGTATTTTATATTTTATTATATAAGCAGAAAAGTATTATTGAAATCTGAAGTAAAAGTTACTTACAGTAGCTAATTTGCATAGAACATAGCTACTTATATTGTTGCTTACTTAGTTAAATGAGGTGTTCCTAAATTCCCTTACTTAACCCTTCACTGCTGAGGGTGTTCTCAGTCCTGTGCTAGGCCATTCTTTGATGTTTGCACTCAGCACGTTCAAACATCAATATCACTAATTATTTTATTCAGTACCCACAAATTATACCTTAGGTTTTTTTTCACAAGTCATTGCTTTTTCACAAAATACAATTAGATTTTTTTTCTCCTTCTAATAATACATGAAATAAAATGTAACCAAAATGGCCAAAAATTATTTTTTTAATTGAAATATTAAGAAAGTAAATTTTTTTTAAAGCAAATGCATTATTTTATAAGCTCCACAAAAAATGCTTCAGCATTAATCCACTTTCCAAAATTGCAAAATGAAGGATTCTATGTGGAGGTTTTCACAACAAAATCTGCACTTAAAAAATATAATGCATTTTGTTTTGTTAATTTTCATCATCTCAGATAATAATGTAGCACTAGACCTACCTTTTACAAACTAAAAACATCTGAACATAAAATGGGGGTTCCCTTTTTCTATTTGACACAAGATGAGAGATCCGGACTAACCCTATTAGTGCACAATGTTGTCTTTGTGTACTGGTTTAGTCATTAACTGGTGATCACCAGACAATAGCTTTTAATAGAGCACATTATTTTAACAAAGGGACTCCTCTCATTCAAATGTGGGTGTCCCTACATATGCGGAAGTCATTACAGTATGCTACTGAAAGGAAACATAGTGCCTACTGCCCATACAGTATATGGAGAATATATGTTTTTCATAGCATAGTATAATTTTGTTTGGTGATCACCAGAAAATAGCTACTAGGGGCCACATCAGTTTAAGGGGTACTCTTTAATTTATGGAAGCCAGGTTGGGTGAGATTGCTTGGTGATTATTATTATTATCGTTTATTTATATGGCGCCACAAGTGTTCCGCAGAACCTTACAAAGTACATAAACAGATTGATTTACAGTACAGTACAATACATTACAGGACATGAATAATATACATTGCTACATTCGTGACCATAACACCCAGATAAGCAACAATGCAAAGCAACCAAGTGTTAGGTGCCCTGGTAGAGAATAAGAAGTAGATGAAAGTAGAGTAAGGAGAAGCACAAGAGGGTAGAGGACCCTGTTCATAGGAGGGACAGACAGGGGTGAAACAGATGGGGTAGGCAGGAGTATGTAGCAGCAAGTTAAGATGAGAGCTGGAAGGCTTTGATGAAATAGTGGATCTTGAGAGCACGTTTGAAGGATTGAAGAGAGGTGGAGAGTCTAATGGAAAGCGGGAGAGAGTTCCAAAGGTGGGGCAAAATCTTGGAGGCGGGAGTGGGAGGAAGTAATCAATTGGCATTAGAGGCGGCATGCATTTGTTGAATGAAGAGGGCAGACAGGAGAGTGAAGGGAGATGAGATAAGAGATGTAAATGGGATAGGAATGGCTGAGGGCTTTGTAAGTGAGCGTGAGAACCTTAATTTGGGTTCTAAAAGGGAAGGGGAGCCAGTGAAGAGCTTGCAGGAGCGGGGAGGCAGATGCAGAGCGTTTTGAGAGGAAGATGAGCCGAGCAGCAGCATTGAGGACAGACTGGAGAGGGGAAAGAAGGGATTTGGGGAGACCAGATAGGAGGAGGTTACAGTAGTCCAATCTGGAGATGACCAATGAGTGTTTGAGGGTTTTAGTGGCATCCTGGGTGAGAAAGGGTCTAATCTTGGAAATATTTTTAAGATGTAAATGACAGGACTGTGAGAGATTCTGGATATGTGGTTTGAAGTAGAGGGAGGAGTCCAGGATAACTCCAAGACAGCGCACATTGATCACCAGAAAATAATTTTTATGGGAGTATCTTGTTTTAATGATGGAACTCCCTCTTTCAAGCAACAGTGTCCCATTTTGTAGGTGCCAGGGTGGGGGAAGTATAGAGACCCTCCGTTATACTTTTTCTTTCTTTTTTTAAACAAAAGTGGCATTGATGAGCCCCGCTGCTGCCCGCAGTCCCTTTTAGTTGTTTGGACTGATAGTGGAAAATGTATTTTTTTCCCTGATACTAGTCACTGTGGATAATGAGTGGGGCCCATATTACACAGTCTTAAGATACATGTAGAGGATGAGCTCCACTAATCCTCTATGGTAAATGGGTAAAGTATAGAGCAACTAGAAGTTTGTCTATTACATGACACAAAACGTTAAGATTGTCCTACCAAAATGAGCTTTCAATCTTCCAAATATGAGGAACATTTCACACATAAAGTAGTGGAATAACTATTGATGAGGAGAGAAAGTTGAAGGTGGCATGAAGCTGAATGTTGTGGCAGCAGCCATCTAGGTAGAGTTCCACCACCCATCAGTGTTCTGAGTGTCAATAGAAGAGGTATAGAGCTAGTCCCTTGTAAACTGGGGCTCTGATAATTCCACTTTGGGGAATTGCTGGGTTTGGGTGGAAGTCAACTTCCACCCTATGCTTTAATCATTGCCCAAACTGTATACTCAGTAAGCGGTCTATTGGCTGCTCTTTCCCCAATAGTGATGCCTCCATTCTGATGACATATATAAACTCACAAATAATAAATTTCCTGGATTGAATGGTACAATACATATTTTACCACAACTTGTATATTCCAGAAGACAGCATGTGTGTTAATGCTAAATTTAGGGATATTGTCACAGCTGGCCAGTCAGAATGCTCTGTCCACATATTCTGTGGTCCAGGAGCTGCAGCACCCAAACAAAGAAGGCAACAGCAATATATAGTACAATCTTTATAAGAAATTATGTAGTTGCTCAACTGACACCTTGTTTTACAGTATATTATTGGCTCAGGTTCATATTCATAATCCCCATACAAGGATTCACAACAAGAAGCAATAACAGATCAGAGATTAGTAATACCACAAGGGGGTTTAAAGGTCTATTGATATCTCCATAAGTATAGATATGGCTAATTTCCATATTCTGAACACTTCATATGTAACAGTATTACTGTTCGCTCCCCCCCTTTGGCATACGAGACTGCTCGGGTTACTGCTATAGCAGCCTCGGACAGTCTCCCAGTGCAACCCAGCACACAGCAGCGTGTGCTGGGCTGCTGTGGATGGGGAGCTGTGCCGGACCCGGGTAAGTAGTACCCGCTCGCAGCTCTCCCCCCACTCTCGGCGCCCCCGTGTACGGGCGATCGGCTGATCGCACGTACACACTTGCCGATGGACAGACATGTCTGCAGACATATCTGTTCTTTGGCTGTGCAGCACAGCCAATGCGATATGTCTGTGAACGACTTTGTTCACAGACATATCATCTGTACACACTGGCCGACGGGGGCACGATATATTGGCCAATCAATTGATCGGCCAATATATCAGCTAGTGTGTACCCAGCATTAGTGCTTGTGAGGTGTCCTTAAAAGAGTTGTTTTTTCACCAGCCCCCATCTGAGATGGGCACTTTGGTTAGAATTATATACTCTAAGTCAAATTATGATCTTCATTCAACTGGAACAGATGAGAGGTTTGGTGTAGCTGTTGTAATTGTGGTGATTTGTATAGTATGCAACCTGGAATTTACAATTAAATAATATATAAAATCTTAAGCAAGTCCATGTACATACAGTACATGGGCTGGATTCTCCTACAATAAGAAAACAACCAACAATGTAATTTAGCACCAGCTCCTATAATATGATCTTTCATAGGTGTTTTTCTTTCCAGTTGCTCTATTTTTAATTTCTAACAAAGAAATTGTGGAGCTTTATAAAGCAGTAAAGGCAAGTTAAATATTTGCCACCACGACACTGTCAATTTTTTCTATTAACTAGGCATCGATCGAACCAGGGATGCCATACAGTCTCATTGATTTTCAATAGAGACTTGGTTGGCTGCAAGAGATGACTCCACTACCCAGAATCTACACAAATCTACTGAATGAGCTGGTCTTCCCTCTGACAGTGGGACCACACTTTGCTGAGTTTCCTTGTTATAGCGGGATTAGGCTAGCCTATACTAGCCTGAAAATCTCACTGTTTCCATGCAATCCCAAGTATTTACAAAAAAGCTTTTTACTATATTACCCTGGTTCTATTTTGAGATGTCTGTTGATTTTTTTTGTAGCTCTCAAAAATAATGACATGACAATTTGTGATTTTCAGTAGATTTGGTAATTAACATGGTGATTTCTGCAAATTGTCCTGCACTACATTCCCCCAGTATGTAATAAATAAAAGGGTCTTTAATGCAGAGCATATGCTATAAAAATATGCCTCATAATTTCCTGTAATAATTCTCGGTGTTGTGAGGGCAATATAAATTAAGCAAACGCTGAAAGTAAGGACACAATTGTATATCATTCTAGCAGAATATGCAGTAGCTCTATCAGGACAATTTCAGCATTATCTTGACCTCTGGTCCTTTATAAATGACTCCTTATGTACGGTCATTTATGGATCATCATTTATGTTAATCACAATGAAAAGAACATTAACAACAAAATATTAGATGAGTTCACTTTCCCTGCCCCAGGAATACTAGGTGCCCTGCCAACTCATTAATTAGTGGCAAAGTAACAGCTGACTTCTCAGGGACAATCTCTTAATTAAAAGTCTAACCCTGCCAGCTCACAGCACAAACAGCATAGAATTATTGTGAATTGGCACGTTAACTCAAACACCTGCATTAAAGTGTACTAAATTTTGCATAGTCAGATTCAAGTATGTAAGTGTAAGATAGGCCAATAAATCAGAGACAGAGAGACATAGGTGACATTTTCTTATATTTGTAATGTGTTTTTAAACAAATAAAATCTTACATGTTTGGATGTGTTCTGCAGTCTTGACAAAAATAAGTTGCCTATTGACATGACCTCAATTGTCTATTTATGTTAACTCTCTTTATGAAGCAAGTAACAGGTAACAGATAAAGGGGTATATTTACTAATGTTCGATTTTGATTTTTGAGTGATTTGACATTCGATTTGCATTAGATTTTGCCTTTGAAGATTTACTAAAGGCAAAACTGAATGTCAAATCGACCATAAAATCGAATTCCACTCAAAATCGAATATTGGCAAAACATCGGTACTTTTACATAGACCAATATACAAATCCCACATTTACTAATATTCGATTTGAAAAGGAACACCAAATCAAAATTCAAATCAAACTTCAAATCCCCAAAATAATAGACCTGCTTCATGCTGGCGATTTTAGCATGAGCAGGTATGAATCACACAGATGCATGCATTTGTTCCCCCTATTTTCACAAGCAGGACCGGCTCAGAAATGCCTGGTGCTAGATGTGCTTTTAGGGGGGAGACACCACATATTTTTTTTTTTTTTTTGTAACACTGTACACACTTTTTACACACAGAAGCATGCACATATCTCATTGATCTGTGCATGCATCTGTGTAATTCATACCTGCTCATGCTAAAAATGTCAGCATGAAGCAGGTCTATTATTTTGGGAATTTGAAGTTCGATTTAAAGTTCGATTTGAAGTTCAATTTTGTGCTCGATTTGAACATGGGCATGCAAAATCGAACAAGAAATCCCTATTCAAAATCGAACCAAAAATCAAATTTGACTTAGAAAAGGTTTCCAAAATAATAAAATATTGACTGAACTAGTATATTCAGCCTGTCATGACTGCTTTTATTTAGTTGTCCAGATTGAGTCCATGTGGGGTTAGGGTCTTGAGTTCCATTACCCATTTTAACTCTTCTCTATTGATTTTTTTATCGTAATTGCCTCCTCTCCAGTTCTTTTTAACCTGTTCAATCCCTATGTAACACATGCCTGTGGGGTCTTGATTGTGTCGGTCTTAAAAATGTTTTTAATAGGCTGTGAGTTTCAAGTCCCTTCCTAATATTTCTAATATGTTCTGATATTCTGATCTTAAGTTTTCTTGTTGTCCTTCCCACATACTGTTGTCCACAATGACATGTCACAAGGTAAATGTATATCGTTATGTCTAGAAAGTTAACTTCCAATTTACTATAGTGAGTGGTAAAACTGAGGTTATTGGTATTTTGGTTTATGTAACTGAGATATTGGTTAAGTTTACTTTCTTCACCCTGCCAGATGAACAGCACGTCGTCCATATAACAACGCCAGACGACTAGCTTTGTCTCGAATTCATGCTCTGACCAGATGTTGAGGTCCTCCCACCTGCTGAGTAACAGGTTAGCATAACTCGGGGCAAACTAAAAAATTATGTGTTGACCATTTCAGTGTTGACTTTTTGACCCTGTCGACCTTTTATACCTATCTTCAGCCATGTAAACCTTTTGTCCCTGTGGACTGTCTACTATGTAGTGTCTATCTAGACATTGTCAACCTTTTTCATTTAGATCTATTGACTGAACCCATGTTAGAGAGGGCGCCCCTCTGATCACACAATTCCTGGATCAGTACAACAGACAGTACAACAGATTCCTGGATAAGTACCTGGAGCTATGGTTTAATGAGTTTGCAGTGACGCAATGAGTGTAGAAAGCCCTACTTAATGCGGATTTCTGATCGCGTTTCAGGAGGAGGTGAACAGAAATCTGCCTTAAGTGCAGTCTGCAATTGAATAAACCCAGGCGCTGCTTCAAGGGTAACAGAAGCTTCTAACCTAATTGAGTCCGGCCCTTTGTGTATGCATAAAAATGCCTGCATTCAGATGGATCTCGTGCATCAAGGACAAGGCTGGTACAAGTGTGCCTGAATAATAATGACAGCGCACACCAAATAGATGTGTACATCTGAGCATATGGGTCAATATCCACATTAAGTTTGGTGCATGTAGTTAGGGTGTAATTATAGTCAACATACGTTTAACTCAGCCCCTGTATCCGCAGCTTACTTAGAACATTTTTTCATGACCTAATGCTTGCCTTTACTATGATGACTGACCAGCCCAGCCTGGAAAAGCCTAGCGATGGTTACCACTTTTGCAGAGGGAACCAGTCCCAGGCTCTGACATTGGTTATTCATTTGAGAAGTGCATGCTGATGTTTAATGATTATATTATGATTTACTGATTAACTACATTTATTTTCTGTAAAATATTTATATTGTAGTAAATGTAACTGCTTCTGAATTTATATACTCCTATGTATGCTACATAGAAAAATCAATGCCGTTCTGCAAGAAAAGCAATTTAGATATTTTATTTTATTGTCTGTAATAGGACAATCTAAATGTTAGAATAACCCTTTATTCAGTTTCCCATTTTTGTTTACTGAAATTATAAATTTACAGTAGATCAGTGGATAGCTTTCATATATTGTCTTATTTTGTTTTAGCTGTTAAGCATATGACATTTGCTTTTTAGTATTTTTATTATTGAATACTCGGCTTGTTTTTATGACTTAATCACACAATTAATTATTTTAGCTCTTGCTCAATCTCTAGTGAATCCAATGCATAATTGTCTTCTTTCTAACAAATCTGCTAAGATAGTTTAAACTTTAAAGAGAAGGCCAAAACTCATATACCCATAACTATTTTAGGGAACAATGCATGTTTTCCAAGCCAGGTTTTTATTTACAAAGGGGATGTGCTTCTATTAAAAGCAAAATCACTGTGCTCATATATACATGTATTATTATTATAATTTATTTTTTTTCTTCATTTAATTTATATTTCTGTTCAAAATAAATGCATACCCATAAGTTATCCTGCACATATTTATTTTCCCTGCAAGCTGTCATACTGCTAACATGTCCAAAATAAAAATGTAATGAAACCCAAAATTGTAATTTGCTTAAAGCAAAACAAGCAGATGAGCAGTGATTTTCATTTTCTACAAATTTGCAATCTGAAATACCTTCTTCATGCTTTGCATCGATGAGATGCTTGGGCCGAAGTAGAATTTCACAAAATTCTGTATTGCAGATGGATCTTGTGATCTTTTCCACTTGTGGCTGAATGGGTTTAACTGGGCAGCAACGGGGCTTTCACATGTAGGCTAAGGTTGGGTACACACCTGAACGATATCGGGCCGATTTGGCCAAATCGGAACGACAAATTGTTCATATCGTGCAGTGTGTATGCAGGCCCACCAAGAGGGCCCGGGTAAAAGAGGGCTTGGTTTGTGGGAGGCGTAGCCACGCCCCTTAGGTAAAAATAATGAATAAAAAATAGATTTGCAGCGGCACGAAGCACTGGCGAGGGGGGCACTGTGAGCCCCCTCAGCCCGACACATTACCATTGGGGTTGATGTGATCAGCTTGATCGCTCCCCCCACAGGCATAGGAGACTGCTGTGATTGCTTCTTAGCAGCCGCGAGCAGTCTCCCAGTGCAGCCCAGCACACAGCAGCGTGTGCTGGGCTGCTGTGATGTAAGAGGGGGGGAACGGTGCCAGGCCCCTCCAGCAAGCCTGAACCCGGGTAATTAGTACCTGCTCCCACCCCCTCTCCCTGTGTGTTTGACCAATTGGCACGCTCCAGCGGTTGCATGCGATATCGTGTGATTGGCCATGCTGCACGGCCAATCACACGATACCACATGTGAGGCTGTACATATTAATGAAGGATGAAACAGTGATCGTTCTGTCATTCATTAAATCTTTTAATTGTGTACCGGCAATCATGCGATATCTAGAGTGAAGGCAAATCGTCCTGAACATCGGCACAATTGCCGGCCGTTTAGGTGTGTACCCACTCTAAGTTTCTGAGGTCATGTCGTGGTTCTGTGGGCGGAATTGTGTGTGATGTGAGTTGAGCATAGGTAAACATTCATCTGATGAATCAGATATA
The DNA here is from genome assembly GCA_031769625.1 of Taudactylus pleione. NCBI lineage: Eukaryota > Metazoa > Chordata > Amphibia > Anura > Myobatrachidae > Taudactylus > Taudactylus pleione. The sequence goes on from JAUIMM010000217.1 coordinate 5,070,066, forward strand.
GGGCTGGGGAAGATGCGCACTTACAGTATAGGGATGATAGCTACTTCCACAAATAGAAGTATAGGGTCTGGGCAACCACATACAGGTTGAGTCTCCCATAAGCAAAATGCTTGGGACCAGGGGTATTTTGGATAATGGAATATTCCGTATTTTGGAATAATTGCATATCATAATGAAATATCTTGGGAATAGGACCCAAATATACACACAGAATGCATTTATGTGTTATATACACCTTGTACACACAGCCTGCAGGTAATTTTATACAATATTTTCAATCATTTTGTGGCTCAAACAAAGTTTGTTTACAGAAATGAAATTCATTTGTTTTATATACACCTTATACACACAGCCTGAAGGTCATTTTATACAATATCTTTAATAATTTGTGCCTTAGACAAAGTTTGTGTACATTGAACCATCAAAAATCAAAGGTTTCATTATCTCAGTCATGCCAAAAATATTCTTTATTTCAGAATATTCGGTATTTCGGAATATTTGATATGGGAGACTCAACCTGTAGATGATTACAACCCCAGACGTCTATCCACAATTATTTCCCTGCACTTACTGTGGATACAATTGTGGCCGACTTGTGTGCAACTCTAGGTACACAGGTACAAGAAGTTTATCATAGATTAACACGCTTTGCACATGGTATGAAAACAGAGTAGATGTGTCAACCAATCTGGTTTTGCCTTTCAATGATTGCCAATTTAAAACATCGGGTAGACTTGCCGGGAAATCGCCTTTGCATGTAAGTTCAAATGTATTACATTTACCTCTTTATCTTTCTTGCTAATCCTATTACACCATTTGTATGTTTTTTTTATTCTACGATTCGATAGATAGATAGATAGATAGATAGATAGATAGATAGATAGATAAAGAGAGGACAAAGATAGAATAGACAGAAAGATAGATAGATGATAGATAGATAGATAGATAGATAGATAGATAGATAGATAGATAGATAGATAGATAGATAGATAAAGAGAGAGAGAGGACATAGATAGAATAGACAGAAAGATAGATGATAGATAGATAGAGAGAGAGAGAGAGAGAGAGAGAGAGAGAGAGGAGGGGACATAGATAGAATAGACAGAAAGATAGATGATAGATAGATAGATAGATAGATAGATAGATAGATAGATAGATAGAGGAGAGGACTTAGATAGAATAGATAGATAGACATAACAAAAGATTTTTATTTAACATATAAATTGTTCCCCCTTTGTGTTGCAATTTAAAAAATGCATCCCCAGGTATATTCATACTTGCCTACTCTCCCGGACTTGCCGGGAGCCTCCCGAAAATAGGGTGTCGCTCCAGGCTCCCCGGAAGAGTGAGCAACTCTCCCGGCCGGCGGCATCTGACCGCATCCCCCACCGGCGCTTGCTCCCTCCTTACATCAGTAGCCATTCCGGGGGGAGCTGATGGCGCGATTTGCTTTGAATCGTGTCATTGTGGCCCCGCCTACACAATGCCGGTAATCTCTGCATTGTGTAGTGGGGGTAGGGCCGCGATGACATGATCGGACAGTCACGCCCCCGCCCTCAAAATCGTGTCACGCCGCCCCACTGTGCCGAGCTGGCTGCCTCCTCCCGGGAGAAGTAGCCAGATTGTCGGCAAGCCTGGGTATATTTGACTTCATTTGAAATGTTAGACCTACTAATTTGTTTTTGCAATACATTTCCAGAATAATTATCTGATGTATTGTAATGGAATTAGCTTAACATTATCTTCAGATCTGGAGGATAATATAATGATTGGGGCCTTCTCCACTTGCTACACATATTTTGCTCTATCATGCTCTATTACTTGCGTACATCATCAAGTAACATAATCACATGTAAGCATCATATCAGTTTTCTGAGCTATGACTGAGAGACACTTGACGTTAACATCTGTCTGTCAATCATCGTGGCACTTGTCAGAGTCAATCCAATTTTTCATTTCCCAAAAGACCTTGGGGTGATGATTGATGTTGACACCTGACTTTGTTGATCACCGCTGCTACATGTCATATATAGCACTATATATTTATAGCAAATGAGATCTGAAGTTGATGCCAAGCACTGGTACCTGATTTTATTGCTTTAAAATGATATTTGGCAAATGATCATAATCATATATCTTAACTCAGCAGGCATTTGCTGTTTAGATACAGTATATAAATAGTGGAGTTTTTCTTCAAAAAATATGTATGTAATTGCAGAACAATACTTCCATGGGGTAGCTCTGGGTTCCATAAAGCTCCAGGGAGCAGTCTAACATCAAACATCCTATTATAAATCACCACTGTGTTGTGGATAGAAGCCTTCTCCAGAAAATTTCCCATTCTAAGCAGGACCCATCCATAAGTCATTCTTTTAGCATTTCTTTCTGTATGCCTATGGTGTAGCATGGAATATCATTCATAGGAAGAAATAATATGTCAATAAAGCAGACAGAGAGAAAAACAGAATAATAAACAAAGAACTATAAAATATCCATGTATTTTTCTGTATCATAATATATTGTAAAAACTGCATTTTTGTGCACTAACAGGCCATTAAGTAATTGCATCAAATAAGCCTTTGCATTGATCAACATAGATTGTGAACACTTCAACAATTTAAAGATATAATAAACAATTTATTAGTCTGTGTGAAACAGAACAGCTGTCTGCGATGTCAAATAAAGACTTTCAACATTTTTTTTTTATCTTTTAAATAAAAGTTGGAAGACAGTTGAAAATGAATGGTAAATCTATAATGCAGTTGAAATTTTAATTTGACAACCTACCTGCACAGTTATAACATAAAGAATGTTTAGAATACAACAACATGCTTAAGATTGTTTGATTAACACAATAATTGCAACTGACAGTTTTGTTTGTTTGTTTTGTATGTTTGTTATTTCCCCAAGGTAATGGTGCACATCCACTAGGCGATCAGGGAAAGACAGTATGATTACAACATCGTAATCGTACCGTCGTTCCCCATCCCCTGCACTGCCTACACTGAACGATTAGTCGTTCAGTCTAGGCACCCTCCCTCATCCCAAACATGACCAATCTGTCATTATCGGCAGATTGACCAGCATGTTCAGGCGATGATTGATGTCGGAAACGACTAGCGGGAGCGTGCATCGGGTCGTTTCCGGCATTATAGTGCACGATTTGTGCATGATTAATGATCAAATGCACGATTACGCTATCGTAATCCTGCAGTCGCTCATTAATATTGCCTAGTGGATGTGCGCCTTAAGGCAACATGATTTGGTGTGCAACACAATCTAGGAGTTGAAAAAAAAAAACAACAACCCTAATCAGATCCAATAATGATGACACTGATTAAACTTGAGTTGGACGGTGTATAGAATATTATTGCAAATGTTTATGATCATCGATGTAAGACACAACATAATATCAATTCAATTGATAAAAAGGGTAGATACACCTCTAATGCTAAAAAAGGGTAGATACACCTCTAATGCTAATTAGGGGCCTATTTATCAAAAGATATATGCGGGATATTCCCTGAAAACACCCATATTTGGTTGATATCTTCTAGAGGCTCAGTATTTATGGAGGGGCCGCAGAAGATGTCAGAAATATCTGCTGTGATCCCCCTTATTTTGCTATCAGCATATCAGGCAGTGCCCTCTGTATGCACTAGAGTCAAACAAAGAAGCCACAGACCAAGTTTGTCACACATTTATTCCAGGACATTTATAACCAGCACTGATGGAGGAAACAACTATTTGGAGGATGTTTCCCCCTAAACATTTCCTATATACTGGACTATGAACTAGTTAATTATATTAATTGATTAAATGTGTAGCCAGGATATGTGATGTACCGGGTATACCACTTATACCTGGTAATATCAGTGACTGGTGTGCTTTAGTATATACAGTAACTGTATTAAATAAGATAAACTTACATATACGGTAAATAGGAGATAATACAACTAATGAATTAATTGGTAGATGTATAGTGGATGTATAATGCTTTGTACACTCTGTAAGGCAAGGGTAAGTCCATAGGTGGTAATCTTGTGCTTAATTTGTTTATTAGCCTCTATAGCAGGGATGGGGAACTACAGGCCCAGGGGCCGTATAAGGCCCGCAGAATCATTTGGTCAGGCCCTCGGAGCTTTATTCTGCTAGCCTCATCTGGCTACCAGGGTGCCTAGAATGGCACCCTGCAGCCAGAATCTATGCAGCAATGCCGCCTGCAGCATTCTTATGAAGCTTCAGATGGTCGCACCGCTGACCTTACAGCTCCCTGGAGCATCCTCAGGATGCTCCGGGCATTGCTGTAATCACCAGTGATTGTGGCTCCGCCCCCGTGTGACATCACATGGAGGGGTCGTGGCCTGCACCGGCCCGAGAATAATATTTTATAAATCAAAATGGCCCTCAGCAGAAAAAAGGTTCCCCACCCCTGCTCTATAGGGAAGATAGGGAGCTTGTGCTAAGAGGGAGGTTTCTAGAAGGAGCTGCACGAGGACAGTAACGGCGGGAAGGGATAGATCGCGTGGCCGCCTAGGTAGTGAGTATAAAGAGCAGAATAACCGTTATTCCAATCACACTGGTGTTCCCCCTTCCGTGAGGACTACCTAAGTAACTGGCAGCTGCACTAGAGCTATATATATATACTAGCGGCAGTCGGGTGATGGGAGGGAGTGGCACCTGCGAAGGTAGAGACTTGACGGAGTTACTACTGGCAAAGAGGGAGTGCTTACCGATGACCTAGCCGTAGAGTGGAAGTGCTCCCCGGGGACTGTCAGTATATACCCCTATTGATGCCCCTGCGTCATCAGATGGGAGGAGGAGCCCGGAGTTACTGCCTGCTCCTAAGTAGGAAGCTGATGGTAATAGGTGACAGCGTTGGGCTGACAGGAGACCCAGATGGGGGGGAGAATAAGCACTGTGGAGAGCGCATTCTCATGACTGTATTACTGGAAAGGGTGAGAGAATGAGTGCATTCACATTGGAATCACACTAATAGGTCAGGTACATTCCACAGGCAGACTGAGCGTAACTTTGGAATACATAACCTGTAGGACATGTAAGAATCTATTATCTTAATGACTGCATTATTCTCACATTACTTAATGCGCTGAAGAGTCAAAGTAGTAGATTTGTTCAAGGGGAACCAGAGGTCTGACTGAGTACTGCCAGTCATTATACATTACCCCGGGAGGATCAGTAAGCTCAAGCTAAATCTTATTGGCTAATAATCTGGGGGAGTAAGACGCAAGTAGAAAGTACCCTACAGGATAATAATGTACAGTAGTGGATGCCAGCATATTTATTCTCCGCTGGTACGCATAAGCTAACACTTGTGGATTTATTCATCCTTGAAGAGTAGAACTATAGTTAAGTTGCACTGTTTTGAAAAACACTATTGAATCAGTCTGAAAAGTCACAGAAGAGGTGTATTAATCCATTATAATTCTCATGTAACCAGCCCGCTAGCATAAGCAACTGGACACAAAATTATTATCCAAAGACACAAAAATTTCAATTAACTGAATTTGTAACAAAATCACCTGGGACTTCTGATCTGTATACACCGCTACAATTTACTATGACAAATGAACTACAATTATACCCTTTTACACCAAAATCCCGGGTCCGACCCTGGAATTTGAACACTGGTCAATCCCGGGTTGAACTCGGCTTCGGACCCCGTTTACACTGCAACTCGACCCGGGTTATTCCCGGGTTTGCCCCGTTTACACTGAACCCGGGTAATCCCTGCTTTTCTCTATAGAAGTCATTAAAAATGGTCTGTTTTAAGATCTGACAAAGATGGTCACAAAAGGCAACAAAGGAGAGGGGTGGGGTCTGCTTACAGCATTGCTACAGACTGCTGTCCTGGCTGTGTATCAGCCTGCGTTTGTGGCTGCTGGTCAGGCTGTGGTACAGGCTGCTGTTCTGGCTGTGGCAGGCTGTGTATCAGTCTGCGTTTGTGGCTGCTGTTCTGGCTGTGTATCAGTCTGCGTTTGTGGCTGCTGGTCAGGCTGTGGCAGGCTGTGTATCAGTCTGCGTTTGTGGCTGCTGGTCAGGCTGCAGTTCTGGCTGTGGCAGGCTGTGTATCAGCCTGTGTTTGTGGCTGCTGGTCAGGCTGTGGTACAGGCTGCTGTTCTGGCTGTGTATCAGCCTGCGTTTGTGGCTGCTGTTCAGGCTGCAGTTCTGGCTATGGCAGGCTGTGTATCAGCCTGCGTTTGTGGCTGCAGTTCTGGCTGTGGCAGGCTGTGTATCAGCCTGTGTTTGTGGCTGCTGTTCTGGCTGTGTATCAGCCTGCGTTTGTGGCTGGTGGTCACGCTGTGGTGCAGGCTGCTGTTCTGGCTGTGTATCAGCCTGCGTTTGTGGCTGCAGTTCTGGCTGTGGCAGGCTGTGTGCCTGCCTGCTTTTGTGGCTGCTGGTCAGGCTGCTGTGGTGCAGGAGGTTAGGCAGGCAAGCGATGGCTTCATGTGAGTCTCTCTATGCAGGGCACTGACAAATTACATCATCTGCCAGTGCCCCAGAAGCACCAATCAGCATCATTCAGAGCTAGCAGGGTCAAATAAGCAGGGTAGCACCCGTTTACACTGCCTCATGACCCGGGAACAACCCGTTTTCAACCCTGCTCTCAACCCGAGTAAGATTGCCTGGTAAGTCGACCCGGGTTATTTTTTGGGAGCCGCTCACACAGAGCCTCAACCCGGATCGACCTGGCAATAACCCGGGTTATTTGTTTGGTGTAAAAGGGGTATTACACAGACTCTATATGTGAGATGGGTTTTTATATGCAAGGTAGATTAATATGAATTGCTGCCATTTTTATTAATGCCATAATATCTGTATATGTAGTTCAGCTATTAGAGAATAGAATAATTGAGATATGTTATATTCCATATGGTATAGACTAATCAGTGGCATAACTAGGGTATTTGGGCAAATTACCCAGGGCAAATTTGAAAAGGGAGCCCCCCCCCCCGGCTGTGCAAACAAAAATGGGCGTGGTCACTTAAAACTGGGGCCTGTCAACATGACACACCCCTTTATTTTCACACTGAACATTCCTATCCATATGCACCTTAACCCCAGTAGTACCCCTTATACAGTACCCCCAGTATGCAGTTGTGGTCCCTCTTATGCAGGCCCATAGTAGTGCCCCTTATACAGTATCCCCAGTAGTGGTCCCCCTTATACAGCCCCCAATTAGTTCCCCTTACTCAGTACCCCCAGTAGTGGCCCTCCCAAATGCAGTGCCCCATGTAGTGTTCCCCCTTATGCAGTGCCCCCAGTAGCAGTCCCCACAATGCAGTGCGCCCAGTAGCGGTATCCCCTTATGCAGTGCCCTTTATATAGTGCCCCCAGTAGTAGTCCCCCCCTATGCAGTGCCCTTTATATAGTGCCCCCAGCAGTAGTCCCCCCCATGCAGATTTCCCAGTAGTGGTCCCCTTATGCAGGCACACAGTAGTGATCCCCCCTATCCAGTGCCCCCTGTAGTGGCCCTTCCTATTATTGCCCCCAGTAGTGGTCCCCCCAGTGCAATGCCTCTAGTAGTAGGCCCCTTTTATAATGCCCCCAGTGGTAGTTCCCCCCCCCAAGTAGTAGTCCCCAGTAGAGGTTCCCCCTCCCGATTAAGTGCCCCCAGTAGTAGCCCCCCCTCAGTAGAGGTCCTCCCAATAATGGTGCCCCCAGTAGTAGCCACCCCTCCCTCGTTGTGCCCCCACCCTCAGTAGAGGTTCCCCCAGTAGTAGCCACCCCCCTCCCCCGTTGTGCCCCCAGTAGTGCAGATAGGTTTAAAAAATATATATATAAAAATATACTTACCTGAATCCACGCTGCTGCTGCTCCGGTCCGCGACACCGCCCCGCCGCCAGTCCTCCCGGGCTGGCGCGCTCAGCATTATGGGACAGACGTCATGACGTCTGTCCCATTACCCACTGCAGGAGCCGGACGGAAGCCAGCGCTGGCGGCGATGCGTGTGTTATGCACAGCCTGAGCCCGCCTCCTAGCGCTATTGGGCAAGCGCTCAGGGGGAGGGAACGGGCTCAGCTGTGCAGCACAGGACCGGCGCTGGAAGCCTAGCGCCGGTCCTGTGTAAATGTGTAGCGCTAACCGCACTCATTGCAGTCGGTGCTACACTGGCTAACTAGGACAGGCGGGCCACCCCGCGCCGCCGGTCCCATGGCGCCCAGGGCACGCACCCCGCTCGCCCTGCCCTAGTTACGCCACTGAGACTAATACAACTAAAGAAGATCTAAAGTTCAAGCAGAGTATTTTATTCAGGATATATATATATTGCCATTTATGTGTCAATGAATAACAGTATTTGTTGTTGTTGAATGTAAGTCCTATTGTATTACTTACCATTAGCTATTAAAACAATATAATGTGTAATAGTGTATACTTTCCTAAGGTGTATCCTGATCTATGCTGTTCCGTAGAGGAGCCTGTAAAGAGAAAAGAGGAAAGAACAACATATTGCTGGTGTAAGTTTCTATTCACAAATTCACGTACACACCTGTTTAATACACTGAGATTCATTGGTATCTGTTTGTAACCACCTAGGGTTTCCCCAGGTTTACTGTCTACTCATACTGGTAGATAAACAACTGACTTGGAGGCACTGATAATAAATACAGGGAAATAAGGGTTACAAATGCTACAAAACCATCTATACTATTGAAGTTGTACCCTATTGCAGCTATTATTCCAGCTACATAACTGTGGAAGTACATGTTTTATGCGTATGTATGAAGAAATTTAATTTTATTTAATATGAGAAGTCTATTGTGGCTTCTCAACCAGGTATATTAACTAAAATGTAAGAAATAGTAATTACATTTTTTATATATATATACATATATATATATATATATATATATATATATGTTTTATTCATATACACTGATTTAATACTGTGATCAATTTGGGCACAGTCTATTTTCTTTCTTTTTTTCTAATGCTGATTTAATGCCAGATTAGCAACAGTTTTTTATGGACTAGCAACATAAATTGATAATTGTAAATAATGAATTCTTGCGGTAGGGATGTCGGCAGTCAGAATACCGACAGTGGCATCCCAACAGTTACAATCCCTGATCGTAAGCAGCCCCACCCTAACCCTCCCCCTAACCTACCTTTCCTGCAGCCTATCCCTAACCCTCCCCCATGCAACCTAACCCTACATCACTTATAGATCTATCAGCACCCGGAATTAAAAAAAAGCAGCCAGTGAGGAATTTCTGGTAGCTTTATATTTTCTCTTTTTATTATAAGGGTTTACAGCACAAGTCAGATGCCAGGGTCACAGAGCAGGATCCCGGCGATCAGCTGACCGGAGTCACAGAGGAGATCACCGGATCACCTGTCCCCTGGGTGCAGGTGTTTTTTTTTTTTTTTTACAATGATCAGCTTGTGGTCTATTTGGACACAGAAGAAAGACCACAGGTGCCGGCTCCCAGCTCTGCTCCCCCTGTCAGGAGCAGGAGTCTGTGAAAAGGGGGAAAGCCCTAATAATGCCATCTCCAGGTGCGTTACTATCAAGGCTATCACAAAGCTTCCTTCTTTATTTTTTTTACAATTCAAATTTTGTAAATTTGAGCAGATCGCATATCCCATTACAATTATGGGAAATTTGATCTGCTTACTAAAAAATGTGATAATTAGGGCTTGGAGGAGAATTTTGTGAATTCTCCTACAATTGCCCTTTAGTATATTTAGATGAAACTTAAATAATGTGAAAAGGTTGTGCAAAAAAAATAGTTTTTACAATATTTTAGTAAAATTAATATTGATAAATATGCCTCTTACTCTTAGCTACCAGTAAGACTCGTCTTTTAAAAGTTACGCATTTTCCACATTATCTTTTTCTATTCTCTTTTTTTTAATTTTCTGTTTTTATATATTTTGCAGTTTTCATTACTAATAAAAGTTATATTTGAAATGTTCATGACAATTAATGTGTGCTTTATAATTAAAATACTTCTCTCGAACCTCTTTATGCCCCTTATAATACCAAACAGACCTCCCACATGTAAATTATATGCTCATCAGACCTCTCACACACACTGACCTTCTTGTGCATCATTTTGCCAACCAGTCCCCCCCCCATATACCAGTGACGTAACTAGGGCAGGGCGAGCGGGGTGCGTGCCCTGGGACCGGTGGTGCGGGGGGGCGCCGCTGGCCACGGTACCGGCCCGCCCTAGTTAGCCAGTGTAGCGCCGACCGCAATGAGTGCGGTCAGCGCTACACATTTACACAGGACCGGCGCTAGGCTTCCAGCGCCGGTCCTGTGCTGCACAGCTGAGCCCGTTCCCTCCCCCTGAGCGCTTGCCCAATAGCACTAGGAGGCGGGCTCAGGCTGTGCACAACACACGCATCGCCGCCAGCGCTGGCGGCGATGCGTGTGTTAAACAGCAGCCAATGAGAGTCAGATAGACTCTCATTGACTGCTGCAGCACCCACTGCAAGAGCCGGGCTTCCGTCCGGCTCCTGCAGTGGGTAATGGGACAGACGTCATGACATCATGACGTCTGTCCCATAATGCTGAGCGCACCAGCACGGGAGGACTGGCGGGCGGCGGCGGCGGTGTCGCGGACCGGAGCAGCAGCAGCGTGGATTCAGGTAAGTATATTTTTATATATATATTTTTTAAACCTATCTGCACTACTGGGGGCACAACGGGGGAGGGGGTGGCTACTACTGGGGGGACCTCTACTGGGGGTGGAGGCACAACGGGGGAGGGGTGGCTACTACTGGGGGCACCATTATTGGGAGGACCTCTACTGAGGGGGGGCTACTGCTGGGGGCACTTAATCGGGAGGGGGAACCTCTACTGGGGACTACTACTTGGGGGGGGAACTACCACTGGGGGCATTATAAAAGGGGCCTACTACTAGAGGCACTGCACTGGGGGGACCACTACTGGGGGCAATAATAGGAAGGGCCACTACAGGGGGCACTGGATAGGGGGGATCACTACTGGGTGCCCGCATAAGGGGACCACTACTGGGAAAACTGCATGGGGGGGGACTACTGCTGGGGGCACTATATAAAGGGCACTGCATAGGGGGGGACTACTACTGGGGGCACTATATAAAGGGCACTGCATAAGGGGATACCGCTACTGGGCGCACTGCATTGTGGGGACTGCTACTGGGGGCACTGCATAAGGGGGAACACTACATGGGGCACTGCATTTGGGGGTGCACTACTGGGGGTACTGAGTAAGGGGAACTAATTGGGAGCTGTATAAGGGGGACCACTACTGGGTATACTGTATAAGGGGCACTACTATGGGCCTGCATAAGAGGGACCACAACTGCATACTGGGGGTACTGTATAAGGAGTACTACTGGGGTTAAGGTGCATAAGGATAGGAATGTTCAATGTGAAAATGAAGGGGTGTCATGTTGACACGCCCCATTTTTAAGTGACCACGCCCATTTTTGTTTGCCGAGCGCGCCTTTGGTGCACACACATCGGGGGGGGGGTCTCCCTTTTCAAATTTGCCCTGGGCTCCAAATACCCTAGCTACGCCACTGTCATATACCTCAGACCTCCCAACATGCCTCTTAAAATGCCCATCAGAACCCACACATGCCCTCTATAATGCCCATAAAGCACTTACAGTTGTATGTCTAATATTGGTTATTGTAGGAGAGAATCCCAGTTTGGATGTCATGTAACAGAGAGGAGGGCAGTGGGAGCATACTGTTTTCAATCTCCTTCTTTTCATGTTTGAGATGTTTAAAAAAAGTTTCCCATCACTAGTATGAGGCTGTGAGTAATCAATGACACAGTCTGCACTAAATAGTAGTGTCTGTGTAAATGGCAGGCCTCGAATCATCCCAAGGTGGCGTGGCACCAGTTTTGGAACTATTGGTGTAGTGGCTCAAAATTAAGCAAGAACAATGATGTTAATGTTCAATCTCCACAATGTTATAAAGCATAAAATCAGATGTCAGAAAAGTATTTGACCAAAACATACAAATACTGAATTTATATACCATGTCATAAGCCAGTAGATGATTGAAGCAGTTCCTTCACCTTTTTATTAAGAAGTTCAGCAGTCACAAGGTGTTGACTACTGAATTGAATTGCCAACAATTGGAGACACATTTCAAATCATAATGTGTCTGCAGGAACAATACACAGCGATAATATTGGCACTGAAACCTTCATTGCAGGTTTTTAATGTTTTTTGGTTTTGTTTGCAATCTACTTGCAATCATGGTATTGATGCAGACAAAGTGAAGAGCAAATACAACAAACACAACATACAGTGCATGAAGTACAATGAAGATATACAATCATGTTCACCAACAAGATTGCAGATGCTAGAGGTACAGTACAGTATAGCATTATACCAACCACCATGCTGAGATTTTGGGAAATAACCCATAATAACAGGTGGAGGTAAGGCATGGAAAGAAGAGGGACAGGGACATGGGAAGGTTTGGGGAGAGCTACTGTATATTTTCATATCAACTAAGGGCTATTGTGCATAGAGCGAAACAGAACTGCAGGGATGAGAGAGATAATGAATGATGAAGAGACAAGTAGCCAAGACCATTAGGCTGAAAGGGAAAGAGGGAGAAGACATTAAACCACTCATTAAGAACATGGAAGAGAATTACCATGTCCAGGAAATATATATTCGGTAAGGGGGGGAAATAGGGGTCTGCAAATATAGACAAATATTGAAAAACTATATATGTAGAGCAGAATAAAAATAAGTTACAGAGTCAGAACACTACAAAGATGTTATGGAACAAGAAATATACAATCTAAAGGGCTAGCAATCGGATAATGTCTGTAAAAGAGGAGTGTTGGCCTCTATTGAAGGTTTGCTTTGGTCGCTCATAACTGCCCTCCCAACAGCTGCTGGAAAGGGAGGAGGAAGCTTGCTTCGTGGAAAATATCCATCCTGGAAAAGGTATTGGCAGAAGGTCTACCACCTCTTGGAAAGAGTAGCAGTCAGTTGGTACTTGATTGGTATGTAAGGTTCATACATTAGAACTTAGAGACTAAAGGGGTAACCCCACCTATATTCGACATTCCACTCACAGAGTTCATCTGTTAGGGGCTTCAGCATTCTGCAAAGTTGTACAGTTTCCCACGAGAGGTCTTGGAAGATGCAGATATGGTGGCCTTGAAAATCCACACCCTCTAGATCAGGGGTTCCCAACCACGGTCCTCAAGGCACACTAACAGTCCAGGTTTTAAAGGTAACCATACTTAAGCACTGGTGACTTAATTAGTACATCAGTTATTTTGATTTAACCATCTGTACTCAACCATGGATATCACTAAAACCAGGACTGTTAGTGTGCCTTAAGGACCGAGGTTATGAATCACTGCTCTAGATGCCTCACACACTTATTTCCTCCTTGTGATCCAATTAATGTAACCTGCAGATGACATCACGTGGTTGATTAGTCAAAGCCCCTCTTGGGTGTAAGGCATTGTGTCCTCTGTTAACATGAGGGATTCATCAGGATCGTGCTGCAGGATAATATTAAAGATTTTCTTCAAGACAGCAATGAGGGGGGATATAATCATGTAAGCACTTACCTGCACTAACTTGATATTTAATTTCTCTGCATAAAATGTGGAAATGATGAGCATTGTATAGGCCAAATATAGAGAATGTTAGTACGAGGCACCAACTCATTGTACCAGGTACAGTATACAGTAATGTAATACTGTACAATCATAAACAGTATGAATCATGTTAGCATAATGTATAAGTGTATAACACTCAGGGGAGTAGTGTGGGTGGTTCCAGTGGAGCATGAGCTGCAGGCGCCAAAATGGACAGAGGGCACCATTCAGGAATTCATGGGGCGCTGCACAGTATGATGGCCGCCTGTTAGTTTTATCTCTGTTTGTTTGCTCTATATCCTAAATAAGTTACGGATCAGAGATCTGTTTCTACATTTAATGCCCCCTCAAGCTGCCCAGATTGCCTCCCATCCGGCCCTCCCTCCTCTATGATCATCTTCTGTCACCTCCCCTTTCCTGTAAGATTGATTACATTCACTTCTCACCGATTTAATTCATCCCCTCTCTACCATGGGATCGGCTCTTTGCCCATGTCCACTCCTTTCTTATTGCCTTCTGTCATCACCCGTCTCTGATCGACTCTTTGCCCCTCCTCTCTCCTTTCTTATTGGCTTCTGTCACCACCCCTCTCTGATCAGCACGTTCCTCTCTGATCCCTTCCCTCCTCATTCATTCATTGTGCTTCAATGGACTTAAAAGTAACACATCTGAGGTACAATCCTAAACTTCAATTTCAAGGTATGAGTTTGAGGGTGATACTGCCACAGTTTGCGGTTTTGTTTTTCTCTTCACTTCAGTATTCCCCCGGCTGAGTAAGCCAGGCTTACTCAGTGGAGCAGCACAGCAGCTACTAGGCAGCCACCAGCCTCTCCCCTGCCTCTAAGCCAATTGAGTGCCGAGATGTGGTCATGCCCCCAGAGTGGTACACGTGCGAGAGCCTGGATCCCTGATCATACCGCACCGGGTGTCACATAGATTAGTGATGCCGCTGCTTTCAGTAGCAGTTTGGAACAATTAAATGATGTAATATTCCCTAATAAAACATATGTGTCAGCATTTTTTTAATATTGAGCTAACAATATATTACATTGCGCTACAGTACAGTTCATGCAAATACAAATTTTAACAGCTCTGGACTTTTCACAGTCATTGAGTTATGTATCCTTACATAGCACTGTATAGCAGTGACGTGCAGTCAGGGTAGGCAGGGGAGGCAGCGCTTCCCCTGTCATACTCCCTCCCCTATCATACTCCCTGTCATGCTCCAGAGTTTTGATCGAAAAAGAGTGATTTTAAACATGTGTGCCTCCCAAGCCATTGACCTCACTGCACATCACTGCTGTATAGCACCGTGTACTAACTGTAACATAAGGAAACTGTTAGGGGTCTATTTACTAAGCAGTGTTAAGAGACAAAGTGAAAGGACATAAGTTACCAGCCAATCAGCTCCCAACTGTCATTTTTCAAACACAGCCTGTGACATGGCAGTTAGGAGATGATTGACTCGTACCTCATCTCATTTCACTTTGTCTCGAAACACTGCTTAGTAAATATACCCCTAAGTCTCTGTGGCAATCATGTGTATATTGCAGAATGTAAATTTAAAGTTGTTCATAATTAACAGGTTTATAATTTTGTGGCATTTGTCTTCTAGATAAGCAGTTTTTCCAGAAACTTAAGGTAAGGTCCCTGACCCTAACTCTAGAAACATGGATCTCAGACCAACTGCAGCTTTCTTGTTGGGAAGTGCATCAATAGCCTCCGCACACCTTCAAAGTAAGTTAGTATTTATCATATCATTATGGTGATACACCGTAATGTACAGACTTGATATGCTTGAGGTTATTATGATAAATAACTGTTTATACAGCATGTTTTTCCCATTTTTTTCTATTGTCCTGATTTTAACCCAATTGAATTTGTCTGGACATTAAATGAAAGACCAAAGCCTAAAAACAAAGAACAGTTGGTGGCAGAGATGAAATCCTTTTAGTACAACTGACTAGCTAATAATAAACTTAAAATAAGTTGATAAATCACTGCTTACAGTTTTGCTGAATGCAATTGAACAAAATGGTTTGGCGACGGTGACAAAAATATGACACTAATACAAAAAGAATGTCATTTAATAAATGTCATGTTTCACTACTCCTGGTTCAACTAATTGAGAAGCGGCAACATTCTTATCAGTGTGAGAACTGGAGAGAAACGTGCACCCACCCCGAAGCACCTTGTATACTGTAGCATCAGACAAGCAGTGTGGAAGTAAACAATAGTATCTTTCTAGTGCAAGAATAAAGATCACAGTAGTTAGACTTATTAAAGAACATTGCCGGACAGCGAGATAGCCAATCAGTTTTATGGAATCACATTTCAACTTCTATGTAGGTGGGGGCACATAGAAATAGATCAATGACATGGATAGTTTGCAGGCATACTGCTGTGTACTAAAATATTGTATTGTACATAAAACAGAATGCACTGTAAATAATAATGATGTCTATGAAAGATTGTACAAATCAGAAAACGTATTTATTCACATGCAATATAGACAAATAGTAAATACTCTATGGCAGGGGTATTCAACATGTGGCCCTCCAGCTATTGTGTAACTACATATACCAGCATGCCCAGCCACAGTGTTAGCATGCCCTAATAGCATAACTGTGGCAGGGCATGCTGAGATGTTCACTTCCACATAGGAGAAAGAAAAAGGAGAGAAAAAAAAAAGAATACGCCAATATATGGGGCACATATCACCTAAAAATATATAAAAAAATTAACTTTTAATTCATTATTTAAAATTGTGTAGATCCACAACAGCTGGAGGGCCGCATGTTAATCACCTCTGATCTACGGTGACAATATTAAGAGTATGCAAAAAGGCATTTGTACAGTATGCACAGTATGTATTTATTATGGATTGGTAAATATATTTATAGTTACATCTTTATTAATAAAGTGTTTCCCGTTCATTTGAATGTTCTTTCCAGGGCAGATTTCAAATCACATAACAATACTATACTGCGGCTGCACTGAGCCCAATTACTGTGATGGTATCACACTACACTTTAACAGCTTCTTTATATAGATGGGTGGGGAACTGCCTACAGTCAACTACTTGAGGTCACATTTATGTGTATAATACTAGAAAGAAAGAATACTGTAGAAGTCCAAAAATGTATTCACATGCAGTATAGCTAGTAAACATAAACCACTCTATGGTATCATAATTAGGATGCTTACAACCAAAGAAATAAAGAAAAAAAAATCACTTACAGTATCTGTATATATTTTTTAAGAACTAGTAAATAAATAAGTTACTTCTTTTATAAAGTGCACTATCAGATGCATCTTATTATCTCAGTCCTTCCCTATAGACTGCTTTGTGCAGCATTTCTTCCCAGGTTGTATGATGTTTTAGAGGGGGGACCAATGATCATGAATATTGTGGCTGTGATTGAACCTCTCACTCACACACTCTTCCGCAGACATTATAAAGTGGTGTATGATTCCTGGTGCATACAGTAGATTTACATCTATAAACTAAGGGCCTGATTCAGATTTGGGAGTAGAGTAGTAACTATGAACCGGGACAAATCATTTTGCAATGCAAGGGGAGCAAATACATACATTTTTTGCATGTGGGATAAATACTAGTTGCTTTTGCATGTAGCCTACAAATGCAGGACAGCTTTATTTTTACACTGCAATTTGGGTTTTAGTTTGACAACGCCCCTCCCACATCTGAACCTCTCCGCACATTTTACATCTGCCCCACCTGCAGAGCAGCATGGTTTTACCAAGATGCACAGTTACTTGCTCTTTCTTAAGGCCCCCATACACAGTGCGATATAGCAGCCAAGCCAACGGATTGGTAGGATATCGCTGCTATATCGTACCGTCTGTGGGCATGATATCGGCCAGCGCGCGCTCCCGTGGGGTCGTACTCGCACCACCAGATCTTACTGCATGTTCACTTGATCTGGGGAAGCGATGTACAATCCCATGCAGCGCTATGCGGGTGGGGAGGGTGTTGCCGGCATATCAGGCGGTTGTCCACCCGATCGCTCTGGGTGTGGGGAACGCCTGATTTGTAGGCCGTTGGATCGTAAGTCGCATACCAAGTTGCATATGGCAACTGTGTATGGGGCCTTTACTCTATTCCCAAATCTGAATCAGGCCCTAAGAACGCTGTGATTTTAAAATAAGCATCTACTCATTCATAACTGTGACTCCCATGGCAACCTCCACAGCTAAATGTGAGAAAAACATAGAGATGGGAAAGCTTTAAAAAAAGATAATGTAAATAAAACTACTGTACTTTTAAATTCTAAAACGTGAGCAAAATTCTGATATGAAAAGAGTTTTCAAATGAAACTGCATCAGTAACGTCGGCCTGGCTGCAGAGTGGAGCGGTTGTGTGACATCTGATCTCTGTTTTCACTAACACCAATATCTACATTAATCGGCAGCCTAGGCTATATTTTTGCCAAAAGTTAAAATCATACTTAAGAATCCCCCCAGTCAGCCAAAAATGTTGCCTTCCACAAGATGCACCTGCTAGATACCCAAATGCACTGACTGATTGGTACTTTTACTGGTACTTTCTAAAGTGCAGGAGGGCTGGGGTCAACCTCAGTCTCCCAATAAACTCATCAGCACAGCAGTAGCACAAAGCCTGGTGGAGAGTATACATGAGAAACACACAATGTGAGCAGTTGCTGAGACAGGCGTTTGGGCAGGTAACAATTGCCTGTGTCCAGGCCTCACTTTGTTTATGGTGGAGCTGAGCCATACCAAAGGTTAGACAAAGTGTGTTTATACACCTCTCCACTCTTCCCAGACGTTACACCAATACCACCTCACCAATCTTCCCAGAAGTTACACCAATACCACCTCACCAATCTTCCCAGACGTTACACCAATACCACCTCACCAATCTTCCCAGACGTTACACCAATACCACCTCACCAATCTTCCCAGACGTTACACCAATACCACCTCACCAATCTTCCCAAACATTACACCAATACCACCCGACCCCTAGTCCCAGACGTTACACCAATACCACCTCACCAATCTTCCCAAACATTACACCAATACCACCTCACCAATCTTCCCAAACATTACACCAATACCACCCCACCCTCTTCCCAGACGTTACACTGACAAAATCCAACCCCTCTTCTAAAATGTTACATCTTGCTCCCCATACGTTACATCAATACCACCCCACCGCTCTCTTAACACGTTACACCAACACCTCACATCTCTCCATACATATTATGACAATAGCGCCCCCATCCCTCTCCATACCTCTTACATAATACAACCCCACGTCTCTCCCCACATGTACCATCAATACCACCCCTCTCCTCTCCTACATATTACTTCAATGTCACCGCACCCTTCCGTCCACATATTATACCCTACAATCCCCTCACTTTTCTCACATATTACACCAATATATCCCCCATCCCCACAACTCTCCACACACATTACATTAATACCACTGACTCAAATTTACTGAAATTACCTCATCACAGGGCCGGCTTCTTCCTGCGCTCTATGCTGGTCTGCTGCAAGCTCTCTGTAAAGGAAGGAAGCATAGGGTTATTATGGCCGACTTGCTTTCAACTCTCCATCAATCATTAGGGCTCATTCACACAAATGAAATGTAAAAACTGACCAATAATAAAACAAATGAAAGTCATTTGGATGCTCCCGATGTCAGTGACCTGCAGTATGTTGCATTTTTTTGTGTACTCTTTAGTTTTCACGTGAAAAAAATGGTCCATCATATCTACCACGGCATTACTGTACATTTGAATCTTCAGGAATCACTGAATTATTTGAATCACTGCGTGAATCTCAACTAATCTGCATAAAATTAGTTTTTACGCTCTTTCCATGGGTTGAAGTATATCTATCATCAGCACAAGTCTGAACAAAGCATTGAAGAGTTGTAGAATACATATATCAATATTAATGGACTTATAAACAATACATAAAATACAGAGAATTATTAAGCACTGATATGCTCGATAACTTTCTTCTTCTTCTAGAAAAGAACCTCTGTCTAAAGAATGATATAAACATTTTTCTTTGTTATTCTGCATGGCACACAGCACAAAAGAAAGTGACAGCCCCGTCCATAGCTGTGCATAAACAATATATCACATTTTTCAATTACACTGAAACACTTTTAAACAATTGTTACTTGATAAATAGGAACAATTCACTCACATACAGGTTTTACACAATACATGTACTGAATGTGACAAGGATGTTTTATACAGTAGCTCTGCAGCTAAATTAGCAGAAAATAAAGGGCAGTAGATGTAACTTATATTTATAGAGTCAAATTATTCTGAAATACTAGAAACTTGATGACAAGTTTTGCTATTAGAAGCACGTATAATGTATTCACTAATGCAGGTTAAAGTGAATAGATGTGGTCACCACCTTTGATAATTTCTAGGTTAGTAGTGCCAACATGCGTTTGGAATATACAGTAGATACACTCACACGCTACCCATCAGCTCTAACTTTATCAACAAGTAATAACATATTTCAAAATGTACAATATCAATACGAGATACCATCTATATACACTAGAATTCATTTACAAATTGTGCTGTATCTGCACTGCAAAACACATTTATTTTGAGGCACTGCACCAAGATGGTCCACACAGCACAGTGCAAGGATCACACTTACTCACCCCTCTTGTGAGAAGCTTCAACAACTAGAGGTGTAAATGTAACATTGTAAAAGGTTTGGTATATACAGTATGTTCGACGGCCACATATAGACATTCATCATGTTAACATGAGAATATCGCCATAGTCGTAATGTCAACATTGAACATGTCGTCATGTAAATGATATTGGCATCGGCCATATCGGTATTGTTAGCATGTCGACATCATCATTTTCTTCTATTTCTGTCCCTAACCCTAACGGCAACCCTAACTCTAAGCCTGCTGCAAATGTCGACATTATGACAATATCGACTTCTTCAATGTCAACATGCTGTCAGTCTTGACAAGTTGCAGTTGTTGACATTAATAATGTTAAGATTTTAACCATGTCGACATCATTAATGTCAACCTTCTGCTGTTGCATTATGAATGTCAACATGCTAAACCCAATGAAAGTGGTTACAAAGCTCAGGATACAAAGACCTTCACTGACCGGGGACAGGTGGGATAGCCAGAGGCAATGAAAATCTGCAGATATTGGCACTGTATGGACTAACCTGTAGTTTGTCTCCTCCTCTATGCTGGCTATAAGCTGCTACAAAACCCACCACCACAGAGAGGTAAGAGTTACTCCATAACAACAGGCAGTGACAGAGGCAGGAGTAGTTTTCTGCACAAAAAACGTAATTTTACTTGCAAATTTTATTCAGCATATTTGAACAAAGAAGATGAATAACAGGCTGTGCAATCATCATTGTGAAAAGCATTACATTATCAATAACAATACCCAACTCTGTCACAGTGACAATGACAGTCAAAGCAGATCTGAGAATCTCCACATTCAGATCAACAAGATGTCCCGCACTGTAATACAGGAGGAACCGTCTGGTGCCCCCCTGTCATTTTTCTTACTCCCCCCCCCCCCCCCCCTTCCCACAAAACCATTGCTCTCCTTCTGGTGACTGGTGGGTGGCTCCTTGTGATTTGTACTCTTTTTGTAAACCCATAAAATCATAGCTCTGCTTCTATTGGCTTTTAGTTAGCTCAACATTACAATATAGCCTGCATTGCTTATGGCAGCGAACATAGGGGCTTATTCAGCAGTGCACGCAAGTGCACAGCTGAACGCAGATTCACGATTATCAGGAATCTGTGCGTGCGCAGGACCCATTCTGCGAGTGCGCAGAATGGGTCTTGCTTTATTGCACACAAGCTCTAGAATGCCTATGCTTGATTGACAGGCAGAGGCATTTAAGGGGCGGTGCGGGGACGGCCGGCGTTCCCGGAAATGAGGCGTGTCCGTCCCATTTTCTGGGAGTGGCCAGCCCAGAGACTGCGTGGACATACACAGTCTGCTGGGCTCGCAAGCCGGCCAGCCTGAGTAAGCAGAGGCTTGGCCGGCTGGCCGGCGCCATCCACCATCGCGACCATCGACTACCTATGGTGATCCCAGCCTGTGACCTCCATCGCAGTGCTGGGATCGCAAATGCAGTAGAGGTGTCATACACCTCCTGCTGCATTTGCATTATTGCAAGAATCACAATGCAAAGCTGCTTTGCAATTACGATCCTTGCTGAATCAGGCCCATAGTCATCTGAGAGGTGTTGTGCAACCCTACCCCCACCGTGATTTGTTGTCCCTCAGCACTGCATCAGTGTAGAGCTGATCCGATACTTAGTTGTATGTATACAGCCCTGTTATGCATGCACGACATGATAAAGAAGCATGCAATGCTATATTTGAACATTTATCACAGTTACTTTAGAAAGAGGGTCCAGACTTGGTGGCTGTACTGTTGACAAGTTGAAAAAGCAGTTTGTCACCATAAATGGCTATTGTAGTGTCAATATTGCACAAACTGTTACAAATGTGTCCACATACACCTATCCTCATATTGCACCAAATAGCCACGTTTAGTGCGAAATGGACTCTGCGACTTAACAGCACCAAAACACTAATACTAAAAACTTAGGGCCTGATTCAGATCCACACGCATTGCCGATATTTACGCAGTTTGAGCTATTGTTAGCCATTGCGCTTGCGCATCGATTGAATTGCGATTTCACTCACACAGAGGATTCACTTGCAAATTGAGTAGCAGGTAGTCAGTGCTTGGGGGATGTAATGAGGGGTGGTTAGAAAAACGCAGACGTGTCTTATTGTTTAAACACTGTTTTCAGCGCGTGCAAGAATTAGCCACTGCGTCCTTGCTCACAACAGAAGAACCCTCTGCGTGTCTGGAGACCCGCTGTGTCTGCGACACTTTAGACTTTCTGGGGTACCTCCTAGGTGAGTCAACTCTCGTTATACATGTGCTGTTATTATGCAGTACATTAATTTGTAATTATATGACCCAGAGTGGGTGTTACTATTAGGTAGCAACAATTATTTTGGGGTGAGCGTTTGGGCATGGGGCCCCCGGAGTTGCTATGGCTGGGCCTTTTTCAGGGCATCACCACTAAATTTACATAAATATTTTTTCAACACCTTTCTATTTGTTTGTCTATTATTTATGTAATTTTAACTCTTTCTCATTATATTAACACTTATTGATTTCTCTTTACACATCTATACTTTACACTTCACTCTCACCTTTTTTCCCTTTCTCGTGTGATGACCTGGGGATGGTCCTTGGCTGGATTCTTTTGGGGTTCCCTGCACCTCGGACGTGAACCCCATAATGTTAGGGACGCCGGTATAAAGGAGCCTTGACGTTGGCCTGGCGCTTATTCATATATTTGCAAATGTATGTAACCAATACCTCTGAATTTCTATTATTATGTAGGATTCAAGTATTTTTGTTGATATTGCTGTAGTGTCCTTTTTTTCTGCACTTTAGACTTTACTCAGAAGGCTGATGGCTGCCGTTCAATGTTTTCAATGTTTCCGGTTTTGTGCGTGAGTGGCGGATGTAAGATGCTTTCAGTGGACGTCTCTCAGGACAGAACAGCGGCTGAGTCATTAGCATATTTTTGCAATTGCGATCTGTGAGATATCGCAGCTGCAATGGCATTTGCGTGCGGATCTAAATCAGGCCCTTAGTACACTTTGAACGCAGCACTGATGCTCTAATATGCAGACGCAGCAGGAGGCGTCTAAAGAGAAAAGACGCCTCCTGACAGCATCACAGATCCGAGTGCTGTGTCCAAAGATGCAGCATTGGATAACATCTTGACCATCGGTTGAGGCATTGGCCATCTGAGAAAGCCAATGGCTGCCGATCTCATAACTACATCCCCGTCTGATGCTATAAGCGGCAGTCATTTAGAAGGCAAAACCAGGTTGGTTTGACTGTGTAAATGATTACCACTTTAAAACATCAGGCAGACTTACGGGGATCTTGCAGATGCCTGCAAGTCACAGGCCATTACATTCCCCCCTTATCTCATCTTGTTAGTCTGCTCCAAAGTGAACTTGTGCTGAGTACTTGAAAAGTAATGTACACACAGAGGGCCTGATTCAGACCCGGTCGCAAGCACTGTGCGCTTGCAACCGGGTCGATGGTGGGCCAGTGCGCATGCGCACAACCGAGCCGGCTCCGTCGTGCGCATGCGCGAGACCTGGATAATGACGGGCACTCTGTCGCTCCGGGTCTCGCAACAAAGGGGGCGAGCTGTCGATGTTGAGTGACAGATAGCCACCATTGGTGGGCGGGCCGGGGGAGTGGCTGCCCAAATGGAGGCGTTCTCATGTGAACGCCTCCGTTTGAGGGCGGCCCCACTGACATCACGAGTGATGTCAGTGGGAGAGATTTCGGCTCAGTCAGAGCCAAAATCTCTCTGGGGCTTGAGGCAACGAGACCCTACCACAAGGGTCTCGTCGCAAGCCCGATGGTCGCGATGGTCTTGACCATCGCGACCATCTTCCTGGCCGCTCGCTATAGCTGTGGGTGGTCACCCACAGCTATGCGAGCGGCCAGGAGGCTGTTCTAAAAAAAAAAAAGACCAGCCATGATTCAAGGCGAGCGTTCTGTCAGAGCGACCGGCTCTGAATCAGGCCCTCAGAACATAAATGTAATCATCATACAATACAGAGAGCAACCTAGTGACTGCCATATAGTAATTAGAGCATTCCACTGACCTCCTAACTCCACACAGAGCATTGCAGTGACCATTATACAATACACAGAGCATCACAGCAACTGTTATACAATACACAGAGCATTGCAGTGTCTGCAATATATTACAGAGAACATCCAACTGACTGCTATATAATAAAGCTGCCATCACAGTGACCGTCATATAATACAAAGAACATCCCAGTGTCAGTCACATAATAAAGACAGGTTCAGTAATCACCATACAAAACAGAAAGCATCAAATGATTCAAATACTATTTTGGGTTGCCATACAATAGCATTACTTTATCATTAATAAACCCATCCTCAAAATCATCAACTACTTCAGCATCATTGTAACAACCCCATTCAATATAATGAATCCATTTACAATCACTTCCTCAATTATTAATTAGTCACAAAATAATCATCAATTAATTCCATTAATAAACCTTAATACTTCTATTTACCTCACTTATACTGGATACACACTAGATGATATGTTATCCGATCGGGAGGATCGCACCGACATATCGGGTACATCGTCTATGTCACTGACGATGCTCGCTCCCGCTGGTCATTGGCGATGTGCATATTGCGGGTCACACCTGACCTAGCGGCGCAGCGGTGGGCACCGGCACTTAGGGCCTCATTCAGAGGCGGTCGTAGGATGCAAGCGGTCGCTCAGAAACAGGGCGGCCGCTTGCATCCTGAACGGCCGCCTCCATGTCGGTTGTTAGGCTGTGGGTTAACACCCACAGCTCTAACGACCGCTAAGGGAGATGGTCGCGATGGTCAAGACCATCGCGACCATCGGGGCTTACGACGAGACCCTAGGGTAGGGTCTCGTCAACCTTAAGCCCCAGGGAGCTTCCTGCTCTGTTTGAGCAGGAAGCTCCCCACTGACATCACTGATGATGTCAGTGGGGACGCCCACAAAACGGCAAGCGTTCCGAAAGGAACGCCTCCATTTGGCCGGGCACGCCCCCTGCCCGCCCAGCAAACGGAGCGAGCTGTCAATCAACATCGACAGCTCGCTCCGTCTGCTTCGAGCCCGCTAACGACGGGTGATCCGTCGTTAGCGGGGGCTCGCGCATGCCCTGTGGACCAACATCGAGACGGTTGCGAGCGCTCAGCGCTCGCGACCGACTCTGAATAAGGTCCTTCATACTGTAGGAGGTGACCCAGCATATGCATATGTCGGGTCACCTTACTATAGCAGCAGCGGGGGTAGGGTAGAGGGAGGGGGGACTGTGGAAGCAGGAAGCCAGAAGGAGGTGACCCGGCTCTGGGCTCCTCTGATTGGGTGTGGAGGGCATGGAGGCATCTGTCTTCCTTGCTTTTCTCCACACAGGAGGCTCTTTAACGCCATCCTGAGAACGCCCTCTTAACTAGAGATTAGCTGTAAAACCGAACCATTATCTCTACAGTGCCCGCTGCCCCCTGCTACCCCCTTGCACTGCGAACTGCCTCCAGCTCCCCCCTTGCACTGCCTGCTGCCCCCAGCTCCCCCCTCGCACTGCCTCACAAGTCGCAGCAGCACTGAAGTAAGGTGACCCGATGCAGAAGGGGACAGCCGTATCGAAAGCAGAGGCCCGGAGACTGCATCGCTGGACCCCTGGATACCGGATCGCATTGCGGGATAGGTAAGTACATTATACGTGAATTGCTCCTTATCTACTGTAGGCTATAGATTGCATCAAACAGATGCGATCTATAGTGATAAGTAACAATTCACCAACAGAGATCTTTATAAATAGACCCCATAGAGTGTAAGTTCCACTGCGCTAGAACCAGTTCCGGTGTAGCTTCAGAATACCGCTTCTCCAACTCCCAATATTCACTTACCAGCCTCTCGCATTCTTTTGAAAAATAAAGAATTAAAAAGTACTGTACCTCCTTCTGGCTGGCTGATAAAGGCTGCAGTCCAGAAATACTGTTAATTTAAAATGGTGCCCATGCTCCAATGCTGTCCTAGAGAAAACGGATTACATTTCAGTAGAAAGGTAAAAACCTTATCACAATAATCTGCACATTATATTAAGTGTCAAACCCTAAATTAGAGGTAAAAAAAACCTCTCTACCATATTTTTCCTCACATGACCTCTTCCCACCAGCTTTACCCCATGTCCCTCCACCCACCAGCTTTACCCTCACAGGTGTGGTTTCTTGTCGACAACCTCTACGAGTACCCTGGAATGCAGGCACCGGGAGATTGAAAAGTGTTATTTAAAGCAATTCATGTGTGCCGCCAGTACACTTTCATGTTTACAATTCTACTGCTGATAAGCGTGAAATGCTTGTTGATCTCCCGATGCATGCTTTCCCGGAGACATTACGATTATTGACAAGACCTATGTACAGGGGCATAAGTAGGTACTTGAAGGGCCCATAGCAAAATGTTATAATTGCCCCTATGTACCACCCAATGGTGATAAAATGTATATAACACATGTAACTTTGACAAGGAAGATGAGCCCCCTCATTTCTAGGCCTCATAGCAGCTGCACCCCTTGCACCTATGGTAGTTACGCCCAAGCCTATGTACGTATCCCACCCTTACATGGACCCCTGCCCAGTAGCTTTTTTCACACATGTCCCAATACACACCAGCTTTCCTCACGTGCCCCTCTGCCTGCCAGCTTTTCCCTTACATGCCAAACATGCCTATTAACATTTCTCTCAGATGCCACCACCAGCCTTCTAGATTTGTTCCTATATGCCCCCTACTGCTAACCAACTTTTCTCTCACATGCCACTTTGCCAAACACATTTCCTCACAGATGCCCCTCTCCCTCAGCTTTTTCCTCAGATGTATCTCTTCTCACCAGCCTTTTTCCCACATTCCCCTCTGCCCCAGATTTTTCCTCAGATGCCTCTCTTCTCTCCAGCCTTTTTCCCACATTCCCCTCTGCCCCAGCTTCTTCCTCAGATGTCTCTCTGCTCACCAGCCTTTTTCCCACATTCCCCTCTCCCTCAGCTTTTTCCTCAGATGTCTCTCTTTCTCACCAGCCTTTTTCCCACATTCCCCTCTGCCCCAGCTTTTTCCTCAGAAGTCTCTCTGCTCACCAGCCTTTTCCCACATTCCCCTCTCCCTCAGCTTTTTCCTCAGATGTCTCTCTGTTCACCAGTCTTTTTCCCACATTCCCCTCTGCCCCCATCTTTTTCCTCAGATGTCCCTCTGCTCACATGACCCTCTGACATATATTTCCTTACATGCACACTGCTCCAAGCTTTTCCCTAACTTGTCCCTGGCTTGGCCGGGAGCCTCCCGAATATCGGGTGCTGCTCCCGTCCCTCTGGAAAGGCAGGCAAGCCTCCCGGCGGCCGCTGACCCTCCCGGGTGGGGGCGGTGAGGCGATTTCGCGCTGAATGTCGGCAAGTATGACTTGTCCCCATGCTCACCAGTATGCCCGGGTACAGAATATTAGGTTGACAGTAACCATGTTGACATTCATTTTGTTGATGCGAGAATGAAATCATGGTGATATTGTCGACAGCATGTTGGCACTAATCAGATGTCAACATGGTCATAATTTTAATATTGACAATGCATTTGTATGGTATCCCTAACCCTAATGTCAACATTTTCATTATATCGACATGTTATATGTTGACATTTTTCAGATGTCGACATATTATAGGTTGACATTTTAATCATGACGACATCATATTTGTCGACATTCTGGTGTTGACATTCTAAATGTCAACATTGTCAATTTCAACATTATGACTTCAACCCATGCGCTCCACTTACCTGATTCTTTCTTACAATGGCTGCTGCACAGGAAGCTCGGGTTCTATGTGCAGTGTGACACAGTGGGCTATATATAGTATACAGTGGGTTTGCAAAGCCCCAATATTCAGCAGCTTTGAACGCTGGAATTAATGTGCTATATAAATAACTGTTAGTAAATAAGTAAATAAAGTCTTCATCTGCCCCAGTGCTTCCCTGCTTGCTCATGAAGCCGATAACTTTATCCCTGGAATGACAGATTGGCAGAGTTCATATAGGTGCATATCCACTACTACACGATGAAAGAACGATTGAACCAGGGGCAGAACTATGGGAGACAATGGAGGTTCCTGCCGCCGGGCTCCAGCTCTGAAGGGGCACCTCCTCCATTGTTCTCAACACATTCACCCCACTTAGGGCTGTAACTATGTACCCGGAGTGTACCGTCACAGCTGCCCAATACATGGCCCCTCTTCCCGGCACCTGAGAAGCCACCATGTCAGACCAGCAGCTGCTGCCTTCGTCTATCTATAGCCTGACAGCATGCAAATTGCTACATTAGTGTCAGCGGCTGTGACGGGGGGCTGGGCACCAAATTATAACTTGCCTCCAGGCGTCTGGGATGACGTTACGCCACTGGATTGAACGATAACGACATTGTTATCATTCAATCGTCCATTTATATCATTCAATTGCAGACCCTCCAACATGACCCATTCCATTAGGTACAGAATGCTCTGCTCCTGGACTACCTTCTTAATTTATGATTGCAGGCAGCTGTGCTGAAACACCTGTCTTATGAAATAATTAGCTCAACACAGGTTACTACAATCATTAATTAGGTGGGAAGTCCAGGAGCAGAGCACTTTAGGGGTTTATTTATCAAGCAGTGATAAACATAGTGAAGTGGACCAGTGGAGAAGTTGCCCATGGCAACCAATCAGCTTTGAAGTAACATTTAAGTACAGTCTATAAAATAATAGGTAGGAGCTGATAGGTTGCCATGGGCAACTTCTCCACTAGTCCACTTCACTAAATTTTTAACTGCTTGATAAATAAACCCTATATTAATTTGTACCTAATGGGTGGGGTCATATTGGAGGGTAGGCAATTGTGGCACCCACACGATTAAAGTACAACTATTATTTTTAAATAAACATAGTAATGATGTAATTATAGATAGGATCACTTTCTGTATAAAATCAGGAGAGAGAGAGAGATAGAGAGGATAAATGTGACATAGATAGATAGATAGATAGATAGATAGATAGATAGATAGATATCAGCATGTCCTTATAGTGACATTTACAGATCGCGTTTTTAACATTTTTTTTTACTAAACAGATGAAGTGAATTAAATTAAGTAAATGAATAAACTGGACTACACTACTCTTGCGACCATGCGTGTACAAATCTGTTAGCAACATATAAATGTGGAAAATAGCATGAGCAATAAAGCCAGTGTTTCATTTTCTTTACCACTAACGCTTCCCAACAAGCCAGCTACTGTGCAAAATAGTGCATTACATTACAATGTGCTGTGAGTCTGTGTCCACTCTGTAGTCTCAAGAAGAACTACATTACCAGTGATGCTCTGCTGCAGCCTCACCACACAGTCATTGGCTGCCCCGCAGCCAGTGACAGCAGCAGCCACAGCAGAGCAAGTGGTGATGGGGATACAGACGGGCTACACAATCATGGCGTGCAAAGTGAGGGCAGCAATGCAGCATCTCTTCATCCTGAGCATCCTCCTCATCATGATCTTGTGCCTGCAGAACGGAGGAGGACAGAAGAAGAAAGAGGTATTACACGAGTCAGTGATGTATCTGCTTTATGCTGGAAATAAATGTGCCACCTATGTAAGCTTGGGTGCTTTCCATTGCTATGGCTGTGAGAGATGGAATTTCCTATCATAATGTCTCTGGTTACAAAATCATAAACGTTAGACTGGTATATGCAATTTATTACAGTTAGTTATACTAGTTATTGCTGGAAAACTCTTACAAGTCATCTTCATTGTCATTATTTGCTGCTTCTTGATCTGTGTCTTTATAATATGCAGGTTATAATAGATAAATGTATCAATATTTGTATCTATGAAATATACCCTATTTACGTATATTTAAATCAAAATAACAACAAAGGACCGTTTGCTCTAGTTTTTAAAATAAAGTGCATCGTACAGTATTTTCCTATTCCTCTTATGTTGATAGTCATACAGTACATTATAGTGGGTTACATTAAATGAGTAATAAAAGAAATGGATGACAGATCTAGCAATAGCAAATAATAATAACAATAACTGCTAAGGGGTCTATTTATAGGTGAAAACAAGTTTGTGCAGGGCTTCTCCCTATGGGGTTTATGTATCAAGCAGTGAAAAGTGTGGAGAAGTGGACCAGTGGAAAAGTTGCCCATAGCAACCAATCGGCTTTGAAGTAGCATTTATCAATTACAGTTTTATAAAATGATAGGTAGGAGCTGATTGGATGCTATGGGCAAATTCTCAATATAAGAAGTACCGGCAGTGTTTTCCTATTGATATTTCAGCTTTATTATTTAAAGAAACTTTTTTTTTTTCAAATTAAAATATCATTTATTGACTTTTTTAATTGAAAGTGGAAGTCTGGGCTTCGTGTTCACTACGTGTGAACCAGTAAAGCCGGGTGGCGCATTCACAGAGGCTTCCAGGAGTACTTTGCCAGCCGGTATTGTCAGGGAGCCGAGTATCACTAAGCACAGCTGCCCAGGATTTAATGCATTAATGTGTTCAGTGTCAAGTTAGACATTTATTTGTATTAATATAAAAATCCTCAACTAGAGGCACTAAATGAAACACTAACGTTCTTTTATATTCCCCTTTCTGATATGTAATTTGATGCAAAACTGAACATTCAATTTTGTGTGGATTATTTTACGTGCACTCTGTTTCTGATAGGTTGCTTAGCTGGGGTGCAGTGTACTGGCTAACCAATGGTCTTTCCATATCTGTCTGCACACTATGTGGTATATTTACCATAGTGCAGGTTTTTAGAAGTGGAGTTGTTGCCCATAGCAACCAATCAGATTCTAACTATTATCTTCTAGAAGGTGCCAAATAAATGGTAACTAGAATCTGATTGGTTGCTATGGGCAACATCTCCACTTCTAAAAACCTGCACTTTAGTAAATATACTCCTATGAGCAATCTGTTCTAGATTATCCTAGTTACAATCTTTTTTGCAGACTGGCTGCTTGTTGTGCACCATAGACACAATACCAACAGTAGCATTCAGGAGAAAGCACAGTCATTGGTTAGTAACATTTCGGGCTTGGTTTATGCTGAATTTCTCATCTTGGATGACATTTGTCTTTGAGCTTCTGTCTACTTTTTGCTGTTCATATTAAGCCCACACCATCCCCCACCCCAATATTTATCAAGTCCAAAAGAAAATTAAAAGCTTCTAAAATTATTTGATGGCCAGCCAGGCCAGTTTAGGGATCAACTTAAAGTCTAAATTGTTAAAATGAATGATTCCTTATCAGTGGTGGATTTTGCTTAGGGGCTGCGCGGCTGCAGACGACGCAGCCCTTTGAAAGCCGGTGATATGAGCATGCACGGAGCGGCGTCCCGCCGCTACTGTGCATGCACTGGTCGCGGCGCCTGTCAGATCGAAAACGCAGCAGGCGCCGGGTTCCTTATGTTTGAAGAGGCAGAACAGGGAAGGAGGGATGTTTGTAAGTGTGGGCAAATTGCAATATTGGCATATTGGCACAAATGCAGACTTTGAAGACTGGGACACAGATGCATTTGTGGCTGTAGGGAAATGGAAACGTGCTGGTGCTCAACCCAAGTACAAGTTAAGAAATGATTATGATGAAAAGATACATAAGCTAACCATGTATACTGTAGTTGAATGCATCATGTGATTTTTGCCTACTCATTGTGAGATGCAAATTGTCTTTTTGTGGATTCAATTCAAGTGCAGCTTGCGTACAACTCAAAGCAATCCCCCAACTGTCTGTACATCTGATGTTTTTACTCTCCTGTTACTGTACTTTGATGGCAAGTTTGTCCTTTGAAATATACACTGCAGTTCAATATAACACTCTAATCCTTCCTAGCTACAGATGTGTAGTCATACACCTAGAGGTGCAGTGTAGCGACCTTTTCTTTAAATTTGGCTTTTTATGTGCACCGCAGCCGCTGCAAAACACCACTCAATCTGTAACCGCACACAAATTAGCTTTACATTTGTACAAAGTCGCAGGTGAACCACAACGGAACTTGGAGTGAGACACTGCGGCCGCAGCATCCTACCACTTTGTTTACAGATTCAGACTCATTTGAAACACGAATATACAAGTGCCACATATCAGTGCAGTCTCGTTAAGCAGCTTTGTTGAAATGCATTACGAGTGAGACACTTATTTGAGCTAAAAAGACACTAGGCACAAGCCGAGTCACACAGGACCTGGGCCCTGATTCAGAGCCACTTGCAAGTGCTGTGCACTCGCAAGCGGCCCGATGTTTAGGCACTGCGCATGTTCCGCGTCAGACGTGCGCGAGCCCCGCCGAGCGACTGAAGTTCAGTCGCTATGGGGGTCGCAACAAGATGGGGTGGCTGTCGATGGTGAGTGACAGCTCGCTCTGTTTTGTGGGCGGGTAAGGGGGGTGGCTGGACAAACGCTGGCGTTTGTTGGGAGATCTTACTGACCTCACTACTGATGTCAGTAGTGGACTTCCTGCCATTATCGCGATGGTTTCCTGGCCGCTCGCGTAAGCTGTGTCTGGTCTACCACAGCTTTGCCTGGACCTGGTACGCTGAGATGGGCTGTTTGGCACGTCTGCGGCAATAGTGTATGAGGACACATCTGCATTGGGACATTATAATCTTCCACATGCTTGGATACGTTAGATTACCAGTAATCAATGCTTTAGTCATTGGGTCCAGGTCCTGGTCTCTACAGTTATACACTGCTCCCAGCATGCAGCTAAAGATGTGTCCTTAGACGTGCTAAAGGACCCGTCTCAGTGCACCAGGTCCCGTTAGACTCTGTTAGTGCTGGGCGTCTTTTTAGTATCTTCTGTTGCCAAAATCACAATGCGATCTGACTAGGATGCACAAGCAGACTGCTGATTATTTTGAAATGTGAAACTTGTATATCTGTGTGAGTCTCTGAGTCTCTTCCATTGTGCTTCATATAGAGACTCAGGTGCACACAGATATACAAGTGTCACATATCAAATTAACCAGCACAGTCTGCTGGGGCATCCTAGTCACATTGTATTGCTACCTAGCCGTATTTTCGGCAAAATAAGTTGTCCGACACCAACAGATTAGCACGGGACCTGGTGTATTGAGGCTAGATGTATGAGGATAGATCTGTATTTTGTCAGTTATATTCAAGCTGAATGTCAGTGGAGCTGAGAAGGGTTGACTAGCGTGATCATTAATAAAGAAAGACGTAGATAATGTACTTTTCTTTATCCATGTTTAGACAGGTAAAAGGACAGCTTCACAGGAATAAAATGTTTTATCTCCTTTTTCATTCTTATAAGACAATAAATATTTGTTTGTTATCAAAGCTATATGCTATGTTATATTTCCTCCATAGATGTTCGTTTTTGAATTCTCCCTATTGTGACTGCAAATGTTTTATCATCTGATCGCCAGAGCCATGTAGCCTGTGCGCCTAATAAATTATTGCTGATGCCAAGCTTTAGAAGTCATTTCTATTTTTAAATAAGGAACATTTCAATGTACTGTCACTTTGAAGTTAATGAAAGTATGTCTTCTGTTTTCTGGTTCCTCAAAAGATTCTACTGGATCCTACATTTGACTGACCGTATTACTACATTATTTTGAACAATTGATTTAAAGGGATAGCACATTGAAATGTTCCTTATTTAAAAATTTACATACTGTATTTTGGAGTTTACTAAATAAAAACATATTTTTAGTTTCAAATGGCAAGTTTACAGTTTTCCATGGTCCTTTATTTAGATATTAATAATAGGTCATTAAACATTGCCCTATTAAACATATATCAAATTTGACTACAGAATACACTAAAATATGCCAAAAATTACAAATATAGAGTTATCCAAACATAACTCAAGCTACCAATACATTTCTATCTTTGTTATACAGTACTCAAAACTAGGAAATGGCTGGACAACATGTCCTTGAACATAGAGCGATGTTCTATAGAGAAGTTACTGAAGACAACACATTTTGACGGTTGTTTTTTGTTACAGACCTGTTTATGAGAAATATACCAACAGATACTGGTTGCTAATATAAAAAAGTCTTCTATTCCATTTTTCAAGATAAATTTGTCTTATGATTTTGGAACAAAAAGCCATATCGTCCATGTGACTTTAAAGCCATAAAAGCTACCCTATTATTTTAGGTTGGGTGCTAAATAAAGAAGAACTTTAGGAACCTATTTTCATTTACTCCAATTATTCAGAAGTCAACAAACTTATTCTTTTCGCCCCTTTAGAGATGCAATTTTGCTAAAACATGGACCGTGCTTCATAGAGCACACAGCTTAGGTAAGAATGATCAATAATAAGACCCATAATGTCCAGTTGCCTCTAGATATTAAAGATCACTTTTTCTTTTCAAACTCAATGGCAGCCAATTGCAAAATGTGTCAACAACATAGGGCCGGATTCAATTAGATATGAAAAGCCGTAATCAGCGAAAAAGTTTCACCTATGGTCGCTTTTCGCATGTTTGCGGCTTATCTCCAAATTCAATTCCAAGACGTTTTAGCCTAAGCGAAAACTCAATGCATTGAAACAGGCGGAAAAGTTTCCCCAATGAATGGCAGGCGGAAAAAAGTGCAAAATCTCTCTTTTGGGGTGCAGATGTGGGGAAATGATTCAGAACCCTTTGGACACTCCCCCAAAGGACAAATCAGCAAAATAAAAAAATTACCTCAGAAACCCCCCCAAAAACATGTAATTTTTGGGGCGAAAATGAAAAAAAGTGGGGGGACTAGGACAAAGACTAGCGAAATAGGTTTCTTGGGGGGCTGTATGGATGGGCCAAGTGTTTTTAGGATTGCAGGTACATACAGCAGGTGGATTTTTCTATTTTTTTAAAAGTGAACTTTAGAGACACAAAAATATGCTAGCACCCATTTTCAAGTACCCCAAATTTGACTGGATTATTTATTTTAAAGAAAAAATACTGCTTTCTATCACTCTTCACCACTTATACAAATATGCTTTTAGAAAGCATTTTACACAACTTAAGGACACAAAGTGCAATTATTAGGGTTAATAGTACACATCTGTAATGATTTCCAGTGTCAGAGCATCTTATTTTGGGGTACAGACTGATTCCCGAAATGTATTCAGTACTTTCCGCCCGTTATGCATTCACCTATTTGCGTTTTCGCCTGTTCTGCAATTGAATAGGGCGAAATGCAGGTAAGCACATGCCGCAATTTCGCGTCCCATATTGATATCAGTACAGACCTTTCTCCATGCTTTAGAGATTCATATCTCATGATACCTATTGTAGCTCAACATAATCAGTTTCTCAAATTGTTCATACAGTTCACTTGTTTACTTCTCAAAGGACATTCAGCAAAGTGCTTGTAATACTGATACTCTCAGGAAACAATGGCTTTATTTGGATGACATTTCTGTAAAAGGAAAGCCGGAGAACACAGCTAGATACAGAATAGCTATGAGATTCCTGCTGGAATATGGCTGGATAATCAATACAGCAAACAGGGGTTGGGTATGTAATACTGCAGGATGGAAGCTCAGCGCTTGAAATCCCAAAGCTGGAAGGCCGGCAGAAGAAGATCCCGACAGGAGAGGTAAGTAGGCTATCCCTACCCCTCTCCCCCCTAACCCTCTCTTAGTGGTGCCAAACCCTAACCTCACCCCTAGTGCCTAAACCTAACTCCCCCTTCCAGTACCCTAAACCTAACCCTCCCAGGGGTGCCTATCCCTAAACTCCCCCCGGTGGTGCCTAACCCTAACCCCCGCTTCCCCTAGCCTAACCCTGCCGGGAGGGGGGTACCTAACCCTAAGTCCACCCAGGAGTCCCTAAACCTAACCCTCCCCCCGCTGCTAACAGCTCCCGACGACCCGGTTTACGTATGTTCAGGATTTGGGCATGGGGCTTATGATAGGCGTCAGTATTCAGACACCTATCTTTAGTCCCATGCTGGGCTTTCAGTGTCGGGAAGTCGGCGGTCAGCATTTCAACCTCTGGCTTCCTGACTACATCCCAGCAAAAAGCCATCTAGTGCCTTCTCAGAAGCTACAATTCTTGGGCGTACAAGTAGATTCATCAAAACATACAGTAATTTTTTCTGAAGAAAGACTTGCCAAAATGACCATTTAACTTAAGTATCAACAAATAGTACATTAAATTAAATTATCTCTATCTGTAATGGTGCATACACACGGTCAGATTTTTCTTCAGATCTGAACGATAACGATTTAAAAAATCGTTCAATCGTTCATATGTGAAGGAAAATCTGACATCTGACATATCTGTCAGATCTGTCAGATGAACGATTTGAACGATGCGCGTTCCCGATAGTCAAATAACGATCTCTGACATCTGATGTGTTTGCAGTCAGACTGGGACGATTCCATTCATTTTAATGCAGTCAAAAATCGTTCAAATCGTTCAAATCTTTGGTAAAATCATTCAAATCGTTCAGTCGTTCATCTGACAAATCTGACTGTGTGTATGTCCCATAACACACCGTTTCAGAATCTGGCGTGCACTTTCTGGACATGGTGACTGTGATTCTTCTCCTGCTGCCTGCTAGCTGCAGCACATTTGGTTGGTTTCCAGTTAAATACTAAAGAAGTATTATTGCAAACAATTAGCAATAATACCAAAAAGGAAGAACCCCTTGTGGGGGCACTACATCACAAATATGCAGAAAATATATATAATAAAATATAACTTTTAATATATCTATATTAAAAATAGGAGAGAGTTAACACAGTAGGTATTTTATCACTAAAGAACATACACCAAAGAAAATTGATTTATATGAACATAAACATAAATAATCTTGGCAAAGAAAAACATGATATATTCAAAACAAAACAAAATGCGAATACACCAACAATATTTATAAATACCAGTCCCTTAATGGGAAACTGGCTTTTGTTATATCCAAATCCCAGCTGGGTGAAAATCTTAAATTAAATAAACTGATGTTGTTCTTTCACAACACATCAGGGTCAATCAACTAAGAGGAGGTGGCAGGAGAGATTTCTCTATTGTCTACTGAATTTAACACATGATATTTAAACCCTAAGCAAGTGGTTCCCAAACTTTTTTGAATTATGTTGCCCTAGAGTACCAGCATTGTTTCCATGGCACCCCTAAGCCAAAAGTTTGTTATTGAGAAATTCACAAAAAAATTTAGTTAATTGAAGTAAATTGTGCTTACCTGTCATCCTTAGGTTCATTTATGTGGTGGTGGACAGGTTTACGCTTCTGTTTGTCTACATATTTACATTACATTGACCAATTGTAATTTGATTTGGTGCTGGACCACCAACCTGAGGCACCCCTGCAAGTTTCTGAAGGCACCCCAGGGTGCCACAGCACACAGGGGGTCATTCAGACCCGCTCGCGAGTGCAGGACGCGGGTCGATGTTACCCCAGTGCGCATGCGCACAACGGAGGGAGCTCCGTCATGCGCATGCGCGAGACCCGGACAGCGACAGCCAAGCTGTCGCTCCGGGTCTCGCACCAAAGGGGGCGTGCTGTCGATGGTGACTGACAGCACGCCCCCTTTGGTGGGCGTGCCTACCAGACGGAGGCGTTCCCATGGGAACGCCTACCATCTGGGTCCGGCCCCACTGACATCACTAGTGATGTCAGTGGGAGTGATTTTGGCTCTGATAGAGCCAAAATCACTCCAGGGCTTGCGGTCACCGAGACCCTACCGCAGGGTCTCGTCACAAGCCCGATGGTCGCGATGGTCTTGACCATCGCGACCATCTTTTTGGCCGCTCGCATATGCTGTGGGTGGTCACCCACAGCTATGCGAGCGGGCAGGAGCCCGCTCCATTTTTAGGTAGGAGGGCACTGATTCAGAGCGAGCGCTCTGGTCAGAGCGTCCGGCTCTGAATCAGGCCCACAGTTGGGAACCACTGCCATAAGCTCTAAAACCCTGCAAATGTACATACCAGATACTGTATATTCTTGCTAAATTATTACATAGACATAAATATGGTATTTCAAATGAGGAGCGGAAGTGATGTAGATAGATCGCCTGGCTACAATATTACATCTATTAAATCACACTTGTTGTAAAACACCATAGAAAAATGTTTGTAGTATCAGAACCTGAAGTTGCAACAATGTTATTGCACAATCAAGGAAAAGAACCATTCATACAAGCTGTTCATGAGGTGCGCTGTCTGATCACATGTGGTTAGCATACAGTAAAATATCCTAAAATATTCATCATACCGTGTTTCCCCGATAATAAGACACTGTCTTATTTTTTTTTGGTCAAAAAAACTCCATAGGGCTTATTTTCGGGGTAGGGCTTATTTTGGACTGTTTTTCAAAAGAAAGGGTAGGGCTTATTTTCGGGGTAGGTCTTATTATCGGGGAAACACGGTAGTTGCTTGCCACGGTGGAAATGTTTATTCAAGTAACATAACTTAGCAAAAATGTTGTTTCAGCAGTCAAATCTTTGTAGCCTATACACAATAAAAGAACCGCTTTGCTTTTCTATCAATTGTAACTGATAACAAGTGACTTATAATAGGAGACTTAATTGAATCAAGGAGGCACATACAGTACGTCTCTGTAGCTCCTGTAGATATAGGGGGTCATTCAGACCCGGTCGTTAGCGCCGATGCGCTCGGACCGGGTCGATGGCCCCCCACAGAGCATGCGCAGGACGGCGCCTTCGCCGTCGTGCGCATGCGTGAGACCCGCTATGACCGACAGCGCCGGTCGTAGCGGGTCTCGATCCAAAGGGGGCGAGCTGTCGATGTTGATTGACAGCTCGCCCCGTTTGGAAGGCAGGCCGGGGGGGTGGCAGCCCGAACGGAGGTGTTCCTATGGGAACGCCTGCTGTTTGGGGGAGGCCCCACTCTCATCACTAATGATGTCAGTGGAGAGCTTCCGGCTCTGAATGAGGCCCATAGTGTGTGCAGATAGAAATATGTATACCCTAAGGTAGTGAGCAGACAGTCAGGGGTCCGAGTGAGTGGTGATTTCAAATAGAAGGAAGATCGGTCACCTCTGCTGTCCATATAGTAGTTTACCGGAGTGACCACTGATACAGTGTGTTGCAGGGTCTCCCTCCCGGACCAGATGAGAGGGTGACTAGCGAGGAGGAGGGAAATACCTGTGTATGTGATAGTGTAGGATATCAGCGGAGTTCTCCAATTCCGGAGTTCCCATTGGTGCCAACAGGAGCAACTGGACGTGCGTTTCACCCTTCATGTGGGCTTGTTCACCAGTGTCAGCCTTGGTTTACAGTTACCCTGGTAACTGCAGTCAGCTGATTGCTAAGGTCACTAGTGCGCCAAATTCAAACATTCGCCTGTATAAACAGTATATGCCAGAGTGCTAGGTCTGCTACCTCTAGTGTATCTGTAGATACAGCCTTCTTGTGCATGAATTTCAGAGTTTTTTTTCTTTTTTATTCCTTATTATAGCTTGTCCCGATTCCTCTTTCAGTGTCAACTTCATACCTTCTAGCATCCTTCATTTGCCAATTCCAGCTTCACAGACTTCTACTTACTATCAGATGGTATGCAGTCGGGATGCCGACGGTCTAAATCCTGACCGTTGGCATCCCAACTGTCTAATCCCGGCAAGGGTCTAATGACAGATGTCGAAATACCGACGCCTGTAATTTTACCTACACCGGGAGCCCGACGCCCGGCATCCCGGTCGAAGGATAGCTGGGCGCAGACAGCCGCAGGGGGGAGGGTTAGGTTAGGGGCTCCCGGGGGGGACTTAGGGTTAGGCAGCTGCCCGGGGAGGGTTAGGGGCTAAGCTAGGGGAAGGGGGGTTAGGCACCCCCCGGGAGACTTAGGTTAAGACAGTGGGGAAGGGGGGATTAGGTTTAGGCACTTAGTGGGGGGTTAGGGTTAGGCAGTTGGGGGGGAGGTTAGGGTTAGGCACCCCTAAGGGAAGGTAAGGGTTAGGGGGGGTTAGGTTAGTTGTAACTCACCTTAGCTGCTGTCAAGATCTTCACCTCTGCCGGGCTTCCGCTGTCGGGATTTGAACCGCCGGCCGCATACCGATCCCTATCAGATAACCACATCAATAGGTAGGACAGAATGCTGACACCTCTGGACCTTCTGCAGTGATTTCCAAAACTCCTTGTCTCTGGTGAATGCCAGTTGTTAGATAAACTATGTGCCTCTGCTCTACCAGTGTTTAGTGTTGAGAATCTGCCAATTTATCCTGAAGCATGACTGTCTTCTTGGAATGTTCTAATCCAATTTTGGCCTTCATTGGTTAAGGTGGCAGATGAGAGATCTTCAACTGGATCTAATCAATCAGTGGCCTCACAATTCAGCACATCTAAATGAAGTCATCAGCCCTATAGATGCCAAAAAGAAATCCCTGAGATGATAACAAGACTCCAGCTCCAAGGTGTCAATCTCACCTACTTACAGAAGTGGTGAAAGGAGTATGGCTAGAGAACTGAACTCTATGTCCAAATGTTCTGTAAATGAGTGCACAGTTTATGAGTCAGTATTTCCCACCTCTCTTAAGATATAAACATCTCATGATATTTTCTAATAACAAGACAGTAGTTTCTTACATAAAAGCGACACAAGAAACAGGACAATGATAATGGAAGTATGAGCAATTATGTCATGGACTGAAAATTATTTCCTATTCCTTTCTGCATTGCATTTAGCAGGCAAAACAACAATATAGCATTTTATCTCAGTCGATATGAAGTCATGGGAATGAACCTTGACCCATTGTTCTCTGTGGAAGATCATGGGCATATTTAGCAAAATTCTCATACAGTAAATAATATTGCAACTTTTATCATCTATCGTAGCAACTTATCACTTGGACAATTTTCTTCATGAAAAGCTTTTCGGAAACAGTGTGTTTGTGCAATCAGTGCAACGTTAATAATTTCATTTCCAATAAGAAGATGGTGATTCTGTTAGATTTATTTAGCAATGATCCTTTTTTTTTAAAAATAGGTTGATTAACTTATGTAACTTCCACTAACATCCTTTACACTACTTAATAGAACCTGGATATCCTCTACAAATGTCCTTTGTTTTATTGAAAGTACACAATTGTACTTTCAATAATGTAGTAATATAGCTTCAACATTCACCTATAAAGCGTTTTTTTGCTACTGTATGTTCTTGGCCGTATTGTCGACAGGATGTAAAGGGTCGAAATAGACATAGATATATGTATATATCGTTCCGAAACGGTTATCTTCTCATGAAAAAAAAATCTATGCAAGTTTTAGGAACAACTATTCCCCTTTTTTTTTTTTAAACATGTTTTGGCAGCGTGTCACTTGTAATAATTGCAAAATACAAATGAAAAAATATTTACCTAATTTGAAGTCACAGGTTCTGTGTCTTTGGGGCTGTATATGTCTTTCCAATTGTAAATACACTGAACTCTGCATAGAAATTAGTGGATGAGCAGTCAGCCTGCTGGGGAGGTATAAAAGATGAGATCCGAGTCTGTGCACTTGTGAATCCATCGTTGGATATGAGTAAGAAATAACAGTCCATGCCATCCTGAGATGGCATTAGCAAATGCTAAAAAGTTTGTCCACGAAGCACATTCTTTGCAGTATCTTAATGCTTTTGGACTGTTTTGTCCCTTGCTTCCTCACTCAGATCTTCTACATCATGCACTAATTTTGCACCCTGATCCAAATGCCTTGAGGGCATAGAGACTCAGAGGCCGTTGCTAACACAGAGTGGAGTGTCTGACAAGACAATTGAAGTACTTCTTGAAACTAGAATGCAAAATTCTATGTCTGTTTGCTAATTATCACCGATGACGTCATTTTCGCATGTTTCAATTATCCCCGTATTCAATTTCAAAGACTTTTCGTAGGTTTGAAAAGTCTTTGAAAAAAAACAGAGATAACTTTTCACTATGTTTTACATGGTGAAAAAAAGTGCAGAATTAGGGTTTAGGGGTGCAGGCTTAAAAAAAATAGCCTGCACCCCTGGGAATGTCATTTAAAAATAAACTGTGTCAAAAAAACTAAAAAAAAAAAAATAGGGACACCCCAAAAAATAAATTTTGGGTGAAAAAAAAGTGGAAAGAGTGTTTTAAAATAGGGAAATAGGTTCAGGGATGTTCTGCAAATATGCGGCAGGTGTTTTCTAGAATAGGCTATTAGCGGCAGGTGCATTTTTGCAGAATTTTTAAAAAATGGCTTTAGGGACTTAAAAATATGCTAGTACCCATTTTCATGTACCCCAAATTTGATGGGACCACTTAAAAAAATGAAAAAAATAACCTAAGTGCTCTTCTGCATCCCTTCTTCAATGTCAGGAAAAAACGCCTGCCACGGCTATTTAAAAACCCGACTTTCTTTTGCAGGCAAAAACGGGGGTACTCATAGGTATCCCCCATGTCTGGACATCTTTAGGGGGGTCCTACAATTATTTCCCTAAAGTACCCGTTTTTTTTTCGTAGTTACCAATTCGCCGGGTCCCATTTTAGCTGATTTCAAATTGATTGCGGGGATAAAGCAGGCACGCGCCCAATACTTTATCCCAGGAAAAGCTCCGATGTGGAGCGAAAAGTCCAGCATGGACTTTTCACTCCTGAATTGAATACGGGCCATGGTTTGAAAAACATTTATATCCTCTTTTACAAAACTTTAATTATTTGTTCCTGGTTCTGCTACCCTTCCACAGATTTTGGATTTTCTTCAGGATGGATTAAACAAGAGTCATGCTCTCTCTACCCTGAAAGCCCTGGTATCTGCACTAAGGGACTGCTACTTAATTGAATGGTACGTGTATTTTGCATATTTATGCACTGCTCATTCTCCGGAAAAGAGTGTGTGCAAGTATGTGGGCAATTGCATCTCCATATACGACTGAATAAGTTTAACTAGACTGTAATAAGTGTTCTATGAGGGCATGTTGGTGAAACTGCTGGCAATGCAGCAGAAATACCTGTGTCTAGGTGTGTCTTTTTGTAATATAGGCTGGTGCAAGTGTGCACTGATGATGCTGATGTTTTTCATGAGAATTACAGAACACAATTTATTAAGAAAGCATTAGTCCTCTTAGCATGCCTTTTATGGCACCTTTGGGATTTTAATCTCATGTTGGAAGCCCCAACATCTGGTCCCTTTAAACCTGTGCAAGAGGTTTCTCATAAATGGCTCACTCTTGAGGTATTGTTTCAGGTAACAAATCACGTTCTTCCATCCACTGGAAAATGATGACATGAGTTATGCGATTGAAGCATTTTTTGAGACTATCTTCTGAACGTGTGATCATCTGGGGATGCTCATTTTGTAAGGAATGTCCTTTAAACAGTTATTCAATAAAATAAATATATTTTCACTGCAACTATTTGCACTTGTACTGTTGATTATATGTGTCCTACCCTCCTTTTGCATGTATTGCTTGATGTTAATTTACATTCTTTTAGGGTGATTCTCTGTGTGACACATGGGACATTTACATATATACATGAACTGTTTCTATACCACAATTTTCCTGGCGTCCAGAGAGTCCCCTGCATCACACACCGTTTAGAACACTTCCAGAAGGAACAGTTTACTGTAGTGACTTTTTTTCTGGTGTATATTTTCTACCGTTGAAATATTTAAGTCTTGGACACCAGAAAAAAAAAAAAAGATCAACTCCTCAAATTCAACTAAAAAAAAGAATTGATCAATTCATGGCAATTAATTTTCCATTTTATAGTGGAGTTTATAAAATTGAAGCAAGCATTTGATCAACTGGTTGCTGTAATATGTTGTGCGCAATAGTATGTTTGGGATGCGGTCAATTTCTCAACTGCCGCTCACAATGCCGGCGCTGACACGGGTTTCTGACCGTTAGGATCCCGAGCACCGACATCAGAAGCACTGGCATTCCGTACCCATCCCATATGTTTTGAAAAATTATACATCAACAGATTAATCTAATTGCAAATGAAACATATTGTAATTTTAAACCTATGCATAAATTCTGGAAATACGTAAAATAATAATTTAGTCCTAAGAAAATGTATAACCTTCTTGTGTACTAAGGTAGTTTTACTTTCTTAGCCAAAAAAATGGTTTATTTAACAGAGTACACTTTAACCCTATGTACTGCACCCCTGATTGTAAGGTCAAATGCAATAAAAAGAAATTGTCTTTCACCAGCCTTTTCAAGCAGTTTAGGCTATTCATCAACAGCAGCCTACTGTCATGCTTCCTGAAAAGTAAGAAAAAAATTAAATATACTCTCTTTATATTTGCATGTACTTTG
This sequence comes from Taudactylus pleione, assembly GCA_031769625.1. NCBI lineage: Eukaryota > Metazoa > Chordata > Amphibia > Anura > Myobatrachidae > Taudactylus > Taudactylus pleione. Next base: position 5,114,593 of record JAUIMM010000217.1, read on the forward strand.
CTGAGGATTTTATATTGCTGGGTAATTGTCAGGCATGCATTTAAAAATATAGTTTTAAAGCCTTTTCCTTGAAAATTATGCAGCATTAGTTAACATACATTATCAGATTTCAATGTACATTACACTATTACTAAACCACAGTTGTAGGAAAGGAGTATTTTTTCATATTTGTCAGAATCAGTGCATCCATACATGTAATATGCAATACTGGTTCAGTGGACATTGGATCACTATAGTCCCATCATGTCATGTATATTGTATGTGATAATTGTGGATTTCTGGCCTTTAAACACTTATTTTCAATAAATGTTACCATTCTAAATCCTAAGATTAGATTACAAAAATTGTACAAAACTATTGGGTATATGACTGGTATATCCCAGATGTATTTTACATATTGCTAGGTTTAAAAAAATTAAGAATATATAAGTATAAAAAATGTATATAGATCAAGCAGAAAATAGTAATTTTATTGGGTCAATGCTGAAAAACAAGGACATTTCCAGGGGAACAACTTTACAGGAATAAGTCTTTGAAGCCTGAGACTGCCCCTGGAAATTCAGGACAGTTGTGTGCTTTTGTGTTTGTGCATTTCGGACAGCTGTATGCTTTTTTATTTGTGCATACTATACTATGTAGCGTTCCCTCTAGGCTGTTTTAGTGGGGTGTCGCGCCCTTCCCGATTTGAAAAGGGAGAATGTGCCCTGCTCCTTTTGAAGGTGCCCCGCTAAAACAACCTGCAGGTGCCGCCTCCACCGGCGGGCCTCAGTGTCCTGCGGGTGGGGAAAACTGTGGCCTAGTGATCACCACCAGTGAATAGATGCCTGGCGCATGCACCCGGCATCTATTCACAGAGAAGGGAGAGCATGGGGGCAGCCCGGCATGTCCATAAGTGCCGGGTACGCACCCAAGAGACACGGGCCCTTTTCTCGTGGTTACTTCACCTTTTCGGGCGTGCGCACCTTAGATGCCCTTTCTCTTAGTGCCCTTTCTCTAGGTCCGGCGCCCTGCCCAGCGCCGGACCTAGAATGAACACTACTATGCAGGCGCCTTAATGTAGGCAAGTGTATATTTTAAGAATTATAAGCGTGACATAAGTATAACTGTAACTCATCATGTTTACAATTGTATTCCCAAGGGTGAAACTTACAGTAAGTAGCTTTTTACACTTGCTGACAACATGACACCTGCCTTCCAGGGTCTCCATACTGACTTGGAAAGACTCTGGGTGTGCTGGGATGTTCCCTCTTGGCTGTAATTAAGATTGTTGTCCGGTACCTGTCTATATCCGATTTCCATATAAGCTAGGAGGAGGACGTTCCCTAAAGCTGATATCACCTATGGAGTTCCCACTTAAGAGTGGTAGATATGCCTGATGTTTCTTTATAAAATGTGAGTGCATTGTATGAATACACTGTGTGAATAAGACGAATTTGAAGATAAAAAGTCACACACACTCATTGCTACCGAGTCATGCCTTGAGATGGTGCGACTAGAAGGGCTGTTTAAGGAGGTAGATGTATGTGGACACATCTGTACTTGCCTACTTTCCCGAAATGGCCAAGAGGTCCTGAACATTGGATGGTGCTACCTGGAAAAGTAGGCAAGTCTCCTGCACCCTCCTCCACCACCCGCGGCCCCCCACTTCGCGGTGGAATGCGTCATCATATCCCTGCTCCATGCTGTATGCCTGTTTTCTCTGCACTGTATAGCGGGGGGCGGGGCCATGATGACACATTTGTGCCACCATGTCCCCTGCACAACCCACTTTCCCGGCTGCCACACCCCCTCTCTGCCGACCTGGCTGCCCCCTCCGCGCAAGCAATATACTGGCTGCATTTGCAAGTAGCCCACACATGCTGAACAGTTTAGATTTGAGTTTGGACACACCCCTCTAAAATCAAAATCTCTCTGCACCCACCTGCAGTGCAGCATGGTTTTGCTAAAGGGCACAGTTCCTTGATCTTTTTTTCTTTACTCCCAACCCAGAATCAGGCCCTATGTTGCACATACAGTAGAAGCTACATGAAATGCAAGCGTCAGTAGTCATTGTACCCTTGCATCGAACTTTTGTCATATTAGTAATACAAATAAGATGCATATTTTGTGAAATAATCGCTGGAAGGAAGCTTGGCACGGCCAAATCACAAAGTCCATGGTGGGCCAAACGGGGATTTTTGGCGCAATTTGAGTATAGGAGTATATGGACACATCTGTATAGGATCTATAGTAAAAATGTGGTAGAAACATATTTTGGGATATAGATCTCAAAAGGATTTCACGAAAACTTAATTTTACCACTCCACTCCATAAAGTTATTGATTTCATTAAATAAGCTTACCTACAACCACCAATCACTGCCCAGTCTTCCGATTCTGCAAAAAATTCTCATCATTCAGTTCGCAAAACAGCTTTCAGTTTGCAAAACTATATAAGTTTGCAGACTTTTCTTCCATTACTTCTTTGTTTCCTAAACTTTTTCAAACCACAGCACCCTGGAGTATCAGCATTTTTTCCACTTCTCCCCTGGGCCAAAAGTTTCTTATTGAGAAATTCAGCTGAAATTAAATGAAGTAACTTGTATTTCTGTCACCCTTAGGTTCAGTTATGTGGTGGTGGACAGGGCTGCGCTTCTTTTTGTCCACATTTTTGATTTGCAGTCATTAGCAGAGCTGTAACTAAACTATTTGGTGCCCTGTGCCAGAGAGAGCATTGGCGTTCCCCCAACAGGAAAATTGACAGGCCCAAATAGCGCCCCCTGCCCTGCAGTTCCCTGTGCCATGGCACAGGTCACACCACCCTAGTTACAGCTCTGGTCATTAGCACTGATTTTGCCTATCACACTGACTAAATATAATTTTATTTGGTACTGGTCCACCAACCCGAGACATCCCTGCAAGTGTCCTGAGGCACCCCAGGGTGCCACGGCACCTAGTTTTCCTATAGATCAGTGGAAATCACTTTACATTTTTTAAGAGCCAATATTACTGGACCACAATCTATTTAAATTATGAGTGTATGAATTCACTACCACCTAGGCTTACTACTATGCCATTGCCACCACTGTCACTCGTTTTGTTTTGCTTTTACCAGTGCCAGTTCTCTTCCATTACCCCATTATCTATTTCATTCTCAACCTTGTTACTCTTGATTTACAGAACCAACCTCTGCCATTGCCATCTCTCTTCACAGCCTCCACGTCTCCCCGCACTTACCTTTTCACATGTCAATATGCTCCAATGTTGTTCAGACAGAAGGTGAGGATGTATAAATGAGGGATAAACCATTGATGTTCCTGATCTTATGGAAATGCGAATACTGAGTTTTCAATTGCTGCCAATCATCTGATGCTACTTTCCAATGTCTGTCCGCTGGATGCTGGCTTGTATTCAGCTGCGGACAACTTGCCATTGCATTGCATGATTTTATGTTGGAAGCCCAGCCACCATTAAATGAATGCCAGACTTCCAATCCCTAGGATGAACTCTCTTCAGCCTGAACTGTGCTTCATTTAAAAATGTATGAGGAAAATTTAAAGATACACTACCTGATTCTGAGTCGCACTCAGGGCCAGACTGGCCAATCTGGCAGTTCTGGCAAATTTTCAAATGAACTGATAGTCTGATGGGCTTGGGCCCCTCCAGCACAGTCCTTCCATGACCGACGCACTTCATTTCTGACACGTCAGTTTTTTCTTAGCAAACCCTGCGCCCCCAAGGGACAGAAGATATGTGCATCTTATCAAAAATAACTTTTCATTTAAATCAACCTTCTATTTAAAAGACATTGCTTAGCCCTCCCATTAGGGTACTTGAACTCACAGCCTCAGATGTTGCAGTCACACATATTTCACATAAGCTGTTTGCTCCTGTGTAGTAAGCCTTGAAGTTCTAACTATATGTAAGCTAGCTGTAATTCTTAGCTTAGACCACTGCAGCTAAGCAGATGTACAGTATGTAGTGTGCAGCTGCAAGCTTGCAGGATGTACTGAGTCAGTCATTGCTGTTCCCCCGTACTAGCCTGTAGCTGCACACAAAAGTATAAGATTATAGACTAAGAAGTAGAGGAAGACAGGAATATAAAGTGCACGACTCTATAGTAATTGTTAAAACACCCCATCTAATTAAAAAGTCTATATCCACCACAGGTCAGCAGATGCTGAGCCATTCAGAGGCCTAGCTGAGCAGCTCCACATCCTGGAGCTCTGCTCAATGGGATGGATATAAGGCACAACGTGACATCATAACATCCTGTTGCACATACTGGGGCAGGCTGGGAGCCTCTCGAGCAGACAAGAGGAGGACCTCAGCAGCCAGACATCGCCAAGGTGGGCCTGTACTCTTTAATTGCCAGGGATGATTTTTAGTCAGAGTGCCACCCTGGTTGCACATAATGTGGTTGCAGTTTGGTCTTCTTACAGCGATCAGAAATACATGCAAACATCTGCCAATATTCTGAGTTTGAAGTATCTATGCAACTGCACCATCCACATTCCTCCTGCTTGTGAGAGCATCTAGTAACTGCATTTGCACCTGCTCCTTCCTTGGTGCAGGAGATCAATTGAAATTGGTTGGGTCTCTGCACATACTCATCTCTGAATAGCTCACAGTTCTATATAGACGCCCATGGGAAATGTGAATGCCTGGTTGCCACCGCTTTGCTACCAAGTAACCCGCATACAACTGTAAATGAGAATTGACCGAGATGTGTACTATTCTGGACCACTTGTAAATGCATTTACTGACTGCACCCCATGTGCAAGTTGAAAAAGATGCAAGATCCCACTTCATTAAAATTGTATGTTTCTCTGAATCAAATATAGAGTAGGAAGTCAGACTAAGAAAACAATTATTATTATTATGGATGGTCTAAAATGAGTGTTAAATATTAATTAAGGGTGGATAACTCCTATAAAAATCCCAAACAATGATGGTACTGAACTGAGTGAGTGATGTAATTTGTATACACCTGTTCATTACTTATGTCATTTTACATATCAACATTTTATTGAAAAGATTTTTTCCAACAAATTTAAATGGGAGGGGGGAAGGGAAGGAAAGAAGGCTAGAAGGTGAAGGGAGGGAAAGTTTGAAAATACATCCAAACATGACACAATCACAGATTATTAAAGTGTAAGACAGTTCATCGGCCGGTAGAAGTTATACAGATGATATAAAGAAAACAATGATACAGTCAAACTCAATTCACCAAGCGCGCGCACACCCACACACACAAGAGGACCAATGTGTGCTAGGGATAATCCATAGGAGGTTTTGGGACTATAACCCGTGAGATCTATTATGAAAGGACAGCCATGTGGACCAAGTCGAAGAGAAGAGAGCAGCCTTATTGTCAACTATGCTAGAAATACATTCCATTTGGTAGGTAAACCATATCGCTTCCATGATAGAGGTTGCAGAAGGGACTTCCAATTAACGCTATGCGTCATTTAACTGCATTCAAGATATACAAGATAAGTTTCTGTGTGGGTTTTGAAACACCAGGAATAGGTCTGGGTAAGAGAGAGTAGGTTGGGGATGCAGGCATGGCAACAGTAGTAATCTGGAGTACAAGTCGATAAACCTTTGCCCAAATGGGATTTCATTTTGGGCACCACCAGATTATGTGAAGCAGGGTACCCTCCTCCCGACAACCTCACCAGCGAAGTGCTGAAGATGATGGAAATATTTTATGCAAATGTTGTGGGACCAGCACAGATATACTTTTAATGAAGTTTCACGATGACGAACCGAAGAAGCCGATGAAACTAATTTGCAACTAATTTGTTCCTAGATGTCGGTTCCAAGGGTTTTTTCCCGTGTCACGCTCCCAGATCTCGTGATGAGCCAATAGTGGGGTGTTATGAGATAGAAAAAGCCGATAAATGGTAGACAGCAAACCCTTAGCTGGAGAACAAAGGAAGCAGAGTGATTCAAGTGTACAGTACCTTGCAAAAGTATTCACATCCATTTGCATTTTTCATGTTTTGTTGCCTCACAACCTGGAATTAAAATGGATTGTTTGAAGGTGTGCATCATTTCATTCACAGAACATGCCTACAACTGTGAAGTTGTGTTTTTTTTATATTGAGAATCAAACAACCTTTAGGACAACATAACAGAAAACTTCAGCGTGCATAACTGTTGACCCCCCTAAAGTCAGTACTTTGTCGAGCCACCTTTTGCGGCAATTACAGCTGCATTTCGCTTTGGATAAGTCTCTATGAGCTTGCCACATCTTGCTCCTGGGATTTTTGCCCATTCCTCACGGCAAAACTGCTCCAACTCCTTCATGTTGGATGGTTTCCGCTTGTGAACAGCAATCTTCAAGTCTGACCACAGATTCTCAATTGGATTGAGATCTGGGTTTTGACTAGGCCATTCCAACATGTAAATGTAAATGTTTCCCCTTAAACCACTCGAGTGTTGCTTTAGCAGTATGCTTTGGGTCATTATCCTGCTGGAAGGTGAACCTCCGTCCCAGTCTCAAATCACAGGCAGACTGAAACAGGTTTTGCTCAAGAATATCCCTGTATTTAGCACCATCCAACTTTCCCTCGACTGAAATCAGTTTCCCAGTCCCTGCTGCTGAAAAACATCCCCACAGCATTATGCTTCCACCACCATGTTTCACTGTGGGGATGTTGTTTTTGGGGTGATAGGATGTGTTGGGTTTGCGCCAGACATAGCATTTCCTTGGTGGCCGGAAAGTTCAATTTTAGTCTCATCTGACCAGACCACCTTCCTCCATACATTTGGGGAGTCGCCCACATGCCTTTTGGCAAACTCAAATCGTGTCTTCATATTTTTATCACTAAGTAATGGCTTTTTTTCTGGCTACTCTTCCATAAAGCCCAGCTCTATGGAGTGTACTGCTTATTGTGGTCACATGCACAGATACATCAGTCTCTGCTGTGGAACTCTGCAGCTCCTTCAGGGTTACCTTTGGTCTCTGTGCTGCCTCTCTGATTAATGTCCTCCTTGCCCGGTCTGTGAGTTTTGGTGGGCGGCCCTCTCTTGGCAGGTTTGTTGTGGCACCATGTTCTTTCCATTTGATGATGATGGATTTGATGGTGCTCCAGGGGATCATCAAAGGTTTATATATTTTATTATAACCCAACCCAGAATGGTACTTCTCAACAAATTTGTCCCTGACTTGTTTGGAGAGCTCCTTGGTTTTCATGGTGTGATGCCTCTTGCTTAGTGTTGTTGCAGCCTATGGGACCTTTCAGAAAAGGTGTGTTTATACTGACAGATAATGTGACATTTAGATTTCACACAGGTGGACTTCATTTCACTAATTATGTGACTTCTGAAGGTAATTGGTTGCACCATAACTTTTGAGGGGCTTCATAGCAAAGGGGGTGATTACATATGCACATGCCAATTTTCAGAATTTTATTTAGAAAGATCCTTTTTTATATATATTTTTCTAATTTCACTTCACCAAATTAGACTATTTTGTGCAGATTCATCACATAAAATTCAGATAAAAAAATAAACAATATTTTAAAACAGAGGCATTAATTATGTAATGTTAAATGTACTCTTCTACATTAAAGGAGACTGCAAGAGATTAGATGGTTTAAGAGTATATTGATGGTCATTTGCTGTAGAATCTTAGCTTTTGAAATTCCCTTTTGAAAATAAAACCAGCATTAACTAGTGTTGTGAATTATCAATGAAGAATGGGATACAGTGACTACTTTTTTGTTAATCAACGAAACACCAATTCAGCTTAAACAGTCAATAGACTGTTTAATAGTCTGTAAACTATTTGAACATTTCTTTTACTTGTTTTAATGACTGGATTAGTACTAGGTTATTAAACCCTTGATTATTTAGTTCAGTCAAAAATTATACATTTTCCTGAAGCCTTTGCATTTTCAGGAGATATCATTATTTAGTGTGCTTACACTTCCAAATACAAAAAAGACTGGCTTAAAAAACAAAAAAATTTTTTTTTCCTTATTGAAATTTTGAGGAAGTTGAATTGTTGTCTAACACAAGAAGAAATACGATAGAAGGTGGACGGCTGAAAATAGAAAAATTATATAACACTTTGTAGCCTTTATTGATATGCATTAAATTGAGTTATCTGAGTAATAGCTTAATATCGTGAAATATTAAAATGGGAAATAAAGACCAATAAAAGTGGTACAAAATTAGATTCATTTATACAATATATACAACCAGAAACAAGACCCTACCTAATCATCCTACCATACCATCCTGATGAAAATCCTATGATTGAAACGTTAAAGTAAACTACAGAGGTTTCCATAACCTGACTTAAAAGTGTTTATTTTGGGAGTGCCGCCGTCACTTTGTGTACATGTGTTTGCTTTCGCGGAGGGCACCCAGCTTACTGACAAGAGGAAGAGTGCCAAGCCCATGCTATATGTGTGTGTGTGTGTATATATATATATATATATATATATATATACTGTATATATGTATAATATATCTTGCTTACAAATAAACAACTCTTCACACCGGTCTGTTATGTCAGATGGCTTCTTCGCTCATCACAAATGTTGTTACAGCACACTTACGTCATCCAGCTGCTAGTCAGTGTCGGAAACCCTGCTTACCGGATCCCACAATTCTTTTATCAATCACACACTCCAGAGCCACACCCATGTAATGCAGCTGTAAAACCTTTCCTGTAGGAGACAGCAGGATCCTTACCTCAGCATTATTATAGAGAGCCCCAACTCTATATTCCACTGCAATGCTGAAATAAATGTGGTTGCGCTGCCGCTACAGTTTTGGATGAGGTCCTGTATCAGATACAATATTGATTTCCTGTCACCTCCCTCTGTGGACTTTTGAAGTGGGGGTCAAGAACGAAAGGGTCCGCAGAACCCGGAACGGAACCTTTGTGGCGACAAACTCTGCTGAGGAAATGCTACAGTACCTTCACCCACGGTTTTAACCATTTGATGTGATAGACTTGCTCTATTTGCCGTCTATTCAGCTGCCATACTTTATAATTTGCCCTATTGGGTGGTTACTGGGACAAGCACCTTGTCACCTGGATTAAAGATGCATATGGTGGCTCGGCTATTGTACCCCACTTTTGTTGCCTCTGTGCTTCCTTTAAGTGTTGCTTTACTAACAGAACTGGGATTATAGAAATAGGTACCAGGGGAGCTCGGTAAACAGTTTTAGGGGCAGTCTGTTGGCAGACTGTTAAAGCTTGGCAGTATCTCTTGGCCGACATACGGATGCCTAGTCAGTAAGATCTCTGGAGAACCCAACTGAGAGTTTTCTCTCCCAAATGCCCTTCCAAAAGGTGTATATGGCCTGCTGTCAATGCCAAAGAAATGTTTACCTGTGGCACCAAGAGATGATCAACTGTTTTTTGTCTCCTGGGGAGGAACAGCACACACCCAAAAAACCAACATCCCATTTAATTCGGTTTATACAGACTACACACAGGAACAGTCCTGTGCTCAAATAACTGCACCACACCCAGGTTTAACAAGGCAGAGAAGAGAGAGAAAGGGAAGGGAAGAAAAAAAAAACACTTTTTTCTAATAACTCTTCTGCAGCAAGCTCACAAACATTGTTTTTGTTTGCAAATATTCACACTTATTTCTCTTCAAGGACAGCCTTTACACATTTGCACTTTACATAACTTTTCTACATGTGCATATAAACCGATTTTATGGGCCGGTTAACTCCACTCACTGACCCAGCAAGGCAGCGCCTGGTTTCTGCCATGCAGAATGCGGCTAGTAGAAGGATCCCAAGAATGACACCACTTGTAAGAATCCAGCTTACAAATAAATGATAATTCAAACCGGTCGGCTTTGTCAGATGGCTTCTTTATTCATCACAAATACAGCACACTTGCATACGTGAGATGGCTTCTTGACACTAGCAATGCTCCACCAGCGCTAGCTATTGTTCGTCTGCTAGTCAGTGTCAGAAGGTCCACACACCGGATCCCACATTCCTTTTATCTATCACACATTCCAGAGCAAACGCACCCATGTGATGCAGCTGTGTGTTAAACATTTCCTGTAGGAGGCAGCAGAATCCTTAACCCTGTCTGCGCCCCTGGTCCTTGGAAGCGAGTCCTGTCCTGGACGTCAGAAAGTGGCAAAATACCCTCTTTGCCACTATATATATATAATATATATATATATATATATATATTTATACTGTACTTACCAAGTATCTCAGGAGCTGTACAAGCCCCAAAGCAGAAAAATAGGTGGCACTCCGAGGAAAGTGAAAAATACTTGTATTAAAGTAGAAACATATTACACAAATAGTGTCGACGTTTCAAGGTCATGGCGGACCTTTTCCTCAGAACTTGTGCATATTAAATATTTCCTTGGTGTGCCGCCTATTTTTCTGCTTTGGGGCTTGTACAGCCCCTGAGGAGATACTTGGTATGTGTCCCATCCCTTAGGTTGGCACCCATAGACTATTGCATCTTTTATCCTGAGTGCCAAGCTACAACTTTTATATATATATATATATTATATATATATATATATATATATATACAGTCCGGTGCATAAATATTGGGACATTGACAGAATTTTCATATTTTGGCCTCTATTCACCACCACAATGGCTTTGAAATGAAACAAACAAGATGTGATTTAACTGCAGACTTTCAGATTTAATTTGAGGGTAATTACATCCAAATCAGGTGAACGGTGTAGGAATTACAACGGTTTCTATATGTGCCTCCCACTTTTTAAGGGCCCAAAAGTAATGGGACAAACTAAACAATCCTAAATCTAACTTTCACTTTTTAATACTTTGTTGCAAATCCTTTGCAGGCAATTACAGCCTGAAGTCTGGAACGCATAGACATCACCAGACGCTGGGTTTCATCCCTGGTGATGCTCTGCCAGGCCTCTACTGCAAATGTCTTCAGTTCCTGCTTGTTCTTGGGGCATTTTTCCTTCAGTTTTGTCTTCATCAAGTGAAATGCATGCTCAATCGGATTCAGGTCAGGGGATTGACTTGGCCATTGCATAACATTCCACTTTTTAGCCTTAAAAAACTCTTTAGTTGCTTTTTCAGTATGCTTCGGGTCATTGTCCATCTGCACTATGAAGCGCCGTCCAATGAGTTCTGAAGCATTTCACTGAATATGAGCATATAATATTGCCCGAAACACTTAAGAATTTATTCTGCTGCTTTTGTCAGCCGTCACATCATCAATAAATACAAGGGAACCAGTTCCATTGGCAGCCATACATGCCCATGCCATGACACTACCACCACCATGCTTCTCTGATTAGGTGGTATGTTTTGGATCATGAGCAGTTCCTTTCCTTCTCCATACTCTTCTCTTCCCATCACTCTGGTACAAGTTGATCTTTGTCTCATCTGTCCATAGGATGTTGTTCCAGAACTGTAATGGCTTTTTTAGATGTTTTCCTGTTTTTGAGGCTCACCAATGGTTTACATCTTGTGGTGAACCCTCTATATTCACTCTTGTGAAGTCTTCTCTTGATTGCTGACTTTTGACACATATACACCTACCTCCTGGAGAGTGTTCTTGATTTGTCCAACTGTTGTGAAGGGGTTTTTCTTCACCAGGGAAATAATTCTTCTGTCATCCACCACAGTTGTTTTCCGTGGTCTTCCGGGTCTTTTGGTGTTGCTGAGCTCTCCGGTGCGTTCTTTCTTTTTAAGAATGTTCCAAACAGTTGATTTGGCCACACCTAATGTTTTTGTTATCTCTCTGATGGATTTGCTTTGATTTTACAGCCTAATGATGGCTTGCTTCACTGATAGTGACAGCTCTTTGGATCTCATATCGAGAGTCGACAGCAACTGATTCCAAATGCAAATGTCACACCTAGAATCAACTCCAGACCTTTTACCTGCTTAATTGATAATGAAATAACGAGGGAATAGCCCACACCTGTCCATGAAATAGCTTTTGAGTTGATAGTCCCATTACTTTTGGCCCCTTAAAAAGTGGGAGGCACATATAGAAACCGTTGTAATTCCTACACCGATCACCTAACTTGGATGTAATTACCCTCAAATTAAATCTGAAAGTCTGCAGTTAAAGCACATCTTGTTTGTTTCATTTCAAAGCCATTGTGGTGGTGAATAGAGGCCAAAATATGAGAATTCTGTCAATGTCCCAATATTTATGCACCTGACTGTATATATGCTGAAGAGAAGGCAGAACTCATGGTTACATGCACTTGAAGAATCAGAACGACAGTGCATGTAACCGTGAGTGCCACCTTCTCTTCAGCTTATATGTATATATACTCTTGTTGATTCCTAGAGGTTTATTTTACATAGTGTCAGGTTCTTAAACCTAGTGTTTCTGATAGTGTTTGTGCCCAAACGTTATAAGGGCATTGCTTTTAATAGTCCTGTTTTGCTAGTAATATCACTTCCCTTTTAAATATCGGGCATAAACATGATTGGAAGCAAGGCAATAACTGGGGGTGTGCATAGGGTTCTGTGAATGGCTCAGTCGTCGCCTTGCGACCCTTACTTCTGGCTAGCAGGGTGCCTGGAATGGCACCCTGTAACCAGGATCACTGCTGCAGTGCCGTACGGAATGTTCTTTAGATGCTTCAGACATGCATTCTGTAGGCTGTATAGCCGATTGGAGCATTCTACAGACGTTACGGTCAGCAATGCATTTACTGGTGCAGCTGACCCTGCCCCCTCTGCGAGACTTAATGAAGTAATGTGCTTGATGTCAGGACATCAGCACTGAGGGCTGGTCGGCACAGTGCATTTTCTGCCAGGTTTTAGAACATGACACTTAGTAAAAAAAAACCCTAGTGTACAATTCACCACAATGAGCCAATGTCATTAATTTGTAACTTGCTTATAATGCTCTGATATTGTGGTTTAGACAATGAAAAATACAAAGGGTCAGTTTCCTGACTGATAAATTGAGAGCTGCCATTTATCTCCATGAATGTCTACTTGTGAGCTGTGCACTCTGGGATGTCATTGATCGCCAACACAATGATGTCATAATTCGGCAACCTTTTACCATGCTCCCACCGACAAGTAATAATCACTGTTTTTATTTTTACAGCTTTGAACACCTTGAGTTATAAGCACAAGTGGCACTTGTCCTTAGCAGTATAGGTGTATATGGAGGATAATTTTAACTAATCCTTAGTAATAAAGAGTTTAAACTTTAAATCTCCTGTCCCCAAAGTGGTGAGCTAAGGACATGGCAGTCTTTAGCAAAGATGTATAATTGAGAGAGATCAGATTATAATCAAGGAATCATGTTAAATACTGTATGCCAGCAGGAGTTTTGATTAGTCTGAAAGGGACATGGATTGATAAGGGGATGTAGTCAGGAAGCCGACGGTCGAAATGCCGACTGCCGGCTTCCCGACAGTGAAAGCCCGGCATGGGACTAATGACAGGCGTCTAAATACCAACGCCTATCATTAGCCCCGCGCCGAAATCCCTACGCCCGGCATACCAAACGTAGATAAGCCGGGCATTGGGATCTTATAGCCGCTGGAGGAGGAGTGTTAGGTTTAGGGACTCCCAGGGGGACTTAGGGTTAGGCAACCCCCCTGAGAGGGTTGGGGTTGGGCTAGGGGAAGGGGGGGTTAGGGTCAGGCACCACTGGTGGGAGTTTAGGGTTAGGCACCCCCCGGGAGGGTTAGGTTTAGGGTGCAGGGAGGGGGGGTTAGGTTTAGGCACCTCTAGGGGGAGGTTCGGGTTAGGCACTCCTAAGGGAGGGTTAGGGGGGGAGAGGGGAGGGTTAGGGTACTTAATTACCTTAGTCGGGATCTTCATCTGCCGGCCTTCCGGCGTTGGGATTTCACCCGCTGGGCTTAGGTCCGGCGGTAATACCTACCGATTCCTTGATAAGGACTAATAAATATTTGTAGAAAATGGAGGAAAGAAGCGAGATATGTAGCACATGGTAAGAAAGTAGTTATTATGCAAGTCTTTCCATGTTGCAGGTTAGAAATAAGGCATTACTGACGGCATACACAGTGGATAATGTCTCCTGGGCTATACATTGATTAAACATGTACAATGCAGCTAAATATTTATCCTTTTCTGCTCATGTCAGCGCATGATAAATTATTTAAAAGAACCATAGTATTTATTAGGACTTACTGGTAAAATGTGTTAGTATGAAACCCTGGGAAATAGAACTGATTGCTGTGCTAAAGAATGAATATTCTTGATTGCTGATTGTACTTTATCAGGTAGTAAACCTGCTCCTCTGATGAAGCATCTGCAGGTATCCCAGTTATAATTATCTCTGGTAGGATTTTTACTTTACAGATGGAGGGTTTTTTTCAGCATCATACTGATTTGAAGGTATCCTCATACAGTGTATGTATAATGAAGATACATATGGCAGCTGCATGGATACAAATGATGTAGAGAATGTTCCAGGCAGGGCACCAGACTCCTATGTAATTAAATATATTCTTAGAATCATGTTTAATACAGTGATATACAGATGTGTCCTCATACATCTAGCCTCAATATGTCACGCAGTGCGACTTGCCTGGCGTGAGTGAGTTGCCAGGTCCCGTGCTACTCTACTGGTTTTGGGCATCTTTTTTTGCCAAAAATGCATCTAAGTTGCATTAAACTGCAGGTAGGACGCACCAGGAGACTGTGCTGATTAATTTGATATGTGACACGTGTATAGCTGTGTGTGCAGCTGCTACATTGTAGCACTTCATATACAGATTAAGAGACTCAGGCACGTATTCAATTTGAGTCTGCTGGACTTTTCGCCTCCTTCACCTGTTTTCCAGGTGGAAAAGTATTGTGCGCGTGCCCGCTTATCCCGGTATTCAATTTCAAAGGACGCGAAAACGGGACCCGGTGAAACAGGAAGCGGCGGAAAAACATGGGAATTTTTGGTAAATCATCCTTAGCCTCCCATAAAGATGTCCTGACATGGTGGATCACTATGGGTAACCCCGTTTTGCCTGCTGAAGGAAGTTTGGTTTTAAATAGCCATGGCAGGTGCATAAATGCGGCTTGAAGAAGGTGATGAAGAAGAGCATATGTTTAAGGCCCTAAAATTATTTTTAAAAATTCTTAAAAAATGCACCTGCTGCTACTACCCGTAATGTAGAAAACACCTGCCACATACTTGGGAACCCCTCTGGAATTAATTTAGGTACTTTAGAAGTTTGTCCCCCTGTTTTGTTTTCACCCCAAAACTAAACTTAATTATTTGGGTGTCCCGATTTTTTTTTTAAACTTTTTTTTGACACAGATCATTTTTAGGGTACATTTCCAGGGGTGCAGGCTATATTTTTTAAGTCTGCACCCCTAAACCCCAATTCTGCACTTTTTTTTGCCAGTTAAAGGCTGGAGAAAACTTATCCCCATTTTTTTACAAAGACTTTTCGCACCGTATTGAATACGGGGATAATTACAATAGGCGAAAATGGGTAACGGGTTTGCGTCTGAAATTGAATACGGGCCTCAGTCGCACACAGATATACAAGTGTCACATTTCAAATGAATCAGCAGTCTGCTGGTGCATCTTTAGTCTGCAAAGAAAGACGCAAAAAGCCGCCCGGCGCTAGCAGAATCTCACAGGACCTGGCGCGTCGAGGGGAACTTTTTAGCGCAACTGCATCAAAGAAGTCTAAGGACACATCTGTATTGCCCAGAAAATAAATTTGTTTTCTTCAACCCCTTAGTGATCAGAGGTGTTTTATTCTTCAATCACAAACAAAATTTCTAAGGGCTCTATTCATCATCACTAAAGAAGCTCTATTTTTAATGTTTTCATATTGTTTTCTAATTTTTTGGTAAAAGTCCTATTCATCAATGCTGTAACGAAGGAGATATCACTCATATCTCCCTGTTAGAAAACTATCACAATAATTTTGATATTGTGGCATTCATCAAACCCCAAAAAATGCTTTAAATACGTGCTGACCACTGTTATCAAGCTGCTTGTAGCTTGTGTAGCAGCGTGTCCTGCGGAGTGATCTGTTCTGATCACTCACGCTGTGCTGCTCACTCCTCATCCCGGCTGCCTGCACGCTGCAGATAACGTCTCCCGGTGACCGCTCCTTTAACATGGCCGTGCCTGGCGCTGTTCCTTTGTTTAGAAAGTGGTCACCTGTGCTCTTTCTACATGGCCGTGCCTGCCGCTCTCTGCTCCCCCAGTTCTGCAGTGCACAATATATTCTCCACGCTGATTGACTTCAGGCATGCCGCGCATACGCATACACATTATCATCCGGCTGAGAGCTTGATTTCTACCAGCAGCAGCAGGTGAATATTCTGTCTCTGCAAAAGGAGGCAATTTTCAAAGTGAGATTTTAAGAGAAGGAGAATAATGAATTTCACAATTTTTTTGTATTTTTAAAGTGCCCATTCACTAGTACGACCAGCATAAGATCAGATTCATCATACGATTTCCCTTCAATTCCCCGGAGCTCGCTGGCAGTCCTGACCACACGATTTTGTGCTTATTTCACACACGATTTTCATGAGATCAGTCGTACGAACACGCGTCACTGCACAACGGATCGTGTAAACGGTTGATCGTGTGCCTCACCAAAAACATGCGCTCATGCGATAGATTGGCTAAAAATTTAAATGGAGGGCTGTGCTTCACTCTGGGTATAAAAAATGCCTGCCTCTTCAGCTCTTTGCAGTCCTGTTTGCTCTGTGATTAGTGAGGCTTGGTTTTTAACCTGCTGAACGCTCCACATTGCTAGCTACTGTGCATTGCTTTGTATTGCCTAGCTTTACACAGTGCTTCTTGCTCCTTTTCCTGTGGTCGGTCTGTTTTCTGCATTTTTGTGGTGATGGATCCCTGCCGTTATAGAGCACTGCTGTCCTATGCTGTGGTCAAGCTGAGTGAGGAGAGGGAGAGGGCCCAGCATAGTAGGAGGATGAGGTCCTGCTGGACCAAGGATTGGCTGCTGGAGACGGAGAGTCGATCCTACATGCCCATGCTGATGGAGATGAGGGAGAACAATCCGTACGACTACCGGATGGATGACACCACCTTTCAGGAATTGCTGTGTCTGGTGACCCCCTATATCCAGAAGCAGGGCACCAAATTTCGGATGGCCATCACAGCCGAGGAGAGGCTCATGGCTACGCTGAGGTACCTGCCTACGGGACGCTCCTTTGAGGACCTAAAGTTTGGGACCCGCATCTCGGCTCAAGCTTTGGGACGCATTATCCCGGAGACGTGCAAGGCTATCGTGAAGGTGCTGCAGTTTCGTTATTGTAAGGTAAGATAACGCACACACCACACTATTTTTGTCAAACCAGAGAAATGTTTAATTTAGATTTCTGTAGTTTGTTAGTTATGTGAAATATTAGATTAAAAAATAATACTTATATGGTTTGGCATGAGGTTTGGTGTTTGCGGCCCAGATTTCAGGGGCACAAACACATGCAGAAAGTGCAAATTCAGTGGGCCCGGCCCCACTGACATGCACATCCAGCATGTGTTCCTAGCCGCCTGAGAGTCTGGGTCACAAACACCATGCTGCATTCAGCACCATACTGTACTTACCAGGGAGTATGAATCTTCCTTATTACTGTGCAGAACTAGGCCAACATGGCACTTTATGCCTCCAAAACACATGTCTATAAAATGTTAAAAGTATTATCAAGTTACCCAATCCCTGGTAAGTATGGTGCGGCATGAGCTTATGGTGTTTGCGGCCCAGATTTCAGGGGTGCAAACACATGCAGAAAGTGCAAATTCAGTGGGCCCGGCCCCACTGACATGCACTTCCAGCATGTGTTCCTAGCCGCCTGAGAGTCTTGGTCACAAACACCATGCTGCATTCAGCACCATACTTACCAGGGAGTATGAAACTTCATTAGTACCAAACAAGTGTGTAAAATATTTTGGGAAACACATAACAATTATGATAAATCCTAATTTTCCTCATTTGCTTCGTGTAATAGTGTGATAAAATTGGGTGGTGAGGGTGAGGTAGAAATAGTTTGGTAGGAGGCTGTGGATGGAGTTATATTTTCGTAGGAGGAGGTGGCTGGGGGAGCAGGTTGGTAGGTGGAGGTGGGTGGGGGAAGAGGTTGGTAGGAGGAGGTGGGGGGGCTGAGTTGTTTGGAAGGAGGAGGTGGTTGGGGGAGCAGGATGGTAGGTGGAAGTGTGTGGGGGAAGAGGTTGGTAGGAGGAGGTGGGGGGGCTGAGTTGCTTGGCCGGAGGATGTGGTTGGGGGAGCAGGATGGTAGGAGGAGGTGGGTGGGGGATGAGGTTGGTAGGAGGAGTTGGGTGGGAGCTGAGTTGTTTGGATTTGTGTGGTGGGGTTTTGACTAGCAACACTATCTTCTCCACTGTGTAGTTCTGGGGTGCTGGGGATATCTGATGTCTGTAAATAGAGAACATTTTTTAAAATGTCAGATTTGTTTTCAATTTCTTTCACAGTTCCCTACGGAAGAGTGGATAGCCATTGGGGAGGAGTTTGAGAGCCGTTGGCAGTTCCCTAACTGCGGAGGAGCTATCAACGGCAAGCATATTAGGATTAACCCACCTGCCAACACTGGGTCATACTACTACAATTACAAGGGGTACTTCAGTGTTGTTCTGATGGATGTGGTGAAATCAAACTATGAGTTCCTGTTTGTAGATGTGGGGAGGAACGGCCGTTCTTCCGACGGTGGCTCCTTTCAGAAGATGGCATTCTATGAGAGGCTCAGCACTAACACCCTTCATTTGCCGTCCAGAGAGGCTACTAAACATGGGCTGAATTTTGTTTTTGTGGCTGAAGAGGCTTTCACCCTTCGTGAACATTTAATGAAGCCATTCCCACAGAGGGCCTTGAATCATGATAAGCGGGTGTTCAATTACCTCCTATCTCGTGCAAGGCGTATTGTGGAGAACGCCTTTGGGATCTTGAGCAACCAGTTCCGGATTTTGCATACCCCCATAAATTTAAAGATGGAGAAGATTGACTGGGTGGTCATGGCTTGCTGTGTCCTGCACAACTACATGCACAAGAAAGCCAGCCAGCAAAGGTTATTGGGCACACCTGCAGGTGAAGACCCCGAAAATCCGGAAGAGGTTGCTCCATTGCCCTCAGTGGCAGTACCCGCGGTTATGGAAACCGGAACTTCTCTGGCCAAAAAGGTCAGAGAAGGATGTATGGCCTATTTTAATGGGGAGGGTGCAGTGTCGTGGCAAGAGCAGTCTATTTGAAAATGTTTGAACTTACAATAGATGACTCTGCCGATCCACCAACATCCTCTTCCAGCAGGCTGCACTCCTCTGACTCAGCCATCACCTCTAGAGAAGGTCTCACATGATCCTGCTGCACCCCAGGAACATCAGGTCATAATACCATAGCGTGGGTGTGTATATGCTAATGGTCCCAGCTCCCGAACATTTGGAATCTTCCACATTCTTGTGCTGTTTAATGAAGGTTGTACGCAGATTTTGTATCTTACTGCGCACCTACACTAGGGACGATGCATCATCGTGGTATGGCTTACTATACTCTGACAACTGGAGTAAGGCCTGGTTACGCTTCTGTCTGTTGTTGTACATTTTTGACTTGGTACACCAAAGACAGTCATGGTGCCTGTATAGCTCGATAAATCCAGTTCTGAATTCAGTTTCACGATCCAGAGACATTCCTATGGGGGAAAAAGGACATAAATAAAGTAACAAGGACATATTCATTTGGTGGTTTTTAATATGGCTTCCCCCAACAGTGGGGGTGGCCATTGAACTATGGGGCCCCCAAGTGAACTTATATTCTGGGCACCCCCAACAGTCCATGTGCACAGCTCTGTTCATAGTAACCAGTGGCACTCTTTCACCTGAGAAATTCAGGACTGTTGACAGATAAATAGTTAATTCTCCAAATAATTTATTTTATATCCCGTATATACTCGAGTATAAGCCGAGTTTTTCATCACAAAAAATGTGCTGAAAAAGTCCCCCTCGGCTTATACTCGAGTCAAGTGTAGCGCTGACCGGACGGAGTTCGGTCAGCGCTACACACTGCCAAACACACAGCCGCCGGAGCCGGCAGCTATGTGTTTGCTATGTGTTTGCTGCTGCTGCTCCCACTGCGGGAGCCATCTTCCGGCTCCCGCAGTGGGTGATGGGAGACACGTCGTCATGACGACGTCTCTCCCATGCAAAGCGGCCGGAGGAGCGGACAGCGGCGGGACCAGGCGCGGACAGCGGCGGGACCATGAGCGGGAGTTTCAGGTAAGTGTTTAATTTTTTTTTTATTGTTATCACGTCTCTCTCTACTAGGGGGGGGGGGGACTACAGGGGGCACTACCAGGGGGCGATGACTGCAGGGGGCACTACCAGGGGGCGATGACTACAGGGGGCACTACCAGGGGGCGAAGACTACAGGGGGCACTACCAGGGGGCATTATCAGGGGGCGATTACTACAGGGGGCACTAAAAGGGGGGAATACCACTGGGGGAACTACCAGGGGGGGATTACTACAGGGGGCACTACCAGGGGGGGATTACTACAGGGGGGGATTACTACAGGGGGCACTAAAAGGGGGGATTACTACAGGGGGCACTACCAGGGGGGATTACTACAGGGGGGGATTACTACAGGGAGCACTAAAAGGGGGGATTACTACAGGGGGCACTAAAAGGCGGGATTACTACTGGGGGTACTACCAGGGGGGGATTACTACTGGGGGCACAACCAGGGGGAATTACTACTGGGGGCACTACCAGCTGTTGCCATTTCCCACACTAGGCTTATACTCGAGTCAGTAAGTTTTCCCAGTTTTTTTGGGTAAAAGTAGGTACCTCGGCTTATATTCGGGTCGACTTATACTCGAGTATATACGGTATCTTGTGCAAGAGAATAATCTGATGCTAGAAATTACTAGTAATATTGATTTCATTTTATTCATGTTCAGCTGATAATTTTTTTATTTGCTGATGATGTGACATCACATGATACACATTCCAGTGCTGATGCAGAATCGTTAAATGAGTGTAATTTACACAAAACAATAAATGCTTACTTCCACAAATATTCTGAGACCGCTCTGTGTTGGTGGCATATGCGCCATGTTTATTTAAATCCAAGTTTTCAGCCACTTGCTTGTGCAATACACATTCATTATTAGGTATCAAACAAACTTTAAAACCTCTATCACAGCAGAAACAAGTCTATCTCATGTAGAAAAATAAGAAAATAAACTAGCAAATATAACACACTCATGAGCAATGAAGAAAACAAGTATCAGTGTCAGCAAAACATTTACATTCTGGCAATGACAAGCAGTTTGCAAGTACTGGAAACTGTGACCCTGCCCCTGATTACATGCCAATACTACAGCTTTCCTTATATGGGAGTATCTCCCTGATTAGGGCACTTTATAGAATTAAATTTCATTGTGACACTTCCGCTATGCAAAACTAGTCCCTTATTCCCCATAAATGGGAGGTGAGCAATATAGGACTGTTAAAGGTAGTGCCGGCACTTATAATTATTATTATTATAATTTATTTATATGGCTCCACAAGTGTTCTGCAGCGCTTTACAAAGTACATAGACAAATAAGTAACCAGTGACTTACAATACAATACATTACAATACAGGACATGAATCATAAACATTGCTATATTAGCGACCTTTACGCCCACATAAGCAGCTAAGTGTTAGTTGCCCTAGTCGGGAGTAAGAGATTATTTAAATTGCAGTAGAGAGAAGCACAAGAGGGTAGAGGGACTTATGATATAAGTGGTCAAACACCCTCTTACCCAAACATGAAATATGGGATGCAATTGGCAAATTAGGGATGACCCAACAAAAAAATTGATAAACAATAATCAAATGATTTATTAGTTAGATTAATGGCATCATATTACAACTATTGTCATGGATAAACGAAATGTAAAAATAACAAACTTGTTTTCACTATTGTAGACAACAATGGTTAAAGGTATAATTTAAAATACAAATAATTTAAAAATAATTTAAAAACAGTATCACAAATTAGAAATAAGGCTCAAAAAATATAGCATAAAAGGAAAATTCTCACTTAAAATTGCAATGCATTTCACAGCACCTGAATTCATTCAACACGGAGGAAGTGGCCAGGTACTGTGAAATGTACTGTGAAGGAATCAGTTTTAAATATATACAAAAGTTGCAGACAAAGCACAACGGAATTTGGCGTGAAAATATTCACGGCCGCTGCATCGCAGCACTTCATACCTATCCAGACTTATTCGCACATACTGTAGATAAATTGTCGCATATCAAATTAATCAGTGCAGTCTTTTTAAGTGGAATTTTAAATGTGGTGTAATGCGCTCTTCTAGCAAAATGTAGACTGTGTGAGAGGTTTGAATTGATGCTGCCTCAGACACTTGTGGATCTTTCCTATCCACCCATTGAGAAAGTAACAGACAGCCTGCACAGAGAGAACGGCACAGTGCCACATTATATCACTCCACTTCTGCCAATAGTCAAGATCTCTAATAACTGGACATTTCACTCAAGCTTAATCTCATGTGGACTTAATATATAAGTTTAAACACCATTTTATTTTAATATGATTGTATTGTGCATGTTTTATGATTTTAATATTTCTATCCTATGTGTTTATCTTCACTATGCAAGTTTATGAATTCATTGATAATACATTTTAATAGAATTTAATGTATATATGATCATCTAATTGGCACACCAGATAATCATCCCACACTTACACAAAGACAAACTCTCACAATTCACACTTTACGTCATCACCTATATGAGGTACCTATTGCGCCCCTGCAGACACAATTCCTCACATATTGACAGTCTCTTTAAGCGGTTTTGTCGCATCGCTTTGCGACTAAGATGCACAGTCAAGTGAAAAAGATGCTTGGCGCAAGCCGAGTCACACAGGACTTGGTGCGCTGACTTGGGTTGTTTGGCACGACTGCGGCAATAGTGTATGAGGGCACATCTGTATCACTGGAAAGTGTGTAAACTCATTGGACTCAAGAATAATCCATTTAGAGAGTCATTGTGATAAAATGTATAGATCCTAAATGGATAGTTGTATTGACAAACACGCAGCCACCGGCCGGCTGGTGTATGTGTTTGTTTTAATTAGCAGCAGGACCGGTGCTAGGCTTCCATGAGCCCAACGTCATCCTGTGCTGCATGGCCATGCCCCTTCCCTTTCCCCTGAGTGCTTACCCAATAGCGCTAGCAGGAGGGTAGAGGGCGGGTGCAGGCAGGGAGCAGGGCTACGCTCTGGGCGATGGACCTCCTAGTCCCTGCTTAGAGCTGGTGCCCGCCACTGATTAACAGTCAATAAGAGTCAGAAAGACTCTCATTGACTGCTGCGCCCACTGCCGAAACCGGGCTGGAGCTCACTTATGAGCTCCATCTTCCGGCTCCTGCAGTGGGCAATGGGAGAGACGTCATGACGTCTCTCCCATAATGCAGAGCGGGCCTGCCCGGGAGGACAGATGAGCTGTTGGCTGCGGCGGGAGCAGGAGCGGGGATTCATGTAAGTGGTTTTTTTTCCTTATCTTTTATGTGTGTGTCTGCTGGTGGGGGGAGGCACTACTACTGGCTACTGGGGAGACTGCATCGGGGGGGACCACTACTGTGGGCTACTACTGGGGGGGGGACTAATACTGGGGTCACTGCATTGGGGGGGACCACTACTGGGGACTACTACCGGGGGCACTGCATCATAGGGGACAAATACTGGGGGGGACTACTACTGGGGGCACTGCATCGAGGGGGACTACTACTGGGGGCACTATATAAGGGGCACTGTATAGGGGAGACTACTATTGGGGGCACTATATAAGGGGCTTACTAGGGCCACTGCACAGGAGGGATCACTACAGGGGGCTCTGAAAAGGGAGAAGCATTACAGGGGGCAGTGCATAGGGGGGATAGCTACTGGGGGCCTGCATAAGGGGGACAACTACTGGGGGCACTGTATAAGGGGCACTACTGGGGGCCTGCATAAGGAGGATCACTCGTGGGGCACTGTATAAGGGGCACTGCATATGGGGGATCACTACTGGGGGCCTGCATATGGGGGATCACTACTGGGGGCACTGTATAAAGGGAACTAATGGGGGGCTGCATAAGGGGGACCACTACAGGGGGCACTGTGTAAGGAGCACTGCATAAGGGAGACCACTACTGGGGGAACTGTATAAGGGGAACTAATGGAGTGCTGCATAAAGGTGACCACTACTGGGGGTACTGTATAAGGGGCACTACTAGGGGCCTGCATAAGAGGGACCACTACCTGGGGGCATTGCATACTGGGGGTACTGTATAAGGGGCACTACTAGGGGCACTGCATAGGGGGGACTGCATTAAGGTGCATATGGAAAGGAATGTTCCCAGTGACAAGAAAGGGGTGTGTGTCATGTTGACATGCCCCATTTTTCACTGGCCATGCCCCTTGTGAACACGCCCATTTTTCACTGCACGCCTCATGGGGTTTTTTTTTTTTCAATTTTTCTATTTGCCCTGGGCTCCGAATACCCTAGTTACGCCTTTGGACTCAGCTGAAGGAAATGTCCAAATAAGGACCCTGCAGATGAAGTTGCTGGTGGCACCTCTCTCTGATGTGGAGTATTTTGCAGAAGTTATTGTCCCTAGGATGTAGGATAAATGCTGCAGTCCAATGGTAAGTACTTAATCCAGTGTACAGTATATTTGATGGGCTTTACACATTTTGCTGTGGAACTAACCTGTAGCTACTTATCTTCTACCTGTTTTTACACCTTTGACTATCTTGCTGTTGCTGGTTTCTTTAGCTACTAGTCAGCGGCCCTGTCTAATTAAGAGATAGGTAATATTTACCATATGGAAAGCTGAACAATAATTGAACATTAGTCCCCCCCCTTCTAACCAGCATTTGCATTAAAGCAATAGCTCCCATATTTAACTATTAGGCCTCTTGTACCCCAAGCACACTGACATTACAATAATAGCACTACATATAATAAGCCTGTTCTCCCAACCAGACCTGAAATTAAATGAATAGCGTTCACATAACCAGTGAACTCCACATTACATTAATAGTTCCCAGTGTACTCATGTCTATGCCAAACATGTTTAAATTGCTCTACTGTTTAAACCTCTACCACCCCTGATTGTAGGCTATTACACTTATCTACTACCCTTTCTGTGAATACATTTTTCCTCAAATTTCCTTTGAACCTCCCTCTAGTTTCAGTGCATGTCCTCGTGTTCATAGGAGCCAATACCGCTTCTTATAAATGACTTCAAATTTAATTAAGAGTTTATTGCAGTTGGTTCAAACACCCCACAGGTGGCAGGAAAATAACGTTTTGCATAAGGAATATGGAAGAAGAATGGCATAAACTGGTTAAGCGTTTCATGGATACACTGCCTGCTTCTTTAGACTTGTCTATGCTAATTTTTCTCAAGTAGTGTCATTACAGTGCAGTGATGGGGAGCTGTGAGAGCAGAACAATGGCATTCCGTTCTCTTAGTGTTTATCACAAGCCAAGAAAGCTTGTGACAAAAGAGATTAATAGTTCCTGCATTTAATAAAGAGACCCTTCATAACATTAATTATCGTTCCACATAATACAGCAACACCGCTAGGGCCTATATCCAGGCCCGCCAAGAGCCGCGGCAGGCCCGGGTAACAGGGGGCGTGGCCTAATCGCGGGAGGCGTGGCCATGCCCCCTTCCTGAAAAAAAAGAAAGAAAAAGCTTTGCAGCGCCGCCACTCGGCGCTGGGGAGGGGCGGCGCTCTGTGCCCCCTCAGCCCTGCTCAAAGCCAGGGGGGGCGTGATCAGTGTGATCGTTCCCCCCCACAGGCATAGGAGACTACTGTGGCTGCTGCTCAGCAGCCATGAGCAGTCTCCCACTGCAGCTCAGCACACGCTGTGTGCTGGGTTGCTGTGAGGGAGGGGGGAGTCGGTGCCGGGCCCCCGTCGGGCCCCTCAGGAAGCCCGGGCCCGTTTAATCTATACCTGCTCCCCCCCCTCTCGGTGCCCCTGCCTATCTCTTCTAGACTGATCTAGCTCTGGATCCATGATCCATCTGATTTCCAGTTATATATTAGCCATGTGTGAAAACTGGCATTTTCACATAAAGGCAAAGTGCAAGGACTGATTCATAACAAATTAAGAGGTTTATTGTTAGACCATTGTAATTATAGTGTGTTTTGTATGACCTTTTAAATTGGCAATTTAAAGCTATTTAAAGAAATTGCAGTGACTGAATCCCTTTTGCCCAGCTAGCAAAGCTTTGTGGTTCAGGATAAATCCATCCCTGCCTTTTACCATATTCTAGGACTCACAGACTAGTTGCTTATATGTAATATGTAGCTGGAGGTTGTAAATGGAGCTGGTAGGACAAACCACAATGGAAACCCCCATCACTAGCAGATTACATAAACATAAACAGCACTGTAAAATCATACTAATGCAGCTTCCTTTTTTGGACGAGTAAACCATGAATTTTGGTGATTTCAGACTCTGGGATCCCGATGTGTCTACCGGTTGGTGGGGGAGAGACTCATTCACCAAATACCTTTGTTTAATGGAGTCATCCTTTAAATTAGCTGTTAGGTCTTTGATTATTATCCTTAATATTGTAATTTGCAACCATAACCTGTCTTAGTACTGTATTGTTTGAAATATTATAGTAACAAATATATTAGATGTTACTTTTGTTTGTACAGATAATTTTTCACAATTAAATTGTTATTTTGAAAGAGTGAGGCTCTTTGTAATATACAGAAAAAAAATCACATCCATTTATTATATACAGTTCTTTCCACCTTGTGTACACAAAGTGCATCGATCCTACCTATGATTATCTGTTATTATTGCTGAAACAAGTTCTTGTACTTTACTGCAGTTCAATTCTCATTGTGTTGGAATGGATAACTTGTATTATATCACAGGTCAGTGATTACTGGGCAGGACAATGGGGATAATGAGAATAATGAAATTCTGTCAACGTTTTAAACTGTGCCTGAATGTCTGAAAAAGGACCCTTGATCTTCTGTGCTGGACATAAAGATAAATACCTTTAGGTTACACATTTTAAATCTGTGCTTCAAGAGGAGGCTGAGATTCTGTCACAAAAGAAGATATAATGGCATGCAGCAAGAAGTGCTTAGTGTCATTTATTACTAGCATGTATAATAATGAAGTAGAAGAAGAAAAGTTATGGTTAGGGTAATGTTGCTCTCTTTCCCTCCTCTCTCTCTCTCTCTCTCTCTCTCTCTCTCTCTCTCTCTCTCTCTCTCTATATATATATATATATATATATATATATATATATATGTATGTATATATATTATATATTAACTGTGTGTATATGTATATACACTGAAGTGTCCAAAGTCATGGGATAGATGCCAAGTATCGTGACTCCCTCAAGTCCGGCAAAGTGCAGCAACTTGACGTGGCATCGATTCCACAAATTGTCGGAAGACCTCTGGAGAGATGTTCACCCATGCCGTATGGATAGCTTCCCACAGCTCCCTGATGTTTGTAGGTGCAGGATCTTGGGTGTGAATGGACCTCTTCACCACATCCCATAAATGCTAGATTGAGTTCATGTTGGGGCGAACGTGGTGGCCACACTACATGTTGGAATTCTCCAGAATGCTCCTCGAACCAATTCTGGACAACTTGGCACCTAATTATCCTGCTGGAATATGAGTAATAATGAAGTAGAACAAGAAAAGTTATGGTTAGGGCAATGTTGCTATCTCTCCCTCATATATATATATATATATATATATGTATATATATATAATTATATATCAACTGTTTGTATACATTTATACACTGAAGTGTCAAAAGTAATGGGATAGATGCCTAGTATCGTTACTCCCTTTTGTCTGGCAAAGAGTAGCAACTTGACATGACATCGATTTCACAAATGGAAGGAAGTCCTCTGGGGAGATGTTCACCCATGCCGTATGGATAGCTTCCCACAGCTCCCTGATGTTTGTAGGTGCAGGATCTTGGGTGTGAATGAACCTCTCCACCATGACCCATAAATGCTTGATTGAGTTCATGTTGGGCGAATGTGGTGGCCACACTGCTTGTTGGAACTCTCAAGAATGCTCCTCGAACTAATTGTGGATAACTTGGCACCTAATTATCCTGCTGGAATACTCCATTGTTAGTACATGAAGTCCATGTAGGGCTGCAAATAGTCATCAAGCACTGTAACTTAGCAGTTACCAGTCAATGACGTGTTCTGGCAGACCAGTGGACCCAACCCATGCTACGTGAACACCATTATGGAACTAACACCAGCCTGCTTGTTGACAACTGGGGTCCATGGCCTAATGGGGTCTGCGACACACCCGAACCCTACCATCATCCCAAAACAGTTGGATCCATGATACATCAGACCACGCCACATGTTACCAGTCCTCCAGTGTCCAATTAGCAACATCACAAGCTCAGGTGAAGCACTGTGTTTGGTATTGTAGTGTTAACAGGGGCACTCTCCCATATCCCATGGAAGCTAAAGAAAGCTGCTCTGACCTCACTGACCTGTTGGATATGCATCTGATAACTCATTGGATGCGGATGTGATTTGAGCCAGTGTGGCTTGTCTATTACCACGGACAATTCTGGCCAGATGCCGCTGGTCACATCCATTAAGCACCCTTCGTCGGCCACTGCGCTGTCCATGGCGGGTGGTAATGCCTTCCATGAGGTATTCCCAGTATACATGTGACAATGTAGATCGAAGAATGTTGAATATCCGCACAACTTTGGAAATGGAATGTAACCCACTATCATGCCGCATTCGAATTTCCATAATTCGCATCTCGTTGCCATGAGCAGATTTTCCGGTGTTCAAACTGGCTCACAAGATGTCATATTACAACTTATACAGGTCAGGGCATTTCCAAGACGTGTCAGTACGGTGATGTGAGCTACCATTACCTTTACAAACTGCTATGCCATGACTTTTGGCACTTCAGTGTATGTATATAATTTTTTTAACATGTCTACAAAAGAATAAATAGTACATAATTGAAACATTGTCAAGACATATTAGTTAGAATGTACATAAAGGGGCAAAATGGGTCATTTTAAATGATCATCTATAGCTATAAAAAGAAAATAGCAATTTAAGGAAATAACGAGGAATAGGCAAGGGGTTAGGTGAGGATAAGTCAGTGAGGGGAATGTGGGGTAAGTGAAAGACAATTAGAGAAACAAAATGATCCTGCGCACTGAGCTCTTTAAAGGAGGTAAGCTGCTAATAACTTATAGGTATCCCCACCTATATATATTAAACATGAATAAAAAGTATGTTGTAGCGCTCAACCTTCTCGTTCCGTCCAATAATATATGAATGGCTAATTGTCAAATAAATGACTAATTATCATTAAATTGAAACAAATAGATTCTGATGGTGTAAATTGATTACCATGTACCAAGTTATAGTCAATGAAAAAGATAAGATAATGATATCTCATTAGTATGAAAATCCCATTAGGTAGGAATGTACAATGTAACAGAATGGTAACCAGTACGCGTGTGTATCAAAGTATCACAAAAATATTTATTCACTAAACCAAGGATAGTTAAAACTGGTGCACAAATATAAGATGGTCTCTGTATCTTTCAGTCATGTAGGATGAGTGGTAAATCGGAAATCTAATGGTTAAATAGTTCCTGTCCAATGTCACTGCATAATCAAAACAGAACAATCTGCGGCGTCCCGCTAATAAAGAAAAAATGGTGATGGTTGATGAACTACGGTGCCCGGGATGATGTTCCTGGGGTCAGGGAGTACGGTGTGGCCTTGATGGGAAGAGGCTAGTTCTCTACAGTGCGTGTAGCTACTTGGCATCCATGTCGGAGGGTGCCCGATATGTCACGCCACCTCCGACATACGCCACAGCGTGCGCTGAGGTCGGGGGCCGGGACACCACGGTCACACCGCTCGTGGGAGTAATGTGCCGTGTGTCTCCCTTTGCTGACCTGGGACTCACCTCTCTACCCTGAAGGGCACCGCTCCTAGCCCTGCCGGCTCCGGCTTCCACACTTCTGCGGCGCTGTCTTCCTGGGTTGGTCACGTGACTACGACGGTGTTGTACGTTGATGTCTCTTGGAAACAATAGCTGTTGAAGAAAGGTTCCGGATCATCTATGAAGTGCACCTTGGTCTTACGTCCTTGGTATAGGCAAAAAAGCAGATAACTTTGGAATCTTTAGCGTGTAGTGTATTCCAACGCGTTTCAGCCTCTAGGGCCTTTTTCAAGGAGATGCTGTAGTGATAGAGTTCATGACATCTGAATAAGTAGTCTGAGGGAGGTCCAAAAGTGTTCAAAGATAGCTTAATTGATTGGTGGATAGTTCAGTCACTCTGAATAGGTGTTGATTGCTGTCAATCAACCATTCTGGTGTACTGGCATTACATTTATTAGCACAATCCTATAACTTTATCAGCAAGTATGGAATTAAAGTGAATCCAAAACTATGAAAGAGCAAACCAATAAGTATTGTCAGTTAAAACCATGACATGTCTAATTCGACTTATTCTGGTATATAAAAAGTAAATCCAAAACTGTGAAAGAACAAACCAATAAGTGTTATCAGTTAAAACTATAACAAGTCTATTTTGACTTATTCTAGTGGCGTTCCTAAACATCAAAATGTTTGGAACATGCATAATTATGTTTGATGGGTATGTCTATAGTGTCTAATGGCAGCTCTCACTTTTGTTGTATATCAATATATGTGAACCAGTAAGTACCCGGGTTGGTTTTCTCATGTCTTTTTACATATGATAGACATGACCTCGTTGTCCTTATTCAAACCCCTAGGTGCAAATGTTTTAAGCTCGTACATCCATCTAAGTTCTTGTTTGTTGATTCTATTTGTAAAATCACCTCCTCTCCAGTTGGGTTTTATTTCTTCTATCCCTATAAATCTCAGTGATTTGTGATCACTGTTGTGGAATTCCTTAAAATGTTTCGACAGATTATGGTCTTCCAGACCTTTCTTGATGTTTCGTATATGTTCACTGATGCGGATTTAAAGTGGTCTTATAGTGCGGCCTATGTATTGTTTCCCACACCCACATTCTAATAAATAAATGATTCTCTTGCTATTGCACGTAAGTCTGTCTTTTATATCGTACGTGGTGCCTGTGTGTTTTGATTAAGTGAAAGACAGTAAGGAGGAAGGGAGGAGTCACTGACATCGAAGTCAGCAGAATAAGTAGTTAAGTCTTGGAGATGAGAGGGGGCTCCATAGTCTCATCCAAGTACATGATACCTGAATCAAAGTTATGAATAATGCTAGAGATATATTCCATTTCATAGACCTGCTATCATATATTTAAAAGGCAGAATACAAGGAAATTAATGACATGGAGAGGGTGGATGGTAGCTGTTTGCTGTTTGGTAGCACCCAAAATATGTGCTGTTAGTTTCTGGGCATACTATTGAATATCAGAAACACAACACATTTAAAGCTAATACAAAAGGGCATCGTAATTTGGGACAGTGGCATTAGATGTGGAAAAGAGTGTCCTTAGCCCTAAAAAGCCTCCTCTGCGCATGCGTATGCATCGCAATGCGGGTGCGAACGGGTGCGAGAGACCGGGATGCGTTCGCTCGCTGCACATAGCCAGCACAGCAGAGTGAGTGACAGGAGAGGCCGTTTGTGGGTAGTAACAGGGGCAGGCCACTACTAACGGGGGAGTGGAGGTGCGAACGCAGGCATGCTTGAGATCTTTAACGCCTTTTCAGAGGCATGCATAGTTAAAAAGCAGCGTCATAGTGCACGTCACTTGGTGGGATTTCACTCTGAAGTGATCGCAGTGCTTGCGGTAGTGTATAGTCAACCACAACCATGGTTACATACACTTCCTGGAGATGACGTGCGCAAGTGGGCATCTGGTGGGCGTCACCATACACAAAGTGATCGCACACCAAGACATAGTGAGCGTGCTTATGCCTTGCCGTGTTATCGCCTGTCTTACTGGGTGTGTGCCAGATGTGCATACGCTGGGAGCGAGCTTACGCATCTAGCGAGTGGATCTGAAGGATTATAGATTTTATGGGTGTTTTCATTCATCTTAATACTATTGGATGTTCTTGAAAAGTTATCTCTAAATTTGTATCCAATCCTCTGCAAAATTTCCCCACTCCACCAAGCATGCAGTGTTTCTCAGCATAGTATTCTAACAGGAAAAGTTAATAAACACCCTACAATTTACACCAAGCATGAGTTATGTCTTTACATGCAATGCAGAATGGCACTGCATTATTTAGCACTCTGTCAAAAGTTCTGTTTATTCTCTACTCAGTGACAATCTCCACTCTGTCCCATATTTTCCATCTACTCTCTCCTTTGCTAGCCAGATGCAGGGGCTGTGGTGCAGCATTGGTGCCACCCCCAGGGCCCTGCACCCAGGGTGATGGCATCACTCACACAGCCCTCCCCTTTGCCCTGACTCAGTAACTCACCTTTCCTAAAACAAGAGCTGGCACCTGTCGTGGTGACGGAAGGGGATTGAGATCCCGACAGCGGCTGCCCGACAGGATGAAAATCCCGACAGAGGCAGGTAAGTATGCTAACCTCCCCTGTCCACCCCCCCAACCCTAACCCTCCCTTAGTGTAGCCTAACCCTAACCTCCCCACCTAGTGCCTAACCCTAACCTACCCCTAACCCCCCGTTACCGCTTCTAATCCTAACCCTCCCAGGGGGGGTGCCTGACCCTAACCTCTCCCTGTGGGGTGCCTAACCCTAACAACCCCCCCTCAGACCTAAAGCTAACCCCGCTAACTGCCCTAAACCTAATCCTCCCCCCCCAGGACTAACAGGACGGGCGCCCTGGACTTACCTCGTTTAGGCACGTGTCGTCCTGGATTCCGGCGTCGGGATTATGATAGGCGTCGGTATTTCGACGCCTATCATACATCCCTAGCCGGCATTCTGCTGTCAGTCACATAACTACATCCCATGGTGACAACCACTCTACACAGGCTAACCACTTAGTTCTGGTGCTGTCAGATTTGGGACAGTAAGAAAGAAATGTCGGAATGTCGTTCCTTGGCATT
This sequence comes from Taudactylus pleione, assembly GCA_031769625.1. Classification (NCBI taxonomy): domain Eukaryota; kingdom Metazoa; phylum Chordata; class Amphibia; order Anura; family Myobatrachidae; genus Taudactylus; species Taudactylus pleione. Next base: position 5,147,616 of record JAUIMM010000217.1, read on the forward strand.
CCAGTACATGTGAAGCCTGGCTATCAGTAATTGCATATTCTATATTTAATAAATAAAATAAGGACATGCTAAGCCCACTGATAGAAGTCTTGGGCAGGGTATCACATTTCTTTTCATTATTATTTTGCACAGGCTTTATGTTGTTAAGTTTATTATATCACTGATTGCAGGTTCCTCCTGTCAGAGGTGTCAGGATTACTTTACTATGCCCTTCGCTAGCACATTAGCTGCCTACAGTTACAAATCGAATTTTTTGGAACAGTGAATGCTCTGTGCTCTCATGCAGAATTCATGCTTATTTAGCTGTGAATGGATTAGTTATAAGTTCATCAGCTGACGTAGCAGCTTTGTATTTCAAACTAATTAGGGCCTTCAAGTTTTTCTCCTCCAGCAGATGCGATAAAATTAACCTTTTTATTCTTTTAAATTTAATTGACTATTTTGGGATTGCCTCTGTCACTTGCAGAATAGCTGGCTAAACATAAACAAATTAACTTTGGCTAATCAGCAGAAGTGGGAGCTGTGTAATTAATTTTCTTCTTATGTCTTTTAAAGGATGCCCATGAAAAATGGTTTAAGAATTGGTTTCAGAATGTTTAGCTCTACAGCATGTATTTTCAATAAATCTCTTTTAAAGCTTTGATGGGCAGCCTGACATTACAAGGGCCACACATTTCCCTTAATTTCAAGAATGAGAACACAGCCTCAAATTCCCTTGGAACCCTTCATGTCGCTCATCTGAAAATGGTCATGCCTGCCCCTCATTTGCTTCAGATGCCACTTATACCGCCCACTTTTTGTCTCATTAAGGGGTCTAGTTACTAAGCAGTGTTAGGAGACAGAGTGAAAAGTGATAAGGTGCCAGCCAATCACCTTCCAACTGTCATTTTTCAAACACAGCCTGTGAGATGGCAGTTAAGAGCGGATTGTCTGGCACCTTATCACTTTTCACTCTGTCTCCTAACACTCAGGGCCGGATTTCCCACTAGGCATTCGCCTAGGGCCCAGCGGGACCCAAGGGGCCCGTGGACGGGCCCCTTTGCTCGAAGAAATCTGCACAAACAAAGTGCTCCCAGAGGCTCACTGTGGGAGTACCGCCTGCGCTCCCAGAGAGTCTTGCGCGGCTGTCTGCACAGTACTCTCTCGGAGAGTGTGTGTGCAGCCGCCACCTGCGCATAACAAAGGGGTGACAGTGACACCCACGCACAGCGCACTGGCTCACCAGCCGCAGCCCTGTCCAAGTTGCTCCACCTAGCTCCGGCCGCAGCCCACGACTCTGCCAGCCCACCGCCCACCATCAGCAGCACCCAGCAAGGCCAGGCAGGTAAGTTATTACTCTGATGAGCTGCCTGTAACTGGAAGGGAGAAAGGTGCTGTGAGGGGATGGGAGGTGGATTTGCACTGTGAAGGCAAAGGGGAGGGGTCTTTGCTGTGAGCGCAGAGGAGGGGTTCTGTGCTGTGAGGGCAGAGGGGGAGTGTCTGTGTTGAGAGGGCAGAGGGGGATCTGTGCTGAGAGGGGGGAACTGTGCTGAAAGGGCAGAATGGGGGTCTGTGCTGAGAGGGGTGCTTAGAGGGGAGAGGTGGTCTACTGTGTGGGGGTAGGGTTGTGTGCTGAGTTGGGGTCTGTGCATTTAGGAGAGAGGCTTCTGTGCTGTGAGGGAACAGCTGTTTGTGCTGTGAGTAGAGAGGGGTGCTCAGAGGGTAAAGGGGTCTGTGATGTGAGTAGAGGGGTGCTATGACAGGAGAGAGGTGGAGAGAGGGGTTCATGAATTATGAATGAAAGTATAGTGTTATGGACTGTTTGAGGAAGGGGGCTCCCAAAACCGGTATCTTGCGTAGGGCCCCATGAGGTCTAAATCCGGCTCTGCTAACACTGCTTAGTAAATAGACCCCTTAATGTGTTTGCCACTTAATACATGAATTTGAGGATCCAGTAGCCCAAAACACTAATACAGTTGCCAGTAATAAAGTCATGTTTGCATTTGACATGCATTTTCAGGCATGCTTTTACTAGCATTAAAAAAAACATATGCAACACCATTATGTCATTCTCATAATGTAATACATTGTTTAATGCTAGTTGAGTATAATAAATAATAATAATCATTAGATGGCTGTATTTTGTTAAAAAATATCGGGGACAATTACTTAATGAAAATGCGTGCATAAAGTTTACTTAATAAAAACGTGTGCATAAAGGGTTTTTTTAACTCACAGTAACTAATCGGGTTCTGTCCTTTTTTTGCTCTTTAGGAAATTGACTAGTTTATGGGTTACAAGACTATTTTTCACAGTTACTCAATTATATGTGTGTGTCCTGTCTTTTTTTAAAATGTAATATAGCAGATATTTGATGGTACTGTATGTTAACTATGGGGGTAGAAATCAGGACCTGTTTACTAAGAGCAATAAAATCATACTCGCCTGCTTTTGAAAAAGCATTTCAGGGAGATTGTGAAAGCAACACCTATGAGCGCGGCGGTAAAGTGGACGTGTACTGCTACATATGAGAGGCATGTCATAAAATCGACTTACATCCAAATGTAAACGAGCCCAAAGCAGGTAGGAAGATCAATTTGCTGATTAAAACACACTTTTCAGAAAATGCATATACTGTAGCCATAGGGATCTTGTGCCTTATAACCAATGGAGGGTCATGATACTAATAATCCCAATTAAATGTGTATATATATATATATATATATATGTTTTTTTTTAATATAACAGCTTCATAATGGAGGTCAGGTGCAATCAAGGAGATTACTAGACAACTTTAGGGAGGCAGGGAGATTGTTACTATTTCAGGGAGTCTCACTGGCAATGAGGTAGAGTTGGCAAGTATGAATAAAATAATGAGATATGTACAGTGCATCCGGAAAGTACACACAACGCTTCACTTATTCCACATTTTGTTATGTTACAGCCTCATTGCAAAATGGAATAAATTCATTTTTGTCCTCAAATTTCTACACACAATACCCCATAATGACAACGTGTAAAAAGTTTCTTTGCAAATTTTTGCCAATCTAATTAAAAAAAAAAAAATCACACGTACATAAGTATTCACAACCTTTGTTCAATACTTTGTTGATGCACCTTTGGCAGCAATTACAGCCTCAAGTCTTTTTGAATATGATGCAACAAGCTTGGCACACCAATCTTTGGGCAGTTTCGCCCATTCCTCTTTGCAGCACCTCTCAAGCTCCATCAGGTTGGATGGAAAGCGTATGTGCACAGCCATTTTAATGGTGCACTTGCATTGCAGTTACATTTTTGCAACTATCACTTGCTGCAATGTGTCCTTTTTGCTAATAAAAGGAATAAGAAACCTAACAAAAACATGTTTGTAACAAATTTAGATGTCTTTTGAATGTGTAAAAAATGGAGCATTTACTTTATTTAACAGCACACACAAATGATATTATACAGATGTGTCCTTCTCATCTAGTCTTAATACGTCATGCATTGAGATTTGCTTAGCGAGAGCCATGCAACTTTTTTTGCCTAAAATTAGTCTAGGGTCCATTGGCGAATTTTTTTTTAGTTTTCGCCGCTAATTGAATACGGCCCTCAGTCGCAATGTCATGTGATGTGACTGGGATGCACCAGGAGACTGCAATGTTTTAGCACTTTTTTTGGGTGAGTTGAAAAATGCTGGTTATACAGATGTGTGCTTATACACCTAGGGGTATATTTACTAAAGGTCAGTTTTAATTGATTTAAAATTGATCAACATCGATGTGTACCTGGGGCTAAATCACACATTTACTAATACTTAAAAAAACTAATTCAAAAGTTGACTGTTAGTAAATGTGTGATTTATCCCCAGACACACAATATCAATTTCAATAAATTTTAAATCGATTAATATCGACCTTTAGTAAATATACCCCCTAGACTCAACACATCATGCGGTGCGAGACGTGGTGTGGCATCTTTTTATTATTGTTTTTGCTCGAACGTCGTCTTACTCGCATGTGACAAAACCACTTTACGAGACTGCACTAAATTTTATATGTGACACTTGTATATCTGTGCGATTGAGTCTGAAACTGTACAACAAAATTTTGCATGAAAACAAGCCACGGCCGCTGCAAAGTAGCATTTTGTATACAGATTCAGTCACACACAGATATGAAAGTATTGCATATTAATCAGTGAAGTCTCATAAAGTAGTTTGGTGCATCACATTGTAACTAAGATGCACATTCAAGTCACATGGGGCTTAATGCACCAGGAAGGACGGCTTGGTGCGACTGTAGCAATAGTGTATGTTGACACATCAGTATTAAAGGCAAAATCTTTAGAAAACCATTCATTTCAAATCACTATATGTATGTGTAGAAGGGCACTCAGCTACAGATGAACATCATGCTGGGGTGCCTGCCTTAGTAGTAGATAATTTACCAAGTGTTCTGCGCAGGAAAAACGAGGCGACACTCCACAGACTTAAGTTAACATTTGCAGTATGTAAACGTGCAGTTTAAATAGCCGATCTTACAAGACCACCCTGATGAAAAGACCCAGGAGGTCTTGAAAGGTCGGCTGTTTAAACTGCACATGTTTACATAATATAAATGTTTATTAAGTACGTGGAGTGCCGCCTCGCTTTTGCCTTCGCAGAACACTTGGTAAATTATATATATATGAATAAGGATTAAAAAGGCATGTGCCTGATAGTGTAGAATTGGTCATAAATGGCTTTAGTGCTCAAAATAAATTGTGCATTCCAAATAAAAGTGTTTTCAAAAACTTACTGATCTACAAACATGTATCTCCCTAAAAAAGAAGACACATAGAGGAAGAAGAGCAGGGTGCAGAAAGAGAATCAAAAAGTATAAGTCCCTACAAGCATTAAAAAACCCTCTTCACAGGGCATTTTTAACATCTCTTATTATCTATTATCTAAATCAGAAACATCCCTTCTTAGTAAGGGCCTTGATTTTGCACCAACCCAAAAGAGTAATAGGTTCCAAATCTTTATAGATTTGAATAAGTAAGGAGACTTACCCTAAAAAGACATTTTGTTCTAAAAGATACGGCCATGATTTCAAATTATGAGAATTCTTCTAAATCTGGCTTAAAACCTACCTCTAAATTTTACCCTCTTGATTCTAAAAGCAGTAACATCTCAATATTCTATGAGATGGTTAAAAAAGACTCCTAAAAAGCAAGATAGACAACCTTACATTTTAAGAGAGACAAGCTATAAAAACCCTCCTGAAACAAGCAGATAAGGGGGTGGTTTATTAATAATGAACAGATCTGATTATACTAAAGTAGATGTCCGGCTCTTAGCAGATCAGAAATCATACAAACCCCTCCCCAAAGATCCCACAGAGGACTTTGTGAATTCCCTATGAGAGACACTAGTGAAAGGATTACATACAAATATACTAACAAAAGACGAATACCAATATCTAATGCAATCAAACCCAGTCATCCCAGTATTTTTTCATCTACCCAAAATACATCAAAATTTGAAAAACCCACCTGGCAGACCAATTATCGCAGGCATAGATTCTCTTATTTCACACATATCAGAGTATATTGACATATTTCTTAACAAATATGTCACAGAATTACCTTCATACCTAAAGGATACGATGAGCCTTTTGAATTTTATACAGGACATGCAGTGGGAAAAGGAATTTATGTAGGCCACCATTGATGTCCAATCTTTGTATACATGCTTCCAGCATCAAAAAGGTATGGAAGCATGTAGAGAATTTCTAAACCAGGACCCAGATAGCAATATTGAACATGAACATAAATATTTTATATGCAAATTGATCCTAATTATTTTAACACACAATTATTTAAATTTGTAGATGAATTTTACTTACAGGTATGCGGGAATGCCATGGGTACAATATTCGCGTCAAGTTACGCAAATTTAATTATGAGTAACTGGGAGGCAGAACATATATACAAGAATAATCCTTTTAAAGAGAAAATACATTTTTATAAATGCTACATCGATGACATAATTATTTGGAAAGGGGATGAGAATGGCTTCAAAGAATTCATGTATTTTATTATTAATATTGAATATAATCTCAAATTTACATCGAACGTACAAAAAACTGAAATTGAGTTTCTTGATGTTGACTTAGAGAGTATAGAAATCAATATCGTGACTAGAACCTACATATAATCTGTAGATACGAATAGTTACCTCCATTACAAGAGTGGACATGTAAAGAGATGGAATAATAACATCCCCTTATCGCAATTTCATTGTAGTAAAAGGAATTGCACTAACACTGCAGTATGCTCACAACAACTAGATGTTTTCTCAGGCAGGTTCAAAGAACTTGGTTATCCAGATAGTTTAATCTCTCTAGCCAGGTGTAAAACAGAAACCCTAAAAAGGGAAGATCTCCTACAATATAAAGTGAGGGAGAAAAGAGAGGAAATTATCCCCTTTGTTACACAATTCAGTAATGATGAAAAGAAGATTAGACAAGTCATGAATAAACATTGGGGGATCCTGAAAATGGATCCAATTCTAAGAGATATCCTATCTGATAAACCAAATCCTGGCCTCAAGCATGCTAAGACACACAGAACCCACTAACAAACATTTTAATAAATGTATTGGGTCTTACAAGTGTGGAAAATGCAACATTTGTAAATATCTTCATCCTAATAGAAAAGTCTTTTCCAATTTCAACAGCTCCAAAATCTTTAACTTTAAACATTTTATCAATTGTAATACCTGTTCAGTTATTTACCTGTTAGAATGCCCGTGTGGCTTGAAACATGTAGGGAAGATGAAAAGGAACCTCAAATTTCGAATTCAGGGACGTGAGAAATACTAAAAATAAAATTGAGAACCACTCTGTATCTAGACATTTCAAAACACATCACGATTCCAAGTCAGAACATCTAACATATAAAGGAATCGATCATGTGCAGTTGGGACCAAGAGGCGGTGACCTCGGGGTTAGACTTTCACAGAGGGAGATGTTCTGGATTTTTGAACTCAATACCCTTTTACCTAACACATCCTTATGAAATAGCCCCATTTCTATAACTCCCATACTTTATTTTTATACGTAATCCAGGTCTTATTTATTTTATCACTCTTTGGATAACATTTAACTTTGCGTAGGCCATTTGTTCTATGGCCAATAATTTTTATTGTACTTTTTTATGTTTTAAGAGATATTATTAATATATGGCTCTATACATATACTTTTTATAGTTTTTAAAAGTGTATGATTTTATATGTCTTATCAGGTTTTTTTATATATTGTGTCTCATATTTAACTGTATTTATATATTTTAACTGTATTAGATTTCGCCTACTGTATAGATATGTGCAGATTTTGTGTCTGAGGCACCAACAAAATGGTTGCCATTGGGGATGAAGTGTTTTAAGGGTTAAATCTTCCATTTTATAATCTGTATCTGTAATTGTACTTATTTGGTATGGACTGTGCTGGTTACCCCCTATTTTTTTATATATTTTATATTTTTTATATGTTAAATTATGGACAATTCTATGCTTTATACCCTCTGAGTAACTAAGACCACCCAAAAGATGGCCGCTGCTAAAGGATTATTTCCTAGCCAAAATGGCTGCCACCACGTTGGTCCCATTTTTTTCATATAAGATTCCAATACCATGGCTGCCAACCTGTAAGTATACCCTGTCCTCATCATTTCCCCCCTGTACAAGTTTTTTTATGTGAACACCGGTCCTTGTTATGCGTGGGATAGCGCAACAGACCAGGAGTAGTGTAAAGAAACGCCCGCCGGGGACTGTTTAGTCGCGGCTCTGTATTAGAATGGATGTATACTGCTGGGAACCACCACTGACGTTACTGGATGTATACCAAGATGGTCGCCGCGCACTGATGCCATTTTCAGTGCCAGGTGCATTTGGGAACTTTCACCCCTTATGGAGGGTATAAAAGAGGCACTCTAGTGCTATGGCATCACCCCTGAGGGAGTCCTGATGGACGAAATGCGTTCTCCACATGGAGGCCTGCTGCTACCTGCAAGAATTTGACAATTTTTTTAAAAGATAAGCGTTTTTAATTATTTATTTTTTCCTATGTTTCCTTTACCCTTGTGTTGTGTATCCAATAAAAACCTGAAAATGTACTGACGGGGATGGTCTCTATTTTGGTTTGAAGCCCGCCATCTGCTTATGGTGTACATGGTTTTGGATTACTAATGGGATCCTGCAGAAACATCCAGGAATGGATTACTACACGCTATACATTTTGCATCATCTGGTACACAGCTATATTGTCTACTATCGTATTAATTGTGAGAAAGTACTACACTATATTGCTGTTTCTTCTCATGGGCCTCTATTGAGCACCTTTAAGGTTTTTTTCATTTGATGAGTTTGAGGTGTTCGGGCTAATGATACCAAGATCCCATATCCTACATTAAAAAGAAACATGTTTGGATATCAGATAAACTAATACTTTTATTTGGTACGCACAATTTATGTTGAGCACTGAAGCCATTTATGTCAAATACTACTGTACACTATTAGGCGCATGTCTTTTTAATCTTAATTCACAGCAATTCTCCACCCGTCTGCTAAACGGACACCAAAAAGACTGCTGTCGCCTTCTACTTCTAAGAATAGTGACTTTTCTACCTATATATATTTATTATCACTGGCTCTTTATTTTAAATTTTATGAAGTGTTTGAGGGATTTTTTGTTTTTTGCGCAAGTACTCACATACACACCTTTTCATATATATATATATATATATATATATATATATATATATATATATATGTGTATATATATATATATATATATATGTATATATATATCAATCCAACAGAAACATACAGGCACTCGGAGGCACAATTGAAGATGCAGAGAAAAAGTGTATTTAAACGTCTACGTTTCAGGGCACCAGTCCCTTTGTCAGGACACACTAAATAACATACAACACGATATGAGCATTTAACAACAATAAATACCTGAGGGAAAAAAGCTTGCAGCGAACCAAATCCAGCCGAGTGCAGCTCTGCTTCCACGAGAGACACACTTCAGGGCCCCGCCGGTAGGCGTTTCCAGTGTCAAGGAAAACAATTTTCCTTGACACTGGATACCTGTTTTTTTTTGGTGACTCTTACTGAATGTCAAGTTACTTTTGATATTACTGTGATTTTTTACCATGGATGTAAATGTGGAGCCTTCAGACCTGCAGGACACAGCAGGCTGTAGTAGCTTTAATGTCCCCATGGGTGAGACTTTCAGTTTTTTGAAATACCGAAATTGAAGGGATCCAATTGAAAGAAATTCTTCTACCATCGGACCCCAAAATTAATTTGGAAGATATTTATCATCAACTGTTCAAGCTTAAGCGTCGTGAGATCGATTATTTACTGCATGGAATTTCCCTATCAGATTATGTCCGCGAAAGGAAGATTCCACGCGGTTTCAGGATCAAAAATGTGCCAACTATTGGAAGGCATAATCCTGATTTTGTGAGGAAGTGGGTAGGCATTCTTAACAAGTGTGCCTTGACTTAATGGTCCTTGTTATCGATGAAGCTAGTAATGAACTAATTTAAACTAGAAGCAAAATTACAACTTTTGAAAGGGATCACAAGGTAATACTGGAGGATGAAGTAAATAAGCATCTGGTGATTAAATTACAACAACAATGTGACAAATATAGAAATGATCTCATTCGATTCAAGAAAAATAAGAAATATACTGTGGACCTTGACTACGAGGAAACTCGTGTGTACAGATAGTTGGCAGGTGAGAGTATACCAAACCGTGGTCATTTTCAAATGCGTAAGAAGGAGACCTTGGCAACCTAGGAATCCAAAGAATCGTGACCGTGACCATACAGCTACGAGTAACAGTGACAGTGAATTCTTGATGTCTGAATCCGACGATGCTACTCCTATATCAAGTGCCCCTGTAGGCCAGAATCCCCCACAAATCAACAGTGGTTTAGAAGAACGGCCACCCGTAGGGGCAGGCAAAACCAGAGGGGGCAACATAAAAAATCCCTCCAGAAAGAAACAGTGATTGTTAATCTCTCTAAAAGGGTTCTTAGTGAGGTAGAGTTGCAGGTCCTTAATAAAGGACTTTCATTCGTGCCCACAAATTTTCATGATGACTTTACATGGAAAAGAGATCAGCATCGATTTTCTAGGAATCTACGTCTGAAGGAGCATTTTCAACATAAACCTGTAGTGCCCGATTTAACTATGATAGAACTTTTCCTTAAACAGGGTTCAGGGTCTACTTTTGACCCTATCTCTACTAACTCCTCTCTTAGGACCTTTAATAGACTGCCGGATAACGCCGTCACTAGATTTACTGCTGCACCTGGTAAAGTCCAAAAGAATCTCTCAAGGGCAGAATCACTAGCACTACAACACTTGGGCTCGTACCATGATATTATTATTAGGCCCGCCGACAAAGGCGGAGCCATTGTCATTCAAGATATCCAGGGCTAATCTTGAAATTGAGAGGCAACTAGCGGATTCTGATGTATATAAGGCATTATGATCTGATCCCACTAAACAATACCAATCTGAGTTGAAGAATATTCTTGATACAGCTGTGGCGGATAATAAAATACCATCTAAATTAACCATCAGGCTATTTAGTGACTATCCGAAGGTACCCGTGTTATACACATTGCCGAAGCTACATAAGAATAATATTAAGCCACCCGGAGACCTATTATCTCTGCTTGTGAATCATTGTATCAGCCCGTTGCTCAATTTCTTGATTTCATGCTACAGCCATTACTACCATTACAAACATCGTTTTTAAGGATGCTACCAGTTTTCTTAAACTTCTGATGGATCTTAAAGTTGTGCCGGATGGGAATCTTTTATGCTGCCTGGATGTTTGCAGTTTATACACCTCAATTCCCCACTCAGGGGGTTTGGCGGCAATGAGGGCTTTTTTGACCAAACATTCTGATCGTATGACCTTTCATATTGATCTTTCTATGTCTCTCATTGAACTTACCTTATCCAGAAACTATTTTTTATATGACGGTCGCTACTTTCTCCAATTGCGCGGCTGCGCTATGGGGTCAGCGGTTGCACCGTCATATGCGAACATTTATATGTCTGAACAAGAAGATATATTCCTGAACCGTCCGGAGGTTAAACAATACATTTATTCGTATACTAGATATATAGACGATGTATTTCTGTTGTGGACTGGGGGCCTGGAAAGATTTGAGTCTCTCATTGCAGAAACTAATGCTCTTGAACCTACTATTAAGTTCACGTATGCATGTAGTAATGAATCTATATCTTTTCTGGACGTGCATATTTATGTTGACAAGGGTGTTATTATGACTTATGTGTTCTGCAAAGATGTTGAGAAGAACTCTTTCCTTATGCATAGCAGTCACCATCCCCCTGCTCTTAAAAAAGGTTTACCGCTCTCTCAAATGATGAGAATAGCGCGCATTGTTAGTGATAGTACTAAGATCCCTGCCCGTTTAGATGAATTCATTGAAAAATTTGTGGCTAGAGGTTATGCACTTCATGATTTATTAGAGCAGAAAAATAAGGTGATGATGATGTCACGATCTCAATTGTTACAATCTAAAGGTAGGGACCATGACAATATTATCCCTCGGTCCAGTAACTTTACGGTCGCCAGTCCTGTCATCAGACATGCAACCGAAGCATTATGGCCCATCGTGAGATCTGACCCTGACCTTCCAGTTTTTAAAGATTTGCGACCTGTGGCGGCATTTCATAGAGGGCGGAATCTATAGGATCGCCTTATTATTATTGACATCACGGGGAGATGTGTTACAATACCTCCTAATGTAAATGTGAAGCCTCCAAGTTGTTACAGCTGCCACAATTGTACTACTTGTCGTTATCTAGTTGCACATAGGTTTTTTAAACATCCTTATCTAAACCAAACTTACTCTATTCGTTCTTTGTGGTGTACATTATCTGATGTCCGTGTGGCCTGCATTATGTAGGTCAAACCACACGAAAATTCCGTGAAAGAATGGCCTTACATAGGTCGGCGATTAATTTAGCCATTTCAGGTAGAGATATAGATCAGCCTGTGGCTCAGCATTTTAAGTCTTGTGGGCATTCTCTTTCAGCACTCAAGTATAAGATCATAGATCATATCCCAGTTTCCCCGAGAGGATGTAATCATGCTAAGGCCCTTCTTCTACTTGAAACACGCTGAATCTTTAGGTTGGACTGTGTCTCTCCTAAAGGCTTGACTGAAAAGATAAACTGGTATTGTTTATAGTAATATTAATTCATGTTTTTTGGTAATTATATTTTCTTTGGTATAACTGTATGTGTATACCCAAGTATGACTCCCCTTTTGTGTATACAGTTTATTACACTGTGCATGTGTTTAATGTGCTTGTGGCTATACCTGCCAGTCTGGTGTATGCGGTATTACACGGGATACCCTCCCTTGTTGGACCGCAGTTAGTATTGTTGCCTGGTTACACACATATTGCGGGATCTGTTAGTGTGACTCGCACTGAGTTCGCCGCGGAGAGTGGACACGACAGGCTGCTGGTACATGTTTTCTGGCCGTCTTGTGGATTGGCTGTCTTTGTGGTGACGTGTGTGTCTCTCTGGCTGGAACACAAGCTGTTTGTGGTTGCTAGGGAACGCCTACCGGCGGGGCCCAGAAGTGTGTGTCTCGTGGAAGCAGAGCTGCACTCGGCTGGATTTGGTTCGCTGCAAGCTTTTTTACCTCAGGTATTTATTGTTGTTAAATGTTCATATCATGTTGTATGTTATTTAGTGTGTCCTGACGAAGGGGCTGGTGCCCTGAAATGTAGACGTTTAAATACACTTTTTTTCTGCATCTTCAATCGTGCCTCCGAGTGCCTGTCTGTTTTTGTTGGATTGATATACATCTTTTGACATTGGATACAGAGGCCAGATGTTTTAATACTTCCTGAGTGCCGGCACTTTTGGGATTCTATATATATATATACGCTTGAATTTCCAACCAATGGAAGGAGGCACTCGCCACTTGAATAATAATAATAATATTTATTCATAGTCAATTTTCACACTTGTAGGGATGCATCTGTATTCTGGTCAACGTTTCGGTCCCCAACAGAACCTTTGTCAAGACCTCATCCAAAAGATCATACATACACATGGTAATAAAAAACTCTGTGAAAGAAAAAAAGAAACATATTGACATGTCTAACAGGCTCTCCAAGAGTAATTTAAACTAGTACAAAAGTGCATAGTATATACAGCATGCTGGGACCTATGTGCAAATATACTTGCATACACAGAATAGTGTATATAGTGTCTGTATACAGACATTGAAAATGATAACAAATGCAGTCACATTTTTATTATGGTTAATTTAAAAGTGGACATATAAACCCATATATCTGTGGTCACTCATGACTAAAGGGACACCAGCTTGCGTGGGGACTAATGTTTGAAGAGAAATGAGATGTACCCCAAAGTGCACACCCACCGGATACCTGACACCTGTATCCAAAAAAGATAAAAAAGTACCTCATAAGTCTATCACAGCATAGTAAAGCCATTGTATGAGGCCAGACTTATTGAAGATATAATGCCTGCAAAACATGAGGAAACAATGACCTAACAGGTCAGCATAATTCACCGCGCTTATCCGCGGGAATGGTCTTACCTCATGCATCAGGACTGTTCAATGGGTAATGGAGAGCATCCGTGTGGTGTGTTGAGAATTAATCGATCAGCCGCTTAAAGCTGGCGTCACGATCATCCCTGAAAAAGCCGCGAGACCGGAAGTGCGCAGTCATGTAGTGACGCATTCCGCGTGCCAGCTTGACCCGCATGCTGTCGGAGGTAACCTAGGTGAGCGGATACAGCGGCTCAAGAGGGCCATGCATATCGCTGATACAAAACAGCACTGCCATGACAGAAAAGCTCATTCAAATGACCGGAAATTATGGGATGTCTTAATACGGGAGCCTGATAGCGCCGTGTCAGTATGCCTGTACAGAACCTTAAAGACACAATATTTACATATATACACTGACAGACATATATTAAAAAAACTTATGACAGACATGTATAAATAATTCATTTTAGTACCAAATAATTTGATACCACAGTGTTATTTAGATATATGGCTTAACACACATATTCAAATCCATCACTGAACAGACCCATATGGGTATTGACCTGTATAAATATTTCAAATCTTGTACACAATTTATGACAAGCCGTTAGGTAAACATAAATGGCACAAGTGTACACACAGTATATTATTATCTGGATATTATTATTTATGTGCACTAAACTGTAATGTGCATCTATTACAACATACTAGCTCAGGACGAGAGTGGGATTATCAAACCACACATCAGGGCTAATTGCATATGTGTAATTAAAGAAATACATTCAATGGGTTGCATTCATTTAAACCTCTGGGCATAACTGTGTCCAGCTCATAAATCCAAAAGCTCTCACGTCTTTTCAATGTAACCAGCCTATCCCTACCCTGTTTGGGTGGTATCCACTCAATAAGTTTGCATCGTAGTGAAGCTGCTTGATGTCCCTTTTCTATAAAATTCCTGGCCACTGGCTTGTCGCTAGAACCAGTTAAAAGAGCTGCTCGAATAGATGCTCCTTGGTTCACCATACGGTCTCTGAACCTCCCAGCAGTCAGCCCTACATAATATAGACCACACGGACATATTAGGATGTATATTAAATAATCTAGAGCACAATGTAGTCTATATTTAATTTTTATTTTACGACCGGAGTGCGGATGCGGGAACGTAGGTCTCACAATCATGGAGGCACAGGTTACACAATTGCCACACAAGTAGCTCCCAGGTCTTTTCAACATGATATCTGATATCTCACTTTGTTTACCAGGATACATGGTGGGTCGCATTAGCAACTGTCTCAAATTTGGTCCTCTTTTATATGCCATCATGGGAGGTGACATTTTTTGAAAAGGTAACATTTGATCACTTGTGACAATAGTCCAATACTTTTTCAAAGATTTCTGCATTGTCTTGGCATTGCCATCAAATGTAGTAATGTATATAAGATGAGAGTCTTTTTTTGGAAGTACTCTTGGTTGCACTAGATTCCACAGAAGCAATAGATCTTGCTTTCTCCAAGCATCATGTTAAAATGGACTGTTGGTAACCCCGCTCGAGGAACCTTCCAGTCATTTCATGTAGTTGAGTCTCTCTGCTGGCTTCCGTGGAATTGATACGTATAACCCGTAAATACTGCAAACAGCGGTAAATTATCTTTTAACGCTGTCGGATGATGGCTGGTTGGCAGCAATGCCAAATTCCTATCTGTTGGTTTTCTAAAAAGAGTGGTATCCAGTTTCCCATCAGAATATTTAATGGAAACATCCAAGAAGTTAATAGTATTAGAATTGATTTCATGTGTGAATTTAATAGAAGTGTCCAATGAATTTAAATTGGTCACCATCAATTCAAAAGCTTCAATAGACCCGGTCCAAATTAGGAAAATATCATCAATAAATCGACGATAGGATTTGATCGAGCTGCCATAGACCGAAAAGATGTTTTCCCTCTCATATTTAGCCATGAATAAATTGGCGCATGACAGAGCCAAGTTGGAACCCATCGCTGTACCCGATACTTGCATATAGTATCGGTCTTTATATTGGAAATAGTTTTTATATGATACCAAGGTGGCAAGCTCAATCAAAAATTATGTGGGAAAATCTTTCAATGGTCTGGTAATCAATGCTTCCTTTAATGCCTCTAGCCCTTTATCATGTAGGATCACAGTGTAGAGAGACTTGACATCTAGAGTGGCTAATAGGATATTATCTAGGGCTCCAATGTCCCTGATACACTCCAAGAAGTGACCCGTATCACGTAGATAAGAAGGATTACCACAAACCAGTGGTTGTAATTCACTGTCCACAAAAATAGCGAGAGGTTGCAAAACTGACCCTTGGGCTGATAGCATTTTATAGAAAAGGGACATCAAGCAGCTTCACTAAGATGCAAACTTATTGATTGGATACCACCCAAACAGGGTAGGGACAGGCTGGTCACATTGAAAAGACGTGAGAGCTTTTGGATTTATGAGCTGGACACAGTTATGCCCAGAGGTTTAAATGAATGCAACCCATTGAATGTATTTCTTTAATTACACATATGCATTTAGCCCTGATGTGCGTCCTGAGCTAGTATGTTTGTTGTAATAGATGCACATTACAGTTTAGTGCACATAAATAATAATATCCAGATAATAATATACTGTGTGTACACTTGTGCCATTTATATGTTTACCTAACGGCTTGTCATAAATTGTGTACAAGATTTGAAATATTTATACGGGTCAATACCCATATGGGTCTGTTCAGTGATGGATTTGAATATGTGTGTTAAGCCATATATCTAAATAACACTGTGGTATCAAATTATATGGTACTAAAATGATTTATACATGTCGGTCATAAGTTTTTTTTTATATATGTCTGTCATAAGTGTATATTTGTAGTTATTGTGTCATTAAGGTTCTGTACAGGCATACTGACACGGCGCTATCAGGCTCCCGTATTGAGACATCCCATAATTTCCGGTCATTTCAATGAGCTTTTCTGTCATGGCAGTGCTGTTTTGTATCAGCGATATGCATGGCCCTCTTGAGCCGCTGTATCCGCTCACCTAGGTTACCTTCGAAGCATGCGGGTCAAGCTGGCACGCGGAAGTGCGTCACTACATGACCGCGCACTTCCGGTCTTGCGGCTTTTTCAGGGATGATCGGGACGCCAGCTTTAAGCGGCTGATCGATTAATTCTCAACACACCACACGGATGCACTCCATTACCCATTGAACAGTCCTGATGCATGAGGTAAGAGCATTCCCGCGGATAAGCGCGGTGAATTATGCTGACCTGTTAGGTCATTGTTTCCTCATGATTGGCAGGCATTATATCTTCAATAAGTCTGGCCTCATACAATGGCTTTACTATGATGTGATTGACTTATGAGGTACTTTTTTATCTTTTTTGGATACAGGTGTCAGGTATCTGGTGTGTGTGCACTTTGGGGTACATCTCATTTCTCTTCAAACATTAGTCCCCACGCAAGCTGGTTGTCCCTTTAGTCATGAGTGACCACAGATATATGGGTTTATATGTCCACTTTTAAATTAACCATAATAAAAATGTGTCTGCATTTGTTATCATTTTCAATGTCTGTATACAGACACTATATACACTATTCTGTGTATGCAGGTATATTTGCACATAGGTCCCAGCATGCTATATATACTATGCACTTTTGTACTAGTTTAAATTACTCTTGGGGAGCCTATTAGACATGTCCATATGTTTCTTTTTTTCTTTCACAGAGATTTTATTACCATGTGTATGTATGATCTTTTGGATGAGGTCTTGACAAAGGTTCTGTTGGGGACCGAAACATTGACCAGAATACAGATGCATCCCTACAAGTGTGAAAATTGACTATGAATAAATATTATTATTATTATTCAAGTGGCGAGTGCCTCCTTCCATTGGTTGGAAATTCAAGAGTGTATGTGGAATCCATTGATCCTTGGAAGCACCCCATCCTTGTCTATTTCTGAGTTGAGAGTGCGGGACAATTTTGGAATATATATATATATATATAAAACAAGAATCCAAAATGCGCCAGTCTCTTAATAGGTGTGTCCAGAATAGATCAGTTCTTATTCAAATAAAGTGCAGCTGCATCCCAATCTCCAGCCACGGAGCAGAAAATTCCAAGGATATGTAAGTAAAGGGAGAGCGCACTCGTAAGTAATAATCACAAGACACTTTACTGAACAGTATATGTTCACATACATTGAAGTTAAAAATGATGATCTTATATGTGCACGAGAAAATCTCCACCATGTATGGAAGTATGCCACTTGCAAAACCACAGCCCGATCAGAGCCCTCTCCGGAACACCGCGGGTGACGCTAGCACACGTCCACGTCACTGGCCATGCCCAACGCGTTTCATCAAAGATTGACTTCGTCAGGAGGTTTGGCCAAATCTTGTTACAGCTCTCTTTTATACAAGCGAATAATCAATGAAATACAATTAAAATGAACACGACATAATATACATATTCCATATCGCAATACATCCATTTAAAACACATCTTTTTTCAAAGGATTTACCAGACTCATATTGGTACAAAGATTAAGAAATAAATAAATTATATATATATATATATAAATCTTAATAGAGTGATCATCGGAAGGTAAAAAACCTAATCAGGCTCAATTATTTATCATATAAACCAATAAGTATCATATAACATTTTGTTGTACTTATTGTTTTATAAGATAAATAATTGAGCCTCATTAGGTTTTTTACTTTCCGATGATTGATTATTCGCTTACTTGTATAAAAGAGAGCTGTAACAAGATGTATGTATGTATGTGAACATATACTGTTCAGTAAAGTGTCTTGTGAATATTACTTACGAGTGCGCTCTCCTGTATATATATTATATCCTGCACTTGGCTGCTCATTTGGAATTGTTGTTGCATGGTCGCTGAAGTCTTGATAAAGATCCTGGATTGGGATCGAAACGTTGACTGGACTGAACCCCTGTATCTTGCTGTTATGGGTATTTCAAAACCTGTTTTTGCATATATAAATAAGTCTTTTTTCATATATCTGGTGAGTGCCAATTATTTTCTCTGTATATATATATATATATATGTATATATATATTAAATATCAGGGCCAAATTTATTTCTATTTAATTGCAGTCTTATTAATGATTGGAGCGACGAGTACAGGAGAAGGAGTAGGGCTACTCAATGTAGCTTAAAGGAGCAGGCAGTAGAAGGATGCAGGGGTAAAGCAAAGTTCACAGTGGTCCTGTAACTATCATATGGGTGAGCAAATGGGGAAAAGGAGTTGAAAGACAAGGGGTACTGGTGGTAATAATAGTGCAAGTGGGGCAACAAGGAGGATGAGGGGAATAAGATGAATTAAGAGGAAAGCTAGTAGACTTTAGTGAACAGCTGTTGACTGGTATAAAGTAGGACTTGGAGTAAGGATGGGTGGGCATGCGAGTAAGCAGGGCTGTAACTTGGGGTGTACGAGCAGTGCAGCTACACAGAGCACCATGGGCGGCACCTCCGCTCACCCACAGTCCCTGCTAGCTAGCACACTGGAATGGCACACTGAATCGCTGCTGCAGTGCCCCCGAAGCATCCTTGGCATGCTTTAGACGGGCACACTGCAGTTCTTACAAACCCCCAGAGCAGGGCTGTAATTCTCAGTGTTGCCCGCTCCACATGATCTCATGCGTTCAGGGGGCCGTAACAGGCAAGCGGCGCAGAAAAGCCCTATTATGGTGCTGCGAGTAAGTGGAAGAAGTTACGACAGTAGAAGTGAGGAAGTGGCCAGAGAAGTAACAAAGGTGATAGGAGGGAGCGTGGACTGAGATGTGGTTATAGATGTACAGGGGGTAGGAGTGATTAAGGACTTTGTATGTGACATTGAAGAGTGTGATCTGGTTTCTGGAGGGAATTTAGAGTTCAAGAAATAGGCTGCAAATGGAAAAGGCAAAGAAGAAAATGAGATGAGAAGCAGCAAGCATTAAGGATAGGACTGGGTAGAGGCAATAATAAATAGAACAGAAAGATGGGATTTAATAACTGCAGGGATTAAAGATTTTGTGGAATGTGGAATGATGGCAATCTAAATCCTGGATATGTTATGCAGAAAGAAGCAGCAGGACTGAGAGATAGCCTGAGGGTGTGGAATGAAGGAGAGAGTGGTATTGAGGATGATACTGAGGCAGCAGACAGGGGTAACAGACAAGAGGTGGGGGAGAAAGAGAGGTCCCCCAAAGGAGAGAGCAGTGGGGTAGGTGGTATCAGACATGGAGATCCATGTTTACAGGCATGTTACTGTGCACCAATGGCCCATATGAGTGTGGAAAACATCAAACTGATTCCATAAGAAAATAAAAATTCTTCCCAATGGGGCAAATTTAAGCATTAATCACATGTCCCTCAATATTATGAATTGTCAAAGGTCAGGGCACTAATAAATCACTGACTATTACTTTTCATAAAATGACATATTTAACAGAACTGCACAGTATTTGTCTTTAATCCTAGCACTTTGATTTTTCTTGACTTTACACCTGATCTAGTAGATTAACAAGTGTTTGAATTTGTAGATTTGACCTCCCAGTGGATATTGGCAGATTATGCATAAAGTTTGTTTTAGTCTTATCACATTGATTTGTTGCTGAACAATGAAATATGTAAGAGTATGTAGAAATACAAGGTACTACATTCATGTCTTGCCACAATATGCGTTTTCAACTTTGTTACACTTTTATAATTCAGTCAGTAAAAACTGTTGTATGAGGTTATAAACCCATTGGCATTTAAATTATGTGATTTATATATTTATAATGCATATTATGACACTAAATATTGTTCCCATTTGCATTATTATTGTATTGTGGTTTTTAAATGCTATATCTAAAATGCTAATAAAACCTTTTATTGAACACAGTTGTGTTTGATATACCTTTCTAGAAACATGACAATTGCATGGCAAACACCAGTGTACATGTAACCATAGTCTAGTAGATCATATTATAGTGAAAGCCAGTTGCCCTTCCAGCTCTAACAATCCCAGTTTGCAGACTTAGAACAGACTGTTCCTTTTATAGTTAGTGCTGCCACAAATGCCACATGCCTCACTTTGAATGCACTGTTTGAAAGTCAACATGAAAAACAATTTTTTGTTTTATTTATAACTAAAATATAGTTTACATATAATCCCTTTTGCACAACTTTACACTCATAATTCTTGCACATCCAGCCTGTTATCAAGACACAAATGTGTCCTGACACACACATTGAGAGTCAGAGTTTATTTGTATTATTGTCTGGCTCAGCTGTGTGCCCCAAGACTTGTGCTAATTGATATGCGACATAATTAGGCATATTGCTTTAGCCCACAAAATGACTTCCTCTATTTGTTAAACTTTACAGACCCAATTAGAAGCTAGCAGGACATTTTATAAGAGATGTTAACCTTTTTCCATTAACTGGTATCAATCATTTAATTGGGATCCAAGTTTTGGTTGAAAAGAAGCCTCTCTGTTGGTCATACATGTACCTGTCAACTTTTTTAGTGAGGACAATTGAGAGGGGAATGGTCAAACATTACAGGTAAGGGTACAAGGCTCCCAATGAGCTAGACCGTCCTACTACTAAAAGCCCTATTCGGATGCTGCACTCATAATTTTAAGTGTGCACCACCTATTGCCACCACTCTGCTATGCAGCAAACCAGTAAATGTGTTACATCTTTCAATCCACTTACCTACTGTCCAGGAGACTTCCGAATCTTAGGTGACTATCCCGGATGCCCTGAAAAATAGGCAAGTCTCCCAGAGGTTGCGCTAAATCAGATCATTGTTGCCCCACCACCACCAGTAATTGTGGCTTTATATAGCAGGGGAGGGGCCACAATGATGTGATCACAGTGCTGTGCCTCCCAAACTACCTATTTCGCTGACCCCTGGACTTCTCACCTAAATTCTTCCTCCCAGAGGGGACAGCAAGAAAGTTGGCAAGTACAGGTTGAGTCTCCCATATCCAAATATTCCGAAATACGGAATTTTTTTGGCTTGACTGAGAAAATTAAACCTTTGATTTTTGATGGTTCAATGTACACAAACATTGTCTATTATTAAATTATTACAAATATTGTATAAAATTACCTTCTGGCTGTGTGTATAAGGTGTATATGAAACAACTGAATTTCATGTGTGGACACAAACTTTGTTTGAGCCACAAAATTATTGAAAATATTGTATAAAATTACCTGCAGGCTGTGTGTATAAGGTGTATATAACACATAAATGCATTCTGTGTGTATATTTGGGTCCCATTCCCAAGATATTTCATTATGATATGCAAATATTCCAAAATACGGAATATTCCGTTATCCAAAATGCCCCTGGTCCCAAGCATTTTGGATATCGGAGACTCAACCTGTATGTCCCAATATTCCGGGTTGACATAAAACTGTCGGGATAGAGCATCAATGACCTTAAAACAGTACTGTCCTGCTTAAAACGGGACAGTTAGGAGGTAAAAGTTATTGCACTGTTTTTCTGCCATTCTAGACCACCTTTACTACATGCTTGGGTCTGTTGTAATTTTGATGCTAAGGACCACTTTGTACCATTGCTAGATTTGGCTGGCCTACCACCACTTTGGACAACCAGCATCATTCTGAATGACCAGCATTGATGCATCTTAAAGTAGATTTACATGCATATGAGATGAACACATTTGTAGTAATGTCATGAGTCATTTTGTTTAATATTTTAGATTTACTTATTTTTGTCATATGTCTATGTATTTTATTCTGCTGGTGCTACTTTTATACTTTTTAAATACCCAATACTTTGGTAATGGAAGAAAGTAAACATTTGCTAAAGAAGAACTTTGCTACATAATTCCTCTTATAAAATAACTTAAAAAAACTGCAAGTAAGAAAGCAGTTTCTAAAGATATCCGTTGTAAAATAAATCTGTTTTCTCTGTATAAGCTTGAGCTTTTACAAGAGAACTCGAAGGATTAAATGCTTTTGCAAATTACTTCAGTATCTTTTTCCAATTATTTTTTCATTGCAGCAGGATTATAGACTGCATTGCACGTCACTTTGTATTTGTTCAGTACTTACATAACAAACTCAGTTCTAGCTAGCTATTGTAGTACAGTAATTGAAAATTTACAGTATGATCATATCGCTGATACTGATTTTCAGATGTATCACTATTTTATTAATGTTCATATAGTTGTGTTTTTCATCCCGATGTTTATGGCCATGATGCCTGATTACACTTAATGGTCAAATATATTGGTCA
Source organism: Taudactylus pleione (assembly GCA_031769625.1). NCBI lineage: Eukaryota > Metazoa > Chordata > Amphibia > Anura > Myobatrachidae > Taudactylus > Taudactylus pleione. The sequence goes on from JAUIMM010000217.1 coordinate 5,170,495, forward strand.
TTTTGAATGTATGATTTGTTTCCCCATTATTTGTTTATACTTTGTGTAATTTACTGGCTTATACATTTAAAATGAAAGCTGACATTTCTTGTGTACAGTAGATTCTTTGTGTAAACCATGTATATTGCTTTGAAGTCAAACACTTTGGCACCAGTGTGAATGTTTTCATTAAAAATGCTGCTGTAATTTATATTAGCAGTAAATTAATAAATGCAATATAGGACATTATTATATAGTGTATCCAAAGCCATTGATACCATTTTCAAACATAGGCAGTTTCTTAGTGCTCCAGTTGTTATGGGGTACCTAAAACACTGAACACCTAAAACATATTGCCCCACACTGAGTGCCAGCCACTGACTTGAAGAAGATGCAGCCAGCAGCTACTTACATGGTGCTCGGGTATGATGTCACAGCTAAGTGCCAAACTTCTAGCCTCAGGTAGGGAGGATGCTGCCCCATCTGCTAAAGTAAGCATAGGGGGTGTAACCTGAGGTAGGGGGCCCCACTTCTGACATGCGAGGGGACCGTTACCAGGGCTAATGCTGGCCTAGTATTACTTAACTAAACAATAGATAATGCCTAAACATTTTTTGCCAACATGCTATGTGCTCTGCAATAAAGAATGCATTGATCTGACTCACAAGGCATTGCAGGAAAATGACATACTATATCAAATGGGAATAAGCCCTCAGCACTACAGGTGAGGAAAGATAAATTTTGACAATAGGATATTGCAGGGTCACATACTGTATACAGTAAATCTGTATATATAAAATAAGTTTGTTGGTGAATATCTTCCACAGCTCTCAAGGTAAAGCTGCCAAATCTTACATATTTATTTAGTATTGAAATAGTAAGTAAGCGACAATGCAACAAAGAGACACAGCGACAAATCCTATATATAAAATGTCATTGGTCTGTTTGTTTTTCTGTCTGGTTATGCATTCTGACACCCCTGCACTGATTGGGATTAAACCAACGCAAGGTGGTCTAGTTGGATCTTGGCCAAGTTTTTTGGGGGTTAGGGTCCAGGTCGGACCTCCCGTTGGTGTATGCTGGCCAGAACTTTGACCCGTGGAGCCCGTTCTAAGCCTTCCACTGGATGGATTTGAATGAAAACTTTAGAGTCATAACATTGGATCCCAGAAGACATACTAAGGGGATGAGATCCCAGAAGTTTGAACCGGGAACTCTGTTCTGGGCCTTCCACTGGATGGATTTGGATAAAAACAGAGGGGTGGCAATTGGTCTGGGATGCCCTATGGAGTGGTTGTGGTCCTGGTCGGACCTTGTGACGGAGTGCGCTGGGCAAAACTTTGACCCAGGGAGCCTGTCCTGGGCCTTCCGTTGGATGGATTTGGATGACATTATATAATAAAACTTAACTGAAAGATTTAAACCCGGGCAATGCTGGGTACTTCAGCTAGTGTGTGTATAATTAGTTCTTGTTAGTAGAGAGTGAGATCAAATAGATGTATACTGTATGTCTTTTTGCAGCTCCATTTACAACCTCGTTTCCCTCCCTCAGGAGTCACTTCCAATATTCTATGGCAAATAAAAGCAGAAGGTGCGCACCAAATTGAGTTTTAAAATCCAAAGCTTTTTAATTGCAGCACACATAGTAACTTACATCATTATAAAAGATAACCAGCATCGCCTCAGCCAACCGAATGAACCTTTGAACTCCACTATCAGTGGCCTGAGTCTGGAGTGTTACAAGCATGGTACTTGTAAGCTGCAAGTATGTAGCATCCATTCTCCAGGCTCCGGTTCCAGGCAGCTCGCTCTCACAGCGAGTGACGTCGCGGTGTCACCAAGCCATGCCCCAAACAAGTTTCGTCTTGATGACTTCGTCAGAGGACCCACTATGTGTGCTGCAATTAAAAAGCTTTGGATTTTAAAACTCACTTTGGTGAACACCTTCTGCTTTTCTTAGCAATATACTGTATATATATATATATATATACACATATGTATATATATATATATATTTAACATTCCATGAAAGGTTTTTTTTAATATACTGCAAATACAGTTACATAAGAGAAAAAAAGCTCTAAATTAACTTTTTTAAGATAAGTCCGCAGATATTAAAAAGCAGATAAAGGAGGAGGAGTAGTGCTGCAAGATACCAATAAATACATTATAGAAGCTGACAACATGCCAGGAAATAATGATACTTATATAAAACTGTCGAATGATACATGTTTTTATTTCAGTCTGAACTTCATGACTTATTACACAAAGGTAAACAAAATGGTGTCATTGACCAGGAAGAATTCAATTATCTATATATTTAGCAACCTAAAATGGCAACTTTTTACCATATTCCAAAAATAGATAATAGAGATTCCCCACCGGGGAGACCCATCACCTCCGGTGTGAGATCTCTTTCTGCTAATTTGCCTCACTATATTGATCTAAACTTTCAACCTTATGTCAAAGTGCTTGAGTTGTAACCAAAAGACTCTACAAATATTCTTAAAGCAGTGAGCAATATATCATGGAATGACAAGTTATGGTAAATAACAGTTAATGCTCAAGCTTTATTTATTTTTTATAATCCTTTATTTTAAATGGTCAGTCAAAATAGAAATAAATGCAGAAAAAGGGCAACAAAAGCCCAATACGAACCAATTTAAACTGCAGAAATTAACAAAATAAAAAGCTATATATTTTTTAATTCCCCTACAAGGGAATATATGTTATCAAATAGAAGTTTGATAAAGACAACATATTAGATTCTAAAGAAATTGATTTTATTATTGACAGTATCAACTTTATATTAAGATTTTTTAATTTGGCAAGGACTTATATATTCAATTAAAAGGTACTGCAATGGGTACAAAATTAGCGCAGACTTATGACAAAATTTTTATGGCGCTATGGAAGAAGGAAGTGATATATAATAAATAGTATTTTTGTAACTTCAAACTGTAAAAAAAGATACATTAATTTAATTTGTATTTTGGAAGGAGATTTGGAAAGCATTGAAAGTCTGATGACTCAACTGAATAACAATGATAGAAACCTAAAATTTACCTATAAGTACAATAAAAATATTGATTGGATATAGTTGTAGAAGTGAATTCTACCAACAAAATCCAAATAAGTAAATTTTTTAAAGAAACCGACTCCAATAGTATTTATGATAATTGATAGATAGTTGCCATTTAAACTTGTGGAAAGAGAGTGTACCATATTCTCAGTTTGTTTGATTAAGATTAACTTCTTCAGACACCATTTAATATGATAAACAATCAAATTCATTTAAAAAACTGTTTGCTGATAGAGGGTGTGATGAATATAAATTAGAAAAAAAGCAAGACTAAAAGCATTGAATAAAAATAGGTCTTATCTCTTAAAATAAAAGATTCCTATTTCCTCTGAAAATAGGTCACATAATAGAAGACCATTTGTCACGAAATAGAATGTAGAAAATATTAAGATTGAAAGCATCGTAAACCGACAATGGGGTATCTTACTTAAAGATCCTTTTTTGGGTCCACATATACCTATAAAACCCAATGTACAGTATATAAAAAACCAAGATAATTGAAAATGGTAACCCCAAGTACTGTAACTTAAAGAAACATTGTACAGTGAAAAATGACAATTGCTTAACCTTAAATAAGAAGGGATATTTTTCCTGCATGATTAGTATGATTTGCAAACATATGGATAAATTACCTTTTTCTTTCAAATTAGACAATGTTAATAAACATGAACTCAAATAATCAGTAAAATGCAATACCACATATGTGATATATCGCATTGAATGTGGTTTTGGCCTGTATCATATAGAGAAAACTAAGAGACCTATTAAAATATGGATTCAAAAACATCTGTATTAAACACAATAAACTTTTTTTGCACTCATATCAGCTACTATAGTACTATTATGGTCATGCAGCAGGAGGCATCATGCCTCCTGCATACATTACTGATCCGAACTGCATCCATGGACGCAACATCACAATATCTGCGTGATTCTCGGACAGCTGAATGACCATGGGGTCATTCAAGTCGACCACCATAGATGCACTAAAGAGGCCAGGACATCTAGGTCAGCCGATGGAGATCCTGGCTCTTCCCTCCCCCCCAACGGCAGCGTTATACCTCTGTTTGGGGAAATGGCGGCTGTTGCCGCCCCCTACCCGCCAAGAAATGGCAGCACACTGTCAATCACTGACAGCCTGCTGCTGGAAAGCGTGTGGATCGCAGACCTGTACTGCACGTGTTCAGTATGGGTCATGCACCTGAGCACAGCACTGGCCATCAGAGGTGTGCATTAATCATCGGGTTAGCGTGCATCTCTGAATCAGCCCATAGTTTGAACCCTCTGTCATTAAAGTTTACAGTATTGGAACATATACCTCCCTACCATTATGATAGAGACCTGGTTCTTTTGTAAAAGAATCCTATTGGTTATATATAATTGTAATATTGTCTTTTTTATGACCACACATTTTGTAGGACTGTATGTACATATTTTTATTATTATTGTACTTAACTGTATTATTTGTATTTTTATTACTATTGTATGAAAACATACATATTTTGTATTTTATTCATTTGTAATATATTGTTCTGAAAAATACCATCACAGCACCACACATTCACATAATACTTAGAATTACACACTTTAATTTTTTTTTTTTTTTAGGTATTATTCAAACTATGGACCTAAATTGTTTAAAGGCGTTTGATCGCCTTGTTTTTTTAGGCTAGTCCAAATTTTTTATCACCATAGATGATTTCACTATATAATATAGGGAATAATATTCAACAAAATGGCACATAGCTGCCATATTTTTGTAGTTCACTTTAACAGACATACTTCCGGTCACGGCTATAATGTCACATCATTTCCGGTAGTTTGTTGTGGACAGTGTTGTTCACTATGTTTATAACCCCTGATTGCAGACAAAGCCACATTACTGGAAGAATATATATTGGAGCGTCACCTTCATTAGTCCCCTTCCCGTTGCGGCTACTATGCCACATCATTTCCAGTCACGGCTATTAGGCCATATCATGTCCAGCCACCATTAGGCAGTTAACTGTGGGCAGTTTTGCCCACCAGTCACATCACTTTTAGTTACGGACACCGCATCACCAGAAGAGTTAATTTTAGTTCTGGAGTATATTTACATACCAGCTGCATCACCTCCGGTAATGAGTGATGTGGTTTATTATCAGTTGTCCAATCCTAACACTTGGAGACAAGTTAATGAGCGCTTCTATTTACATCATCAGACATACTTTACTGTTGGTAGGTTGAATTCTACATGCTTCAGGCGGCCATTTTGAAGTGTTCAAAATTTAAAATATTTTTTATTCATATCATTAATAGTTTAGGAATATTTCCAACCGCTAGAAAACCGTAAATTTTTTTGGTAAATGTAGTGTTTTAAATAGTTTTTCATTCACAGGTAAGGCCATTTTTTGTCAAGCACATACACTTTTTACATATTATCAATGGAGTAATTTTCACTGTTAACAGAAATTTGGTGGATGGTATCTCTGTTATATGTCTAGCCTTATATAAGCACCACTAATGGGACAGGAACGTTATCCCTGAGGAAGTTTGGTTCAGACGAAACACATTGGAGGTTCCTGTTCTTGTAAAGTCACCGCCACCTTGGAAAGGATTTCTGCCAATTGGGAGCTCCCATCAATTCCAGGAGGAGTTGCAGTAATTCAATATTCCTTTCCCTGGATGTCTGGTGACTTACATTTGACTGACATGCTGTTTATCAAATGCTGATAATATCTGAAGAGCACTATAAGTGGATGAAAAAGTGCCCCAGGAGGGGACTTTTAATCTGTCACCCCCAAGTGGCTACACATACACACAACCACGTTTCTAAATTTATAAGTACGCTCAATATTTATTCAATATCGAAAAAAAATTGGTTTACATATTTAATACACCATGAGCGCCTTCTTGTCTTATATATATAATTATATATATATATATATAAATATATATATATATATAATTATATATATATATATATATATACACACACATACTGTCCATCTGAGATTTTTTTCAATATTGCAGATGCAGTTTCAACATGAAAAATGAAAAATAGGAAACAATATACTGTGTTTTCCTAAAAACATCAACAGTGGTGTTTATGTTCAAGCTGGAAGGTGTAACATACATAGAGGTTTTTTTTAAACACATAACAAATAAGCTCATATAGAACAAAATGGCAGTAGAAGATGGCCCGGTATCAGCTTGATATGAAAGTTCAGCATTGGTGTTCTCGAGGGCTGATTGAAAAGTAATGAAACTGCCTCTGTTTTCTGTCCCATAGGTAGACGTGGCAACGCTATGCTGGTTATTGTGAAGATCATACATTGATGTGTCTGAACCTGCGTGTGGACTGCCATAGTCTTCTTTGTTTGGTCACAGCGAGTTTCATCATGCCGGATAAGGAAGACGTGTTTGAGTTTACGTCAGAGTTGTGTGATTGAATTTTGTGTTAAACTTGGAAAAAGCGGAAATAAAACTCATAAAATGTTACGGCAAGCATACGGTAGAGAAACAATTGGCCGTGCTGCAGTATTTCAGTGGTGGATGCACTTCAAAGAGGGTAATATGCGAGTGACTGACAAAGCACATTCTGGGAGACCATCCACCGAGATTACAGATGTCAACATTTACCAAAGCTGATGAGATGTTGCAAAATGACAGAAGGTTACTCAAACTTTTGGCTTCACTTGCCATCTCATTCGATTGGGTTCAGCATATTGTGACAAAGGAACTGAAAATGCATCGCGTATGTGCCAGGTGGGTACCCACAAATCTCACAGAAGAGCAGATGCGACGACAAGAAGAATCGTGCAAGGACACTGTTCGAATATCTGAGGGGATACCTGGTTTCATGACATCTATTGTGACGTTTGACGAATCGTGGATTCGTCATTATGATCCAGAATGTCAAACATCGCTTCTGTGCATGGAAACCACCAAATTTGCTTCCGCCAAAAAAATCCTGTGTGATTCCTTTAGCATGTAAAGTCATACTTCTGCTGTTCTTTGATGCGCATGGCACAAGCCTACAGCACTGGGTTCCCTGTGGACAGACAATGGTGACTACAATGCAAACCCATTTGCGTGGAGCCATGAGAAAGAAAGACCACATTTTCTGAAGAAACAGAGGTTTTTGCTCCAAGACAATGCCCGACCGCATGTTGCTGCTGTTGCATTGGCAGCACTGACTGAAATTAATGAGACAGCACTGGAACATTCTTCATGTAGCCCCAGACTTAGTGCCCTGTGATTTCTGGGCAATCCCAACCCTGAAAAAACAACAGGGAAAACAAGGGAAAATAAAAAACGATCAAGCCCTCACTCAGGGCAACTATTTAACTTCTTGATCCCTCACTAAATAAGGCCAGCTAGTCTGCAAATTTAATACACATAGTCTGAGGCCTTCCTCCTGTAGGCCTGAATTCTTAGCCTTGCCCGACTTGACCTCTTGTTTATCTGCCCCAGTTTTACATAAATACAGTCTCAGAGTTTGGCTCTCTCTGCCTACTTGCAGGTAAGAACACCTGCTTCCTAGATTCCACTGTCCTCTTGGCTCACTAGCCTTAAGACACACTGGACTCCTGACTGTAATAGTCCTACCTGGACTCTGTACACTTGGCAGCACTTCTCTTGACTCCGCAGTCCTCCTTGGACTGATTCCACAGATAAGCCCTTACGTGTGATCACACCTCCTTTTTGTTCACTGTGTGGGCAGATCCCTCAAGCCCCACACAGAATCCATGGCTCACTATCGCCACCAAGCCTGATATTGCCACACAAAAGCTTGATATATAGTAACGTTCTGGGTTATTTTGCTCAGTAGAATGATCAGTGGTGCAGTATTTAGGTTCTCAAATAAGGGTCATCATACAGCTTGTCCAGGTTAAAACAAACAACATGATGCTTTAATATCATCAGCATACAGCAACAAAAAATAAGAAACCACATAGCCCGCATTCAGGTCACTACCTCACATCTTTAGCCCTAACTATACCTAGCCTCCATTCAGGGCACTACCTCACTATTCTTGTCCTCCTTCAGGGCACTACCTCACTTCAGTCCTAACTATCAAGAGCACCTAGTCTGTGCACAACTTCTTACAAAGTTTGACTCCTGCCTGCTACTTGCAGGTATGGCCCAGCCTGCTACTTGCAGGTATGGCCCACTGGCCTCCCAGCCCCACCTAGGCTGTATACTCTGGGAAGCAGATAGCTGGGTTCACACCTCTTTTTAAACTTGCTTGGGCAGATCCAATCCTCACAGCACATATTCAGTGGCTCACAAATGCCATCTACCTTCATTCTACCACTATATGTATATATATAGTTCCCAATAACCGGCACTCTCCATCACCAAAGTATTGCCAAGGTGCGCGCTCCCAATAGAAATATAAGATACGCTATATAGTGGCACTCTGTGGACTTTTCTTTAAGGTATAATAAGACTCTCAGTCTGCACTTAATCCGCAAAGTTTCGAGGTTTATTCCTTGTCCTCAGACAGTCATTACAATAATATAAACAATCTTACCTTTTTATTAACACCTCGTGAATCAGATGCTGGTCGGCTCCTGGCACTTCCAGTCACGGCCACAGGACTTCCGGCTGAGAAACCAGCCCTCGTCCATCTGACACTACTCCCTCCGTTACCATGGCCACACAGCGTCAACAGAAAGTGATATTACACGTCACCCTTAAAAAGTAAAAAAATATAAAAACAGTAAATCTCATTGTTACAACAATAATGAATAGCACCACATTACATTATATAGTTCTTACTCATTGTGGAATTTAGATACTCATAAGAAATAGTCTAAACAAAAGCATTACTTCTGTTGCCATATATAGGGGGAGCAGCACAAAAAACAAGTAATAAATATACTAAGAGACTATCATAGTTATATTACCTAATTAGATTTTTACATGAAAACATTCCAATTAAGCTGATCATTCAGCCCACGGGGTTTAATTGTATCTAACATGTAAATCCATTTGACCTCTAATCGGAGGAGTTTTTTATGCCTATCCCCACCTCTCTTGTCCTCTGGTACATGATCAATTATAATGTGTCTGAGGCTAGACAGGCTATGGCGGAATTCGGCAAAATGCCTAGCTACTGGCTGTTCTGACATTTTACCCCCCAGTGCTGCCCTAATGGCCGATTGCGTTCCATAAAGGAACGCATGGTTTTTCCCACGTAACAAAGCCCACAAGGGCACTTGATTAAATAAATCACGTAGGAGCTACTACATGTAAGAACATGTCGAATATGGTATTTATGTCCATTATGTGGATGAAAAAATACTTTATTATCCACCGTATAACGACATGTAGTGCATCCTGCACATTTCTAACATCCATTACTTTTTCTTTGTATATTCACACTGGCGGATAAATGTTCCGTTACATCTGTATGTACAGTCCAATCCCGTATATTCCTTCCCCTCTTATAGCAAGGTCGAGGTTGCATTCTTCTTAGGCTTTTTAAATCTTTGTCTGCTTGAATAATAGGCCAAAGGGCCTTTGTGGTTGTCACTTCAGATGAAGTATTGTAATATTGTACCCAGTTGATCTTATTCTCTTGTATCGGTTTTTGATTTTTCAACAGTATATCACTCCTGGGTATTCTTTCCACTTTTTCTGTAGCATTCCTTAGGGTAGATTCTTTGTATCCATGTTCCCTAAATTTATTGGTCATCTTATCCATATCCATTTTCAGTTGTTCTTCTTCACTCGTTATTCTTTTAAGTCTTAAATACTTAAATACCCGTCACCCTTAAAAAGTAAAAAAATATAAAAACAGTAAATCTCATTGTCACACCATAATATAATGAATAGCACCACATTACATTATATAGTTCTTACTCATTGTGGAATTTAGATACTCATAAGAAACAGTCTAAACAAAAGCATTACTTCTGTTGCCGTATATAGGGGGAGCAGCACAAAAAACAAGAAATAAATATACTAAGAGACTATCATAGTTATATTACCTAATTAGATTTTTGCATGAGAATAGTCTCTTAATATATTTATTACTTGTTTTTTGTGCTGCTCCCCCTATATATGGCAACAGAAGTAATGCTTTTGATTTAATGACCTTGGTAATCGAGGAGTCTGCACGTGAGCTAGCACTGATAAGGAATACAATTGTGGAATTTGAGGCATTGAATAAACCAACACTGATTCAAGATCAAACAGAAAACTGGTTGGAACGTCTTAAACATCAAGTGGCAATATATAAAAAGGAACTTATTTCTTTTAAAAAACAAAAGCTAGATAAAGTGAACAAGGATTATGTGGAACAGCGTGTTTATAGATGGAGCTCAGGTCCGAATGAATATAATGCACGGGATATGAAATCCAGATATTGGACCTACAAAACATATAAAAATGCACAATCCTCAAGTGAGGTTCCGACTACCTCAGGAGATGAGTCCCCACAGAGATCTGGTCCATCCACCTGTCTGCATAAACCCCCTTTAGGGATGAATACACGCGCAGGTCGAGGAAGGTTAAAAAAACACACGAGAAGGGGGGGACAATGGCGTCGGAACACGAACAAAGGGCAGAGGACGCAAGAAATAAATTTAGTCTTCAACTTATCCAAAAGGAAGTTGACGATTCCATAAATTTCGGTACTTAATAAAGGTTTGGGTTTTGTTCCTACAAAAAAATTCTACGAATTTCAATGGAAAATTGATCAGAGTCACTTACATCGACAAATCAAATTAAAAGAATTCTTTAAGGATAAGGAGGAGATGACTGGAATATCTATGGAAACAGCAACAAAAAAATGTAAAAGAAAATCTAATTTTGATCCACTATCCCATAATGTGTCAATTATGAGCTTTATGAAAGCATTGGATGTACAGGTAATGCACTCTCAACAGGAAATAAAACCATATAGAAATGATTTAACACATGAATAATGGATTGCCTTAAAAAATCTTAATAACTATAGGGATATTGTGATACGCCCGGCGGACAAAGGAGGAGGAGTTGTAGTCCAGGATGTTACACAATATCACCAGGAGATTTTATCCCAACTAAGTGACACTAAAACCTATTGTAAATTAACAGGAGATCCAACAAATACCTTCAAATGTGATTTGGATCTTTTACTTACTTTTACTTGAGAGATCTTTACAAACTGCTCTAATAGACAAGGATGTTCATGATTTCTTGAAGTGTGATTATCCGAGAGTTCCCTTGTTATATAGTTTGCCGAAAATCCATAAAAGACTAGACAATCCACCAGGGCGGCCGATTGTTTCGGCTTGTGATTCACTATTAATGTATCGAAATTCTTGGACTTTTATTTGCAACCATGTGTGCAAGCAGAGGCTACATATCTCAAGGATACAACTGATTTATTAATACAACTGGATCATTTGGGAATGTTACCTAAAAAGGTGTGGATGTGCACATTGGACATTACTAGCCTCTACACAAATATTCCACATTCAGAGGGTATTTGGGCTACACGTAAACTTATTGAAAGCAATCCCTTATATACGGGTTCCGATATAAACTTGTTCTTGTCATTATTGGAAAAGGTCCTTATAAATAATTATTTTTATTATAATGGTGAATTTTATATCCAGTGTAACGGATGTGCAATGGGTTCTCATGTAGCCCCCACTTATGCGAATACCTTTATGTTCTCCGTTGAGAGAGAACACTTTTTCAGCAGAGATATTAGGGATAAAATTATTTTCTATAAGAGATATATAGACGATGTGATCATATTATGGGGAGGCAACTTTGAAGAATTCCAGAGTTTAATGGAAAACATCAATGGACAGGACTGTCCTATTAAGTATACATTCAATATGAGTGTTGAATCCGTTACTTATTTGGATGTGAAAATAACAATAGATAACAACAAAATCTCTACCAGCCTTTTCACAAAAATAACAGACAGGAATACACTACTTAGAGCGGAAAGCCATCATCCTGCTGCTACTAAGAGGAGCCTTCCATTTTCTCAATATTTAAGACTTAAAAGAATAACGAGTGAAGAAGAACAACTGAAAATGGATATGGATAAGATGACCAATAAATTTAGGGAACGTGGATACAAAGAATCTACCCTAAGGAATGCTCGAGAAAAAGTGGAAAGAATACCCAGGAGTGATATACTGTTGAAAAATCAAAAACCGATACAAGAGAATAAGATCAACTGGGTACAATATTACAATACTTCATCTGAAGTGACAACCACAAAGGCCCTTTGGCCTATTATTTAAGCAGACAAAGATTTAAAAAGCCTAAGAAGAATGCAACCTCGACCTTGCTATAAGAGGAGACGGAATATACGGGATTGGACTGTACATACAGATGTAACGGAACATTTATCCGCCAGTGTGAATATACAAAGAAAAAGTAATGGATGTTATAAATGTGCAGGATGCACTACATGTCATTATATGGTGGATAATAAAGTATTTTTTCATCCACATAATGGACATAAATACCATATTCGACATGTTCTTACATGTAGTAGCTCCTACGTGATTTATTTAATCAAGTGCCCTTGTGGGCTTTGTTACGTGGGAAAAACCATGCGTTCCTTTAAGGAATGCATGGCACTCCACCGATCGGCCATTAGGGCAGCACTGGGGGGTAAAATTTCAGAACAGCCAGTAGCTAGGCATTTTGCCGAATCCCGCCATAGCCTGTCTAGCCTCAGACACATTATAATTGAACATGTACCAGAGGACAAGAGAGGTGGGGATAGGCATAAAAAACTCCTCCGATTAGAGGTCAAATGGATTTACATGTTAGATACAATTAAACCCCGTGGGCTGAATGATCAGCTTAATTGGAATGTTTTCATGTAAAAATCTAATTAGGTAATATAACTATGATAGTCTCTTAGTATATTTATTACTTGTTTTTTGTGCTGCTCCCCCTATATATGGCAACAGAAGTAATGCTTTTGTTTAGACTATTTCTTATGAGTATCTAAATTCCACAATGAGTAAGAACTATATAATGTAATGTGGTGCTATTCATTATATTATGTTGTGACAATGAGATTTACTGTTTTTATATTTTTTTACTTTTTAAGAGTGACGGGTAATATCACTTTCTGTTGACGCTGTGTGGCCATGGTAACGGAGGGAGTAGCGTCAGATGGACGAGGGCTGGTTTCTCAGCCTGAAGTCCTGTGGCCGCGACCGGAAGTGCCAGGAGCCGACCAGCGTCTGATTCACGAGGTGTTAATAAAAAGGTAAGATTGTTTATTTTATTGTAAAGACTGCCTGAGGACGAGGAATAAACCTCGAAACGTTGCGGATTAAGTACAGACTGAGAGTCTTATTATACCTTAAAGAAATGTCCACAGAGTGCCGCTACATAGCGTGTCATATATACGTACAAAAAATGTCATACAAACTCGGCACTCACATGCTTTTCAAACTGCAACTCCTTTGAACATAGGGAATGTTGGTTAAAAAATATTGCATTAATTTGTTAAGCTGACCACCGCTTCACAGTCATTCCCATCTGGCCAGTCCCTACACTGATTATCAGATAAATGAACTTGATCTGCCACCTTTGGCTCAAGCTTGCATACAGTTTACACATGAAACTGGGTCCTGCCTTAAAGAGACACGACCACACCCAAGGATATTAGTTAATAAACACCTGGAAAAAGAAAAAAAGTTTGTCTTACATTTGAATAACAGGGTGCCCTAGCAAGTGTGACTACAAAATTTAAATAAACGACAGGCTTAATCCACGGCACTCAACCATCTGGGGTGCCCTTGGTATGTGACCACACCGTCTACATAAAAAATATCATACAACCTCGGCACTCACATGCTTTTCAAACTGCAACTCCTTTAAATACAAATCCTGGTGTGGAAACTGAGGGTTCAGTTGAAATTGCTGTGTTACCCAGTGTACAAACTCCACCCGACAGTATGGGTCATCCTCAGTCAGGTGTTGCAACATCTGAATCTTGTAGGGATGCCATTTATGTGTGGACAAAATTCTCAAAATGGCCGTACAAATAACCATATATTCACGAGACAGATGACGAGTGCTGCGTTGTGGGCTCTTTGAAAATTATGCCAGCACAGCAGTTGTTGTTGCTTCATCTGTAATAGTTTTTGGTAGTCCACTTTTTGGTTTATCTGCAACTGATCCGGTTTCTTTAAATTTGGCAAGGAGTTTAGCAACTGCACTGTGAGTAATGGGTGGCCTATTTGGGTGACGTTGGTAGAAATCATTTCAAATTGCACGTGTGCTTTGTTTACCAGATATCAAGACAATCTCAATGCGTTCTGTTTGTGTTAGTGTCATTGTTATTAATGTCACTACCTGCAAAATAAAACTGTTAATACTCGCGAATGAATAAAGATACATTAAAACAAAGAACACCATTGTTTTTCTTATGAAAAATACTGCATCTGTTTGATATGTCACATGACTACCATCTCAATTAAAAAATTAGAGTTGCATTAAAGATGGCCGACTTCAAGATGGCCACCATACTGGTGACATACCCTAAAAATTTTCCCCCTATATACTGTATGCAGACACTGGATTAATATTTCCTTATTCATTTCCTTTTTATTAGGGTACATTTTGGACCACATTGTGTATATACATATCTATCTATATATATATATATATATATATATATATATATATATGTGTGTGTTTATATATATATATACATATAAATTAGATATATATTTATATATATATATATTTGAATCTAAGTAATATACATACCTTTTTAATGCACTGGGAGGATACAGTTCACATGTTTTCCAGGAATAAAGCAGAGAACTGTTACGGATTTTTATACTTACTGGCATTTTTATGTTGAGAATGTCCTGATGCTCTGAGTTGTATATAGGTATGCAATTCACATATTTAGTGTATTTAATTTGATTTAACCAGTAACATTTATTTAGTAGAGTGACTTTTGTTGCCATGGCAGACGGTACCTGATAAAATGAGCTCTGGTTCTTAATCCTATTTTTCTTATCGTACTGTCAACATTAGTTATACATTCCCTGAGAGCGGTCACTTATCATTTTGTACCTTTTACTGAGGAAGCTTAAAGGCCATGTGAGAACTGTAATATTTCTTTTAATGTTCAGCTACAAAGCTATGATATAGTATTACATCTGAGAATCAAAATACTTGATTTGTTTCAGCAGTTGCAGATGTTCAGAAAAAAATAAGAGCCTGATCTTTATATGAACAGCTGTCTCCTCTGTGCGGATAAACTACCATAAAGGAGGTACAGTAAGATGGATACAATAAGAATAGTGTCATGCCTTACTAAATAGATAAGCAGTGATGGTGATATTTGCTTTTACTTTGACAATCTTCAGAATGACCCATTGGTGTATCTGTATGGGGTATAGGGTGTGCGGTGTCCAGGGGGCCCACACCGCACACCCTGAGGTGTCCATGGGGTGGTTTGAAAGGAGAGGGCCCATGTGCAGAGCCCCCTCTCTGGCAGCACAGTAGACTTTGGCTTGGTGCCAGAATCTACTGTGCATGCGCAGGTCTCTGGCAAAATGGGGCCTGCACCTTATCCTGGGCACAGTATGCAGTCGGGAAGCCGTTGGTCTAAATGCCTACCGCCGGCTTCCCGACTGTGCAATCCCGACAGGGGACTAATGATAGACATCTAAATCCTGATGCCTATCATTATCCCTAATGACGGGAGCCCGAAGCCTGGCACACCGAACAAAGGTAAGCCGGGTGGCGGGCGCAGACAGCCGCTGGGGGGAGGGTAGGGTTAGGGGCTCCAGGGGGGAACTTAGGGTTAGGCACCCCTAGGAGGGTTAGGCTAGGGTTAGGCACCCCCGGGGGGGGGTTAGGGATAGGCTGCGGGGACGGGGGGTTTAGGCACTTACGGGGGGGGGTTAGGGTTAGGCACTAGGGGGGGAGGTTATGGTTAGGCACCCCTAAGGGAGTGTTAGGGGGGAAGAGGGTTAGGTATAGGTTGTTAACTTACCTGTTGGGATCTTCACTACTGCCGGTCTTCCGGCGTCAGGTCATTCATACCGATCCCCTGGGGACAACTCTATTGCTCTTGCACTGATTACTAGGAAAATGACCCAGAGAGTCATTTTTCCTGTGATTTTTGCAGCTCTGGTCCACCGGCAGACACAAAATTTCGGAGTCCGCGGAGAGGTAACTATGGGTGCAGGGTGTGCAGTGTGGGCCTCACTAGACCTAGGGCCTGTACCCATTATAGATACACCATTGCTGCACCCATATAATTATACTCACCTCTCCAAAGTCTTGCGCCAGCACTGCAGTAGCAAAAATCCTCGTAAAATGTGTAGCAACCAATCTTCATGAAATTTGCACATTCGCAGTACAGAAGTCAACGAGAACATGGCACAGGCGCATTGTTTTTGCAGACCTGAGCATGTAGACTTTAGTACAATGCCTGAGTATGCAGCGGCAGCTTTTTTTCACACTAGGTTCCTTTGTACAGATTCAGACTCAGTCGCACATAGATATGTAAGTGGTTGTGACGAGTCGCACGGTACCTGGGACACTACACTCTTTGGCGCAGCTCATTCTTGCCAGGCATCTCGCGCCTAGATGTATGAGTACACAAATTGTAAATTAACATTTTGCAGAATTTATTTTTATAAATAAAGCTGGGATGAGGATAGTGTAAACTCGATATGGTCTGTGATGTAATTGGGGTCGGAAAAAATGTAGGTTATATTGCACCTGAGAGACATGGCAAATAATATTTCTCGAAACAGCTTTGAATATTATGCCTCATCTTTAGTTTGTAGCTTCTCACAGTGGGTATTATACTCTAAAGGCCCCCATACACGGTACAGTTTGCACCTTGCAATGCGACTTGTGATCTGATAGCCGACATATCAAGCGGTCCCCACACACGGAGCAATCGGGTGGCCGACCGCCCTATATGCCGGGACCCCCCTCCCCCACCCGCATAGTGCTGCAAGGTATCACACATCGCATCCCCAGATCAAGTGAACATGCAGTAAGATCTGGAGGTGAGATGTACGATCCCACGGGAGCACGCACTGGCTGATATCATGCCCACACACGGTACAATATAGCAGCGATATTGTACCAATCCGTCAAGTTAAATAGGTATATGGTCAGGTGCACTCTTACTTTACGTGTGGCATATGGTATTTAAGTATGTGTGTTGTGTTGAGTGAAATAAGGACTAGACACTGGGTATGCGGGGCCCAAACCATTTATTGAGTAGGCACAGTGCTGCTCCGGTATGGTCTGGGAAGGGGGAGGGGAGGGTGGTGGTATAGAGCTGTGTAAGGGTGTTGGTAAGGGGGGTGAACTTGGTTTAACTGACTCTGGTGAGACCCTTTCAGGGTGCTCCTTACCGTGCAGTTCTTAACTAGCACGTCCTCCCTGCTGGACCTTTGGTCTACAGGCTTGTGAGCAGTCAGTGCAGGTGTGGTGTCTTAATAAGGTGGTGGTATTGGTGGCAGTTCTGGGGATGCGGCATCCCGCACAAAGTCAGTGTCAATCCTTACATACCAGTAGGTATTGCTTGGTGGTCTCTTGATGTTGCAGGTATTCTTTGTTGTAAAGATGGGCGGCTTGATGGTGGGAGGAGCGGATTGTATCCTCTGCTGGTGCCGTCTGGATGCGGCGGTGGGTGTGGAGATGTGGAAGTACCTGCCTACCTAGGCCCATGTGTTGCCGTCAGCAAATGGTTCTGACGGCTGGCCTGTGGTGACAGGAGCCCTTCCCCAGGTGTCAGTGGAGGTGAGGTGACTTATTGCCCGATGCGAGACAGTTTCTGCTGGATTGAGAGAGGTGCCTCACTGCCTGTAGCGAGGCGGTTGCTGTTGGATGCAGGTGGCAGCTGATGTGCCCCGGTGACAGCTGAAACAATTTTAATGAGTGCCACAAATTTAGATATAGATTTACAGATATTTAGATAGATAGATAGATAGATAGATAGATAAAGAAAAGAAGCAGACATTCTAATGGGACTTGTTGAGAATTTATTGTAACATAGAAACATAGAATTGACGGCAGATAAGAACCACTTGGCCCATCTAGTCTGCCCTTTGGCCCATCTTATCTGTAAATATAGTGAAGGCTCAGCAGCAACGTTTAAACATTTAAGAGAATACAATCTCTTTCCTCAAGCTACATATAGTCTTTAGATATCCGTACCAGTGAAGTTAATAAGTTCCGCTGCAGAGATAAAAGTGCAACCATGTGAAGATACTATGGACGGTGAGGTGGTTCATGCCCCAGAGATCCAGTAGTCAAATATCAGATGGAGAAAACATACGGCATGATCTTAAATCAATTTTAAAATCAAATTGTATTCCCCCTGTATTAATTTACATGGAACTTTAATGTATAAAGCAATGTAATTAACCTAATTAACCCTAATATAATTATAATTTGCCGCTTACCAAGTCTTTCAATTTAGCCATCACTCTCCTAGTATGAAGACACATGCATCACTTATTACCTTTGGGCTCTTCATGTAATATAAAAATTACAGCTATAGCACTAGAAGCTTTCATATGAAATTGCATTTTCTGCTAGTGTAACATATGCTCCATACCTTGAATGTATGGTAGATATTTGAAATGTAAATTCCCCAGCCCTTTGAAGTAAATTTCTATTCTCTCTCAGTGTTTTGGACAAAGTGCAAATAAGTACAAATAAAAAATAATTTAGATAAAAATAGTGAAGGTGGCAAGCCTATGGAGGTGAGCCCAGATTTCTTAGTAGCTCCATAGTTAATCCAAGTTAAACAGTGATATGGATCTACCATATATAACGCATATTTTAGGGATTTGTTATTTTTTAAATTCCATGCTAAAATATGCTGTGAATAATCTGTTTTACATACATATACAGTCAGGTCCATAAATATTGGGACATTGACAGAATTTTCAGATTTTGGCCTCTATTCACCACCACAATGAAATGAAACAAACAAGATGTGCTTTAACTGCAGACTTTCAGATTTAATTTGAGGGTAATTACATCCAAATTGAGTGAATCGAGTAGAAATTACAACAGTTTCAATATGTGCCTCCCACTTTTTAAGGGGCCAAAAGTAATGGGACTATCAACTCAAAAGCTATTTCATGGACAGGTGTGGGCTATTCCCTCGTTATTTCATTATCAATTAAGCAGGTAAAAGGTCTGGAGTTGATTCTAGGTGTGACATTTGCATTTGGAATCAGTTGCTGTCAACTCTCAATATGAGATCCAAAGAGCTGTCACTATCAGTGAAGCAAGCCGTCATTAGGCTGAAAAATCAAAACAAACCCATCAGAGAGATAGCAAAAACATTAGGTGTGGCCAAATCAACTGTTTGGAACATTCTTAAAAAGAAAGAACGCACCAGAGAGCTCAGCAACACCAAAAGACCCAGAAGACCACGGAAAACAACTGTGATGGATGACAAAATAATTATTTCCCTGGTGAAGAAAAACCCCTTCACAACAGTTGGCCAAATCAAGAACACTCTCCAGGAGGTAGATGTATACGTGTCAAAGTCAACAATCAAGAGAAGACTTCACAAGAGTGAATATAGAGGGTTCACCACAAGTTGCAAACCATTGGTGAGCCACAAAAACAGGAAGACCAGATTAGAGTTTGCCAAACAACATCTAAAAAAGCCATTACAATTCTGGAACAACATCCTATGGACAGATGAGACAAAGATCAACTTGTACCAGAGTGATGGGAAGAGAAGGAAAGGAACTGCTCATGATCCAAAACATACCACCTCATCAGTGAAGCATGGTGGTGGTAGTGTCATGGCGTGGACATGTATGGCTGCCAATGGAACTGGTTCCCTTGTATTTATTGATGATGTGACTGCTGACAAAAGCAGCAGAATGAATTCTGAAGTGTTTCGGGCAATATTATATGCTCATATTCAGTCATATGCTTCAGAACTCATTGGACAGCGCTTCACAGTGCAGATGGACAATGACCCGAAGCATACTGCAAAAGCAACCAAAGAGTTTTTTAAGGCTAAAAAGTGGATTGTTATGCAATGGCCAAGTCAATTCCCTGACCTGAACCTGATTGAGAATGCATTTCACTTGATGAAGACAAAACTGAAGGGAAAATGCCCCAAAAACAAGCAGGAACTGAAGACATTTGCAGTAGAGGCCTGTCACAGCATCACCAGGGATGAAACCCAGCGTCTGGTGATGTCTATGCGTTCCAGACTTCAGGCTGTAATTGCCTGCAAAGGATTTGCAACAAAGTATTAAAAAGTGAAAGTTAGATTTAGGATTGTTTAGTTTGTCCCATTACTTTTGGCCCCTTAAAAAGTGGGAGGCACATATAGAAACCGTTGTAATTCCTACACCATTCACCTGATTTGGATGTAATTACCCTCAAATGAAATCTGAAAGTCTGCAGTTAAATCACATCTTGTTTGTTTCATTTCAAAGCCATTGTGGTGGTGAATAGAGGATAAAATACGAAAATTCTGTCAATGTCCCAATATTTATGGACCTGACTTTATGAATGTGTTGTGTGTTTTCTGTGCTGCAGAGCAAAGAAAAACAGTGCAGAAGACTCTTATTTTTAGGGGCACTCTTTTTGTATTATGTATGTTATTAAAATATAACTTTTAATAGATTTTAATAAAAATATTCTAACAAGTCCTAGTGATTGCTGACTCATCTTTATTAAAACAAGATTATCCTGTAAATCTTAATACAGGTTGAGTCTCCCATATCCAAAATGCTTGGGACCAGGGGTATTTTGGATAACGAAATATGCCGTATTTTGGAATATTTGCATATCGTAATGAATTATCTTGGGAATAGGACCCAAATATACACACAGAATGCATTTATGTGTTATATACACCTTGTACACACAGCCTACAGGTAATTTAATACAATATTTTCAATAATTTTGTGGCTCAAACAAAGTTTGTGTACAGAAATGAAATTCATTTATGTTTTATATACACCTTATACACACAGCCTGAAGGTAATTTTATACAATATTTTTAATAATTTGTGCCTTAGACAAAGTTTGTGTACATTGAACCATCAAAAATCAAAGGTTTCATTATCTCAGTCATACCAAAAAAATACCGTATTTCTGAATATTCCGTATTTCTGAATATTTGCATATGGGAGACTCTGCGGCACAGAAAACACAACACATTCATTCTTGAATAACCCTAACTCCTGGGAGCACCACCAGCACTGATATTGTTTGGAGGTATTATGTGCCTCTAATATACTATATTGTCTATTGTTGGTTTCATATGTATCACACTTTGCTACTCTCTTCTGTACTAAACTCTTGTGCGGGATCAACCCTACCCAAATTACTTACATATTGTACATACATACATACACACATACTTGCCGACTGTCTCGCTTTTGAAGTACTGACCCTCTGCCTACCATCAGGATGCTTAATATAAACACATTTTTCTATGCCTCCAGTGTAACGCGGCAATATAACTGCATTACACTTTGTTGACCTCCTAACTTGGGAGGAATTATAATATTGTACTACTTATTAGACATTTAGTTAATTAGTCATGAAGACATTTGGTTCACAATTAGACCCTTTCAGACTCTTAATACTTTATTTTCCTCCCTAATGCCAGCTTTTACAGGAAAACATTAGAACTGATATGGTACAGGTACTAATATGGTTGCTTCTATCAAAACAGTGGTGGGAATTTATTAGTAAAATGCAGTATATTGGCCTACGACAATGCCACCTTAACCTAGTTATCATTATTAATTTGTTATGGGGACCCATATATATGCCCCTTATCTCTGCAAATTGATAGATTATAAATGATTTTTGTCTTTTAACATTCATTTGATTTTACCTTTATAACTCATTCTTCCTTATGCAAAATCATTGTTGGGAAGACTTATATACAGTAGCAGCAGAGACTCTGGAATGCATTATGTTATAGTACTTTGAGGAGATGGTCACCTGATCTGTAAGTGAGAGCACTCTCCCATGTACACTATGGTAAAGATAGTAGAAGGGAAATTATGCTATGATTGAGAATTCTAAGATGAGAGAGGTATTAATCAGCCTCTATGCTCGCTTTATTGCAGTATGTTGTGATTGTGGCTACCAAAGTAGTATATGACCCCTAGTAAACTAAATTATATTATATGCTCCACAAGGGATCGATAGCACTGTACAGAGAGCAGTTAGCATAATTATGTAGAGAAGACAAAGGGAAGAGGGCCCTGCTCATACAAGCTTACAATCTTCAGTATAGGAAAAATAGGTAGACACTATGAAAGAAAAGGGCAGAGACTGCAATGATTGGCAGAGGGGTAGTAATCTAGAACTAAATTAATTTTCAGGATTCGATGGAAGGTTGGATGAAAGTCTAGTGGAGCAAGGGAGGGTATTCCAGAGGTTAGGAGGAGCAGCCCAGGCGAAAGCCTGATTGTGAGAATGGAAAGTGCGGATCAGGGTGCAGGTGAGGCCACAATCATTAGTAAAGTAAAAAGAGCTGGTGGGAGTGTGGTGACAATCATTAGTAAAGTAAAAAGGGCTGGTGGGAGTGTGCGTGGAAATTAGGCTGGAGACATAGGGAGGAGGAGTGAGGTTGAGAGCAACTAGAGAGAGAAAAATGAAGCAGGCAACAAAGTTGAAAATGGACTGGAGAGGAGCAAGGAAAGAGATAGGAAGGCAAGAGGGGAGCAGTAATCCAGGCAGCAAATGGTGAAGGTACAGTATGATTGAGAGTTTTGTTAGCATCCAGGGTGAGGAAGTACCTGATGCTGAAAGTATTGCGAGATGGAAATGGCAGGACTGCCCTTCCTTACTTTAAATAACGTAACCCATAAAACAATAACTAGCTTACTATGCAGCCTCAATAAGAGCTGATGGTGATTCTTCTCCTTTGCTGCATTCTCAGCTGCTATAGATTGGCTTTGAGAGGGGGAAGGGGGGATTACTAATTACCGGGTCTCTTGGAGAGATTCGAAGGGAGCCCGGGCCACCTGCTGAGGGGGACAAATGTCCCCGTTTGCAGCGCATAGTGCGGTCTCGTGGAGGCGCACTTAGTATTTTACATGTTCTTTCTGGAGGGGGTGTGGTTTTGTTTCCTGGTTTTGTATCACTTGAGCCTTGCAGATGTCTAAACAGCCCTGGCTATAGAACCCTCCCAGCAGACAGATGGGTAGTGCAGTGAGATCATGGACTCCCACTGTGGAAAATAATGCTTGGCTTGGAATGAACTTTCCGATTGGCTTCCGGCTTTTTTATATTATAAATATATTAAGCTCTTGGCTGTTTTGCTGATTATATATGCGCTATCATGCTGTTCTGACCTTGATTTGGATTACGCTGTGGATCTTTGTTTTGGACCATATGCATTACGCATACTTTTAAAAATCCTAATGCTATTTGCTAATGCTAAGTTATATAGTTCTATCCCATAAAGCACATCCTATCTCTCCCAAGAGAGAAATATGTCTCATTCACTACTGTTCTACTTAGCAGTAAATTACTTTACAATTATCAACATCTCTTATCCTCATAGAGAAAAGTAACATCAGAATGATTTATAGATTAAGTACTACTACTCTAATCTTCTTAGAAATATAGATATGCTTGGTAGTTTTACATTTTTTTCTACAATTTTAAAAGGTTTTAAGCGTGAATATATAAAACCAAAAATTGCATCTACATAAAATCAAGTGGCGATAAGAAAAATAAACAGATGAGGAAGAAGAGGTAGATGATGAAGGTGAGAAAGGTGGAGAAAAAGAAGGGGTGCTGTAGAGCAAGAGGAGGAAAGAGAAAAATGAGGAAAGAAAGAGAGATAATAAAACCCAGGCTGCATCGGAGGTAACATCTAGTAAATAATAACTGTGAGAGCAATTATTCAAAAGCGACAGTAATAAAGCTCTTAGTAAAGGCTACAGTAATTCAGTATTGTGAAAAGTTACTCACCATCTGTCTTGCCTTGTTTCTCCTAGGAAATTACCCTCTGTATGATTGGATCCTCAATTCTATGGGCCTGATTCAGACTTGGGAATAGAGAGAGATATCTCTCAACTGATCATCTTGGTGAAACCATGCTGTACTGCAGGTGGAGCAGATTTAAAATGTGCAGAGAGATTTAGATTTGGGAGGAGGGTTTCCAAACTGACATCTAAATTGTAGAGTAATAATAAAGCTGTGCAGTATTTGTGGGCTACATGCAAAAGCAGCCAGTATTTACCCCACATGTAAAAAGATGTATGTATTTACACCCCTTGCATTGCAATATGGGTTGTTCAGTTTCACAGTTGAGAGAGATATCACACTCTATTCCCAAGTCTGAATCAGGCCCTATGTCTTTATAACAGAGGGCTTACTGTGTGAATAAGGTGTGCGTCCTGTTCTCATCATTCACCATTTCAGGCCAATTTACATTTCATGACATGGGAGGTGGATCTAAAATAGGGCTTGTCTTGATGCCTACTTGTGCTTTGGGCCATCTATTTGTTGGGACTGGATGGCGTAAGTCCATCCCAGTCGCCCGAAGGCAAGTTAGAGTTTGGCACCCCCCCAAATAAAACAAAGTGGGAAAAACAAATATGGTGTGTGTTTGTAAATATATACCCGTGCAATCTGCTTAAATAAATTATGTGAATATGATTCTATGGGGCCTAGAGGTGTATGATAATTTACATATCAGGTCTAATTGTATATGAGCTTCTGTGCCTGATACGGTCTTCAAAAGCCCAGGGTCCTGCAGTATCAAGTCCCAGGGATAGTTCTCCTAAAGTTAGTGCATAGGTACAAAAATATATATGTAGTATTCACAAGTTGTACATGTGGCATCTGACACACAGTAGGAGACAGACGTGCGTTTCGCTGTGACTTTACAAGGATAGCCTTGGCAGTGCCGAATCAGGCACAGACACTCATATGCCTGATATGTAAATTTTGTTCCGCGGCTCCAGGTACGCTGTGTGACATCGGCTGGTGGGTCAGAGTCAGACAGACACTACAGCAGCATATGCTGGTCAGCCACCGTTTGTTGTGATGAAGAACAAGTGGCTACCAGTGGGTGGCTCTGGTATAGGAAATCAGACAGGTGTCTCCTGTTATCAGGCGGGAACCTTTCTGTCTCCTATTGCAGGTGTTAGTGGGGCTCCTGGGAAAGAGCCGATCAACTCTGTAGCAGCAGCGGGTGCTGCAGTGGATATCAGCGGTCACACTCGTTATCCTCTGTGGACCACATAAGTGCTGCTGTACATGCTATAGATGAAGGAGCCCCTTCAGGGCTTGGCACCCAGAGGCAGGCGCCTCCATTGTCTCTTGGAGTTACGCCCCTGACTGGATAGAATCATGGATACCCACTGCACAGTTGAGAGGCCCTAGGGAAGGGACCCCATAAATATGAAAACCTGATGAAAGTTTTAGCGTATGCCGTTAAACAGACAACTATTGATATATATTGAAAAGTTCTTGATTTGACTGAAGCTTACTTAGTATTAGCATGTAAAACACGTTGACCATCATCACTATTAGCACTGGTAGGCCATGCAGCAGCAGCTAAAATATTATCATCAACATCACACCACATAGAACTACAGTGGTGGAAGAATGAAGACATTATGTATGCTGAGGGTATGGATATAAGGTGTGGCAGTAACAAATCTGGATAAAAGACCAAACTAACTGACCTAGCATCATTACCGCCTCCACCCACACTTACATTATTATTATTATTATTCATCAAATGTAAGGGATCCATGTCCACCCTCTTTTGATTTAATACTAGTTAGTTCCATCAATTTAATTATTATCAGAATTAGGTCCTTGCAGTTTTTTCTTATAATAATTTAAAAGTGCAGTTTATCTTATTTAACAACATTTGTAAATAAACATCTAGCTTTTCAGCAAATTCTGCAGTTGTTGTTGTCTCTGAATTTTTGTTAACATCAACTTCTACATGAGGGAATTATGGCCCTCATTCAGAGCCGTACGCTCTGAGCAGAGCGCACGCTCTGAATGAGGGCCGGCCTCCTTGAAAATGGAGCGTCCTTCTGGACGCTCATATAGCTGTGGGTCACCACCCACAGGCTATACGAGCGTGCATTTTGATGGCCGCGATGGTCGAGACCATCGCGACCATCGAAATTGCGAGCCGGAGCCTGCGGTTGAGGTTTTCAACCGCAAGCTCCGGAGTGATTTTGGCTCTATCAGAGCCAAAATCACTCCCACTGACATCACTAGTGATGTCAGTGGGCCGGCTTCTGACGGGAGGCGTTCCCGTGGGAACGCCCCCATCAGGGAGGCACGCCCCAGGCACGCCTACCAAAGGGGGCGTGCTGTCAATCAACATCGACAGCACGCCCCCTTTGATCAGACACAACGAGCGAAGGACTTTCCTTCGCTCGTCGCGTCTGGCGCATGCGCATGACGGAGCTCCCTCCGTCGTGCGCATGCTCAGTCCATAACATCGACCCACTTGCGAGCGGACAGCCGCTCGTGAGTGGGTCTGAATCAGGCCCTATATCCTGTTTAGGTTATGCTGCTGGTATGGAGTAAGGGTGATTGCAGTTTTTTAATGCAATCAATATAAAAGTCAGCTTGTTTAATGCAACTTCTCATATCTGTATTTTTCTAGTCATTAACCTCGTAAAGGCTAGATACATTTCTGATCACACTCATCAGAGTGAAAGTTCATACATTCCTTCATGTTTGTTTTCTTACATTTAAGTCTATGGCGGAGATTCAATTTGCTGCATTGCTCCACAGTAACCTAATGCCAGCCATACACGGTGCGATATTGAAATGTCACACTGTGTTGTACGATTTCCCTTGAGATTCATCCCTTGAAATTCTCCATACGACGCGTTCAAATGGTGTACGATTGATCGTTACGATCATACGATACAGATGCTAATGTGTGTCACATTGTACACAATAGATCGCAATCTTACGGTTTTGCCGTAAGATCTACGATCCAGCTATACGATGGCTGGGATGCGCATCGGCATCGTAAACATACAGAATAAAGAAACGATGTGCACGATTGATCGTTATGTATGATCGAAATCGTCCACATTGTGCAAAATACTGCACCGTGTATGGGCCTCTTAACAATGTGCATTCTGTTAATTGGAGAAAAATGACAGTACATAGGGGAACACAAAAAACATCATGTGGACACTACAGAACCTAATGACTATTGAGTCATCTTTGACTTCTCTAGATGGCTTGGCCTGTGTTTAATCTTTTTCTGCATGATTAATGAACAGAGTATATTACTTATTAATCATAAAGTAAGCACAATAATATATTGGAAGAGAGTGCTGTGAAGTTGTGCAGTGTATCTCACTATTAATAAATGCAAAACAGAAATAATCAGGAAATGTCACACAAGAACAGTGAGCGATAGATGTTGACAACTAGCCAGTGTGCAAAAATCAACCAGTAAAGTAATTCCTCTAGTACACCAGATCAAAGCATCTGATTATAATTTTAATTGTGGTACACATAATCAACACAAAATGTGAATTCAGCAGCTGTTTACAGAAATCCTAAAGTAGCAGTACTATGACATTGCAGTATGACGTTTGCATAGTGCGTCCAAATTATAATGACTAAACTACTGTAGGAAGTGCAACAGACAACAAACACCCCTCTCATAGATTGTTAAAGACAATAAATGTAACAGGACAGAGACGTTCCTACACCGTGATTTATGTATTTGTTAACCAGTAAAAGGCAATGGGACGAAAAAAATAATAATTGCAAGAACAATGGTAATAAAGGTGGGCTTTATCAGACCTTCTCAAGAGAAGAAGTTGAAGTGTTTACCATTGCAACCAATCACATTTTCGCTATGATTTATCTATTACATTAAATAAAATGATAGCTGTAATCTGATTCAATGTTATGGTCAACACCTCCACTTGTCCTCCTTAGAAGGTTTGATAAATCTCCCCCATAATATTGCTTGTGGTACACCTAATCAAGATTATGACTATCTACATTTATGAATCTTTGATTTGCTAATCCTCCTGTCCTACTTAAGTTCTACCCCAAGAAAACCACATTGCAGAATCCATTCACAGTCTAATCTTAGAGATTTGAAGACTTCCAAAAAATATGAATTTCCAAATTGAATCTGGAGTGGCACTGCTCAGTGAAACAAAGTGAAAGCGAACATTTTTGCAGCATTTGTGATAATATCTTCACACATTTCTACACATTTAAATATAGCTTTATATATTAACAATGATACATATTGCTATACTATAAATGGAGAATAGAATACATTCTTCAGAACCACTTAAAATTGATGTCAAAGTATAAATCTTAAAATCTTTGGTGGCATTTTTTTGGACAAGTTTTTGACGTTTTTGAAATCGTTTCCTGCAAATACACACGAATGCTTCCAAACACATATGTTCAAGGGCAGTGCAGTGATTTCTTCTGGGAGTAGTAAATGTGACAAGTTCATAAGTTGAGGTTAAAAGAAAGTTTTTAGTCATAACCAAGCAAAATGTTATTTACACTAATGTCAGTTACGCAGAATTCATTAGAAAGGCTGTACTGATGGATAAACTGAAGCTTGGTTTTATCCTTGTGGGATTAACATTCTTTCAAGTAGTGGTTTCTGCTATATAGTATCTTGATTGCCTTATAATACATTATTAATCAACATTATTATTATATTGCATGACATCTATGATATGTTTGGTCAACAGTGTATTAGTTTGAAGGGTTCTTTAATTTAGATTTTTCTGTGTATGGATCAAAAAACCTTTGAGGCTGATGAATCACCAGATTTCTTTTTACTATATTAACTGCTGCCCCATGCTGTGTAGAACTAAACAGCATGGAGCAGTTTGCTGCGCTAATTCCTACTTCCTATGTGTACTCTAATGTAATTGGTTTGTTGGATAGAGGAGACTGCACTTGATTAAACTGCAGTAGGGAAGTGTAGATGAGTCATACCATTTCCCCAATATTTTGTTTCACAATTAAGCAACATTCTTTCAATTTACAGATGTGTCCTCACTTGTCTTTGCTGCAGTTGCCCCAAACAGCCCCTCTCTTGGCGCGCCTAGTCCCGTGAGGCTCTGCAAGCGCTGTGTGCGTTTCTCCATCCACTCCCCCGTACTCACGGCCTGTCACTCACTCTGCGATGGATTCCTGTGTGTGCGTAATTGCAGTGCGATCACAGCGCACGTGCAATGCGGTGCATACGCATGCACAGTACGCAATAATCGGCTTATCTGCATATGCGGTTGCAGTTGCGATCCGTGCTGAACCAGGGATTGATGCCACTGATTAAATATACTTTGTAAAGTGCTACAAAACTAAATTTTAACATATAAATAAGCAATTTAAGTACTCTACAGATATCTTACAACTGATATAGAATATATTACAGTTAAAACAAGTTTACAGTACACTAATATGAACATAAAATATTAAAAATAAAGATTTAACACAGGTTGTTATTATTGCAAACATATGCAAATTTGCTTACTAACTGCCAAGCCAGGGAATTGAACAGAGCATTAAAGTCAATTGCAGCCTGAACCCAATAAGATTGTCTCTAATGTATTGCCCAGCTTTCAATGTGGCAAGTTACAGAACATTAGGCTACATTAGAAGTTTTGAAATGAAAAAAAAAAGTAAGATTCCGAGATAGGGTGATAAAATAGTACAATCTAGAACAATTATCATAACATGGCTTGCTCAGCTGATAAAAATAAGGTAATGGCATATGTAAAAAAAAAGACAACAAAAGTGCACCTGGATAATTTATCTACATTTTTCATTGGGCTCAATTGTCTTTTATACTTTGTTAGACTTTAAGATAAGTAACATATTCAAGGTACATCTATAGAATTATTTGAAAAGTGGCTGTAAAAATATTTGAACTATATATAAAAAATGTACAAAGAATAAAAACTCAATGTTTGCTCTATCTAACGTAGGTTGCAGATTCAAATAATAATGTAACCCTGGTTAGAGTTAATTATGATAGTATTGGAGGTATGTTGAAATGCAGGGAAAAAAAACTTTCTGGGATAGTAAATAGGGATGATTTTCTGAAATAAATATCATTGTTGTCCCTGCCAGTATTCATTAACCTATATATTAATTTCATTAATATTAATACTGATATTGAGCATTGCAGCAATTTAATAATAGCCGAATGCAGAAGTTTTCACTAATTTCAAAGTGCAAATTTGGCTTGCACTTTGCTACATGGCGGAGATATTTTCAGTAAAAATGCAAATATCTGTCGCAATGTAAATGATAATTGATGGCACCAGTGCCGACATTATTAACACATAGGCCACTAGATGAAACAAATATCTGCTACTACAATTTCTACTATTTTGAAAATGATACACACCATGACAGGCTGGCCCTGTTCACAAAGTTAAAGGTAATATTTAAAATTATTAGGTTGCAGTGAAAAACAAAAGTAGGCATATATATTTACCTCGCTAGGGATCAACCAGCCATATTGCTTCTCCTCCGCAATCTGGAACAGGTCGGAATTGGCAAGCACTCGGGAATCAGGCGAATGACCAAGCCAGCCAAAAAAGACATCTGTGAAACTGAACAGTGGAGTACAGTATTTAACAATATACATAGTGGGCAGAGCATATCACTCACGGTGTATAATATAACATACTTACTAATACTTGTGGTCCACTATAGCCTGCAGGATGATGGTGCCAGATTTTGCGGTTAGTAATCCACCAGGTTGTCTCTGGGTGGAATAATGGGTATGTGGGTGCTATCTTTAGCTCCACCACACTAGGGTTATCCACGTTGCTGGAAACCTTTTATGATCTCATCCAGCCGGTCACCTTGCGGTAAGGAGATAAAGCAGTGGTAAAGGGTTTCCAGAAATTCTTGCGTCACTTCCAGCACTAGAAAACACACTGTTGATATGCCAAGACCAAACACGGAGGAGATTGTGTGGTATTCACCCAGGATTGCATAACACCACAAAACCACCACCAGTCTCCTGCAAGGATCGATGGTTCTGCGGTAGTTGGTGCTTCCCTTGGTGAGTGCTGGGGTTAGAAGTTCAAGCAGGTAGTCGAATGTGGGTTACACACTTGATATTGTGCAATCGATTGCTCTGGCTGAAAAGCTTCCACAGTTGTCCAGAAAGCTTCTCCATGCCTGTGGTCTCTGGTCACAATGATCGATTGGTCGCGCTGGTAAATTTGAGGGTTGATGAAATGCTGCCTAGGATTAGTGCTCTCCGCCTGTGCAAATACCTGTGTCAAGTATTTGCCCTCTCCGCCAGATATTGCACCCTTGTCCTCTTCACATCACACTGTGCATGGTAACACGGTGTAAGCAGCAGCTGCATCATGCTATCATTTGTTGTGTGAAACAGCAAAAAATAGAAATAACTCAGGAGCTTCGAGCTACTCAGTAGCAACTGGTCGGCCATGGTTAAAGCAATGCATTGAGCAGTCACCACCCACTTTCATTACTTCATCTCTGTGTGCAAAGAAAACAGTCCATTTCTTATGACGCACAGTATATTCACAGGACTAACACTGGTTCAGTGTGAAAGGAGTTGACCCAGGAATAACCTGCGTCCAAGGTGCTGTGTGAAAGGAGCTAAAACCCAGGTTGAACTTTTAACAGTATTGACCCACCTTCAGTACACAAAAATTGAGCTGAGGTAAGTCTAATATTAGAAATTATTACTGGCAGTATTCACAGTACAGTACCATACCAGTGACTAATCCAAAGATTTTGTCAGGAGGAGTTAAGTTATCATCACATATTACGAGATCCACGTTATGTAGCATATACTGTATCAGTGTTTCCTAAACATATTCCTCAGGGAGCGCTAACAGTGCACGGTTTCCATTTTTTTCTAGTTTTTGCACAGGTGTTACTGGCTGACACATCTTAAAAGATCCACATGTGGAGCTAATTATTTCACTTGTTCCTGTGAGGAGGCATTGAAAACATGCACTGTTAGTGCTCCCTGAGGATGAGTTTGGGAAACACTGTTATATCTATATAATAAGCAAGAAAGCGTGTTTGTCCTTTATGCATGGACAATGGAGTTTTGGACCTAGCTCCACCAAATTTTGCATGGTGGTGTAGTTTGAACAGGATTAGGTTTTTATCTAGGTTTGAACTTCATCAGAGCCACACACTGTCACACCATCCCTAAAAATAGGGACCCTCCTAAATTACACAGGTCCCGGGGCTGGCTCCAGTGGAAATTGCCAGTCTTCCAAAAACCTGTGTGAAAGCTACAAAAGTATCCTTTTAACCTCACAGTCTGAGAAAATTTGATGACTCATGCATGTTCATATTAAATCCAGAGTAAAGGTGCGTACACATTACACGATATGCTCCTTGAGCGATATCGTGTAGTGTGTCCCTGGCAGGCTGTGCTCAATGTCGTGCATGACATTGAGCACAGCTGCTGAACGATATCATTAACGATATCGATCAGCGCCGGGCTCTCTCCCCCATTCCCCAACATGCAGCAACCTGACGACATCGTCAGATTGTGCTGCATGTTCAGGCGATGGACAATGTCGGAAACGACCAGCGGGAGTGGGCATCGCTGGTCGTTTCCGACATAAAAGTGCACGATTTGTGCACTATTACTGATCGATTGCACGATTACGATGTCGTAATCGTGCAGTCGCTCAGTAATATCGCCCAGTGTGTACCCACCATTAGTCCTTTTTAAAGTAACCATATATATTAGGCAGTCCTCTGAGTTTTCCTGCAAGGATGTAACTAGAACTTGAGGGCTACATAGCTAGATCATAAAAGGGATCCCTCCAGAGCCCATTCATGTTATGCCACACAATCCATTCAGGTCATGCCACACAGTAGTACCACTTATACACATTATGCCACGCACTAGTAGTACCCCTTATACATTATTCCACACAGTAATGCCCCATACACTACACAGTAATACCCCTTACAAATAATGTCACAAAGTGGAAATAAGTGGAACAGGAGAGAGGAAAGGGGTGCACAAGCCTCAGCCGAATACAGCACTGGGGGACTGGTACAGCAAAGTGCAATAAGGACAAGGATTATGATTAGGACAGCTATCCTCTTCTGACTGGCTGATTGACCACTTATTTCCATTTGGACTGCAGCAAGATAAAGACATCATGAGGTTTTGATGTTTGGCTTATCCTGAGATGGGACCAGTTTATATATAAAAAGTATCCACTGTTGAAAGATCATTGGAAGTGGGGCTATATATGTGAAGAATGGGATGGTCTCAATCCCAACAGTGGAATCCCAGCAGGGGATTTAACATAGGCGTTGAAATACCGACACCAATGTTAATCCTGATGCCAGAACGCCATGGACATCAGCCCGAATGAAGCTAAGTCCGGGGCACCCTTAGTGTTAGCTGTGGTGGAAAGGGTTAGGATTATGGGCTCTAATGGGGTTAGTGTTAGGTTTGGGGGGAGAGATTAGGGTTAGGCACCCCTAGGTGGTAGGGTTAGGGCTGGCACCCCCTCGGGAGGGTTAGGTTTAGGGTGCGGGGAGGGGTGTTAGGTTTAGGCACCCCAGGAGGGGATTTAGTGTTAGGCATCACCTCGGGAGTTTAGGGTTAGGCTCCGCTAAGGGAGGGTTGGGGGGGGGGAGAGGGTTAGGTAATTTACTTCGCGTCATCAGGATTTATCCTCTCAGCTTGATGCTGTCGGGATTTGAACTGCCGCTGGCATTCCGTGAAGAACTGCTGGAACCGTTCTAGGGTGATTGACTTTTATATACTATGTGAGAAATTTATTTGGTTTTTGTGCATTGATTGCATTTTATTACGTGTAATATGTACTTATTTAGGAAATTATGTGAACCTCCATTTTAAAAGATATCCTGCTGCATTTGATTACCCATTTTTATCTCATATTCATAGTCTTTTTACTGTATTATTCTTTACAGATTATGCCACATAGTAGTAGTGCCCCATATAAACCATTTTTCCAGGCAACAGTAGTGCCCCTTACACATTATGCCACACAGTAATGCCTCTTATACATTATATCCCCCCAGTAACTCATCTCCCTGTGTCCCTCCAGCAGCCTCTTGCCACCCCTTGTGTGGCATCAGCTGCCAGCAGGTGTGGATTTGGTGCTGAGCCACCAGCTGGTGCAGCAGCAGAAATTGACAGACAGTGCTGGCACAATTTGAACCTAGCGCCGGTTGTGAGCCAATCGGAGCTCACGTACTGGCAGCCAATCAGGAGCCATCACTGCTGATTGGCTGCCGGTCCGCAAGCTCTGATTGCCTCGCGATCGGCAGCACTGTTTCTCCATGTGTGCCTGCCAGTGCACCAGCTGTAATCAGCTGGTGGGCTGGCACCAAATCTACACCGCTGACACCCGGGGCCCTCTGGACAACCCTGACTGTACAGGCCCACCTTGTTCACGTAATATATTCTCTACAGACAATTGGATGTCTGCTTTAGATAAAAAAATATTCCTTCTCCATTTTGAAACTATTACATGTTTGAATCTCTGACATAAGGATCCTCCTTTTACCTATTAAACAAAAGAAGACATTAAAGGGGGGTTTCAATTGTTTTGGACCCCCTGTGGACATCTATACAATTGGGCGCCTGACAGAGCAATTTAAATGTTAATCCGTTCAGACACTTAAGCCGCTGGGGGACACATTTCTTCTTGCAGCCTCCTGATGTGCGAGAAGAAATATGTGCAAAGTCTGTTGTTTTGTGTGGCCAGACGGCTACCACTTCTTTAGACAGGTTTAGTCACTTTGCATGGCTAAACCTGGTGCTTTTAGGTGCGGTAAATACTATTGGGCGCCTGAACTGAGAAATAATTGAATTGCTCAATTGGGTGCCTTTTCGTATAGACGCCCAATGGGCGGTGCCCAAAACAATTGAATCACCCACAAAGTCTATAATAGAAATAGGGCCCCAGCTACATTCATCAATAATACCAACCTATATACACCTCCTATAGCAGCTGAGGACTGTATTTAATAAAGTTCCTGGATATCCATGATACATATTTAGTATGTACCGTCTATCTAATTGCTAAAGTTTTTTTGATGTAAGATAAGAATGTGTATGAATGGGTATGCATGCAGGAGGATAGGGAGTATGGGGAGTATTTAACATTATATTAAGCTCTTAAAGACACTATTCTCATGTATTCGATCATGCAAACTAACATTATGTGATAAGCATTCAAAGTGCATTGAACTGTGACCTTGTGTTGAAAATTTAATGCATAAATACATTTCACATGCATCTGATGAGTACGCAAGGAGCTCCTAAATATTAAAGTCTAGTACTGCTTTTAAAGGTTCCAATTATATTACTCATATTTATATAGACAAGGTATGGTTAAGTGCTCCCCAAAGTATCCCAATTTTATTTTAAATAAAATAAAACTTGAGGGGAGGCACCAAATGATACAGATTAACTACCTAGCAGTGTGACCCGCCACCAAAAGCCTACTCAAGGTGAGCAACCATTACAAAAATAAAAGTAATAACTAGGCTACGTTTTTCTCAAATTATTTTCAGCTCAACTTTAGACCAACAAACTCATGGTCAAATAGTATTTGTAATTTAATAGACATTTTACTTTAAAATAAAGATAGTGAAAAGGAGACAACAAAGCATTTCAGTAAAATAGCCTTTAGCTATTATAAATAAACCTGCAGTTTAGACTGCTTTATTTTGCTTTCAGGATTGAGGAGTCTTTTTAGCATTGTGCAGAATAGAACAGATAATCACAATAAAAAATCTTCTATCTTCACTAAAAAACACAACAAAAAAACTTATAAAGATACTTCACTAGCCAGGCCTGGTCCCCTCTGCAATCGCATGTCCTGGTGTGTACCACCTTCCAATGACTATTTCAACAAAAATATAAAAGAAAAGAAAATGTAATATATTTTAATATACCTTTATAAAAAAAACATTTTTTTTCTTTAAAAAAATTGCATAGTGTATTCCCAGCATTGCCAGTTACCTATAAATTTTATATTGGATTTTCCTTCTGCTTACTTACACTCCTATCATCTGAAATTATATTTCCCAAGTCCCTTACCTCTGTTATTATTGATATTACATCACCATTCTTTCTGTATTTTACTTTTACTATTTTTGTTCCTACATACATTATTTTACATTTTGATGTATTCAATTCAAGATTCTACCCTCAGTCCATTGCTGTAAATTCTCTAAACTGCACATTTCTGTATCCCTTCTGGGGTAGCAAAGCCTTCAAATAATTTGCCAAAATACATATATTCACTTGTAAATCACAAGTAATAACACTTATTAACACACTAAACAAAACTGAACATAGGTTGATCAATGAGGTATCCACTTGTTTCCAACCATTCATCGTTAACTACAACTTTCTGCCTTCTGTGCTTTGACCATTCTGCAGTTGTCGACTCAAATCCAAGGATTTCAGTTTTGCTATTAATTTATTGAGGGATGCCATATCAAATGACTTGTTACAATCTAACAAAGTTTTATCCACTGATCCACCCTCATGTATCATTTTAGTTACCAAATCACTAAAGTCCACTAGATTTGTTTGACACAATCTTCCATCATTTTGCCTTGGATCCTCTAATTTATTTGACACCAAAAAGTTAGTAATTAATTATCATCAATCATTATGTATTATACCTGTCAGCAGTGATTTGTTAAAAAGTGTCAGTAAGGATGCTGAGAGTACTATAACTAGTTCTTTTAATACTCCTGGATGGTTACCAGAGTTCAAGTGAAATCAGTCTTGTATAAATAATTACAATAGCGTAGAGTATATCTTTCATGTGTAGTGTATATATAAAGAAAATAGCCTAACCCTAAACCCCCCGGGGTTCCTAAACCTAACCTTCCCCCCAGCAGCTAAGACTTAAGGGCTCCTGCTGTACTTTCCATCGGCATGTTGGCTGTCGAGATCCCGGCATCGGCATCTCCCCTCTTGTTGGTCTTCTTTTGCCGGTGTCTCGTCCCTGGTTTGGGATTCCAACGCCTGGATTTCGTCACCCAGCGTGCCGATGGTCGGCATTTTAACTACATCCCGTACATAGTACTTGTTTAACTTTAGCAGGCTTTTTAACAATATATTATACATTAAGTTTGCACAGCAAACTTTCTAAAGAGGTGGAGAAGTTACCCATAACAACCAATCAGCTTCTGCCTATCATTTTGTAGATACTTGACAAATGCTAGCTAGAACCTCATTGAAGCTTTACCACTTCTCCACTCTTTAAATTATCTAATACATTTCCCCTATAGAGAGAACAAACGACTTGAATATGGTGTAAAATACATCATATATATTAGGCACTTGGCAGAACATTTAGGATAGATAACATATCTGAGATATAAGAATTAAGGTAAAAAATACGGTACTTCATTGGTAAATTAAATCATTATCATTTAAATAACAATGTTAACCATCACTTCCATTTCCTAAGCAACCTTAATATTTTCGCATATTCCCCATGTGCACAAAACATAATATCAAAACTATTGTTATTTACTGTATCTAATGCCCGGACTGTTGAGAGGTGCGTCCTACTACTAGTGTGTGCAGCATTACAGTGGTGGTTTTAGATATGGGTTGGAAGTGGGTCTAGCGCTTGAGAAGTGCTAGGAACACCCCCAGGCAGTGTTACACTACCTTTTGCTCTGTTATACTGTACTTCTTTTTTGCTGTATTGTTAAATTACACCATATATATATATATATATATATATATATGTATTTATAGATTCCAAAAGGTCCGGCACTCCAATGATAATAAATAGTAGCACTGCCTGGTGCCCTCACAGTCCATTGTCCAAAGAAACCCGGGTGACGTATGCAGCCAATGGTGCGGCACTCAGGACAATAAAATACACTACACCAGCCTGTTTGTCAATATTTCAGTGTATTGATCACACTAATTTCAGGACAATAAAATGTATTGTATTTAAAATGTATTATAAAATAAATTTATTGTCCTGAAGATTGCGTGATCAATACACTGAAACGTTGACACACTGGCATAGTGTTTTTTTATTGTCCTGAGTGCCGCACTCATGGCACTCAAACATCTGCGGTGCCAGGGGTATGTGACCAAAAAAGTCATACAAACTCAGCACTCACCATTATATTCCAAACTGTACTTTTAATTCCAGGGGATGTTAGTTCCAAAATATTGCAATAATTTGTCAAGCAGACCAACCACGTCATGGTCTTTCCATTCTGGTCAGTCCCAACACTGACTCTCAAAAATATGAGCATTTTACATAGACACACATGAATGTACATACACTTACACTTAGTTTGGGAGCTTGGAAAGCTGCAGGAATTTGTGGATGGGGACAGAATTGGGCAACTTGCATCATGAGGCTCCCCTTGTGCAGCCTAATGAAGCAATTCACGCATCTATGGGGAGTGGGTAAAACCACAATGATGTGTTTCTCATAGAATTGCATCAAATTGGCTCTGTCTTTTCCCAACAGAAACGAATCACTGGCAGATAAAATTTAGTTCACTGGGGGGAGTTTCTGGGTACTCATAAACCACCCTTTCGTGTGCCACTGGACACTCCCTTCCTATAAGAAGACCGCACCTTTGGTATTCATTTTTCTCCTTATTTGTGTTAGGCAATTCATCCCTGCAGTAGGAGCTTGCTTACAGAGACTGTTGCTTCTTTGTAAGGAGCAGAGACACTGTAAATATCCTGAGCAATGAAGATCAATTTTCCCCTAGTTACAAACGTACTACAGACTTATGCGTGACATGAGCACGGCCCTGAGCTTACAATAATAAAGTAAGGTTTGTAATGTTTGAGTGCTGAAGAGAAACTAAGAAACTGATTGTAAAAATAAAAACATTGATTAAACATGCCACCCATTATTATACATTTGGTTTACTTCTTCTTAGGTGGCTTTTCTGTTTGAAATCTTTGTGTGACCTGCAAAAAGTGCTTACATTTTATTTTTATGGCATGAGTAATGTCACAAATAGCATAGGCAAAACTAAGGGGTGGTTCGGGGTAAGGATACTGGCTATATACCTTCATACCTATACCTTCTAAAACCTGCCTATAACCTCTAAGATTTACGCTATTTGCGTACGCAGTCATACAGTAAAATAAAGACCTTAGACCTTGAACATGTGTTTCCAAACCACAAAGTATTATTCAACCAAAGTACAGATAATACACGCTGTGATCTAAGTACAATTTAGCACAAAGAAATTATACAGACCCAAGATACAGTCATACATAAGCAAGCACTCTGGGACCAGATTCCGGCATCAGCAAGAGACCTCCGTCAATCAGCAATCAGCAGAATGGACTAGAAACCCAGGGTCAGAGCACACATATTTATACCCCCCCAGAAATAAGCTGAACAAAAGAGAGGTCTTGTTGCGATTCCATTGGCTCTCCTTCACGGTGCGTTTGTTACAAGGCACTTAACAGGTTGATTCAAATGACCACAGTCCAGCCTCCAACAGCTGGTTGCCTTCGTTTTCCCACCTCTTGCATATCTAGACTGTTGGTTTTACAAAGTACATTTTGGTTCTTTATGTCTTTACGGTCCATAAGTTGTGAACGCATGTTCCGATCTTCACACCGATGATACCAGAAAGTTGTGGATAAAGTGCAGATCAGTATAATACCAAACACGGTTTATTTATCATGTATTAAACCTTAGATACCAAATAGTCTTTATTTCACAGCATTTGTAATAAATGAATAATACTTGGATCTTTTACTTTATAGCTATGGAACCTTTTGTGTAAGTGTGCATTATGTAAGTATTAGGGATATGAGAAAAGACGCTAGTTAGGTTTATCTGATTTGGGGCAGATGTGTGCGCATGCAGCTAATCAACAGCGTTCGCATGCAGGTTATTGTGCATTCGCTACTGTGCGTCATGTTAGCAGGGCAACTGTGTGTAATGTCCGGTGTTTATGCATGAGATTCTATTTATGATGGATTTAACATATATATATATATATATATATATATATATATACAGTCAGGTGCATAAATATTGGGACATTGACACAATTTTCATATTTTGCCCTCTATTCACCACCACAATGGCTTTCAAATGAAACAAACAAGATGTGATTTAACTGCAGACTTTCAGATTTAATTTGAGGGTAATTACATCCAAATCAGGTGAACGGTGTAGGAGTTACAACGGTTTCTATATGTGCCTCCCACTTTTTAAGGGGCCAAAAGTAATGGGACAAATTAAACAATCCTAAATCTAACTTTCACTTTTTAATTCTTTGTTGCAAATCCTTTGCAGGCAATTACAGCCTGAAGTCTGGAACGCATAGACATCACCAGACGCTGGGTTTCAACCCTGGTGATGCTCTGCCAGGCCTCTACTGCAAATGTCTTCAGTCCCTGCTTGTTCTTGGGGCATTTTCCCTTCAGTTTTGTCTTCATCAAGTGAAATGCATGCTCAATCGGATTCAGGTCAGGGGATTGACTTGGCCATTGCATAACATTCCACTTTTTAGCCTTAAAAAACTCTTTGGTTGCTTTTGCAGTATGCTTTGGGTCATTGTCCATCTGCACTGTGAAGTGCCGTCCAATGAGTTCTGAAGTATTTGACTGAATATGAGCATATAATATTGCCCGAAACACTTCAGAATTCATTCTGCTGCTTTTGTCAGCAGTCACATCATCAATAAATACAAGGGAACCAGTTCCATTGGCAGCCACACATGCCCACGCCATGACACTACCACCACCATGCTTCACTGATGAGGTGATATGTTTTGGATCATGAGCAGTGCCTTTCCTTCTCCATACTCTTCTCTTCCCATCACTCTGGTACAAGTTGATCTTTGTCTCATCTGTC
Organism: Taudactylus pleione; assembly: GCA_031769625.1. Taxonomy (NCBI): domain Eukaryota; kingdom Metazoa; phylum Chordata; class Amphibia; order Anura; family Myobatrachidae; genus Taudactylus; species Taudactylus pleione. The sequence goes on from JAUIMM010000217.1 coordinate 5,211,409, forward strand.
CATAGGATGTTGTTCCAGAACTGTAATGGCTTTTTTAGATGTTGTTTGGAAAACTGTAATCTGGTCTTCCTGTTTTTGAGGCTCACCAATGGTTTACATCTTGTGCTGAACCCTCTATATCCACTCTTGTGAAGTCTTCTCTTGATTGTTGACTTTGACACATATACACCTACCTCCTGGAGAGATTGTTCTTGATTTGGCCAACTGTTGTGAAGGGGTTTTTCTTTACCAGGGAAATAATTCTTCTGTCATCCACCACAGGTGTTTTCCGTGGTCTTCCGGGTCTTTTGGTGTTGCTCAGCTCTCCGGTGCGTTCTTTCTTTTTAAGAATGTTCCAAACAGTTGATTTGGCCACACCTAATGTTTTTGCTATCTCTCTGATGGGTTTGTTTTGATTTTTCAGCCTAATGATGGCTTGCTTCACTGATAGTGACAGCTCTTTGGATCTCATATTGAGAGTCGACAGCAACTGATTCCAAATGCAAATGTCACACCTAGAATTAACTCCAGACCTTTTACCTGCTTAATTGATAATGAAATAACGAGGGAATAGCCCACATCTGTCCATGAAATAGCTTTTGAGTTGATAGTCCCATTACTTTTGGCCCCTTAAAAAGTGGGAGGCACATATAGAAACCGTTGTAATTCCTACACCGTTCACCTGATTTGGATGTAATTACCCTCAAATTAAATCTGAAAGTCTGCAGTTAAAGCACATCTTGTTTGTTTCATTTCAAAGCCATTGTGGTGGTGAATAGAGGCCAACATATGAAAATTCTGCCAATGTCCCAATATTTATGCACCTGACTGTATATATATATATATATATATATATATATATATATACATATCTCATTCCTTACTAACAGTTTCAAACTGCTATGCAAATGTGTTATGGGCAGTGAGCTTCACTTCTCAAACAAGGTGGAGACCCCCAGCTGAGAAGCTGGGGCCATTCTGTCTGGGAGTCAGACTAAAACCTGTTTAGGATTCAGACAAATTCAATTGTGTAGATCAATGTCTGGGTTATATTACAATTGCCACAACTATACTTGTCTGTATACAGGGATTCCCAATTTGTATGTAAAACACTCACAGTATTCTGGTGTATTGTCTATTCTATTTACTTTTCTCAGGAGGGTGTTTTTCTAGTTGTTTTTGGTATTTCTCTATGCAAGGTTGTCCCCAGAATGGGCCTATCATGGCTTCTAAAAAGATAATCAAAAAAATTGCCATCTGTACTTAGCTCGTGAGTTGTAACTTAAAATGGCGCTGGTCGCAAAAAGGCGTCTTGCAGATTCTTGTTTCTAAATTGGAGTCTAGCTGCCATTCGCAAGATGGCGTTGCGCACGCTAATTTTGACGCTGATTCCGTCTCAGCCACTAATCCAGCTTCGACGGGGTGCACCGTACCACCCATTACCTTCTGCCGCCCATTCGCCTGCTCTCCAGACATTCTGTTCTGCTGTAACCCTGTCACTTCCAGCCAGAAGAGATCTTTTTGAGTAGCAGGGGCTAACAAAAACTGGCTGCCCTCATAATAGGCTACTTGGCCGCCGTCGACCAATGGGGAGACAGGGTTTCTTTTCCCAGGAACCCAAGGAGCTGGTGAGAGATAAAAGGGGACTGGGCTTACTGGAGGAAAGATGATGAATAGTTGAGTAAGGGTCTATACTTTGGCTGGCATAATGTGAATAAGTGACATCACTGTCATAATGTGGATGAGGCACTACTGTGTGACAAAGTGAATAAAGGGAATCAATTTGTGGCATATAGTGAATAAGGGGAACTAATGTGTGTCATAATGTGCAATAAAGTTACTACTGTGTGGCATAATGTGCAATAAGGGTACTGCTGTGTGGCATAATGTGCAATAGGGGTACTGTTGTGTTGTATAATGTGCAATAAGGGTAACTACTGTGTGGCATAATGTGCAATAAGGGAAACTACTGTGTGCCATAATGTGTAATAAGGGTAACTACTGTGTGGCATAATGTGCAATAAGGGTACTACCGTATTATAATGTGAATAGGGTACACTACTGTGTGTCATTGTGGGCAATACTGTGTGGAGTTATGTGGCATAATGTTAATAAGGGGTACTACTGTGTGGCGTCATGTGAATAAGGGGAACTACTATGTGGCTTAATGAAAATAAGGGTACTACTGTGTGGCATAATGTGTAGCCTTACGATACTACCCCTTTAACATGGGACATTCATGAATTACACAGGTTCTGTGACTGGCTGACTTCAAGTATGTATTTATCCTTGTTTTAATCATCCACAGAACCTGTGTAATTCATGAGTGTCCCGGTTTAAAGGGGTAGTATGCCAATAATGTGCAATAAGTGTACTACTGTGTGGCATAACGTGTATATGGGGCCATACTGTGTGTCGTAATGTGAATAAGGGGCATTACTGTGTTGCATTGTGAGCACTACTGTGTGGAGTTATGTGGCATAATGTGAATAAGAGGTAGTACTCTGTGACATAATGTGAGTTGGGGGCATTATTGTGGAGTGTCATGATGACACGCCCCCATTTCAAGTGACAACGCTCCTCATGATGTGTAGTCACACCTACTTTTTGGGCGCGGCCTACGGCATGCACATACACTGCCTCTAAAAATGTTTTTCTATTTGAAACACTGAAGGTAAAATACATTCTATTGATGGGTTGGATATGGGACCACCCATTACCAAAGGTCCAGTTTCGCCTATGTTCAGTAGGTGAGAAGGTGAGAGTCAGAGCGTATAGTATGTTAGTAGTAGTATGTTAGTTCAAAATGTGTGCAATATGATCATTATTATTATTACAAAGTATTGACAAAGACATAAGCTAACTTTGCTCACTAGCCTAATATTTAGAGAATATCTAACGTAATTTTACTTTATATACAGAATATAAGCCTGATCAATTAGGATGCTGATCATATCCAGAATCACACAACTAATTGCCTTATATAGAATATACTGTACATATCTGTCACGACCCGGGCTGACTCGCAGATACAACAATCTGGATCAGCTGGTTGTGACGCCGGCGCACCGTGGTCACTTACCAAAATACACGGTTCTTCTGCCACCACGCAGACGGTTCTCCGGAGATCTGCGATCTCCCAACAGATCAATAATAAATCACATTCAAATTGCACACAGATATGTAGCATGGGCCTATCCAGGCACACAAGTTCAACAAGAATCACGGAGAATATGCTAGATTAAATGTATTTAATCCAAAAAATATTTTCAAGGCTTAGTTACAAAACTATTAATAAAATGACAAACATATTATAATGCAAATATTTTCTTAAAAAATAAAAGAGAGAAATAATTCAGAGTCCCTAAGACTAACTTACACTAAAGTTCTTAGCACTACTGATGGGGTGGGGGATCTCACCCACAGGAATATCCTGATGCACTCCCAGCATTTCCGTCCGAACCCCAATGAGTGAACATTGAATGCTGGATGGTATTCCTTTTTTCTACATCCCTAATTCTTTGTTCATACTTAACAGGGTCTCCCTATCAGGTCAGCACGGTTTGAGATCAATAGATTTTTCAACTCCCTCCTTTGTATTTTCTCTAAGGATATAACATCCCTAACTCTCCCTGCATCTCCCCTCTCTGGGCACACTGCCGCCCTATTGAGTCACTCACCTCCTCTAAAAACTAATGAGATTTCTTTTCATCAAAAATTGACTATTACAGCTTCATTGTGTCACTATAAAAATTTTTTACACACCTACAACTATATCTACTTCTCCATTCTTCTGCTTTTATTATCTGGTGACATATCACCAAATCCAGGCCCCACACACGGACAGCGGATATACTATGGAATAAATATCCTGCAAACCTCACATGTCTCCCATCACCCTCCAAATCAATAAATGTGCCTTATAGAATTCACACTTGATCACAACTTATTATTTTCCATCTGAACATCTCTTTACAATAACTACTTTTACCAATTTCTACATTACCTGAGACTGCTGGTTTATACGTTAACCAAACTCTCTAAATAGCCCTTCATGAAGTGGCTTCAGCTACCCGTCAGACTTCACGTAAACTGATATAACAGCCATGGCTTTCCACAGACACCTACAAAAACTGCCTCTTAAAGTAGAATGTCAGTGGCATAAATCTTAATTCAAATGACTTCCACACATACTGTAAAATAGGAATCCACCCATCTGTCATCCTAACCCTCTGTCCCATGCTCACTGTCTACCCCATCCGTGTCACCCCTGTCTGTTTGCCCATCCCCTCTAGAATGTAAGCTCTCACGAGCAGGGCCCTCTTTCCTCTTGTGCTTATCCTTTCTTTACTTATATTATCTGCTCTATACTCAAAAGCACCTAACCCGTGACTTTTGCCATCCTGCTTCTGTTGCAGCTGTTTATATACCATGTACTTGTATTGCATTGTCTTAAACTGTATGACACTGTTTTCTTGTTCTGCTCAACTGTCTATGTACTATGTCTATGTACTATGTTTGTGCACTATGTTTATGTACTATGTAAGGCGCTGCGGAACCCTTGTGGCGCCATATAAATAAAGGATAATAATAATAATAATACACGGTTACCTGGCCAAACTAACAGGGTCCCTGCTTTAAAGATATGTGACGATATAACTCTTCAACTTCCCCCTTCTAGACCTATAGTAAATACCAGAATCCTTATCTCAGCCTCTATAGCATAACAAGAGTCTTTAGAAGTAGGGCACTGAAGAAAAAGGAGGTCTGGTTCTGGGATTATGATCTAGGACACTGACTTCAGGGGTCATAAAAAGGGAGGGCTAGTTGTTCACACATGACCTCACACTGTGAGGGATATACATTTTGTTATCTGCAAGCCATCCACTTTATTTACGATTCATCTTTTGCTAAACCGTCCTTCCTGACCTGCACAATGAATAGCAATTGACACACCATGTTTATACAGAATATAAAATGACAGAACATCACACATCATACAATATCATAATTTGTGAGGGCCTATTCGTCACAATATCAAAAGAAAGAAAATAAAACCTCGGTGAGCAGAGTTACTTAGGAGCACATAAAGAATATTTAGATTTAAATCCATTCTGGAGCTGATTCAGAGCTGTACGCATCTCCACTTGCAGCTGAGAGATTGTCATTGGGAGGCAACTGGACATATGCGCATACAGTAGACAAGTGTTTGGAGAGCGTGTCAGGGCTGTGTAGGCGTAATTGTGCGCTATGCAAAAGTTGTCGTATGCTGATATCCGTCTGGTTTCAAACGTATCTCTGGCACCAAGGATCAGGCAGAAGCAAATCCACGCTGACAGCTTTCGCCACAAGCTGATGAATGGGGGCGGTGTGGTCTCTTAATTGAGGCCATCTCTGAATACATTATTTGTGTGCAACTCAGAATCAGGTCATCGTCTGTAGAATTCAAAAATAGATATAATTTGCAACCCATCTAGTGATAATGGCAGGAGCCTATGTACAGTGTAATTGTGCTTTAGAAAGAATTTCTATGTTACCTTTTGTACTCACCATTTTATCCCACCCACACACTCTTGCTTTAAGTGCAATTTATAAATACATGCATGCAATTTTGTTCTGTTCTTTTATTTATTGAGTTTTCTCAGTCATGGAAATGTGAATATGGGCAACAGTGTGCATATTAATTGGAAAAGGTAAAACAAATCTAAAAAGAAAAAACCCTTTCTTATACATAACGATCATCCATTATTCAACAGTTACAGATGTGTCCTCACTCGTCTTTGCTGCAGTCATGCAAAACAGCCCCTCTTGGCGCGCCTGGTCACATGAGACTGCTAGTGCCGGACATCTTTTTTTGCCAAAAATGCGTCTGTCACAACGCGATGCGACTAAGACGCACTAGAAGACTGTGCTGATTAATTTGATATGTGACACTTGTATATTTGTGTGCAACTCAACCAGCATGCAAGTGCTACAATGCAGCAGCCACAGCTTTTTTCCAAACTAAGATCCATTTACAGACTCAGTTGCACACAGATATACAAGAGTCACATATCAAATTAATCAGCACAGACTGCTGGTGCGTCCTCGTCCTTGACAAATTTGCTCTTGGCTTCCTCACTTCCTCTCTTAAGATCTTCCATCGATTATCTTAGGAGACTTTAATATCCCTATCAATACCACCACAGAATCCTCTACCTCTGAACTCCTTACCTTCACATCATTGTTTGGTCTCTCCCAATGGACCAACTTACCCTCCATGTGAGTGGGCACCAACTTGTCTTGGTTTTCACTCAGTGTTGTGATATCTGTGATTTCACCAAATCCACATTCCCCCACTCTGACCATCACCTTCTCTCTTTTAACTTATTCCTCTCATCTTCTCCACCTCTGCATCATATTGAGGCTAATGTCACGTTTCCTTATCCTCCCTGCTTGACTCACTTCTCTCCCCTATGCTCTCTCTCTCCTGCCCCAAACAAGCCACTTCCATATAAAATGTCTCCCTTACTACTACTGCTCTTGATTCTATTGGTTTGGCAATCACTACTCACCCTTGCAGACCCACATCTCAACCCTGGTATTCTAAATGCACCAAATACCTACACAAATATTCACATACTGCTGAGTGACAGTGAAGGAAATCCCACTCTAAGGCAGACTTCCTACATTTCAAATTTGTCCTCTCATCATACAGTGCTGCCCTTTCCTTCTCTGAACAGTCATATTTCAAAAACCTCATCTCCTCTGAGTCCTTAAACCCCTGACATCGCTTTGCAACTTTCAACTTCCTCCTTTGCCCACCCTCGCCTCCCTTCCTCACTCCCTGCCCTTCACTTTGCTACCTACTTCACATATAAAATTTATGTCAGGATATCATATCCCACCGGACCCTCAGCACTGCACCCCCTCCTTTCCTTGACCACCCCTCCCCATCCATCTTACCAACTCTGACATATTTCTCCCCTGTATCTGGATAGGAAGTCATGGCCCTCCTCCCCTTCCACCTCCCCCTTGACCCTTTTGCTTCCCATCTCCTCCACCACCTCTCTCCTGCCTGTTCCCATCTTTCTCACCTTCTCAATCTCTCCCTCTCATCAGCTTCTGTCCATGATGCAATAAAGCATGCCCTTGTCTCCCCCATTCTTATAAATCCTACCCTTGATCCTAACACTCTCTCCAACTACTGACCCATCTCTCTCCTCCCTTTTGCTTCCAAACTTCTTGACCGTATTGTTTTCAATCGCCTTGCCGCCTTTCTTTCCTCCGACTCCCACTTAACCCATTTCAGTCTGGCTTCTGTTCTTTCCACTCCACTGAAACTGCCCTCACAAATATCAGCAACAACTTCTTTGCTGCCAGATCCAAGAGCCACTACTCTATGCTTATTCTTCTTGACCTCTCTGCTGATTTTGACACTGTAGACCACCCTCTGCTCCTTCAAATCCTTTACTCACTTGGTCTATGTGATACTGCCCTCTCCTGGCTGTCCTTTTACCTCTCTGATCGTTCCTTCTCTGGTTTCTCTCATGACATATCTTCCCAGCCTTTTCCACTAAAGGTAGGTGTCCTCCAAGGTTCTGTTCTTGGACATCTCCTATCTCACTTTATACATCTTCTTTAGGTGAACTCATCAGCTCTCTTGGCCTCTAATATCATATATATGCTGATGATACTCAGATCTACCTCTCCTCCCCTGACCTCTCCTCTTCTTTTCACTCGTATCTCCAACTGTCTTGGTTGTTCCAGTGCATTCTTAACATGTCTGAGCTGATCATCTTCCCACCTTTACGCATAAATTCACTTCCATCAATTTAATTATCTATTTATAGCATAACCATCTCCAGTAGCCCCCAAGTGTGCTGTCTTTGAGTTATCCATAACTCCATTCTCTCCTTCAAACCATCCATTTAGTACCTCTTGCAGTCGTGCCATTTCCATCTCAAAAATAATTCCAAACCCTTTCTCACCCTGGATGCTACTAAGATCCTCATCCACTCACTGGTCATCTCCAGATTGGACTACTGTAACCTCCGCCTATCTGGCCTCCCAGATTCCCACTACTCACCACTCTAATCTGCCCTCAATGATGCTGCTCAGCTCATCTTCCTCTCCAAACATTCTACATCTGCCTCCCCTCTCCTTCAAGCCCTACACTATCTCCCCTTCAGAACCCAATTCAAGGTTCTTACACTCACTTACAAAGCCCTCACCCAATCCTATCCCATTTAAATCTTAGACCTCATCTCCCTTCACATTTCTGCCTGCCCACTTCACTCATCAAATGCATGCTACTTTTCCTACCATTCCTCCCACTCCCACCTCCAAGATATTGCCCATGTTGCTCCCTATCTCTGGAACTCTCTCCATGTCAGAATCTCTACAGTACCTCTCTACAAATCTTGATTCCTTCATATGGGCTCTCAAGACCCACTACTTCATCATAGCCTTCCAGGTCTCATCTTAACCTTGTCCTGCATTGTTATTTTACTGTAAGTCCCTGTTTTCTTGTTCACTCAATTGTTCATGTACTTTGTAAGGCTATGCGGAACATTTGTGGCACCATATATATAAAGGATAATAATAATAGGGTATATTTACTAAGTGATGCTTTTCGAATCTGCTTTGTCTTCTAAGCTTTCGGGCACTAGTTTTAAAGAGGCAATCATCAAATGCAAAACATACCTGGTTTTGAAACAAGGTGCTTAGTACTTTACCGCTTAGGGGTCTGTTTACCAAGCAGTGTTAGGAGACAGAGTGAAAAGTGATAAGACAGTGATAAGGTGCCAGCCAATCAGCTCCCAACTGTCATCTCACAGGCTGTGTTTGAAAAATGACAGTTGGGAGCTGATTGGCTAGCACCTTATCACTTTCTTATCACTTTTCACTCAGTCTCCTAACACTGCTTAGTAAATAGACCCCTTAATCTTTGTGGATAGGCAGCATCTTCCAATGACAAGAATTTCCTACTATAAACAAGCATCAGATTGGAGGGGAGAAGTGACAACCGGTAACAAAAATGGTGTATGGAAAATGTAGAGTAGCATAACCGGGTTAAGCCATATTCATGAAGATAAATCTGAATATGCTTATAACAATAACATATGTGCCTACTTTTGAAAACTAGTTTCAGGGAGATTATAGTTGGCAGTAGAAACCGCCAGACCCCGTGCAATTGTGTTGGGGGGGTATCATGCTCTACCCGAGGGGAGTATTTAACTCTACTTTAGAGTGTATCTATGCTTAAATGCTTGTTACAAGATGTTTCTATATAACATTAGTAACAATATATTTTGGGAAACACTGCAAGTATTGATACTGACATTGCAGCCTGCACTGTTGTATTTATTTTGTTCTCACTTTGCACAAATACATGATAAATGTGATTCTTATGGAATAAATTCCAAATGCAATTTGACCTTGTGTGAATTCAACCCTAAGCATATATTTCTTGCCGGGTCGACTGAGAATACAGTATGTTGTTTTGGATGTTTTTTTTTTTTTTGGTGTATTAGATGTAATTTCATTGTGAACACTGGATTGCCTGCAACTTGTAGGCCCTTCCTATGTTTATTGGCTTTATTTATTTATTACCAGTTATTTATATAGCGCACAAATATTCTGCAGCGATTTACAGGGAATATTTGGCCATTCACATCAGTCCCTGCCCCAGTGGAGCTTTCAATTTATGTTCGTTATCACATGCACACACACACACACATAAACACCGGGGTTAATTTGTGTTGGGAGCCAATTAATCGAACAGTGTGGAAGGAAACCGTAGTACACAGAGGAAACCCACGCAAGAACAGGGAGAATATACAAACTCCACACAGGTAGGGGCGTGGTGGGAATCGAATCCATGACCTCAGTTTGTGAGACAGTAATGCTAACCATTACACTGTCTGTGCTGCTTTGCTGTTTTCCATACCTTCATGGTATCCCCCAATTTATTACGGACACCAGATATTCTAATTAAACACCACTTACTGCAATCTGAGGAATGGATTGTTATCTATAATACTACAGCAGAATTATTGGGTTCATGAGCTACTTTGAGGAATTGTGTTTGGGATTCTGATAGTATTTAATTAAGCAGGCGGCTTTTAGTCCATCACAAATCACTGTATTAGCTAGCTATATAAAATATACTTACCTTTCATGTAGTTCATGTTTATCGATGTACCCGTTTACTTTGATCTATTTTAGATATATATTGTTCAACAACTTTTGAAGCTATATTTTGCCTAAATACTGTTGGTTTACCACATATGATAAGAAATTACCGACAAAATCATCTCTTGCTACAAAAAAATAAATGTAAACATTTTTCATTGTATTGTCCTTTTTGTGTGTTCAAAGTTATGAACTTCTCTGTTCACACAGATTGGAATTAATATCTCCCCCTGTATTTTAACCTTAGATTACTAATAAATATTCTTCTCAATCAGAGCTCTCACTAGCAGCAGATGCTAAGACAAGATGACATTGATTGTGTGCCTCAGTGCTCTTCTGCTGTCACACAGGGGCCAAGCAGGCTCTGTTTTCTCTTGCGTGGTGACCAACAAGGGGCTGCTGAGCATCTACAGCAGTCATAGTGACTGCAGCAAATCATTGTCTTTACCCAGAAGCTCCTTAGTGGTGCCCCAGCAGGGTCGGCTGAGTTGAGCTGCAGTGAAGAATCCAGGGGTTTTCATTTACAATCCGGGGCAGCGGTAGACCCCACACTGAACCAGCAGTCTTCTGTAGGATGTAGGAGGGTGGGCAGCTATTGAGGCTGCACGAGCAGATTATATGACTGCTTCCACATTTACTCATTTGTAAAAATAATGTACCAATTTCCTTTTTTATGCTCAGGCAATTTTTTAATGTTAGTAATGGCTGATCCATGTAAGTAAAGTGGTGACACATGTACACCGACAGATAGTGTGTTGATACAGTGAACAAACTGAAGTAATGAAAGTGATGGCAACACGCATGGCAAGATGGTGCTGTTAGGTGTATTGGCTTGGCGTGCTTGGTCCTGCAGCCTGACTGTGTGAGCTCATTGGTATGTGGTTTTGATAGTAACAAGGCAATGAAAATTGCTTAATGTAGATGCGTTGCAGGATATCATTGACCACGAGTCTGCCCGCTGCTTGTCTATGCTATACGCTGCCAAGAACCAATTCCCTCAACCATATAAGGTATATAAACTTATAAGTTTACATTTTTATGTTGCAGATAGCAATTTTACAGATACATGGCCTGATTCACTACGGATCGCTATTGCAATCGCAGCTGCGATAATGCACGGAGGTCTACTGCGAATGAATGCAATTGCAAACCCGTCGTACAGCCAGCATAGAGACACCCACTACCGCTATCTCACAGCCATAATACCTTGCAGTCCTGCTTATACATCTGTAACATTGAGTAAAATCAGCCCCTCACGTGGAATTACAGCAGGTCTGACCTTACTCAGAAATTGCTAACCTCATTGCCTACCCTCCCGATTCGGCCGGGAGCCTCCTGAAAATCGTGTGTCGCTCCCGGCCCCCCGGAAAGGCAGGCAGCCCGTAACCCCCCCCCCTGCACTTACAATATAATTCTCGGTAGCGGAGTGGCCAGTGATGCGATTCGCGTCATCACGGCCCCGCCCCCTGCCTCACAATGCCATTAATAGCATTGAGAAGAGGGGGCGGAGCCACGATGATGTGATGTCATGCCCCATGCTCCGCCCCAAAATGTGTGTCATCATCTGGTCACCCCCCCTTTTGCTGCGACCCACCCCCCGACGAGAAAGCCGGACAGCTCCCTTCTGGAAGGAGGGAGTGAAATGTCGGTATGTAGGTGCTTATGCCGTCGCAGTGGCTAATTTATACACACCCATGAAACGGCGTTCAAACAGACTGGCACACATGCGTTTCTCCGACCACTCCCCCGTCACCACCCCAAAGCGCTAACCTCCCGTCACTTATTCTGTGATGGCTTTCTTTCTGCGTGAGCGATCGCAATGCTAACTCATGCACTGTGATGCAATCGCATGCGCAGTATGCACCATCGACCAATATGCGTATGCGGTTGCAGTTGCGATTCGTGATGAATCAGGCCCACAGTCCAAATTATGACAATCAGTAGCAATGAATCAATGGACATCTCTGCTGTGTTTATTTACACATATTGATGACGTTAATACATTTTAATGATGTTTGAATCATTTCCCTTAAAGACTAAAGTGTATGTTTCTACATAATAAAATTGACAGATGATTACTTTTATTTAACAATAGTCTCTTGAAACAGCTAGTGCAGTAATGTAAATTGCATGGTGGCTCTATGCTCATTTACTTTACAGGCGTTCTTCGGGAGAATTCTTTCTCCAATGAAAAGTGCCTGTGACCTGCGTTGTGTTACTTAATTGCTTTATGCAGAGAACAGATGTGACCTTGTCAAAGATCTGTACATATTTTCCTTCCAGAAAACTAATTTATCATTGTTCTGTCATGTCACAAGTGTCAAGATTTGTTGATAACTTCTGTTCCGCACTTTATCTATGAACTTCTCTTTTCATTATTTATTTAAAGTGGTTTTTTTTTTTTAATAAGACAAATTGTTTAATGCATAAGCAAAAGATATGTGTTCAGTGTTGCTTAGAAGTGACTCATTGAGGAAAGAGTGAATAAATAAAATGTGCTATAGTTTGTTTTTTGCTTACACAGACATAAGTTTTATGGCAGTGTAGACAAAGATGTTGGGGTTGATTTAGAGCTGGATGGAGGCTCTTCCGGGGCTGTGTCCAATGGTGGTCGCACATCTGTGACTCTATGTAAATGCCGCTACAAAGCCCGTCTTCTGGTGTACATCCGAATGTGCAAGGACTGATACTACAGCCACTGTTAGTGTCCGTAGGCTCTGATATACTGATTGGTGCACCTTTTAGATATACCATTGTTTGCATCATCGAAACGTTCACATCAAAACATATTTGAGGAAAAAAAAACATTATCAGTATAACCAAGGCGCAGGAGTGGAACTATGTAACTTAATGTTAAACCTCAAAAATATAAAAGAGATAAAAACTATAATATCTGCAGTATATTGGGAATGAACTAAACAACTGATCTAAAGTTGCAAGCCATTAAAGAGAAACTAAGTAAAGGAAAAATAGTGCTGTGTTCATTATTAGTTGAAACACATTAAACTGTAGCCATGTGTAAAACGTAGCAATTAATTTTTAATAAAACATCAAAAGTAACATGTACTGTACCAAATAGAAAAATCATACACATGTGTCCTCTTACACCTAGCATCCATACACCATATGGCCAGCGCGTCCGAGCCGGTGTGAGAGGTGCAGTGTATCTTGCATCTTATTGGCATCACAGATGCAGCAGAACACCACTCAGTATACTAGAGACGCTGGGCTGCCACTTTCACTTTCACATGTACAATGTCGTAGATGCAGCTCAACTGAACTTGGCGTGCGAGAAGACTGCAGCCGCGGCATCGTAACAGGTTCTGATGAAGTTGCATACAGATAAAAAAATGTCACATCAAATTGATTAGTGCAAGCTAGCAATGTAGATTTGTCGTTCCCACTTGTTTCATTTATGCGAATAAGACGTGCATTTTCATTGAAAAAAAAATGGCAGAAAAGATGCCCTGCATGGCTGAGTCACCCGGGACTTGGTGCAGCGAGAGGAGCTGGTTGCCACGACTAGAGCCACAGTGTATAAGGACACATTTGTAAATAAAATGTTCACTTGTGTCCCATAGCAGATAAGATGTTAACAAGCTACTGCAATGGAACACTAGATAAATACAGTCATTGGAAAAAGAAAAGTGAACTGTTAACAGCACCGCAACAGGACAGCAATGCACCCTGCACCCTGAGCACATGACATCATGCCGAGGGCTTGGGGCCATCAGCTTAGAGTAGTATTGCACAGCCCAGGTCATCCAGAGGACACTCTCTGTGGCTGTACAGACACCCTGCTAGCCAGATGCTGAGGTCATGGGGGGCCAAGCAAGGCACGAGACCCGGGCGCCATTGCAGGGCCGACAGACACCACTGCTGTACAGGTAGTTTTACTATGCTGCTCTTTCCTAGGGTTGGACATCGATGGTCGATGTTTTCTTCCAATATTAGTGTTTTTACCATTCGATGGCAGCATTCCGATGTTTGCTGCCATCGAATGGTAATCATTTGATGGTGTTCCGATGGTGGCTTCTGTTCTACCTAGAAGCTATGCCTCCCCTGCCTACTGTGTGCTGTAGCTCTGCCTCTGATCACCTTTCTGGCTCATGCTGCTGGGATTGTTGGAGGCTGTCTCTCACTGCCTCAGACCTGGCCCTCCCTCCCCTCTCTGCTAGCTCTGATTGGCTCTCTTAGACAGTGAGAGCCAGTCAGTGTGCAGCCCTGGCCCTGCAGCAGCAGTCACTCACAAACACACACACAGAGTGACAGCTAACAACGTTTACACCAGCAGAGATGGAGAGTGGGTTGTCATCCCATCATTGTGGGGGAAATGAAATTGATCCTTATGGGCTGTCTTCCCACAAATGTTGTGGGTCAAGACATGATTCTTATGGGCTGTCTACACTCCTATGTGGGGATTTGGACACGACCCTTATGGGCTGTTTATAGTCCTATATGGGGGTTTGAACATGATCCTTATGGACTGTTTACTTTTCACTTTACAGATCATCACTTAAATGTAATGACATTGAATGAGATGAGTACACACAATAATTCCATTGGTAGATAAGAGCATCATTTTATATGTAAATTGTTTGTAATTGATGCATATGTTGTTAAAAGAATAAAGCATTATAGATAGCATAAATTTTACATATGTAAATTATTTTGCCCAATGTGGGGTAGTGGACATGATCCTTATGGGCTGTCTTCTCTCCAATAGTGGGGGATTGGCCATGACCCTTATGGGCTGTATTCACTCCAATAACAGGGGATTGGCCATGACCAATTTGGACTGTGTTCACTCCAATAACGGGGGATTGGACCTGACCTTTATGCGCCGTCGTCTTTCTAATAGCGGGGGATTGGCCTTGACCCTTATAGACTGTCTTCACTCCAATAGTGGGGGATTGAACATGACCCTTATGGGCTGTTTTTTGCTCTAAACATTATTATAAGAATGTGATGTCAGTCATTGAGTGAGTGAGTGAGTGATTTGATAGAATGCAACAATGCATCAATCCTGACAGCAGAATCCCGGCAAGGGATTTAACATAGCCGTCGAAATACTGCCAGCCCGAACGAAGGTAAGTCCGGGGCACCCTTAGTGCTAGCCGCAGGGTGAGGGTTTGGATTAGGGGCTCAAGCGGGGTTAGCATTTGGTTTGGGGGATGGTAGTTTAGGGTTAGACACCCCCCGGGAGAGTTAGGGTGCGGGGAGGGAGGGTTAGGTTTGGGGGATGGTAGTTTAGGGTTAAGCACCACCCCGGGAGTTTAGGGTTAGGCACCCTTAAGGGAGGGTTAGAGGGGGAGAGGGTAGGGTTAGGTAACATACTGTACGCTGTCGGCAAAACAGCCTCCGGCATTTCAATCCCATTCAGTTAAAATCATAAAGCATTATAGGTAGGATAATTTGCATATATGAAATTCATTTTACCCAGCATGCATCTTGTATGTTATAGAAGTAGAGGTTAATAATTTATGTATCTATATAAAATGTATATAGTTCTTTTATAGATTTTTTTTTTATTGGGGGGGCGCCGTTTTCAAATTTGCCCTGGGCTCCAAAAAACCTAGTTACGCCACTGGTGCTGACTCCAGGTGCCCTGGGCAACAGCACCATTTGCACACCCCTAGTTACAGCCCTGAGTGAAATACACTGTTTAAATTCCAAATCCTCATGGAGACCTATTGAGTGGTCCGGGATGTCCACAGTCAACTAAGGGGGTATTACCTTTTAAACCCCTGCAGTTATACCGGCAGGGTACAATGCAGCTGGGATAAATAATGCATGAAGTAGGCGTGATGCCTCCTGCTGCATTACCATAATTGCAAGAACAGAATTTCAAAGCTGCTTGTGTACAATTTAGCAATTTTGTCCTGAGCTGAATCTGGCCCATTGGTAGCTTAGCTGATTGGTTCAAGCCATTGTAAGCAATCATTCCCAGACATGGGGTGTGTCATCCCCATTTTCCGGGAGAGAAGAGGTCAGGGTCTGCGTTGTTGCAATGAGGCCAGGGTCTGTGTGGATGCAGATTACCTGGCCTCACAAGTGACCAGAACCCGGTCAGGCTGCTGTAAGCTTGTAATTCCACAGCCTGGCCCAAGGAGCAACCATTGCGACTGATGGCTGCAATCGTAATCCCAGACTGCAACCTTGGTCTCAGCACTGGGGTCACAGATGCAGCAAGGAGGTGTCTATTTCCTGCATTAGAATTTTAGATGGACGGAATTGCACCGCCACTTGTGTGTAGCTCTGCAATTCTGTCCATCTCTGAATCAGGCCCTTAATCCCTTTAAGGTCACCAATCACCCATGGATTCCAACTTGTTAGCTTTGGGTGTCTAGAGTATAAAAAAAAATGAATGTTTATCCTTTTTTTGGAGGCACTCCTGTTATCAGTTGTACTTGTGAAAAGTTAGTTTTTATGCGCACTCCTAGTATATTACAGTTGTATGGTTCTTTTAATCTTTGCCTTATTTTATTTTAAAAAATTTCAAGTTTAATCAGATTTAATTCGAAGCACTTTGTCAAAATGAATAAATACATTATACACTCAGGAAACGAAAGGAAGAAAAAGCTCTGAGGCAGCATCTTGTCATACAAATGTAACCGTACCATTACTTAGAGGACTGGCCTCAATACACAACTGTCACACCATCATTAAGACATTAAGTGAACTTGTTTGCTTTTCCTCTATGTAAACCACCTACATGGACATCAATGCCAAAGCCATAATTCGAGGTTCACAGATGGATAATATTGTAGAACTCCATGCAATGATCATAGCAGTGTTTGAAATTCTGACATCCACTCTTTTCAGACTTGATATAAATAAATGGATTGCTGACATCGTAGTTGCTGTGTTGTATTTTCTTCTATTCTTGTCTTTGATTGTGATCATTGTAGTGAAGCATGATTGTACTGATACCACGGTACACCAGCACATGCATTGTTCAGTTAATTGGTAAAATTAGACTTCTCTTCTGCCTTTGAAACCATTCGGAAATGCGAATGACTTGACGGTTGTTCTAATTTTGCAATGTTTTTCAGATGCTGCCAGATTACGTTCTAATCAATACGTTGTCTTTTCAGTCGTATGATCTTTGTAGTCTTGGTTATAACTTCAGTGCACACAGTATTATTAGTGCCTTAATCACAAGGGAAGTGTTACAGTAAAGTATTGGCATAGAACACAATAGGTTTTTGAATAGGTTTTTAGGCACAATAAATTGTTTCTCCTGACTTGAAAGCATAACAGTGCACTGCGTACGTAAGGGGATTTCAGTGCTTTTATTTATACAGCAATTTAGATTTTTACATGTAGAAATATCTTTTCTAATCTATTATTTTATTATTATTTTCTACTCTATTTATAAAGTGTCAACATGTTACTGCACTGTCAGGGGATCATGATACAAATACATAAAATACAGTGACAAGAAGCAGAAGGCCCAAGTACTGTAGATCTGCCAAAATGTGTTTACATTCTAAGGGGTAAATTTACTAAAGTGAGAGTTTTTAGAAGTGAGTTTTAAAAAACATGTTGCCCATAGCAACCAATCAGATTCTACTTAACATTTAACTAGCACCTTCTAGAAGACAATAGCTAGAATCTGATTGGTTGCTATGGGCAACATCTCTTCTAAAACTCACTTGTAAAAACTCTCACGTTAGTAAATTTACCCCTAAGATGTGTGTGGAATGTTTAAATCATAAGATAGTGAAATAGCATTTGTTGCTGTTAGTTGGAAAAGTGCATGTGACTACCTTAAGGCAGCAGTTATTAGCCACCGATTTTTAGTTCACCGGCATTATTTGCAGCTACTGTGCCAGTGGTGTGGTATGGTTGGAATGAGAAGACAGTGTAATGGTGCTTACACACGGTACGATCAGTCAGTGATAATGATATCGCTGACTGAACGTCCTGCACCTTCCCGGAGTGCTGGATGATCGTTATCGTTCATCCAACACACCACCAACCCACCAACAATGGGCCAGCAACCAGCGATCAACGATCGTGGGTACCTATGTAACCTGGTCGATATCGACCAGGTTGGTCTGAATGCAAGGGCGATGGTCGATATCGTTATCGTCCATACGTGCCCGCGCATCGCTGGTCATTGGGCACCAAAAAAAGAACGATTTGAATGATAATGATATGGTCGATATCGTTATCGTTCATATCGTGCATTTTTATCGTACCGTGTGTACGCACCATAAGGTGGAACCAGTCATTGAAATGTCAAAACAGTCAGTTGCTGACAACCATTCTATCCTTCATTATTTGTTTCAACTGAACCTCTACTGGTTTTGGAAAATACTTTTCGCTATTGTGCTAACATACCCCACAACAGCATCTAACACTTGGTTGCAGATACCTTGCTGCTTATTTAAGTGTTATGATCGCTAATGCAGCAAAGTGTATAAACCATGTCCTTGTCCTGCATTGTTTGGTACTGTTAATTACTTTTTTCTTCTGTGCATATTTGCTTATGTAAATTTATAAGGTGCTGTGGAGCCCTTGTTGCACCATATAAATAAAGGATAATAATACTATTAATAATACAGCCGCATTAAAGGTGTGTATCTACTACGCGACCCAGGGAAGACAGTACGATTATGACATCGTAATCGCACCGTCGTTACCCATCCCCTGCAAGCCTACACTGAACGATATATCGGTCAGTGTAGGCACCCTCTGTCATCCCTGAACATGGGCAATCTGTCGTTATCTGCAGATTGACTGGCATGTTCAGCCGATGATTGATTTCGGAAATGACCAGCGGGTGCGCACATCGCTGGTCGTTTCCAACATTATTCTGCACGATTTGTGCAGATTAATGGACAACTGAATGAAAACGATGTCGTTATCGTTCAGTCGTCCATTAATATTGCATAGTGGATATGCACCTTTTACTCGCACCACGAGGAGACTCACATCTAATTGAATTGACTCCTGTGATTCTACAGTTTTGATATTGATGAGCGTTATACAGTATGCTAATTCAGACACCTTAATGATGAACTTGCAGAGTACAAGATACATAATTTCTCAATATACATTACAGTGAATGTTAAGTCTACAAAATCAGATTTTATATTAAATAATAGCTGTGCATCACAAAATAACATCTGTCCATATACAAATGTGTAGTTACTTCTCACTGGAATTTTATTCATCAAGTTTTCTCTGTTTAAAGTAGTTACACTCAGTATATCTCACTGAAAAGCCATGTGCTTATGGGTTGATTCAAAATGTCAACATTTATTAGGTTGACATGTGACTGTTGACATGGTCGTAATATAAACATTATGAACATTTTGATGTGTTTATAATGTCACATAGAGCATGTTGACACTGTTGTAATGTCTACATTGTTAAAATGTTGACAATTTGTTCTAGGTATACTCCTATCCCTAACGCTAAACTTAATGCTAACTTTAAGGCTAATAGAAATGTTGACATTATGACAGTGTTGACATTTCTGATGTGGATATTCTGTCAATGTCAACGTTTTGCATCTGTCAACATTTTAACCATGTCGACATTATGAATGTTACCTTTTTGATGTTGATGTTCTGAATGCCGACATTCTGTCCGTATGCATGGTGACTGCATGTCCATCTTATACCCAGCATACAATAGGTATTAAAATTAAGGGGCTTATATATGGGAAAAGCATGGAGTAGTGGACCACTGGAGAAGTTGCCCATAACAACCAATCAGCTCCTACCTATTATTTTATAATGTATTTGATAAATGCTTCTTCAATGCTGATTGGTTACTATGGGCAACTTTTCCACGCTTTTCACTGCTTGATATCTAAACCCCGAAGACATTTTACAATTATTAATATATTATTAATATATTGCCATATATATTATTGGTCATTATCTATCTCTAGCTCATGTCTCTCTATACTAGAAGTCAAGACATGGTACTTGTGTACTTTACGGACTCATTGCAGAGAGAACCCAATGAATGTTTTAAATGGTGTACAACACACAAAACCAGCGCTAAAAAAAATGGACAGTTAATCTAAATTACAAAATACCATTTGTTTATAAAAAGCCAAGAAATGAGCAATTATACCACACATGATAAATGAATGTCCAACATTCTTATTATCTAAGTTCCAAAAAATTGTGTACACGATAAACAACTAAATCTCTGATCCTGTGTATTGGAAAAGATATATGGGACCTAGGACTCCTTTCACTGTATCCAAAGCTTTAGAGTTTCAAGCAGCAATAAAAATAGTCGGTACAATTGGTTTCAAACAGTCTTTAGCATCCAAAGTGCAAATTGATTAAGGCTGTATATAATCCACCTGTATTTTATTCCGACGCTGCGCTTCGGTCATGAAGAGATTGTGGAGGTCCAAAAGTCCTGGTCCAATGTTCACAGGGTTCCCAGAGTGATCACCTCAACGCGTTTCACTGGGCAAGAGGCACCCAGCTTCCTCAGGAGTATGTATGTTGGTTCATGTTACTGGGTTGGTTAAATACCCTAAGATAATTAATTAGTTGGCAACACATGCGGTGGCAAAATAATAAAAAAGAAAAGAAACCGTCCATCGTATACACTTTAAAACAGCCTACCCACAATTAAAAAAAATATATAAAAATAAAAAGTGTATATATCCACTGTATGTCATATTAGACGGCAATGTGATCATGTGACATCCTAATGTCACATGATCCATGCCATACTCTCATTGGTTGGATAAAAATAGCACCCACATACCGCATGATTCCGAATCTCTGGGTACCGTCATACAACAATGCATCCGCCATCCCAATGACTTATCCCGGACAACTGACCGGAACCACAACATCGGGGCCCAGGTGTAGATTAAGAGTCTATTTTGGTCATATATCAAGGCTAGATCACATAACGTGCTATTACTAGACCTCATGGCCACAGTGGACCAATCACCGTGGTTAGCATTGTGAACTGCAGTACCCAGCAGTCTCCCCTCCGATAATGTGACACTGTCACATAGACGGATAGGATAGATCGTATACCTACTCACAGGGAATCCGCTACGTAACTTGACGTGCTATCTCTACACCGCATGGCCACCAGTGGGCCAATCACCGCAGTTGGTATGGTGGACTACATTACCCAGTAGTCACCCTTCCGATCATGTGACCCTGTCACATGACCAGATAGAATAGAGCATATGTATACTCCCAGGGAATCCGCGGGATGCCGGTGCCAATAGTGTATGGACCGGTCACGTGATAAAGCTAATCACATGATCAAATCCTCAATATAACATTATAACATATAGATATATAGTTGACTGATTAGCTCAACCATCATTAGAATCCCTAAAGAAGGGGATACCAGTATATACTTATAAGAAGTGAAAATAGTTTTAATACATTAATAGATGAATCTTCATATCTATATTAGTGATACCTTTAGTCATTCAATAATATAGCAAATAATATAGCAAAAAGAAAAGTAAAAATATAAATAGGTAAACAGAATGAATAAAAAGAGTGATTTAATTTATTTGAAGCATGATAACATCGACCACATAGAGAACAAGGATAATTAGATGTATATATAACTCACATAGAGAGGAAAGATTGGGGTCATAAGACCCTTATTTCCGAGAACCCAGTGTATAAATACATCAAAAACATATTAATTGATGACAGAATTAAGTTCAATCGCTTCATTGAGGCCATCAGGATATAAAGAATTCAATCTTAGCATCCAATAAACTTCTCTACTACAAAGTCTATTGAATCTGTTGCCCCCTCTTGCTGTTGTTGGTATAGTTTCCAATCCTATAATTCTCAGACAGGAAGGATCGCTATTGTGTTTGTCATTGAAATGGCGTGGAACACTATGTTTGATACTCTTATTAATAATATTTCTACGATGTTCCATAAACCTCGTTCTTAATGGTCTGGTTGTGTGTCCCACATAAAAAAATTTGTGTCAGCGCATCCCATTAGATTTTCTTTTTCTTAATGTTTTAAATGGTACTTGTGTACTTTACGTACACATGTACCGAAAGTTGTCCCCACCTAAAGAAGAAAGTTGTCCCCTTGCGGACTTGCTGCGCTCGCCACGCTTCGGGCTCAGTGGCTCGCTACAAGGTTATATTCCCCCTCTATGCCCACTTGGATTGTAGGGAATGATGTTGGACACTGGCTGATGACGTCAGGGTTCTCACTCATTATTATTATCATGGTAATGTCTAAATCCCCTTCACGGAGAAGACCCTGACATCATCAGCCAGTGTCCAGCATCATTCCCAGTGTCTAGCGTCATTCCCTACCATCCAAGTGGGCATGGAGGGGGAATATAACCTTGTGGCGAGCACAGCGAGCCACCGAGCTTGCGAGGGATCAACTTTCTTGTTTAGGTGGGGACAACTTTCGGTACTTGTGTACGTAAAGTACACAAGTACCATTTGAAACATTCATTGGGTTCTCTCTGCAATGAGTCCGTAAAATAAACAAGTACCCAACCCATTATTATTATCATCAATACTATTGTTTTACTTCACTTTTCAAAGCTACATAGACATTCACTTCTAGATAATATAATTGGAACTTCAGCTTCTACTTGAATTTATTTTTTTCAACCAAATTTATATATAGGTACATAGGGCCTGAATCAGAGATAGACACTAATGCATTCGTGGTTGCAAATTTGTGCGGTGGTAATATGCAAATGCTAGTTTCAGCCTTCCCCTTGTGTACTCATGTGCGAGCTCTGAGATGCCCACTTCCACTCCACTATCGGTGCAGCATTGTGATCACCATTGACACTTATGATGCCCTATGGCTGGTGCAGTCTCTTTCAGAACTTCTCTATACATGGCCGCTGTGGCTCTGCATTTGCGAATGCAGCCGCATTTACTGCCACACCCATGACACTCCCATAAAAAGCCTATGAGATGGCCTTTTTTTGCCTCACCTTCCACGAACGTCCATAGCTTTCCGCACCAGCTCAAATGGGAGCATTCTCGTAAGCAACAGCAATATCTGCCTACAATCGGTGTCGGTGGCTCGTATGCGCCGAAAAGGTTTACAGGACGTTTTGTGAATGCGCAGTAGCAAATAAATGCGCAAACTTGACACTGTGTCCACCTCTGTATCAGGCCCATAGTGAATATGAGAAGAATTACTGTACCTGTGAGATTTAACACCAAAAGTCCAAACGGTCTTCACTTTCTTGGTACTACAGAATTATTTTTTTCCCCTTTTTCTGAATGTTTACAATATTTTTCTTTATAATCCTTTACAACCACTACAGGTTGAGTCTCCCATATCCAAATATTCCGAAATACGGAATATTCTGAAATACGGAATATTTTTAGCATGACTGAGATAGTGAAACATTTGCTTTCTGATGGTTCAATGTATACAAGCTTTTTTTAAGGCACAAAATTATTAAACATATAGTATAAAATGACCTTCAGGCTGTGTGTATAACGTGTATATGAAACAAAAATGAATTTCATGTACTGTATGTACACAAACTATTTTTGATGCACAAAATTATTAAAAATATTGTATAAAATTACCTTCAGGCTTTATGTATAAGGTGTATATAAAACATAAATGCATTCTGTGTTAAGATTTGGGTTCCATTCCCAAGATATTTCATTATGGTATGCAATTATTTCAAAATACGGAATATTCCGTTATCCAAAATACCCCTGGTCTCAAGCATTTTGGATATGGGAGACTCAACCTGTACCTGAGTTAACATCAAAATTCCAAAATGACCACTTTTTATTTTTGTTATCATTGTTACCGTTTAAAATCATATTATCTTAAATATTGGATGTTTTGTTCCTTTCATGTCTAGATAAACTCCATTAATACAAAATAGTTTCCCAAATACTGTACTCCTCCTGATTTTCCGATTATACTTTTTTCCTGTAATTCAGAATCATTTATTAGGAGATGGTAAAATAATGTTCCATTTTTTATAGATAAAAACTGAGAATTTTACATTTAGGTTTTTCTAGTCAAGTAGGATACATACACAATAGCTAAAATACTTATAATATAGCAAAAATAGGGTTGTGACTTATAGTAAGCCATTCTTAAGAACCAATAAAAGCTGATCTCCTGCCATTTTACAGTGTAATTATGCTTACCTTTCCCTATATCCGTTAGCCCTTTCATTGTAATGCTAACATATCCTGCACATGTGAGTATTGTTCCCAAGTATTACTACAATTAGTTAAACCTTCTCCATCATAATATTTAAATACTAAACCAGGAGTTTTAAGGATATCCATGTTTGCGCACAGATGGTTAAATCAAAACACTGAAGTACTAATTAAGTCACCTCTGCCTAAGCATAGTTACCCTTAAAACCTCTACCGTTAGGGCATACTTGCCGACTATCTGGCTGCTCCTTCCGGGAGGGAGCAGCCGGATCGGCAGAACAGGGGGCGTGGCTGGAAAAAGGGGGCATGGCCGGGCAGGCTGAGGGCAGTTTGCGGGTGTGACAGGGGGCGGGGACACGCGATCGCGTCATTTTGCCCCCGCCACCGCTACACAATGACGAAAAAACAGGCATTATGAAGCAGGGGACTTGGCCAAAATGACGCGAATCGCGTCAGCGGCCCCCCACTGCGGGGGTTTAACAGGTACTGGCGGGGGGGAGACGGGGAATCGGCGGCAGGCGGGAGGTTTGCCTGCCTTTCCAGGGGGACGGGAGCTGCACCCATTTATCGGGAGGCTCCCGCCCGAATCGGGAGGGTAAGCAACCCTGCGTTAGGGTGACTTGAGGACTGAGTTTGGGAACCCCTGTACTAAACCTTACTTTTACCATGATCCATTTCAGGAAAACATACTATAATGTGACCTTCCTACCTCCCTGCATAGGAGCATATAGGGCCTGATTCATTACGGATCGCAGCTATGATTCCGCACGCAGATGGCCAATTGTTGCGTACTGCGCATGCGTATAAATCATAGTGCGCGTACATGAAGGCTCGCAGTGACTACACATACCCATCGCAGAGTGATTGACAGGAAGTGACCATTTAGGGGTGTTGACGGGGGGGTGGTCAGGGAAACGCAGTGCATTTAAGCGCTGTTACAGGGGTGTGCATAAATTATCCACTATGATGGCATACGCAGCTTGAGCTTTCAATGCGTGCAACGAGATTAGCAAATTCTGAGTAAGGTCAGACCTGTTGTAATTGTGCTTGAAGCTCCGATGGTACTTGATGTTACGTATTTTCGCAGTGGGTCTGCGTGCGTAATCGCAGCTGTGATCCGTAATGAATCAGGCTCATAGACACATACCAAATAATTTGTTAAATTGGATTACTGCTTAGCATCATGAGCCATATAGCACACAACCAGTATAGCAATACAGATACATCTTACAGTTGCTCAGATCCTCTTGAACAAGTGGAGTAGAGTTGTTAGATGAAGGATGGATAAAATATTGTGCAGTCTTAGAGTGTTTCAAAAATAAGAGTAATAGGAACGTAATAGCCTGGGACGCATTTCTTATTGAATTGTTGTATAACCTACTTAATTGAGCTTCTAATGATTCTAATGATGCATTACAGCCATACTCTAATTGAAAAAAAAAAACCAGCAGTGTCCATTCTCATTAGACATAACTGGGTATTCGCTTTGAATCAAATTTTACTAAAAATGTAAAGCATATCTGCATTGTGTAGCGGGGACGGGGCTAAAACGACGCCCCCACCCCTAATGCTGAGTAATATCCCAAGCCGCGCCCCCCCCTATGCCACCACCAACCCCCCCGCTATGCCAACCAAAAGGAGCTTTAAAGGAAAAAGGAAAAGGCACTATAAGGACTTATAAACATGCATAAAACAATTTTTTATGGTTTTTACATCATCAGAATTAATTTCTATCAATAATTTTGTGCATAAAACTATTTGTAACTAATTCACAAATAAATGTTTTAACCAGAATACATACAGTATTATGCTATTTTCCCATATTTTTGCATTCACTCTGTAAAAAAACCTTGCGTGAGAGAAAAAATTGGTGGTCATATTTGAAATTAGCATACTAACAACCATAAGAATCAGTCATCAGATTACAGACAATTTTCAATTACCCCAATTTTGCAGGTCTGTGTTACCTCTGGTTGTTGATTTTTTGTTCTGGTATTGTCCCAACTTTGCTATGATCAAACTGGGTTTCAGTATCAAAAATAATTCTTATTATTTTAACAAACTACTGCAGACATATTACATTACAGCATGTTACTCCCACTAGGCTGTTTTAGCAGGGTGCCACACAATGCCCAAGTTCAAATGCCCTTTTACTAAAACAGCCTTTTCCTGTGCAGTGTCCCGCGGGTGGGAGAAGTTGCAGTGACAGATCTCCCCCAGACGAATAGATGCTGTGCGCATGTGCTCGGCATCTTTTCTCCATGACGGGAGAGCTGGGGGAAGCACCTTCCGTAAGTGCTGGGCAAGCCCCCAAGTGTGACAAATTGGGGGCGTATAACAAAGACACGCCAACTCCCTGTCGGTCACGCCCTCATTTACAGGAGTGCAAAGACGCCCTGCTTGTGGTCTACCGGGAACACTAGAGTTTTATACTACAGTTGCTTCATGTGACACCAGTTTCATAACCATATGCATGATTTGTTTTGTACCACAACAGAACACAGAATAAATCTGATATAATAATATTATTCATTGATCATTATCTATCTGATATTTATCTTTTCAGGAATCTTATTTATGGCCTACACACTAGATGTATAGAGAAATGGGAAAGTCATTAAGTTACTTATATATCTCTGAATGATCTCTCCCAACATGCAATCCTGACAAAATAAGCCATGCCCCAACCCGCCCACACCCAGATGCCTGATCAGTCTTTTTATGGTTAAAATATTACTCCTTCCAGGGTCTACGAATCTGAACTGTTCTACCAAAGTTGAGACAGTTGGTAGGTATGCTGCAGTATGTAGTGCCAGGTGGAATCGGTATGAAATACCGACATCTGAATTAGCCTCCGGTTCTCATACCAACGCCAGAAGCCCGAAGGGAGGACATCCCGACAGCGGCTCGTAAGTATTCTAACCCTCCCCTGTCCCCCACTAACCCTCCCTTGGTGGTGCCTAACCCTAAAACTCCCGGGGTGGTGCCTAACCCTAAGTCCACCCCAGGGGTGCCTAAACCTAACCCCCCTTCCCGCACCCTAAAACTAACCCTCCTGAGGGGGTGCCTAACCCAAACATCCCCACGGGGGTGCCTAACCCCCCCCGAGGAGTGCCTAACCTTAAGTCCCCCCTGGGGTATCTAAACCTTACCCTCCAACCCCTCCCCACTGCTACAACCTAACTATCCCTGGCTTACCTCGTTCGGGATGCCAGCCATCGGGATTTCAAAGTGGGTCTAAAGATAGGTACTACCTTTAGTCCCAGGTCGGCCTTCCGCCATCAGGATTCCGACGGCCGGCAATCCAGGTGGCGGTAAATTAACCACATCCCGTGCCAGGCTACCTACTGCCAGGCTGTGTGAAATATCACAGAAGGAAGATGATGCTTGGGGGCAGTGTAATATGGTACGAGTTTGTAAAAGTGCAGATTTTATTTTCAGTAATTTTTGTGCACGTTGGGAAACACCAACATTGTAAAAAAAATCTGTACTTTTACAAACTAGTACCCTATTACATTGTCCCCAAGCATCATCTTCTGCAAGCTGCAAAAGTGAAATAATAACTGTAGAAGGTGACAGCATATGAGAATGTGAAATACATTTTCTGACATACAAAGTTCAGTGTGATTACAGTGTATATTAGTTTGCAGGGATTGAGAGAAAACAAAAGAATGTTAGAGATTAATTAAGAGGGTTAACGTTAATACATGCTAAATATATTTTCAAGGTCTCTCAAAATTAGTGTCTCTGAAAAACCTTCAACATGTCTTGGTGAATACGAGATAAACTGAAAATTAATTATGCTATAATGAGCTTATCTTTGTCATTTGTAATAGCAATTATTAAGAAAAAGGTCATACTTTGTGTTTGAGTAAATCCTCCTTAATGTTGTTTTATTTGCTCACTGCCTTTTGATTAATGATTGTGTAAACAAAATGGTCCTGCTCAGAGGATTTTAATATAAAAGAACCAGCAGAACAGCAATACTTTAAAGTCATGGTAACACAACGGGGTTATGGTATTTACATGCCCAGTGATGGTCTTTTCAATAATAAACATGTTCTGTATTTGTTAATTAAAATCTGGATTTGTTTGCCCAATTATTCCCCGGTACAGTATATCCATGTCTATAAAATGTTGTTTACAGTGTGATAAATGCTTTTTAATGGCTGTCTGATGGCTGTCTGCATTTGAAGATACCATTTTATTCAATAATAATGCTGTAAAACTTCTGGATAATGTATATTTGGTGTATTTATCATCATATTTGTGCATCGGGCCACTCTGTGTGAAATCAACACTCTATTTGTTAAAATTTTACCTCACCAGCAAATTTGGTATATGAAGAGTATATACGTATTCTAAGAAAAATACAATATTTTATTTAAATATCTCATGCCGTTTTCAAAACTCTTGTCAAAAACGCGCAACAAGCATACTTTCAAATCGCCATAGCAGCTCTCCTAATTAAGCTATCGAGGTGGGAGTGGGGTCATTTTGCTGTCTTTTTTTATCTCATTTCCTATGATATACAACACAATAGGGTTTGTGAGGAAAAACTTTTTTCAATTCAAACTGAAATTTCTGATCATGATTATCTCAATAAGTGCATCGACAAAAAAGTAAAAAAAAATTTGGGAAATAGTCTATACTAATGTTAAATGTTTGTCAAAATGTAAAAGTAAGAGGATAATGGGCTCATAGTTAAAAATAATTTCAAACAGGAGTAGGCACTACTTTTGAAAAAATCAGGGCCTACTTTAAAATTCAATTATAAAAGGGAATAACTAAAATTAGCCCAACACTCAATATTTGAATTAAATGTAAATTTTCTTAATTA
The DNA here is from genome assembly GCA_031769625.1 of Taudactylus pleione. Classification (NCBI taxonomy): domain Eukaryota; kingdom Metazoa; phylum Chordata; class Amphibia; order Anura; family Myobatrachidae; genus Taudactylus; species Taudactylus pleione. The sequence continues at coordinate 5,240,562 of JAUIMM010000217.1, forward strand.
CTTTTTTCAATATCTACATGTGAGTATATATAATATAGATATTATATATTCTCACATGTAGAGATTGTCAAAACGTAATTGAGAGAATTTACAAAAATTAAAATATTGTAAGCCTAATTATAAAAGTTCCTTTATTAACTTTATTAACTAAAAACAATGAACAATGCTTGCAAGAAAATAAATAATGATCTTCAATAATGTTAATGCATTGTTTATGAATCATGCTCATGAATCATTGTTCTCATGAATCAATGGTCAGGAATCATACTCTGTATTGCAGGCCACAGCACATGGGAAAAGACCCTGTGATGGAGTTGGCGGCATAGTCAAGAGACTGGCAGCTAGAGCCAGCCTACAACGACCATATGAGAACCAAATCCTCACACCTCTCCAACTTTATGAATGGGCAGTAGAAAATATATCTGAAATTAATTTGACGTTCACAACGCAAGAAGACTATATTGAGTCTGAAACATTTTTGAATGATCATATCAGCCAGTCAGTAACTATTCAGGGAACACAACAGTATCATGCTTTTATACCTGTTGATTCAAGTACATAAAAAATATCTGTGAATACCTTTTCTAAGGTAACAACATCATCTACAGTATTCGTTACAAAATCTCTAGACAATCTCCAGTTGACACATATAAATGGGTATATATCCGTTGTGTATAACAAGAAATGGTGGCTTGCTTATGTGATGGACAAGAATGAAGATGAAGACGAATTAAAAATGACCTTCCTTCATCCAGCTGGACTTTCATCATCATTCTTCTATCCAAGGAAGCCTGATGTACTATGGATACCTCTAATAGATGTCTTATGCAAAGTCGACCCTATAACTCCAACTGGAAGAATTTATGTCATGTCTCCTGATGACACTTTAAAGACCACTGAGGCATTGTCAAACTATCTTCAGCTAACATTGTTGACTGACTAATACAATGTCAAGTATTTCTATTCAACTTAATTTACATGATTAAACTAATGAAGTCATCAAATCTATTATTACCTATTACTACTTGTAATACACCTGGCTTTTTTTTAATAAACTACCATTCTTTAAAATTATTTTTAACTATGAACCCATTATCGTCCCACTTTAAAATTTTGACAAACATTTAACATTAGTATAGACTATTTCCAGAAATTTTTTTTACTTTTTTGCCGACGCACTTTTTTGAAATAATCATGATCAAAAATTTTAGTTTCAATTTGACCCCATTATTTGCTGTAAGTACATTCGATTTCAGTACTGCATAATTATAGTAATGTGTCAAGCAATACACAGTACAGTAGCAAGGCAGAAAAGGCTTTATTTAAATAATTTTATATTTACCCTCTTCTCTGTGAGTGATGCTTTTTATTATTCCCAAACAAAAATTCCTCTTCCTAATATTTACATTAACAAGTGACTAGTGAACCCTGCACTTTTTTTTCTTTATAGAGCTGCCGAAACAAGATTGATAATTTGAGAGTTTATCACCTTATATTCCATGTACAATTTTTTTGTTTTACTTGTGACTTGTGACCAGCCGTTCTGTCTGCATGAACCTTGTTATGTCTAGATATACTTTACTTCCCAATGCTACTGGGGGTGAGCAGTACCGTGGTGTTGAGGGCGCCCTGCTGTGATTGCACATTACCCATCGGCACAGGCGGCCGATGATACAGATCTCGTTGATTCACCACATTGTAGCTCCGCCCCTGCTCCACAATGCCAGTAATCTGAGCATTGCCTAGCAGGGCTATGATGACGGGATCACTGTGTCATGACTCCAGACCAACCCTCCTCAGCAAGCACCGCCCTCTACTACCCCTAGACCTACCCACCTCTGCCAAGACCCGCCCCCCACAGTGCCAACCTGGCAGCCAAAAGGATGGCAAGTATGATGTAGTCTTTCCACTGGTATACCATCCATGTTATATTTCACCTAATGCAGATTTTTTTTTTCAAGCATCAGTACATATTCACCTCCCAGAGATCTACTGTACAATAAATAAAGTTTTGTTTTTGTTATTGAACTTAAAATATAATTAAATATTTAACATTTCCCATGAGTACATTTTCACTGTAGAACATACTTTGAATACTTGGAAAACACATTTCTTTAACCTGCTCTAGCTCAATGATGCAGAAATATTTAAAATATGTTAAAACATTTCGACGTAAACACTCTTTCAATAAAAGCCAAGACATTTGGAATTGCATGTAATTGTGTTAGTTATCATGTGAGAAGTTGTGTTTGTAAAACTGGATCCTGGATCGTAACATCGATGCAAATCGGGCAGTCACGCAGCTTGTAAGTCAAGTCTGACCTGTGTGAAACACTGCAGCCCTCCTGATGTGCTGAGAGCTCTCATGCTGCAAAGAAGATCGCTCTAGCTAATTTATGCACGCCCATGACACAGGATTTAAACAGTCAGACACGCCTGTGTTTTTCTAACCACCCCTGCGTTACCTCCCCCAATCTGTGACTACCTGTCACTCACTTTGCAATGAATTCTCTGTTTGAGTGTAATTACAAACCACTCGCTGCGCATTTGCAGTGTGACACTCGCGTATGCGCATCGACTAACAATCGCTCGATCTGTGTAAATATTGGCATTGCGTAAATCATAGAATAAGGCCCTGTGTGTGCAATGTTTTTACATATTGTTCTGTAGGTATATCATAAATGAAATGTTATCTGCCCAATTATACTATGAACAAGCCCTCTATGGATTGTGCACAATTGGCATAATTGGGAAAAGATGTTAGAAAATAACTTTCATAAACTTGCTAACTATGCCAGCTCATTTATACTGAACTTCTAAGCCAGTTTTCAATAAGTATGGTCTACTCACCTTTTTCCAAGAGTTGTGATCCTTATCAAGATTTTGCTCAAGGGTCTGGTAAGCTGCAGTCAGTACTTGCTTCTGCCAATGCCCTTCAGCAGTGGTGAATTTCAGAGATTTGATATGTTTAAAAACAGTCCAATTTGTGATTTATCTCACACCCGAGACACTATGCCACTGATTGGCTAATGGAGCCCTAACTAGCTGCCCTAGCTACAGCCGAGTACACATTTTGATGAAAGAAGGATCTACACTGCATCCAGGCATCAAGGATTTGGCAAAATCAAACAGAGCAATGTCACTTACATTTTTATGCCTGGACCAGCCGGAATTGGCAATGTCTAAATATGCATAGTGAAACAAGAATACTTGACATCTCCGTAAGGAGCACCGACAGAGAGGTGGACAGTGGGCCTGATTCAGAGCCGGACGCTCTTTCAGAGTGCTCGCTCTGAATCAGGGTCGGCATTTTTTCTTTGAGAGCCGACCTACTGTGCACTCGCTAAGCTGTGGGTGATCAGCCACAGGTTTTGCAAGCGGCCAGGTGATGGTCGCAATGGTCGCGACCATCGGGCTTGCGACGAGACCCTTGTGGTAGGGTCTCGTCCATCGCAAGCCCCAGTGAGCTTCCGGCTCTAATAGAGCCGGACGCTCACTACTGAAGCCGCCCCCAAACGGCAGGCGTTCCTTCGGGAATGCCTCCGGTTGGCCAGCCACCCCCCTGCCCGCCTCCAAAACGGGGCGAGCTGTCAATCACAATCGACAGCTGCCCTGTTTTGGTGCGAGACCTGTTGCGACGGAGCGCCCGTCGCCGGCCGGGTCTCATGCACACCCGCTCCGGCGTGCACATGCGCAGTGGGGGACCATCGACCAGCTTGCGAGCGCTGTGCGCTCGCGAGCGGGTCTGAATCAGGCCCAGTATGTGATATTCAAATCTAGTTAGAGATAATGCCCTATTTTGGATGTGGTTATCACTGTACAGGTTGAGTCTCCCATATCCAAATATTCAGAAATACAGAATTTGTGTTAGCATGACTGAAATAGTGAAACCTTTGCTTTTTGATGGTTCAATGCACGCAAACTTTGTTTAAGGCACAAAATTATTTAGAATTATATTCAGGCTTTTTGTATAAGGTGTATATGAAACATAAATGAATTTCATGTATGTACACAAACTTTGTTTGAGCCACACAATTATTGAAAATATTATATAAAATGACCATCAGGCTGTGTGTATAAGGTGTATATGAAACATAAATACATTCTGTGATTTATCCTTTCTTTATATGGCGCCACAAGTGTTCCGCAGCACCTTACAGAGTACATGAACTAATAAGTGAACAAGAAACGAGTAACTTACAGTACATTAGTGCAGGACCAGGAAATGGTTTATATACATTTCTGCTGTAGTGATTAAAACACTCACAATAAGCAGCAGGGAGTTAGCAGTCAAGTGTTAGGTGCCCTTGTGGGGAGAAAGGAGAAGAAGAAAGTGTAAGGAGAAGCACATGAGGAAAGAGTTCCCTGCTCGTGAGCGCTTACATTCTAAAGGGGAGGGGCAGACAGACAGGCGTGACACAGATAGGGTAGATAGGGGGGAAAGAGCATGAACTGGATTAGGATGAGAGCTGAAAGGCCTTGAGAGCCTGTTTGAAGATTTGTAGAGAGGTGGAGAGTCTGATAGGGAGAGGGAGAAAGTTCCAAAGGTAGGGAGTAGCGCAGGCAAAATCTTAATATCTTGGAGGCGGGAGTGGAAGGAAGTAATCAGTTGGCAAGAAAGGCGGCATGCATTTGTTGTAGGGGTGAGCGGGTTCGGTTTTACTCGGATTTACTCGGATCTTTTTATTGGCTATCGCCTATCATGTGTTTTGGATAGCCAATATAATCAATCCGAATTTGCGGTAAAGTGGCGATAAGAACCGAGTAAATCCGAGTAAAACCGAGCCTGCACATCCCTAATTTGTTGGTATTTGATGGTATGCATATATTCCAAAATATGGAATATTCCGATATCCAAAATAACCCAGGTCCCAAGCATTTTGGATATGGGAGACTCAACCTGTATTAAGAACATGGACTGCTTAATTGTCGAATCAGTTCTTCTCTGTGTGGTATCCTTGGCTCAGAGAGGACCAAGTAACTTGGAGTCTAATATTGATTTTATATATATATATAAATACAGTAAATTCAGTGCGCAAATCAATCAATCAATACATAAACACATATAATACTGTGAAAAGTTTTTTAGAATCCAATAAATAGATGGATTTTTGGAACAAAGTAAATCTGTGTCACAGACGCCAGATATAGCACAGGCCACAGGTACCACACAGGCCGGCGTCTTCCCCACGTTAAAACCCGGATCCAAGCGGATATTGGTTTATCTGGAATTGAGAGCAAGAAAGAAGGGGCGCCACATAGTGCATGAAACTATAAAACAGATTTTATTGCAGACAGCGGACATAAAACTCGTTCAATGAATATGCGTACCACAATCAGCGGTCAGATACCATCGCAAGTAATAAAAATGAAGAAGCCTGAATATCACCCGAACGTCTCCGGGGACTCCGTCGGCTATTCGACCAGTAATGGAAAGCAACGCCAAAACACGCCCCAACGCGTTTCGTCATCGACTTCGTCAGGAGGCTGCTGACGAAGTCGATGACGAAACGCGATGGTATCTGACCGCTGATTGTGGTACGCATATTCATTGAACGAGTTTTATGTCCGCTGTCTGCAATAAAATCTGTTTTATAGTTTCATGCACTATGTGGCGCCTCTTCTTTCTTGCTCTCAATTCCATATATATATATTTATATTATATATATATATATAATATAAAAAAAAATACCTACATTTTGCGCTTAGAAGATAAGCAGCACTACAGGAGGAACCTCTGTTAGAAGGAACCAATACAACATAAACACATCAGTGTTCTCCCCAGAAATTTTTTCCAGCCGGGTGGCATCCAAAAGTAGCCAGGTGGGGGCCTTCGCAGTTATGCGCGTGCCGGGAAAAGGGGTATCTCCCAGACCAATCCAGCCCAACATGTCTCAGGCTGCTCCCCCACTGGCTCTCAGTCAAAAGTGCCCATTATGCAGTGCCCCCTGTATTTGTGCCCTTTATACAGTGCCCCCTGTAGTTTTCCCCTTTATGCATTGCTCCCTGTAGTTTAGCTTTGCCCTTATGTAGTGCCCCCTGGCTGAAGTAGTGCCTGCAGACTGGTCCCTTATGTAGTGCCCCCAGGCTGGCCCCTTTATGCAGTGCCCCCAGGCTGGCCCCTTTATGCAGTGCCCCCAGGCTTAATTAGTGCCCCCAGGCTGGCCCCTTTGTGTAGTGCCCCCAGGCTGGCCCCTTTGTGCAGTGCCCCCAGGCTGGCTCCATTATAAAATGCCCCCTGGCTGGCCCCTTTGTGCAGTGCCGCCAGGCTGGCCCCTTTGTGCAGTGCGCCCAGGCTGGCCCCTTTGTGCAGTGCCCCCAGGCTGGCTCCATTATAAAATGCCCCCAGGCTGGCTCCATTATAAAATGCCCCCAGGCTGGCTCCATTATAAAATGCCCCCAGGCTGGCCCCTTTGTGCCGTGCCCCAGGCTGACTCCATTATAAAATGCCCCCAGGCTGGCTCCATTATAAAATGCCCCCAGGCTGGCCCCTTTGTGCAGTGCCCCCAGGCTGGCCCCTTTGTGCAGTGCCCCCAGACTGGCTCCATTATAAAATGCCCCCAGGCTGGCTCTTTATAAAATGCCCCCAGGCTGGCCCCTTTGTGCAGTGCTCCCAGGCTGGCTCCATTATAAAATGCCCCCAGGCTGGTTCCATTATAAAATGCCCCCAGACTGGTCCCGGTCCCGACCCCAGCACTTACCTTTACTTGCTGGCCGGTCTCCCGCTCGCCGCTGCTGCTGCTGCTACCGCGCACTGACTGGATCTAACTAGATCCAGCAGACGTGCGGGGGAAGGCTCCTCACGTCGCGGGTGACGTCATGACGTCACCCACGCAGTGCATCACTGGGAACGCTGGCCTCTGAAGTGATCGGAGACTTCTTTAGCCTCCGGTCACTTCAGAGGCTAGTGTTCCACAGCGGGGGTCAGCGGGGAAAAGTGCCGGGTGGCAGGCTGTTTCTGCCGGGCGATGCGCCCGCAGAAAACAGCCTGGGGAGAACACTGCACATAAAAAATTCCTAAATGTGCAATCAAATCTGAGTTAGCAGGTTGCTTGAATGTGAAAGTCCTTCCTCTAAATGTTTAAATTGGGTATCTTCTTTTAAACTGTATGGCCCTGATTCAGAGCCGGACGCAAGTGGCTGCTCGTTCGCTCCGAGCGATGTTTGCCCAACTGCGCATGCGTACGGATCGTAATACGCATGCGCGAACCACTCAGTGCGGCCGAAATTCATGTGCTCGCAAAATAGCGAATGCCTGATAATTTGAGTGACAGAAAGAGGCGTATGTGGGTGGTAACAGGGGAAGGTGCTTGAAAACGGGGAGTGGAGATCCGATTGCAGGCGTGCTTAAAGGTCAAAACGGGCGTTTTATGGGTGTGCATAGTTAAAACAGCAGCGTCATTGACCACGTCACTGGGTTATTTTATAGCCAGAACTGCTCGCAAAATTGTGGTAGCAAAAACCAACCACAAGAATAGCGAGCAGTTCATACCCTGGTCGATGTACTCGATTAATCTAATAAATAGCGGACATGACGTAGGATGCGAGCGGCCAGGGGGCGTATTTTTCCAAAAAACGAACGCAAGTTTTGTTCGCTCGTTCAGACCTAGAGGCGTGAACAGACCGCAAACAGTGAACGGTTCATTTGAATAGCCACCCCTTGTTTTAGAACGAACGACCGCAAATAGCGAGTGGCTCTGAATGAGGGCCTATGACAGTTTAAAAGAACTCAGGACCCCTTTTAAACTGTTATTTAAACAGCTCTTTAAACAGTTCTTTAAACTGTTCTTTTAAACTTTCATACAGTTTAAAAGAAGAATACCCAATTTAAACATTTAGAGGAAGGACTTTCACATTCAAGCAACCTGCTAACGCAAACTGTTTTAATTTGATTGCACATAGCGCACTATGGCCCTCATTCAGAGCCAATCGCTATTTGCGGTCGTTCGTTCTAAAACAAGGGGTGGCTAACTGGCTATTCAAATGAACCGTTTGCTGTTTGCTTTCTGTTCACGCCTCTAGGTCTGAACGAGCGAACAAAACTTGCGTTCGTTTTTTGGAAAAATACGCCCCCTGGCCGCTCGCATCCTACGTCATGTCCGTTATTTATTAGATTAATCGAGTACATCGTCCAGGGTATGAACTGCTCGCTATTCTTGTGGTTGGTTTTTGCTACCACAATTTTGCGAGCAGTTCTGGCTATAAAATAACCCAGTGACGTGGTCAATGACGCTGCTGTTTTAATTATGCACACCCATAAAACGCCCGTTTTGACCTTTAAGCACGCCTGCGATCGGATCTCCACTCCCCGTTTTCAAGCACCTTCCCCTGTTACCACCCACATACGCCTCTTTCTGTCACTCAAATTATCAGGCATTCGCTATTTTGCGAGCACATGAATTTAGGCCGCACTGAGTGGTTCGCGCATGCGTATTACGATCCGTACGCATGCGCAGTTGGGCAAACATCGCTCGGAGCGAACGAGCAGCCACTTGCGTCCGGCTCTGAATCAGGGCCAATGTGCATTATTGAACTACAGTACTTCAATAAAAAGGTAAGTCTTGAGTTTGTTTTTCTAGAGAGTAGGCCACAAGCTTCAAGGAGTAGGAACCGCAAAGCTAAAAGCTCAGCCCTCAATTGTAGTTAAAGGATATTCAAATTGCTGTTAGTAGTTCTTTATCTGCAAATTAAAGTGATCAAGAGGGAGTATAGGGAATCAGATAATGCATCAAGCATCTAGAACCATGATTATATGATTATACTTGAATTTGAATGCCAATAAGCCAATCTTGAAACATAATTTTCAACCTACAGTCAGTCAGTACAGGAAATTAAAAACAGGCAGTATGTGACAGAGCTGGTTTGTTAACAGCCCGGTTGTTGAATTTTGTAACAGCTGTGCAATTATTTTTCTAGCAGTCCAAGACACATGTATGTGTAAGAGAAGGAAGGTCTTATGGGTAAATAAAATGTTTGTTTCTGGTTGCTTCTCAGGCAACAGAATGAATAAGAATTGATCATGACTGACAACTGATATTTAAGTGTCAAGCAATAATCGAGGCCAGCACCATGATTCTGCACACAGTCACAATTGGCAACTCAGAACTTCCAAGCTTAACAACATTTGATTGACACAGCTATTTCTAAATTTGAACATGAGGATATAATAAATATATACACTTTTATAGGTTATGTAATTAAATTGGGGAACACTCCCAGCTGTATTTATTTATTGTGATTGGTGGGGGAGGGACTAAAGTCCAGATCTCTCCCATGTTGTGTCAAGCCAAGAAAAGGGTCCCCTTAATTTAATATGGTAGGCCTTGTTCGGCTGCGATATTATTCCTAAATTTGGTTAGCATTGAAATCGAGACTGTGAAAATTTAAAAAATTTATATTATTTTAAAGTGCAATTGTTTTTTAGTAAACACACAGAATACTTATAGCTAAAATTTTTGAACAGGCACACAAAGGTTTTTTTAAAAAAAAAAATATTAAAACTTCAATGAAAAAACACCTTTTTGGTTATTTTTTTTACATTTCAACTGACTTGTTAGAATAAGCAATAAGATTGTCATTTTCTAAAAGTTTAGTCTTGTGAAAAATAGGATATGGGGAAGCAGCACATGTTCAGTGGTGCCTCTTTTGTGCATGCTCATTAAGGTGCCAAATGGGGCTTTACATCACATGCATTGACCTGGTCTGGATATTTCTGGGTAATCAGCATTGGCTCTGCCTAGAACTGTTATGCACATTAAATGATAAAACTGTTCAAATATCTAAAATAATTATGGAATAAAATAACATTTTAGATATAGTGACTCACAGAGATTCATCATTCCAATAAAAAGTATATTTTAATATAACTGTAATGTCCTTGAGATATAAATCCACTTAACTCAGGTATTCTTAAAGAAGTTCTGCATATTCTAAGGCATGGAATATAAAAGAATCAATAGCTGCAGGAAATTATGTACAGTTTCTTTGTTAGTTAAAAAAAAAACAGGAATAACTGAATTATGGGCAAACATAGACATTATCATGGTCATCTTTTGTTAAGAATACCTTTATGGAAAGCCACATTCTTTACAAGTTTCAGAGAATTAATAAAGCCCTGTGTAAGGTCCTGGCTAATCATTTCTCATCACCTAATAATCTTTGCACCTCTTCAGTGTATTCATCTATATTTAGTAGAAGTAATGCCATTTTTATCTGCTTGTTTAATAATTCTATTTTGATAGTCCAGTAATTGTTCAAGAGTTGTTTTTGTTTTTTGAAGAATTTTAATTCTTTTCCTCTTTTATTCTGAATAAAATCTGTTTCATTAGTTTCTAAAAAAAATATCAACATACTGTAACATCCTTTAAATTGCAATAAAAAGTTTTGTAGGATTTTTTTTTAAGTAAAATTTTATTGGTTGGATGAGAGACAGTAGACAATAAACTTGCGCAGAGGTTTGCATAAGATAAATGGTACAATAATAAATCATTGACATATAGCATAACCTATGAACAAATTAAATTCTGTCTGATTTTGAATCAACTCAATTCTGTTTACTTTCTGACCCTCATATATATATATACACAGTATATATATATATATATATATTTATATGTAGCATTACTAAGTTCCTAATTGCTGTGGGTAAGCTATGTTTTATGTGTAGCTTAGTCACCTCTGAAGCTGAATTTATTGCCCATTAGTGAGTTGTGGTGTAAAAACAATTTCCGAACAATTATTAACTTATCACAAGGTATTATTATGTTTTATTTCCTGTCGTTAATAAAAAAACATACATACCTGCTCGTCAAGATTTTTAAATCGGTTTGGAGCCAATGCACATTTTTTTTCTTAATTCTTTTTTTACTGCATAAAATTTGTTAGCGATCACAGTTTTTTCATTAATAAAGAACTGACATGCTAATTGACACTTTTTACTTCCATCAAATTCGTATCCCTACAAAAATTAACTGCAAATAAATACTGTTCGAAAGTATTCTTTATTCTAGAGCTCTTACTAATTAGTGTTCAGCATCTCAAATCAGTTTGCTCCCTGCTGCTCCAGCTCTATGTGATGTTGCACATTTAACGTGTTACCCTGTTGCGTTTTGTCTTGTAAACAAGCTGGAGTGATTGACTTGAATAGTTTTTAAAAATTGTGTTGAGATAAAATTGCAGGAAATTCACTTGGACTCTTTGGAGTATTCACTCCATCTGCTGAAGTAATGAAAGTTTTGTAAGCATGGCAAAAGTGGAAATGAGAAATTAACTTAGAGAGACAATTTGACTGCTCTGCATGTCACTAATGAAGGCTGAACAATGTGTTAAAATAAAATTCACATTTAGTAATGGAATAAAAGAAGATTTCCAATTTATAGTAATGGTATTACACTGTATTACTTTCTATATTTTATCTCATTGGTTCATTATTCTCAATAGAAAAAAAAGACCTATTAATTACAGAATAAATTTTGGTTCAAATGGCAAGAATAGTATCCCATATATGGTCCAAAATATTAGCTACAACAACAACGTTCAAATTATGCATTTATGATTAAATAAATTGCAGAGTGCACAAATGTTATACAACTTATGGAAATGAATACCTTACATTTTTTTATTCTGGTATGACACCAGTAGACATGATATATCAGTTTGAAATAAGATTACAGCACTCACACTCATGGGACTATCAAAAGACTATTATTCTTTATTTTGTTTACCAAAGTCTACAGGTTCCAGTTACGACAGTCTTGATGCCTGGCAAAATGCACAGACTTGTGTAAACTCAATAAAAGATGATCTTTTGAAAGTATCATGAGTTTGTTATCTTTCTTACTGCATTGATATAGCATGCTTGAATTAATGTTGCAAAATCCATGTAAACAAAAACTAGGCAACATAAACTGTGTACCTTAAAATATTTATACTTTTATCAACAAGGATTCAGTTATTGCATTGGTTTTCTGTTTTTATAAGATGTGTGCAAACTATCATTGCTCTATGTACAGTATTACACATCCGTTATAATATACAGTCATATATATATATTTATATATATATATATATATATATACACATACAGCGGGTAAGATAAGTATTGAACACATCAACATTTTTATCAGTAAATACATTTATAATGGGGCTATTGTAATGAAATTTTCACCAAGTGTCAGCAACAACCCATGCAATCCACAGATGCAAAGAAATCAAACAATAAATATCCATAAAGTTATGTGTAAAAATGTGAAATGACACAGGGAAAAGTATTGAACGCATGAAGAAAGGGAGGTGAAAAAAGGCATGGAAAGCTAGGATAAATATTACTGTATATAATATAATATACTATATAATATACTGTCATTTTGAGCGGAGTCCCGGCAAAAATAAGATAGAGATATATATATTTATTTATTTTTTGACCGCCACTCCACTCAAAGTGACAGTATATTACCTGGGTGCCCTCCTGGAAACTTGTGGTATCCAAACAATAATGTCCATATATCGGCGGCACTCCCCAGATTTAAAACATAAATTCACTGCAACAACTTGTTTACAATCAACGTTTCAGATGCCTTTTTAATACATCTTTCATCAGGATATGAGAGAAAGAGAGAAATCTTTCTAGTAGTGGTGATGCCATCCTTTATATTTGTAGAGTAGTGATGGAAGGTGAAACTCACCTAGATATTCAGATAACTTCATACAAGCAGCTCTACTTGGTTTGTAAAAAAACAAAACATTTTATATTATAAGAACTTAGATACGTTAAAAGAAGATACAGTATAAGAAGTCACTTCTATTTTCTTTAACCTGTTTAAAAACACTTGGCATGAAATGATTTTGTTGACCATTAATACTCTGCGAGTGCAACCTTTTTGTATCAACTGTACAACCACATTAGATGCAAGTCCATACATTTTAACACCATTCTTTAAAGAATTACACACAAAACATGCATTTAATTTGTTGGAGTACTGTAGTTTACTAATTCATGAGCAAAATAAAGAGATCTGCTGGAACATAAAATCATGTTTACTGTTTTTATAGAACCTGTTAAGTGAAAAGGTGGAGCAGATGATGGAATGGAGCTCTCGGCGATCAGTCATTCGTATGAACGGAGATAAATTCAGGAGATTTGTTAAGGCACCGCCCCGTAACTATTCTGTGATTGTTATGTTTACTGCTCTTCAGCCACAAAGGCAATGCTCTGTATGCAGGTAAGTGTTCAAGAACTATGCTTCTGTTGCCTCAGATGACATTTTTAGGTATGAACTTTTTTATTTCCTGACCTTGAGACCTATATAGACAGTGGCCTCTATTACGCTACCTAGGCTCAGTAAAGATTTTTTTTTTTGGCTTTGGAAGTAAAATGTGTCCATTTATTTAATTTGTTTCTGCCAAATGTGCCCAAGCTACACATAGGCCATGATTCTAGGTCAGATGCAACTTGCCAGCATATGTGGATGTCTAAGGATACCAGAATTGCTGCCTTATGCTAAAATGAGTATTTATCCATATATGCAGTCTGGAATCTAATCCCTAGGGGAGGGGATGAGCCCTTAGGCAGTGGGGCCCACCGGAGGATTTCCCTGTACCTCTGTGGGCCAGTACAACCTTGTATGCAAGTATCCATGTAGCTTCATGCATATGCATTGCTCCGCCCAATGTTTTCATGGCCACAGCTGTAACTATCCTCAGTATCAGCACATGTATCCACCCCATGCTCGGTGCAAAAGATCCGTCTGAAAGAGGCACTCTTCTTTGTATGTGCACCTCAAATGAGCACGGAAGTCTAGCTACCGTATATGCCTATGACACTCTCGCAAGATAGATCTGTTTTTCCCAGTTGCTACCCAGAAACACCCATTTTACAAACAAAGCAATCCAGCCTTGCATGAAGGGAATTACCCTCTTTGATATCCTCCATAAAGGTGTGTATGCATGGTGCAGCCAATGCATACCCTTTTTTTGCTTCTTGTGGCACATGCCCTGAATCTGCTGATAATCAGCATTCACTTTTGGACTTGCATCTGACCTAGAATCAGGCTCAAAATGTTTGTTAATTTTTCCATCTTATTTGTGCTGAACACTTTCCCCATCTTTGAAGGGCAAAGTACACACTAAAGTAGGGGAAGGGGTGCGGGGACCGGTTCTGGACTGTCCGCCACCAGCGAGGAGGGAGCAGGCTGTGTCCTGTGAGGTAGCCAGGAAGAGCTTTGAGGCAAGAGTGGTGACTGGGCTTCTCTTCAGCTCTCTGCTGGACTTGCACTAGACCAGATCTAGCTTGTTATATAATAAATACTTTCTCCATCTGTAATATTTGAGGCTATAGCAAACAATATTCCTCTTTCTGTTTAAGGATAAACAATAGTCCTTTGATCATGTAAAAGCAGACAGCGCTCCATTTATGAAAGTTTAAAGAAAAACCCTATCTACTTTATCAATTTGTCACTGCCAGATATAGCGCCTACTGAAGAAATGATTCACCATGTGTCTTTTTGGCAAACGCTTCCCAATGCAAACATTTGGAAGCTTATTTAACAAGTATGGTGATAGCACAGCGTTTTTCAACCACTGTGCCGTGGCACACTAGTGTGCCGCGAACGGTTGTTAAGTGTGCTGTAGCGGTCTGCTCAGCGCACTTGTACTGTAGTGTGTTTTAGTGCTGAGGAAGCCAATGCATTGAGTTTTATTCCTGTGGAGGCCAATGTAGTGTGTTTTAGTCCTGAGGAAGCCAATGCATTGAATTTTATTCCTGTGGAGGCCAATGTAGTGTGTTTTATTCCTGTGGAGGCCAATGTAGTGTGTTTTATTCCTATGGAGGCCAATGTAGTGTGTTTTATGCCTGTGGAGGCCAATGTAGTGTGTTTTATTCCTGTGGAGGCCAATGTGTGTATATTTTTATGTGGGAGCCAATGTTTATGTTTTTTCATTGGTCACGCATGCCGCATAGCCAGATAGTGTGCCTTGACAATTTTAAAATCTTGTGTAGTGTGCCTCGAGTTGAAAAAGGTTGAAAATCACTGCGATAGCAGAAGAAATTAAAAGCAAAATAATTGTGTGCGTTATTTAAATAAAGCATTTTTTCCACATGGTAATAATATTAGATTCTTTTTTTCTTTGTAATATTTTTTTTCTATTTTTTAAACTTTTTTTTAATTTTTTCTATTAACATGTAGACCTGATATTCCAAGCCCATATGGGAACCGGCTAGCTGGGTAACGCATACTTATATCCCTGCAAACTGATACAGCGAAGCCATAAATTAACTCTTACCACTACCAGCAACTATTGCTCAGCTGCCTCTGGAACATTTTATTGATAAACTAGCTGAAGTACCTGGCGTTGCCCAGGTTTAAATCCTTAGGTATTAAGTTTTATTATGTGATGTCCAAATCCATCCAGTGGGAGGCCCAGAACAGGCTCCCTGGGTCAAAGTTCTGTCCGCCATGAGGTCTGACTGGGACCCCTAAAACTCCATTAGGCATCCCAGACAAATTGCCAACCGTTTGTGAAGTTTTCATCCAAATCCATCCAGTGGAATGCTCAGAACAGGCTCTCCGAGTCAAACTTCTGCCAAATGTACACCAATGAGAGGTCCGACTGGGACCCTAACCTCCCTAAAACCTGGCCAGGATCCAACTGGACCACCTTGCATTAGTTTCATCCCAAATGTTGCAGGAGTGTATCTTCAAGTTATTAAGTTTTATTATGTGATGTTGTCCAAATCCATCCAGTGGAAGACCCAGAACAGGCTCCCTGGTTCAAAGTTCTGCCCAGCAAACACCAACAGGAGGTCTGACCGGGACCTCAATCCCTAGTATGTCTTGTAGGATCCAATGTTACCACTCTGAAGTATTTGTCCAAATCCATCCAGTGGAAGGCTCAGAACAGGCAACCTGGGTCCGAACAAGCTCCCTGGGGCAAAGTTCTGCCCAGCGCACTCTGCCGTGAGGTCCAACCGGCATCCCAACCACTCAATTAGGCATCCCAGACCAATTGCCACCTCTCTGTGAAGTTTTCATCCACATCTATCCAGTGGAAGGCCCAGAACAGGCTTCCAGGGTAAAAGTTCTGACCAGTGTACACCAACGGGAGGTCTGACCGGAACCCTAACCCCCCTAAAACCTGGCCAGGATCCAGCTGGACCATCTTGCATTGGTTTAATCCCAATCGGTGCAGGGGTGTCCGAATGCATAACTGGACAGACAATCATACTAATGAATTTTATATATAAGATTTGTCACTCTGTCGCGTTGTCGCTATGTGGTCTAATAGCTTACATTTTTTATACTGAATAACTATGTAAGATTTGGAAGCCTTACCTTGAGAGCTGTGGAAGATATTCACAAACAAACTTCTTCTTTTCTATGCTGCAAATAGTTAAAGGTTATAGGAGGCTTTCTTTCACAGCAACAAACATCTATAGAAAATAAGGCCTTATAACTATTGTTCAAAAATAGGCCAGTGTATGCTTTTATATAGGTCACATAATTGCTAAAGTGCACTCTGTTAGGGGTCCAATATTTCTTATAATTCACAAATTTCAGGTTGAAGCATAACAAGTTGGTTGCATGAGGTGTTCCTCATATGCAGGCACTTTATCCTCACTTACAGACATATGTTCCATCACATAATACTTTCAGAAAGTGTCCTTAGAGGCAATGAGGAGATTTAAAGAGGTGAATACTGATTAAACTGCTGGTAAGCCTGTTGCACATTTTACATTTCAGGTATAGCATTAGCCTTATCTTACTTTAAGATAAACATGAAGCTCTGGATTGTAAAAACAAATGTATACAGTAAATATAAAGAACTCATTTAGCACTAAGAGAATAGCAAACAAGCTAAAAGGAGAACTTTGGCACCTTTACAATGTCATTCTACGCTGCAGAGGGAGCAGATATAAAGGGCAAAATGTAATAGGGTTAGAGTTTAAAAAAGGTGAAAGTTTACTGCTAAACTATTATATTGGTCGAGTTGGATTTTCAAAATGGGAAAACATCTGGATGAGAGTTTAAATCGTGAGAATTTTTTGAGTGAATAGCATGAGAGTTTGCATGTTCTCGGACTCTATTACATTGGGCGAGTTTAAAAACGTGAGCGTTTACTCTCACATTTTCTAAACTCTCACCCTATTACATTGGCCCAAAATGTGACGACAAACTGAGTTAGGGCAAACAAATCCTTGTGAGAAAATACAGCTACCCAGTATGTGTGTGCTACACTACCCCGTACTACCCAGTTGGAATTGTAGTTTCTCTTCCCTGCCTGGGGTGTTGCTCTCTGTTCTGGTGCTTCTAGCACACGCTGGTCTGTATTTCAGCAGCTTTGTTCATGGGCTGAGTGTGCTAGAAGCACCAGAGCATAGAGCAACACCCCAGGCAGGAAAGAGGAACTGCACGTGTTGTTACAGGTGCAGGGTGCTAGAATGTAAGCTCTTACAAGCAGGGCCCTCTACCCTCTTGTGCTTCTCCCTACTTTAGTTTCATCTACTTTTTATTCACCACTAGGGCACCTAACACTTGGCTGCTTATGCTCTGTTGCTTATCTGGGTGTTATGGTCTCTAATGTAGCAATATATATTAGCCATGTCCTGGTCCTGTATTGTATTGTTCTGTAAGTCGCTTATCAACAATTTGTTTATGTACTTTGTAAGGCGCTGTGGAACACTTGTGGCGCCATATAAATAAAAGATAATAATAATAATACTTAATCCACCAACAACCACCACTCATTCATAATCATTGAGGTGTCCACCTCTTGTAGCCAACCAGAATTATAGGCATTTGTAGTCCAGCATTGTCACGGACCTGCTGGCATTTTAGTTGCATAACTAACACGAGCTGTGATGTGCAGCAGCCTTTGCTTTTCAGTATCTCTCGTGTCCCACATGTGGACTCCGATAAGAACAGAGAGGCAGAGGGGCCACACATCATAATTACAGATGATTTGCAGGTTGCTGAGCTCTGTAGAAAGCAGAGCAATATGTCAGCAGGGTAGTAAGTTTTATACAAAGATGTGTAAAAAGTAGGTTAGAGTAGTTTTACAGCTGCTTTATATGTTAGACCTCACCTTCAGTATTGTTTTCAAGGAAAGGCTTCAAGAACATAAAGCGTAGGGCTTAGAAAGGCAGTATGACAGAAACCTTCAATTATACCAAAAGAATTGAATTCAGAAAACAAAAATTGCTAGAATAAGGTCACAAAGTGAACCTGGTGTGAGGAACGTAAAGGAACATGACTTTACTTAAAGAGCGATGAAATGAAGAAACAGTTCACAAACAGATATAGATGGATCTGATAGCACACATCTGTTTGAAAATGTACCTGATAATAATGAAGTTATTTAACACTTTTGTAATTGGAGATGGTTTATCCCAATTTCCTTTATAAGATCTTAAAGCAATTTTTTTTCATTTGTTTTCTGTACATAGAGGGATGATGTACATAGAGGGATGATGTACATAGGGGGATGATATACATAGAGGGATGATGTACATAGGGGGATGATGTACATAGAAGGATGATGTACATAGGGGGATGATATACATAAGGGGATGATGTACATAGGGGGATGATATACATAGGGGGATGATATACATAGAGGGATGATGTACATAGAGGGATGATGGGGATGATGTACATAGAGGGATGATGGGGATGATTTACATAGAGGGATGATGGGGATGATGTACATAGAAGGATGATGTACATAGAGGGATGCTGTACATAGAGGGATGATGTTCATAGAGGGATGATGGGGATGATGTACATAGAGGGATGATGGGGATGATGTACATAGAGGGATGCTGTACATAGAGGGATGATGTACATAGAGGCATGATGTACATAGGGGGATGATGTACATAGAGGGATGCTGTACATAGAGGGATGATGGGGATGCTGTACATAGAGGGATGATGGGGATGATGTACATAGAGGGATGATGTACATAGAGGGATGATGTACATAGGGGGATGATGTACATAGAGGGATGATGTACCCAAAGGGATGATGGGGATGATGTACATAGAGGGATGCTGTACATAGAGGGATGATGTAGATAGAGGGATGATGGGGATGATGTACATAGAGGGATAATGTACATAGAGGGATGATGGGGATGCTGTACATAGAGGGATGATGGGGATGATGTACATAAAGGGATGCTGTACATAGAGGGATGATGTACATAGGGGGATGATGTACATAGAGGGATGATGGGGATGATGTACATAGAGGGATGATGTACATAGAGGGATGATTGGGATGCTGTACATAGAGGGATGATGGGGGTGATGTACATAGAGGGATGATGGGGATGCTGTACATAGAGGAATGATGTACATAGAGGGATGATGGGGATGATGTACATAGAGGGCTGATGTACATAGGGATTATGGGGATGATGTACATAAAGGGATGCTGTACATAGAGGGATGTATGGAATCCTATTTAAAACCTATGCAATCCTGCCTATAACCTCTATGGAATCCTGCAGTTCACTACGGGTATGTCCCACTTCTTCAGATTGTCGATATACATACGCCAGCGCACCGGTCCCAGTTACAGTCATCAATCCAGAAGCCTGCGGTCATCCAAAAAGAAAAATGGCTCCTAACT
This sequence comes from Taudactylus pleione, assembly GCA_031769625.1. Taxonomy (NCBI): domain Eukaryota; kingdom Metazoa; phylum Chordata; class Amphibia; order Anura; family Myobatrachidae; genus Taudactylus; species Taudactylus pleione. Next base: position 5,260,190 of record JAUIMM010000217.1, read on the forward strand.
GGGACCAGTACACAGGCTATATACCCAAACTGATCATGATAACAGCAATGTAGACAGACAAACATAATTCCATTGGTTCTTGCTCTTGGTCTTTGTAGTACACTGTAGTTCATAGGGCAGTTCACTAGGGGTATGTCCCACTTCTTCAGATTGTATTGTCTTTCTTTAATTGATCTAAATTAACGACAGGCTCAGCATACAGAGTTTTATATTTCAACCAATAATTCACTATGGTCCATAACTCCCGAACGCATGATCCGATTCCCTTGCCGATATAACCGGAGATCTGCAAATAAACAGCGGATCAGAATGGCAGCAAACATGGTCTGCTTATCATGTACTAAACCATAGATATCATATAACATGCACTTCACAACATTGCTGATATAAATAAAACCCTGAATATTAACCTAAAATACTGCGGAACCTTTTAATGTAATTCTGTGTATATTTGCACGCATTGTGAATACACATGCGATTGTCTATGTGCATGCATGTATTTATCATGAATTAATATATATATATATATATATATATATATACGACAGGTTCAATCCACGGCACTCAACCCTCTGAAATGCCCTTGGTATGTGACCACACCATCTACATAAAAAATTTCATACAAACTCGGCACTCACATGCTTTTCAAACTGCAACTCCTTTGAACATAGGGAATGTTGGTTCCAAAATATTGCAATAATTTGTTAAGCTGGCCACCGCTTCATTCCCATCTAGCCAGTCCCTACACTGATTCTCAGATAAATGAACTTGATCTGCCATCTTGGGCTCAAGCTTGCATACATTCTAAACATGAAACTGGGTCCTGCCTTAAAGAGACAGGACCACACCCAGGGCTATCAGTTAATAAGCACCTGGAAAAAGAAAAAAGTTTGTCTTACATTTGAAAAACAGGGTGCCCTAGCAAGTGTGACCACAAAATTTAAATAAACGACAGGCTCAATCCACGGCACTCAACCATCTGGGGTGCCCTTGGTATGTGACCACACCATCTACATAAAAAATATCATACAAACTCGGCACTCACATGCTTTTCAAACTGCAACTCCTTTGAACATAGGGAATGTTGGTTCCAAAATATTGCAATAATTTGTTAAGCTGGCCACCGCTTCACGGTCATTCCCATCTAGCCAGTCCCTACACTGATTCTCAGATAAGTGAACTTGATCTGCCATCTTGGGCTCAAGCTTGCATACATATGTTTGTACACTGGGTAACACAGCAACTTCAACTGAACCCTCAGTTTCCACATCAGGATTTGTGTTCAAAGGAGTTGCAGTTTGAAAAGCATGTCAGTGCCGAGTTTGTATGATATTTTTTATGTAGATGGTGTGGTCACATACCTAGGGCACCCCAGATGGTTGATTGCCGTGGATTGAGCCTGTCGTTTATTTAAATTTTGTGGTCACACTTGCTAGGGCACCCTGTTTTTCAAATGTAAGACAAACTTTTTTCTTTTTCCAGGTGCTTATTAACTGATAGCCCTGGGTGTGGTCCTGTCTCTTTAAGGCAGGACCCAGTTTCATGTTTAGAATGTATGCAAGCTTGAGCCCAAGATGGCAGATCAAGTTCATTTATCTGAGAATCAGTGTAGGGACTGGCTAGATGGGAATGACCATGAAGCGGTGGCCAGCTTAACAAATTATTGCAATATTTTGGAACCAACATTCCCTATGTTCAAAGGAGTTGCAGTTTGAAAAGCATGTGAGTGCCGAGTTTGTATGATATTTTTTTATATATATATATATATATATATATTTCTCTATGCTTTACCTGGTTTTGATATTACTTGTCTGGACTACAAAAATGACAGGCAATGGGGGTTTACACAGGTGATCAAAATATGCCTGATGAGATCACAAAGGCAAGGCTAATCTGTTTAAGCATCAGACTCAAAGACAATGGCTTAGCCAGAATACAATTAATTTCTCCTTAACCATATCACATTAGATACAAGGCCTACAATGGCTAACGATAGCTTAAATGCCTAACAATTGTTTCCAAATTCACTCTGTCTGAGTATATTAGTGTCTGTATTATACTTCAATTTTCATAGGAATACTGTTCTGTATGCAGAGCAAACACTCACCATATCTTTGTGTATTCTCTAATTATTCGTCACAGACAAATCAACAAAACCTGTCTTGTCATCACTGAATATATAATGTAAGGATTTTTATAGTTGTAGTTAAAATGGTGTTTTGTGACCAGTCGCAAAATGGCGTCTTGCAGAACTTGATTTTAAACAGATTCTGTCTCAGCCAATTATCCGGCTTCGGCAGTCCACCCTTTGATAGCCAATCAAACGCTATCACAACCTATTTTGAATCTGTTTAGCCATGCATGAGAATATGCTGTTTAATGTTATTATGGTATGACACAGGTTAGTCATTTGAACCATTAGATAATGCGTCTCAAGGAGGGTAAAACAACCCTTATATACCATCTGCGCACACTTAAGGGATCATTGGCAGGATGTGGGAATTAATCTAACCTATAAAGGAAGTTTTGAGGGGGAATTGGGACAGTATTACCTAGGATGTTTTAAAATAACATTATCGATATATATATTCATGCACAACCATACAAAATCTGGATCACATTATCATAGGGTACATTCTAATTTTCTAATTCAGGGTTGTAATACAGCTCTTCCTTAACCTTGGTATCCATATCTCCATCACTTACCACCACCATCTCAATTTCTCTGTTCACCCTAGTATGTTTCCTGCACTTCAACACATTAGGAACACATCTGACACACAAGCCAATTACTAAGATGACAATGATTATGAGGATCAGAAGTGTACCCACTGTAGCAACCAATTTCTGGACCCACTCTCCTAGACCGGAGAACCATTTCACAGGGTTCAACCACGTGAACCATTCCTCTACCTGTTCCGCAACTTCAGTCAATGAAGCATTATGGTTCTTTCGGAATTCCCATTTTAATTGCAGAATTTCGTCCATCTTCCGGTCTATCACCTCCTTGGGATCACTGGTGTTATTTGTAATGTACGTGCAACACTTTACACCAAACTGGGTGGCCAATGTCACACAGTACCCTTCTGTGACAGCTGTTAAGTAATTTAACACTAGCCTATGTTGCACAAGTTCTTTCTTATAGGCTTGTAACTCTTTACCTGTATACCTAAATGCGTCATCATACATCTCGGTGATATTATCTATTAATTTTGCAAGATCTTGGATATATCAAAAATTTAAAGTACCCCGAGCAATCGTGGTGGGATCTAGTGCTACCAACACTTGGAAGCCAGTTGTCTCACTAATCAACTGAGTAGCTGCATGTATGTCACCAGGTATCATGTTTTTTTTGTCACAATGTTCATAATGTGTATGAAGATATGGAGATGGGGTGTTTTTATGGATACCAAGCATTTCACCATGTGTAAGGGTCATAATTTCTGGAAGTAGTCTTCCCAAATAACATAAACCTGAACTTGGGGAGAGCCACTTATACGCTTTTCTTCCACATATAAAAATATACATTGTCGGTGAGAACATAAGGGATTGAAAACATCATAGTCATTAAATACATTTCTCTTGCATATAACTCTACTTCAGGTTCTCCCATCTGGTCAAGACATGTCTCTGGTTGTATAATCTTGGCACAATACCCTTCTGGTACCCTACCAACCATTTCTTTAGTATCACTAAGTGTCTCCTGTTTGATCTAATTGTGCTTAACAGTTCATAATCCATTGGCTCATTTTCAGCTCTAAGTGAGAAGGTCATCGTCTGGTTATTCCCCGTTACTTCCCAACTCCCTGGTTTATTGGGGTTGGTTATGTTCAAACATAAAAGTGATCTATCTACTTGGAATTGATGGAGTTTAAAATGAGGCGGCTTGGATGAGAGGAATTTTCCATCCAGCATTTTCCCTTTTTGCAATTTTAAAACTTCTGAAACATTCAATGGTAATGGCACCATTCCTACATTATGCTGTCCTGGAGGCATGTGTGAGCACACCCAACAATCAGTTTGATTTAAAACTTTGCCTACCATGTTATGATAATCCTCTAAAGGATACCCACCCCAATACGGGTTATATTTAGGCTAGCACCATTGGATACATTTTTCATCAACTAGGGACCCACAAAGTTCACAAATACAGAAATCTTAAGACGATAAACCTTCACACTATCCCCGAGTTTCAGGTATCACAGATTTCTTAACAATTACTGTACTAAGATTGGTCAGACACTCCCCTGATTGGCATAGCACTCCTCCTCTCGACTCCACTCCATCAATATTGCCATCAGCTCCCATTTCCTTTATCTGTCCTTCATCACAGAACCCAGAAATCCATGAACAAACCAGGAAACTCTGGAAGAGAATACAAGAATGAACACAGCAGACCAGTCCATTGCTGTAACAAGGATCTACAAATTTCTTTAGCTCAGATATTTCACTGCAACCTTTTAATCCTCCCAGAACAAGCTCGCGATTGACAGGTCCACGTTATCGGCCTCATCTCCTCCTTGTATCTCTACTGGTTGGTTGACCTTCCTGCAGTGAGTGGAATGGACCCAGGTATCTCTCTCGGCTACCTTCAAGGATGTGATACTCATCAACAACACCTGATACGGACCTTCCCACCGATCAATCAGACAACCTGAGTGTAAAAAATTCCTGATCATAACAAATTCTCCAGGTTTGACATCATGACAGTTTGCATCAAACATGTTAGATAATAACACTTTCAATTTCTGTTGTTCTTACTCATCTTCATCTCATCTTCTGGGGTGATCTTGATATTATTTATACCCACCAACTTACTCATGTTTTTTTTTAAAATACATCACCTGTGAAATGATTATCCTGATTCTCTAGCGATACCGTATCTGTATACAACCCTCTTTACAATTAAACCCTGTTATTAATAGCTACTGCTCTAGGTAGTGTCTTAGCCCCTGGGTTTGGACAGTATCCCAAGTACTTGACCTTAGCTTGGCATGGCTGCAATTTGTCCTTAGCAACCTTGTGTCCTGTGTGTGAGAGATGAAGCACAACAGTTTAGTATCATTTAAACATGGCATAAATGAATCAGGGCACAGCAATAAATCGTCCACATATTGTATCAGAACAGATCCATTGGCAGGTTGAAAAGATTGTAAACAGTCGTATAAGGCCTGGGAGAAGATACTGGGGTTGTCTATGAAACCATGGGACACTCATGTCCATGTGTAGTGTACACCTCCCCCTATGTGAAAGCAAAGAGGTACTGACAGTCAGGGTGTTAGGGAACAGGGAAGAAAGCAGAACAGAGATTGGGTATCAGTTACATCAATTACCATTACCGGTCCTTCCCTAGTATCCCCAATTAACCAGGCTGGCTGTAGACTACAGGTGTGACCTAACCCCTAGAGCTGACTGTCTTTCAAGACAGCATTCATGGTCATGGTGTTAGTAGGTGACTGTTGTGGGTGTCCCTCCTGTTGGTACCTAGGGATTCCCTGACCTACTTTACAAAACCTACTTATGTGACCCTCCCTGTTACATCTGAAACACCTCCGTATGTGACGTGTGTTGAAAGGTTGTTGTTGTGTGCAGGAAGAAGTATGAAAAGATTGAGGTTGAAAAGATTGAGGTTGAGTATGAGGATATGAGTTTGGAGGTTGTGTGGGGTGTGTGTATTTTGGCCGTGTGTGCTAGAAGTGTTGCGGTGGTTGTTGTTTTACTTCTAGAGCTTGAATACTAGCGGCCATTAGTTTCTCTCTCTGCATTTCTCTCTTCTTAAGGATGTTTTTGTCATGCTCAATTGCAGCTTCCCTGAGAGCGTCCACAGTAATTCCCCTCCACCCAGGAAGTGAGGTCTGAACCCTGCTCTTAAGGACGTCTTTAAGACCGTCCATAAGTACTGTGACTGTCATTTCCCTGTAATGGGTGTTATCTTTAATATCTATTATGCCTGTATAATGGGTAATAGTCTGCAGGGTTCGGTTAAAATAGTCTCCTGCAGACTCACTCTCCTTCTGTTTAATTGTAAAAAATTTTAACTAACTACTACATGGAAAAATATGGCCAGTTGATCTACAATATGAGTTATATTATTTTGGTTGCCTTCATCAGTTATAGGAACATCTCCATCCAATACACAGGTCGTGATAAATTTTTTCACGTCGGTATTGTGTGGAAGACATGCCCGTAATACTACTCGCCAATCCTTGTTGATTGGCTCATGAGCATTACCCAAATCCTTTACAAATTTTTGCCAACTTGTGAAATCTTTCCTAGGGTCTGGGAACTCTACCATTATGGAATGTAACTCCGCCCTCGTCCATGGACATTGCATTGCTACATTCCTTGTCACTATACCCTGTGTGTCCGGATTCCTGTGGGGAACAGTTATTGTCCGGGCGGGGTGGATGCCTAATGCACTACTACCCGTGGCTTTATTACCTGATTGAGGGTTCAGCCTCTGGCTACTACGTATGGGATCAGCAGTTTCAGTAGCTGCAGGTGTTAATATTTCCTGTACTATCAATGGTGAGGCTTCCTCCTTTGCTGATGCTGGTGGGGCATGTGATGTGCGTGTGATGGTGGTGCATGTAACATTTGTGCAACATGAGAAAGAGCGGACATTACAACAAGTTCATTATCTGCATCATAAGCATGTTCCTTATAGTTACTTAGAAGAGGGTACAAATTGCTTGTTACATTTTTATGATTTTTGTGATCGACTGTACCTACACCACTATCCGCATAGGGCGGCGGTGGTGCATGTGCGTTAATAGCACCTTTTGGCACCGCTACTTTGCAGTGCGCCCTTGTTCCCTGGTGTCACTTGTACAATGCTGTTTTGCGTTGTGCCCGCGCTCTCTTGCGCCGTGCACGCGTCGCTAATTTGCGTCGCGTGCACTCCGCTTTGCCACATATTCCCTTCACGCTGCCACAACTTCAAACAATCATTGAACTTTACCCTTTTGTTTAGAGACCTCACCAAGCAAATACTGTCTCTAACTTTGTTCAAGACCTCCACATCAAAGCTACCTATCTTGGGAAAAGGCTTTCTACATTTCTTGGTCATTTTGACCCATATGTTAAAATATGCCGTAGCATAAGCACCATACTTTTTAAACAATACATACCTTGCCGACCCCTGCGGCCCTTCCATCAGCAGCACTTCATCGATCGTTACTAGAGATTGCTTAGCACCCATATTAAGAACAATGCTACACAATTTCCGGAAAACGTCAACCTGTGAACGATTTTCGTAGAGCTACGTTCACGCACTCCCTCCCGTTATGCACAGCCAACCCTTCTAAAGTTCACAGTCGGCTTTGCACAACGAGGAGCAGAATAAACACCTATTGTACTTACCCTACTTGTGGCTGTATTACCAAGCTTCAACCGCTCACTTCTGCAAGCTTATACACCGGTTTCCCGCCCTTAGGGATTGTTTGTATAGCCAAAACGTGAGGAAAGAAACAACTTGCTTTGTGAGTTATTTCTTTTTCCTCGTGGTAAATCACCTCAAGCTTTACCACACCACTTCCTCGTTCGAGTCTACTCCGGTTGGTAGCATTTAGAAATTCCAATAACCCCTAACCTTGCCAACAGATTCACTCCCACGACAACCCACTTCACAACCACAGTTTACAAAAAACTATGCGGTTCGATCGCGCTGCCCAAAGAACCTAACCGCTCAATGGACTTTGCGATTAATGGGTGTTCGGACCGGGAAGACCTTGTTTCTGCATTGTACACTGCAGTGTACCTGCATTGTACACTGGCCCAGTAGTTTGCTCGGCCTCGTCAGGCACCTACTGAGTTTACCAGACAGGTAACCTCCGCTGGTCTTAACTAGACAATGGCCTTAGCTTTTTCGGGGTTTACCAGGCAGTAGCCCCCACACACATGCACGCTTCAATCACTACCCTACTTCGGCGCAGAACAATAAAACCTTTTCCCAAAACACACTAGTGCAATTCAGAAGTTTGAACAGGTAATCACACTACAAAACACAATTACCTTTTTGAACATGCGGCAGCCATACAGAAAACATGCAGACGCTAATGTGCGACTTACCCCCTAACACACTGTTTTAACACCGAAGGAAAACACACTTTTCCTTCTTCGTCCCTGGTTCTAATCAACGCTCCTTGATCTTACTGCGGTGACGGTAGCGCTCTCTCAGCAACCAAGTGGTAGCAGGTATTCGAAGGCAAAGCGTTCTTTCCCGCTTATGGCGCCTTTCCACCATTTTGATGAGAGATCGCTAACCGTGTGTTACCATGTAAGTGGTAGCATGATTTCACTCTGAGCCCCAACTATGGAATCCTATTTAAAACCTGTATGCAATCCTGCCTATAACCTCTGTGGAATCATGCCTATAACCTCTAAACCTGATATGACGCTAAGTAGCGTTATGAATAGTTGCACACAGCAATAAACACTTTCAGACTTTGGTTGTGGTTCCAACGCACAAAAAGTTATTATTCAGCATAAAAGAAAAAGGTACTTAAACTGACATGATGTAGACAATACGTGCAAAGGTTACATTCAATATAGGTACAGTCGATATACATACGCCAGCGCACCGGTCCCAGTTACAGTCATCAATCCAGAAGCCTGCGGTCATCCAAAAAGAAGAATGGCTCCTAACTGGGACCAGTACACAGGCTATATACTCAAACTGATCATGATGACAGCAATGTAGGCAGACAAACATAATTCCATTGGTTCTTGGTCTTTGTAGTACACTGTAGTTCACTGTAGTTCATAGGGCAGTTCACTAGGGGTATGTCCCACTTCTTCAGATTGTATTGTCTTTCTTTAATTGATTTAAATTAACGACAGGCTCAGCATACAGAGTTTTATATTTCAACCAATAATTCACTATGGTCCATAACTCCCGAACGCATGATCCGATTCCCTTGCCGATATAACCGGAGATCTGCAAATAAACAGCGGATCAGAATGGCACCAAACATGGTCTGCTTATCATGTACTAAATCATAGATAACATATAACATGCACTTCACAACATTGCTGATATAAATAAAACCCTCAATAATAACCTAGCATACTGCGGAACCTTTTAATGTAATTGTGTGTATATTTGCACGCATTGTGAATACATGTACCAAACCATAGATATCATATAACATGCCCTTCACAACATTGCTGATATAAATAAAACCCTCAATAATAACCTAGCATACTGCGGAACCTTTTAATGGAATTGTGTGTATATTTGCATGCATTGTGAATACATGTACCAAACCATAGATATCATATAACATGCCCTTCACAACATTGCTGATATAAATAAAACCCTCAATAATAACCTAACATACTGCGGAACCTTTTAATGTAATTGTGTGTATATTTGCACGCATTGTGAATACACATGCGATTGTCTATGTGCATGCATGTATTTATCATGAATTAATATATATATATATTTCTCTATGCTTTATTTGGTTTTGCTATTGTCTGGACTACAAAAATGACAGACAATGGGGGTTTACACAGGTGATCAAAAGATGCCTGATGAGATCACAAAGGCAAGGCTAATCTGTTTAAGCATCAGACTCAAAGACAATGGCTTAGCCAGAATACAATTAATTTCTCCTTAACCATATCACATTAGATACAAGGCCTACAATGGCTAACGATAGCTTAAATGCCTAACAATTGTTTCCAAATTCACTCTATCTGAGTATATTAGTGTCTGTATTATACTTCAATTTTCATAGGCATACTGTTCTGTATGCAGAGCAAACGCTCACCATATCTTTGTGTATTCTCTAATTATTCGTCACAGACAAATCAATAAAACCTGTCTTATCATCACTGAATATTTACTGTAAGGATTTTTTTAGTTGTAGCTAAAATGGCGTTTTGCGGCCAGTCGCAAAATGGCATCTTGCAGAACTTGAATTATCCGGCTTCGCCAGCTGATGTACATAGAGAGATACTGTACATAGAGGGATGATGTACATAGGGGGATGATGTACATAGAGGGATGATGGGGATGATGTACATAGAGGGATGATGTACATAGGGGTATGATGTACATAGAGGGATGATGGGGATGATGTACATAGAGGGATGATGTACATAGAGGGATGATGGGGATGATGTACATAGAGGGATGATGTACATAGAGGGATGATGTACATAGGGGGATGCTGTACATAGAGGGATGCTGTACATAGGGGGATGCTGTACATATGAGGATGATGTACATAGAGGGATGATGTACATAGGGAGATGATGTACATAGAGGGATGATGTACATAGAGGGATAATGTACATAGGAGGATGATGTACATAGAGGGATGCTGTACATAGGGGGATGATGCACATAGAGGGATGATGTACATAGAGGGATGATGTACATAGGGTGATGATGTACATAGAGGGATGATGTACATAGAGGGATGATGTACATAGGGGGATGATGTACATAGAGGGATGATGTACATAGAGGGATGATGGGGATGATGTACATAGAGGGATGATGTACATAGAGGGATGCTGTACATAGGGGGATGATGTACATAGGGGGATGATGTACATAGAGGGATGATGTACATAGGGGGATGATGTACATAGAGGGATGATGTACATAGAGGGATGATGTACATAGGAGGATGATGTACATAGAGGGATGCTGTACATAGGGGGATGATGCACATAGAGGGATGATGTACATAGAGGGATGATGTACATAGGGTGATGATGTACATAGAGGGATGATGTACATAGGGGGATGATGTACATAGAGGGATGATGTACATAGAGGGATGATGTACATAGGGGGATGATGTACATAGAGGGATGATGGGGATGATGTACATAGAGGGATGATGTACATAGAGGGATGCTGTACATAGAGGGATGATGTACATAGAGGGATGATGTACATAGAGGGATGCTGTACATAGAGGGACGCTGTACATAGGGGGATGATGTACATAGAGGGATGATGTACATAGGGGGATGATGTACATAGAAGGATGATGTACATAGAGGGATGATGTACATAGAGGGATGATGTACATAGAGGGATGCTGTACATAGAGGGATGCTGTACATAGAGGGATGATGTACATAGGGGGATGATGTACATAAAGGGATGATGTACATAGATGGATGATGTACATAGGGGGATGATGTACATAAGGAGATGATGTACATAGAGGGATGATGTACATAAAGGGATGATGTACATAGAGGGACGAATTACATAGAGGGACGATGTACATAAAGGGACGATGTACATAGAGGGACGATGTACATAGAGCGATGATGTACATAGGGGGATGATGTACATAGAGGGATGATGTACATAGAGGGATGATGTACATAGGGAGATGATGTACATAGAGAGATGATGTACATAGGGAGATGATGTACATAAAGGGATGATGTACATAGGGGGATGATGTACATAGAGGGATGATGTACATAAAGGGATGATGTACATAGAGGGATGATGTACATAGAGGTATGATGTACATAGGGGGATGATGTACATAGGGGGATGATGTACATAGAGGGATGATGTACATAGAGGGATGCTGTACATAGGGGGATGCTGTACATAGGGGGGTGATGTACATAGGGGGATGCTGTACATAGAGGGATGCTGTACATAGGGGGATGCTGTACATAGGGGGATGATGTACATAGGGGGATGATGTACATAGAGGGATGATGTACATAGAGGGATGATGTACATAGAGGGATGCTGTACATAGGGGGATGATGTACATAGGGGATGATGTACATAGAGGGATGATGTACATAGAGGGATGCTGTACATAGAGGGATGATGTACATAGGGGGATGATGTACATATGAGGATGATGTACAAAGAGGGATGCTGTACATAGCGGGCTGCTGTACATAGAGGGATGATGTACATAGAGGGATGATGTACATAGGGGAATGAGGTACATAGAGGGATGATGTACATAGAGGGATGATGTACATAGAGGGATGATGTACATAGGGTGTATATAAGGTGTTCACATTCACAAATCTAAAAACAAGACTCATTTGAGCTTCATTATTTTACTGCATTGAGCTGACTGAGAGGCTGTCTCCGGAGGCGGCTCTCACACGCATCATCCAGGTAAGGCAATGCTGATCAAACGCGATCCCTTGCAATCAAGCCCCCTGCCAGATTATCTCCGGCGAACACTGCTTCCGAGAGAGACACTGTCTATTCAGAAGCAGCGGTCGGGTTCTACAGCCGCTCCACTGTCAGAACCACACTGACAATAATATTGAGAGCCGTCCTGCTTGTGCATCTATAACACTCTTTCCCGGCCGGGATCTACAAGTGGATATGCCCTTTATGAATACTCCGCTATCAGGCACCCAAGCTATATCGTGGATTCATCGGGTAAGCCAGCATTATCCACTATATTGCTGTATCTAAGATTGTGACATTTACATATTTTTTATACAAACTGCTAAGATTCTTTGAGGATTCATTCAATATCCATTTTTTACTTTGTAATCTCATGGACAATTTTTACTTTTAGTTTAAGATTCTATAATACTCTTGATATATATTTTTTCTACGACTCAGTTTTATCTTATAACTATTTTTATTATTATTTGTTTTTTAAAATTATTGTACTGACTTGTTTTTATGCTCTTGGGTTATTAAATGTGTATCTATTCATATTGATGTCTTTACAATTTATGTGCTGCAGTTACTAATCATTTAGCGCTCCCACACTTTCCAAATACTCTTACATAGAGGGATGATGTATATTGGGGGATGATGTACATAGAGGAATGATGTACATAGGGGGATGATGTACATAGAGGGATGATGTACATAGAGGGATGATGTACATAAGGGGATGATGTACATAGGGGGATGATGTACATAGAGGGATGATGTACGTAAGGGGATGATGTACATAGAGGGATGATGTACATAGGGGGATGATGTACATAGGGGGATGATGTACATAGGGGGATGATGTACATAGGGGTATGATGTACATAGAGGGATGATGTACATAGGGGGATGCTGTACATAGAGGGATGCTATACATAGAGGTATGATGTACATAGAGGGATGATGTACATAGAGGGATGATGTACATAGGGGGATGATGTACATAGAGGGATGATGTACATAGGGGGATGATGTACATAGAGGGATGATGTACATAGAGGGTTGATGTACATAGGGGGATGATGTACATAGAGGGATGATGGGGATGATGTACATAGAGGGATGCTGTACATAGAGCGATGATGTACATAGACTACTGTAACCTTCTCCTAGCTGGCCTCCCAGTCTCTCACCTCTCTCCACTACAATCGGTTCTCAATGCTGCTGCTTGGCTCATCTTCCTCTCCAGACGTTCAACATCTGCTTCCTCTCTCCTTCAAGCCCTACACTGGCTCCCCTTCCCCTTCAGATGCCAATTCAAGGTTCTTACATTCGCCTACAAAGCCCTCACCAAATCCTCTCCCGCATACATTTCTGACCTTCTCTCCCTTCACACTCCCGCCCGTCCACTTCGCTCAACTAATGCATGCCGCTTCTCTTGCCAACTGATTACTTCCTCCCACTTCCGCATCGAAGATTTTGCCCGTGCTGCTCCCTACCTTTGGAATGCTCTCCCTCTCCCTATCAGACTCTCCACCTCTCTACAAATCTTCAAACGGGCTCTCAAGACCCACTACTTCATCAAGGCCTTTCAGCACTCATCCTAACCCACCTCATGCTCTTTCCTTCCTATCTACCCCTTCTGTGTCACGCATGTCTGTCTGCCCCTCCCCTTAGAATGTAAGCTCTCATGAGCAGGGACCTCTTCCCTCATGTGCATCTCTTTGCACTTTCTTCTACTCTCTACTCCCCATTAGGGCACCTAACATGGGACTGCCAACTCCCGGCAGCTTATTGTGAGTGCTTTAATCACTATTTCAGCAATGTATATAAGTCGTGTCCTTGTCCTGCACTGTAATGTACTGTAAGTTACTTGTTTCTTGTTCACCTATTAGTTCTATGTACTATGTAAGGCGCTGCGGAACACTTGTGGCGCCATATAAATAAAGGATAATAATAATAATAATAATAATAATAGTAGAGGGATTATGTTTATAGAGGGATGATGTACATAGAGGGATGATGCACATAGGGGGATGATGTACATAGAGTTGAACATCAGCATTTTTTTTACACTTTTTTGGACTGTGCATGTACACAAAAATAGTAATTTATCCATGTGCATATTTGGTTGTATTTTGAGAGGGCATGCAAGCACCTCAACAAAGAAACATTCATTTATAACATAGAAAACAGCAACATCATTGGCCTTGATGAAAATCACATAATAGTGAGTGAAACGATTTTTGGGTGGACCAGACAATGAGCCTGATTCAGAGGAGCACGCTAATGCAGCCACGGCTGCAACTTTTGCCGCAGTGTGACTGCATCTTTATGCTAATGTATGGGGGATTCTTAAAGAGATCCCCACAGGCTGTGGAACTGATCAGCAGCTGCTCGCATTAAGATGCACCATAAGCCACTAATGGGAGATTGCACCAGCCCTATGGAGGTGCAAAAAATCCACCTGGATATAGCCGCTGGTATCAGTGTAACTGCGGCAAAAGACGCAGTTGCTCACTACGAGATGCCCACATCTGGCTAGCCACCCTGTTACCACCCAGAAATGCCAACTGAAATTGCCCCTCTGCATCTGAATTTGTTCGGCGGCTCCTGGCGGTGACCATCAGGGAGCGTGTGCAGTGCGGCTCTGACGCATTGGCAGACTGAAAATATCGGCCACTCTATGGCATCGATACTGCGTCCAAAGTATCAGGCCCAATGTCTCTGTATTACTGACAATAAAACTACTTTACTTTCATCCTACAAGTGAGAGCCCATTCCTCGTTGTGTCCAGCTTATGTTGGTGAGTGTTACTTACATTGTACTTATACATTGATAAAGGTCTGGCTGAAGCCCAAACCATTGCTGTTATAATATATATATACAGTGTGGCCATAATTTAAGTTTCCCTATTCAGAGCGGTTTGTATCTCTAATAGGTGGAATGCCACCAAATTTAGTACGTATACTATTGAAAACATGGGGAAAAGTATTCCATGAAAAAAGAATATTTCCAAAACCTAAAATTACATTTGTATTTTTCCTCTTTGCAAAAACGGAAAAAGCAAATTAACTTTTGGGGAGAAAAGTGTAACTTTAGATGTAAGCAAATGTTCTGCTCTCTTTAAGTGCACACTTTATAATTTACAGTAGCTTGTGTGGCCCACAGCTGTGCAGATGTTGCTGCTACTAGACCTTTCTACAGTAATAGCACTTACAGTTGACTCTTGCAAGGCAGAAATGTGATGAATCAATTTGTTGGAAAGCTGTCATTCTATGACAGCACTATGTTCAGAGTCAGTGAGCTCTTCACTATGACCATTACTATTGTTAATGTGTGATTATAGAGATTACATGGCTGTATGCCTGATTATTTAACACCTGAAAGCTCTCTCTCTCTCTCTCTCTCTCTCTCTCTCTCTCTCTCTCTCTCTCTCTCTCTCTCTCTCTCTCTTCTAAAATACAATGGGATTGCAGTTGCTCTAATTTTTAAATGTTATGATATATTAATAAAATATATTTATTTCTACTGTTGCTAGTTGTGACTTGTTGTTCTGGCACTTCACTCACATCAGAATATTGTAAATTGTCCCCGCTCCAGATCAGTAACATTTGGGAATACAATATCTGAATATATTCTATCTACTAGTATTATATTCCCGAGTTGCACGTATCTATTTAAAATATACTTTTTTAACTGTGCAATACATGACAAAACTGTGGTAATTGTAGTAACTTCACACCAGCATAAAATATGTCATCATAAAGGGGTTAATTTTAGAAATTGTATCTGGTCACGCTAAGTAGGCAAATTTATTCTTGCCTGGTCCTACAGTAAATGGGATTTATCTTTTTTTATGTAGAAGGCTAACTAAATGTTCAGCAACAATTTTGATTATTTAACTTGTCATCAGTTATAGAGATTCAAAATCTTTGTCTGTTTTGTCACCTTTGCTCTGACATCGGAGTGTTTTAGAATGTTAAAATCAGTTATGCTAAATAGTGCATTGCAAGGAGACATAAAACACATTTGATTACACTGAGAGTATAAAGGAGTAAAAAGAAGAAAGCGTAAGATTGACATTAGAACTTTGAAAATTCATATTTTTTGTGTTAATGAAATGCAGTTACGATAATTTAACAATGAAAGCTTAGACAGTAAGTGGTTGGCTTTACTGGTAACATTTTGTTTTGTTAAGACTAATACATAAAAGATTGTATCTGCTCATATAGAAATTAGTGTTTCATTACTGCCCTCTACAGGTTATTCTAAGCATTGCTGTTTATCTTATAAAGGAAAAAGTTCTAAATTTTAAGTTTTACAACTTAAAGTCACAAAATATTTTTAGGTGTAGTAATTGATTTTTAGATGACAGTATGCCTAAATTATGATGTGCCTATAAGTATAGCATTAGTATGGCGCATAAAAATAAATTTATGGTCAATGTTAGGTACAGTATTATACTGTAGATCACAGATTCTCAAACTCGGTCCTCAGGACCCCTAACAGTGCTCATTTTCCAGGTCTCCTCATAGAATCACAAGTGAAATAATTAGCTCCACCTGTGGATCTTTTAAAATGTGTCAATGAGTAATGAACACACCTGTGCACCTGCTGGGTGACCTTGAAAACGTGACCTGTGTGGGGTCCTGAGGACCGAGTTTGAGAACTACTGCTATAGATTATGTACTTTGGAAGCAGAACACAGCATGTAGACTGAAAAACAAAGTTTTTTAAAGGTTCTTAATATATAAAATATATCTTTAACACCCCACAATATATGTAAAAAATAAATAAAACAAGCAATTTGAACATCAAGAGAAATAGAAAAACTGTAGTATTTACCTTTTTTGTAATTTACATAACAATATACACTACATTTGTGAAGTTGGTTGCCTCACAAAACCCCCAAAAAATAGATTTACTGTACTCATGTGTCCTCATACACCATGGGGTATATTTACTTAAGGTCGACTTTAAAATTGATCATAATCATTCAACATCAATGTTGTGCTTCTTGGGATATGTTGCACATTTGCTATCAATTTTTGATTTGGTTTTTAAGTATTAGTAAATGTATGCTTTAGCCTCAGAAACACAACATCGATTTTGATCAATTTTAAATCCATTAAAATCAATTAAAATTGACCGGTACAGTGATCGTGGTGACCCACCCACTCTGAAAAAGTGAGTCCCCGGTCTTAATTCGTGGGTAAAATACGCGCTATAGCGCATATTTGCGATCACTACCTTTAATAAATATACCCTCTAGCCTCAATACACCATGCGCCACAAGACGCCTGGAGCTAGTGAGCTGTGCAGAGCGGTGTAGCAACTCTTTCGCTTGATTGTGCGTTTTAGTCACAATGTGATGCAACAAAACCACTTCACAAGACTGCACTAATTCATTTGATATGCAACACGTGTTTATCTGTGTGCAACTGAGTCTAAATCTGTACAACAGAACTTGCATCGTAGCACTTCGTATACAGATTCAAACTCAGTTGCACACAGATATACAAGTGTTGTATCTCAAAAGAATTAGTACAGTCTTGTGAATCTGTTTTATCGCACTATGTTGCGACTAAGATACACATTCGAGCAGAAAAGACATGAAGAAGACCCTCAGTACAATCCAAGTCGCACAGGACCTGGTGCGCCGAGAAAAGCTGTTTGGCGCTACTGTGACAATAGTCTATATGGACACGTCCGTAATGTTTTTCTTTCACTTTTTATCTCAATAAGGGCGGGATGTACAGTACTATTCATGGCATTGCCGATTCTGTACATCCAGCCACTTATCGTGTACATATTGTCATTTATAGCGCCAGTATGTACCTAGAATGCGCAAAGGATGGCTCTCTCGATAAGAGCTGTTCTCTGCGATAGAAAGACTTCCGGGTTTATGACCTAGAAGTCACTCTGGCGTGCCGCTGCAGGGCCAATGATTGGATCCCACTCAATGCAAAACGCGAAAAGAAGCCCATTAGCTTCTATTGGGCAATGCCATCTGAAGATGACATTGCCCACCAGGTCAAAGCTCCGGAATGTATTGCATTCCGGAGCTTGTTACATATGGAAAATGTGGCCAAATACTGAAAACGTCATTTTTCCGATTTTTGGCCGCATTTTCCTTTGAGTACATCCCGCCCTAAGACTGTTATGACCTCCAGTTCACCAGTTGCTATTTCAGTTGTTTAGCAAATATTGTTTTCAACAATGTTTTACATATTATATCAGGTTGTCTCTGCATGTTACAGTATTACTGAAAAGAAAGACAATTGTGTCCACTGTGTAAGCTTCAGCACCGGTAAGAAATAAATTGCTTCTCTTATTAAACCTCTATTGCAGTCTGACTAGAGCTGACCTAGTAGTGCATCGCAGAGCAGTAATAATGCTGTACCAAACAAGATTGATCATTGCTGTTGTCATATGTATTTCGCTGATGGATCCACTGACTTCAGCTGTCAGCGTCCTGTGTCCTTTGACCATATGTCAAAGTTGCAGAGACTTCCTACTCTATAATTCCCGTGCAGGAGATAGTAATATAGCCTCCACCTCCTCCATTACCATGCACAACTTGGATAATTTGTTCCTGTCCACTCTCCCAGTTAACTGGCATTTATCCACCTCACGCACATGCACCATGCAATTTACATTCTCGCTTTCTCATACTTCCCACATTTTTTTCACGCTCCTTTTTACAGTATTCTTCTGTACTTCCATGCTCACTTGTCTGCACCCATGAACTGCTTTGTTTCTGCACTAACTGCACTCACAGGCCTACACAAGGAGAGACCAACCTCACACGCAAACCATCCTTGCACACCTTCTTATATACTTTTTTTTAATAATGTTTTTGCAGATTTTTGAAAAAAGTCATTATATAAAGGGTAAAAAGAAAACAATAATAAAACTAAAAAGAAATAGCAAAAATAGGTCAAATATGTTGAGCAATAATGCACAAATAAGATGCAAAACATTACAACATTTGATGTAAAGGAACACAATTGGAACCAAGTCACAATAAAGATTAAACTTTTGCGGTCCACATAGAAATCGTAAGTACCAGCAAGATAGGGGGGGAAAGAAAAAAATTGGGGGGAGGAAGTAAGGAAGAGACACAGAGTAGGACCACATATGGTACATCAAACACAATTCTAGAATGGAATTAACTCATACCATAGACTGTAACATAATTTGAACATTACAATTGAATGGGGGGATTTGGTCTCATACAAAAGGGTAGAACGGAAATGGCTTTGAACTTGTCATTTGTCAGTTATAGTCACAGTATCAATGATAGATTCCCAAATAAAGAAAAAATATAATTTTTTTTGTTTTTTATGCAGAGATGTTTCTATCCAGTTTATCATTCAACATTTGTAAAGAAGGGGCAGAAGGATGAAACTATTGCAAGAGTATACATTGTCTTACCACAGATGAGAGCATCAGAAGCAGTTTTCCACAGCCAGGGGACACAATGGGTGGGAGATAAATATCCTATATAGAAAATGTTAAATATTTCTGTGTAAGTGATAGCAGGGATAATTCGAATAGAATTCTGCCATTGACTAATAATGGGAGCATTGGCCTAATTCAGAGCCGGACGCTTTGAATCAGGGCGTCTTTTTTTTTTTTATGGAGCGGTCTCCTGGCAGCTCGCATTGCTGTGGGTTGCCACCCACAGCTAATGCGAGCGGCCAGGATGATGGTCGCGATGGTCAAGACCATCGCGACCATCGGGCTTGCGACGAGACCCTTGTGGTAGGGTCTCGTGGCCACAAGCCCCAGAGAGCTTTCGCCTCAAACAGAGCCGAAAGCACTCCCACTGACATCACTTGTGATGTCAGTGGGGCCGCCCCCAGACGGTAGGCGTTCTCATGAAAACGCCTCCCTCTGGGCAGCCACCCCCCTGGCCCACCCACCAAAGGGGGCATGCTGTCACTCAACATCGACAGCACGCCCCCTTTGGTGCGAGACCTGGAGCGACGGATTGCCCATCGCTATCTGGGTCTCACGCATGCGCACAACGGAGCTGGCTCCGTCGTGCGAATGCGCTCTGGGCCACCATCGACCCGGTTGCGAGTGCTCAGCGCTTGCGACCGGGTCTGAATCAGGCCCATAGTTTTCATCATAATATGGAATTCTTAGTAGTTTATAAAAATGACAGATTGCACCTCCACTACCTGTAAAAGAGTAAAAATGTACTCAAGTGTTTTGGCTCAGTTTTGGTCATCCTACCTTTAATTTCTCCTCCCCGGGAGATGTCCGGGGAGGAGAAGCAAGTGTGTTGCGATGGGGGCAGGGGGCCTGGCGGTTTGCATAATTAAGCCCCACCCCCTTTGTGGTAAATTACCGCGATTGGCGCACATTTACATAGTTCTCCCCAGGAAGAAGTGCCTACCCTTTCGGTGGTGCGGGGGGTTACCCAAAAAATCGGGAGCCTCCCACAAGAGGGTAGGCATGTATGGTTTTGGTTTTAGTTTTGGATTTCTTTAAAATTATTAAAAACGGCTAAAATCATGTAATTTGGACCTTTTTACATGCAATCCAAAACCTGAGATCTAGTATTTAGATCAGAGTTCTGAACTTATAGGAAGACCCAAGCCTGGACTCTGTTCTACTCTGACCTCCAAAAGTGATCTGAGCCGGGCCAAAGTTCAGGGTGTTCAGTTTTAATCAAAACTGAACCGCACATCTCTAATCAATACCTAATACAATTCAAAATATTGAAATCAAATTACAACTGTTATTTTTAAATACTTAAATTGATTGTAAGCTTGCGAGCAGGGTCTCCCTACCTATATGTCTGTCTGTTATTACCCAGTTTTGTTCAATGTTTCCAATTATAACGGAATATTTTACGCTTTATAAGAAACTGTTAATAAATAATAAATAAAGGATGACTTTAAAAAATATATGGTATGGAAATTGGTGCACAATAGGTCGTACTATTTACTAGAGATGCACCGTTTGGAGTCCTTGGAATCCGAGTTGCTCCGGACTTCCAGGATCCGAGTCTATCCAAGTCTCGGCTAGGGTGTTCCTGCTAGACTCGGGTTCCAGATCGAGGCAAAACATCATCCGCCTGTCGTAGGATTCTAAAGGGTTTGGATTGGATATATAAGGGGGCCGTGGTGGTGATTCTGCGCCATTTCACTCCAGTCCAGGCACGCTGCTGTGCTCCGCTCTGCTGAAGTGGCTATGCTAAAGTGACTCTGCTGAAGTGGCTATGCTAAAGTGACTCTGCTGAAGTGGCTATGCTAAAGTGACTCTGCTGAAGTGGCTATGCTAAAGTGACTCTGCTGAAGTGGCTATGCTAAAGTGACTCTGCTGAAGTGGCTATGCTGAAGTGACTCTGCTGAAGTGGCTATGCTAAAGTGACTGTTGAAGTGGCTATGCTAAAGTGACTCTGCTGAAGTGGCTATGCTAAAGTGACTCTGTTGAAGTGGCTATGCTAAAGTGACTCTGCTGAAGTGGCTATGCTAAAGTGACTCTGCTAAAGTGACTCTGCTGAAGTGGCTATGCTAAAGTGACTCTGCTGAAGTGGCTATGCTAAAGCAAAAAGGGGTTGACACTAGCGCTATAGTCTAAGTCCACCTCTTTCTGGCTATAGTATAAGTCCACCTCATAAATATATATGTATGTAGATAAAAAGGATGGTATAATTGCTTACCTTGTGGATGTATACGTGCGGTGTCAGAGTAACTAATACAAGTGGCTGTTCTTAAGGCACGCTGCTGTATGCTGCTCTCTGCTTTGCTGATTTAAGTAGCTGTGCTGTGTCCAGAATGACTAATACAAATTAAATAAAGTAAAAAAAAATGTGTATAATTTGTTTGTACTGTTCTGCACAATGCACCCCTGTACGCTGCACCCCAGTACACTCTGTACCACAGTGTACATGAATAAAAGCAGTCTGACTCCAAGCAGTGTGAGCCAAACTGCAAGTAAAAAAAAGAATTAAAGAATATATTGTTTTATTGTTTGTACTGTTCTGAAGCACTGTATCCCTGTGTGTTTATTATTCACGTACATATAATAAAAGCCTTTTCAATTGCCACAGTTTACTTTGATCTGCAAAGTGAAAAATATATTATTCTATTGTTTATACTCTTCTTCTGGCACCCTGTACCCCTGTGTGTTTATTATTGACGTACATATAATAATAGCCTTTTAAATTGCTGGAGTTAAAGTTGATTTGCAAATTGAAAAATATATTGTTCTATCTTTTGTACTCTTCTTCTGGCACACTGTACCCCTGTGTGTTTATTATTCACATATATATAAAAGGAAGCCCTTTGAATTGCCGCAGTGATCTGTGAATTGAAAAGTGGATAACGATCACTGTAGAGAAGAGCAACCAAATACTGTACTATCACTGAAGCCACTAGTCATGATGACGATACTAGTCCTCCAACATCATCTACTAAAGCCGATTGTCAAGTGCATAGAGGGTTTTAAGTCAGAGCATCTAAAATCAAAAATCCAATATACAGTGGTAAAGAAAAAACACCTGTAATAAAGGGAAAGTTTACTGCAGAAAAACATAAAAATAAAATTAGCAATTTGCCATTCACCACACGCAGTGGCAAAGAAAGGCTCAGGCTTAGGCCTTTGTTTATGAGTGGTGGTTTTGAAACTGTCAGTGAGGTATCTTCTTCTGCCTCTCATGACGATGAAAGACCTTTTCACTTGTCTAGAAGAGAATATATGAAAAAGAAGGTATACTTGATATCTAACCCGGCGCTACTTATGGGAGAATTTTACTACAAGCAGCTGTTAACGGATATAGTCACTTTCCTAGTTGTAGTATACAGAGAAAAATGTAAAAAAAACAGCGTTAATAAGAATACAGTTAAAAATATGCTCTATGAATAAAAATTAATTACATTTAATAAATTATTAATTACACAAACATGTATAAAGAAGACATCCCCTGAATGGCAATCATAAATAAAATAAAAAGTGTCTTTGTGGATTGATGAGGTAGAGGTTATTTTGGGGGTGGTGGTATTACCTCCACCAATCTCTGTAATTCCTGGAGTACCTAATGTTATAAAAAGAATAAAAGTGCCGTCTAGAATTGTGCAATATTTACCAGACTGTGTAAGGAATATTCCGGGGTAGACGTGGCTGTGGTGCACTGCCTATGAAGCAGTCCCCTCCGTTTCATGTGTAGATGCAATATTCCTGACCATGCAAGGTCAGTCCGGGGTACAAATAGCAGTGGCGCACTGTACAGTATGTGATATAGTCCCATCCGTTTCATGGATGAATGCTGTTTTTTTTCTAAACTGGAGACTTGCTCCTGATGTTGGTGCTGTATCGGTGCTCCAATAATGTCTAAAAACCTCTCACAGGTGTTAACTGCTGTCTATAGCCCAACTGACGCATTTCACTGTATAGTTTCAGCTTTATCAAATATTTCTGGACGGTACTTTTATTCTTTTTATAACATTAGGTACTCCAAAAATGACAAAGATTGTTGGAGGGAATACCACACCCCCAAAATAACCTTTACCTCATCAATCCACAAAGATACTTTTTTAATTATGAATGCCATTCAGGGGATGTCTTTTTTAATATACATGTTTGAGTGATTTATAATCTGTTAAATGTAATAAATTTTTATTCATTAATTTGTGCATAGAGCATCTTTTCAAATGTATTCTTATTAGCGCTGTTTTTTACCATTTTCTCAGAGTCTAGAAGTGTAAAGAAAATGAAAACCGCATTAGAACAAACTGTGCATTCAAAAACAGAATTTTCACAAATCCCTGAGGAGAGTCTAAGTGTGTCATCGAGTGCTATGTGTGAGCCTCGCCTTTCAGACAAGCTGCCTCCACCATATCTGCTCCCTCTGCAAATGTGGAGATGAGCAGCAGAAGTATAGCTGATGACATAGAAATTGAGGATGACAACGAGGAAGTGCAAGAGGATGAGGGAGATATTTGTGTAGCTGACGCAGGCACTAATGAGGATGAGGATGTTGTTTGTTTATGTCAGGCACCATCAGAAGCAGCTCTTGACCATGATAAGAAGAAGGCCATTGTCATGCCTGGGCATAGGGCAACAAATCCACCTCTTATTTGTGGAATAATATTTACATAATCTGGACAACAATTGTTACGCCATCTGTAGCATTTGTAAAACTACAGTAAGTAAAAGTAGGGACGTTAATCATCTAGAAAACTCATCCATGTTACGCTAGTTTCAGTGAGTTCATGAAAAGTATTTGACAACATCAGATACTGGTGCTATTAAAATACCAACAAGCAGTCCAGCATCAGCTAGCAAGCTGCCTTCTCCACCACCAACACCTTCATCCTCAATATCCTCAATAATGATCGGAGGTAGTCCTGCATCCAGTTTGTTAAGGCTAGGTGACTCCTCCCCTATCCAGGATTCCTCAGAATCCTTCAGTGCTAGGCCTGCTGCTGCTGGGGGTGGATCTTCATCCCAGAAGGGGACCAAGAAGACTACTATTTAAAAAAAACTATTGACTGAAACAATACTTTGCAAGGGGAAGTAAGTAAGACAGCTCTCACCCAGTTGTACAGAGGATCACTGATGCCATGATGGCTATGCCAGTATTAGATCTGCGTCTAATATCTGCCTTTAATGCAGTGGATTTTACACAGTTAATTGAGGTCCTGTGTCCCTGGTACCAAATTCCATCTCGGTTCCATTTTGCCCGAAAAGTCATTCCTTGGCTGTACAAGGACGTTAAAAAAAAATAATTATTGGCCTACAAAGTGCCAATGTACCCACTCTCCACCTAACCACAGATATGTGGACAAGCGGTAGTGGGCAAACTAAAGATTACATGACTGTGACAGCCCACTGTGTGGGTGATTCGCCTTCAACAACAGCAGTATCTAGCAAACAATGCCAGCTCATTCAGAGGCAGGCTACCCTGTGTATTACCGGTTTCACTAAGAGGCATACCACTGACATCCTCTTAGAAAAACTAAGGTATGTCATAGCAAAATGGCTTACCTTACTTGGACTCCTCAGAATTTGTGACTTCTGACAACACCACCAATATTGTGAGAGCATTACAGCTGGGTAAATTCCAACACGTCCCATGTGTTGCTCAAACAATCAATTTGGTGGTACAGAGTTTTTTGTTTAAATCACAGTGGTGTGCAGGAAATGCTATCTGTGGCCTGAAAAATGTTGGGACTTTTACGCCATTCGGCCACAGCATGCAGGAGACTGAAGCAGCTGCAAGAACAGTCGAAATTGCCCTGCCACCAACTGAAGCAAGAGGTGGTAGCCAGGTGGAATTCCATCCTTTATATGCTTCAGCTGCTGGATGGATGAACAGCAAAAAGCCAACCACAGCTATACAACAAGTCATGAGATTGGGAGAGTAGGGGGAGTGTTCCTTAGTTCAGAGCAGTGGAGAATGCTTTCTGTCATGTGCAAGGTGCTCAAACCATTTGAAGTAACCACCTGTGAAGTGAGTTCAGACACTGCTAGCTTGAGTCAGGTGATTCCCCTAATTAGGCTTTTATAAAATCAGCTCCAGAAATTGAAGATGAAACAAAGCGATTCTGCTAAGTCCTTTGTTCACTTTGACAGGATCCAAGGGTTGCCATTGTCTTGAAATTTGATCACTATATTTTAGCGACCATGCTTGATCCTAGATTTAAGCTGTATGTCACTCATGTCTTTCTTTCCAACTGACCCAGGTCTTAAAAGATACAAAGACTGGGCAGCTCAAGTGGTACATGACACAATGACATCTTCAGTTTCTCTGGCAGCTGCCAGGGATAAACTCAGCTTTCCCAAAAGACCCAGTGGTGATGCAGAGGACTCAAAACAACATTGTGACATCTGGTAGGATCTAAAATAATTGCCAAAAACTAGTGACACCTCGACCATGACTCCATCTGATAGGGTCACCATCAAAGAATGGTGGAGGATTATTTTCATGACACCATACAAATAGGCATGTCACAGACTCCCTTTGACTACAGGAAAGAAAAAAAGGCAATTTGGAGGCCCTTGAACAGACTGGTTTTGCATTACTTAAGCTGCCCACCTTCCAGTGTGTACTCACAAAGAGCTTTCAGCACAGACAGGAACCCTTATCAGCGATCGAAGTAGAAGGCAACTTCCTCAAAAATTGGAAAAGATGATGTTCATCAAAATTAGCTGGAAATTCCATGAGGAAAACAATTACGTTAAAAAAATACAGAGACATCTGTAATGGTGGATTAACGGAGATGAATAATATTGTGTGAGGATGATGTACACAATAATGAAGGTGAGAAACAGGATGAGGAAAATGACCTCTTCCAACTGGAAAGAGGATTAACAATGCTGTTAGCTGCCTTAAGCCCATTGGTAGCTTGTTTTGTGGAGCCCAAACAAATCAATCACTTTAGCCACAAGTGGCAGTCCCTGTTGCTGAAGTGATTGTTTTGTTAAACTGTGCATGTCATATTTAATATATACAACATAAGTGTCGGTGGGAGCACCCAAGGACAATTCCATCTTGCACCTCTTTTCTTTGCATTATGCACTGATTGGGGCTTTGCTGACTGTCTTTTTGCATAGATGACAAACATTTTTATAGTTTATTAAACTGCTATCCTCTTAAGGCCACAGACAGCATCTCCTGCATGTCCCTTTCATTTTTGAAAAATTCTGAAACACAAAGTTTTTTGGGTGGGCAAAACATGGGACATGTTCACCAAAATGGGACATGTTCACCCAGTTGTAATTATTGATTTATTTCTGCCCCGGCAGTCTAGTGTGAGTTCTCCTTCCGGAGGCCCTGTGTGAAATGGTCACCCAAATCACCACGAGAGGAACTTATATCGAATCTAAATCCAGTGCTGGGATAATGACATTTTGCCTCGATTTTGAATCCGAGTCTGGCAGGAAAACCCCAGCCGGGGCTCGGATCCTATCGGATCCCCCTCCTCCCTCTTTCTTCGGAATCAAAAAATGTAATTAAAATTACAAACTAATCAATCCTTTCTTCCTATTTTTGAATTCAACTACATACATACTCGATCTCCCTCAGGCCACTTGATTAATGAAAACAGTCTTGGTTCTTTCTATGGGATTGTATATTTTATTAAACTGCCATCCTGTCTGCCATTACAGTGCCACTCTGCTTCCTAGATGTGCCGTGTTTAAAGTTGAACTACAACATGTTTATGCCACTCACTGCTGTCGCTTAGCTTAGTCAGCCAGCTAGCTCGGTGCAACCATTTGGCCTAAACTGGATGAGGATGAAAACAATACTGTGAGCTGTGAGGTGGTCAAAATTGACTGGAAATGACTGGAAATTAATGTTATTGAGGGTAATAATACTCGTGGAAGAAAAAAGGCTCAAATTATGTGATTTTAGCTTTTTTGGCAATTTTTGGAAAAAAAATGCAAAAACAAAGCCAGTCACAGAACGGCCAACAAATTAGAACCAAAACCAGCAAAAATGGTCCGTCGAACATCTCCACTAGCACAAATAAGTACATGACACAAATAAGTTCTGAAACTCTTCTTTAAAGAATAACTAAACTGAACTATGCATGATTAAAAACAGTGTTTGAAATTATATCTATAGGTAATTTCTGCATCTTTTTAGGGTTGTAGGCTGAATATATGAATTTAATAATTAGGAATATTTACTGTAGTGAGATTTACCCACTCTCTATGTAATGCAATCCTGATATTTACATTTGTTTATGCCCAAAACATGTCAGTGGATTAGGCCAAACTAGTCTAACTATTTTAATATACAGCACAGCATTCATCTGTTAGCTTTAGTTCACCTCTAGAAATAGCAGCATAGGTGTACAGTTACTAGCTGTTTTTTATGATGAAGAGAAAAGTAGAAAGAACTTATGTTTATATGGTGTATCAAAAGTTAGACCAGTGAACATGAAGTAAGAGGGAGCGAATTTGTGCTGACATGTATATTACATGCTTAATTTAATAGAAAGTATACAAATATATGCACGACTGCTGAACTGAAATGAGCACCTAATATTCCTGTCAATTTTTCATTAATTAATAGACTTGTCAAGAATCTAGATGGCTTATTTTCAGTTGCATAATTTATTATACTTAGAATTATTTTAAAATGCCTTATACTGGAATATTTTATAAAAGTGCATGTATTGGAAGAATAGTTTCTTAAAAATCTTTTTTATTTGGTAACATTTTTTTTATTTTTTTTTACAAATGTCTTTCATAGATGGACTGTCTCCATTTATCCCATATTTTACTGGAAAATTTGTAGGACAGGTTTGTGGCTTTCTATGTGTTGAGAAACTACAACTCCCAGCATGCTCTGCCAGCTCACTTAGTGGGGTGATTCACAGTGGTGAATCAGAAAGAGAACTCATTTTTGGTGCACTCTATTGTTAGAACAATGTATTACAACATAACTTTAATGAAATAATGTAGTTAAAATTATTAAACAAAAAACATTGTTATAATAAGATATGTAATATGAAGGCATAATTGTATTTATCTGCTGAAATACAATCTCAGACATTTAAGCTCATTAGAGAATTTAAATTTGCCAAAAGTACAGGGTGGTTCATAATTGTGGAAACACCCTTATAAAAAGGAAATGAGTAAGGAAATATTAATCCAGTGTCTACACATATAATATGGGAGTGGAGGAATTGTTTTTAGGGTAAGTCACCAGTATGGCACCCATTTTGAAGTTGGCCATCTTGGATGCAACTCTAATTTTCTAATTGGGAAAGTAGTCATGTGACATTCAAACAAATGCAGAATTTCATAAGAAAAACCATGGTCTTTGTTTAACGTATCTATTCATTCTCGAGTTTTAACATAAAGTTTATATGATATGTTCGAAGTGCTGTCCATCATGTTGCAGTGTTAAAGCTATTCTCTTTTCCCATTCCTGATGAATCATGTGTGGCTGAATCTGAGCACAAGCATCAACAATTTATTGTTGCAGATGATAATGATCTTGTATCTTCACAACATAAACACGTTCCTTCAGGTAACTCCACAGAAAGAAATCCAATGGAGATAAATCTGGGAATCTTGGTGGCCACTGGACTGGACCTCTATGGCCAATCCACCTTTGGGGAAACTGCACATCAATATATTCCCTGACAATTAGTCCATAATGAGGTGGGGCACCATCTTGCTGGAAGAAATTAGGATATGACCCATCCTCTGATAGCAATGAGGGAAAAATTTCTTCATCTAACAACCTCATGTAACGTCCTGCTGTTTTGTTTTATCAATGAAGAATGGTTCCAAATTACGGGTACCTCACAAACCACACCATACCAACTGTTTTGCCGAGGCTACAACCCTACAGGCATCCATCCAGTGAGAGTTTGTCTCTGTCAGTACCCATGGTTCTGTTTGTTTACCTCACCATTGATGAAGAAATTTGCCTCATCACTAAACAATACCTGGTGTGGAATATAAGGGTTCAGGTGAAGTTTCTGTATTACCCAGTGTGCAATCTCCACCCGATGATCTGGGTCATCCTCAGTCAGGTGTTGCAACATCTGAATCTTGTAGGGGTGCCATTTATGTGTAGACAAAATTCCCAAAATGGCCGTACGACAGTTTTTGGTTATCCACTTTTTGTGTTTATCTGCAACTGATTCTGTTTCTTTAAATTTGGCAGGGAGTTTGGCAACTGCACTGTGAGTAATGGATGGCCTATTTGGGTGGTGTTGGTTGAAATAATTTGCAATAGTACTGTATGTGTACTTTGTTCTCCAGATATCAAGACAATCTCATCACATTCTGTTTGTGATAGTGCCATTGTCAGTAATGTCATTATCTGCAAAAGAAAACTCAGTTAAAGTTCGAGAATGAATAAAGATACGTTAAAACATGACTACCTTCCCAATTAGAAAATTATAGTTGCATCCAAGATGGCCGACTTCAAGATGGCCACCATAGCCTAAAAAGTTTCCCCCTACTCCCATATCATATGTGTAGACACTGGATTAATATTTCCTTACTCATTTTCTTTTTCACTCTGAAGACCGCCCTGTATTATACAGTATATCCATTAAACACTGTCATAAACTCTGTAATATATCAATTGTATAATTCTATGACTGATCGTCTCTCTTTAAGACAGTGTTTGATAAATGTATAAAAGTAAAATAAAGACATATAAACAGGAAGCTGCATCGTGTAATAGGGATCACACACATAGGAAAAACATGCTAATACTGCTGGGTAACAAAAAAACTATAAAATACAATTGTAAAATCCTAGTTCACATTCCATAGCTCAGTATGTTCCAATAGCAATGTTAATTCCCAAATGCGACATACAGTATGAGATGTAATCAAGCCCATCTGTGTCATCTCACACTGAGAATTGCATGTAGATGTCTGTCATCCAATACTTTCAGAAAACTTGAATATTCATTGGCTCATATCCAGAGGGTGAGATTCTAAAGCAGTGTAATCAGGGAAAAGTTAAAGCAATGCACTATAAGAAGCTCTTAATGAGATTTATCATTTTCACTAAAATTTTAAATGAGAAAACCTTGATCCGTGAAATACTTCACTGTACACATGCAGCAATGCCAAATGAATAGCATTTAGCTGATCATAAGCATTTTTTATGGTATCAAATAAAATAAGATACTTTTGTAAATTAAGATATGACCAATAGTTTGACCCTTCTGCCTAAATGTTTGGAAAAATTGATTGATTTGGAAATATTGTACATCAGTACAGAATGTATGAAACAATAAACTAAAAGTGCTTAATGGTGATCCCGGGGCATTGGAATTGAAGTGTGTTGCCTCAAAGAACAGAAGAAACTAGTAAAATAGAGTATTTAAATCTGGTGCTGGGAATTGACTGATCATTATCTCTACCGTGATAAGTGACCAGTCAGTATGTCTCTTACTAATGAAGTGTTCTCATGGGTGTGAATATTATTGCACGGGTGTGAATATTATTGCAGTACAGTAGCCCACATTAGAGATACTGTAGCACAAATTGCTGAAAAAGTCGATGGTGATGATAGGAAAGTGTCAGAACACTCAGTGCATCGCAGCTTGCTGTGTATGGAGCTACGTAGTCGCTGACTGGTCACAGTGCCCATGCTGACCCCTGTCCACAATCGCAAGCGCCTTCAATGGGCATGTGAGCATCAGAATTGGACCATGGAGCAATGGAAGAAGCGGACTGTTTTGTTGAATCATGTTTTCTTTTACATCATGTGGATGGCCCAGTGCATTTGCATAATTTACCTGGGAAAGAGGTGGAACTAGGATGCACTACATGCACCACCTACCTAAACATTGTTGCAGACAAAGTACACCCCTTTATGACCTCTTTATGTCCTCTAATGTACCCTGCCACATTGCAAACATTGTTCAGGAATGGTTTAGAGAACATGACAAACAGTTCAAGGTGTTGACTTGGCCTCCACATTTCCCAGATCTCAATCTAATCAAGTATATGTGGGGCGTGGCCATAAATCTATAGTCATAGATTACAAGTGTGGTTGTGCACAATTTTCATATTTGGTTATTAATGCCATACTGCCTTTTTCAAGAAAATATGTCCCTTGATCCCAGCTATTTTTCATTGGCTAGTGACAGGAGGGGAAATGTGTGTTGGCTCTCCTGCTCTTGGTAGACTGTGCACCAGAAGTCTTTCTTGTAAAACAGAGGTGCAGTTAAGCTGCAGCTAAACTGAAATATTAGGAGTTGCTGCTGTTTGTTATTAATGTTGTTCCACCCACATAGCACTCAGGCCCGGCAACGGGGAGTACTAGGGGCACAGATGTGCCGGGCCCCAAGGTTGTAGGGAGCCCTGGAGGAGCCCACAGATAATAACTTGATCACTACCTGCGCTGCTGCATGATCAGCAGGACGCAGCACGCACGTACAGGCCGGGTCCGTATGGGGAGTCTGTGTACTAATGTAGCTTTATTATACTCAGGACCTGGGTCACAACGGGGGACGGGGGGGCGGGTTGGCCTGACGGGTCGCGTCATGAAGCCCCGTCCCCTTTGTGGCAAATTGCTGTAAGTGGACTAATCATGGGAGGCATGGCCACATCACCTTAGGATAAAAAAAATAGGTTTCACAGTGCTGGGGAGGGGGGCTCAGCAGCCACGAGCAGTTTCCCACTGCAACCCAGCACACAGCAGCGTGTGCTGGGCTGTTGTGAGGTAAGAGGGAGGTGGGTGGACCCAGGCCCCCGCCGGGCTCCTCCAGCAAGCCTGGGCCGGGTAATTAATACCCGCTCCTACCCCTCTTGGGGGCCCTGGACACAGCACTATAGAGAGGTAGCCCAATAGCACTATTACAGTTACTAACATTTTCAGGACCGTAGCTAGGGTAGTGCGACCGGTGCCATTGCACAGGGCATCAAAAAGTCTAGGTACGGCTCTGGACATTTTGCCAGAAAATAGAGAGATATCACCATAGACAGTGACTCTTCCATACACTGTATAAGTACCAGTAATACTCCACTTCGTAAGAGGTCAAATAACAGCTACTCTAAAATCCTGACTATTTGGCAGAAATCCAGATAAGATTTATTTATAAAGTATTGGCTGAATTAATCACCACACAATAAACCCAGCCTGCATTAACTATACCTAATACATTCTGACAATAAGCTAGCCACTTATGTCTGCTGAGTAATCTGTATACAACAGCAGAAGCAGAACTATGAAGATATGTGTCACCTACTGTACATCTGAGGAGCAACCACTAGAAGTATCTATTTTGAAAGCGATATAAAATATTAACAATATTAAGTATCATTTATATGCATATATATATATATGTATATTGTGATAGGATCACTGGTAAAGTGGTCTGTGACAGGGACATTTATCCCAGATTCCTGTCCTATGTGTTTAAAATCCCCAGGAGAAAGTCTGCAGTGTAGCAGGCTTGAGTCTCGGCTTTTTGAAAAGCCGGTTTGGGACCTGGGGGTTGTGGGTGAGAGGAGAGGGAGGGCTCCACCCACGGCCACTCCAGGTTTTGGTTCTCGCAGCCTGGTAACAGGTTGTTAGGGTTTCCACCTGAGAGTGGCCAATATAAGCCTAGTGTGTTGAGGGCTGATTGTCTCACCTGGGAGAGCAGACAGGGAGTTTGCTCAGAGACACTTGAAAACCTAACTGTAAGTGTTGTGCTGTGCTTTTGTTGCTGGTGAGGGCATTAGGCCCTGCCAGGTTCTGGTAGTGAGGGAACTACCTGTGAAGTTAGTGCCCCGACAGGGCTAGGATTTACGTTTATGTTTTTTTTGTGTTATTTCTGACATTGCACAATAAAGACTGGTGCCGACCAGCTTGTACTTGCATCCAGTCTGGCGTACTGTTTCCCAGCTGCTGTGTGTGAAAGGAAGGAGTCCTCTACCCAGGAGAGGGACCCCCTAACCTAACTGTGTCACAATATTTACAAAGAAGCTGTATACCAAGGGCAGCTATTTAAAACTGTAGATGACTGCAGTGTACGATTGGCATCATAAAACAGGATCATCCTTTAACATAATATCTGCAGTGGACCTCAGGACCCATCTAGAGTATGTGCACCACCGTAAACATACCCCAAAACAATTGTTGTAATGCTTATGTGACACTTGTCTGTTATAAGTTAAGCTCATAGAGGAACAGGGAAGGATACTGTTCCTGGGTAATACCTGTGAGACGGGACTGGTGGAGATCACCAGAAAAGGGGGAGTGAAGGTTAGGTGTTGGGTGTGGAATACTATATTGGGACATCATTCACAGAATAAATTAATGGAATAATTTATGTCCCAGTAGTTTAAATAAGGTATTTAAGTATCCAGTAGAAATACTAGCATAGTATATTTAACACAGGGTTCCAGCTGTGATGTATTCAGATGTAGACCTTCATGGTTATTAAGGAAATAAGTTGTTAATCGAGTAAGTAGTTTATGGATTAAATACTGAGGGGTCTATTTACTAAGTAGTGTTAGGAGACAAAGTGAAAGGAGATAAGGTACCAGCCAATCAGCTCCCAATTGTCATTTTTCAAACACAGCCTGTGACATGGCAGTTAGGAGCTGATTTGCTGGCACCTTATCTCATTTCACTTTGGCCCTGATTCAGACCCACTCGCGAGCGGCTGTCCGCTCGCAAGTGGGTCGATGTTCTGCACTGAGCATGCGCACGACGGAGGGAGCTCCGTCGTGCGCATGCGCCAGACGCGACGAGCGAAGGATTTTCCTTCGCTCGTAGTGTCTCTTCAAAGGGGGCGTGCTGTCGATGTTGACTGACAGCACGCCCCCTTTGGTGGACGTGCCGGGGGCGTGCCTCCCTGACGGGGGCGTTCCCACGGGAACGCCTCCCGTCAGAAGCCGTCCCACTGACATCACTAGTGATGTCAGTGGGAGTGATTTTGGCTCTGATAGAGCCAAAATCACTCCGAGCCTTGTGGTTGAAAAACTCAACCACAGGCTTTTGTACGCAGTTTCGATGGTCGCGATGGTCAAGACCATCGCGGCCATCAAACTGCACGCTCGTATAGCCTGTGGGTGGTGACCCACAGCTATACGAGCGTCCAGGAGGAAGCTCCATTTTCATGGAGGGCGGCCCTCATTCAGAGCGTGCGCTCTGCTCAGAGCGTACGGCCCTGAATGAGGGCCTTTGTCTCCTAACACTGCTTAGTAAATAGACCTCAATATCTTACAATAAATGTCATATGTTGAAAACTGATTTTACTGTTGTCATAAAGCAAAGTTGTTTTGTTAAGTTTACCACTAAATTTATTTTTGAGGGAATCTTTTACACAGATCTTGAGAAAGAGTTCCGGAAGGATAACAGAAAACCTTTTGCGTAACGTGTTATTTATTCTAGTAATAGTATATTGTATTTATATTGAATATTAGTGCATGCTTAATATATCACTAATGGTAGCAAAGTGTTAATTAAGGTTTCCCCAAGCAAGCCTTAAGCTGGGTACACACTGACAGATATTTTGAGTGATCAATTGATCGGCCAATATATCTGGTGCCCGTCGGCCAGTGTGTACCAGCAATATGTCTGTGAACGATGTCGTTCACAGACATATCGCATCGGCTGTGCTGCACAGCCGATATCCAATATATCTGCAGAGGAATCGGTATGAAATACCAACGGGTGAATTGCCGCCTGTTCTCATACCGTTGAACAAAGCCCGATGACAACATATCCCGACAGGGGCACTTAAGTACCCTAACCCTCCCCTCTTTCCCCTCCTCACCCTAGTCCTCCCTTAGTGTTGCCTATCCCTAACCTCCATGGGTGGTGCCTAACCCTAACCCCCCTGGTGGTGCCTAACCCTAACCCCCCCTCCCTCTAGCCTAACCCTCCCGGGAGGATGCCTAAACCTAACCCTTCTCCCGCAGCTCAGAGATAACTATCCCCGTTTACCTTCGTTTGGGATGCCGGCCGTCGGGATATCGTCATCGGGCTAAAGATAGGCATCGGGATTTCGACACCTATCTTTAATCCCGGGTCAGACAAGGTATTCCGGGCGGCGGTAATGTCACTACATCCCATCTGCAAATATATCTGTCCTACGGCAAGTGCTGACCGCCCGTACACATGTAGTTGTAGCTGCGGGGAGGAGGGTGGACTCGCCCCCTGGCCATCGGGACCCACAGCTGCCTGGAAGATGATGGTCATTCAGTGTATATGAACGACCATCAGATATATCTGCAGTTCACTCAATCAATATATGCTAGGTGTGTACCCACCTTAAATTATTCCTCTATAGAATTGTAGCTTGGGTGGAGGCACTAACTATTGTGTGATCCCATAATCCCACCAGGATAGACAGTCTAAGGGTGGGTTACATTAGTAAAATGCAACACAGCACGTAACACCATGGAGGCAGAGAGGAAATTGTAGCATATGATAAATCCAATAGTGGTCCTCTCCAGAGAAACCTCAGACTAGCTCTCACTGGAGAAAGCGTGGGAAAAACCCTAGGCCCTGATTCAAAGATGAATGCAATGGCGATTCCGTACGCAGATTGAACGTTTGTTTGCCATCGCACATGCAAATAAGTCGCACTGCGCTGAGATCGCATTGCGATTACCGAAGTACATAGGAATACATTGCACAGTAATTGACAGGTCAGAGTTTAGGGGTGGTAACGGGGGTGGTCAGAAAACTCAGAAGTGCCTGTATGTTTAAACACCATTTCATGGGCATGCATAAATTAGACACTGTAATTGCCTACGCAGCATGAGAGTACTCTGCATGAGAGGAGAGCTACTAAGTCTGGTCAGACCTGACGAAATGGCAAGATGGCCGCTCAATGTGCGTCGATGTTACCGATATTTACGCAGGTATGTATCGTCGCACACAAGTAAGAAGGCAGCAGTGGGCGTCTTTATGCTCGGGTGGTTTTTGCAAATAGCATATTTTTGCAGCTGTATTGTGTACGAAAACGCTCCTGATCCTAGTTTATAAGCATTAGCCTGAATAAATACAAGACTCTTTTGCTTGTTCATGGCTTCCTTTAGACCACTGTTCATAAAGGGCTAGTGACAGTCTGAACTGACACATCGGTGTACATTGTCAGGCCAAGCTTGCTGAAGTTAGCCTGACAAAAGCTGGAAGCCTGGTTTTGATGCCTCCTAGTCAGTAGGCAGGTTTGGATTCGTGGAAGTTGGTCAAAGAAACACAAGACATTGGAGTAAAAATGTACTAAACCTTCATTTTATAGAAAGTACTCGAATGGTTGCTAAGGGCAATGTCTCCACTTTTTTCAAGGTTTGAGACATGTACTCTATAAAGTTTTACAGTCATGCCACTTGTAAAGTTGATTTTGTTATGTTATGTCTGCTAAAGTTGGTTAGTTCATCATTTGTTTACTGTATAGTTTGTTGTGGGCAGCTATTCAGAATGCATTATTGATGGTCTTTCTGTTTGAGCTATAATTTGTTATTTTGTTGAGGTATAGTATGTATGCTTTCTATCTCCTGGTCACTAGCCAAGGGTCTAGCATGCTAGTGTGGTCATGCAGTGGCACACTTAGAGGACATTTATCCATCTGGTTGGGACCTGAATATTACTGTAGTTCCAGCAGATACAGCTACTGAATGGTGAAAGGAGGTGGGTAATGTAGCATAAACTGCCCACCAATAATGTTACATGCCGTGACCTGTTTGCATATCCGCTAGGTCAGAGGTTCTAAACTCCAGTACTCAAGTACCACATGTTTTTTGGATTTCTTTAATCATGCACAAGTGAGAATCTATTTTACTGGGTCAGCAATTATCCCACCTGTTACCACAGACATAAATTCTATAAACGTGACCTGTTGGTAATACGTAAAAGGTTGAGGGTGAGAACCACTGCTCTCGATTATCAAGCTTCAGTTATCAGTAATAGTGTAGGGAAGTAATACACTATTTATAATTATGGTGTTCTTAAACATTAGTATTTTGAGGTCTAATTAGACTTTTGTTGTTGCAAAAAAAGACTACTAATCCCAAACAATATCTGATAGGGAACCATTACATGTTGATCGGAATGAATAACAAATACTGTACAGTCGAATGTTGACTGTATGTGACCAGTCATTGAAAATCAACAAGTGGATGGATATTTCAGGTTTGGCCTCATTTTTATGTACATGTAAGGCCAAATTTGTCAGTGATCCAGCCACTACATAGATTGGCTAGTGCACAATCAAAATGTGGGCCTGATTCAGAGCCGGACGCTATTTGCCCTCGCTCGTTCAGAAAAAGGGGCCGGATATTTAAATAGAGCGCTTGCTCTTTGCGGTCTGTTGACACCTCTATGTCTGAGCGAGCGAACGAAACATGCGCTCGCTATTTTGTAAAGACGCCCACCTGGCCGCTCGCATCATACGTCATCTCCGCTATTTATTAGATTAATCGAGTACATCGAAAGGCGTATGAACTGCTCGCTATTCTTGTAGTAGCATTTTCCTACCACAATCATGCGAGCAGTTCAGGCTAAAAGACAACCAAGTGACGTGGTCGATGACGCTGCTTTGTTAATTATGCACACCCTTAAAACGCCTGTTTTGACCGTTTGGCACGTCTGCGTTCGGAGCTCCACTCCCCATTTTCAAGCACCTTCCCCTGTTACCACCCACAAACGGTACATCCTGTTACTCAAATTAGCAGGCATTCGCTATTTTGCGAGCACACGATTTCCGACCGCACTGACTGGTTGGCGCATGCGCATTACAACCCATACGCATGCGCAGATGTGCGAACATCGCTCAGAGCGAACGAGCGGCCGCTTACGAGTGGCTCTGAATCAGGCCCTCAGTTTGTAACAGGTCTGCACTGTAATTTTAGTTTAAGGTTTCAGCTTTAGGGTTTATTGACCTTTAAGCATATGGCATATATATGAATGTTGAATTGACATGTGACTTCTTTTGAATGCTTAGTTTTTCTAAGAAATCGTACTGAGATGAGCCTATCTCATGACTCCTTGGTCTAGACCAGGGGTTCCCAGCCACGTCCTCAAGGCACACTAACAGTCCAGGTTTTAGGGATAGCCATACTTGAGCACAAGTGACTTAATTAGCACCTCAGTTATTTTGATTTAACCATCTGTGAACAGTCATGGATATCACTAAAACCAGGACTGTTAGTGTACCTTGAGGCCGAGGTTGGGAATCATTGGTCTAGACAATTGGTTTTAAGTATGGTATGTGCATTTGTCTATACTTCCGTGCTTTATTGTATGTTGACTCCTATTATCGGAAATGGCATCTAGCCATTACATATGTTATAACTTTGTTCAGTTTGACTGCATTGTGTTGCTGGCAGTCAGACCATTTGCTATAGAATCTAAAATAAATGTATGATCCTTTGACACAGTTTTGGACTCAAGTATCAATTAGTGATTGGTGATCAGTAATAATTTTAACAATCCGGAATAACAAAAAAAAATGGTATTACATTTTTTTTGCTAATACTGCATTTAGACCACTCTATTGTATGATATTGTAAGTTAAAATATACAGTATAAATCCTCCATGTTTTCGTTTATATTAACAAAGAGAACGTTTTATCTTGTTTGGAATCTATTATTGTGAATGATTAGGGTTCTAGATAATGGGATTTTCATATAATTTCTACCATCTGCCCCAGGCATTAACCTCCTCATCTACTTGGTTTAGTGTCCTTGCACTAGTAATTATTTACTATTTCTCTTTTTCTGGTTATTTGACCCACATATAAGTCAATAATACACAGTAAATGTGTAATTACATATATAGATCTAAGGTGGTAAATAAATATCATAGCCAGAATGTAAAATTGAAAACACATTAACAAAATATGCTGATGGGAGTTCCACTATTGCGCAATACAAGGTCAGTGTATATATAAGTGTATGTGTATGAAAAAGCATTAAATTATAACCTGCTATGAATCACTTACACTGACCTTGACAAGCATTGGCATAAAAACATTCATGAACACAAAATACTATCAGTACGTTGCCTTGTGCAGACAACTTAATTTCAGCTCAGTTTGTGAGTTCTTTACCTTATTTTGTTCATAATCTCTTTCTACCTTGAAATATATGCCTATTGTCTTTCCCAATGGGCCCATTGCTGTCAGTTACCATATATAACCTGGCATTCTACTTTCATTACACTTAGAAAATTGGAGGAACATTCAAAATTTGGATTTTGCTCTGGGGAATTAAACGTAACCAAGTTTTTAGTTACTATCCATCAACTGAAATTTTATTTCATGTACCAATGGCAGTATCATTAATATTTTTTTTCCTTTCATTAAATAGAGACATAATTACATTAGTCTCTTAGGAAAAATAAATGTGTGTGTTTGGTGCATGTGGTATATTAAAAGTATTGATAAACTGTTTTCTGGATCTGAATAGCTAGCTTTTAAAGTACTATGGAAAGCTTCAGCATTTCATAATGTTTGTGACCCAGAGAACTTTTTTTCCAAATCAATTTGAAGTTCAATTTTCACCTGAATTGCATTATGTACCATGTTTTAAAATGGACAGGGGTAGAACAATCTGTAGCCAATAAGATGATAGGAATGCTCATGACAGTACAGAATACTTAATTCCACAGCACGGTGGGAATAGTGTTTATCATTACTGCCTCACAGCCCTAAGGACATGAGTTCAAGTCCTGACCAAGGCACTATATGTGTGGAGTTTGTATATCCCCCTCAGCCTCCCCCAT
Organism: Taudactylus pleione; assembly: GCA_031769625.1. Taxonomy (NCBI): domain Eukaryota; kingdom Metazoa; phylum Chordata; class Amphibia; order Anura; family Myobatrachidae; genus Taudactylus; species Taudactylus pleione. Next base: position 5,300,503 of record JAUIMM010000217.1, read on the forward strand.
ATTTATGTGAGTTTGTGTTCTAGTGTCCTCCCACATCCCATAATCACACTGGTAGATTAATTGGTTTCTGACAAAATTAACCCTAGTCTGTTTGTCTGTCTATGTGATAGAATATATAGATTGCAAGCAAAAAATATGGTAGTTGCTCAATCAGCTTAATGACATACTACAGGTGCTTGTAAAGGGCGCAGTTTACACTGAACTACAGAAAAATGGAATTTGCCCTCCAGCACACTGCAGCTAAATCAAAAATACTTGAATCCTACCTAATAATAGAAATTCAGAGGTATTAGTAACATACATTTGCAAATATATAAATAAGCGCTGGGCCAGCGTCAAGGCTCCTCTATACCAGCGCCCCTAACATTAAGGGGTTCATGTCCGAGAAGCAAGGCACCCCAAAAAATTCCAGCCAAGGACCATCCTCAGGGCATCACACGAAAAGGGGAAAAGAGGTGATAGTGAAGTGTAAAAGATAGATGTGTAAAGATAAATCAATGTGTTAATGAAATGTAAAAGAATTAAAATGACATAAATAATATACAAACGATTAGAGAAGTGAAAAAATATTCTATGTGAATTAAGTGGTGATGCCATGAGATTGTAAACTCGCCTGGAACAGGGACTGATGTGGATGACTGAAATATTCTTTGTACGGTACACCACCGCTCAGTATGTGTGTAAAGCTATTCCTATTCTATTGCCAAAGAGGCCCACAAGAATAAACTTTGTCAAAACTGATGAATGTTATATTTGAATATGCCAAATGTCATTAGATGCTTGTATAATGTTGGAATATTCTGGGGAAGTATGATGTCAGTGGGTGTGGTAAAGGAGATTATACTAGAAAGGTATAAAATCTATGTTACTGGTATGACAACTTGTTAGTTACTGGGAGAAGTGCACGCTCCCAGTCAGGGCTCGATCTATTAATTAATTACAAAATTACAAATTCTTAAATAGATTGGATTGAAGCAGATTACTTTATGCAACAACAGAACATGCCAGGTAAGATAAAAAATATTTTCCACAGTGCCTTATATAAATAATTGTTAATAAATATTTAAGAAAATAAGTGTGAAAATCCTGTGGTAGGTAGTGAGCTATCCATTTGTGATTGTATGAGTGCATGGCTGGATCTGATAGGGGCAGTGTCAGGCATGAGAAAATAAATGGAGTCAAGCCTACTGACTGGGAGTTTGGTATTGGAAAATGCACTGTCCCTAAAAATAGTCACATTGATTCAAGCAGAATAAAACATGCCTTTATTTGTATTGTTGTTGATACAAACTTTTATTTAGAATTCCTACAGTACCATGTACTCTGAAACCAACTTATTTAAATTAATTTGATATTTCTTTAAACATACAGTATATTTCCACTGCACCTTACACGGGACTCACTAGTATAGAAAATTAAAAACTCTTTCACTCTTGAACAGGATTATGAAAGGGAGGAGCTTTCCTTAGTCTTTTGGGGATTACTGTACAATAAACTGTTTGTTTCTACTTTGTGTTTTAATACTTTATTACTTCTACATTTTGGGACTATGCAAAATTGCATTGTTTGAGCTAGCGATTTAGGGGTCTATGTACTAAACCTTGATGAGAGATAAACTTGTGAGAGAAAAAGTATTAACCTATCAGCTCCTAACTTATCATTTTTCAAATACAGCTTGTAAATTGTAAGTTAGAAGCTGATTGGTTAGTGCTTTATCTCTCACAATTTCTCTCTCTCCAGTCTTTGATAAATACCCCCGTTAGAGTGGCTAAGAAGAGGGATTTAAATCCATACATAGATCTCCTGCGAAACCAACCCCACAGTACACAAAATCTGAAATCCCTACCTCCTAGCATCAAAATAGACAATCAGAACAAAATAGGCCATGGCACCATATATTTACAGATGACTGTGCTCCGTTGTCCTCAGGCAATTTTCTCTTTATCCTTTGGAAATCGGGACTGTGCTGTATATAAGGGTGTATGTAAAGTGCTACATGTCACTGAATTGGTTTAAAGATGTAAAAAACATTGTTAGTAGCAATCATATTAATAAGTGTTCTGTAATATTGTAAATAACTTGTGCATTTCCTTTGGTAGGCAAGCTAATGAGGAATATCAAGTGCTCGCAAATTCCTGGAGGTATTCTTCAGCATTTTCAAACAAACTTTTCTTCACTATTGTTGACTATGATGAAGGAGCAGATGTTTTCCAGCAGGTAAATAATCATTCTCCAGCAATTTTCAACTGTATATACCAATGTTTATACAGTAACTGCTACAGTTTTACTAATTGTGCTGTCAATTTTGGAAATATTTTTTAAAAAAATTTTAGAAAAATTTAATATTGCAGATAGCTAGATGCGTTCATATTCATGCTGATATTTTATAGAATTTTATTGTGTGTTTTATGTCTTCATAAATCATTTTTTGAAACAAAAAAGGGAACAAAAATTACAGATTTGTTAGTCCTGAACAAAATAAAATGTCATGCACTTTTCAGGACACATTAGATAGAAATGCGTTGTTTACTGAATGTCCTTTATCGAGCTGACTTTATTTATATTTGGCCATATGTTTACTTGATTTCACTTTGTTACGATACCGAATACATTTTCTAAAGAAAGACAATTTGGGAAGAAAGGAGCAGATGCAGTTTTTATGTTACTATTGTGCATTAACATAATTCACGCCCTTCCGAAAAAAAAGCCATCTGTTATAAAATAATTTTCGATTGCTTCTCATAAATATTAGTTTAGAACTAGTAAAAATGTTCTAAATGAATGTCAGATATATTACACAAAGCATTATAAGCTGTGCTGTAATTATACAATTAAGGTAATAGTTCTACAGCGGCACGTGTCTTCATAAAGTATTGAACAAGGTAATATTGTTGCTTAAACAGGACATTTTAGTATGCTTATGGTGAGGCGGGAAAATATAGTCTAACAATCCTCCATTATAAAGAAAACAGTGGTACTCCAAAATATGTAGCATGGTCCTAACTACTACAGTATTAACTATTGTAGTTTATATGAACTCATATTATACCCCCTTTCCCCATTACAGCATGTACAATATCAATGTGAATATAGCCTTGACAATTGACCTCTCAATTACTATATTTACAAACTATCATAAATGAACTGTAGTATAATTATATACTTACACAGAGATTGTTTATTAAAATAAGGGAAATTAATAAATCATCAATAATATTATTGAGGTTAATATTTATGCTTCCAATGTCCATTAAAATCAATTTGTCATTAAAATTCTATAAATGGTACTGCATTTAATATTGGAATAATACTTACAATTGGTCACTGAGAAATATAGGACCTCATTCAGACCCGCTCGCAAGCGCTGAGCACTCGCAAGCGGGTTCGATGTTTAGGCCCTGCGCACGCGCAGCGGCCGCACTGCGCGTGCGCAAGCCCCGTAGCGAGAGAGAAATTCTCTCGCTCCGGAGCTCACTACAAAAGGGACGGCTGTCAATGTTGTTCGACAGCTTGCCCTGTTTTGTAGGTGTGGCGGGGGGTGGTTTCACAAACGGAGGCGTTCCTCCGTTTTGTGGGCGACCGCACTGACATCAGCAGTGATTTCAGTGGGGAGCTTCCTGCTGGAACAGAGCAGGAAGCTCCCTGGGGCTTGCGGGTTGCCGAGACCCAACCTTAGGGTCTCGTCGCAAGCCCCAATGGTCACGGTGGTCTTGACCATCGCGACCATCAACCTGGTCGGTCGCTAAAGCTGTGGGTGGGTTACCACCCACAGCTTAGCTAGCGACCAGGAGGCCGCACTTCGAAAGGCAAGCGGCCGCCCACATTCAGAACGAGCGCTCGCATTTTGCAAGCGCCTCTGAATGATGGCCATAGTCTTTTGTTCTTAATTATATTTTTTTAAATTTGCCCAACAAACTCCACCTAAAATTACCATTTTAGCCTTTGATGGAGTTATCCTTTAAATATGATGAGTTATTAGTGAGCTATCAGTTCATTGTACTACAGCAGTACAATCTATTCCCCAGTTCCCAGTATATGGTGCACCTAGGTGAAATCGCTCTTTTTTATGGTGCACTTGGGGGCATAGAATAATGAAACCATTCTCTTACAGACCCTTATTTACAAAGCTATATTATTTTTTCTAAACAATTGATTACAATGTGGTACATACAATAAATCCTGCTACAACGGAGACGAAGGAATATGGGATATTAGTTTACCCTTGACAGTACTTGTTTACCGTAAGTTCCTATTACATCCTGCCCAGGGCCATAGAGAGCCCAGTCGGGCCCGGGTAAAGGAGGGGGTGTGGCCTAATCGCAGGAGGCTTGGTCACGACCCCTTGATAAAAATAGAAAAATAAATCAGTTATGCCTGCGCGCTGGGGAGGGGGGTACTGTAAGCCCCCCAGCCCGGCGCTAAGCGGATGGGGGGCATGATCAGTATGATTGCTCCCCACCACAGCCATAGGAGACTGCTCCGGCTGCTGCAGCAGCCACGAGCAGTCTCGCACTGCAGCCCAGCACAAGCTGTGTTCTGAGCTGCTGTGAGGGAGGGGGGGGCGATGTGTCCTGCTACATCTTTGCCGATCGCACTACAAATGTGCGCTCGCATTCTGCCAAACGTTTGTCTGCAGCAGCATGTGCTACGGTATGCTATGGCGTGCAATGTGATCGCACCATGCAATCCTATGGACTATGGAGGTGGGGGTGCGAACGCAGTGGGCGTATCCGCACCCAGGTGCATGCCTCACGCCATGCGTGACGCGATTTTCTGCGTATGCAGCAAAGATGTAGCAGGACACATCTGTATAGGAAGAGTTAATAGGATAAATAGTGTTCAGCCTCATTTCTGATAATTTGACAGAGAGTCAGTTATTTCTTACCATATCTTTGGCACAAGCTGCATTAGATGTGTTATTGGTAAAAGTGAGATATATGACAGAAACAGATGGGACGAATGGCTGTCAGAAATATTATATAAGACAGTACAGCTCAAACTTCTCCATAAGCCATTCTGCATGATTAGCTGTGATAACATTCTTATTTATGTGTTTTCCAACTGACGACACACTCACTGTTGTTACACAAATGTTTTATCCTAGTTATTTAAATTTTGCTCATAATTCAATCTGTCCTTAGTCAACTTCTAAACATGAAAGACTGCTCTCCGTATTATTGGATACAGTTTTGCTGAACATAGCCAGCAGTTATGATCCCTATCTTATCAGCTCATACTGTGAATTAAAGATGAGCGGTGCGGTTTTTGCTCTGATCTTCACACCAATGAGCCAAAACATCATCTTTCACGGACATTTGTGCCGAGATGTTGGTGAAAGATGGCGCAGCTCCGAGCCAAAACCGAAACGCTTATCTCTACTGTGAATACTAGCACCATTTGAAGCCTTTCAATGTTTCTTTTATTAAAAATAAAATATCTATTTTTTGTCTGTATACCTTGTAGTTGTATACAGAACAGTAATGTCTGTGAATTCTTTAAATCTGTTTCTGTTTCAAAGCATTTAATTACACACAACGGGCCTGATTTAGGATTGATTGTAAAGGTGCCCCTGTTTCCATACGAGCACTGGAGATTCCAAGGCTGTACGTAGTTTGAGTTGCATAATACCATATGAATGTGTCTAGAGCAAATATGAGGCAAGCATTGTCATCCGCTGCAAAATTTGTAGCCAGGTTAAAATATACATCTCATGTCATATCTAATGTATTCCTAAATATGTGTAAGCCAAACTAGGACACATTTAGAAGGGCGGTGCATAACGTAAGTCTGCAAGCCGTTACTCTCTTGCACTTGCATGTTAACACAAGTAATCTTCCCTCTAAGTGCAAAAGACTGCAAGTGCAAGATACATGCAGCTCTAAACACAAACAAGTTATGTTGGTTGAAGTCCGCTATATTTTTTATTTACTCACTGGGGTTACAAAGCAGTGAAAATATTGGAAGGGATTAGGCAGAAATGGATCAGCATGGCTCACAAAACAACATGATGGAGAGGAGGGGCCTGCCACCAGGAGTCACACCAGTGTTTGGGCTGGTTCTGATCTAAAGGGGGGTAAGGTTAGGCCATACTGCCTAGACAAGGGTTTCGAGTTCCCAGTTTTAAAAAAAAAAAGAAAATTGGAAAATAGGAGGTACAGAAAAGTAAAATAAAATCCTTAGGTGGCCCCATTATATCATAGTAAACTTCTGCAGTCTATGGCCAATAAGACCCTGCCCATGCATTAAGGCATATTGTAAAGCAGTTTACAATGGTATTAAGTGAGGAAAAAGGCCCTAAAGCTGCATAAAGTTGGCAGAACTGTGAAGTGTCATTATTTGTTGTACAGAGGCATGTGTGACCACCGATTTTGCAGGAGTTCTGTATGTTTTGTCAATGAACGGCGGTGTAGCTGTTCCAGCAGTAAGTACCCTAATACTAATCCTAACCAAGTAGCTAAAATCAAAACCTGTGGTTGCGGTGGTAACTATGAGGGAGATGTATCAGACCTTGTAGAGAGATAAAGTATCAACCAATCAGCTTCTACAGTAACTGTCATTTTTCAAACACAGAGGTCTATATACTAAGCCTTGGACAGAGAAAAGTGGAGAGATAAGGGGGAGATGTACTATGCCTTGGATAGAGATAAAGCAGAGAGAGATAAAGTACCAACCAATGAGCTCCTAACTGTCATTTTACAGGCTAGGTTTGAAAAATGATAGTTAGGAGCTGATTTTGGTACTTTATCTCCCTCCAAGGCTTAGTACATTTACCTCAAGGTTCCAACCAATCAGCATCTAACTGTCACATTATAAGCTGTGTTTGAAAAATGACAGGAGCTTATTGTTTGGTACTTTTTCTCAATCCAATTTTTCTCTCAATAAAGGCTTAGTACATCTCTCCCTCTGTAAAATGGCAGTTAGAAACTGATTGATTGGTACTTTATCTCTCTCCAAGGTTTGATACATCTCCCCCTATGTTCCTAATATCTTAATCCTCACCCTAATCCTAACCCTAAACATAATTTTGCAAAAGACCTTTATTTCACCTGTCATTTATTTGCAGATGTCGCCATGTTAGCTATCGAAATTTCAACAATGTCGACATCATAACTGTCGACATTGTGACCGTTAACATGCTGAGCACATCCCATTTTGCAGGTAGTAAATAACCTAAGAGGTTCCCAAACTCCACTATTACAGTCCAGGTTTTAAGGATATCCATGCTTGAGCCCAGATGGTTAAATCAAATTGACTGAGGTGCTAATTAAGTCTGGGGGAGTCTGGGTACCACTGACCTAATGTGTCCCAAACCGAATGAACTGAAACGTTGGTAAAATGTGTCTGAAATAAACTAGTCTGTGCTTTTGTTTATTTCTAGAAAATAGCTATTTGTAATACTAAATTGATATCTCAACTTTAAATGTTCTAGTACTGAAAAGAAAGTTATTGAGTCCTTGAAATGTATACCTTGTTCCTACTCCTGTATTATTACTGTAAGTGTTATTGTACTCTGTAAACTCTGTAAACTGAAACATATGTCACTGTGACTTAGAACAATTTCTGAAGCTTACCATGCAATTGAAAGTGTTCAAATGTACCCAACGCATGTTCACCCAGCAGAGGCAGCGACTTTGTGGGCTAAAATATATTCATGTGAATGCAGCCTCCTAATTCATTAGGAATACTTGATAGTTTGTATTCTTAAAGGAAACCATGCATTGTTTATGACTGATGCTTATTTTTTATTATTTTTTTTTAGCACCCAAAATAGTTCCCCTACAATCTCTATTTTCGCATAGTTTAGCTACAAAAAATAATAGCAACAAAATAAAATGAACAGTACAAGTTGGAAGAGATATACACGTTTTGCTTTATTTGGCACCTTCAGGTTACATTAATGTTTTAGGTTTGCTGTGTACATGCCTGCCTTTGTGTACACAGAAAACTCACCTTGTTTATTTCTAAGCTCATGTGATTGTGGTTGCACATATCTGTGTTCTCCTATCATAAATAAGTAATATTCTTTTTTTTACTTTCAGTTGAATATGAATTCTGCTCCCACATTTATGCATTTCCCTGCAAAAGGCAAACCCAAGAGAGCGGATACCTTTGATCTTCAGCGAATCGGGTTTGCTGCAGAACAGCTAGCAAAATGGATTGCTGATAGAACAGATGTTCATGTACGTAAAGAATAGCACACAGCAGTATGCTAGATCGAGAAAAATCCAGCTTGTTGTTTAGTTTATCCTTACATTTATTTTTAATCACATAGAAAATGTTTTTTCAGTTATTATATATTGCTCATATTGTTGAAACCTCATCTGTCATGGTATATTTAGTAACCTTATTCCCTAGTATCTGAGAATGACTCGCAGCACATAATCACTGCTTTGCAGAAAATTAATGTTGTCAGTACTTTTATATACAGATATCCAAATATTCCGAAATACAGAATTTTTTTTAGCATGACTGACATAGTGAAACCTTTGCTTTTTAATGGCTCAATGCACACAAGCTTTCTTTAATACACAACATTATAAAAAATATTGCCTTCAGGCTTTGTGTATAAGGTTTATATGAAACATAAATTAATTTTATGTATGTACACAAACCATACCTGCCGACTTTCTGGCTGCTCCTTCCGGAGGGAGCAGCCAGATCGGCAGGACGGGGGACGGGTGGACGGTTCAAGGAGGAGTTTCCGGGCGGGTGACATCACTTGAAGGCGTGGTGGGGGTGGTTTGGTCCCGTCCCCGCTATGCAATGCCGATAAAATAGGCATTGTGTAGCAGGGGGCGGGGCCAAAATGACGCGAATCGCGTCACCGCCCCCCCCCCCCCCGCTGCGGGGGTTGCAGGGGTCATTGCGGGGAGGATAGGAGAGTTGGGCGGCAGCCGGGAGAATTGCCTGCCTTCCCGGGAGGTCGGGAGCGGCACCCGATTTTCAGGAGGCTCCCGACCAAATCGGGAGAGTAGGCAAGTATGACACAAACTGTGTTTGAGCCACAAAGTTATTGAAAATATTGTATAAAATTACCCGCAGGCTGTATGTATGAGGTGTATATAAAACATAAATGCATTCTGTGTTTAGATTTGGGTCTCATTCCCAAGATATTTTATTACGGTATGCATATATTCCAAAATGCGGAATATTCCGATATTCAAAATACCCCTGATCCCAAGCATTTTGGATATGGGAGACTCAACCTGTACTGCAGTTATACTTGAGATACATGCAGGACGTTTTGTAGTGCTTTGTTGACGTAATAATGGCTATTTTTATGCAAAACATGTTTTTCAAAATAAAATAGATTTTACTATCGTTAATTATGGAATCATTAGTCCTTTTCTCCCTTTAGTCCCAATTTCTTCGGGACAATTCCTTGAAATCAGTCTGCTCTTCCTCTGTGTCCAACTGGTACGACTGGACACTGTCTGAATACTGCAGATGTATTTTGGTGGGAACCTCAAAGGCTCCTCCCATGCTGTCTAGTATTTAGATTTTTTCAGAGATTGACTCTCCTGATTTACCGTCACTGTAGATGTTCTGCTCATCTTCTGTCTTCTTTTGCCACCACTTTCTCCTTAATATTGGCCAGGCCAAGATGTCTGGCTATATGAGTCATGTTTCATAGTTTTCTGTCCCCCCAGCTCTGAGGGGATGACAAAGGTCCAAATGTAATAGGGTGCGAGTTTTTGTGCGGGACAAACTCGGACCTTCTTGCACATTTGGAAGGTGCATGTTTGTCCCAAAACTCGCAAATGTAATAGGGTGCGAGTTTTAGTGTCACAGTTTGACTCGCATGCAAGTGCATGCGAGTTATCCTGCTGGTAAACTCGTACCTTGTAATGCGACTTTCATTACAAGGTGCGAGTTACACAGAAGCCTTCACAGATCTGTGAGATCCATGAAGGCTTCTGCGTTAAAAAACCTATTAAAATGTAAAAGAAAAAAAATAAATTCAGTGGGTTTCCCCCTAAAAGCATAATCAGCACTGGGCTTTTCTGAGCTGGTTCTGGTTGTGAAAAATACAGGGGGGAAAAGATGTAGGGTTCCCTGGGGAGGTGGGGACCACCCCAATTAAGGGTTACCTCACAAATGAGGGCTCAGCCACTGCATTTCCCATAGAAATGCATTGGCTAAGCATTCATTGGCTGAGAGAGGCGAGTCTACACCTCTCTCAGCCTATGAGCAGTTCCCACTATTGACTTCAATGGTGGGAACCACTATGTAACCTTTACTAACCTACAGGTTCCCATCATTGAAGTCAATGGTGGGAACCGCTCATTGGCTGAGAGAGATGGAGGCACGCCTCTCTCAGCTAATGAACGGTCAGCCAGTGCATTTTATGGTAAATGCAACGGCTGATCCCTCATTCGCAAGGTACCATACTGTGTATGTGGGATCCATTTTTTTTTCGGTTTGTTTTACAAGTAGGTGAGTATGATTTTTGTTTTTACAGGTTATGTGGATGCTACATGGAGAAGAGGACGTGAATGGCTCCAGGTATTGTAAGTGAGTGAGTGAGTGCATGTGAAATAAAATAATAAAACCTTCGGCGTCCGTGTCCTGTGTTTTTTTAAATATTTATTTTGCAGGTGAACTTGTGGTTCTCCAAGTACCATCATACAGGGGTGGCTTGCTGGGACCTCTAGTTCTACTGTAAAAGACAATATTATTCTATTTTTTACACAATCAACCCAGCACCCACTGCCCAGGGCTGCCAGTGAAAGCCCTGGGCTATTAGCCCAGGCCTGGGGTGCCATGGAGAGGGGGAACCCCTTTATTGGGGTGTTCCCCACCTCAGGTATCCCCGGGCTAGTCAGCCTGGGCTGACTAGTGGTCAGGTGATGAATGCTTTGGCCAGTGGACCTGGTGAAAGGGTTCCGCGGCTGTGGCATTACACCCCTGCTAGAAAGAGTCGACTCATGCTAGCTACTCACTATTTTTTCCCCATGTATTTTCACAACCAGAACCAGCTCAGAAAAGCCCAGTGCTGGTTGTGCTTTTGGGGGAGGACACCACATCATTTTTTTATTTTTACACTTCTCTGATCTGTGCATTTTTCTGTGTAACTTGCACCTGTTCAGACTATTCTCGCTAGCCTTAACCAGGTCTATTATTTTAGGACAGTAATAGTGTGCGAGTTAAATACTCTCACTCTATTACATTGGCCGGGTTGTATCCTCACAATGGCAAAACATCTGGATGCGAGTTTTGGCATTGCAATTTGCGGGGGTGTGAGAAACATGCAAGCTTGCATGTTCTCGCACCTTATTACATAGGGTGAGTTTTAAATATGTGCAAGTGTAGCTCTATACTTGCACATTTGCAAAACTCAGACCCTATTACATTTGGCCCCAAGTCTTTCTTGATGTGATGTCCAGCTAAAGGTGTATTGCAATGCCATGCTGAATGGCAGAGGGATCAAACTTAAAATGTGCAGGCAGGTTTATGGTTGAGTAAGGGGGTGTGGTACAAAATGTCGACATTCAGATTGTACACACCAGAATGTCCATATGATCTGAATGTGCACATTGACATAATGTCAACATTACCAGAATGTCAACATTGTGACAGTTGGAATGTCAACATAGTGTTTTCAGGTGCTTGTAGCCCTAACACTAATCACAGCTCTTACCCTAACTGCAGTCTAATCCCAACACCAAAATGGACTGTCGGCATTCACAGTGTCGACATACACAATGACATTATGACCATGTCAACATTGCAACTTGGATTGCTCTAAATCAAAACTAAATCATACCTGCCAACTTTTCATATGCTCTTCCAGGAGATACCCAAAGGGAGGTCTAAGTGGCAAGAACAATGGGTGTGGAAACATGATATACATCATCATGGCACCCCCCATCCCCATAGTGTAAACTATGAAGTGAGATAGGGGTCATGCCACACCCACTTTGCTAGGAAACTAAGGCCCACAGTGTCCTCCAAACTGGCCTGGTCTTAAATGTATGACCCAGTCAGATGAGTCCCACTCATACCTTGCGGAAGGAGTAGTGTCCAATTACTATCTGTTTACAGGGATTTTTTTAAGATCAGGATATCTAAACTCAGAAGTTCTCACTTTGACAGCTTAGTTCCATGTTTGAAATTGCCATAAGAAAGCTCTCTCCATGCCCCTTAAGATTTCACAATGAAACACGTCACAAAGGATATGGCATTTAAAAAAAACACACAAATGAGTCACCTAATGCAGACCCTTTTCACTTAGTACAAACTTTATGAGCTCAGTCAATGCAATTTACTACCCTAGGATAATACATGGGAAAATCAGTGCACTATGTGCCATGTGACATAAGTCATAAATGTGTAGATTGCAGGATGAATGTAAGAAAATGTAATAGAACTTAAACAGTAAGTACTGACAGTGGGCAAACAAGATTTCCGCAAACTTGTCCCCTAACCCCTTCAACAAAGCTTCTTTTGTGGTCTCTTCAAGGGAGCAGGTAAAAATCTATTATTTTGGCAGAGCCACTGATCAAATTGCATGTGCACCAGAAAGAAGAAAAATGTGAATGTCAACACCTAATTTTAGCATTAGGTTAATATTAGGGTTAAGGATAGGCTGTGATTAGGCTTAGGCTCACATTACAAGTCAATGGGAAATCACATTGTCGACATGCCAACTGTCAACATTCACAATGTTGACATGTCAGAGTCAACACTGTGAATGCCAACATGTCAACATTCTGTAAATGTCAACATGGAAGGAGATGCACAAAACATGTATGTTGTTGGAAGCTGAAAACAGGTTTCGCCACCTGTAATATACCCTTACGATTAAATTAAAAGAAGTACAGTATATGGATCTACAACTGAGACTGTGGAAATGAAGAGTATTAGATCATTACAACATGGCATAGTGGCAAGAAGGAAACTCTGATGAAGGAAACCATATGGTGCCATCCATGTACAATACAATATCTTAGGTTGCATTGCACTTAGGAGCTCATTCAGACCTGCTCACTAAGATGCATACTCTCGCTGCTGCTGATGGTATGCAGTGTGTATGCATTGTGCGCATGTGCATACCTTAGCGAAAGTCCACAATGCATTTGCTCGCTGCGCATAGACAGCCCAGCAGAGTGAGTGACAGGGGAAGCCGTTTGTAGGTGGTAACAGGGGATGGACATTAAAACGGGGGAATGGAGGTCCTGAGCATCTCAACGGCGTTTTAGGGGCGTGCATAATTAAAAGACAGCATGATAGTACACGTCACCTGGCTTGTTTCTACACTGAAGTACTCGCAGTGCTTGTGGCAGGGTATGGTCAACCTCAAGCGCTGTGATAGCATCCGATGTACCGATGGTTGCATACACTTCCTGGACATGACGTGCACAAGTGGGCATCTTAAGACAGGCTGGTGGGTGTCTGCATACACTATGTGATCGCTCTCTAAGAAATACTGGGCATGCTAATGCATTGCTGTGCAGTAGCACTGCCTACGCAATTTGTGTACACAGCATGTGAGCGATCGCATCTAGCGAGCGGCTCTGAATCAGGCCCTTAGTACAGTCATATTTTGTATCTGATTTATTTATCACCACCATATTAAGCAGCACATTACAAACAGAATTGAATCATTCCCATTGACATTTTACAATACATATTATCTATAGAAATACCAGGGTTAAATTGATCAGAAACCAATTAATCTCTGTAAGTTTTGGGCATGTAGAAGGAAACCAAAGCACCTGGAGACAGCCCTCACACACGGGGAGTACATGCAGACTCGACACACATTGCGCTCTGGTTAGAATTGAGCCCATGGCCCAGTGCTGTGAGGCAGCAATGCTACACGCTGTGCCAACATACCACCATGATGTAAGAGCTTATCAATAGGAACCAGGGCCAGCTCCAAGCACACTAGGCGAGTGCGGCCACACAGGGGCGCCGGGGTCCGGCTGTAGAAGATACCCACCCTCCACCCACCTGCTTCTGTTATTATTTTATGCTCTGGGGGAGGGCGCAGTGAGGGAAGGGGCAGGTGGAGCACGGGATGGCTCTGGATGCCGAGACACCTAGCATCGGCCCTAATAGAAACGCACAAAACTCTTGCTATGGGAGAGACATGCCAATAGTATGTCATGGATTATATTTCTATAAACACCATATGACATGCAAATCATTTATGTTATTGTCATTGAGGTGAAAAGACTTCTCTTCTTTCAGTAATGTTATGTTCACATGTAACCACATTATATTGGTTGCTGAAAGATATTTATAACGTGTAAACCAACTGAGTTGGCAAATATTATTTTCTGTTGTTTAAACCTATTCTCTGTGGTTGATCATTGACTGCATTGACCTGTTCTGGGCGTCAAGTAGTTTCTGCTTTTGAAATATAATGCTTATATAAATCTGTTTTTTCTTTATGACAGATTCGTGTGTTCAGGCCTCCCAATTATTCTGGTACAATAGCTCTGGCCTTACTAGTGTCTCTGGTTGGTGGTTTACTTTATCTGAGACGAAACAACCTTGAATTCATCTACAACAAGACAGGCTGGGCCATGGCTGCACTTGTAAGTATTTACTTTGCTAAAGTCAGTGCTGTTTGTGTCAAAAAAACATCAATGTTACAACTATAAAAATAAGGGATGCAGTTATTATACCTACAGCCGGCATCCCGGCTGACGAAATCCCGATGCCGGAATGCCACTACCCGGCCAGAAGACGGGCGCCCGGACACCGGCAGTAGTGGAGATGCCGACACCGGAATACCGACAGTCGGGATACCAATCATAAGTATATCGGGGGGGATAAGGTTTAGGTGCCACAGGGGGGGTTAGGCTAGGGGAGGTGGAGGTTGGGGTTAGGTACCTCTGGGGGTCATTTAGGGTAGGGCACTACTGGGGGGAGGCTAGGGTTAGGCACTAAGAAGGGTGTGTTAGGTTTAGGCACCAAAGGGAGAGGGTTAAGTAGCCCATACACGATCGATTGCAACGATCAATCGTGTATATCGTGTGTGTATTGGCATGCTGTACGACGCGTCCCCGCCGTCGTACATTGGCATCGTAGATCTTATGGAAAAACCATAAGATCTGCGATCCATCATGCTGTTAAATAGGTAACCGAAGCATCTTGTAAGATGCATCGTTTACCATTCACAGCAGCATGCGATGCATCGGGCTGAATTTGAAAACGTACTGAGGTGTCGTACATTTTCAAATCGCACCGTGTATGGGCCGCTTTAGATTTAGGCACTAACGGGGAGGGTTAGTGTTAGGATGCAGGAACAGAAGGTTAGGGAAATAAGATAGGAGGGTTACCATACTTACCGGACCCTTGTTGGGATCCTGAGCATCAGGATGCCGCTGTCGGTCTATTGACAGCAGGCATCCCGACTGCCGGGATTTAATACCTATTCCAAAGATAACTGTACGTCAGCAGCTTAGTAAATAACAGTACTATACATGCAATCCAAGCTGCACAATATTTAACACTAAGTATTAAAACATGTAGGAATCCATCTATTGAATGTTTTAGCCATTCACTGAATGCATATTCAGTACATCTAGGTTTATGTTATTTATGTGCAACCATCAGCCATAACATTAAGACCACAGGTGAAGTGAATAACATTGATTGTCTCATTACAGTGGCACCTGTGAAGGGGTGGGATATATTAGGTAGCAAGTGATCAGTCAGTTCTTGAAGTTGATGTGTTGGAAGCAAGAAAAATGGGCAAGCATAAGGATCTGAGCGACTTTAACAAGTGCCAAATTGTGATGGCTAGGTGATTGTGTCAGAGCATCTCCAAAATGATAGGTCTTGTGGGCTGTTCCCTGTGGTTAGTACCTACCAAAAGTGGTGAAATGACAACTGGTGAACCGTAGACAGGGTCATGGGTGCCCAAGGCACATTGATGCATGTGAGAAGTGAAAAATAGCCTGTCTGGTCCAATACCGTAGAAAAGCTCTGTAGCATAAATTGCTGAAAACCTTAATGCTGGCTATAATAGAAAGGTGTTAGAACCTTACTTAAAAAACTATGGGGGTCATTCAGACCCGTTCGCTCGCAAAGGACGCTCGCAAACGGGTCGATGTTGCCCCACTTCGCATGCGCACGACGGAGGGATCTCCGTCGTGCGCATGCGCGAGACCCGGAGAGCGAGGGGCTCTCCGTCGCTCCGGGTCTCGCACCAAAGGGGGCGTGCTGTCGATGTTGATTGACAGCACGCCCCCTTTGGTGGGCGTGCTGGGGGCATGCCTGCCAGACGGAGGCGTTCCCATGGGAACGCCTACCATCTGAAGCCGGCCCCACTGACATCACTAGTGTTGTCAGTGGGAGTGATTTTGGCTCTGATATAGCCAAAATCACTCCAGGGCTTGCGGCAGCGAGACCCTACCGCAGGGTCTCCGTCGCAAGCCCGATGGTCGCGATGGTCTTGACCATCGCGACCATCATCATGGACGCTCGCATAAGCTGTGGGTGGTAACCCACAGCTATGCGAGCGTCCATGAGGACGCTCCTAAAACAGGTAGGAGGGCCCTGATTCAGAGCGAGCGCTCTGGTCAGAGCGTTCAGCTCTGAATCAGGCCCTATGTTAATTGTTGGAGTTTATTATAAATATTTTGATCATTGCAATTCTTAGTGCTTATAGGGCTTGATTCATTACCAATCGCAACTGCAGGCGTATGGCCAGCATTAGTCTGATGAATCACATTTTCTTTAAAATCATGTGGACGACCAGGTGCGTGTGTGTTGTTTAACTAGGATGTATTATATGAAGAAGGCAAATTGGCAGAGGCAGTGTGATACTCTGAGCAATGTTCTGATGGGAAACCTTGTGACTTTGACACATTGCTGCAGACAAAGAACCCCTCTTCATGGCAATGGTATTCCATGATGGCAGTGACCTCTTTCAGTAGGATAATGAGCCCTTCCACACTGCAAAAATTGTTCAGTAATGGTTTGAGGAACATGACAAAGAGTTCAAGGTGTTGACTTGAAATTCCCCAGATCACAATTCAATTGAGCATCTCAGGGATGTGCTGGAAATCAAGTCAAGCCATTGAGACCCCTACCTTGCAACTTACTGTACACAGGACTTAAAGGATCTGCTTCTGTTGTTTTGGTGCCAGATACCACAGGAGGGATGTAGTTAATAACCCGGCGGATGAGATGCCAGCGGTCGATATACCGACGACACCATCCTGCCACCGGGTAAAATGCTGACGCCACTATCTCTGCACAAATCAGGATTCCGACGTCGGAATCCCAACAGCCGGCATCCCGATCGTAAGAGACCGGAGACAGATAAGTATGAGCCGCGGCGGGGGGGTTATGCTTAGCACCTAGCACTTTAGGATGCGGGAAGAAGGGGTTAGGTATAGGCACCCCCGGGGGGACTTAGAGTTAGGCACCACCCCGGGAGTTTTAGGGTTACGCACCACCAAGGGAGGGTTGGGGGGGAGAGGGGAGGGTTAACTTACTTACCTTCCTTCGTAGGGTTCTCCTCCTGTCGGGCTTCCACGGTCTTGATTTGAACCTTAACGGCCGCCAGTATTTCAAACCCATTCCACCACAGGACACCTTCAAAAATCTTGTGGAGTCCATACGTCGACTTGTAAGAGCTGTTGTGGCGGCACAAGGAGGACCTACAAAATATTAGGCAGGTGGTTTTAATGTTATAGCTGATGGGTGTTGATTTCTGTGTGTGGATATATGTAACAGGTTGCAAGCTGTTACTGGCTTAAGAGCAGTGTGATAACATACAGTCCTATCTCTGTGTGAAGCAAGCTTGGTGCTGTGAATACTGGCACAAATCACTAAACTACAGTCATTAGGGTGTTAGACTTTGGTTTTGTTCCAGTAAAACCTTTTAGCTGGTCTGGGAATAGAGGAGTATCCTGCTGTGTAAAGGTGCCCACACACTGAATTACTCACAAATGATGTGATGTTGTTAACGATTTCCCTTGAACTCCCCGGCGGTCCTGGACTGACGATTTCGTGCATAAAGTGTTCATTATGACAAATGATCTACTAACGACCTAATGATATATCGTGCATCACTAACGATTTCAAAATTGTTAGACCGTTAACGATATATTGTTTGCTTACTAAAACACCTGACGATTTTATGAAAGATTTCTTCTATATTTAAATAATGGGCTGGACTAACTGGGGGTTATATAACTGCAGTGGAGCCATAGATTGGAAACATGTCAGGATAACCCCACCTGCCAACAGCGGATCATACTACTACAACTATAATTGGGTACTTCAGTATCGTGCTTATGGCGGTAGTAAATGCAAATTTTGAGTTTATCTTTCTGGATGTTGGAAATAATGGTGGCTCGTTCAAAAATACGCTATTCTACAAGCAGCTTACCTCAAAGACCCTCAACTTACCAACAGTAGAGGAAACCAAAATCAGCCTAAATTTTGTGTTTGTTGCAGACGAGGCCTTCGCAGTGCACGAACACACAATGAAGCCATACGCACAAAGGGATCCCATGAGAAGCGGAGCTACAAATACAGACTTTCCAAGGCACGCCATATTGTCAAAAGCACCTTTGGAATCCTCAGTAACCGCTTCCAAAATTTTCCACACCCCCATAAACCTGCAGGTGGACAAAATTGACTGGGTAGTCTCTGCATGCTGTGCCCTGCACAACTTTCTCTGCCTCAAAGCCACCCAGCAAAGGTCAACAGGCACAGCTGTAGCAGAAGATCCAGAACAGCCACAGGAGTAACAGAGCCGTAACTAGACTTTTAGGAGCCTTGTGCCAGAGAGAGCATTGGCGACCCCCCCCCCTCATTGTTTAAATAGGGACATAAGATAGTGCACCTGAAAAAGGGCCATGGCCTCATGGGGAAGGGCCAGGGAAGAGATTGGGGAGGCCAGGAGATGCTGGGGATTAAAGAAGAGGAAGAGGCAAGTGAGAATGAAAATAAACAAGAAAACAGTGCCTCCTGCCCAGCCCAAACAGTGCCTCCTGCCCTGCGGTTCTTTGTGTCATGGCACTGGCTGCACTACCCTAGTTATGGCCCTGAGAGGTAGTACAAATGCCGTGTGTGGCAGCACCTGGAGTTGTCTTCACAGGGACTGCATGATTAAAACAGGTCAGGGAGCAGTAAGGAGGACTCTACTCATTAAAGTAGAGTGGACTATTGGGGACCTTGCGACAATTCTCCATTTATGTACAAATCTGGACTCTCACATCTCACAATTACATTTAATCACTTTGTCTCTACTTACCAATAGTGCCTCCAATGTTTCCACATCTACGGGCTCCTCCTCTACATTCTCTCTCTCTGGCCATTACTACAGTCCTGTTCTCTGTAGCTCCTGAGCAAGGGTGAAGCTGAGCTGGGTATAATACCAAAGCGTCGGCTGGTACACTTCATCAGTCCCTGCACCGGACCTCCTGGAATTCTGAATTTTTTTGTGCTCCTTGACAAAAACTGTTTTCAGGTTCTGGATTTTTCATTGTACCCAATCCAGTGAGGCAGCGTTGTAGTAAGACCTGCTGAAGTAGGTCAACTGTTGCAGCGCCTGGTTATGTTTGGACTTGTTGGCGTAGTCCTTAGATTTTATCTGCCAAAGACATTCATGCTCAGTATAGATATCAATAAAAACTTGGATAAATTCTCTATCCATAGACATATCTGTGTGACATATTTGTGTAAAAAAAATTAAAGAATAATAAATTATGTAGTACAATTTGATATGTGTATCCCCCCTCCAACAGTGGTTAATGTTTATATTACTTTTATTAATAAAGTTTTACTCATCTCTCATTTTTTTTTTACACATTGGCATTCGGAGGGGAGGGGTAAACTAATCACACATTATTATAAAAACAGGTTTTGATAATCCGAGCGCTTCACAGTTAAGAGTGTAAGTGCATCAATAGGTTAATATGGTACACCCACAGTTCACCATAAAATAGACAAATAAAAACAGAGGTAAACCTTGCGCACAAACCTCAGTGGGGAATTACTCTTCAGTAGTGATATATTGGAATTACCATAAAGTCAACATAAAAAATCCATAATTAAATATTACTGTATTAGTTCATCCAGGTTAAAACAGTACATGCATGTGTCCTCTTCTTAAAAATACACTGGTCTGCCCACACAACACACTGATCACTTGCTAACTTTTTCAAACACCCTGGAGTGTCTCTTGTTCCTCAAAAACAGATAAGGGAAACAAGAGAGAGGCTGCAATAGTGTGATACAATTTTAATACAGTGACAATGTGTTAAAATAATACTGAGGCTGCGTACCAGACATCCAGGTGTATAATAACACCATCAAGCATAATCAGTAGTAATTACAGGGTACCTCCTGGGCTCAAAAATCCACCCTCTCTGCTTAGGTCTGGGACAGCTGTTACAATATCCACCAACGCGTTTCAGCTTACAAAGAGCCTTTGTCAAGGTGTGTTAGGCTAGACCAAATGTCCTTGTTTATATCCCCCCTCCCACCTTATGATTGGTCCATACATTTCATATGTGGTTAATGGGGATAGTGCTTAATCCTTTTGTCATACAAACAGGTACTTTATACAATGTTAGTACCTTCATTTTGTGAATCCCAAGATGCCCGCTATTATGAATCCAATGTAAAAAACCGGCGTGCGTTCCACCACGGTCTCCGCGTGGAACGCATACGCTTCCGGCATTGGCCACCGGAAGTCGTCATCTTAAATCGCCAACTGCGCTCCACAGCCTATCTGTGTGGAGCGCATGCATTTCTGGCCATTACCTAATGGTTCTGTCCTCCGGAGCTGCTCCGTGTGTACTGCGTTCCACTCTTGGAACACACGGGCTTCCGGTTATCTCCACCGGAAGTCCATGTGTTGTCTTGGAGATGTTTATGATTCTGCGTTTCACGACAGCAGTCTCATGAAATGCAGTCCTATCTATTGGGAAAATTTTTATCATAGATCTCCCGTGGGACATATCCGCTTGCTTCTAGAATCCCCAAATTCTTATGTTGTCGACATTCTTATAAAAATAGGTTTCCACTTTTGTTTAAAAATCGGGTCAGATGGGAATCACAATTACAAATAATAAAATGCATAAGTGTATATAAATATATAGAAGACCATAAAATAAGGAAAACTGACTTAAAACCATATAAAATGAGACAGAATAAATATAGAAACAGGTTCAATTGCTAAAACCCTCTGTTGCTGAAATAAAATCAGATATATATCTTAATAAAAATCAATGTTAAAACTCCTTTCTACAGTATTATTATAAAAACCATTTTAGCTCAAAATCTATATTCATACCTTTGGGGTGAAGGGTCCCTATTTCATAAATCATCTTCATTTCAGTTTGTGCTAGATTATTATCGATTTTCTTTTTTCTCCAGTGTTTTTCCACTATTTTTATCCCTATCACTCTATTGATCCCCCTAATGGAGCTATTGTGGTGTTCTTTGAAATGATTGGACACTGAATGTTTGTCATACCCCTTCTTTATGTTTCTCACGTGCTCTGACCATCTTTCCTTCAGGGAGCGAGTGGTGCGTCCTATGTACTGAAGACCACATTTGCATTCGATCAAATATATACAGTTTGTGCTGTTACATGTGATAAATTGCGTAATATCATACGTTACACCTGTATTCTTTGAACTATATTGTTCTAGTTTGTTCTGTTGTGTTACATGATTTTTACACATCTGGAATGACCTGCATCGATAGAATCCTTTGGATTTAATTCTATTCATCCTTTTAGATGGAATTGCACTTTTTACCAATCTATTTTTTAAGTTGTCAGCTTTTCTATATACAAATGAAGGTTTGTCTGGAATAAAAGGTTTTAAAATTGGGTCTTTTTGTAGAAGATACCAATATTTCTTAATCAATTTTTCCACTGATTATATTGCCCATTGAAAGTGGTAATGAAGGGTATATCTAGTTTTTTTCCATCCATATTTTTTGTTTTAGATATTAGCAATGAATCTCTATTGACCTGTTCCATTTCTTTAATGGGAATGTCTAATTCTCTTCTAGAATAACCTTTAGCCACAAATTTTGTTTTGTAGGACTTCCACCTGTTCTGAAAACACTTCTTTTTCTGTACAGTTTTGTCTTATTCGTCTAATTTGGCCTCTTGGTATATTCTTGAGCCAGACTGGATGATGATTGCTCTTCATATTTATATAGGCATTACTATCCGTAGGTTTAGTGTTATTTTTAGTTTGTAAACAATTTTCCTTGTTATATATATTAAGATCTGAAAACATGATTTCTGTTTTACTGTGAGAATAAAAAGAGCTTAGAACACAGGGAAGATCAAATAGATTATGAAAGTCAGGTAGAGACTAAAATTTATAATCTCAGCACATATATCCTTTCTCAGGTTGAAAATTCAGCCCTACAATAGGGATTCAAATTTGCCCTAGCCTCAAAGCTGAATAAATTTGAAACATATGTAGACCTTCAAAAGTTTATAAGAAAAATCTCCCTAAAAACATATTTCCTCAATCAAAAAGGAGTTGAGAACAACAAAAGAGAAATATTTAAACCCAAATTGAATTTTAATCCTACGTATAATCGAGGATGCTTTCTTGAAAGTTTTCAAAAAGCCATTTGTGAAGAACTAGACGAAATGAACAGTATGGAATAAGATTAAGAATAATATGAATAAGAAAGAAAGGGAAGCAGTCAAAAACCTACAGAATAATGAGACGATCACGATTAAACCAGCTGACAAAGGGGGAGCATCGTCATTATGGACACTAATAAATCCGAAAAAGAAATCTTACGCCAATGAAATGACAGAACGACCTACAAACCATTGAAAACTAACCCAAGTGATCGGATCGAGAAGGATTTGGTTAGGCTGCTAGAAAATACAAAGAAGACAACACCATCACGGAAAATGAAGCTAAGTATATTATAAAGGATAATCCTTCTTTTCCAGTCTTCTATGTACTACCAAAAATTCACAAAAGTTTAGTTGACCCTCCGGGGAGACCCATAGTTGCCGGTATAGAATCAGTGACCTCCAACTTATCACACTTCACGGATTTTCATTTACAACCTGAAGTCATTAAATTAAAATCGTATATTAAGGACACCACAGATATTCTGACTAAAATTAAGGACTTAAAATGGCAACTACATTCTAGTGACAGCAGACGTGAGTAGTCTCTACACCATTATTGAACACATGAAGGGTGTAGAAGCCACATGATTCTTTTTAAACCAAAGTGATATTAGTAAGAGAAAAATTGATATTATATTAGACAGTATTTATTTTATTTTAACAACAATTTCTTCTGGCACAGTGGTACCTTTTATGAACAGAAAAGGGGGACCGCTATGGGAACTCGTTTTGCCCCTTCATATGCGAATCTGTTCATGGGTCTATGGGAAGAAGAACACATATGGACTAATAATGAATACAAAGACAATATTAAATTATGGTATAGATTGATAGACGACATTATATTTATTTGGATAGGGGAAGAAGAATTAAAAAGTTTCTGCGAGACATTAAATCAGAATGATTTTAATATTCAGCTTTTATTTAATCACAGTAAAACATAAATCGTGTTTTCAGATCTTAATATTTATATCAAGAAAAATTGTTTACATACTAAAAATCACACTAAACCTACGGATAGTAATGCATATATAAATATGAAGAGCAATCATCATCCAGTCTGGCTCAAAAATATACCAAGAGGCCAAATTAGACGAATAAGACAAAACTGTACAGAAAAAGAAGTGTTTTAAGAACAGGTGGAAGTCCTACAAAACAAATTTGTGGCTAAAGGTTATTCTAGAAAAGAATTAGACATTTCCATTAAAGAAATGGAACAGGTCAATAGAGATTCATTGCTAATATCTAAAACAAAAAATATGGATGGAAAAAAACTAGATATACCCTTCATTACCACATTCAATGGGCAATATAAATCAGTGGAAAAATTGCTTAACAAATATTGGTATCTTCTACAAAAAGATCCAATTTTAAAACCTTTTATTCCAGACAAACCCTCGTTTGTATATAGAAAAGCTGACAACATAAATAATAGATTGGTAAAAAGTGCAGTTCCATCTAAAAGGACGAATAGAATTAAATCCAAAGGATTCTATCGATGCGGGTCATGCCAGATGTGTAAAAATCATGTAACACAACCGAACAAACTAGAACAATATGGTTCAAAGAATACAGGGGTAACGTATGATATTACGCAATTTTTCACATGTAACAGCACAAACTGTATATATTTCATCGAATGCAAATGTGGTCTTCAGTACATAGGACGCACCACTCGCTCCCTGAAGGAAAGATGGTCAGAGCACGTGAGAAACATAAAGAAGGGGTATGACAAACATTCAGTGTCCAATCATTCAAAGAACACCACAACAGCTCCATTAGGGGGATCAATAGAGTGATAGGAATAAAAATAGTGGAAAAACACTGGAGAAAAAAGAAAATCTATAATAATCTAGCACAAACTGAAATGAAGTTGATTTATGAAATAGGGACCCTTCATCCCAAAGGTATGAATATGGATTTTGAGCTAAAATGGTTTTTTATAATAATACTGTAGAAAGGAGTTTTAACATTGATTTTTATTAAGATATATATCTGATTTTATTTCAGCAACAGAGGGTTTTAGCAATTGAATCTGTTTCTATATTTATTCTGTCTCATTTTATATGGTTTTAAGTCAGTTTTCCTTATTTTATGGTCTTCTATATATTTATATACACTTATGCATTTTATTATTTGTAATTGTGATTCCCATCTGACCCGTTTTTTAATCAAAAGTGGAAACCTATTTTTATAAGAATGTCGACGACATAAGAATTTGGGGATTCTAGAAGCAAGTGGATATGTCCCACGGGAGATCTATGATAAAATGTTTCCCAATAGATAGAACTGCGTTTCACGAGACTGCTGTCATGAAACGCAGAATCATACACATCTCCAAGACAACACATGGACTTCTGGTGGAGATAACCGGAAGCCCGTGCGTTCCACGCTATGAGCAGAGTGGAGCGCAGTACACAAGGAGCAGCTCCGGAGGACAGAACCATTAGGTAATGGCCAGAAATGCATGCACTCCACACAGATAGACAGTGGAGCGCAGTTGGCGATTTAAGATGACAACTTCCGGTGGCCAATGCTGGAAGCGTATGCGTTCCACGCGGAGACCGCGGTGGAACGCACGCCGGTTTTTTACATTGGATTCATAATAACGGGGATCTTGGGATTCACAAAAAGAAGGTACTAACATGGTATAAAGTACCTGTTTGTATGACAAAAGGATTAAGCACTATCCCCATTAACCACATATTAAATGTATGGACCAATCATATTGTGGGAGGGAAGACATAAACAAGGACATTTGGTCTAGCCTAATACACCTTGACAAAGGCTCTTTGTAAGCTGAAACGCGTTGGTGGATATTGTAGGAACAGCTGTCCCAGACCTAAGCAGAGAGGGTGGCTTCTTGAGCCCAGGAGGTACCCTGTAATTACTACTGATTATGCTTGATGGTGTTATTATACACCTGGATGTCTGGTACGCAGCCTCAATATTATTTTAACACATTGTCACTGTAATAAAACTTTATCACACTATTGCGGCCTCTCTCTTGTTTCCCTTATCTGTTTTTGAGGAACAAGAGGCACTCCAGGGTGTTTGAAGAAGTTAGCAAGTGACCAGTGTGTTGTGTGGGCAGACCAGTGTATTTTTAAGAAGAGGACACATGCATGTACTGTTTTAACCCGGATGAACTAATACAGTAATATTTAATTATGGATTTTTTATGTTGACTTTATGGTAATTCCAATATATCACTATTGGAGAGTAATTCCCCATTGAGGTTTGTGCGCAAGGTTTACCTCTGTTTTTATTAATCACACATTATTGCCCTACATGGTAGACAGTGGTATGCACATTGGGTTTCATTCCATATGTAAAACATTAAGCAGTTTTCCAAATAGTGTAATATGTTCAAAAACAGGTTTATTATACAACCAATAATTACAGGTTAAAGGAATAAAACGTCTCATAAATAGGTAAGTAAATGGAGGCTTTACCAGATATCTGTGTCAATAGGGCAAGAACAGTAGCTGGAATAAAGGTGGAGGCACCAAAATATCTATCCTGGCTCCTGCAATTCTTTCTTCATGTGGGATCGTAATCGGTTTAGATTTTCTACCAGTGAAGTGTAAAATTACATTAATGTTAGATCTTCTGCAAAGCTCTTCCTAGTAGTCTCATCTGTTGCAGGAAAGAATGAAAGGTCAGGTTTATGACATCGTTGACATGTTCTCCTACATTGTGTTCTCATGCAGTTAGTATCTCTCTATATCCTTGAGGAATTCACTGGATTCTGTAGGCCCCCATCATAGTAGTCTGATTTGCCATACACTCGCTTGTATCACAATGGTTACACTGCATTTAGTGGCCCTGATTTAGAGTTGTACACTATTGTCACCACAGCTGCGATCCCGGTTGCAGCTGCTCTATGAAAATATGCAAATGTCGCAGCTGCCGGGGATTGCATTGAGACAACCACTGGCGGCATAACAAATCCAAGCAACTGCATAGAAATACGCAGGTCGTTCGCAGATCCTTCGATTATCAGACTCCTGATTAGTCCTATAATCACGCAGAATGGCAGCGACAACTGAGATGCCACAGCCATATTGCAGGCACAGGAAGTGACACGCACGTTTTTACCCAACACACCCTATTATCACCCCCAAACTCTTCCTGACTGTCAATCACACTGCAAATAAAGACTCACAGTGTGTGACTTCGATAATGTACCTTGATGCACGCGTAGATTACAGATAATCGGTCTAATGCGTTAACATTGGCTTTGCGTCTGTCACTGAATCAGGCCCATTATCCTAATACTGTATGTCTGTCCATAAAGTACAATCATTTGTTCAACACTTAAATATTCATGTTATGCTTTCATTATTTACAGCAAGAATTTTCAGAATCATAATACATCAGAGAAATCAATGCAATACATCACCCTGTAAAACCTTTGCTTTTAAACCACTGCAATACAACAAACCCCTGCATTCACCAATAAATAACTACAGTTATGAATAGATTAAACATACTGACCACTGAATCCTTTGTTTCTCTGTGTTAGTCAGCAGGCCTGGTTATTGTTTTAAGACGGTTGTATAAATCCATAGATCCCTGGCTCTAGAGTGCTTGTCTTCCTATTCATACAATTATGTGTACAATTAAACTTTAACGCTGTAAACTTGCAAACAAGTGAATCTAATTTCTGTCCAACTCACCCTTTTCCTGATTTAAATGGCAAAAGTGATTTTATCTCCCCCTCTCTGTTGATCAGTTTATTAAACACAACAAAATACCTTCAGAAGCCCATTACTTATAATGACCGTGGTAATGTTTATTTACCTTGTTTCCATCTTCATCTCGGTAATATTCAAAATACAAAGCCACAGTGTAATGGTTCATTGGAAAATGGTACTTTGTGTTTCTGGACAATCCTTCCCTTCAACCACTTGCACATTTCCTCTTAATGATGCTACTCTATTGGCCATTCATAAAAGAAAGTTAATTAGATAGTCTACTAAAGCCTAATGGAACATAGCATGTCTGTGGGCTACCACTTTATCAGATACTCACTCGAGGCCCTGACCATTCATTACTACAGTACATCTCTGGCCAATCTTTTCATCATGCTGACAGTCAGTCTGCCTTCTGTGTTGGGCAATTTTGGTGTAATTCATAATACCTAGTAATTTGAGGATCTGGGTTGGAGGTTTGCAATCAGCGTTCAACTTTCTTGGTACACCTTGGTGAATCAGCTGCTCTGGATGTTTTCTAAGGCACTCCTCCTCAGGTGTCACTTCTGTTGGAGTTTTCAATTTGCTAATTTCACTGAATATAATGGACTGACGTTATGCTCTGTCTTATCATCCAGCTTCTCTGGTTCTTGCCAGTTTATAGATGGATTCAGATCTGATGGAGACTCTTTTGCTTTTTGAGTACCACTTAGACTGCTGGACCATCAGAGTTACCTCAGAAATGCTCTCATGTCCTGGTTCTGTAGAATGCTCCTCTGTAGTGCTGGTTATTGTCTCCTGACATGTTAACACCTCCACAGGCACATCTGCTCCTTTTTTCCTCATTAATTGCCCCTTTTTTATTTCTGGACCAGGATCCAATTCTCCTTTGCTGCCCAACACAATTCTTAGGATAATCAATGATCTGTCTGCTGTTTTTGCTCTCTCTCCAACTGGCACTGAGTGGGAACAACTTGTCTCTGAAGAAAGAGTTTATGGTTGGAATATTTGCTGTCGCCACCACACAACCAGCAAAGTATGGTTCGAAATACATTGCTTGGCCAGGCGTCTCATGTCGCTGTATCCCCACATGCACATTTTTGAGGAAGTAGGCTTTCATAGAGGGGACATTCTCCGCCATTTCACTGTACCTTGTCCGTGACTTTTGGGAAAGGCAGACAGACACAAAACACAAGCTGCTATTCTCTACTACTCGCTGGATCCTAAGGAAAATACAGTATACAGTTACCACACACTTAATGGTTCTGTCTATGATGAGTCTTAGTCACCTACCCTCTAAACATGAACACCTATTCATTTCCATTAATTGCAATTGGAGCCTTCACCACCCATTCACAGATGTTTTGATGGTGAATGGAACATGTTTCCCAAAACTCCCACTGTAGTGTGCACATTTCTGCAAAAAGAGCCAAGGGACAAGACTGTAACGGCTACATCAGGGCAGTTGAGAGGTATGGGGCAGGTGGTATTTAAATATAATGTACTTGGTGAGCTTAGGGCCTGATTCAGAGATGTACGCAATGCTGATATTTACGCAGATCGAGCGATTGTTTGCCATTGTGCATGCATGTAAGCTGCACTGCACATGCGCAGTGAATCTTTCACAATTGCGTCCACACAGAGGATTCACTTGCAAAGGGAGTGACATACAGTAAGTGACACCCCCAAGCAAGCAAAAAGCATACAATTCCACACAAGTTCCAAATGGCCACTAATGTGGCGCATTCGACAAGAACACTTCGTAGAGAGACCCATGCATTTGCAGTTCTAAAGAAACATTGAACGTTTTTATCAGGACGACAATGCCAGCTGTCATGTTTCCAGGGCGACGCTGGGCTGATATACAGAAAATTTGGTCACACGGATGGACTGGCCAGCTCAGAGCCCCGATCTTAACCCCAATTGAGAACCTCTGGGACAAATTGAAGTGACGGGTGCATTCTAGGCCGACTCCACCTTCTTCAGTTTCACAGTTGGTCACTGTACTTAAGGCTGAATGGCAAAACATACTGCCTGCTGTTGTCCAGGAACTTGTGGACAGTTTGCCAAAAAGGGTGTCTGCAGTAATCACTGCACGTGGTGGACCTACATAGTACTGACATAAATAAAATCTTGTTGATCTATTTGCTGTCAGTGTCCAATCACTTCTGTTTACATAGTGTATGTAATGTTATGTGTGGACTGTGTAGAGGGGAGGTAATTAGTAGTAGTAGAATAGCTGATGCAGTTCAGACTCTGGGCCTGATTCAGACCCACTCACTAGATGTGGCCGCTTGCTCCCAGCGTATGTAAATTTTGCAAAGTGACATCAAGGCAGCCGCTCGCTCGGCAAGACATAAGCACGCCCACTATGTCTTGGCGAGCGATCACTTTGTGTTTATAGATGCCCACCAGCCTGTCTTTAGCCGCCCACTAGCGAACGGCATCTCCAGGGAGTATATTCAACCATCGCTACATCGGGGTCCATCGGATCTGACCGCAGCACTTGCGTTTGACTGTACCCTACAGCAAGCATTGCGAGCACTTCAGTGTATAATTCAACCAGGTGACGTGTACTATGACGCTGCCTGTTAATAATGCACGCCCCAGAAACGGCGTGAAAACACTTTGGCACGCCTGCATCTGCAAGTACACTCCCCCGTTACCACTGCCTTGCCCGTTACCACCCACAAACGGCCTCTCCTGTCACTCATTCCACTGGGCTGTCTTTGTAGAGCGAGCGGGCAAAGTACGATTGCTCGTACTAGTTTGCGCAGGCGCACTGCGAACTACATGTGCACATTAGTGAACATCGTCTGCAACGAGCGGCCGCTTGCTAGCGAGCGGGTCTGAATCAGGCCCTCTGTGTTGCTATTCACATTTCTACATAGCACAGTGATTTAGTAGGGAATAGAGCGACTGTGATACATAGTGGCAGACTTCAGTTAGTGTATTATATTCCGAACTTGGGGCCTGATTCAGTGGTGCTCGCTATTTGCGAGCGCTCACTCTGAATCAGGGCGTTCTTTTTTTTTTCCTTCGGGAACGCCCCCGTTTGTGCAGCCACCCCCCCCTACCCGCCTACAAAATGGGGCGAGCTGTCGATCAACATCGACAGCCGCCCCGTTTTGTTGCGAGCCCCGGAGCGAGTGAAGTACTTACTCGCTACGGAGCTTGTGCACGCGCGCGGCGCGTGCCGCACGTGAGCACTCGGCCACCATCGACCTAATTGCAAGCGCTATGCGCTCGCAAGCGGGTCTGAATCAGGCCCTTGGTGCCCACATAAATTAAATATGTATTTTTTCATGTAGTGTTATCAAGTGACCTTGAACTATAACACTTTTAAAGTTAAACTTTTATGTAATAGCACATGCAGTGTAATTATTTCTTCTACAAAATAGACTCAGGGATTTGAATCACTTTGTATACATGCAGCCTGTACATTAGACATTAGTTCAGGGTCGTGTGTTTCAGCTCCTTTCCCTCAGCTTGATAGATTTACTGAGATGCAAACCTCTTTCTGAGACAAAAACCATCTAGCACTGAAAAGCTCCAAGGTAACATCTCCATTATCTGTGCACAGTGAAGTGTCCACTGTCAATTTCCCTGACATATTGTTTATAACACTGACAGTTCTGGAGATCCAGCAACTCAGACTCACTATCAGATGAAAGAGAGAAGGCAGTGAGTACGCATTAAGAAAAAAAGGTGCACATTTGTATTACTATTACCTCAAATTGATTCCATCAGTCATTGCCTCTTGCCTGAAAATACAGATATGTCCACTCGTCCAATGTGATGCTAAAAGACAAGCAGTTATTGTATGGTGTTGTATAGTATAACCTGATTTAGTGCACAGTTACATGAAGCAATTTCTGCATTAGCTCCTGTGAGAGAGTGATGAACCTTTGGCCCAGAAAAGTCCGGTGGAAAGGTCACATAGGTCTGGGCACGTTAGATATTTTATCATGGTATCAATTAAGACTGAATTGTTTGTGTTTTTTATTTTACATAGATGTAATGAAGGGAATGTAAGAACCATATATGCTTGCAGAAGGCTTATAGCATTAAAAAAGCAGCCAATGAGTGAAGAAAAAGGAAAAACTGTAAAATCCAGTTTGTTTCTGTCCTTACCTCTCTTTTCACATTACCGCCAGCCTGAACTCTCTTCTGCAGGTATCACCGCTTTAGAGAGCTGTGCTTCGACATTAACTGCACAGGAATTGGTTTTACACACGTACAGTTGCAGATTAAGCACAATGGAACTTGGCGTGTGAAAAAGCCGCGACCGCTCGCATCGGACCCTTTTTACACAGATTCATACTTGGTCACACACAGATGTACAAATATCGCACACCAAAGTGATCAGTGTAATCTAGCATTGTCGTTTTGTCTCTCCCAGTTGTTTTATTTATGCAAGTAATACGTGCCGAGAGGGAGTGTTTGGCGCAACTGAAGCCACATTGTATAAAGTCATATCTGTATGTGGCCCCTGATTTGCCTGAGGTCATAGTCATCCAATCAGATGGAGCTTGCTTGAGATCTTTGTTTTATAAAATAAATCTAAATATTTAATGGCTAAGATTAGTTTTCCAGTGCTTTATATAAATATTAATTTCACAGTTTTCTGAGATAAATAAATATCTAAAATGTTTTTTGAAGAAAATTATAATATATCAAACTGTCCTTTGTTAGCATGAATAGATTTTGATGTATTGTTCAGAAATTGACATTCATTTAAACTTATCATTTTGGGCGGGATGTATCAAATAGAAAAATGCAGCAAATCCTCTGAAAAATGTTAGAACAATTATTGCATTATATATGGATCCCCATATGTATGAAAAGGGTCCAATATCTGCTGTGGGCAGGCGGCACAGCAGTTCCCATAGGCTTCTCTGGGACTATAATGTGGCTGCATACATCAAGCTCTGGAAAGCATGACATTCTGGAGCTGGTGCATGTTAAGTAATGTCATCATTAGATGGAGTAGAATATACAAGCCTATGAATTCCGTGAGAGGGAACCGAAGCATCGTTGTTCATTACATGCAGCTTGCGCAGGTCGATGGCCGCACATGTGCATTTTACCCTCCGGGTCATAAACCCAGAAGTCTATCCATTGCAGGGACAGCTGTACATCGGAAGAGCTGTCCCCGAAAGAAAGAATTTTTGCATACCGATGATCTAAACTTCCGGTATACATCTATATGCAGTGGGAAATGTTCGCAATATATTTGCATTTAATGATACATCTCCCCCTTAAGGGGGAATTCAATTAGCCACGGTAATGTACCACGACTGATTGATCTCCCAGGAGCTATTCAATTAGCCCTGAAACACAGCCACCAGCAGCCTCTATCAGGGATAGTTTTTTTCAGGAGCTCGGCAGCCTACGAAAAAAATATATGAAATTACAGTGTTATCGGGAACATCTGTGAACTTCTAATGGATCCTATGTGTATTCGCCCAAAAACAGATAATTTTTCGCCCAGATAAAATGGGCCTTAACCACTTACCTGGCATGATTCGACCAAACCTGGCTGGGCTTTCCCTGACATGGTCACATCTGATGCGACCAGTCAGAAATGTCCAGTGGGCGGCTGCCAGAAGGCAATTTTCCAACTGCCACCAGTCTCAGAGGGACCTTCCATCCCCTCTGCATCATTGGATATCCCCCCCATATTATCTGCCCGCAAAATTAATGAGGCTAATTGAATTCCTGTCTTAGGCCTAAAATACTAATACCTTCTTCCTCATTTATGTCTCTGGTAAGGATGAAAGTGAGGGAACATCTGTACTGCCTTTCTTACATGTCACTGTAGTACACTTAAATATGCTTTCAGAAGTTGAAAGGCACTTTCCTATATAAAATGTACTAGGACCAGATAGATAGATAGATAGATAGATAGATAGATAGATAGATAGATAGATAGATAGATAGATAGATGGATAGATGTGACATAGATAGATAGATAGATAGATAGATAGATAGATGTGAGATAAATAGATAGATAAATAGATAGATAGATAGATGTGACATAGATAGATAGATAGATAGATAGATAGATAGATAGATAGATAGATAGACAGACAGAGGACACAGCCTGGCTTTCAAAGGCCATTTAAAAATCAAGCCTTTCCTCATAATTTTGTCCATTATCAAAAGTCTAAACTTGGACTTTTAAATGAATAAGAACAACATAATAGTTTTATGTTTAGTAGTATTTAAATGGCTTTTGTGCTTTAATATACTGTTGATCTAAGTCTTATTCTTACTGAGCAGCTGGTAAAACATATTCATGTTTGTTTGTTTACCACAAATGTAATCTATACAAATGTCAACAACATTAACAAGATCTTCAATCTCTGCATGAAATTGCATTTCATTAGAAAGGTGCTATAAACTCTGAGTAAGGCACTTGAAAGGTAGAAAATTGGAACTGATACTGTATAAAAGCAAGAAAACCACTTAACAAAATGCAAGAGAATATACCCAAAGTGATTTAAGCTCTTATTTTATGGTGGGGTTTTTTAAAGTCAATTTTAGAGTTCATAAAGCAAGATACGTTAGTTTATCGTACACGGTATAACTTTTATTTTTCAATGGCTCTAGAGAAGAATACAGTACAGTATAAACAATGACAAAATCTATCAACAGATATAGCAAGCAGCACATTGTTTTCTAATGTTGCGCCATTCTGCCTCCATCATATAGCCCATGCAGTATGTAATCTTAACACTAAACATCAAATCAATGAATATTCAATAGCAAAGCATGTGGTTAGCCATGGAATTGTGAGTAAAGCTAATTGTAAATATGAGGTTTTCAAAGTTTACTTTGAATGACTGTGAGCTGAATGACAAGTAAATACTGTAAAGAGCAGTGTTCACAGCCTTTGGCTGGTTTTTATTATAGCAAGTGGAGGTCACATCTGTGGTCTCCATGTTGTGGTGAGGTTTTTGGTGGAGGACTATAGTGCCTTAAACTACTTATTATCATTTGCATAAATGGCCTGAGGTAGCTCTCCGCCACCATCAGTTCTCCACTAATCAGCCACATATGTGTTTTTTGGCAAGTGATTACCTTTACACAGACCTCAGCTGCAGCAGGATCATTAATTTAAGCCTACATGTAACTGCAGGATTGGTATATTTTGTCGACATATGATTGTCAACATGATCCTAATGTTGACATGCTCAGAATGTCAACAAAACAGTGCGTCCCGGTGGTGTGATCACTTACCTTCTTTCACCTGCGGCTCCCATGTCCGCCACAGCAGTGTAAGGTGATGCGGAGTAACAGTTGCCCTCACCATAAACATAACCCTATTCCCCCCCTAAAACTAACCCTCCCCCTGGAGTCTAACCATAACCCTCTCCCTCCACAGCCTAACCCTAATGGTAACATTCTACAGATGTCAACATTTCGACAACGTTGATATCATAACTGTCAACATTCTTGGGTCGACATTATGACTGTCCCGTACTCCCTTAGGGGTCTATTCATCATCACTTAATTTCTAACTTAAGATTTTCACCTATTTTTGTAAAAATTAAGTGTCAGTGTTATTCATCAAACATGTAACGCAGGAGATATCACTGATATCTCCTGGTTACAATTCTCCCACGATGATTACTACAGTACCCATACTATAGTACTATATAGTCCCCATAGTATAATACTATATAGTCCCCATAGTATAGTACTATATAGTCCCCATACTATAGTACTATATAGTCCCCATACTATAGTACTATATAGTCCCCATAGTATAGTACTATATAGTCCCCATAGTATAGTACTATATAGTCCCCATAGTATAGTACTATATAGTCCCCATACTATAGTACTATATAGTCCCCATACTATAGTACTATATAGTCGCCATACTATAGTACTATATAGTCCCCATAGTATAGTACTATATAGTCCCCATACTATAGTACTATATAGTCCCCATAGTATAGTACTATATAGTCCCCATAGTATAGTACTATATAGTCCCCATACTATAGTGTGGGGATGTGGAAATTATGTAATTCATCAAGTTCCGAAAAAGCATTTTTTTCGGAACTTGACAGTAATGCTATACGCCACTCCAAGATGATGTACAGCTTCCAATACAGCATAGGGATCTGAAAAAATCCCTCCTTGCTGTGTCCTCTTATCTGCCTGACGCTCCCTCCCGGCTCCCAGAGCAGTCTTCTTGTGAGCCGGGGCCAGGAGAGGGCAGAGGACTGACATGCTGCAGCCGGTGAGAGAGTAGGGGGTTGGGGCATAGTCTCCGGAGGCTGCTAAAGCATTGCGGAAGATGGGGGGTCCTCTTTGCTGCTGCTCCACATCACTGTATTATGCCTGCCGGCGCCTTTGCAGTCTTCAATGCGGTGTTCACTGCCAGGGCTCCATTCATCGTCCCCGCTCCACTGTACCCACTGGGGGGAAGGGGGGATAGAGGGCAGGGGGCGTTTGGCGGCAGCAGCAGCTTTGCGGGTGGGCAGGCTTTGCTGGGCAGGTGTACTCGGGCGGGCACATAGGTGATGGGAGGAAGGCAGCTTCTTCTTCTTTTCTCCTGTTCCAGTTTAGGCTCTCGCAGCCTGTCTTCAAGCTGCACATGCACAGCTTAAAGACGGGCAGTGAAAACTGAAAGGAGCAGGAGTAAAGTCTCTCGCTTCTGAAAAACTGCTTCGTAGAAACAGCAGTTTTACGGAAGTGAAAGTTTAGTGGAGGAGGCATGATGATGGAGGAGGCCTTCTAAACTGAGTTTGAACTCGCAGCTTCCTTGTACGTGAC
The DNA here is from genome assembly GCA_031769625.1 of Taudactylus pleione. Lineage (NCBI taxonomy): Eukaryota > Metazoa > Chordata > Amphibia > Anura > Myobatrachidae > Taudactylus > Taudactylus pleione. The sequence continues at coordinate 5,336,593 of JAUIMM010000217.1, forward strand.
GCCTCCTGCTGTACTACCATATTACAACTATCTCAACTGTTAACATGTTAGCAGCTGCGATAGCACATCTGTCTGCAGCAGCATCACTCCCAAAGTGCACTATGGCTGTATGAAGTACAAATCTTAAAAGTGCACACAAGTAAACAGATCCATTAAAAACATAGATAGTAATAAAAGGTTCTGACTGGAGGTATAAATAGATCCACGTGAATTTACAGCTGTGAACGTTCTCCTTGTCAACGTGTTGTGTTTTCTTAAAGAGAATATACCATTATATTTGAAATTTGTATTGTACGTTTCAGTTGTGTTTACAGTTCATTTATGTGTGTATAGTTTTGATACATTATTAGGGGAGGGGGAGTTGAACAAAGAGAAGCCCTTCTATTTAATTATAAAAAAAACAGATATATTAATTTAAAAAGTTTTTATATTTGTTTTCCTTCATATCAGCGCAGTCTAGCCTTTTATTTCTAAGTTATTTCTCCTTTTTATCCTTTATCCTCTGCCTCCTAATACCCCATGGGCCAAATATAATAGGTTGCGATTTAAAGTAAAAATCCAACTCGCACCTTTGCGCATTTTTTGAAGGTGCGAGTTGGGCCGGGACTCGCAAATGTAATAGCCTGCAAACTTTTGAGTATTTCCCTATGTAAACTAACACATTTTAATGCGACTAACATTAAAAGGTGCGAGTTATACAGAAGCCATCACAGATTAGTGAGATCCGTGAAGGCTTCTGTCTGTGTGCACCCCCTCCCAAGAAGCATAACCAGCCCCGGGCTCTGTACAGCCTGTCCTGATTCTAAAAATGCGTAGGGGGCCCCTCTATACTAAGTACCAGCACAGGGCTTTTCTGAGCCGGTCCTGGTTGTGGAAAAATAGGGGACAAAATGAGTAGGGGTCCCCTGTAATTTCCATAACCAGCACCGGACTCTTTCTAGCGGGGTGTAATGTCACAGCCAGAGAAAACCTTTCTCCGGTTTCCCTGGTCAAAGCATTACCCCTGACCGCTAGTCAGCCCAGGCCCGGGATCCCTGGGGAGGTGGGGACCCCCCAATAAAGGGATCCCCTTCTCCAGGGCACCCCAGGCCTGGTCGTTGGGTGACGGGTTGATAGTGTAAATGTGTTGTGTAATATTGTCTTTAGCTGTGGTACTACACATCCCAGCAAGCCTCCCCCGCATGCTGGTACTTGGAGAACCACAAGTACCAGCATGCAGGGCATTACGGGCCTGCTGGTACCTGTAGTTCCACAGCCAAAGGAATACTTAAAAAAAAACACAACACACATCGTGTAAGTAAAAGTTTATTATAACATACATGCACACACACATGCACACTCACTATCACACATACTCACCTAGTATTCCTGATGACATCATGTCCCCTTGTCCAGCAGGATTCCATAGGTGTACCTGTAATAAAAATCCTTACTCACCTCTCCTATGCGATGTTCATGTCCTCTTCAGTCCCTGTAGGCATCCAGGAGGTTAAAAAAATAAAATGCAAATACCCAAAACTGCTGGACAGGAGGAAAGGTTCACCTCAAGTAACCTTGTGGTTACATCATTGGATACAATGTTGTGGTTCCCACCATAGACTTCAATGGAGATTTCTCACCATTGAAGTCTAAGGAGGAGACAGGCTGACCGCACACAATCAATCAGCGAGCAGCTCTGATGGAGACGCCTGCTGATTTGCTGGCGGCTCCTGCAATGACTGGGCACACGTGGGCCCCAGTCATTCGCATGGAGGAAAGGTACTGTATGTGTAAACACATACCTCTCCTCCTGTCCAGCATGGTTTCCAGTATTTGCATTGTGGTTGTTCAGACCTGTGTATGCGTTTCTATGCAGGGACCTAAGTGGTGTGTGGTCGTACTTGTTTACTTTTGTATGTCCAAGGTGAAAGTGCAGGTTTGAGTCACAGTATTAGGCAGCGGTTGGCATCCTCAAGCCCCCACCCACTACACTGAGGAAATGATCAGTATCTAAGAGGGTGGCCTACATGCAACAAAATTAATAAGCACCATACAACAGAGTAATAGAGTCAAATAGTAAAATAGTATGTAAAATATAGAGGTCAAGCAAACAAAATACAGAACACTCAAGAAACATACAGTAAATGTAATAATACTAAGAAATTCCACATAAAACTTAAGGCATAGAGCAGGCATAAAACCAAGTCTAGAACAAGAAGCAAAAAAGCAAGAAGCATAATACAAGAATGTATTTGTGGCCGAGGTGGTAAAGGACGAGGAAATAGGAGAAGAGAGGGCTCTGATTAAGGGAGATTATAATTTACCGCAACCATTTCAGTGTAAATTTCAACCAAGTGACGTGTACTATGACGCTGCCTCTTAATTATGCACGCCTCTGAAACGGCGTGAAGACACTCAGGCACATCTGCGTTCACACCTCCACTCCCCTGTTTCTAGTGGCCAACCCCTGTTACCACCAGCAAATGGCTTCTCCTGTCACTCAGACATCCAGGCTGTATATGCTCGGTGAGCGTACGCTTCACAATCGCTTGAATTAGTTCGCGCGCGCACACTGCGATGCATACGCATGCTCACATTGCAAAACATCGCCAGCTATGAGCGAATGCTTGCTAGCGAGCGGGTCTAAATCAGGCCCTAAGTTTAAATCCTAGATCTGACTGTATTTTGGATTAATAAGAATGTGAAGTAGTTTGATATAGTTAGAATTCACAGTATTCTTTTGTAATGGCAGATGGTTCATTGGTAAGTTGTCTGACTGCAAAGCATGAAGTGACAGGTTTGATTCCCAACTATGACTCTATTTTGAAATGTGAATATGACTGAAGGGAAGGAGATGTGATCAGAGGAGATGCGGGGAGTCACAGAGCAGGAAGCTACATTGCCGAGGAACGGTTTTATAATGGCAACTTCCGGATAAGTTGCCCTGGCCGGTGGCGCCCCACTCTGCTGGACCTGCCATGGTGTCCAGGGCACATGCCCTACTCCACCCCCCTAGTTACGCTACTGTTAAAAGGTTTAAAGGTCTGTTAGTATATGCCATACAATACAGTTATATCTATCAATATATACTGTATAATCTGCCTTTCACAAGGTCAGTGTGGTGTTTTTCCACATTCCTGTTATATATTTTTCTTGCCCTAAAAACATACAGCCTTTCTTAAGTGTGTTTTATTTGAATTCTTTTAAAAATATATATATATATATTTGTGAACTGCAGTACCAGTCCAATTCCCTAATTATTTAATGCATTTTAATTGCCTGTAAAAATTATGAAAACTTGGCACTATGCCTAATGTTGCTTTAGGAATAATTTTATTACATTCAGTTGCGGCGATAGCCAGATTTAAGGTGACTCTGGTTAGTTCTGTTTGAAAATGTGCTAAGTTGAATTAGGCATTGAGCTGCATTAATCCCCTCATCGCTGTGAGGCATGGAATGTTACAACACCCGCTATGTTTGTCATATGATTTAACAGCACTTGAATTGTTGATAAGCTTGCACACAGTTACATAAAACTGGAATGGCAACGCACAAGGGTAATTTTGTCAGGGAAAATTTATGTTGTACTTTATTTTATTTTCGTCTTTATAGGTCAGCAAAAATGTGAACATTAAGAAAAAGGAACAGTTGAAATGTTATTAATACAAGTCCATATCATAAACACTATAGGAAAAAGCAGTAATGTGTATAATGGCACAGTCATCTAAAAATAAAGAACCAAACACCATGTTTGCCCAGGCAAAATAATTCTATATCCATCCATCACCTCATCCCCCAACCCCGGTAAAAAATAAATTGATAAAAATAAAGCCAAGACATCCAAATTAATTATTGCATATTTAAAATGATAAATTTAAGATTACTAAAATAGGTAATGAAAAAAATGTGTAAAAGAAAAGAGATTAAAGTTTTTTCCCCTGATCCATTCCTCAGCAAATGATTAACCATTATAGATGTCGCACATTCTGAAACATGCATGTACTATATGTTATGCAGGATAAACATCATACTTGCCTACTTTTGAAAAAGCATTTCAGGGAGATTGTGAAAGCAGCACCTATGAGCGTGGCGGTAAAGTGGGCGTGTCCTGCTACATCTGAGAGGTGTGTCATAACATTTATTTACATCCAAATGTAAATGAGCCCCAAAGCAGTTAGTAAGATCTACGTGTTGATGGAAGCAAACAGATGCTTTTCAGAAAATGCATGTAGCTATAGGGATCATTGTGCCTTATACCCAATGCAGGGAAATTATACTAATGATCCTATTTGAATGTACATATCTCTATTTTTTTTGTATATAACAAATTCATAATTTTGCCTAAGATGCAATCAGGGAGATTGCTGGACTCTTCAGGGAGACAGGGAGATTGCTACTATTTCAGGGAGTCTCCCTGACAATCAGGGAGAGTTGGCAAGTATGATAAACAGGATTAATGTCATGCAGGATAAACATGGTTCCAAACACATGAAAAAGGGAAAAGAAATGTCTGACCCCAGTTTTTGTGATGCACATCCCTGGTCCAATCCTTCTTAAGGTGCCCATCACTACTAGACATGAAAACGACTGCACCACTACGACATTGTAATCGTGCAGTCGTTTGTCAGTCTGTGATGAGCCTGCACTGAACGAGCAGTCGTTCAGTGCAGGCTCCTCAATCATCTGCAAACATGCTGAATCTGACGATATCGTCAGATTGTCCAGCATGTTTGCACGATGATAGATGTCTAAACGACCAGCGGGCACGTGCATCGCTGGACGTTTAACACATTTTTACAAACGATTGGCAAACGATTTATGAACGGTTGAACGATAACGATATCATTATCTTTCAATCGCTCACATAAATCGCCTATTGGATGGGCACCTTTACTCTCAGCGTAAAGACGTAGTGCTGTCCTCTCATTTTGTTTTTTTTTCATGGGCTCTATAATTGTTTTAAATTTCAGCATGAAGTATATGAAAGTAACTATCAGAGTTGGAGAATGTATTTTTTACCTGTTTTGAAACTGCTTCCTCCTTCATATAATGCTCTTAAAATAAATATACTGAAAAAAAATCTATATAGATTTTTTTTTATCTACTTAAAAGTTAACGTTTTTTCTATTAAATTATAATTATCATACCATTTCACCATGAATATTGGTACATGATTTTTTTATCAAGTGTCACAAATCCATGTAAGCATCATGCTAGTAAAATAGAAGATATCACTGCATTACTTGACTGTACATGATACTACACTAGGTTAATTCCTAGTACAGCAAATTGCATTAATTACAATATGTTTCTATTCATTTTAGTGTGTCGTGTTTGCTATGACATCAGGACAAATGTGGAATCATATACGTGGACCACCGTATGCTCATAAAAATCCACAGAATGGTCAAGTGGTGGGTATATGTATTTATTCTTTACCTTGCCTTTAGAAATTGTTGCTTTGTAAAGCTGTGCTGTGTTGCTGTATTGTGCATCTTAGTTTATGGTTATTATATACTAGGTATGGACAGAGCCATAGACAGCCAGCCTGGGATAAAGGGCGTGGCCTAATTGTGGAAGGCATGGCCACACCCCCTTAGAAAAAAGAAGAAATAACTTAGTTTGCAGCGCTGGGGAGGGGGGCACTGTTAGCCCCTCAGGCCGGCACAAATCCAGTGGGGGGTGCGATCAGTGTGATCGCCACACCCCCCATATTCATAGGAAAGAAAAACTGCTGCTCTGTAGCAGCAGTGAGCAGTCTCCCTGCTCTTCCACTGCAGTGTGTGCCGGGCTGCAGACAGGTAAGAGTAGGGGGAGGGCAGCGTCGGACCCGAGCATCCGCCGGGCCCCTTCAACAAGCCTGGGTTCTGATAACACTGCACAACAATGAAAATGTTTCCGATGTGAAAATAGTTACTTCTAATTGATTTCAGCATGCAAAGAATGAATATGACATTTAAAACTCACTGAGCTCCAGCCCATGTATGACGATGTAGGGGCATTCTTAGTGAAGTAGAGAGAATCTTACCAGCAATCTGCGTTCCGCGCAGAGGGGGCGGGGCCTAATGACCCAGTTAAATGAATCAGTTATATGTGTCCCCTCCCCTATTCAAATATATGCGATTCACGGGATTACCCACACAAGATAACTGTGGTGCACTGAGTGACAAGCATAGTGAGCGATTCCACCAAGACATTTCAGCAATGGAACAAAGATATCAGGGTAGGTGAATAAATACTGTTGGACAGTGACAAGAGATGCCCCAGAAGAGGAGTACAAGTGACAAGCAAAGAGAAAGCACCCCCATGAATAGGCCACTATATTAGATAGTACTTTCCTATGCTGTATGTTTGTTTCCTATGCTGTATGTTTGTTTCGTTTGTGTTCTTATTTGTGATTGATAGAATTAAAATAACTGTTATTTTAAAATAGCTTTTCACTATGACTATATTACTAATGTACATACAGTATAGTGCAAGTAGTGTAGCTCAAAAAATAGAGCTAGTAAAAACATTCTGAAATCATTTTAGTTTTTCTTGACCTCAAATTAGTAATGTATGACTATTTTTAGAATGGAAACAAATTAAAAGTATTAATTTGATGGACAGTGTAATTAGTACCTGCCCCCTCCTCTCGGCGCCCCTGGGTATGCATCTGTAAGTTTGTTATATACATCTGTAAGTTTTCTTTCATACGTAACCCTATATTATAATTTTAATTACATTGGTTACATAAAATGATTGAGAAATAGATAAAAATCTAATTGCAGTAATGAGTATATATGGTATACACTGCTACAAGTGTGGCCTAGCACTTCAGAAGTGCTGTGAGTTGGGAAAGCCTAATGGGGGAATGGTAACACACATTATAATATGCAGCATCCCGATCTCCATTTACTTATTCAGTATTGGTGCCAATGTTTGTGCTGTATAAGGGCCTCCAAATTTACAGCCACACTGTAATGTATCAGCCACATATAGCTTATTAAATTACTGCAAAATAAACGTTTTGTTTTCTTTATTACTGTAAATTAGGTAATGTACCTACATAAATGTTTGTGATAGCCAAGATGGGGATTCTGCCTAGTCAACCTATATTTAGAAATGTTTGGGAACAATATATTCACTTTCTTCACTCCCGTGTTTCTCTACTGTCAACATTACATTATGTATCTCTGTGCACCAACCACTGAAGCACACTAGTAAAATGATTTCTTCTTTTGAGCATCCAATGTGAATTAATAATTTATCCTGTCCTTATAGGCCTCGAAACAATGATTAGTCCTGTCAGAAACATGTCTCATAGATTTACTTGATGTGCAGTGTTACATTGGTTGCCAGTGTGCATCACTGCTTGATAAACCAAATGATTTATTTATTTATACATATTTTACTTTGAAGAAATGTATTGAGAATTGCCTCATACAATAGTTGTTGTTGTCTGCATATTTGCTGCCTTTAACAAAGGGCTTTAGAAGTGCCAGCATTTTTTTAGGCATTGTTAAAATTGGATATAGTTTAAATAGCGTCCGTTGGGATGTCGGCGCTCATAATGCTGGCGCCGGAAACCCGGACTCCCGACACCAGTTAGAATCCCGATGCCAGCATCCTGACCTCCGACATCCCGACTGTAAGTAGTGGGGTTAGGGGAAGGGTTAGGGGTAGGCACTTGGGGTAGGGTTAGGGTTAGGCACTGGAGGGAGGTTTGGTTTAGGCTGCGGGGTGGAGGTTAGGTTTAGGCTATGGGGGAGAGGGTCAGGTTAAGGCAATGGGGAGGGAGGGTTAAGTTTAGGGGTAGGTGTAGGGTTAGGATACTTAACGACAGGTGTCGGTATCCTAACCCTGCTGGGATCCCGAGTGCCGGCATCCCATACCCAACCCATTAAAATGAACACGTTAAGACATCATGATAAATGTATCAGTTGCCTAATGGAGCCCTTACACATCTGCAATGTATTGCCCCAATTCCTCATTCTGCCCACGGTGGGGTTTGGGAATCGGGAAAATTCATGTTGTAAATCCTAATTTTTTTTCCCCAATCCGCCGACTGTTTGCCGATCATCGATGGCCACTGATCCACAATTCAGATCGCGTAATGGATTGGCAGAATGGGGAATTGGGGCGTAGGCATGTGTCCTGCATTAATCCTGGACAGATGTCAAATCCTGCAGTGCAGTGGCTAGGTATCAAACCTGGTATCATTAACTAGAACAAGTGCTCCAATTAAAATCCCCAAGTCTTATCTATGCTACCAAAATCCACCGCTGTTGATTTAGACCAAAAGGACAAGGGTTTGCCAATGTGAAACTGGATACAAAAAGTAAAGTTTTTTCTATATATTGGTGGGAACAAAGTATTTCATATCTACATACGGTCAATTTGTTCTAAAGATCGCACAATGAGCATGAGATTTCAAACACATTAATTCTGCCTCTTTAATATTTTATGAATAATTAAAACATGGCAAAACAGTGTGATATTAAGCTATAGCTCTGCCCCTTTTATACCTCATGAATAATTGAAACAAGAAAAAATACTAACCAACATTAAAACAAGTCACCATTAAAATAAGTCACTTATAGCTGACTTGCTTAAATTCTTGTGATATAAAATTATCATTTCAATTCTTAAAGGAGAAAGAATGAATGGAAAATTAAATATACAAATATATCTTATGTACCCATAATAGGTAAATGTAAAAATGAAAAGTTGCTAACCATTCCATCAGGAAGCAATGCAAATATTTCATATTCCCTGGGCTTTCCTCTTAAAAAGGGGAGATGTATCAAGTCTTGGAGAGAGATAAAGTGGAGTAGTTGCCCAAAGCAACCAATTAGTGTCTGTCATTTCAAAAACTGTGATGAATGACAGAAGCTGATTGGTTGCTTTGCACAACTTTTCCACTTTCTCTCTCTGAAAGACAGTTACAGTCATTGACCCTAAGATACTGTAGATCAAGTTCAAATTAACAGAGTTTCTCAAATAGAGTGAGGCAATATTCCTTTTTGTTTAAGTGTTTCCCATGAAATTCACTAACAAGAGTTCTGTTCTTAGTACCCTGTCTGAAAGTCAGGATGGAATAATGCCAATCCCTCAGGACCAGTGGATCATTGAAGGGGTTTGGTATAAAAGATGGACAGTGTAAAGACAGTCAATAGGTCAACACCAGATAGTCGATAGGCAATAGCTTGACAGGGCCAAAAGGTTGGCAGTTAAAAGGTCTACATGGACAGAGTCAAAAGATCTACACACATATGGTTGACATCGTCAACACGTTGTATTTGTTATTTTGACTCTAATCCTCACCTAATCTCTCCCCTTAGTGCCTTACCCTAACCCTCCCCCTAGTGCCTAACCCTAAACGTGTCAACCTTTTCTGCGCCGAACAGTTGTGTTAACCATTTCACCCTGCCAACTTTTTAACAATGACCATTTGACCGTGTGAACCTATTGCCTGTCGACCCTCTGTTGTCAACCTATTGAATGTCTATCTAGACACTATTGATCTTCCATCTGGATACCCATTGGAGATGTAGTTCAGTAACAGCTGGTTGCGGAATGTTGCCAATTAAAATTGTGTAACTTTTGTATTGAAATTAAGAAATGTAGGTTGGTTTGAACCCATTATCTCACCATGGTACACTAATGAAATTATATCCCTACTTGGTTTAAGATTTTCCATATGTGATCACTGCCAAACTTTTAAGAATCTGCTGGGAATATCTACAATCACAGTAAAAGCATATCAATTTATTCTAAGTAATTGATTCTCGCTGCATGGTTTGGATTGTCATGACATTCTTTATCTTGGTTTCATTAAATGTAATTTATTGCTTGCAGAATGGTGTCAGAACATCTAATTAGATATGAAAATATGACTCTTAGTATTATTAATTGTAAATTTCCCATGATATATTTTTGTTTAAGACAAGACTTTGGTTTTATATATACAGCTCTACCATGATATTATGTGTTGGTTACTCTGATACCAGAGAGCATGATGATAATTAAATTACATTTAATACTTATTATGGTTTTGAAATTCCCTTCTTCATAAGTAGAGGTGATTTCATTGCAGATGGTTCATCTCACAATATAATATAGCAAAAGTTCTAGTTTTAGCTTAAAAAAAGTAAAGAAGAATAAACTTAAAAGGAGATAAGAGGATAGAAAGGGTAGTATGTTGTGACATACATTTTTTTAAAATAAAGAATAATTGTAAAGGACAATTTTGTTCAAAAGTGACAATTACAGATTATTTATATTATGAATGCCATCATTTGTTCCAATGTGACCTTTGCAAACCGAATGAACAATTTAAATTCATATAAACTATGTATCGCTACTTTGTTTTTTAACTTATTGACTTATCAATAACTCCTAAGAAGTAAACAGTGGAAAGGGGAATTGTACTTTGCTCCATTTGGACGTGTACACAGAATACAGGGATAGCTTGGCGCACTGCTTCCACCAAAAGATGGTAATCATAGGTACCGGTATATCGAAGGAATACAATATTCTACATTCACATATATGATTAAATAAATAGAAAAGATGCCATCAAAGTGACTGGTGGTTCTCCCCTAGTAGTGGAAATAGGTTAGCTTACTGAGAGAAGAGAACATTTCTGGGGTCCTCTTCATAAAGTTTTAAAACTTGACTTTGAATTAATTTGGACTCACAAGACAAGTACACAAAACAAATACAAATATTAGAGAGTACATTTATGTCATATGTGATAATGGTATATAGACAACTTTCTTAGAATACACGGAAATTCATGATTAATAAACAGTGTAAATAGACATTACAGCATGTACAAATGGGTGGGTTGTCTCTTCATTTGTACATGCTTTAATGTCTCATTACTCTGAATATTAATCATTAATTTCAAATAAAAAAGCAAAATAGCTAATCATACTGATAATTTTTCCCACTTTGGAAGTTTATCTAAAACACAAAAAGTCATGTTACAGTATGTTTTAAATCACTGAGATCAGATATTGATGATCAACCTTGTAGCAATAGCCTTAGTGCATACCTCACAACTCTCCTGATTTTTGCGGGACAGTTCCAATTCATGGACCTCAAAGGGTTGGAATTTCAATACAAATGTGACTTTATCTGGATGGATAGTGGCAGTGTTTTGAGGGATTGGGTGAGAGTTTGGGGAAGGGCTTATTTTGTCACGATCTCTAGTATCTGAATGTTGTGAGGTATGATGGGTGCCAAAGAGCCTGTAAGTCTAAATGGGAAAGTGAGGTTTGGTGTATTTTCAAGTGTTTCAACCCATTGTTGATCACTTAAATTCCTTCTCCTAGTGCAGGGGTCTTCAACCTTGGCCCTCCAGCTGCTGTGGAACTACACATCCCAGCTTGCTCTGCCATGATTTTGATATAACAGCATGCTAAAACTGTGGTAGGGCATCCTGAGATCTGTAGTTCCACAGCAGCTGGAGGGCCAAAGGTTGACCTATGCCCTAGTGGAATAATAGTACCTCCTGTATACAAAGAAATAAACAGAACACACTATATTTAATGGAATAGCTCTGTCTTCCATATACAGTAATACTAATGTCTTGAAGACCTCTTACAGTACATTTTTAATTTATTAATACTAGGGTACAATAAAAAAGCTGCATATTTATTTTGGATACACAGTCGCATGCAAATAACATCCAAAATGTAAACAATACACAGCTCAGATATACATTTATTGCGCAAAAATGTATGATGAACTTATTGCAAACTAGCTGAAGTACCCGGCGTTGCCCGGGTTTAAATCTTCAAGTTATTACATTTTATTATGTGATGTCATCAAAATCCATCCAGCGGAAGGCCCAGAACTGGCTCCCTGGGTCAAACTTCTGCCCAGTGCACTTGCCCATGAGGTTTGACCTGGACCCCAATGTCTTCTGGGATCGAATATTACCCCTCTGTAATGTTTTCATCCAAATCCATTCAGTGGAAGGCCCAGAACAGGCTCCCTGGATCAAAGTTCTGCCCAGCGTACACCACAGGAAGGTCTGACCGGGACCCTAACCCCCTAAAATGTGGCCAGGATGCAACTGGACCACCTTGCATTGGCTTCATCGAAATCGGCACAGGGGAGTCCGAATGCATAACCGGGCAGACAAGCAAACAAAAAGACCAATTAATTTTATATATAAAATGTGACAGGTCCTCTTCAATAATCCCAATTGAGATACTAATTCCAAATGATTTTTGAAAAAGAGAATTTGCCAATCTAAAGACAAAATATTAAATTATATGAAGAAATGGACTGTGTTGTTCTGACTATATGCTGAATAAAATCAATCTTTATGATTACAAAAGGCCATATAAGACAGATAAATGTTAATCCTGTACCCTATATATTGTTTTATTTTCTCTTATTTATTTGTCTAATATACAGGATGAATTTATAAGAAAATATTCTTATTATATGACTTTACCTATGAAGGTGATAGTTATTCTGTTTTTTGAGCTCACCATTCAGTTTAGCTACCATAGGACCTCATTTATTAATGAGTTTCATCATACGCAAAGAGTTTTTAAACTTGTTGCGTATGTTAAATAGCACTCAAGCCAATCAGTTCCCAACTGTAATTTGTCAAACAGATGATGGTTAGGAGCTGATTGGTTGGAGCACCATTATCATACACAAAGCGTTTTAAAACTTGTGCGTATGATAAAACTCATTGAAAAATGGGTCCCATAACCTCTTTTTCCTGAATCCTTCATGTTATTTCATTCAAATTCATATTCTCATAACACAGTATCTGGGTATACGGCCTAGGGCAAAGGACATTAAGGGGTATATTTACTAACAGTCGATTTTTTTAGGCGATTTTTATGTTGATTTTAATCGACTGTATAAATCACTGGCAAAATCTCTCATTTACTAACATTACATTTTGAATTCGATTTCAAAATCGAATGTGATGTGGGTCGATTTTCAAGAGGATGAGGCAGAGTGCTAGGACTCGGAGGAGGAGCTTCAACCTTAAAAAACTCGCCACAATGTCAGGTTTAACTTTAAGGAGTATTGTGCATAGGTAAACTCCTTGTTGTCTAACTTTAAGGAGTTATTTGGTCGCTGGGCTCAACAAACATAATCATGAAGAAAGCAGGCAGCAATTGATGTGGTGAATTCTATTAGGCATTTAAAAAGTGACAAGTGACAGTGTGTGAAGCGTTTTTCAGACATCAGAAGCCGTGTCAAATCCAAGATGGCCCTGGAAAGACCCTCTACCCACATCAGTGGAAGAGGGTCAACTATGGAGGTGGATTATAATGAGAACGAGGAATGGGTCAAGGGATTTCTGCCGCAGGAACTGCAGTCAGGAGTTAACCACAGTGCACCACATGCTTGTGTCTCCTTTTATAGGCATTATAATTAAGTTCCTACTAATAGAATGGTGTTTAGAAGCTACAAATCACATGCTTTTTTTAATAGTCTCTTTATTTGGGATTTTTCTGTCGATTTTAAGTTTATTTCCAATCTAACTGTTAGTAAATGTGAGAATCCTGTGGTGGTCTATGTGAACGTATCAATGTTTGGTCGATGGTCGATTTCGGTCGTGATTCGGTTGTATAGCTGATTTGATAGTTGATTTTGCCTTAGTAAATCCCCTATTTCCAAATCACACAGAAAATCACCTATAAATACACTAAAAAGCCAAAATTGACCTTTAGTAAATATATCCCTAGGAGTGAGGTATATCATCATTGGGGGCAAAGGGGGACATCTATCAAACCTTCCAAAGAGGACAGGTGGGATGATACCCATAGCAACCAATCAGCTTATAGCTATCATATTATAGAGCATTGTAGGCATTATAGCTAGAAGCCGATTAGTTGCTATGGGGTAACTCCACTTGTCCTCTTTAGAAAGTTTGATCTATCGCCCCCAAAGACATAATAATACTTTCCTAATAAAAAAAAGTCATGACATCACAATGTGCGCAAGAGCAATGACATCACACAACCTGGAAGCTTTAAATTTGGCCCTTCATCGCTCTAAAGGGTTCATTTTGTAAAGTACAATATGTTGTTTTTCTTCCAACTGACATTTTTTACTGTTGAATGATTCATGTCCTTTCATATTCATTGTTCATTTACATTTTATAACTGCTGTTGGCAAAACACCGTCACTGGTGATTGTTAACTTTTTGACATCTGAAGGAAAACTATAAAACAGCGCTTTGCAGAGTTTTGAAAAAAAAAATCCATTTCTGATAAGCCTATTTCTGTGCCCATAATTAAATTTGATGTATGGTTTTCACTTATCATGTTTTACAGATGTTTTATTACTTAAGATCTTATTATTTCATACAAGATTAAAATAAATGAATCTAATTGTTAAATGGCCCTTAGTCATTTCAGACGAAACAAAATGACTTTAATTCTTTCATGAGCTGCAATGTATTGTATTTTCAGTTTATTACAATGTTTGCTGATAAAATAAATTACGATTTTTGTATTTCATTTTAAGCTATAACTACTAATTATTTGAAATATATATATTGTCGCAGTACTTGCATATTAAGTTTCTGATGTTAAAAGGACAGTCGATTTTGTTAATAGAAATGATTTTATAATAGTCAAATATTTAAAACTCTTTTGGTACGTATTTATTAAAGGAACTGTCTCCTTGAAACGCCTGCATCTGGCTCTCTTTCCTTATGGCTAACTGACTGATTAACTGACTCATGCATTAATATTCCATTTCTGGTTCCCAGAATAGATGTATTGCAGATAGAAGCAGAGCAGTCGAGAGTGGAGATGGGATAGGATACTGGGGGCGTGGCCAAATTGGGGAGGTGTGGCCACATCACCTAGCAAAAATGTGGAGCCACGCATCGCACATGGGGGCATTGGGCGCTGTGCAGCCAGAGGCAGATCTAAAGGGAAGGGAAAGTGTGATCGCTCAACCCCACACATCATTCAGAGAGGGAGAGGAGTATACTGCTCCCTGGACCCTCTGCAGCTCAGCACACAGCACCGTGTGCTGGGCTGGGGAGAGTGACTGCTGGGGCAGACCCAGATATGGGTAAAGAGTACCACACCTCTCTCAGCCCCTGGATAAAATACCTTAAAACAAATCTCGGTCACCCATTTTTTGGTGCCATAGGAACTCTGCGCAGTCGGACTTCAGGTAACTGTTGCACAAACTTCCCTGAGGTAACTGATCCACTCAATGACTGTCTTGGCTAAATCAAGCTGTCGTTGATGCCACTTACACATGTGTTCTAACTTACTGGTTGTCCGTACACCATATGGTGCATTACGCCTGGCGTGACTGAGATGCTCTGAGAAGTCTAGTGTACTATACTTGTCTTTAACTTTTACATTTAGTCGTATTGCAGACGCAGAGAAAATCCTCTCACAGTGTACCTGAGATGCTAGGCTGAGATTTTAACCACACAGGGTTTACACACATACCTATTTCAAAGATGAAGCTAGACACCAGCACGGTGTGAGGAAAAGCTTGCATTAGAGCCCTTTTTACCCACATTCAGGGGTAAGTTTACTAAGAATCGTGTTTGGCCGAGAACAAACAAGATGGCCATCGCATGGATTCGCATGAGTTTTTTGCTGCCCATATCACGGATTCACTTTAGAACCATGTTTGGCTGTCTATTTTTTTCTGATGGTGATAACGATCATGTTCTATCATGTGCGAGTTCAGTCTGATTGGGATGTTTACAATAGACTCCACTGACAATGCATCTGCTTACAGTCGGCAGCAGATTCAAAGCAATGCACAGATCAGTATGATTTGTGCAGACCTTTGTGTGCTATAATGCAATTAAATGGTAAAAAACAGAGAAAAAAATACTGTGTGATCCCCCCAAATCAGTTCTCTATTGCATCAGAATCACGTAGAAGATGAGCAAAGAGGCTAAACTACTCTTGTCAGGAATAGGGCGAATTTTGACCTATAAGAGGCACCTGGGCCTCCTGGTACTCACCACTGGTCTAGAACATCCCCCCTATCAGTTAGTTTGATAAAAATAAAATGTTTCTATTATTCTTTTGACCATGAACCCATGATTTCTTAAATATCAAGGCTTAAATAATACAATCTTGCTGTAACCATACAGATGTCTGAAAACCTCAGTCTTTTCCTTCAGGAATAGCTTAACTGCAGCCATTTGCTTTGTGTTTACTTAAGGGAATGGAACAGCAGAGCTGCACCAGCTGGCCACCTGTAGAAGCAAAACATATGGCCCTGTCTTTTTTTTTAGAGAAAAAAAATCTGAAGGAACGAGTCTTTATATCATGCTCGGTTTTGTCAAAGTAGGCTGTAATGTGCTTTAAATTTTAGATGAACTGAAAATCTCTTACCCACCATTTATGCATAGACCTAAAAGGCTCTGTAATGAGATGCCATTACACTAGGAACACAAAAGTAAACTTCAAAACTACATTCTGACAGACTATGTACCACGTGGGATGCTAAAACATCTGGACTGGAACTATTGCAAGCATTAGGTAAAACTGCACAGCTGACTGCATTTCATTTGTGTGTGCTACACTGTATTCATCGTGTTGCAATTCGACTTAATTAAAAATATATATTTTGCCATTTTTACTACCTTTTGTTATATAGTAAAAGGTAATAAGTACAGTAAGTACTTCATATAGTAAACCAGATAGACTGTAGGGTCACATAAAAAGATACGCTGAAATGTACCTTCAAATAGCACAAAACACAATTTAGCCGTTCACACAGCTATGCTGTAATAAATTGATTTATTGGAATGTGGCAATAGCAGAAGAGGACAGTAACCATTTAGAATATCAAATGGGATACAGTCATTATGTTGAAACCACAATGTCAACATCAAACATGTTGGCATCTGCAAAATGTTGACTTTTTGCATGTACCAGATTGTTAGGCTATGGGACTGGAGGGTTAGGATTAGACACTACGGGGAGGGTTAGGGCTAGACTGCAGGAGGGGAGGTTAAAGTTACACACTAGGGCTGGGTTAGGGGTTAGAGATACCACCAGAACTGCTGCAGGGTGATCCATAAATCATCATAACATCACCGCCTGTCCTGGTAAGTCACTGCTAGACAACTAGGAACATTTTGTTGACATTCTAATCATGTCGACCTTTCATCAGTGTCAATACGACAAGTGGAGATTTTATGACCATGTCAACATGATAAATGTCAACAAGATGAATGTTGTCATAATATACCACACCTTATCAATTATGTTGGGATTCAGAAGTCCTATCTAATATTAGTTAAAATAATGGGATGCTCCTTGAGCTGGTGTTCTAGCTATACAGCATTTAACACATTTTTATCTAATTCTATTCTCTCTATTCTGTAAGAATTAAAGTAACAAACCAATGTAACAATATAATCGTAAGTTCATAACTCAAGTTTTTTTAAATATTTCATACAGCAGTGAGCAAGAGGTTTGGAGAGTATTTTATTGAAAATGTGTTTTTATCATCTGCATGGGTGTTTGTAGCAAATAATCGTAACTCAGTTGGCAAAACCTTGAACATTTCGATTTATTCAATTCATTTAAGTAGTAGATCAAGTATTTTTCGTTTAATCCACAATTCTGTAGGAGGTATTTACAAAGCAGAAACTGTTGCTTTGTACTGAGCAGTATTGTTATGTCACATAATGGCATGTTAAATGATGGGTAGATCCAGAATACTATATACTGTAAATGATGCAAACCAGATAAAGTGCCTGATTTTGAGTTGCTCACAATCTGCACGCAATGCCAATGTTCACATAATTGGTAGATTACACTACTCAGCCAAATTTTATATCACATAAAGTTTTTGAGATATTTTGAAAAATGTTAATTTCTCAATTTTAAATCAGTGGTATTCTCCTCTTGTGTTTGTTATTTTATATCTTCATGAGTAAATCTTTTTATGCAGTTTGTAAGTACATACGAAGTAATGGCAGCCGCTAAAATTTATAGGTTTGTAAACCATCCTGATAACTTTTGTTATGTATGCTGTAAGTTTACACCAAAAAGTCAAAGAAAGCCTATTAGTGCCTTGATAAAGGAGGCTTATAAAATGTACTTGTACTTTGACTGTGCTCTTGGTGACCAGGATCAAATCTGGGCACCCCATACAGTTATTTCTTGCATAACCTGTCAACTAATCTGACAGAATGGTTGAAAGGAAATCGCTGTATTATGCCGTTTGCTGTCCCAATGGTATGGCGTGAGCCTAAGGACCACTGTACTGACTGTTATTTTTGTCTAACTAGTATTGCTGGGCATTCCAGTAGAACTAAGTGCACTATCAAATATTCCCAAGTGTCTTCAGCACTAAAATATGTGCCGCCTAGAGAAGGCCTGCCTGTTCCTGTACTTCATATGTGAACCAGTGAATTGGGGACATCAGAGGAAAGCGAGTCAGAAGATACAGAAATTACAATGGAGTATCACCCCAAAACGCAAGAAATATCACCTCACATCATAGAACAGGAAGAGTTAAATGATTTTGTTCATGACTTGAAACTGTCAACACAACAAGCCAAACTTTTGAGTTCTAGGCTGCAACAGTGGAACCTTCTGGCTCAAGGTTTTAGAACAAGAAACTTTTCTTTGGCATCGTTTTTTGAAAAGAAAAATTCAATGTGTGTGTGTACTGATGTTAACAATTTAATGATTGAGTTTGGTGTTCAGCACAATATTGCTGAGTGGCAACTGTTAAGTGGACATGAAAGAAACTTATGAAAGTATGGCTGTGTTGTTGGAGGGAATCAAGTATAAAGATCATGGATGGAATATTTGCTGTCACTTAAAGGTATTATCAGAGCTGTTAGGTTTGCAAGGTGGATTCAAAAAGTACTGCTGTTTTCAGTGTTTATGGGACAGCAGAGACACTAAAAATCACTATATCACAAAGAAATGGCCGTAGAGAGGATCCTATGTTGCTGGAGAGAAAAACGTCAATGGTTGAGCCACATAAAATCATCTTACCTCCACTTCACATTAAGTTGGGCCTAATGATGAATTTTGTATAAGCTCTGGATAAAGAAGGCCAAGCTTTCAGCTACCTGAAGGAAAAGTTTCTGAGGTTAAGCAATGCTAAAAGAAGGCAAATTGCTGGCCCCAAATAAGGAAACTGCCTACAGGAATTTAACGCTAAATTGACGGTAATTGAATCTGCTTCTTGGTCATCCTTCAAGGCTGCTGTGCGTGAATTCTTAGGGAACAGAAAAGAGGCCGTTTTCACCAAGGCATTCCGTCAACGGAGCATCGCTACCAAGGACACTGGGATGCTGCAATCATGGGGGACCACTGCTGGTTCCTTTTTGGAGAGACCAATGAGACACTGTACAAATGGAAAGCTTCAACATCCTTAAGCAAAGCGACTTTACATTTTATGAGTATCTTATATTAACAATTACATTACAGCTCATTTGGATTGTTAAGAGTTTCTGAAGTTTAGTTTCTGCAGTTTTTAAATGTTTCTGTAGTTTTATTAGTAATGAATGCAATGAGAATAATTCAATTCTGTAGAGATTCATTGAAAATGTTCTTACTTTTTCAGATATAGCCATTACCGCTTTTGTTGTTTGTGTGTGTCTAATAAATGTGATTTTTTTTTCACTGAATTCAGCTTCCCCAAATTTAGGTGAAAACACATTCACATGCCAGATGCAGAGATTTTTTTACATTTTGTTGAGTAGTGTTATTTGCAAATGTGAAAATTTCAGAAAACCCTTACGACCCATGTGTTACCCTGAGTGTATACACAAAGGTGCTCTTACCATCCATTTTTTACTGTTGAATTCGTATGAATAAATGATGTGAGAATATACAGTACTGTACATGTCAGGATTTATATGTGCTGCACCTACAATAAATATTTTGTATTTATTACTACTCTCCAGTGCTGATATTCTATTTCTGTTTATAAGCTGAAGGACTGGGTGCGCTAACAAGAAATAGTGAATATCCCCTTGATAGGTAAACAGCTCAAACAGGAGGTTCTGCACCTGCTAAAAATGGGAACAATACAACAGAACAGGTGGAGTGCTAGTAACAATCAAGTGACCACAATGAGTGTATTGATATTTATTAAAACATATAATTAATGATAAAAGTTGAATGGTAACCACATACTATCAAAGCACACAGATATTAGATTGACGAATCAGACCACTGTAAGATGTTCTTACTATAAAGTCCACAATGTGTAATGCGGCAATCCACTGTGATTAATGTCCTCAATATGGGTAAAAGCAACAGCAGTAACAATGAATGCATATTGGATATATGGAGTGCAAAGAGTCACCTGTATGGCAGTAACCAGCAATCCCGCTGGCTGGGGTCAGACTGATGCCTAGCAGTACGCCGGGGTCCATTCCAGACGGGGGCCAAGCCTATCACACTGAAGCGGCTGATATCACAAGGTGCCAGATGCCGGGTAGATGATCCACGTGGCTATGGGGAAACTCTCGCTGGTTGTGCAATCAGCAATCTCCGTGTGGCATTATCCTTTCTAGCAGAGCTGTATGCAGCGCACTCCGTCTTTTAAAGACAATTACAGTAATTGTCTTAAAAAGGCAGATAATCTAAAACGGAAACTGGTGTCCAGCCATTTTAAGACTGGATATGAGGACAAAAACAAATCTAACACTCTCCCTTGGATTACAAAACCTGTAGGCTGTTATAGATGCAATCATGGAAGATGTATCACATGTAAACACATAACAAATTGGAAGGATAATTTCTGTTCAGATAAATCTGGTGAAATTTTTAGAATTAGTTCCTTGTTAATTGTGAATTCGATTTTGTTATATATGTGTTATTATCTTGCCCCTGTAAAATCCAATATGTGGGACATACCACCCGCAAATTCAAACTTAGATTTTTAGAACATCAACGTAATATCGTCAATCGCCTTATTAAGCATAATGTATCATGCCACTTTGCACAAATTCATGGAGCCAATCCAGAAGTTTTGAGAGCTACCATCATACAACAAATCCCTATCTCGTTGCGCGGTGGTGATAGGATCAAGAAATTGCGCATTAGAGAATCCTATTAGATTCATGTTTTACATACACTCTTCCCCATTGGGTTTAATGAAACAATAGAGATTGATTTCTGATCTTTTTTTTATTATTTTCAAATATCCCTTTGTTTAATATAGTAGATAATTGATAAAGCTTTAAGCTTCCGATTGATTAGTGTCCCGTTTAGGCTTTTTAATTTTAATATTATTTCTTCATATGAGAAGATATAAAATTGATAATTTTTAGTTAATGTACCATTATTTGTGTTGTTTATTTATTTTTGTATTGTAGTATTTATCATGATATGATTTATATTGTTTAAGTTAATTCCATATGGTTTATCTATATTCACATTTCTTACACATATCTTCATGTATATGTATTCTGTATGTTTTTAATGAGATGCACTAGCAAGCCATTCATTGAAACACAATAAGGGTTAATTTGTCATATCCCTGTCTTCAGTAATGTAAGAGAGCCATCCGATCACAACTGAGTCTAATTTGTTAATTAATGAGGGTTGTATAAACTCACTCTAAAAACAATCGAGACCATTCGCCTTCTGAGGAAACTGGGAATACCACAACCCCAGAGAAAGGCGTCAAGGATGCACATGGACACTTTGTGTCCACTGCTGTGAAAGCTTGTTACATTGTGGAGCTCCAGCAGATGGAGTGCGCTGCGTGCGGCTCTGCTAGAAAGGATAAAGCCACATGGAGATTGCAGATTGCACAACCAGCGAGAGTTTCCCCATAGCCACGTGGTTCATCTACACGGCATCTGGCACCTTGTGATATCAGCCGCATCAGTGTGATACGCCTGGTCCCCGTCTGGAAAGGACCTCGACGTACTGCTAGGCATCAGTCTGACCCCAGCCAGTGGGATTGCTGGTTACTGCCATACAGGTGACTCTTCGCACTCCATGTATCCAGTATCCATTCATTGTTACTGCTGCTGCTTTTACCCATATTGAGGAAATTTAATCACAGTGGATTGATGCACTACACATTGTGGACTTTATAGTAAGAACATCTTACAGTGGTCTGATTTGTCAGTCTAATATCTGTGTGCTTTGATAGTATGTGGTTACCATTCAACTTTTATCATTAATTATATGTTTTAATAAATATCAATACACTCATTGTGGTCACTTGATTGTTACTAGCGCTCCACCTGTTCTGTTCTATTTCTGTTTATGGTGTTATATGTTTTTGGGGGTATAAGCAACCTGCCTTCTGAATACAGCTG
Organism: Taudactylus pleione; assembly: GCA_031769625.1. Classification (NCBI taxonomy): domain Eukaryota; kingdom Metazoa; phylum Chordata; class Amphibia; order Anura; family Myobatrachidae; genus Taudactylus; species Taudactylus pleione. The sequence goes on from JAUIMM010000217.1 coordinate 5,358,845, forward strand.
CATAATTGTAGTAGGCTCTTTCTCTTTATAGTAATCTAGTCTATTGAACCATTCTACGATTTAACATCTTATTAAGTCCAGCTTCAGTTAGCGCCACACTTTATGTTTAGTAATTCATTGCTCTTACCATCTGCCCACACAGTTTCCAAAAGAGCGCGTAAAAGTGATGGGCGTTCCTGAGTGGCGACCATACGTACCAACTCTCTCTCAGGGAGACTCCCAGAAATAGTAGCAATCTCCCTGATCCCTGAGGAGTCTAGCAATCTCCCTGATTGCACCTTACCCCCATTATGAAGCTGTTATATATAAACCAAAAACATATATACATTCAAATGGGATCATTAGTATAATTTTCCTGCATTGGTAATAAGGAACAATGGGCCTGATTCAGAGCCGGACGCTCTGACCAGAGCGCTCGCTCTGAATCAGGGCCCTCCTCCATGAAAATGGAGCGTCCTCCTGGACGCTCGTACAGCTGTGGGTGACCACCCACAGCTATAGCGAGCGTCCATGATGATGGTCGCGATGGTCAAAGACCATCGCGACCATCGGGCTTGCGACGAGACCCTGCAGTAGGGTCTCGCTGCCGCAAGCCCAGGAGTGATTTTGGCTCTATCAGAGCCAAAGTCACTCCCACTGATATCATTACTGATGTCAGTGGGGCCGGACTCAGACGGCAGGCGTTCCCATGGGAACGCCTCAGTCTGGCCGGCATGCCCACCAAAGGGGGCGTGCTGTCAGTCACCATCGACAGCACGCCCCCTTTGGTGCGAGACCCCGAGCGACGTATTTCTCGTCGCTCGCCGGGTCTCGCGCATGCGCACGACGGAGCTCCCTCCATCGTGCGCATGCGCAGTCTAACAACATCGACCCGCTAGCGAGCGAACTTTGCTCGCGAGCGGGTCTGAATGACCCCCAATGATCCCTATGGATCCCTATGCATTTTCTGAAAAACATTAGTGTGTTTTCATCTACAAGTAGATGTTACTAACTGCTTTGGGGCTCATTTACATTTGGATGTAAGTCAATTTTATGACACGCCTCTCATATGTAGCAGTACATGTCTACTTTACCGTGCGTTCATAGGTGCTGCTTCCACAATCTCCCTGAAATGCTTTTTCAAAAGTAGGCAAGTATGATGGTGACTGGGAGGTGTCTAGTAGTGCATGCAAAAATCATTGGAGCGTATTATGGGAATGTTGCGGGCTGGTCAATGCCAGCAGCTGCGTTCCCACACGCTCAACCATTCACATAAGAGGCCATACTTGATGGAGCAACTGCACCTGCCATAGGGTTGATGCAAGTTTTGATGGTGTGACTTTTGTGTGCGACTCAGGCCCAAAGAGTTTTCTGATTTTTATGTGTATCATTTTTACTGAAAATATTGTTTTCATTGGTTGTTTATGAAGCTTTTCACCTGTTGTGCACTTTGATTTGCCCTTGTGCATCACTTTAGCAAAAAACAAAATCTGTCATAGTCAGATTGTAGAAGCAAAATAGCCCCAAAGAAATCCCCATTAAAGCTATTTAGAAACAAACTGTGAAATATAGGCACCAAATTACCAGATCTGGAATTTACCAGGACTCCCCTCTACACTGCTTGATCACAAGTGGTTTCTGACTGGGTTTTTTTGTGTGTTGTTCAGAGCAGTTAGAGAAATAAATAGGTCTATTAGTGAACAGTGGGCCTGATTCAGAGCCGCTCGTAAGCGGCCGCTCGTTCGCTCTGAGCGATGTTCGCACAACTGCGCATGCGTATGTGTTGTAATGCGCATGCGCAAAACAGTCATTGCGGTCGGAAATCGTGCGCTCGCAAAACAGCGAGGGGCTGCTAATTTGATTGACAGAATGTACCGTTTGTGGGTGTTAATAGGGGAAGGTGCTTGAAAACGAGGGAGTGGAGACCCGAACGCAGGCGTGCCTAACGGTAAAAAGGGCGTTTAATGGGAGTGCATAATTAGTAAAGGAGCGTCATCGACCACGTCACTTGGTTGTCTTTTAGCCTGAACTGCTCACAGTGATAGCGGTAAGAAAAACCTACTACAAGCACTGCGAGCAGTTCAGAATCCTTTCGATGTACCCGATTAATCTAATAAATACCGGAGATGACGTGTGTTGCGAACGGCAAAGGGGCGTCTTTACAAAATAGCGAGCGCATTTTTCGCTCGCTCAGACATAGAGGCGTCAAAAAAACGCAAAGAGAGAGCGCTCAATTTAAATAGCCGGCCCCTTTTTTGGAACGACCGTCTGCAAATAGCGTCCGGCTCTGAATCAGGCCCAGTATTTGCAAAACTATGAACAGAGAGATTGATAAAACGTCATATTGCAACTCCTGTTTGCACAGAAGAATGGGTAGTGGATGTTTACTCAAAAAAAGCAGGACAAGACAAACACTCCACACAAATCTGTGCGGTAACCATCGGTATGCATGTGCAATGCATCTCAGATGCATGCAAAGAGGGAAAACAATGGCCATTTGCACCCGATGGCTTCCTTGCGTCCACCTCAGAATCACCCCTATAATGAAGGTATTTCACATCTTCCTTCCTTCCCAATTTGCTTCATTAGTAATTTGCAGGTAACCAATAACATTACATTTTCCAGTGTTAAGCTGGGTACACACTTACCGATGTCTGTACCCAGCGATGCGGCGGCTGACATAACCGAAGGCCATTACACATTACACGATTCGGTGCCCGACTGCTCGATATGTCGGGCACCGGCTCCATTCACCTGCCTGACATCATTCATCACATTGACAGATTGAGCAGAATATATTGCAGATCTGATGATGCGATGAACAACCCAGCGGGAGAGCGTAAGGGTACACACTTGCCGATGTAGACGATATTCCGGATTGGGCAACATATCGTCTAATGCAGTGGTTCTCAAACTCGGTCCTCAGGACACCACACAGGTCACATTTTCCAGGTCGCCCAACAGGTGCACAGGTGTATTCATTACTCACTGAAACATTTTAAAAGATCCACAGGTGTAACTAATTATCTCTATTCTGTGTGGAGACCTGAAACACATGGACTGTTTGGGGTCCAGAGGACCAAGTTTGAGAACCTGTGTTCTAATGTGTACCCACCTTTACAACAATGTTGATACTATAAAAGTTGTTTACTCCTTGGGCTCAATTCAATTTCAGGTGATTCCAGCAATGTGCCATTGCAGTGGCATTGGAACGTCAACAATGGCACACCAAATCACCTTTATTTCTCCCAAAACCTCTTATATTTGTTTGAAGCCCCATAGGAGTACTTATTGAAATAAAGCAATCTCATAACTACCATAAGTGTGGCATATGCACACACTAGAACACAAGCATAGCAGGCTATTGAATTAACCCTCTAGTGCTGCAGAGAAGCTGATCATTCTAAACTTGTTTTTCAAAAATAAGTAGATCCATTAGTCAAGTAAGACAAAGGGGTCAATCCAATTAGGTGCGAATTGCAAGAAGCAAGCTTGTTTAATGAAACTCAATGACCCGAGAATTCTCAAATCCAATTAAAAATGCCTATTTGCGGAACTCACAGCAGAGGTTTGCGAATTGACTGCCAAAAGTGCATTAAAAAGTGGGAAGACCATCCTGGACTCCCCAAAATTGATATAGATATAGTAAAATGCATACTGCAGGGCCAAAAATTGTAGGAGTTCATGCTTCTGCCGAATGATATGTTCCCTGAAAGTGCCCAAGTGAATTGCTACATCTGTTTTTCAAGGTCTACAAAGATATTAGACCATTTATATATGTTTAATGCACTTGTTTAATATACCTGTTATATGAACAACTTTACCTTTTAGATGCCGTAAATGTTTCTATGAATATTAAATTAATTCTTTCCTTTTCTTTCTTTTCAGAGTTACATCCATGGAAGCAGCCAGGCCCAGTTTGTAGCAGAATCTCATATTATTCTTCTGCTGAGTATCCTTTTTATGAAATATGGTACAATGTTTATATTTTTGCCATTGAACTGTTTATTTTGTAGGATGATACAACTGTTCATGTAAAGGCTTAGAGAGGATGGGTAAGTACTCCTTTTTTTAAGATGGTGAAAGTGAAAACACTAGTCATGGTAGTGTGGGTTGTTGCAAATAATCCTTAACTTCTGTATTAAAATAAAATGTTTGCTGGAAATCTATTGTAGTAATGATACAAACTGTCTACAGATTCAGCTGGGTGTAATGCAGTGAGGAGAGCATTATGGCCAAGGAGTACTGTATGTGGAGAATCTGTGCTACCTTGTGATTTTGGTTACTTTCAAAAACATTCTTTTATACCTCCCAACAGAAATATTAGGATATAATAGGTATAGCAAGATTCATCCACAACGTACCAAATTCCTAAAGGTGGTCCCACTCTTTGCCATCAGATTGTGCCCCTTTTGTCTGACAGAAATCAGGACTGCATGGTGAAAATTGGCATGCTCTGTGCCATGTCTACCCTTAAGGCCTTTGCCCGTGTTCACTCCGGTTAATTGTTTCATTTGTACATGGACAGCAGATCTTCAATATAACTCATAAGGCTAGAAGTTTTGTTTGTTTAAATAGATTGTCCACTTGTGGACCAGAGGTTTACCTGAGACTGTAATGCCAGAATACTTGAATTGTGAAACATTGAATACTGTAGCTTTCTCTTTAGGAACTTTATACCCTCAGCAGTTCGAGAAGCAGCATCTCTAGAGATATTCAAAGGGGACTCAAACTCATCTGCTCACCAAGTCTTATGACTGCAAATAATGGTATTTCATTATACGGCATAATGCACAATGTTAAACATTGCACTTCAGCTCTCTGCTTCAGATAAATGGGGTGATCCTGGGGGTCTTCTTGTTTGGTATACGTAGGGAAAAAGTTTCATTAATAAGGGTTAGCCTGAAGTGGTCAACCTCCCTTGAACTTTTAACACTTCAATTTCTAAATAATTCAATTTAGATGGACATTGGCTATAGATGTAACATTGGCTATAAATGCCGAAGATCATGAAAGTCAAAAATGATTTGTTTTTTTGTTTTTTACTATGCAACATTAGCAAACATCCACCAACTTTATTCAGAGACAGCCAAGCAAAAGCTGAGTGCACTTTTGTAACTGTTGTGGTTGCTAGAATCAAACACATCTTTCCTAGTCTGATCCATTCTCTCACCTTCTCAGCTAATGATGCGCATGACATGTAAAAAACATTGCAAGATAAAAATGCAGAAGTAAACCAAGCACTCATGTATGCAGAACTCTCTCCTACCCCTTCTCTCTCTGTGGAATTATTTACTATGCAGCAGTGCTGATGGAATAACATTTTTCTCTTGAGCTCTTGAGCCAAATGGTTATATATGTGTGTGTATATATATATATATATATACACTGTATGCATATATATATATATATATATATATATATACACACACATTCATATATATTGTATATATTGTTGTTGTTAATTTTTGTTTTTTTAGCCTAGAGGTTATCAAATATATATGCATATCACTAGCAGGGGCACATATTCAAATATGGAAAACTGACCATGCATAAAGCTGGAACAATGTAATTTGCTATAAACAAAACAAAGCTTCTTTATAACTTAATACCCAGAACACAAAGGGATGCATACATGAGTAGACATTATGTAAAACACTTGGTTTGTTCTATTTTTGACAGTTTTATGTGGTGTGCTATTGAGTTGACTAAATAAATGTTAAATACCTGAAGTACAACCGTACAGTACTGTAGTACTATCAGCAGATTTCCATGTTAGGCGAGAGACACTCCTACTGAGCAAGCAGAGTGCGAGTGACATTTACCGGACTTGCTTTTAGAAATGCATTATGTAACTGGATAGATCCATACACAGGAGCAGGGCGAATGTGATGTCACAGCATATCAGTCTCAGCCTTGTGATCTGCATCTGATTGATGGAATGTCTACATGATCAAACCGTCCACAGTGACTATCTCGACATTTGTCATGTCTACACAGATAACATGATGAACTGACGACAAACCATCCCTTGTGGCCCAGTGTTGACTTATATTCTCCGCGTCGTCTTCTGGGTCAAGGTGACCATTTACCAGTCACTTCAGACTTGGACCTGTGATGCTCCCGTGTTCAGGTAAGTATTTCTTCCCTTATCCATTACCCTCCCAATATTGCCTAATGCTAAGACCCCCCCTCCTCTCGCAGCCTAACTCCCCCTGCAGCCTAAACTCCCGGCAGCACCTAACCTTCGGCATCTTTAGTATGTCAACATTTCACATGGTGACAGTTCCGATGTTGACATTGTAACAGACATTATGAATGTTGACATGGTTATTGTCAACCTTCTGACCAGATACCGATTTCATTAGTGCAATGTCTTAAAGTCGTAGGGCCTGATTCAGAGATGTAGACTAATGCCGTCCCTGCTGTAAAAATATGCAAATATCGCAGCCTACAGGATTGGTGTTGAGACACTCAAATGCTGCTTTCCAAATCTGATGCAGCATCGGTCTCAGATCATTTGATTATTGGCCTTCTGAGGAAACCTATGTTCGCGCAGAATTGTTGCATGAACTGAGATGCCTGAGCCATTTTGATCACAATCGCGGTCTGTGGTATGCACCCACAAACTGTCAGGACACTCCTACATTTGAGCCATCACTCCCCCGTTACGTCCCCCAAACAGTCCCTGGCTTTGCAATTAAATCCTCTCTGCATCTGGAGTTGCAAGACCATGGCAGCATCGGCACATTGCAACTCCAACGCATGCGCAGACCACTAATAGCCAACTGTAGGTCCATCGGAATAGCATCAATCATTGAAGCAGGCTCGTGGGCATCTGTAATGGAGTGGTGATGTAGTACTTTACTTTTTATAAGGGCTGCAGTTGGATGTAAAATTAACACAAAATTATTTATTTTCCAACATGCCGGATTTTGTCACCTTTAATCTCCATGAAAACATTAGTGAAGGAACTTATTAGTACGGAGAATTGGTAAAATTTATTCAGAAAATGCTACAATAATTCATGATGATGACGGGTTTGTCTTGGATTTGTAACTACTTGCTAGTGCACCCTTGTTGCTCTTATTTAAATACACATGCATAGCAAGGACAGTTCACATGACCTTTATTGTAAATATTATGTGTCCTATAAATGTGCACTAAGATATATCAACATCAATTAACAAACAGTAGTATAATATTCTGACAGATTTATTCATATCGATTTCCTGATCTTTTGTAACTGCTGACAAGGACATTACAAGGGGACATCACAGGTCTTACAGCGTTCTGATTACTGTAGCATATTTATTGCTGGCAGAAGATATTTCACCTTATTAATGTGCAAATCATGTCATCTGCCAATAACATAATGATGACCAATCTTCTACTGAAGCATCTAAATCCAAATAATGAATCATTTGTCTTTTGGACAAGTACCATCTGTTATTAATTCACTGAGCATTAATTTGAAGATGAGCAAATTTGGGATAACTGTTAATTACATCGCATTGTTTTCTCTGCATTATTTTAGCATATAGTATTAAACACTATAATCTGATCATTGCTGCCAAAGACACTTATTCTATTGGCTGAGAACAGTTATTTGCTACAAAACAACTACTTCTGGGGGCGATTCAATTCAGCACGATGCTGAATAGCTTCGGGAGGGAACTCCCATAGCTATTCAAGTCACCGCGATGTTAGGGCGACTAAAGGGATTTCTTCTTGCACCCCCCTGAGGGTGCGAGGAGAAATCTGACTAAAGTGCAATTTGTACGGCTGATTTCCAGCTTAGTGCGGCGATGACAGACGCGCGGCTGGCACTTTATATGGAGAACTCCGGTTATTGTGCCTAAACACCCAGGTTGAGTCGAGAGAACCAGCATTCTCCGACTAAACCAATTCCCGACCAGGCAAAGAGGCGGTAAATTGAATAGCTCTGGGAGCTCCCTCCTGCAGCTATTCAGCTCGCACTGAATTGAATCACCCCCATTGTCGAACTATACAGATTTGTCCTTATACACTATTGCTACAGATGCACCAAACCAACCCTCTCAGTGTGCCAGGTCCTGTGCAACTCTTCTAGTGCCAGACGTCTTTTTTGCCTCAAAATGCATCTTAGCCGAGATGCTGCTGTGATACAAATAAGACACAAAATTCAGGAAAAAGTACAAAAGTATGGGAATCACTACTCGTAGCAGAGAGGCTTACGTTGTGCCAAGTGTCTCATGCCATATTGTGCACTAAGGATAGTTGAATGAATACACATGTATATCAGGGCTGAGCAGTCAGGGTAGACAGAGCCTCCCCTGTCATACTACTGAGATTTAAGAAAAAGTGATTAGAATAATACAAAGAAAATATTTATAACTTATAAACATGTTCATTGTAATCTTTTTTATAGTTAACACTCACCAGCTTTGTGTAACTCCCTGGGACTACAGAGAGATGAGGCAGCAACAGCTCAGCTTTGCTTCTGTATAGTCAGACACTGCTTGCAGAGCTGGGGGCGGCGCCACACCATTGGCAGAAATAGAGCTAATAGAGGCATGCCTCTGAGTATGGGGGCGTGCCATGAGTACTGATGGACACCTTGGATGTGTCAGGTGGCCAAGAAGTGCACTGCAGTGTTTAGAGATCGGAACTCAGTCAGCAGCAGCAAGAGAAGACACAGTGATGCAGATAGGAGAATCAATGGACACTGAAGCTTAGTGTAGTGAGTGGAGAGTTATAGTGAGTAGGGGGTGAGACAGACTCCGAGCACTCTGACCCATCTCCATGTGTGCCTCCCCAGCCATTGACCTCTCAACACATCACTGATGTATATAAGAAGACCCTACTACCCTAAATTTTATTCTTTGTAAAATGAATGATCATTATAATCAACACTTAAAATGTTTAATTAAAACGTGCATGTTTCAATTCCTATGGCATTACATGTCCAATATATTGTATTTATCTAGTTTAAAGGTCACAGTAGTGCAGCAATACAAAATGAGGGAAAGCCTTCCAGCAAGTGCAATTAGGCCCAGGGGATGCAAAGTGGTTCAAGAATAATTAGATGCATAACAAACACCGCGGCTTTATTTAAAGTCGGCACTGCCTAGAAATTGCAAGTTGAAATGCGTTGACAGACATTCTGCACCCAATGTGCTAGAGTTCCTTCACCCAACACCCCATTCACTGCTTCCTCATTTAAATACTGTAAGTGGTTGGTAAAGACTGAGCAGGAGCAAAAATAAATTAGTAGAATTAACATAAAAACAATTACTGTATTGAGTTACAGTTAATTAGAGACATGCAAATGATATTAAAAGGGATTATCACACAAACTTAGAAAAATAAGGTTATAACTGTAAGCCAAGAATTTATGTACACCAATTGATCAACAAATCAGGAGAGCACCCACTGGGTTGAAATATGTCTTTCTCTTTGGGTAACTGGTACAGTAATGGAAGAGAAAATATGGGGAAAATAATATAAGGAGTACTGTAGATTTACTAAAGCTTCTAAAACAGACAACTGGTGGTGTTGCCCATAACAACCAATCAGATTATGTCATACTTGCCGACAGGAAGGAGGGAGCTGAATGTCTGCTTACAGCTGGGGGGCGTGGCCGGGCAATGATGAAGAATTGGGGGCAGGGCCGGGCTCGTGACCGTGCGATTACATCATTGTGGCCCCACCCCCTAGTCACAATGCCGAAATTCACGACACTGTGAAGCAGGGGGCGGGTCCACGATGACACAATTCAGCACAAATCGTGTCACCGCCCCCCCCCCCCCCCCGCTGCGGGGGTTTCTATCTTCACTCTGGGGGAAGATTGGGAGGGTCGGCAGCTGCCGGGAGGCTTGCCTGCCTTTTCTGGGGGGCCGGCAGTGGCACCCGATATTCGGGAGGCTCCCGGCCAAATCGGGAGGGTAGGCCAGCCTGGATTATGTATTTAATTTTCTAGAATGCAGTAGAGAAATGATAGAAGCTGATTGGTTGCTATGAGCAAATCCACCTTCCAGCCTTCACAGCCTCCTGGATCATCGTGCGGTGTTGGTGTTCTTACCGTCGCTAAGGCCCCCTTCCCCTCATCATGACGTCATGTGGTCGGGGGTTGTGGCTGGCAGAGGGCGCCGCAAAGCCCTGTTTCGGTGCTGCATGTATTTAGATATTATTATCAAGAAACAGACCTGGGGGGTTAGCACATTGCTATCACACTATTCATTAAATGGTAGTGTTATCTTGGAATAGATATAGCAACACCAAAGTTTCTTAAAAATGGGACTTTATTGTTAATTAGAGAGGGCACAGTAGCTGGGAACACTTTGAAATGTATTCTAATGCCATTGCGTCAATCATGTAAAATAAAATGTGTTTTGTTTCTCTGACCATGAATCTGTTTTACTATACTTACTTCAGCTACATTAACAAATACAATAGAACCTCGCTAAGAGTTTTGTTCTGTTGTCTTCTGTGCCTGACTGAAATGGGTTTTTTTTTTTGTTTTATCAGCTATTGTGCTTGAAAGGTAAAATGACATACACAGATTTTTTGTGTTCCTTAACAACCCTTTTAGATGCTGCCATTACCATGGGAATGGTTCTCCTCAATGAAGCTGCAACCTCAAAGGGAGATGTTGGAAAAAGAAGAAGTGAGTCATTTGGGAACCATCGTATAAGAAAAGTATTGTATTGTATGTGCCCTGATATAGGATCCTAGCCGGCATTTCTCCAGGACAGTTTAGGAAATACACTATTTGCTAACTGTTGTGCTAGGGTGTGCACACCGTATGACTTGTTGTTATGTCTCGCAGTATAGCAGCATCTATTCGCCTGTCAGGCATACAGTGGCCATTGAGTCAACATGTGATGCAAAAGATATATAGATATAAATCCAAACAATTATCATCCTCAATTTAATTCAATCACATATATAACATATGTTTAAAGTATTCTACATATATAAAAAGGTGAATATAAAAATGAAGTTTTAAAAACAAGGTGCTGACATATTTTTGTAGTTCAAATTACAGGTATTCTAAATATCTTGGTAGATTTAAAATCAATATTGCATTAAACATAGTAGAAACCAATTCTATATTATTCAATATGTTAAAATGAAAGAATAGAAATAATTTAAGAGACCTTTAAAAATTAAATTAATAATGCATACAATTATTTCAATAAAAATGGACCGCTCTCAAAAAACTCATTCATTACAAGTGGTACCTAATACTTCAAGTTTTATATGTTCAATGACATTAAAAATCAATTGATCAGCATTAGATTTAGGTTCAAGGATACAATAATTAATTCCATTTGTAGTATTATGCACAGTACATGCTCCTGTATATGCAACTTCATTTGGTCAAATCAATATATGTAAATGTGACTACACATTAGACGATATGTTGCCCTAACTCTGATGGATGGCGCCAACATATAGTCAAAATCGCCTAATGTGTACGCACTGTGTTAGCTCATGAGCGCTCCCGTTTGGTCACCAGTCGCATCGTCAGTTCGTCCCTACATGCAGCTCAGTCAGACAATACGAATGATGACCCCATGCAGCGGGATGCTGCTGGTGCCGTCATACAGTATTTGGCGGTTGGGCACTGGGTCGTTTAATGTGTACCGGCGCGCCCAATATGTCGGCCCATTGTCTGGGTAGTCGTCGTCGCATCGCTGGGTACACACATCGGTTAGAGTGTACCCAGCTTAAGGTCATATGTACATTCTATGATATATACAAATCATAAAATCTTTTACCTTAAAGTTTTTTGGTATTATTAAAACTATAAAAAAATTTATTAGCATTATTAGTAAATATTACAGTGACTGCCTTTGTAGAAATCCAGCAACCTTCCCTCTAGAAAAGTCCTTCTGGTTTCTGGAATGGAGTTTGCTGGAAAGCTGGGAGTCAATTTTAGGTTTCTTCTTTCCTTAAAAATTTATGTCACATTATGTTAGGTAACATTTTATTTAGAATTGGGTCCATTTGTAACACTTTCTACTGTTTTCTTAGGTTGTTCCTGATTTGTCTTTCATGTTATAAAAGAAATCGATTCTCATTTCCTTTTTCTTTGTACAGTAATTACATATATTACTTCTTGGTATTCATGGTCTTTTCTATTGCTTTCTCTGTCAAATCATTGGGATAAACTCTTTATTTAAATCTCACTGTGTAATACTAGAGTTGTGTTTGACGGGTTGGATACGGGATGCCGGTGATCATGATCCTAGGCGGTCAAAATCCTAACGCCGGCATCCTGACAGGGTTAGGATACCGACAGTTGCCTGTCAGTATCCTGACCCTCTCCCTACCCCTAACCCTCCCACCCCGCTGCCTAAACCTAATTCCCCTGTAGTGCCTAAACCTAACCTCGCCCCCACCCTGAACCTAACCCTCCAGGGTCGCCGACAGCCGTGCCGGGCCCAGGTGACAGGGGGCATGACCTAATCACGGGAGGCGTGGCCACGCCCCTTTAGATATTTTTAAAGTAATTTTTGCAGCGCTGCGCGTTGGGGAGGGGGGCGCTGTGTGCCCCTCAGCCCAGCGCACAGCCAATGGGGGGCACGATCAGCGTGATTGCTCCCCCCATAGGCATAGTAGACTGCTCCGGCTGCTGCTTTAGCAGCCGCGAGCAGTCTCCCAGTGCAGCCCAGCACACAGTAGCGTGTGCTGGGCTGCTGTGACGTAAGAAGGAGGGGGAGCAGTGCCAGACCCGGGCCCCTCCAGCAAGCCTGGGCCTGGGTAATTAGTAACCGCTCCCCCCTCTCGGCGCCCCTGCCCTTAGTGCCTATCCCGACCCTCCCCCTAGTGCCCAACCCTATCCCCAGTATTTACTGTCAGGAAGCCGGTGTCGGGATTCTGGTGTCGGCATTCTAAGCGCCAGCATCCCGACTGTCAGTATAATGACCACAATCCCATATTGTCATCTTTATAATGTCTCCTAACAGAACTGAGACTCCGGTATGTGAATTATCTATTTTTTAAGGCGTTCACTGTTAAAGTTTATATAGCTATTAGTGTTCACCTTTTTATATACTTTTTGTGAACAAATTTAGATATTTGGACTCAAATTAAGATTACAAAAATAACTTTAATGTTTACTAATGTTATTTGTGAATGCTTCCAAACCAATGAATTATCATCTGTAAAGCAACCATCATAATTGCTCTTCCCAATGAATGCATTTTCATTAAAAATTAATCATTTCTCAGAGTGACCCATCAGCAAATTAACATAACTCAGGGAAAAAATAGACCCCCCATTGCTGTACCTCATATTTAGAGGTAATAGGTATCTAGAATTATAAATAATTATGTGATAAAATGAGCTATATGTAATTACATAAAAAGGCTTTATGATCATTATCCAATGTAGAATCTGCCATGAAATACTCCTGACTTTGATGCATTGTTCATGCTTGGTTGATGTATAAAGTGACTGTACATCAGTTGTTACCCGGTCGTAATTCTATTGTCCTATTGAAACCGGTCCAGCAATTTCAAAACTACAGTTGTGTGCTTAATATGATAGAAGGTCATTAACATATTTAAAAAAAAATATCTCTACGTACTCGGGTACATGTGACATAAGTGATTCTATACCTGCTATGATGGGTCTACACCCGGTCACATGACCCGCATACAAACAGGAAGCAGAACATCGCGGCAGGCACCAGGTCGGTGCAGAGACAGCAAAAACTATGAAGCTGAGAGGGCATCCCCAGGAGTAGTGTGGTCGGCGCTCACATTGGTGAAGACAAGATGAGTCTCCCTCGTGTGGAGGTAGTGCCCGGCAAACTTTAACTACCAGAACCGGAGCGACTCCCTCCTCAGGCAGCTGCTTATCCTCGGGACAAGGTCCAGTGTTGCGTGACTTTACACAGACACACCACCAATCAATCAGTCCTGGTGGTAGCACAGTCCGGGGTCCCTTGTTGTACACCCTAGCACCCGTCCCCCTTCTGCCCCAAAGATAACCCGGTCAACTAGAGCATCATCACTTCATCAGTGACTTTAAACTACTGGTTGGCAGCATTAATTTGGGCAAGGGGACCACTGGACGCCGTGGTTCATTCCCCCTGGAATCCACAGCAGAACTTGTTTAACGTTGACTACTTTAACTGTTGCAACAAACAGCCACTGTAATCAACTCCACCATATATTCTTTTTTATTATTTTTCTTTATTATTTTAGGCTTTATTGCATTTATTTACTGTTTATATTCATTAGCTTGATATGATATGAGACCACAGATTGGCTCTGGATACCATTCCAGTTTGTGATCATATGTTCTACATTATCAGTAAAGGATTTTTGTTAACATTATGATGGATTCATTAGCAGATTCTTGAATATTTATTATATACACATCCCTAGCAATCTACAAGACCTTACCCATACTTCTAACATAGGGGTATAGAGAAGGACCTCATAGATAGCTAACTCCCGCCCATGATGTGGAGTTAGAGCACACTTTAGGCAGCAAAGGATTAGTGCGCAGTAATATCGCTTTAATATTTATCTATAACTACAGTACAAACCCACCATCTTTAGCTGTCTCCTTGTTCACCAGTCCTTGATTATTGTGTCACAGAAATGGGGGAATTTTATCTTTATCCAATATTCCAGGCTCCTCTTCAAAGGCAGCAGGCAAACGTATAATTCACAATTATTATTAGCACCCAATTTACTTCTTTCTTTTGTGACCTCATCTGTAAAGAAATTGCAGTTCAAAAACTTTAAAGTCTTTGTTTGATTTCCCTTGCAGCACTAATATTTGCAGGGATGTCTTAAATTTGAGAAATGACTTTCCCACTGAAACTTTTTTTTATCTCAATTGTTCAAACGCACACAATAAAATAAAAATTCTCTTCCTCCACTGTGAAAGACTGAGGGAGCTTACACACTAGACGATATGCTCCCTGAGCGATATCGTCTAGTGTTTCCCCAGCAGGGTGTGCTCAATGTCGTTCATGACATTGAGCACACCCGCTGAACGATATCAGTAATGATATCGTTCAGCGCCGGGCTCTCTCCCCCATTCCCCAACATGCAGCAACAACATCGTCAGGTTGGCCTGCATGTATACTCGATGAACGATAATGACCTACAACCCACGGGAACGCGCGTCGTCATTATCGTTCATCGTTTTGGTGTTAAAAATGGACGATAAAGTGGACGACTGAACGATAACGATATCGTTAATGTTCAGTCGTCCACTTTAATCGCCCAGTGTGTACGCACCTTTAAACCATTCTCTTTTTTAATTAGATTTTTTGTTCTTCTCCAAATCTCTGTCTTTCCTTGAATTGGTTATAGATGGTACATAATCCATGTTACCTCCCAACATACCCAATTTTGGTTGGACACACCCACATTTCGTGCACTGTACCGCTATCCCGCCAGCAAGCCTTAGTGTCCTGCAGGAGGGAAGGGGAGTTGGGATGTTTCTCACCTTCTGCTCTGGATAGCAGAGCATCTAAACACTAGGGAGAGGGACTGGGTGTAGCCTGCGAAAAAACCAACAGCGAGTTTCATTACATATAAAGTGTTTGCTATTAAACCATTGTAGGTATTGCACAATACAAAAGAAAACACACCACCGCGCAAAAACAAACAGCTCACTTCGACATGAACCTAGGAGTCACCCTACACCCCAAATACAAACGATACAGAAAAATCAAATGTGGTTCCGGGAGGTGAGCGTTGTAAATGACCCAAGGAAATTTTCGACCAATTGGTCCTCTCCTTTTCTTTTCGGATGGCCCCTCAAGATGGTAGGTGGATAAAAGGGAAGACACACCACACACCCTACACCCATATATAGTTATCTTACCTCTTCGCAGTCTCCAGAGTGCAGCAAAATCACAGGGAAAATGGCGGCGGTCATTTTCCCGATGACTTCTGCATGCGCAGTAGAAATTCCCACGGGAAAAAGGCATGTATGCCATTTTCCCAGAGACCCGTGCATGCGCAGTAGATTCGGGCACCAAGCCAGAATCTACTGCGCTGTCAGAGAGATGGGGGCCTGCACTGAGTCAGCACATGGCCCCACTCCTCTCTTAAAACACCCCTGGGTGTATGAGAGTGTAGAGGAGAGTACAGAATCATGTTTGTAGTGTTGTGAGTTTTAAATATGATACCTGAGTCATTTGTCTTTGTGCATTTGTTTGTCTTTGTTCTTATATTTCATTTTTAAACTTTTGGTCTGTGTCTATTATCTGTCTGTTTGTCTGTCATGTGTTGTTGTGTGTTAGAGGTGTATAGGTAGTGTGTTACAGTTTCTGTTTGTTCTGTTTATTTTTTGCTGCTTTATTTGTCATTTGTGTGTTGGAGGAGGACATCTTGGAGGAGGATTGTAAGTGAGGTTATCAATGAAGAAGAGAAAGTTGTAGGGGTCCACCATGAGTTGGTGGAGAAGTGGTAGCATGCACCAGGGAAAACAAAACTGGGCGCAATGTGAGGTTTGATGAGAATAGTGCACTGGTGCATGCTATTGTGCCAGTGTATGATAGGCTGTTAGGGAGTCAGGCACACTGCACATCCTTTCCCCGCAGAAAAACATTATCACAGTCTGTGTGTGATGCAGTCAATGCTGTGGGCTCTGTGAAGCATAATATAGAGAACTGCCGCAAAAGGTTCTCAGATGTCAAAAGGGCCCTTAAAGCAGAATTAGCTGAGCAGAATAATGCTACCAGAGTAACAGCGGGTGAGCTACCACACCATGGGAACTTTACCCCATGTAAGGAGAAACTGCGGCAGATTATTCCTCCAGGGATACTCCCTGGCATGCATTTTAGGTCATAGATCATCCACCCTACTAAACCCAGCCTGGTGAGTAACAGACATTGTTAATATTTTATTGCCACTTTGAATTATCACTGGGGAGGCTATATATGTTCGCCATAGTTACTTGAAGAAACATTTCTCTTTAGTTAAATGCCTTGAGAAAGTAGCCTGTATAATCCCTAACACCCTAGAGCTCACAGACTGAAAGGAGCCTGTGGCCAGAAATACAGGGCACACAATAATTTACACAGCCCAGGCACTGTATAGTTACTCCCAGACAAAGGTTCTAAGTCATCTGTCACCTGCTCACATAGGTTCAGGAAGTTTGGTCGGTACTGCCTAAAAAGATGGACAAACTCCTGATCTGAGATGCAATCCGAGGCCATTTGGGATCTATACATACCTAATATACATACCTCTGGCACAGACCCTACTGAGGCCCTGGATCTGATGTTGTATCTGTGCCCTCCTCCTGTGCTGCTCCTCACTCAGGAGCCCAGTCAACAGAATTTGAACATAGTTGAATTGTACACAGGGGTAGAACTATGGGAGACAATGGAGGCGCCTGCCGCCAGCACTGAAGTGGCATCTCCTCCATTGCCCACAATATATTCACCCCACTTAAGGCTATTTCATATAAGTGTTTTTGTGCATATGTGATAGATAGATAGATATGCACCATATATATTTTCCTTTTTTTTTAGGGGGGGGGAGAGGAATCACCAAATTATAACTTGCCTCCGGGCGTCTACTACAGCCACACTGAAGTGAAATAGGCTTCAGTTAGGCTTATATACGGTTTACATGTGTTCTTATAGGCTATATATATATATATGTGATAATAGATGCTGATCTTCATTAAACTCACAGACCTGGGGGCCGTCTGTTGTTTGGCAAATTTTTATTTTGTGAGTTCCGGGCGAGTTTGCAATCACTCACTATTACATATGGCGAGTTATATGTTTGGAGGGCGTGTTGTTCCGCAGTGATAACGGTTGGTGCAAGATTTCTGTGAGTTTGCATGGCCTCACGTTCTATTACATACGGAGAATCCACACTCGTAGGAATCTCGCACATTTGACAATCTCGCACTCTATTACATTACATACGCAGTGTCAGATTTTCTCATAGTACCATTTCTTGTAACAAAGTTTGCAAATCTGTGCCATTGCCTCAGTCATTCAAAGTCATTTCTCATCTTTTGTATCTCTCTAACACAGCTGTGGTATATTTTCAAATGTCTCTGCACTTAATTAAAACATTGCACAACAAAATATTCTTTATTAATTAAAACCATGTCTAGTTCTAAAAATGACCAAAGATTAAAATGATGTCCATGTCTGACTTACAGTATCTCTTATCTATTCTCTAGACATGACTTTTGTTATGCAGCAGATAAGAGAAAAACACAAAAATATTTGAATGTACTGTGATAGGAACACCAGCATCTTTAGAGAATGATGAAAGTCAACTACTGGTGATAACTACTTCATCAGGATCTTGCACTCATTTTAGTATTTACCAAGTTTGAATTTGTCAGTACATCTGATAAGGTAGCTTGCAGCTCAGGTGCGAGAAATGTAACTATTGTTTTCTTTAATAAGGGGGCATCTTGCATCAATTTAACATCTTTAAGCTGTTTTTTACTGTATCTTTTTCTAGATTTGTCGTTGAAGTTTTGTGTTTTATAGAATACCCAACTCCAGGCTTGATACTAGCCATTTGTTTCCATGTTGCTTATTTAACTAATAATCAAAAAAAACTTTTATTTACTCCAATTTAGGAGATAATGCAGGTAGCAAGTGGGAAGGAAGGTTATAAAGCATATAGCATATATGTTACAGCCTATGTTACATATAGCAAGGTTAGCTGGTTACAGTGAAACACCACACCTTTATTACAGATACTGTATCTATGTATGCAGAATCTTATCTATATTGAATCATTTTTAAGCATTTAAAGTTTTTATTTTATGACGCCCTCTCAAATTTACACAGTGTTCATGGTAAATATGTACATCACCTAGTGGCATCAAAGTGTACTGCAGCTTTAAATTTTCAAGACGGGTTCTCGCTGGCTTTCGCACACTAATTTATAATTTTTAAGTGCATGCTTTGCTGTGTCTTCTTGCCTTATTGGTTGTGACCAAAAGGATTATTGTTTTGTTCCTGGATTTTTTTTTCAATATCTCATCATGTTTACTTTTCCTTGCCTTATTATGCAAACCTGTGAGGGCTATTCATTAACTTTTTGTGACCTAATTAAGTCCCTCTCTGGGCAAAAATAAATGAAGGTCCTTGTATGTGGTGCCTCAAGGGGTCAAAGAGAGGATTTAGTTGTTACTTTACTACAGCAGACCATTCTATCGCTGTATGTGTTCCAATATGTACAATTTAGCTGATATGTATTCTTTAATCTCATCTGACTTCTCGTTTACATGTTAATTGATGGAATTGTAATCTTGAATTTATTTAGTTATTTGCTGCTCTAAAACAAGATTACCTAGTTTAAGGTTACAGTATAAAAAGAATACCAGGAACAGATGCAAGAAAAACTTTCTAACAAAATGATGAACAGAAGGCTGTATAAACCTGATGTAGGTTAAGCCACAAGCCTAGGGTCTGGCTTCTGTGGTCCTGTCATTCTTTCATTTGTGGGGGTGGGCTTAATGTTTAGGTTACTTAAATCCATGTCTTTAAAGCTAGGTACACACTAGGCCGACAGGTTTAGCCAACCTGACGATCTATTTAACGATTGGAAAGTGTATACACACTTAAATCAATGTCTTTAAAGCCAGGTACATACTAGGCTGACGGGTTTGGCTAACCTGCCGACCTATTTAACGATAGAAAAGTGTATACACAATTAAATCCATGTCTTTAAAGCTACAGTAGGAACACACTAGGCTGACAAGTTTGGCCAACCTGCCGATCTATTTAACGATTGGAAAGTGTATACACACTTAAATCAATGTATTTAAAGCTAGGTACACACTAGGCCGACGGGTTTGGCCAACCTGCCGACCTATGTAACGATTGGAAAGTGTATACACACTTAAATCCATGTTTTTAAAGCTAGGAACATACTAGGCTGACGGGTTTGGCCAACCTGCCGACCTATTTAACGATTGGAAAGTGTATACACACTTAAATCAATGTATTTAAAGCTAGGTACACACTAGGCCAACGGGTTTGGCCAACCTGACGACCTATGTAACGATTGGAAAGTGTATACACACTTAAATCCATGTCTTTAAAGCTAGGAACATACTAGGCTGACGGGTTTGGCCAACCTGCCGACCTATTTAACGCTAGAATAGTGTATACTGTATACACACTTAAATCAATGTCTGTAAAGCTAGGTACACACTAGGCCGACGGGTTTGGCCAACCTGCCGACCTATGTAACGATTGGAAAGTGTATACACACTTACCAATCGCCTGCACGATGTGTCATAATTGACATCACAAATGGGCGGGCATTTTGTTTGCCCACCCAGTTGAGCTGTCACTTGCCTCCAGGTCTCTGCAGCATGTGTACGGGTGATCGGCAGGTCGCCCCGTACACACCAGCAGATGAAACTATATATCTGCATTATATATCTTTATCTGCTGGGCTGCACAGCATATCGGATATGTCTGTGAATGACGTTCACAGACATATCCGCTGTACATACTAGCACACTGGTCTCCAACGTTAATTGAGGTGTGAGCTACTTTAGAAAAATGAAACCTCCTGAAGAGCTACTAAAATTGTAGAAAAAATATATCTGGCTAATAACCAACAATTGAAGGTAATTTAATGAAAATTAAAATAAAAAAATGTTTCATAGAAAATAAAACTGCATTTAATTATTACAGTGATATTGTAGTTTGTAAATAAAATGTAAACACAGGCACATTTCACTGTTAATTACCAGCTCCAAGGATAGACAGGGCTGCTGTGTGATTTTCTGGCAGGGCTGGGCGAGAGTCACTTGCTCCACCATAGCGTAGATGCCGTGGGTGGAACCACGAGGAAGCACGGCAGGTGATTGCTGTAGAGGCTGCTGCAATCACCCCAGAGGTCACTTCCTCCTAGTTGACTAGGCAGTACTGCAGCTAGGTGATTTACCAGCTACTGGTTGGAAACCATTGCACTAGCAGATGCAATATATATATATATATATATATATATATATATATATATATAAAAACACAGTAATTACACTGCAGGAGCGCTGAAGTGGGTAAAATAATAACAAGTAAACAGATAAAAGCAGCTGTATAAGAAGAGGGTAGTCAGTCCTCAAAGATATTAAAAAAGAAATAGAGAAAATAACAGCGCTCAACTATAATGAGTACATTTAATCATTTAATAAGGCATACAAGATACCAATATGCATATAGTTTAAAATGTTCAAAAGAGCATAAAATCAGTCCAATCCACCAGTCACATAGATCTCATCAGATGCTAGGAGGCTTAGATGATAGTCCAATAATATTGATCCAGTGGTACTGAGCATATGCAATTTTAAATGTCAGTCCAGACTTATAATTACCAAATCCAGTGTCCGCTTAGATTTAGGGGTCCTAATTAGCAGTGCTTTTGGGCTTCCGCAAGAAATGGTCCCCGGGCAGAGGTTTCGGCAGTCCGTTGTGTGTAGCTAGATGGCACGTTGCTTTGACCAAGTATCAGCACTCTTGTGGTGGATGGGTATTGTGAAGAAGCAGCCAATCCCGACGCGTTTCGCTGTGTAGTACCCACAGCTTTTTCAAAGGTCCTTTGAAAAAGCTGTGGGTACTACACAGCGAAACGCTGTGTAGTACCCACAATATTATTGGACTATCATCTAAGCCTCCTAGCATCTGATGAGATCTATGTGACTGGTGGATTGGACTGATTTTATGCTCTTTTGAACATTTTAAACTATATGCATATTGGTATCTTGTATGCCTTATTAAATGATTAAATGTACTCATTATAGTTGAGCGCTGTTATTTTCTCTATTTCTTTTTTAATATATATATATATCGCCCGTTCAATGGAATGGGCGATATATCTGTCAGTGTGTACCCAGCTTTAGACTTATGTCACTTTGATTGAAGAATTTCACGGCACCCCGTCCCATCCTTTTTCGTATTGCTGGTGGTAGTTGTTGTTGGCGTTTGACTGAAGGGGGGGTGGGTTGGATACCCTTGTTTGTTAGTAGAGACACCTAGGGCAGACTTTCTCCCTCAGTACACTTTGTTGTTGGTTAGGTTGCCGTGTCCGTGCTTGCTATGATACCTGTCCATCATTTCTCTGCCACCACACAGTCTTCATATTTAAATAAATAACCACTGACCTTTTCTGCAATTTCATGTCTCCATGTTTTTATTGTAGATTATCGTACGTTGTTTGTTAAGATCTCACACATTCAAGACACTCATCAGCTGTTTTAAGGGTTTTAGTTGGCCGACTTTATATAGAGTAATAAAAATACCGTGTGGAGTTTTTAATCAAAGTTAGGGATGTGCGCCGACCCCCGTGTTTTGGTTTTGGATCTGTATCTCCTTTCGTGTTTTGGATCTGGATTTGGTTTTGCCAAAACCGCCCTGGCGTGTTTTGGTTTTGGATCTGTATTTATTTTTCAAAAGTTGATAAAAACTGCTAAAATCACATAATTTGGGCTTTTTTGTTCCTACAGTATTATTAACCTCAATAACATTAATTTTCACTCGTTTCCAGTCAATTTTGACCACCTCACACAATATGGTTCACCAACATAGGCCAAACCAACTCACAAGTACATTCAATAGAAAACAATACAACACAGAAATGTACTAAAAATCGTACGTGGAATATCCTTGCTCAAAACAATTAGTCAGAGTTAACAAGCAGCAAACAAAAAGCCCTTAAACCATGTGTAAATAGCAACAGCAGACACTAATGCACCCTGCACAAGTGCACATGCCCCCAGTACATGCCTATTCTCAGTGCCAAATCTGTATTTTCTTCCTGGGGGCGCTGGGCCACTGATGACTGGCCCATGTAAATCTCCCCAACCATTAAAAACAGTGCTTCGTACCTGTGAGTCAGAAACAGTGCAGGTCAGATACAGTGCAGGGTACAGTGCGGGTCGGATACAGTGCGGGTCGATTACAGTGTGAGTCGGTTATAGTGTGATACAGTGCGGGTCAGATACAGTATGAGTCGGTTATAGTGCGATACAGTGCGGGTCAGATACAGTATGAGTTGGTTATAGTGCGATACAGTGCGGGTCAGATACAGTGCAGGGTACAGTGCGGGTCGGATACAGTGCAGGTCAGATACAGTGCGGGTCAGATACAGTGTGAGTCGGTTATAGTGCGATACAGTGCGGGTCAGATACAGTGCAGGGTACAGTGCAGGTCGGATACAGTGCGGGATACAAAGTGGGTTGGATGCAGTGCAGGTCAGATATAGTGTTGGATGCAGTGTGGGTTGGATACAGTGTGAGTCAGTTACAGTGTGGGATACAGTGTGGGTCTGATATAGTGCAGGTCAGATACAGTGTAGGTTGAATACAGTGCGGGTCGGATACAGTGTATTATACAGTGTGGGCTGGATACACCAATAGTGCACTTATTGTGACAGCAGTGTTGGCAGTGCGGGATGCTGGCGGTGTCCTCAATGCAAGAGTGCCAGTTGTGTCCTCAATGCAGGGGATGCAAGCGTTGTTGGCAGTGTGGCGGTGTTAGCAGAGTGGAGGTGTGGAGCTCCTGGCAGTGTCCTCAGTACAGGGTGCGGGCGTTGTCCGAAGAGCGGGGGTGCCAGCGGTGGTCATTAGTGCAGGGGTGCTGACAGTATCGGCAGTGCGGCGGTGCCCTCGGTGTGGGAGTAGTGGCAGTGTCGGCAGTGTGGAGTTGCTGGCGGCGTCCTCAGTACGTGGGGCAGCAGTGCGGAGGTGCAGCTGTGTCCTCAGTGTGGGAGTGTCGACAGTGCGGGGTTGCTGACAGTGTCCTCAGTACGTGGGGAGTAAGGGGGTGCTGGTGGTGTCCACAGTGTGGGAGTGCCAACAGTGTGGGGTTGCTGACGGTGTCCTCAGTAAGTGGGGAGTGCGGGGGTGCTGGCAGTGTCAGCAAAGAGGGGGCGTCAGCAAAGCGGGAGTGCCAGCGGTGTCCTCAGTGTTGGGGGTCCTGATGGTGTCGACAGTGCATTGGTGCCGGTGGTGTCCTCAATGCAGGGTGCCAGCGGTGTCGGCAGCGTGATAGACCGCTCTCTCAGCCAATAAGCGTTAAGCCCATTGAATTTAAAGGGACTTAGTAAAATGGCCGCTCCAGGCAAAACCTTGAGATCTGACAGTGGGCTTGTGAGGTATTTCCTTGATTAGGGGTCCGGGGCAGGCAGGGAGATCCGAGCTGTGTCTCGGATCCCCCCAGATCCCCGAAATTCGGGGGGGTCCGGTTCCAGGAGAATCGGTCCCGCTCATCTCTAAGCAAAATATTGAAATTAATTTTAAAAAGTATGCAATTTAGTGACTGATCTCCTTAAAGCAGTCATTTTGGCAGGAAAATGGTCACATGTCCTAATGTCTGATCATCTGGATTGAGCATAACCTGAAATGTAAAAGTCAATGTGAAATGGCATTTTAATATCTCCTACCATAACCTCATTATTATGGAGATGGAAGCATTTACTTTTAGCTAAGCCTTTCAGTCAAACATAATTTTGTTTAGGATAATAAATCTTGCATATACGGTGAGTAAATTAAGCAGCTAATCCCATTTTACACTATTTCACATACTGTCATATACAGCAATCGCCAGCATCCGGAATCCACAACATTTATCCCATCTGTAATTTTGAAATCAGTTTTGATGTATGTTTCATTTTATGCTAAATTGCTTATGCTTATTGTGATGGTCTATAAATAGCAGGACTGTAAGCAGAACAAGATACAGCCATAGCTCAAACTACTGACTGTAGCAGTGTGCTTTATCATGTCACCAAGCAGCACCCAGTAACAGCAGGGCAGCAATCAGCCAGCTGGGGAAAACGGCAAGTTAAAGATTCTTCTCTGGGCACAAAAAGTTCATAATTTTATTATTACAACTTCATGTTAGACTTTAGAAAACATATTTTATTTTAAAAAATCCAAAGTAAAAATGTTGAAATAAAGTTATTCTGTTAGTTTTGCTATCACGTATTTCTTTATAGCGACAATAAAACAATGTATTTTCTTACACATAAGAAGATCACAGGCGTGCGCACCATTAGGCAGCCCCAGCCCCTCTTACTGTCTGTAATTACTGGGGTCGGCAGATACCGATCCTGGCCAGGTACCTGTGGGTGGGGCGACATTGACATCTGCGGACAATCAAATCCAGCGCCACTATGTCATCTCCCCCGAGGTGAGCGGTCTGTGTCTGGCTATGTCACAAAGACCCTGTACGCCTATGAAGGAACTAAATTTACTAAGCATCAGTTTGATTTTCCTGGAAGTTTTGGAAACCCCACATCTAGTAAACAACACTGTAGTAATGCCACCAGTTTAGTAGAATACAAAGCCATCCCATTTTTTTTTTCACATGTGAAGAATAGAAACCACCAAAATTTAGTGCCAATTTTAAAAACGCCCCCCCCCCCCCAAAAAAAGAAGAGGTAATTTTGACAGGCGACAGAGTTCAAAAAGCATGCTGTCACAATAATGAGGGCTTATCATTTTAACACTAACAATTCTCTTATGGGAAAAAAATATTTTATTAATATATCAGCGGGCATAATAAAGTTTCATTTTATTAAGAGAGCAATATTATTTATTAATTATATTAAAAAAACCTTTTTTTCATTTTGTTAATTGGTGGTAAAAAATGTTTTTATGATGGGGCCACATTTATTGTTTTATGATGTGGGCATCATTTAGCTATGCAGTAAAAAGGTTCCCTTCATCATAAAAACATTTTTATTTTGATTCCTCACCTTCTGTTTGGCCAGATCGATGCATTGTTTTTACAAGGGTTTTGTGGCATTTTTTTATCCATCAGCTTGGATCAAACCGTCCATGGTTTGGCTCAGAGCTGTAACTAGGGGTGTATGACCAGTGCCATGCACAAAGCGCAGGGCTCTGTGGGCTGCACCATTGCTACCCCACAGCCCTAGCTTCTGGCTAGCAGGGAGGCTGGGACGGCACCCTGCAGTCAGTATCACTGAGGCAGTGCCACCTAGAGCATGCCATGCACCCTGCAAGTACAGCCGCTCTGAGGATGCTCCGGTCAGTGCAGCACTTCCCAGTGCGGGCGGCCCCACCCTCTCTGCACAACACCATGATGTCATGAGCTCTGGGGGAGGACGGGTGGCACAGGGCACTCGGAAGCTCTGTTGCGGCACTGGTTTGGCTGTTTGTAAACCGGTATACATTGCTTCTTTAAACCCAGCAAAACGGCTATTTAGTAAATTTTGCCTCTTATGTTGCTGTCTTAAAATAAAATTACCGCAAAGGATTAAATATTATAAGCCTATTAATATAATAATGTGTTTATGTCTCACCCAAACATCCAACCATAGGATGTTGGTCAAGATTTCTAAAGATGTATGTACATGGTATTCTGTATGATTTTTATTTGTATTTGTTTTCATTAATTTGTTCTAATTTTCTATTAAGGCTATACATTTTATGTGTATATTGCATAAAATAGATCTTTATGTGCTCTTGTTTTACAGTTATATGTCTAGTTGGGCTGGGCCTTGTGGTGTTCTTTTTCAGCTTCCTCCTGTCAATCTTCCGGTCAAAGTATCATGGTTACCCATACAGGTATGTTTATTGTACACGTTAGTGATACTATCATTACAATTGTGCTAAATTTATAATTAGCTCATTTAAAATGACTTTACCTTTACACAAGTGAGTGAACTTTTTTAAATATGGAACAGCAGTTGCTGTTTTTCCTATAAGCTCAATTATTTGTCATTATTTGGTCTGCTGTAAACATTGTGGAAAAGAGTTATCATTAATGAGCATGTAAAGTGGCATGTAGCCTAGTTTTTATGAGCCAAGCTACAATAATGAAATTAATGGAGGCAGAGATGTCACAGAGTGAAACCTACCTGATGTGCATGACCTATGTAGGGTACTGTGAACTACACTAATTACAAAACAATAAGGTAGAGAAAATGTTAATGTACCATTTTATCTTTGTCACATTTATTATAGGGCAATACATTTTAACAAACTAAATATGTGAATTTAATCAAACTGTGAATATACATTTATGGTATTTAATAATGCCTTTAGCTTCTTTCCCTTGTATAATTCACAGAAAAAAAACATTTCAATTGATATTTTTGGTTACAGTAGTACAATTTTTAGAATAATAACGGTATCCAAAGCTGAATGATAGTCTTTATGACTACAACATTGATTTGTAATCTCTTAGTACATGGTTATCACTGGTTTTCCAATTATAATGATAAATAGTCAAGTGTGTTGTTTATGTAATCTGGTAAGCAGACCAGCGGTATATACATGAGCAGTAACATTGTTCAGAGTACTGTGGAATTCTGATTCTCTGCTGTAGCAGATGAAAACAACATTTGTGATTCTTCTCACATGAACTATGTGCATCCAATTGAAATGTGTTAAACAGAACAGACAATTTCTAAAAATCAGAACTATGTAAGTGCAGGAATGCCTTGGAAGAGAAAAGATTCCAATTTGCATTTACACGTGTCAAAGTACACAACTGCCATGCATAATTAAACTTAATATTCAGGTTTGCCGGTTTAAAGGTCTGTGCATAATTATTCTGATGGTTTTTACATGTAATTTAGAAATCTGAAAATTGGTTCTTTTGATGTTATGTTATCCTGAATTACTCTGATTATTACTGTCGCCTCTGAGGCTTATTCACAGCACCAATAATGTCATACTGATCCTAATGAAATAAATCTTCCTGACAGTATACTTTTATTAAAAGGAAAAATATTCTGATATGTAGTGTTTATTCACCCTTATTGTAATAACAGTTTTGCATACCCATATTTATCATGAAAGGTACCAAGGTAAACGTGTTTTATTTTCCCTCTATATAATCCCTTTTTAAATATAAATAGATGAATGTATAATAATGTTCCTGTTGCCAAGATTTACATTATATTTATATTAATTTATTAAAAACTATAACAATAATTATTCAGGGTCTACAAGTAGTATTTATCCAAGCATCCTGTTACTGTGCTTTATCCAGGTGTGATAATCCTCTGCCGTCCACATGGTCAAAATGTTTAGAATCAAAAGGTCGACATGACATAAGGTCAACAGGGTCATATGGCCGACAGTTAAAATGTAGACACAGTCATAATGTCGACAATGACAAAATAAATGTTGACAAGGTTAAAATGTTGACTGTCAAAATGTGGCACACAGTGCATTCTGGACACCAATGGGGACGTCTCTGCTATGTTGTGCCGGGGATTGAGAAACAATACCCTGTGGTCAGTGGTGAGCACAAAAAAAAGAATGCAACCCGGACGGCGCCCCCTGGCTGTAGAGGTTGCCCAGATCAAGTGCTACACAGGCTCTGCCCTCACTACGTCCCTGTCAGTGGCTTTAAAAGCTACGTATTCATGTTAGTAAAGCTCAAAAGTATAGGCAAATTTATGTGTTCTGGTTTAATATATATAAAATACTTCAGTAGTCAGGACTGAAGAACAATAGCTGCCTGGAATTGTTAGTGATTGATTGAATAGTTCTGTTTCTGGTGTGATATTCCTAATTTATTTGGTTGGGAGCCAATTATCTTTTAGGAGTGTTGGAGGAAACCGGAGCACCCTGAGGAAACCCACACGAGCACAGGGAGAATATACAAACTCCACACAGTTAGGACCATAGTGGGAATCAAACCCATGACCTCAGTGCTGTGAGGCAGTAATGCGAACCATTACACCAAATGGACCATAGGGGGAATCGAACCCATGACCTCAGTGCTGTGAGGCAGTAATGCTAACCATTACACCAAATGGACCATAGGGGGAATCGAACCCATGACCTTAGTGCTGTGAGGCAGTAATGCTAACCATTACACCAAATGGACCATAGGGGGAATCAAACCCATGACCTCAGTGCTGTGAGGCAGTAATGCTAACCATTACACGAAATGAGTATTGTCTGTAACAGTAATAGTTGCAAATAAGACCTAAGAGAAGTAATGTGTTTTAATATCATGTGCCCCATTTCACACTCAGCCACACTTGATTCTGAGTCACATGTAAATTTGGCCGCGACTGCGTTATGCTAATGCTGCAACCAATTTTTTCAAAACTGAGTTGGCCCCTGGTGCAAAACTGTCTCGGTTTGGCTGGTGCAGTTGCTATGTCTGTGTATGGCTACTGTATGAGCGGTTGTGCTTCTTTAGACACAGCCACCGTCAGTGACATGCCCGCATCTGCCTAGCCACCCCCATGTTACCTCCTAGGAATGTCCACTAAAACTCACACTCCCTGCATCTTGTGCGGTAACAATAGCGACACATGCGCAGTTCATCTCAGACACATGCGGAGTACTTAAAATATTGGCAAACTGTGCTCATATTGGCAGAGCGCATGACTCTGAATCAGGTTCAGTGCCTCCATAAAATCACATAATAATGCCACACAATGCCCCCCATATATCACATAATGCCACACAGTGTCCCCCATATATCACATAATAATGCCACACTGTACCTCCGTATATCACATAATTCCACACTTTGCCCCCATATACCACATACTAATACCACATAGTGCCCCAATATATACCACATAATAATGCCACATTGCGCCCCCATATATCACATATTGCCACACAGTGTCCCCCATATATCACATAATAATGTCACACTGTACCTCCATATATCACATAATGCTACACTTTGCACCCATATACCACATAATAATACCACATAGTGTCCCCCATATATCACATAATAATGCCACACTGTACCTCCATATATCACATAATGCCACAGTGTCCCCATATATCACATAATAATACAACATAATGCCCCCATATATTCCACATAATAATGCCACACAGTGCCCCATATATCACATAATACCACACAGTGTCCCCCATATATCTCATAATAATGCCACACTGCACCTCCCTATATCACATAATGCCACACTTTGCCCCATATACCACATAATAATACCACATAGTGCCCCCATATATACCACATAGTAATGCCACACAGTGCCCCCATATATCACATAATGCCACACAGTGTCCCCATATATCACATAATAATGCCACACTGTACCTCCATATATCACATAATGCCTCACTTTGCCCCCATATACCACATAATGCCACACTGTGGGCCCACACTGTATATCACATAATGCCACACTTTGCCCACATATATGATAAAAATGTCACACTGTGTCCCATATATCACATAATAATGCTACACAGTGCCCATATATAACATAATGCCATACTGTGCCCTCATATAACACATAATGCCAACCAGTGTCCCCGTGTATATCACATAATGCCACACTGTGCCCCAATATATTACATATTGCCCCCATATATCAAATAATAATGCTTCACAGTGCTCTCTATATGAGCCTCCCCCAATCGGCCTCCCCTCCTCCATCACTTACAGTCTGCGTGCAATCATGCAGGACCTATACTGCACATGCACAGTACGGGTCTGGTGCCTGCACAGATTCCCGACTTATTGGGCATCTGCGTTCAGCAGTGTACTTGCGTGCACTTCTGAATGAAGCCCACAATCTGCAAGGTGGTGGGATGGGAGGACAGTCTACACCAGTGGTTCTTAACCTGGGTTCGATCAAATCCCAGGGGTTCGGTGAATCAGTCTCATGGGTTCGGCGGAAGTGTGTGTCCATTCCGTTCGCCAGGGTTGCCAGGTGTATTAATATACTTTTGGCATTCATTCACACAATACTTTTATGGCATTTTTGTTGCTTTTGTTCTTTGAACACAGTGATTTTATGTGCAACTGATGCATGGTTCATTTTGTGCACTAATAAAATATATATCTCTATGTTTTCAATTTGAAAAAAAACCCATTTTATTCCCATGGGAACGTATCCGTCTGGCCGCCATGCCCCCGGCACGCCCACCAAAGGGGGCGTGCTATCAATCAACATCGACAGCACGCCCCCTTTGATGCGAGACCCGGAGCGACAGCTTGGCTGTTGCAGTCCGGGTCTCGCGCATGCGCACGACGGAGCTCCCTCCATTGTGCGCATGCGCAGTGGGGCAACATCGACCCGATTGCGAGCGTCCTTTGCTCGCGAATGGGTCTGAATGACCCCCATAATGCACTGTTTGGGGTCCTGAGGACCGAGTTTGAGAACCTGTGTTCTAGCCCTAAGAATGCTTTCATACAAGATATAGTATTATATCTGTCATATACTGTAGGTCCTTTGCCTTTTGTACCCAGATTACGTACTTTTACCAAAATGTTGATTCTTAATTTGCTAATAGTGTACTAAGGGCCTGATTCAGCAGGGAAAGCAGTTGCTAATACGCATGCAATCGGCCAATCATTGCGTTCTGCGCATGTGTATGCCTTGCAGGGCTCATGCGCAAACTAGCCATTGCGATCGGGACTGCGATCGCAGTGACTGCGCAGACCCATCGCAGAGTGATTGACAGGAAGTATCATTTGTGGGTGGTGATGAGGGGGGGGCGTTTGAACGCCGTTGCAGGGCGTGCATAAATTATCCACTGCGATGCCCTATGCAACCTGAGGCCTCATAGCGTGCGTGGAAGTTAGCAATTTCTGAGTAAGGTCAGGGCTTGTGCAAGTGTGTGTGAGGGTGCGATGGTACTCGATGTTACCGATGATTTCACAGTGTTGCTAAGTATTACGGATGTGTGTAAGGTAAAATGGGCGATCGTAAAGAATTAGCATACTATCGCAATTGAACTGCGTGTGTAATCGCTATTGCATTCGCAATTGGTAATTGGTAATGAATCAAGCCCTAAGTTGCTAATACTGTTCTAAGTAGTATTAGTGTAACACATTAAGATGCATATTTGAAGAAAAAGTTGCATGGCGCTGCTAAGTCACAAAGCTTGTGGCGCATGAAACTGGGCTATTTGACATGATTTGAGGATAGGTGTATGTGGACACATCTGTGATAACATTATACAATAAAAGGAGCATTCTATAGACATCCATATAGTACAGAGACTATGCAGTAACCCAGGGCTTGACAAATTTTTCTAAAATCTAGGAGCCAGGATGAACATGTAGGAGCCAGGCCACCGTCCCCCCCAAAAAACTTTACAGGAGTGAGTGAGGAGCACAGCTCTGTGTGTTATGCAACTGTTATACACTATACTAGTCCACAAAATGGTCACAGTTGAATGGATACAGTAAAATGGAGGCCCCCTCACCGCTCTGCACAGCTCCCCTGCTCCACCCCCCACCCTCCAGTAATAACGGACCACATTTAATAATGGTGCCAGAAAGTACAACAAAACCCCCCTCCCCTCGTGGTCACACCACTATCCCTCTGAAGCTGCTCTGCAATCCCTGGCCACGCATAGACGCTACTACCGGAGAGCTCTATGCAGCCGGAGATAGGAGACCGTAGACAGCCAGGACGTACAGGAGGATCAGCATAGACTGAGCCAGACAGCAGGGATCAGAGCAGGCCAGGATGGAGAGGAGTCGTCAGAGCAGGCTGGGACGGACAGAGCCACAGCAGTCACCGCAGGCGACACTCAGCACTCCTGTGCATGATATGAACACCGCAATACTATAGGCATGAATCTCTGCCAGAGCTGATGAAGATCTGCTTCCTCCCTCACTGCAAAATCTAGTAGCCAGGCAGCAAAATCTGGTAGCCATGGCAAACTGGCCCCCGGGATTTGTCAAGCCCTGCAGTAACCAATGCACAATACAGAGAGTATTCTAATGATGGATATGCAAAATAATTCTAGTGATAACTATACAAAATACAATTTAGATTAGTAACCTTTACACAATACAAACAACCATGTAATGCGGACCACAAAATTTCTGATTACCTAATAATGTAGACTCCCAAAATCTTCTGATTAAAATCTGATGCCCAATCTCTGTTGACTATACAATAAAGTCCCCAAAATCTTTGGTGGCTATACACAGTAATACAGAACCCCACCCCTCAATCTCTACTGAATATACAATGAACACCAACTCTGATTGGTAAAAGATCATCACTGGCCACCAATCACATTACTGGAAGCCATCAAATGGGTACGCTATCTTCCTGGCACAGGTTAAGCAAAAGTATAGTAGCAGGGAGAAAATAATGTACTTATTGTCACCTGATCACAAGAAATTTGGGAAATGGAGGGGGGGGTAGTTGCAATGGGGGCCAAATGCATCAGGCTCCAAAAACATTTGGGAAACTTGACATCTATCTTTTCTCCTAACAATACTAAGTTGCCCACACTGTTCTTTCCATGCAGATGATAACACTGACGCTGGTTCACATAACCATATCAGTCTATAGGGGTTAGCATGCAATATGACCAGGTGCCTATTGTGGTCATGGCCTGAAGCAAATGTAGAAGTTGCCTACCCTCCAACATGACCCGTTCCACCAGGTACAAAATGCTCTGCTCCTGGACTTCCCACCTAATTTATGATTGCAGACACCTGTGTTGGACTAGGTAATTGATGAGACAGGTGTTTCACCACAGGTGGCTGTAATCATACATTAGGTGGGAAGCTCAGGAGCAGAGCATGTTGTACCTTGTGGAACGGGTCATGTTGGAGGGTCTGAAGTTCCAACACTTATAAAATACAACATGGTAAAATGTAAATGGTTTAAAATATACTTAGCTTTTCTTTGTATGCATGAAGAACAGAGTTAATGCAATGAAGCCAATGATATTATTATTCATGCTTGCTTACTATGATATAATTAATAACATTAATAAAGCTGATGCATTAACAAATAATGTATTCTGTTTTCTTTTTCAGTTTTTTAATTAAATGAAATATACCAGTATTCCCAAGATGTCACAATTTATACTGAAGACAAAGTATTCCTGCTGGCGTACATGGCGTATATATTAATTATTCTCACTTCATTTGCTGTTTGTTTACTTTATGTATTAGAGATTAGTAATGTGGTGTAGTCATTTGTGTGTGTGTGTGTGTTTTATGAAAAAAAGGCAAATAATTAATAAACTTATGTTATTTATAAATTCTAGTAGCAAGTATCACCAAATGAAATGTAGTCTGTCTACAACATTGTTGTATTTATTTTATTTAATAAGAACAAGTGTATATTTGTTGATTGTAAGTCAAAGTGTATTTAAATAAGCTAATGTATGCCACCCAATAACAAATATTCATATTTCACAAATGTAAAATACCTGATAAGAAAATGCCCATGATTTGCTGGACTATACACTAAATCCATCATACGCAACTGATAAGATGAAGTATTTCTGCAATATCATGGCTTGTATTTTCATTCTGTCAACAGCGGTTTACACCATCATCTTACATGATAAGAAATATTACATATTCTATAGTTTCAGGATAATACATTTAGGAAAATCTTTTTTAATTTCTCCTCACTTTAACAGTTTAAGGGAATTCCTGAATTGTTAATATTTCCTGCTTTTCTGCTGTGTGCTAAACTGCTCAACATTGTTAGTTTAAAATGTCAAACACTGAGAATGTGTATCAGATAGTAAAAAACAAAACAAACAACAGACAGTTCTTTCCATATTGTAGGCATAGAGTGGGCCTAGTAGAATAATTGTATTATTGTGTAATAATTGTATTATTTCTATATGCATTCCCATAATAAAAATACTGCATTGAACTATTGCTGTCACGTGGTGTATAATTTTAAGGGATGTAGTCGGCATTCCGGCGGTTGGGATGCCGACGGTCATAATCCTGGCACCAGAATTCAGACAGCAGTCGGAATCCCGATGGTAAGTATTAGGGTCAAGGTGAAAGTTAGGTGCAGGGTTAAGGGGGAGGGTTAGGTCCACTGGAAGTTGATAGGGTGCCCCAAAAACATGAGTGTGCCGGGCCCCAAGATTTTTGTTTACAGGCCCTGGTGTCATGACAATGATATCCTTTTGTATGTTATGTTATTATTACCCTGGATCAGAACCCATAATCTTAGTAAGGTTTGTAAATTCAAGGTCACTTCATACCCCACGCCTCAGTTATTTTACTTTACTTACAGTATTTTGGTGGATCTCTATTAAAGATTGACCTAGGAACATTTTGGAGATTTCCAAACATTTCCTGGGCTGCAGGACAACACTCTTTGTTATAATTCATGGCAGTTACTTGTGAGGCACCTTGTACTATACTGTAGTGAAAGCAAGCTAGATTTTCTAGGTTTGGTATATTAAGTCGACATTCAGAATGTCAACAGCATAATGTCAATATGGTCTGAATGTTGACATTCGGATGTCTACATATTCAATATGTTGACGTTTAACACATCACTCACAATGTCGACACTGACATGCTGTCGATATTGTGAATATCAACAGTCAGACTGCTGCGATCCAACTCTAAACTATTTCAAAAACAGTCCCCATTGCTTTCTATGGGGGAAATGTATCAAACCTTTTAAAAAGTGGGCAAGTGGAGGAGTTGCCCATAGCAACCAATTATGTGTATGCAAGAGCAATTACAGCTGACTTGCATTCAACTCTTCATCTGCCCCTTTTTTAGAATAGGATTTTTGCATGGACAGGCCTGATATCTTTTGGTCTCATCTTTCATGTAACCAAACAAATCCTTAATTGTGATTGGGTATTGTATGACATGGATCTGAATTTTTAATTGTCATCTATAATACATTGATTATCCTGGTATACATATTTCAGTGGGTACAGAATTAAATCCAGAATTCTAATTCTTCGGGTTCTTACTAAACAAGGAATATCGTGTGTGTAAAATTGTCAGCAATATTTATAATATGTTACTACTGTAGGATCTGATCATGCGATTCAGGAGGCTAGGCCAAAGCATTTTAGAAGCAAGGCTTTGGTAAGGTACTTTAAAAACTATTTATTAGATACAAATGAAAACAAGATTTGGAGTAGACTCCTAATAAACATGAACTGTGTATTATCCATTCTACACTACAATAGACAGATAAACTTATGTCTCCTGCTAGGTACAAATAGACTTGTTCAAGTTAAAATAAAATATCATGCACTCCAGTCAAATATTAGCATATAAAGAGATTTCTGCAGCAAAGGTCAAATGTATGAACAGTAACATTTGGAGAACATTGAAACCTTTGGGCAGCCTGAATGTTTATCAATGGATGGTGGTGTCAACTGAATCTTGAAATACTAGAAGATCTGCATTGAATAGTTCCAAAGAAGAACACTACTGCCTCACGCTACTTAGTATATAAGGAACTTGCATTTTGCATTAAATGCTGACTAGCAAGATAGCTCAACCCACAGGCAGTTTGAGCTCTCTCTCCTGTCACAATGGTTAGAAATTTCCTCACTGTGCATACATACTGGGGACTAGCACCCAGAGTCTGCAAGGGAGGTCTGTCCTCAAGTCTGTTGTGCTCTTGCACATGTGGCTGCAGCTATCTGACTCTTTCCCTTGTACTCTATGTTAAAAGACATGGTGGGAGACAGAAGTATCCTGCTTAGCTCTATTTGAGAGACCCAGTGCATACAAGTACCTGCATAAAGCTGTTCCAACATCCAGCACCACTCCCTACAAGCAGCATACATTCTCCGACTGGTGAGCTGTAGAGGACACAGCTCCGCTAAAGCTTCACTCCATCCACCAGTGTATACAACAGTGAGTATGACTGTACCTGATATCTCTCAATACACCACTAGTTAAGTAACTAGGTTGTTCATAGTTTGAGCCATCCGCTGGTGTGTGCCTGCATAAAACTGCAGTATCAACATCTGCACAGACATCATTTACAACAATCACCTCTTTTTTCTGGTGGTTTTTCCAACAGCTTTTCCTGCAGTCTGTTAAACCACAGCTTTATGCATCCATTGGTTTTTTTTTTTTTGCATGTACAGTAAAAATCATTGTTTATTAGGTACGTTTTGGAATTGACAGTAGTGATTCGGCTGCAATCTTCTTTTGATTTTGACTAAAAGAAAAAATATATACACAACCATAGCTTGATAAATCTCCACAGAGAACAATGGACAAAGCCGGTGAGTCAATTTTACTTCAACACCCCTCTCTAGCACTTACTAGCAGGACCCTCTGTCCCTCTATGTCTCTGCATAATTATGTAATCTGCGGATTATAATTATCGTGCGATCAACCATGTACTGTACGGGATGTATACCATCACCGAAATCGCGACTCGTTTGGATCCCGCCGCCAGTATCCTGACCGCCGGCATCCCGAAGGTAAGTATCAGAAACACAGTAGGACACCTCCTCCAGCACAGCACTTAATTGCAGCAGCAAAAGATATGTCAAGCAGATATGACAAGCAGCAGTACATACCAGGACATTATGTGACCAGTAGTGTCGTAGCATCACAGGTTGCAATCTCTCATACAATAAGACACACAGCAGACTGTCACACAAGGTTCCTGCACCATGTCCCCTCCAACAGAGACTCTCTGGACGCGTCATCCCCCTCTCGCTGGGGACTCTGACAGTCTCCACACCATTGCTTCCGATACTCCATACAGCCAGGGCCAGATTAACGTCCACATGGGCCTGGAGCTGAAATTTGTGAAGGGCCTATTGTGTGCTGCTTCTGGGGGATGTGACAAGTGCTGCAGCTGTGTGACTAGTGATGCGGGAGGGGAACTCCAATGACCATCACAAACTACATAGGGCATCACTTTCACACACTGTGGCACATGGAGTTGGATAAATCAGAAAGCAAACTGCTGGCAGATCTATAACAACTATGATATATATCAGGAATAGATGGCTGGCACTCTGGACATCTAGGGCCTGATTCAGAGATAAACGCTAAACTCTGCTAATGGTTCCAAAGATCACCTGGCCATAAGGACGCCCACCGCTGCATTCTCATATGTGTACAACGTCGCTCACCTGCATAAATATCAGTAATATTGACGCACATCCAGTGGCCATCTTGCCCTTGCGGCATGTCTGACCAGCCGCAGACTCAGCAGCTCTCCTGACTTGCAGAGAGCTCACTTGCTGTGTAAGAGGCCCCAGGGGATAATCTATGAACGTCCATGTAACAGCTTTGAAACAGTCAGACGCCTGCATTTTTCTGACCACCCCCGTTACTGCCTCCAAACGCTGACTGCCTGTCACTCACTGTGCTATAGATTCCACTGTGCGTCTGTAATAGCAGTGCGATCTCTGTGCACGATCAGTGTGACTTATACGTATGCACAATGGCAAACAATCGTTCGATCTGCGCCTCTAATTACCATTGCTTTCATCTCTGAATCAGGCCCCTAGTACACAAACACAGGATACACAAAAGTAGTCTTTAGTGTTTCAGATCTCTTCATCAATGTTCTTTCATCCCGGCACAGGAGGTAACTACACACACACACACATATTTTGCACACACACATGTATTTTGCACACAAACATGTTGCACACACACACAGACACACACACACTTTGCACACAGGTACACACAGAGAAACATTAAAGTATTTTTTTTGCTTATTTTGGTCTGTTTCATTGTCACAGACTACAGCTCACACCTCCCCCATCTCTTACCTCTCCTGATGTTCTGCTCCCCTTTTACAGCACAGTACCTCATTACTGTTGCCACCAGGTACCTCTGGACGGTGGAGCCTGGACGAGAGCTCCCAAAGAGTGGAAACTTAGCACTTCACTCGGCCACCACTGTGGGACATATAAATGTCTGGGAGGGGGGGGATGAATGAGCAGGGCATCAAACGACCGAGCTTTGCTGCCATGCACAGGGACAAAATTGCTGATGGACCAGGAACTGGGGCTTAGTGCGGCCAAGGGTGGAGCTTCGGGTGGCATGGGGCGGGGCTTCAAACAGCCCCATTGGTGAGGGGGGGCGGAGTAACGATGCTTCAGAACTGGGATTGGCCGGCCAGGAGGTGAATGGACGGGCCATGGTCCATTGGAGTCCTATAGGTGGTTACAGGAGAAAAGGTTTTTATTCCTATCTGCGCTGGAGTGGATCCTAAAGGGCCTATTTTCATATGGGGCCTGGAGCTGAAGTTCCACATGCCCCCTTATTAATCCGGCCCTGCATATAGCTACACTGCTCACTATGGGGACACTTCTCAGGGGCTTCTGCGTGGCTGCCATGTGGCCTCGTGTCCTAGAGGTGCCTCTCCCCTTATCCAGCCCTTGCGGTGGCTACCACCTACATTACCACTGGGGATGGAGTTTAAGCTCAGCAGGAGCCAGGTCCAGTCACTGGGTGCAGAGCTTAAGCCCAGCAGTGGGCTCTTACATACTCATAAATATATAACTAAAAACAACAGGATTGCCATATATCTGACATAAAGTTAAATAACCTGACACTTAAGCAAAAACTGTGCCAATTCTAAATTTGTCACCAAAATATTTATTTTTACCATTCCTGATGATATTTATTGGTATCCTATACTATAAAATAAATGATTATAAACAAAACATAAAATAAGCAATAACAAATATAACATGTGCATGTGACATAAGCTTGAAGAATTCAACTTCTTTAAAAATGGAAACAGCAATATACCTTTCATAGTTTACTTGATGGGTTACATATTATTCAGTCATCTGCGGTCAGGTGAGGCAGAGTCTTCCTGTCATACTTAGGTATACTCCAGAGTTTTGACTATAAAAATTATAAGAAAAATGTAAAGAAAATATTATATATATCTTCTTTGTATTATTCTAA
Source organism: Taudactylus pleione (assembly GCA_031769625.1). Lineage (NCBI taxonomy): Eukaryota > Metazoa > Chordata > Amphibia > Anura > Myobatrachidae > Taudactylus > Taudactylus pleione. Next base: position 5,398,434 of record JAUIMM010000217.1, read on the forward strand.
TCAATTTCATAGTCAAAACTCTGGAGTAAAAAGTGTATGGCAAGTGAGGCACTGCCTCCCCTGTCTACCTTTTCCGCACATCCCTGATCAAAAAACACCAAATTTCCAGCACTATATACCGCTGCACCTTTGTATAATGCCCACATGAACCCTCCTGTTCATATATGTATCTGTAAATCTTTCTCTGATGCTAGCCAGTGCCTCTCCAGCCATTTACCTCACCGCACATCACTGATATTATCTAGGTGCCAGTGAGTTTTGTCAAGTGGTTATTTGGCTTCCACTTCATAAGGATACTTGGTCATTTGAACTTCAACTCATCTGAGTCCCTTGTCACTTCATCACCAGGACATTTGCATCCAATCATGCAAAATCAATTAAATACCGTACTTACCCTGCTGAAGTCTATGAAAGTCATTCCTTTATAAATATTGACAATCACCTAGCGTCTAAACGGTCCTTTTTATATGTTTGCAGCATATGCAAAAGATTATAAATTTGATAGTGCTATAAAACAAAATAATATTTAAAATGATGACACAACAGTAACTTTATGCTGAGCTGGTTGTTTATAAATGTCTCCTTATTCTGTCCAGATTTATAATCCCCTGCATTTGATTTCAGACTTCATAACAATGTGTTATTTCATACAGATGGTATCAGAAAAGCTGACACTATTTTCTTCCCATTTCTTAATACAAACTTTTCTAAATCTATAGTTTAATGGCTGAACCTGACAGTTGATAAAATTGCCTGGAAAATTAAGATTGTGATTGACACAAAAGGTAAGAATGAAACGTGAGCATTGCAGATGGTTCTATCTGGAGGTAAAGCAATCTGTTTATGTTGTATTTTGAAGCAATAAAATATAAATACATACTGTAGTCCTTTTTTCTATTGATAAAAAGTTCCATATATTTGGCTGCATCAACAGGGTTGTTGAGAGGAAATAGAGCCAGTGATTGACAATGTATGGCATGAAAGGTCGCAACTGACCTACATAATAACTGTAACTGAAATAACTAGTGTTGATGCTTAACTAAACATGTCCGTCATGTTACTGTATCTATTAAACACCTGCATGATATGGTGCCATATATGGGATGTGCGGTACATGTCCTATATTCTCGCAGAGGGGGTTGATATATTGTACTTTCATTAGCAGATCTGCTTAGAACAGGTTTTAAAGTTTGAGTAAGTTTTGTCAACTGTATATGATGGCTTAACTGGAGTGTACCTTTCACATCAGAATGTTTATTAATCATTTATTCTAAAGTTATCTTTCCATTGAAATTGTTTTTTGTAACATTATTACTTTACAATGCACTGCTGCTGTGGCTTTTCACATATTTAGTTTAAGCTGTGAGATACAGTTCAACCAAAGATCTAGTCTGTTATACCCTTAGCAGAAATAGGATCAGGAATGTGATTTATGTTGGGGCATAGCAACAGCTGCAGGCTAAATATTGCTTGGATGCTACTGTATACTGGAGAAACATCAATGTATCATTGTGTACTGTAGTCTTTCTATTGTGAAAGTAGGCTCTTTTTTTTTCGACTCTGTTAATGTTCCATGTTGTGTTGTGATGTTGTATATGTTCTGGCCGCAGTAAAGTTTATTCCACAATCTTCCCTGTGTATTAATGCTTGACCTGAGAATCATATCCTACAGCAGGTTTTAAATCCAGGTATAACACAAAAGAAGAATACAATAAATCTTGCTTTGAAATATGTCAGTTGTATGTGAGTAATTCAATGCTGTATTTCAAAGGGAGTACAGAGAGGAAAAGAAAATTGTTTGAAGCTCAGAGATTTAAATAGCAATGGGCTAAACTGAGAAATGGCAATTATCAGCTGTGGGAAATTAAGACTGAGATGCTGCATCTAGAGATGACTTTACCACATTAGACTTGACAAAAGAAAGGACATGCAGGAGGATTTAAATGTAAAGCTAGAAACAGTAACACATGTGATAGTCATACTTCAGTGCAGTCCACCTAACATATACAATACCTAACATATATAATGCACTGGAGGCAAAGCCTAAAACAGAATTAACAGTAGACTTTGTGTAGAAAGGTTTACAGATCCAGATACAAAATCAGAGTAAAAGGAACTCACATGTGACCACCTGAAAAGTGGCTTCAGAATGGCACTTAAAGCAGAAGATATAAAGTCACATAATAAGAAAATAACAGGATATTTTAGATGCAATTAACAGGGACACTTGAAGAAACATGGCTTAACATAAAGAGCAGAGGAACAGGGACATTTTCCAAGAAGGTCCAAGCAGAAATTCAAACCCACTCTCACTGACACATGAACAAATCAGTAGAGTAGACCTTTTAAAAAAACAGAAAGTCATCTGTCCCATTGCTGGTGCATAGATTTGGGTGCAATAAATCACAAAGAAATATAGAAACTTTTTCCTAGAAATTGACTTGCATCATAAAGATATATTCTAACTTCTATATAGATGTAGTATAACCAATACAAACGGGAACATTTTGGCAATACCAGTAAAGGATATGCTGTATGTTCTAAAGACCTGATTCATTACGGATTGCAACTGTGAATGCAATAGCGATTACACACGCAGTTCAACTGCGATAGTATGCTAATTCATTGTGCTCACTATTCTGCAGCAGCACTACATAAGGCGCCCACTTTACCTTACACACATCCGTAATGTTTAGCAAGACTGCGAAAACATCAGTAAAATCGAGTACCATCGCAGCCTCACGCGCACTTGCACAAGGTCAGACCTTACTCAGAATTTGCTAACTTCATCGGACGCTATCAGACCTCAGGCTGCGTAGGGTATCTCAGTGGCTAATTTATGCACGCCCATGCAATGGCGTTCGAACGCTTTGACATGCCTCCGTTTCCCCGACCACCCCCTTCACCACCCACAAACAGCACGTCCTGTCAATCACTCTGGGATGGGTCTGCATAGCCACTGCAATCGCAATCACAGTGAGCGGTTCGAGCACGCGCAATGCATACGCATGAGCAGTACGCAACAATTGGCTGATTGCGTGTGTATTAGCAACTGTGTTCCTTGCTGAATCAGGCCCTAAGTGTGGAAGTAGACTCTTATCTGTAACCAACATGGTGGCTAAAGGATTCAAGATTTAATTCCAAGATGACAAATGTATTACCCTGAATGGAAGAAAGCTGACAGCCAGATCCAAAGTAGTTGAATACCTGTAATGGTGCATACACACGATCAGATTTTTTCTTCAGATATGGACGATAACGATTTAAAAATCGTTCAGTCGTTCATATCTGAAGGAAAATCGTTCATATCTGACATGCCTGAACGATGGACGATCAACGATGCGCGTTCCCGATGGTCAGATAACGATTTCAGACATCTGATGTGTTTGCAGTCAGACTTGAACGATTCCATTCATTTTAATGCAGTCAAAAATCGTTCAATCGTTCAAATCGTTCAAATCGTTCAAAACTTTGGTAAAATCGTCCAAATCGTTCAAATCGTTTAATCGTTCAGTCGTTCATCTGACAAATCTGACAAGTCTGACAAATCTGACCGTGTGTACGCTCCTTAATACTGCATTCATATGTGACACAGACAACTGTGACAGAGTTATCCAGAAAACATATAGAAACTGCAAAATTGGGACCAGCAAGTAAAAACTTGTCCAGCAACTATTTGTTTATCAACACAGATATAGGGCTAATGGTGCATACACACGATCAGATTTTTTCTTCAGATATGGACGATAACGATTTAAAAATCGTTCAGTCGTTCATATCTGAAGGAAAATCGTTCATATCTGACATGCCTGAACGATGGACGATCAACGATGCGCGTTCCCGTTTGTCAGATAACGATATCTGACATCTGATGGGTTTGCAGTCAGACTTGGACGATTCCATTCATTTTAATGCAGTCAAAAATCGTTCAAATCGTTCAAATCGTTCAAAACTTTGGTCAAATCGTTCAAATCGTTCAGATCGTTTAATCGTTCAATCGTTCATCTGACAAATCTGACAAGTCTGACAAATCTGACCGTGTGTACGCTCCATAAATGTGATATCTGCAGGATCAGCTAGCAAGCACACTGGGAAACCTTGGCTGACAAAACGGATCACCTATCCCAAAAACCGTAAGTTTTTGCATGAGGATATTCTCCAAACTAGGAGTCAGAGTGGACCTAGGGCCTGATTCAGACCGGCTCACTATCTGCGTACGCTCGCTGGATGCGTATGCAAATTTGTCAAAGTGATGCCATGGGAAGCGATCGCTCGCCAAGGCATAAGAACGGCCACCATGTCTTAGCGAGCGGCCACTTTGTGTATGTGTACGCCCAATCGCATAGGCAGAGCTGCCAACCAGCACACGTCATCTCCAGGAAGTGTATTAAAACACTGGTACATCGAGCACCATCGGATGTGAACACAGTACTTGAGGTTGCTTTGCCCTACCGCAAGCATTGCGAGGAAATCAGTGTAAAATAAAGGCAAGTGACGTGTACTATGACGCTGCCTGTTAATTATGCACGCCTCTAAAACGGCGTTGAAATACTCAGGCACGCCTGCATTTGCATCTCCAATCACCCGTTATTAGTGTCCTGCCCCTGTTACCACCCACAAACGGCCTCTCCTGTCACTCATTACCTTGGGCTGCCTTTTCTGGGCAAGCGAGAGGGTTGCGTTCGCAGTGTGTAGTTCACGCACGCGCAGATCGAAGCGTGCGCATGCGCTTATGCAGAACATCGGGCCACTTGCGAACGCACAGTGCGAGCGAGTGGCTCTGAATCAGGCCCTTAGACTTTTTCCCTTGGACAGAAGGTGTCCCCACGAGGTTTCCTCAGACCTCCAATTTATACCATCTACGGGCCCTTTTTATGAGGAATATCTGGTAATTCCCCATCATATAATCTGATATAGCATCAAATTAAATTTTATCTACCATAGCAATATTTGCACATTGATGTTTTAATATTGGAACCTCAGATTTTAGAATAAATAAATGTGTTAACCTTATTACACTATGGTTTTATGTTTGATTTTATGTCTTACATGAACTATACGTCTGGAATGAAAATAGACCACTTATGATATAAAGATAAAGAATTAAGGGAAGTATTCTACATCTTTTGTTTAGAGTGTATGACACTAGCGCTGATTGGTTATTACAATCACTGTTCTTTCTAAATGTAATAGCCTCTGAGTTTCCCGACGCTGCAGGAATATATGCGAGTCTCCCTGTTTTTTTAAAGTGGCAATCATATTATAAGGCTAAACCAAGCTGGTTTAACCTTTAAAATTTATTTAACCCTATATCTGAATCATCTGAATACCAGTCTCTAATTAGGGTAAATTGCAAGCCAATAGGAAAAAAGTTGCATGAGATTTATTCTCTAAGATATTAACGTACTAATGCAAGATAGTCAATCAGTTTAAGTACAATGAGGGTAGCTAAGGACAATTTACTTCTCACCAGTGCTCCAAGACTGTGACCTTGCTGATATCTGTGCACTGATATTCCATCTTGTGTTCCTCACACCCAGCTGCAGTATTGATACTGATCAGACAGGTATTGATATGAGCTCTCTCAGCAGTGGCACATTAAGGGCCTGATTCAGCAAGGATCGCAACTGCTAATACGCACGCAACCGGCCGATTGTTGCGTACTGCGCATGCATCGCAGTGCGCGTACGTGAGCCAGCCGCTGCAATCATCCGTAATTCTTAGCAAGACTGCGAAAACATCGGTACAATCGAGTACTATCACAGCCTCACGCATACTTGCACAAGCTCTGACCTTACTCAGAAATTGCTAACTTCAGCGCACGCTACCAGGTCTCAGGCTGCGTAGGCATCTCAGTGGATAATTTATGCACGCCCATGCAACAGCGTTCAAACGCACTGGCACGCCTGCATTTTCTTGAACATCCCCCACATGCGCAGTACGCAACGATCAGGCGATTAGCAACTGCATTCCTTGCTGAATCAGGCCCTCAGATTGTAAGCTCCACTGGGACAGGTACTGACATGAATGGACAAATATTCTCTGCAAAGCGATGAGGAATATCTGTGTGCTATATAAATAGCTGGTACAGGTTGAGTCTCCCATATCCAAAATGCTTGGGACCAGGGGTACTTTGGATAATGGAATATTCCGTATTTTGGAATAATCGCATACCATAATGAGATATCTTGGGAATGGGACCCAAATCTAAGCACAGAATGTATTTATGTGTTATATACACCTTGTACACACAGCCTGCAGATCATTTTATACAATATTTTCAATAATTTTGTGGCTCAAACAAAGTTTGTATACAGAAATTAAATTAATTTGTGCGTCATATACACATTATACACGGAGCCTATAGGTAATTTTATACATTATTTTTAATAATTTGTGCCTTAGACAAAGTTTGTATACATTGAGCCTTCAATAATCAAAGGTTTCATTATCTGAGTCATGGCAAAATAATTCTGTATTTTGGAATATTTGGATATGGGAGACTCAACCTGTAATAAATAAATAAATAAATTGATCTTCCTTTTTACCGCAGTTGGCGGTATTAATCTATACGTGGTTGATAACTTTGCAATAACGATATTACCAGGATTAGAATTGTTTTGTAACTTCCTAAAATAATTGTAAATATATTATATACAGATAATAAATTTGTGAGTACAGTACATAGCTAGGGGTTTAACAATAAGACTACTGTAGTTTCAGAACATTGTCGCCAACTTGAAATACAAGTGGGTATTGACCAGTACTTGTAGTCATTGATATTTTTAATGTTTGTTGTATGTCTATATGTGGAGTCAGGATATTCATCTATTTTATTATATTTTACAAATAAAAGTTATGTTTTAGTAAGTAGATTTTGTCCTAACTAATGCGTGCCCCAGCAAATAGAGTCCTGCTTTTCTCTCCTTTTGTAAATCTATACTCTGTGTATCTGCATGATCTAGTATACATCTGTGAACATTCCATGTATATATATATTTTTTTTTATGAGAAAGCCGTATTTGTTCTAACCATACATGAATTTAAGCACTTATATATCAATCCACATTTCTAATAAAATATATTTGGTTATGGAAAAAAATGTGTAAATTTGATCAGCTCCAGTAGGTTGAAGCATTTAACTAAATTATGTTTAAAACACAGGCCAATGACAATTTAGTGGTGAGTGTGGCATTATAGCAAGGGTAGCATCAAATTTAATTAATATGTTTTAGTGTATTTGTTGATAAGCAATGGTGGCATAGTACTATGTTGTGTTCAGATATGAATGTCTCAATAAAGAAAAAATAATGAATGTAAATATAATTATTTAGTTTGCATTATAATAATATTGATATTTTATTAACAATACTTAGGCATGTTTGTCAATTTTTTTGTAAAATAAATATTAATGTACTATTTAATTAACACAAATCCAAGTTTGCTTCAAGTAATGGTAAATGTGAAATAAATATAAATAAGAGGGAAATATTCGTTGTTTGCAATATTTTTGATCAAGATATTTTAACTGTAGCAAAGTTAATTATACTTTTTTATAGATTCATTTTTTATCAAGCGGACAGCTGACTTTTGGTAATCAGCATGCAATAAACGTTTTTATGTGAACCATTCACAATGGCAGCTACAGCTGTGCCCAAACTATTAGTTCATTTGGGCATGTGGTCAACTGGGCACCATATCCTTTTATGCATGGAATCACAACGTACTGTAATTCGGAAACAGTATATTTGAAATACAGTACGTGTTATTTGCTGGGGTTGGTTGATATGATATTGTACTGCCTGCACTAAGTGTCTGACAAATTTGGAGCAGCCAGCATAACCAATACTCTATCTTCCAATAATCCAGTCAGATGTGATCTGAAGAACTGAGTTTATTATTCGATAGAGGAACTTGTGTGGAAATGATAAGTAATGTGATAAGTGATGATATGACAAGTGATGTGAAGTAATGGCAAGTGGTGTGGTAAAACTGTAAACAAACAAACAATGAAAAGCAATTATACGTACATGGGAATGCAAGGCAAACATATACATAACATGGGGTATGCAAACAACATGAAACATACAGTATGCAAAGTACAGGCTGCAATGTCACATAGTACAGCTAACATGCATTACTGACTAAGCAGATCTATGGCACAGTTGAAGCTTAGAACTCACCATTGGATGCTGTACCAGGTTGAGCATATGTAATGATGACTGTCTGGGACCATGTGAAAATGAAAATGGCTGCTTTCAGCTCCTTTAGCCCAGAATGCATTGCTAGACTACTATGAAATGTTAAGGACAAAATAGATCAGATTTAAACTGCTGCTGTCCTGACCACTAGGTGGGGCTGCTAATATGAAATAGTGTAACATAACAAACCCTATGCTGAAGGCATGACACTCCCTGTCTGGTATCGCTGATACCACAAATTTAAATTCTAAGTAGGTAACAGTAAAAACAGTTCAGACACTGGTCTGAGAAACAACTTAGTCTCTCCTTGCTTGCAGATCTTGATCTCGACCTTACAAACTTTTCCGTCCTTGCTCGGGAATGTCTTGGTGATACTCAAAGGCCACTCGTTACGTTGTGACTGACAATCTCTAACGAGCACAATGTCTCCAGGTTTTAGATTGGGTTTGGAAACTTGCCACTTGGTCCTTGGCTGGTCGGGTAGAGATATATTGTCTTTTACACCTGTCCCAAAAGGTGTTTGCTAGGCTTTGAACTTGCCTCCATTGTCATTTGAATAAGTCTTTGTTGGTGAACTCTCCAGAAGGAGCATAGATAGTCCCGGTCTTCTGAGTAAGAAGAGTAGCAGGAGTAAGTAGAAGCGGATCTTCTGGGTTATTAGAAACTGAAGTCAAAGGTCTGGCATTGACAATAGCTGAGACTTCAGCCATGAAAGTTGTTATACTCTCGTGAGTAAGTCTTGCAGTACCTACTTGTAGGAATATGGATTCTGCGTATGATGCCAATCATCCTTTCCCATGTACCTCCCATATGAGAAGAATGAGGCGGGTTGAAAGTCCATGTACAACTTTGCTCACTGAGGTATCTCTCTACACCTTTAGTGTTGATGTTTGAGTGAATTTGTAGCTCTTTGGTTGCGTAAATATTTTGACAGTGATGCCAACCTATACATTCAGTCACTCATAGAGATGTGGCACGTTTAAATGAACGGGCTGTATGAGTTAGGCAGGTAATTGCTCGGATTGAAGCATCAGAAAATACACATAGTCTCTGGTTTTGTACTTCTGTAGAAGGCACAGGAGCATATGAACGTGTAATATAAAGGTTGGTTAAGGTGTACAGAGAACTTTTCCACGCCTCCCACAAATCTCTTTTCTGAAGAGACAGTGGCGCGTCCCAGTCAGATGACTCGCAGGTTAGGTCTCTGAGCAAGGCTTTACCTTGGATAGTGACAGGAGCAGCAAATCCTAAGGGGTCGTACAAGCTGTTTATAACAGACAAGACACCTCTGCAGGTGTAGGGTCTTTCCTCATTGTTCACTTGGAAGGTAAAGGAGTCAGATTTGAAGTCCCATAAGAGTCCAAGGCTACGTTGAGCAGGTGGAGAATCAGTTCCTAAATCTAAATCCCTTAAGTCACTGGTATGATCTTGAGAAGGGAAGACTTCCATCACTCTTTTGCTGTTGGAAGCTATTTTGTGAAGCCTGAGATTAGAGCAGGCAAGCATTTTCTGAGCTCTCTTGAGGAGGCTGATTGCTGTCTCATCCGTTGGCATGGATTTTAAACAGTCATCTACATAGAAATCTTTTTCCACAAGTTGTCTAACATCAGAACCATACTCTAGCTCACCCTCTTGAACTGAACATCTGAGTCCGTAGATGGCAACTGCAGGGGAAGGGCTGTCACCAAAGATGTGTACCCTCATGCGGTACTCTGCAATATCTTTAGAGGGGTCGTTGTCTCTGAACCAAAGGAATCTTAGGAAATTCCTGTCTCTTTCCCTCATGAGGAAGCAATGAAACATTTGTTGAATGTCAGCTGTGAAGGCAATAGAGTCCTTACGGAAACGTATGAGTACTCCAAGGAGTTTGTTGTTAAGGTCTGGTCCTGTCAGGAGAACATCATTTAAGGAGATGACTTCGAACTTGGCACTGGAATCAAACACGACTCTGATCTGACCTGGTTTCTTTGGGTGGTATACTCCAAACATTGGTAAGTACCAGCATTCATCTGTGTCTTTAAGAATGGGAGCTATCTCAGCATGACCATTCTCAAATATTTTGTCCATGAAGGAGAAGAAGTGATCTTTCACTTCTGGCTTCCTGTGGAAGTTGCATTTTAGTGAAGAGAGGTGCCGTCTGTGTGTTTTAAAGGGTAGAGGTGCAACCCAACTGTTGGCATCATCTTTGACTAGTCCCTTTTTCATTATTTCCAGGAATAGATTGTCCTCTATGGACATTGCGATTTGATCATCACTTTTTGTTCTTTGGAAGACTGTGCACCCCAAATGTTCTTTGTAGCTGTCACAGATGGGGTTGTCACTAGGAGAGTCTATGACAGTGCAGTGTGGTAGTTCCTTTATGAGGAAGTGATTGTGACATGGTTGAAATAGAGAAGGGTGTCCGTTTTCTAAAGTACAGGTAAGAATGCTGTTGACAGTAATTGGTTTATGCACATTTCCAAGACATACTTCTCCTATTATGACCCATCCTAGGTCTAATCTTTGAGGATAAGGAGCATTGTGTGGACCGTTAATCTGACTTCTGACTTTGTGGACTCGTAAGATATCTCTCCTGATGAGTAGAATTATCTGGGCTAGTGGGTCCAGTTCTGGTATCAGATGTGCTATTCGTTTCAAATGTGCATGATGTATAGCTGCGTCTGGTGTAGGTATTTCAGACCTATTATCAGGGATCTCATTGCATTCAGTGGTAGTGGGTAAGGGAAGGCATGTCTTTCCGTCTAAGGAATCGACTTGATAGCCGATTGCTCTTCTCCCCATTTTCTCAAAACTCCCTGCACAAGTCCTTAAGGAGTATGGAGTGCTGGGTCCTTTGATATTAAAGGTCTCAAAAAATGTTGATCTAGCTAGAGACTTGTTGCTTTGATCATCTAGGATTGCATAAAGTTTGACGGCTTTCTCTGGTTGGCCGTTGGGGTAGACTCTGACTAAACAGATTTTAGAGCAAGATATGCCACTAATAGTGTCTTTGTAGACTTCAGTACATTGTGAAGTTATCTCTGGTATGACTGCAGTAGTGTCTCTTTGCTCCACACTGAGCTCCCCGCCATGCTCTGTGTCACCATAACTGTGTTGTAAAGTCAATGGGGAAGGTCCAGGGTGTAGAGCTGTGTTGTGTTCTGTGCTGTGACATTCTATGCAGTTAACACTAACCTTACAATCCTTGGCAAAGTGGGTTGTAGAAGAGCAGCACTTGCAGCAGATGCCGTTTTCTCTTAGAAATGCTTTGCGGTTCTCCAGGGACTTTACTCTGAAGGCTCTGCATTCCAGGAGAGGATGCGGTTTGCTGTGCAGGGGACACTGCTTGGCAGGATCTTTATGTTTGTTCTCTTGATGAGTAGAATAGGTAGACCTGTGGGAAGAATCTGTATAATGTACGTAAGTCTTGTGAACTGCAACTGACATTTTGCGGGGGTTAGGTAGAATAGGGGTTGATCTGGTCAGTGTAAAGGCAAAACTAGGATCATTCCTGGTCTTAGCTTGTTGGTGCACGAAGTCCACAAAAACAGAGAATGGTGGAAATGGCACGTTGTGCCGCTGCTTATATTTGGAACCATGGATGAGCCATTGCTCCTGCAGATTGTAAGGTAGCTTTTGCACTTTTGGGTTAATGTCTCTGGCTGTGCCGAGGAAGGCAAGTCCTGGTATGTAAGTCTCCCTCACACTTGGCTACTTGAAGTTCCATTAGTAGGTCACTTAATTCTCTCAGTCTCTGATAGCTTTTGTTAGGTAACCTAGGGAAATCATCAATTCTTTTGAATAGTGCACTTTCTATTATCTCTGGTGAGCCGTAGCACTCATTTAATCTATCCCAGATAATTTTAAGGCCATTCTCAGGTTGATTAATATTGATCACTCTTAACCTTCTAGCATGTTCAGCGGATTCATTCCCAAGCCATTTAATTAAAAGGTCTATCTCTTCGCTATGTGAAAGGCCTGACCCTCTAATTACATTTTGGAAAGAGGATTGCCAGGCTCTGAAGCTCTCAGGGTGATCATTGAACTTTGAGAGTCCATTTGTGACCAGCTCACGGCGAGCAAGAAACTTGCCAAAGTCTAATGTGTCTTGATTGGCACTAGGTGATGTTGTTTGTGCATTAACATGGTGAGTAAATGGTGCATGGTCATACCTGTTAGGATTGTATGGTTCCTGTTGGCTTGTATCATATCACTTTTCTGTTTTGGTAGTTGTGCCTTTGTTGTAGTTTGTAGATTCAGACACCTGGTGTGGGGGAAGGTTGTCCCTCATGGGTTCCCTGTGTCTAGAATTCTCTTGTTTGCAAGTTTGCAGTTCACTGTTGACTAGTGGGAGCACTGCATAGTGTGTTTGGCTTGTTTCACTGACAAAATCTGAATGCATGCTTTGTACTGATTGAGGTTTGCTGTCCATTTTGGATGCTTGATCGACATATTCTGATGTGCGTTGCAATGAATCCTGCGATCCAAGCTCTGTGTCAAGCACATTGATCCTCCTTATATTAGGAAGTTCTACAGACTCTAAGAAATCTGCTTCAGCCATGATGGCTGCCGCTTCCTTCTCTGCAGTGAGCTTCTCACTAATTGCTTCTAGGCGTTGTTTCTCCATACCTCTTTCTGCATCCAGACGTGATCAATCTGCATCCAGACGTGATTTCTCTATTCCTTTCTCTGCTTCTAAACGTGATTTTTCTGCATCCAGACGTGACCTCTCTATTTTCAATTGCATCTCTTGTTCAGCAAAGGTGGCCCACACTTTTGCAGCTTCCACTCTTGCGCGTGTCATTATGGCTGCATTGCTGACAGATAAAGATTTGGAGGAACTAGAGACTTGGGACCTTGTTTTGTATGAAGATGTCGTTTTCTGTGACATGATGATGGAATGGAAATGCTTGACTGTGTAGCTGTATTGTAATGTGCAGATAACTGAGCTGACACTGTAGCAGGTCTCTGTGTAGCCAGGGTCTTGGGACTGTTGTTAGGCTGTTTGACTGTGCAGGGACTGTTGTCTTGCCATATGCAGGTGGCTGTACTGACAGTGTGAAATTCCTGTGTAGTCAATGGCAGTACTCCTATTGCTGAGCTGCCACGGTTAGACTGTATAGAAACTCTTGTACTGTCATATGCAGATAGCTCTGGCTGGCAGTGTAACAGATCTGTGAGTCGGTATATGTCCCACTTGCTGACAGAAATGTTGCTGACGAAGTCAGATATATGCATCACACGCTGGGAGCATCCGATGTTTTACTGTACTGACCCGCACTAAGGACCTCATTCAGAGCCGGACGCTATTAGCGCTCGCTCGTTCAAAAAAGGGGGTGGCTATTCAAATGAACCGTTCGCTCTTTGCGGTCTGTTGCCGCCTCTATGTCTGAACGAGCGAACAAAACATGCGGTCGTTTTTTTTATGAAAACGCCCCCTGGCCACTCGCATCATACGTCATGTCCGCTATTTAATAGATTAATCGAGTACATCGAACAGCGTATGAACTGCTCGCTATTCTTGTGGCTGGTTTTTCCTACCGCTATATTGCGAGCAGTTCTGACTATAAAATAACCCAGTGACGTGGTCAATGACGCTGCTGTATTAATTATGCACACCCATAAAACGCCCGTTTTGACCTTTAAGCACGCCTGCGTTCTGAATTCCACTCCCCGTTTTCAAGCACCTTCCCCTGTTACCACCCACATACGCCTCCTCATGTCACTCAAAAGAGCAGGCATTCGCTATATAGCGAACAAACGATTTTTGGCTGCAGTGACTGGTTCGCGCATGCGTATTACAAACCGTACGCATGCACAGATGTGCGAACATCGCTCGGAATGAGCGTACGGCCGCTTACGAGCGGCTCTGAATGAGGTCCTAAGTGTCTGACAAATTTGGAGCAGCCAGCATAACCAATACTCTGTCTTCCAATAATCCAGTCAGATGTGATCTGAAGAACTGAGTTTATTATTCGATAGAGGAACTTGTGTGGAAATGATAAGTAATGTGATACGTGATGATATGACAAGTGATGTGAAGTAATGGCAAGTGGTGTGGTAAAACTGTAAACAAACAAACAATGAAAAGCAGTTACTATATGTACATGGGAATGCAAGGCAAACATATACATAACATGGGATATGCAAACACTCATGAATGTAACCATCATCACTATCAGCTTGCATCTGCACCGCCAGCTTTATACCTGGTACAAAAGATTCTTCATCCTTGACACGCCCTCAGAGCACTTAGTTTACATGTGAACGTCCAATTGCCTACCTGTTGGAGCCATTCAGTCACAAGCAGAAATGTGACTGAGATGAATATGACTCCAGATCACCCGTAGTTGTTCATAGTTGTGTATGCTCAGCTTGGCCACATGCACAGTGAGAAAAATCATCTGCACAATGCACATACATACAACTCTGAATAAGGCCCTAAGTGATAAGTCCTGCCCCAATAAATATAATACTTGGTAAAAGTGTATTCAACTGTCTATCGCAGTGATTCCCAACGTCAGTCATCAAAGCACACTAACAGTCCTGGTTTTAGTGATATTCATGCCTGAGCACAGATGATTAAATCAAAATAATTTAATTACTACCATTTCCCCGATAATAAGACCTACCCTGAAAATAAGCCCTACCCTTACTTTTGTAGCCCGGTCTAAAATAAGCCCTACCCCGAAAATAAACCCTACCTTAATCTCTTTTTGAGCTGGGAATGCTGAGGATCCTGTGTGGCCGCGCCTGCTGGATCATGTTAGATCCAGTCAGCGCACAAGTGAGAGGGACATCCCGGACGGCGGCGACTCAGGTAAGTACCGTACTGTACTGGTGGGGGATCATTTACAGGGGAGCTTGCACTGCAATAAGGGGGCCTGCATAAAGGACACTGCTACAGGGGGGGGCCTGCATAAGGGGCACTTCTACACAAGGGAGGCTGCATAAGTGGCACTGCTACAGGGTGGGCCTGCATAAGGGGCACTGCTACAGGGGGGCCTGCATAAGGGGCACTACTACAGGGGGGCCTGTATAAGGGGCACTGCTACAGGGGGGGCTACATAAGGGGCACTGCTACAGGGGGGCCTGCATAAGGGGCACTACTACAGGGGGGCCTGTATAAGGGGCACTGCTACAGGGGGGGCCTGCATAAGGGGCACTGCTACAGGGGGGCTTGCATAAGGGGCACTGCTGTCAATTTTAGTTAAAATAAGACCTACCCCGAAAATAAGCCCTATGGTGTTTTTTGGAACCAAAAAAAAAAATAAGACAGTGTCTTATTATCGGGTATGGCTATCCTTAAAACCTGGACTGTTAGTGTGCCTTGAGGACCATGGTAGGGAATCACTGGTCTATCAGGTAGAACAATTTCCCCCCAATTGTTCCATCATCTAGGAACTGTTGGTCAACTGTTGATTTGATTGAGGTCCGAGCTTTGACCTGGCCACTCTGGGAATTTGATTTTTTGTTTTTGTTTTTCAAATCTGCTTCAGTGTGATCTTTGCTGTATGCTTTGGAATTAAAATATTTATTTATTTTATTTATTAACAGTTTCTTATATAGCGCAACATATTCCCATGGGCTTTACAACTGGAAACATTAATCAAACAAATCTGGATTATAACAGACAGACATAGAGGTAGGAAGGCCCTGCTTGCAAGCTTACAATCTATAGGGAAATAGACTTTGATACACTAGGTGCTACATACAGTATTGGTCCAGCCAGATATCAGAGGACGTGAATGTGAAGAAAGAAAGTCTTTGAGGTTATGTGTGGACTGTAACAGGGGGTGTAATTAGATAGGGAAGCTATGAAGGTTATGGGGACGGTTCTGGAATATGATAAGAGGTGAGTTTTCAGGGAATGCTTGAAGGTTTGGAGACTAGACTAGACTAGACTAGAAATATATAAATCTTAACACAATTCCTAGTTTTTTTGCAGACTACAGCAGGTATTCCTCCAAGATTTGTCTAAATCTCGCTCCGTACATTTTTTACATCTGTTTGACACCTTTTCCAATCATTAAAGCAGAGAAACATCTTTATAGTATTGTGCTCCTGTCACCATGTTTGAAGGTATGAGTAATGTCCTTGGGATGAGGCTCAGTATTAGGTTTAAGCCAAACATGGGGCCAAATGTAATAGGTAGTCTGTTTTAGTAACAGTACAAACTCGCACTTTCTCACACTTTTAAAAAGTGCGAGTTTGTACTGAAACTCGCAAATTCAATAGCCTGCGAACTTTTCAGCTCGAGGCTACTGCATTTGCGAGTTTAGGCGAGTTTAGGACTATGTAAACTGACACCTTTTAATGCGAGTAGCATCTCATGGATATGTGCATGTTTCTGTGTTAATCTGACCTGCTCAGGATATACTCGCTAGCCTGAAGCAGGTCTATTATTTGGGGACTTTTGGTAATCTTTTTTTTGCGAGTCTTAAACAGACACTCTATTACATTGGGCGAGTTGATTGTTTTCAATGTGAAAACATCTGGATGCGAGTTTGAGAGTGGAGAGTTTTAGTAACTATGAAAAATGCGAGTTTTAGTGAACAGACCCCATATTACATTGGAGAGTTGTGAAAAATTGCGAGTTTAGCACCAAACTCGCAATTTACCAAAACAGACTACCTATTACATTTGGCCCATAGTGTCTAACTTTCAGGATAAAATAGTAACTTTTAATCTCATTAGATCGAGAATCTTTGTTTACTTGGCATGCAGTTCTACATACTTTCTGAAACGTTTTGGAGATTTTATATACATTTTCTGCAACATTGGTTTTCATTTTGTCAACCTCCCATAAAGCACAGGTTTGTGAAGAGCCTGGGCTATTGTTGGCTTCCATTGTTTCTTCCATCTCTCTCTGAGAAAAGTGGAATGCCGTCAGTTACTATAAACCTCTTGGTGGCCTTCATAACATGCACCCATCTGTCAAAGTTGCTCTTTTTTGGAGGGCAGCCAAATCTAGACACATCTGTGACATAGTATCTTTCTTTATTTGATGGTCCTGACAGTGCTCTATTACATGTTCAAAAATAACCTTTTTGTTTGGATATGCACCATCCAACTGTTCCACTAATTTAATTTCAAATCACTTGAGACTCACAGATGGACTGCAGTCAATTCATAATAGGAAAACAACTGATTTATCCAAGGTTTATTTAGGTGTATCTTAGCAAAGGTGGGCATTTTTATGCAATCAATAATGAACTATTTTTTGTGTCGATCAGTGATATTTTTGTAGATTTCATATCTCTATTTACACTTATAAATCTTACTTATAATAAAGGATGATCGCATGCACAAGAGGAAGTTTTGCCCTTTATATTAGTGGATGCAAGCACTGAAATCTCTATTGTCTTGTCTCATTGGTATTTGTAATAGCTTCTTTTTATTTATAAGAGAATTACTCGAGTGAGGGGATTACTGCACTTATGATGTTTTATGTCCCACCCACGCACTCTGTGTTGTGTGTTCGTTACATAAACCCCCAAGGCAAGTTATTATTGACCTTGATATGGATAGAATTAGAATTTACATACAAATAACAGAAAGAAAGCACATAAATATTGTAAGTTTTGTAGCAAAAAAGAACTTTCGTAGACTCAAACTTTAAATGTTATTTCCTTACTTGATGGAAGGATACAGTAAATGTCTATTAATATGTCCTAATTATCTCCTGCAATTTGTAGTTGAAGACAATATGCAGGCATGGGCACTCCGTTAATAAATGCAACAATATTAAAAATCAAAATAAAAGATTATATATATTTTTGCGAACTTTACAATGATAAATTGGCCCCTGTATGCATTGATTCACCATATAGATTATTAAATAAGTAATATTATTTTGTGGAACAAAGGGAGCATTCTAGTTTCAAACTTTCTTATTCCATATACTGTACTTTAACCAACTGCACATTTATTTACCATTTATTTTTATTTAGAAAATGATTATCACTATTATAATGCAGTTAAACTGTACATGTATAGGTTAGCTTTTATGTACAAGGTAATTAATTAAAACAAAAAGACTGGCATTTAAGTGCATAGTAAATGAATATAATTTAAATATACATTTCCTTACAGACAAAAAAAAATAAGATACATGATACAATCTTGAGAATTTAGCAAAATTTAATCTCATGAAAACAATTCTAATATTTTCAGCATTTAACATTGAATGGATTTTTTTAGGGGAATGAAAGAGGTTTGGGTGATGAGCCAGCACTTCATAAGCACTTGCAAGTCTTAATGATCTGACTATATCAATTTCTTGTGAACGTTTACAATGTCCCAATTTGCAAGTTCCAAAGGTTGGGACTTCCTCCTTTACATGGAGAGCATTTTGTACATGGTACAAAGAGAAGTTCTAATATGCATATTAAAATGATACGCCACACTGTACTTGGCTGATTTTAGGCTTGAATATGTTCTTGCAGCTTTGTTTAGAGAGTTTGGAGTAAAATCTTTAAAACTGGGTACCTTGGATTCATGCAGCCCTGTTCCTATTTTAAAGAATAAAAAAATAATAATAAAATATTTGTGGGTCTCCCCTGAAAATAAAAAACAGCATTCATTTTTTTTCTTTAAAAAAAGTGACATTTTTGCATGTGCGCACAACATCACTTCTCAATCACCCTTGGCAGCTGCTTCCTGTCCTCACCAGTCTTCTGGCACGGAGGGGAGAAGATAATTTTGTTTAATCCCTGTCGCATTTGAGAAAGAGTGGACTCATTTTTTGCAGTTTTAAGATCTATACAAAGGACTAGTCCTACTCATCCTCTGCATCAAAGGCATAAAAAGGTATTTAAAAAGCTGCACTATCCATAATTGACATAAATACCTGAGGCAGATTAATCTGCTTTGTATCATTGGTACTGAAAACACACATACATACAGTATGTATAATAATCTGTTAAAGCATGTACTGGGATTGCTCTCACTTCCATAACAGAGATGGGACAGACACAGGAGAGGGAAGAACCCTGTAATGCCAAGCCCATCGCAGGGTATGTATAGCAGGACAGAAGCACTCTCCTTTTTCTCTCACAGAGGAAACCACTTGGAGTGCTAGATCTTTACTAAACTGAAGAACCCAAGTGTGGCCTGGATACCCAGTGAAGCCTAAGCCTCTGATGCAGGGATGGATTAAGGTTTGTGGGGGCTCCTGGGCAACAAACTTGTGGGGGTCCCTTATGCAATGTCCCCAGTATCAGTGCCCCTTATGCAGTGCCCCCAGTAATGCTATGGCAACAAACTTGTGGGGGTCCCCTTATGCAATGTCCCCAGTATCAGTGCCCTTTATGCAGTGCCCACTGTAGTAATGCCCCTTATGCAGTGCCCCCAGTAGTGGTGCCCCTATGCAGTGCTTATATAATGCCCCCAGTAGTGGTCCCCCTATACAGTGTCCCCAGTAGTGCCCCTTATATAGTGCCCCCAGACCCAGTAGTGGTCCCCCCCTATGCAGTACCCCTTTTATAGTGCCCCCTATACAGTGGGACCAGTAGTTGTCCCCCCTATGCATTGACCCTAGTAGCGCCCCCCAGTGCCCCCATGAAGTGGCCCCCTGTACAGTGACCCCTGTAGCAGCCCCCCTATGCAGTGCCCCCTTATGCAGTGTCCCTTGTAGCGGCTCCCCCTATGCAGTGCCTCCTGAATCCCCTCTCCTGATGCGACCGGCGCTGCCCGCTCTGAGTCCTGGCTCCTTCACTGCACTATGGGACAGACGTCAGCGTCAAGATGTCTCTCCCATCATCACACACTGCGGGGGGAGCCAGAAGGCGGAGCTCATGAGTGAGCTCCAGCCGGCTCCCTCCGTTGATGCAGCAGCCAATAAGAGTCTGTCTGACTCTCATCGGCTGCTCTAACAAACTCACAGCTGCTGGCGGCTGTGTGTTTGGAACTGTGTGTAGTGTGGCTGCGGTCTACACTACACTAGCGGCGGGTGCAGGCTGCACCGCTGCTAGTGGGGGCCCCTCCATGTGTGGGGGCCCAGGGACGACCGCCCCTGTTGCCCCAACCTTAACCCGGCCCTGCTCTGATTAGTGGACCCTGCCATAGTCAGCCCTGCACATAATTAAATAACAGTACAAAATTCTCAAGCATATCTTTTGTCCCCAGATTACAAATTTTCAACCGAACATGATCAAACTAACTTCCAAATAGGAAGGCAGGGAAGCCACTAACTATTTTAGTGCATATCTATTACTTCTGTAAATGCTGTAATGGTGGTGACACTCTGGAAACATTTTTAACTTGTAGGTTGTACGCCTGGCATCTAAAGAGAAAATTATTGCCTACATCTGGTGTTTCATATAGCTGCCACTGTAGCTCACCTGTCCCATGCATTCTGCCTGCATTTTCCTCTCATATTTACAGCTGTTGATATGTTAGCAGGACATGACATACTGTTTAGAAAATTTGTCTAGGACACATTGAATTAACTTATTAATCTTTGCTGAATTGTAACATCACAATCTTGAAATTTACATAATGTTTTGACATTATTTGTCAGGAACATAAAGTATAGAGTATTTTCTTGATGTTTAATGTTCAGTAGACATCCAGACCACCTGCACCTTTTCCTTCCCCTAATAAAAGGCTTTCCTGTCACTGTCAATGGTCCACCTCCTTTACTCTGGGTCTTGTTATGGGTAGGACCTACCTCTTCCTGCTCTTGGGTCTTAGTTGCTCTCCACCTCTTTCCAATTTACTAAGGCCATGGGGAACAGTTTTTTCAAGTCCTTAAATTGTACATCAAACTATTATTTTGTTTTCCACCTCCACACTCAAAAAGAATGTTTTACATTCGTCATGATTTATTATGCAGAGACACATACTGAATTGTATTTATCTCATGACTTGACAATGCGGACTGTCCTATGTAATTAAAGCTAAGTGGCCATTTTGTGAATGAGCAGCTTTTATAGCATTAACCAACTAGCAGAAGTACAATTTGTTAATTAAATTCATAGATTGCTAACTGTGAAATACATGAACATAGAGGTTATTGTGCAAGTGTAAAGAGCAGTTAGCATGGGGTTACTGTATCTAGTTGATTTGTATAAACTTATTACCTTGTCTTTTATTTATTGTACTGATGGAGATATATGACGAGGTTGTTATAGCTAGCCACATATTACAACTTTCAAATTGTTTATCATCAGAAAATTAGGAAACTCTCTCATACACCACCTTGCGCATAATCTGTTCTTGCATCTCTAAGAGTAGTGATATTTTTTATTATTAACAGTTATTTATATAGTGCACACATGTTATACAGCACATTACAGAGAATATTTCAGTCATTCACATTAGTCCCTGCCCCATAGGGCTTGCAGATCTCTCCCCTATACTTGCCTACTTTAAGATTCTCCTCTCCAGGAGAAGCCCGGAGAGTAGATGCTAATGATAACTTTAGGGTGTGAGGGCCAGGCTCTGACATAATTCAGCCCCTCTGTGGAAAAATGCCACGAATAATGGGTTGTGGGGTGGGAGTGGAGCTAAAACAACATGACTTGCATAGTTTTAACCCTGCCCTCCCTCTACGGGCTGCAATTCCCAGTATTATCTCCCCACCCTGCCCAATTTTTACTAGGAAGTTGGCGGGATGTGGGAGATCCAGCCACTTTTCTGGGGGTGCGGGTCTCTACCCAAAAAATCGTTCTCCCACACCTTTATGTAAGAGTAGGCAAGTATGCTATTCCCTAAATCATTGACACATACACTCACTATGGTCAATTAGCCTACCAGTATGTTTTTAAAGTGTGGAAGGAAACCAGAGGACCTGGAGTAAATTCATACAAGCATGGGGAGAACAAATAACTCCACACAAATAGTGCCATAGCCAGTAATTTAACCCATGATCTCAATAATGCTAACCAATGTTCCAACAGTGCTACCCAAAAAATAGGTGTTATAAAGTGTTAAAAAGGGGTACATATTGGTATTTAAATTGCTGTTTAGTGAATTCTGTGAATATTCCTCATGTCCATCCTCTCTCTCTCTCTCTCTCTCTCTCTTTCTCTTGCAAATTGCAAAGTCTTAGCACTTACTGTACGAGAATGATCATGATCACACACAGGTCCATTCAATAAGTCATTTATTCAACGGACTTGTGATCATGATTAAGATCCTTGCATGGATTGAAATGTTGATCGAATGATGATATTTGCAATGAAGTAATTTTTGATAATGAAGTCTGGTGAGTGCATCTCCCTTTGTGAATAAATATTATAGATTTAAATTTTGGTTTGGATCTTCCCGACACGTTCGGGTCTCAGAACAAGGCAAAGTATAATCTTTCTTGGACATCTGTGCCAAGATGTCCATGAAAGATGACGTTCTGCCTCATTCTGAGGTCCAAACTTGGCAGGAAGATCTGAACCACTCATCACTAATACATTTCAAGATATACACAGTAATACTATAAAGCTTGTGCAACACCATGATGATTGGTTACTGCCTTTAGTCCTGGACAGACTATTTACTAACGATTTAATGGTTGGTGAGTGAGGTGGGTCTTAACTCCTCTCAGGAGCATTCTTCTTCCTTCTATCAGGGGAACCTGCGTGACAGAGGCAAAGGCTCCCCACTCCCTTTTCCCAGACTCAATAACCGACAATTGTTTTACAAATTCTGTGTTACCGGAATTTTCTTGAGGAGTTTGAAGAACTCTGGGCTTGATTCACTACCGTTCACAACTGCGATTACACACACAGTCAGGCGATTGTTGCGTGCTGTGTATGCGTTGTAGTGTGTGTGCGCGAACTAGCCACTGCGATAGGGACTGCGATCACAGTGACTATGCAGATCCATCGCAGAGTGATTGACAGGAAGTGCCATTTGTGGGTGGTGACGGGGGGGTTGGTTGGTGGAATGCAGGCGTGCCAGTGCGTTTGGACGCCGTGCATAAATTAGTCACTGAAGACCGTACGCAGTCTGTGGACTCATAGCGTGTGATGAAGTTAGCAATTTCTGAGTAAGGTCAGAGCTTGTGCAAGTGCACGTGAGGCTGCGATGGTACTTGATTGTACCGATGGTTTTCAAGTCTTGCTAAACAGTACGTATGTGTGCTAAGTATAGTGGACGTCCCTGTGTTGTGCTGCAAGGGAATAGCGATCACAATGGATTAGCATACTATCACAGTGGAACTGCGTGTGTAATCACAATTGCATTCGCAGTTGCAATCCGTAGTGAATCAGGCCCTCTATTCATACATCAGTTACTTAAATAGGCTATACATATAGATATTTTACAAGCTCACATTTAGTTTACTTTCATATTGACATCAAAAGAAAAAGAAACAATAAATGAGCCAATTCTTACCAACAGTTTATGCTTCCCCAGGAGTGAGTTAGGTAATATTATTCAACAATCTTATGCCAAAGACTTTACCTTATGCTGAACTACAACCCAATATCAGTTTTTCACTTTCTATGTTCAGCTGAATTATATATGGCCCATATATATTAACATAGCATAGCACTATAGCATATTTGGCCTGAGTGAAAGGATTAATATTTAAAAAGGAGCGAGATTGAGTCACAGCGTTTTTTTATTCACCAGTTGTCTACTACAGGGAGATGGGGACAGAGCACATCCAAGGAATAGGCAAGTATGGAGTGTGAGTGTGTTTTTTTTATAAAGGGTTAACACAGTTGTTGTCTCTGTCCTGTCATTTTAATATTTTCTTCACAGTGGGACTACAAGTGCCAGCAGGCCCTTATTGTCCAGGCAAACTGGCACTTGTGGTTCTAGTGGTCTGTGAACTACTTTTCCAAAACTTGCCCGCCACAGGCGTCTATTATTTGGGTGTGTTTTTTGATCGGTTTTGGTGGCTTTGCTGGTTGCTGTTTCTGAACAGGCTGTTAGTAAATCTGGGTGCTTCTATATAAAGTTATTGATTGTGTGTCCGGTGTTCTAATGTGTTTTAAACACCGTTGGTTTCAGAATCCTGTAGTAATTTTCAGTCTGACTTTTTTTTTCTAAACCGGTGATTCAGGTGAACAAATAGTAGATATTGTGGATTCTTTTTTGGGACACATCAGGTCCCGACAAAAAAACAGATAAGTGCCGGCGTCAGGCCGACTTCGGGGCTAATTGGATAGCCCTTGGCAAGGTAATTTACACCGGCTAGTTGGATAGCCCCCTTTTTGATTATTTTATTTTGTTACATTTTTCCCATTTATATACAAACTGGCTCTAAATTTGCATAATTATTTACCATTTGAGAAACATTGAAGTTTGTAGAAAATCTAAATTTCAGAAATATTTTTTATCACTTCTAATCCTATACTTTACGTATTAGTCTATAAACTTAGCAACACTTTGGGACAGATTCTATTAGCTGCGGTAAAATCTTTACCGTGGCTTGACTTAAAAAACTTGCCGTGCGTATGTGCCCTCCCACTTAATGCGCAATTCAATTGAAAAAGGCTTATTCCGGTGGTTGCTCAGTAATTCTGGGATGTATTATCCGCTTTAAATGTGGGGAAAAATGGGGAAATCAGCCTGCACCCAAAAAAGTGCAAAGTGCAAACTAATATTGAATAACAGTAGAGTAGTCTGTCAGTGGTCAAGAACAAAGTATTTGGGGCTCTTCAAATGTGTCATACAAAGCAAGTGTTTTTTGGGGGATTAAATGCTCTAGATAAATTTGGGCTACATAAAAATGCCTGACAGTTGATTTTTGTGTCATTTTGAGATACTTTTTACAATTTGTTAAAAAACACCTGTAACCCCCACCTGCAAGCTTAAAAATACACGTTCAATCCATACAGTACCCCCTTATACCTGTCCCACATCATTTAACCCATTATTCTGCATTTTGCAGAACACCACCACAAATATAATAGGTCATTATTGGACAAATTAATCTAATTAAAAACTTCTTAGTGTCTAATTAATCATTATGGGGCTATTCCTGTGGTTCTGGATCAAGTTCTGAATTTTTTTTTGTACAGGGGCTGCAAGCAAAAATCCATGTTAAATCCTATGAAGAATTAACTCGGGTCAACTTGCTTGGCTAATTGAATTAAGTCACATTTACCATGTTAACCCAAGTAAATAGGTCATCACTGCTAACTGAATTCACCCCTATGTACGGGTGGCTAATAACTGAATCTATCATGTTTAAAAATTAGCCTAAAAAAACGTTTTCACGTTTCAATAAACATTTTTTATTACAGTTAATTCAATAGCCTTAAGTGCAAAAACTGTAAATGTCCTTTTTTTAACTGTAGCACACTTTAAACACTATCAATTTGCACTACCTGTATGTTACAATGTAGGTCATTTTTTATTACTGGTATATTGTAGCTGGCAGCATACCAGAGCTTGCAGTGTTTGTTGAAGAGTATATTGATGAATTTTCAATTATATCTAGAAATAAGCTTTGGTTACATTTTGAGCTGTCCAACGCTGACATTTATTGTACATGTTCTATTTAGATTAAATGCTGCAGCCAGACTTCAATTTGTTAGCTACTATATCTTGCTATGCAAAACTCTGTTCTATATGATTTTGTTATCTGTAAAATACTTCTTTTAGAGTTTCACCAAACAGTGAGGTTTACAATATGACCTCAACCTCAACATATAAGTTGATTTATGAAAATAAAATAACAATGCACTTAAATAAACAATAGTATTATGAGCCCACATCAATAAGTAAATATTTTCTTAGTATTACCTTAGCCAAAGAAAAAAAAATGACAGTATAAGATGGTTATGAAGTTGGTAAGAGTTCTGAAGTTGATGCAAAGGGAGAATTAAACCAGTTAGCAAAGCGTATATACTGTATATATATATATATATATATATATATATATATATATATACAGTATACATATATATATATATATATATATATATAATGAAAACATTTGGTCAGACGGTTATTCTAATCTGTTAGAGTGTGTTCAAGTAATTGCAAAAAGATACATACTGTACATAAATACACTAGAGAAAGCGTTAATGTTTTCAGGTGGCCAAGGGCAAGTGTAAGCTCTAGATGATAAACCACTTGTGCTTGACTGTTGGCAAATGCACTTGCATTGCCAAAGTGCTTGCACTATATTATAAATTTATAATAAACTAAAGCAAAAAAAGAGGAAAGGGAATTGGGGATATCCCAAGCACTGATAATGAACACACAAAAAATATGGATATTAAGGTAAGTGTATTCCAAATTATATAAAATAAAGCACAATATCTGTGTGATAATCTCTTCTATGGAGGTGCACCCATGAGAGTTATATTGGACATGTACACGAGAGAAGAAGTACTCTCTTTTTGTGGGGCACTCTACCTACCTATTGAATGTAATCATAAAATGTAACTTTTATTAGTATATCGCTAAAAGCTTACATATGTAGAATGTTAAGCATAAGATATCAAAAAATATTCTATACATAAACAACATAAAACATGGAACAACAGACAAACATTACACATTAAATATTAAATCTGGCCACAAAGGCCCAGTGGATAAACAGCTGACTGACTTGTAGCAAAGAGATCATCAATTATCTAATCTCTGAGTTCCTGTTAATGGTAAATCAAACATAAGAGTAATAACACTATTTCGTCAGACAGGTGGCGAAAATTATATAGAGATGATATTATATATATATATAGGGAAGGAGAGTATTCCTTCTATTGATAACGTAGGTGACCACCAATACAATTCCAATGATTAATTATCACACCAATGTTATTCAGTATATAGTTCCAAATCTCAGCATGCAATTCTGTATGGATAAATCTCAGAATAACAGGTGATTTGAGCAGTAAAGAATAGTGACACATTCAGGATTACATATATATAAGTACACACATGTGTAGAGAGTTTACATAACTCTCAAGTCCTGACGTCCCATATGATAAATCATCCACAAGGTATGAATCGTAATATCAACAATATTTAACCTCATCAGGTATTGTACCAAGATATACAGTAATTATATTGAAATGAATTTAAGAAAAACAAGAGAGATGGTCCACCAACTCATATATTACAGAGATGGCTGCAACAAGAATTAGTGAAAAATCCAAGGACAATTGTGTCAGAATATGTAATGAAAAATGTAATAAAAACTTCAAAGTATCTCCACTTTCAAAAAATTATAAGTGAAAAAGGTTGTCTCTCCACTGATGTATGGCATGAATGGCTGCTGCAGGGCATCTTACTTATGCATAGGATGCCCTATGAGCGGATCCCTCCCTATACATGGAGATAGAGGGATAGGTCATAGGCATCTGCTGTTACACAGAAACACTGAGATAGGTGAATCTGGTGAGAATCAGTGCAGATACACCTTCCTGTGTCTGTTAATGAGAGTGCCTTAGCAGAGTAAATAAAGGGTTAAATAGTAAAAATGAAAGTGAAAGTAAAAGTCGAGGTTACAGATGTGTGGAGAATAGGGTAATTCTCCAGGGTGCTGCTTCTCACAGTGTGTGTCCAAATCACAGTGGACTGTGAGTGAGCGGTCCTGTGAGTTCCCTGTCACACTGATGAGTGCAGGAGAAGGGAATCTGTGCAGAGTACTATCCCTCCTGCGCCCTGATGGGATAAGCCAGCGCAGGGACAGAGAAAGGGAGCGCTACTGCACTCTTCCCAGAGTACCTGTATGGAGAGGTGAAGTGCTGCTCGTGGTGGTGGTCATCCAGAGTGGGTATCCCAGTGCACCAGGGACACCTCGTGGTCACCCAGACGTATGTTTCGCCAGAGGCTTTCTCAATGAGAGGCCACCCATTGAGAAAGCCTCTGGTGAAACGCGCATCTGGGTGTATATAGAATGGTGTATTAGGTAATCTAATGTAAGGGTAATCCAAATTTAACCATAAACTACTAATAAAACATGCTGTTTATGGTTTGCAAAATGCCACAGATTGGACACAGTCTGAGCTTTCGGCCTAAAATCTCATCTTAATTAGCCCTGTATTTTGGATGTGAAAGCCAAATCTGATTTTTGCAAACCACCTACTAAACTGGCACTTAGCAAATTCCAATATTTATTTTAGCCAAAGAGAATTACAAACAAAAACACAGATAGTTACAACAGATACACCATACATCAATATTTTAACAAGGGAATAAATGGTGCATTGCTTTAGACCTAGTCTAAGTTTGTCCAAAACAAACTTTATTGACCATAGAGGCTGGCGGTGGGCTGGTCCCTAAGGTCAATAAAGTTTGCTTTGTACACGTGATGTCATGATGTCACGCTTCACCGCTGAAGGGAGTGGCAGTAAGAATGGGTGGGCCCCTGGTGGTGTGAAGGGGGTTGGAGGGGTTGGGGTGTGAAGTGGTAACAGGGGCTGGATGTAGAGTAAAGTGAAGGGGCAGAAGAAGATGAAGGAGGCTGGAGGCAGAGGAAGGTGATGGGGACTGGGGCAGAAGGTGACAAGGGCTGGAAGCAAAGGAAGGTGAAAGGGTAGAGGAAGATGAGAGGCTGGAGGTAGAGGAAAGTGATGGGGCAGGAAGTGACAGGGGCTGAAAGCAGAGGAAGGTGACGGTGCCTGGAGAAAGAGGAAGGTAAAGTGGGCAGAAGAAAATGAAGGGGACTGGGGGCAGAAGGTGACAGGGGCTGGACGCAAAGGAAGGAGATGGTGCCTGCAGATGGAGGTTGGTGAAGGTACCTGGGGACAGAGGAAGGTTATGGGGGGCTGGGAACTGAGGATGGGGGCTGGGGATGGCGAAAGGTTACTGGGTGCTTCTGAGCCGATGATGGTGATGAGAGGCTGAATTTGAGGAAGGTGATGAGGGGCTGAGGACTGAGGATGGCTGGCTGCAGACACCATCCCTCCTACCCCTGAGGCATCAGCAGCACTGTCATCAAGAAGACCTTGCAAGAGACAGAAGAGACGGAAGTCAAGAACTACAGCTTGCATCATCAGTGACAGAGAGACTGTGTGGTAAGTCATAGTGTGTTTTTATTATAGTGTGTTATATATATATATTTGGCAAATAGGCAGCACTCCAGATACTTCTACCTCCGTGAACAAACATATTATTTCCAACGTTACATTCCCTTCATCAGGATACACACATGAGGGGGGGAAGCAAAACATATTCTTGCACCTGGGCCACTCTCTAGTTTCACCACTGTTTCCAAGTGTCCATGCTTCAGATGTCACTGCCACACAAAAATTTAATTACTGTGTCTTTGTGTGCTTAATCTCACCTGTTGCTTTGTTGTGTTGAGATTATACAGGTATTCATCTACTTTGGCTCTGAGTTTCACCCTTCAACCATCCAAAATAATATACCTAGGGTGGGATGTACTAAAGCTAAAATGCCCCAAAAACTCAGAAAACTATCATTTTCTCCTTTTGGCTGTATTCCCTATATGTACCAAGCTCCAGGATGTGATGCACCAATCTTTATCAGATGTCCCTGTTTCTTGCTTCTGAAATAGGCTCTGATTTACTCATTGAGTACATTTATATTTGTGGCTTTAAGGGCCATTCCGGTGGTACATTCCATGCTGTCATGTATCTGTTCCTCTCTGCGCTGTTGGTTATCTATAAGCATTGCTTTCACAATGTCTAGTATTATTTTTGTTTCTAGGATGTTTTCAGTGCACTGTATGTGTCAGATATACTACACAGTCATATGGCTGCCATGTTGTTGCACTTTATCGCCTCACTCATTAACCGTTTTATGCTCTACTGTCACAAGCACTACATTTATATGTTCTTATATCTCATTTACTCTGCCAAGTCTATTTTTCCACAGTTTCCTCAGAAAAAAAACTGCTTATTGTTTAAATTGGATCTTTAGTGCAGCTTCTGTGATGCATCCAACAAGCCTTTTGTGGTAGTCTAATAGCTTGCAAATTAGTGAATGGACAGCGACAATGACTTTGCTACTCTGTATGACACTGCTATACTCAGTAACAGTGTGGGTGCTCACTGCATGGCTGTGCCTGGCAATATAGAAGCATGTCTAGGATGAAGCCCAACCACCTGGCTCATCCCAGTAGTGTGAACTCACAGTTGGCTGGTCTGACCAAAAACATTACAATTTATCCAGTCCAGGAGCAGGTGTTACTTTGCCACCTACAAAAGAAAGTCAATAAACTCTTCAGAGAAGCTAATATTATTTGAGATAGATTTATCAATATGGGATATTGAATACATTTTATAAAATATGCATAACCAAGTGCAAGTAGATCTGAGAACAATCATACATATTCTGCATATTCCAAAACCACATTCAGTGGAACTGTCCTCTAGCCATACACCATCTAGAAACACCAAAAACTCTAATTGCAAGAAGAATCTTTGCATTCATACACATTTCATAAAGCAGCAGGTGAGATGTAATTTTGTATAGTGATCTGAAAAACTCAAAAGACAATTCTCAGAATAGACCTCTATTAACTATTTGCACCTATATCATATAAATATTACACTGTATTCTAAACCCAACTATTAGAATAGTTATCCAGTTACAATAAAGTGCAATAGAATATACTGGCACTATATAAATAAATTTTAATAATAGATGATACAAAGGTACCCAAAATAGATGAAAAATTTGTGATGACGTCCAAAGAAAATATTTCTCTCTCCTTACTATTAATATTCCCATTGAACTGTCTACCTAATATATAAAGTATGATCAGCTGTTTCCGTGAGATACATATGTAAGCAGTGGCATCACTATACTGTAAGTGGTGACACTGTGCAGCATGGTGGTCTGCGTGTGTGCCCTCTGATGCACACACAAAAGGGGGTGTGGGCTAACAGACACAAAGCCTTGCCCCCAGCTGAGTGACATTTGGGAGTTTGACCGGATGTCACTCCCCCCATTATTGGCACACTGGAGGCTTGCCCAGCTCTACAGCAGCTGCTGGGTAGATCCCAGGCTCTCCCCAACCTCCCTACACAGTGTGGCAGCTCGGTGACACTATCCAAGGCGGTGATAACAAAATAGCAGAGCAGCTCTGCTATTTTGGTGTCACCCTATTGGATGGTGTCACCTGCACCTCCCTTATGACACCACTGTATGCAAGTAGTTCTAAAGATGATTTAAATATTTATAACCCAAACACAGAAAACATTCTAATTGATTATAGATAACAAAGTATTTCCAACTGCACTGTACTGCAAAAGTATTATAGACACTATGGGGTCTATTTACTAAGCAGTGTTAGGAGATAGAGTGAAAAGTGATAAGAAAGTGATAAGGTGCCAGCCAATCAGCTCCCAACTGTCATTTCTTAAACACAGCCTGTGAGATGACAGTTGGGAGCTGATAGGCTGGCACCTTATCACATACTTATCGCTTTTCACTCTGTCTCCTAACACTGCTTAGTAAATAGACCCCTAAGTATATACCGTATAGCCCTAATAAAGACAGGTACTGTATAGCATATTGTGCCAACATGAGTCTTTTTAAACTCCTTCCTTCCCAATAGCCTTAATGAAAACACATACTTGTCTCCTGTACATCTGACATGTTTGTATTGTATTTATATGCTGATGTGATTTCATATTAAGAAATGGCAAAAATCCTATTTCTTTTTTCCTCATATTTTATTCTCAAACAAATAACTTTAAAGTAAGATTTATGGGACTGTCTTGTATTTTCTGTTCCAATGCTTTTATCCTTTATATATTTCATTCCATTGCTTTTAGCCTCTTTTATTTGTATTAATCATTCTGTTTTGTTTACCTACAGTATGTTGTCAGATCCGTTTGTCTATGGTACTACCATGTACTTGTTTAAACTAACCCCCTTTTTTATTTGTATTCAATAAGTATGTTAATGTTTGAAAGGCACTAAAATTTTAGTTAGTTGATCTCTGGTGATGACTTGGTAAGATGAAACAAAAAGAGATGTTATATAACAGAGGAAGAAAGTAGGATTTATTTAAGCTTGACATTTTATTGTGGAGCGTTTTTATGATTTTCTTTCTTTGTAATCCGTAGGGGCATATTCAATTGGGGGCGAGAATAGCAAAAATCACGCACCCGTGGGGTTTTCCTGCAGGTGCAGGATTTTTGTTATTCATTTAGGAGCAGGGTTTTTGATTTTTTGAGCGCCGGGAATTTTTTTTTTGCGCACCTCCAGAGCAAAACCAATTTTTCCTAAAATCCACAATTTTAGGAAAAATGGTCGGGAAATGTTCTGGGACCCCGGCGGCACCCCTCCTAATGACTAAATAAGCAATTGGTAGTTTCCAATTAGCTTAATTAGTCAGTAATGCTCACCTTCCAAAGTGCTGTCTTCTGCATCCAGCGTCGGGACCCTTTCTCCTGCAGCAGCGGTGAGTATGTCAGTGTGTGTAAGCAGTGGCGTCCCTCCCCGCGGTGACACCCGGTGCGGGGAGGGATGCCTTGAGCGCGGCGGAGCCACGCACTCCGCCAAAAAGGGGCGTGGCCTCGATGGAGGAGGCATGGCCTTGGGAATGGGGGCGTGGCTTCGCATCCCGAGACCGCCAGTACTTAGTTATCAACGGGGGGTGCCGGAGGTGCGGGCAGTGCAGGCTCCCTCTCTGTGACAGGAGCCGAGTGCTGCACATGATGTTACAGTGCAGCACCCGCCTCCTGTCACTGAGGGGGAGCCTGCACCTTGGTGTCACCCCTCGGCGGGTGACACCCGGGTGCGGCCCACACCCCCCGCACCCCCCTTCTGACGCCACTGTGTGTAAGTGTTTATGAGTGAGTGTGTGTGTAGGTGTAGGATTTTTGTCATCTGGGGCAAGACAGTAATTTGGCGCCCCCCTGGTAATTCCCCCATAGTAATGCCCCCTGCAGCCCTTGTGCCTCCCTGCAGCCATCAGGACTCCCAGCAGCCCCCTCCCCAGTTAGAAGATGGAGGAGAGGCCACCGGGAGCTGCAGAGACCACCGGGCAGGTAAGTGTAATTTTTTTATTTATTTTTTTACGCGGCGTAGAGTTTTCAGAGCTGAAAACCCAGCACCACTTTTTTTTAATTGGATACTGCGGGTATAGGGAGCATGCATACCCATGGTAATCCAAAATTGGATGCGAGGGGCACAAGGTTTTTTCCTCACTAAATCTCGCTCCCAATTGAATATGCCCCATAGTCTTCAAGATTATATCAATATTTGTATAGCACTTCTACTACTAACATTTTCATACTACTAATACAAAACATATTACTGGCATGAAAACACAATAATCATTTGAATAATAGTAGTCAATATCTTATATATAAATATAGTGATTTCGAATGGATAAACGACAAACCTGCTTAATACATATATTAAATTCATATTGCTTAAATACAATATTAAGCAATATATAAAAAGAATAATAAGTAATCTATTATACATGTGTCATATATAACACACAT
Organism: Taudactylus pleione; assembly: GCA_031769625.1. Lineage (NCBI taxonomy): Eukaryota > Metazoa > Chordata > Amphibia > Anura > Myobatrachidae > Taudactylus > Taudactylus pleione. The sequence goes on from JAUIMM010000217.1 coordinate 5,431,954, forward strand.
ATGCAATTAAAATTATCTATATATAAAATACACCATTTATTTTGTTATTTAATTTTAAAGCAACCAAATAACATAAAATCTAAAAGTTCATATATCATTGAGTTCTACTGTATCATGATGCCTATTTGGGCATAAGAGCACATAGACATATTGTATATAGAATCTATTCCTCCACGATTAGTAATGTTGATCTGCTCTATAGCTATGACTTACTAATTACAGGTGCATTCTTACAATGGGCCACATGTCTAAACAAGAGATGTATTTTGACACCTTTAAGTATGTTTCTTCAATATTCCATAAACCGGGTGTTTAGCATGCTTGTTATACATCCCACATATTGTCTACCTCTGCCACATTCTATTATATATGTAGTGTAACATGGGGTGTAGAAATAAGGACTCATGACAGGCAAGTACTCGGTAAAGCAGTGTCTGTAATGGCAGCAGACACTGCACTTTAGCATGCATAGGCTTAGGCCTGGACACACAGGCACATAAATTAACAAATGAAAGTAAACGTCCTAGCACTCCCAGTGCTTAAAGGTCAGAGTGCTGCAATGGCGTGCATTCACAATCTGCCACGCTCTTCTAGCACAGCCAAACTCGTCAGTCCCTGGCACTAAGGAAACTTTGGCCTACTAAACTGGCCGCTGGCCTGCATCAGTGCCCAGAGCATCAGTCAGATGAGAGTTTTAAACTCTTCCTATCCTCCAGTGATGATTTCAGCTGGGTTTGTGTAAGCCAGAAAACCAGGAGTTCCACACCTCCACTGCTACTGCAGAATGCACAGACTACACTCTAGCCTCCCTTGGAGGGAGCTGATCGCACAGGAATGTGGGCAATTCAGGTGAGAGATAACCCCTCTCACAACAATAGATAATAATTTAAAAAATATTCTATCTACCTTTGTACTGCGTCTTAGTAGCAAAAGTAAAGATAGATTTAGACCATCTTAGAAAGAAGATTAATTTTAATCTTCACAAGAGACACATGATTTTTAAATGACAGTCTCAAATACCAAAATTGACCACACAGAGAGATTCCAAAGGGTGTATAAAAAAAATAAGAGAAATAGATCAAGGAGATTAAAAAGAAGATGGAGGAAACCCCCACAAAAAATCTATGTGTAAGATAGAGACTGCAGACAGAGTCATATTCAATTTATCAACTAAGGTTCTAAGTAAAGATGGATTAAAACTCCTAGAGAAGGTCCTTCATTTTGCTCCTGTTACTAAATTTTATTTATTCAACCTGTTTGTGGACCTCAACATATATGTTCAAACATTAAGTAGAATAAGAAACTACTTTGCTTTGAAGGCCATCAAAAATGCCAATATATCAGGTCTGTAATTATTCTAGACAAAAATGATACATTGATGTTATAAGAATATCTACAAAATGAGAATATCTCAGAAGTAGATAAAGATACAAATTGATATTGATCAAAGTAAGCTGTTTAGACAAAAATCCTACTTCTTCCCCTTTCAGTTTAAAAGGACATACATGGGGTGAGATGTAATAGCGTGTGAGTTTTTAAAAAGTGCGACTATAGCGATAAAACTTGCACAATTTCAGAACTCACCCTATGCAATAGGTGTGAGACCATGCAAACTCACATGTTTCTCACACCTCCACAACTCGCAATGGCAAAACATGCATCCAGATGTGTTGCCATTGTGAGCATGGAACTCAGGCAATGTAATAGAGTGCAAGTGTTTCACTCTCATCCTATTACTGTGTGAAATCTCATAAAAAAACAGACCTGCTTCAGGATAGCGAGTCTAGCCTGAGCAGATCCGAGTAACACAGAAAGATGTACAAATCCATGACATCCATGGATCTTTCTGTGTGTAAAAAAATACTAAACAATAACAATATAATGAATAAAAAAAAATGACATCCATCCCCTCCCCACAAGCATAACCAGCCCTGGGCTCTGTAGAGCATGTCCTGGTTCTTAAAATACAGGGAAAAATATGCATAGGGGTCCCCTGTATTTTAAGAACCAGCACTGGGCTATGCTGAGCCTGACCTGGTTCTGAAAATACAGTGGAAAAATGCATTTTTCCACTGTATTTTAAGAACCAGCACAGGGCTCAGCTGAGCCGGTTCTGGTTGTGGAAATACAGGGGACAAAATGAGTAGGTGTCCCCTGTATTTTCCATAACCAGCACTGGACTCTTTATAGCAGGGGTATAATTCCACAGCCAGGGGAACCCTTTCACCGGGTCTCCCGACCACAGCATTACACCTGACCACTTGTCAACTGAAGAATAAACAAAAGTATACTGCGCTGGTGTGTATAAATAATATGAAATATGTCAAATCTGTTTTCCAGTAAGATTTTTTAGCTTTAGATGTAGGTATATTTGTAACTGTGTAGTGATTATTTACATGTATACTGTATATATATTGATGGCTACATGGCTAGCAGTTGAGGTATATCATTAGATCTTTTTGCTTGTGTATTTATTTAATTGACAATATTTTCAATCGGAAAAAATTGGTTTAGTGCTCCGTCATATTTATGTCAAGACATCATAAAGAAATACTATATATAAAATAATCTATTGGATGCTTTTTAATATGTATGTATTTAAATGAATTATTATTTGGAATATATGATTTTATCTGTACAGGTTGAGTCTCCCATATCCAAAATGCTTGGGACCAGGGGTATTTTGGATAACGGAATATTCCGTATTTTGGAATAATTTCATTCCATAATGAAATATCTTGGGAATGGTACCCCAATATACACACAGAATGAATTTATGTTTCATATACACCTTATACACACAGCCTGGAGGTAATTTTACACAATATTTTTAATAATTTGTGCCTTAGACAAAGTATGTGTACATTGAACCATCAAAAATCAAAGGTTTCATTATCTCAGTCATGCCAAAATGATGCTGTATTTCAGAATATTATGTATTTCGGAATATTTGGATATGGGAGACTCAACCTGTATAGAGTTTTCACTTAATGTGACACAGAACATGATCGGAACAGATATGAATGAGTTAATTTTATTAACTAATGAAAGAAAAGATCTTTCTATTTAGACTTGACCCAGGAAATTAGGAATAATTTAGCTTGATAAAGGCCATTGCAGAAACGCATTGCTGCTGCTCCTGTCTATTGTATCCAGCACTATGATTTAATTTATTTTAAACAAACACTTGAGGTACTTACATTACTTCAGCCTGCTCGAAGGAAGAGGAGCCATTCACCCCCTACAGACTTGATTGCGGATGAGGCTGAAACAGCGCCTGCAATATTGGAGTCATCCGGTCAGTGGACCTTACCTGCAGTGGCTGCGGCTCACATCACCACCCCCGTCTTCCATCCCAGGGTGCCGAGACACTGCATGGAGTTGCACAGCGCGGCTGCGGTCCACTGGGGAGCGACACCTACTGCAGATTGGGACCCGGACAAGAGTTATTATTAGGCTGAGTGAACTCTCTTTTGAAAGGAACACAGAGTAAGTTACCCCTATTGGGCTAGATGTTACCTGCCCTATATTCTTTACAGCTGGATTCACACTTTCTAGCTAACCACTATTGACTTATATCCATTGTGATCCAGGACTTTTTCAATTAGCTGGGCAAAAGCTATGATCATTATCTGGGCTGTTTAACCATTTATTATATCGGACTATCTTTTTCATGTACTGGATTAAGGAAAATTGACTGTCTGCGGTATTTATATAACCGCTTTATTGCATATGTGTTTGCTAACATTATAGATACTCTTAGGATATTAATTGTGTATCAAATAGAACATTGTTGCAATATTGTGTAATTAATGCCTATATGTTGCATGTGAACTCATCAAGCTGCTACTAATTATCTACATCGTGAGATAATCTACTATTATTATTCTCATATGTCATTATCTAATTTTTTAACAATAGTTATTTATTGACTGAGACATACCAGCACAGTATAGTTTTGTATATTCTTGTGTTCTAATGTGGTTGGCATACCTCTTTTTTATACTGCTGCAGGGTGCCTTGAACTAATCAGTTCCACACTGGTCTAGGCTATATCGAAGCTGGATTATTGGCTGAGACAAGATCAGTTTAAAATTGAATCGCAGCGGCACCATCTTGCGACTGGCCGCAAGACGCTATTTTGCGAAATGGCCGCCTAAGCGCCATTTTAGATAAACTCACACTTTAGTACATGTGGCGATAATACTATTAGCATCATGCGAATGCATCTGTGACCATCGCCATAAGTTACGGCGATTCACCAAAAGCCCATTTCATGACTTTACGTATTATAAAGGATATATTTCAGAAATGGCTTTACAGTATGTCAAAATTGGATTGCATTAGCTGAACAGAGCAAATGGCCACGTGACAACTAGCTTGTGTAGATAAGCTTCCTGGATAACGTCTGCTCTCACTCCAGGTGGCCCGGCTAGAATACACACCTTACATTAGCAGGCTTCCTGCAATGAAATAACTTCAAAGCCAAGAGTGTTATCTTAGATTTGGGTCTTGTAGCTGGGCTAATCTGCATTCACACAAGAGTCTGGGAGAATAAAGGGCTTTTCCTTTGAGCCTGGGAAAGGTGGGGGCTGCTGAGAGAGGGGGCATGTGGAACTATAAGGCTCAGCATTCCACACTGCTAGGTGTTCACTTAGTAAGTGAGATTTAAGTGCACCATTCCTCATACACACACTAATACGCACAATTGCGCTGTTAACTAGTCGCATATTAGCGAATGCATAGGACTTTGTATGAAACTGCTATTTTATTAGCTTTATGTGCACGCATCTGCCCCAAGTTAACTAGCGTCCTTATATCAAACCCGCATACTCACACATTACATATTCACACATAAGGTTTAATAAGCTTTAAAGTATAAGATTTAAGTTGTTTCAGTTAGTATAAATGCTGTGAAATAAAGATATTTGATAACTAAGGTTTTATACATGCTAAGAAAGCTGTGTTTGGTTTCGTACTGATGCGTACTCTTTCAACAGAATTCCGGTACTATCGGTGTGGAGATCGCATCATGCAATCTCAACTTATGGGCCGCAGAGACTTCAAGCAACAAAATGTATATTATGAACAACTGTTAGGATGTTGCATGGGGGCGGGAGGGCAGAGACCCCCAGTTGTTAGAGGCTGGGTGAGTCTATTTGAACCAGCCTGTTAAACTCTCTGTAACAGATGCTTCCCCCCTGGGAACCAATGACATCAGCAACAAACTTCTCTATTGTCCTGTCTATTCTGGGGGGGTATAAATATGTCTGCTCAAACACTGGGTCTTTAGTCTTCGTGCTGAATGCTGAATGACGACGGGGTTTCTTGCTGATGCCTAACATCTGGTCCGGAAGCGCTGAGTATGTATACTGTACTTGGGGTCTGTATAACTCCTTTGCGTCTAATTGTGTCTGGATCAATAGTGTGTAACTGACTGTACTTTTTACTTGAATAATACTTTATGCTTTGGAACCACATGTTCTAAGTCTGGAGTCTCTATTTACTGTATGACTGCGTACGCAAATTAAGCGTCATCCTTAGAGGTTTATAGGTAGGATTTTAGAAGGTACATGCAGGGGTATATAGAGGTTCAATTTCAATATTGTTAGTTGGGGGCTCATCAAGTGAAGTCACCTACCTACTCACACGGCACATATCGTTATCGATATCTCAGCAAAGGGTGGAATGGCCACATGCAGGGTTTGCCTGCAACCGCTTTGTGCTGAAAGATCACTATCCATTTTCGTGTGAGCAAAGGAAGCTGACTAGAATCCAGGGACAAGAGAGGAAAAAGTTTGTTTTCCTTTGTTGATAGAACCTAACGTTTAAAAGGGTGCCACAGTATTGAGTACGTGGCTGAGTCGCAGTTTTGCACACAGTAAATATGCACTTTTGCGTACGCAGCTAAAAAGTCACTATACAGTTGTGTGGTAGTCGCATTATTGTGTGTGCGGCTGGTCGCACAATAGAGTATACATACTTCCGGTTCTGCTGCCACGTGTTTAAACAAAGCCGTTGAGGTTTACATTTTTCAATTGTTATCAATATCTGGGTTAACGTGTATTTTTCTGCACAGGAAAAAAGTGTGTAACAGTGAATATTTGTTGGACAAAGTTAAGGGTATCGTATGATCCTTAAGGGCTAGGTGCAAGGGTTAGTCTAGCCGCTCGGTAAGTAGCTTTACCGTTCTATACACAGTAGCAGGTGTACATGTTGTCTTTGTTGTAGAGAGGTGCGTGGAAGTGGCCGACATATTAACTTCCATAGGTGTGGAAGTTGCCTTACTAAATATTATCCGGGTGTGGAAGTTGCCTTTTTCAAATCTTATCAAGGTGTGTGGGTGCCGCCGACTTAAATCGTCCACAGGTAAGTGAAAGTATCTTGATTGTCTTTCACCAGTTTAAATCTTTATTGAAAAGCGTAGGATTTTGTCTCAGAATGGGAGCCGCGCAAACAGTGGAGATGTTAGACAATGATGTGCTGCTAATGGAGGCGCCGATCGGATCGGCCCATCGTATTATGCATACTAAGTACGGTACTTATGCAATAAGGTATTGTGATGTATGGTTTAAGATGACGATGAAGAGTGTTAGACCGTTTCCCAGAATTGGTAGTTTTGATAAGGATGCATTAGATAATGTCCGGGATCACATCAGTCTGATGCGCTCCTCAGAGAAAAAGGTCAAATATTGTGAATGTTTAAAATTGTGGCAGCATAAAGGGGATGCTTGGCTTAAAAATGTGCAAGCGACGCAAACTAGCGTTGCGAGCGCATTGCCAGAGAATGCATCCGCAACGCTGAATTGCAATATGAGCGAGCCGCAAAATGGCGTGCATGTACTGCAAGGTAGCATTGTGGAGAGTATTGGCAGCAGTTCACGCTCACCTCCCCCACCTTATGTGGATGGAGGTGCAAGTACAGTTACCAAAAATACCCATAAAAATGTAACAAGCAATTTGTACCCCCTCTTAAGTAACCATAAAGAAAATGTTTATGATGTGGATGATGAGCCTATTGTAATGTCTGCCATTTCCCATGCTGTGCAAATGATAGATGCTGCATCACCACAATCACGAGTGGTGCCGCCATCTCCATCGGTAACAGCAAGGGAAGTGTTAACACCCGTAGAGGAAGTTGTTCATACCATACGTAGCAGCAGCAGATTAAACCCCCAGCCAGGTAACCAGGTCAGAGGTAGCAATGCTACTGGTCTGCATCCCATTCGGACGATAACTGTTCTGAATGGAAATGCAGATGCGAACGGTATAGTGCCCACGAGGGAAGTGGTAATGCATTGTCCTTGCACAAGAGCAGAACTAAATTCCATCATAAATGATTTCCCCGATCCCAAAAAGGAACTAGCCAAATGTCAAAGATTTTTGAGAAATTTGGGTAGTTCACATGAGCCAACTAATAAAGATTGGCATGTGGTGTTAAGGGCCTGTCTGCCACGCAATACAGACGTGACAAAATTTATCACGGATTGTGTATTGGATGGTGACGTTCCCTTAACAGACCAAGTAAACCAAGGTAACATTTCCCGCATTGTAACTCAATTGGGTATATATTTTCCAGTAGTAGTTAACTGGAACAAAATTTTCACAATCAAGCAAAAGGAGAGTGAAACTGCAGAAGACTATTGCGACCGGGCTCTGCAGGCTATCACCCAGTACACTGGGATAGAAGATATTAAAGATAGCACTCACTACAGGGGAATGATAGTCACGGTGCTCATGGATGGTCTGAAAGAGAATTTAAAGACTCGGGTTCAGACCTCACAGCCTGGCTGGAGGGGACTCACAATAGATAACCTCATAGAGTCTGCCATGGAACATGATAAAAACATCTCAAAAAAGAGGGAGATCCAGAGCGATAAACTAATGGCTGTCAGCATACAAGCTCTGGAGGGAATGCCTGTAACATCACTGCCAACAGACACACTCGCACCTGCACACACACTTACACCTGCCCTCACTAACCCCACACAACAACAAATACAGCTTCATCCCGCTAACCCAATACAATCACAAGTCCCATACTCATATCCCCCACAATACCCTTACCCTCCCTATCCTTACCCATATCCACCACCTTTACCCTCTGCTCAAACCTCACAACAACACATGTTTTCACCTGATCCACGGACATGTTTTAATTGTAAACAAACAGGACACTTAAGTAGAAATTGTACAGTAAAACGAGTAGGAACCCCAAATCAGGGAAGACCTGGATATCCCCATAAGGGATATGCACAGAGACCAGCAAATGTTCAACAGACACCAGCTCCAATTGTGGCCGTAAATGCTTTATTGGAGAATGGTAGCCAACGCTAGGGGTCAGGTCATACCTGTAGTCTACAGATAGTCAGGTTAACGGGAAGTACTAGGGAAGAACTGGTCATGATGGTTGATGTAGCTGGTACTGAATATCCTTTTCTTGTAGACACAGGGGCGACCACGTCAGTGATGAAATCTCCCGTTAATTTACAGGTGACCAACGAGACAGTACTAACAATGGGTGTAACAGGTAAAGTGGAACATTATCCTTTAACAAAGTCCACAGAGGTTACTATTGGGCTGTTGCATACCAGACATTCTTTTCTTCTGGCTGCTGCGACTCCTACTAACCTGCTGGGAAGAGACTTGTTATGTAAAATGGGATGTGATATATATTGCACCCCTGATGGTGTATTTTTAGATATCCCAGAGAGAATTGCACATGAGGTGCGGGATATGTTGGACACTCCTCAAAGGATAATGTATCACTCTACAAGTTTAAATGAAAATCCATCACAAGTAGATGAAATGTTGTCCCAAATTCCAAATTCCAAATTCCCTTTGGACTAAGGATGGACAGGACACTGGATTAATGGCAAATGTAAGCCCTGTAATGGTAAATTTAAAAGGCGGTAGGCAAGCTCCAAAAATTCCCCAGTACCCACTAAAACAGGAGGTAGAATTAGGGGTGTTTCCAATAATTGAGCGATTATTGCAACAGGGAATCTTAGTTCGTACAGCTAGTGTAGCCAACAATCCCATCTTTCCAGTGAAGAAGAGTAGTGGGAGGGGCTATAGGCTGGTACAAGACCTCAGAGGTGTTAATAAGGTAGTAGAGAGCCAATTCCCTGTAGTGCCAAATCCAGCTGTCATCCTGATGCAGATCCCACCAAATGCAACCCATTTCACTGTCATTGACCTCTGTTCTGCTTTCTTCTCTGTGCCTCTCCACCCTAACTGTCAGTACCTATTCGCATTTACATACAGAGGTGTGCACTATACATGGACACGGTTACCCCAAGGTTTCATAGACAGCCCCAGTATCTTCTCCCAGGCATTGCACGACTGTTTACAATCTTTTCAACCTGCCAATGGATCTGTTCTAATTCAATATGTGGACGATTTATTGCTATGTTCTGACTCGTTTATGTCATGTTTGAATGATACTAAACTTTTGTTACTTCATCTCTCGCATACAGGACACAAGGTGGCTAAGGACAAACTATAGCCATGCCAATCCAGAGTAAAATATTTGGGACACTGCCTAACCCAGGGGTTACGACATCTTACAAATGATAGAATCCAGGCCATACAAAACATGACACTGCCGCAGAATCAAAAGCAAATTCGTACCTTCTTGGGAATGTGTGGATATTGCAGAATGTGGATCCCAGGTTTTTCTATTTTGGCCTTGCCTTTACAGGAATTAGTCTCTTCCTCAAAGCCCGATCGTGTCATACACACAGAGGAATCAGAGCAGGCTTTCCTTAATCTTAAGGATAGTCTGACAAAAGCTCCTGCATTGGGAATACCTGATTATGAAAAACCTTTTGATTTGTATTGTACGGAAGCCGATGGTTGTGCTGCAGGTGTCCTTACACAAAATCACAGTGATGCCAGTAGGCCCGTAGCATACTACAGTGCCCAATTGGACACTGTAGCAAGATCACTCCCCACTTGTTTGAGAAGTGTAGCAGCTACCGCTCTATTGGTGAGTAAAAGTGAGAACGTAGTACTGGGTCATGATATGATTGTCTACACTCCCCATGCTGTATCTGCTCTGTTGAACTCAGCTCAAACCAGACACGTCTCTTCGGCTAGGTTTACCAAATGGGAACTAGCTCTAATCGCACCCGCAAATATCACTGTTAAACGTTGCAGCACGCAGAATCCAGCAACGTATTTACCATATGTACAACATGATGTACAAAGGGTGGAGGGAGACGAGTTGCTGGCGGGAGGTGAGTTCAGCGGACATAATGATACGCATGATTGTATGACATATCTGAATCAGACCTTTACTGCTAGACCTGACATACATGACACACCTTTAGAGAATGTGGATGTGACTTTTTATACGGATGGAAGTTGTCATAGACAAACAGACACAGGTGAATTATGTACAGGTTATGCTGTTGTAAATGACACAGACATCATAGAAGCTAAACCTCTTGGTCTTCCTCACTCAGCCCAGGTTGTATAGTTAGTAGCACTAACTAGAGCATGTGAACTGGCAGCAGGCAAATCTGCAAACATTTACACTGACTCTAGGTATGCATTCGGGGTGGTGCACGATTTTGGGGCTCTATGGCGTCTGAGAAATTTTATGACAGCAGCAGGCACACCAGTTGCACACTCCCGACACATAAAACATCTTTTAGAGGCAATCCAGCTGCCCAAAACAGTGGCAGTAATTAAGTGTAAAGCCCATACATGTGAGGATGACCCGGTGTAACTGGGCAACAACAGGGCCGATGAAGCTGCAAAATAGGCAGCAGGGTTGAAAATGTTTTCTCCAACTGAAAAAATTATGTCTTTCTAAACAATTGATATGCTGAAATTAATTGAGATGCAAAATTTGTGTTCAATTCAGGAAAAATCCATTTGTAAGTCCAAAGGATGTGGGCAAGAGTCCTCCGGGCTCTGGAGGGATGGACAAGGTAAACCAGTAGCCCCCAAGGCATATTACCCCAGCCTGGCTGAGGCAGCACATGGTCTGACTCATCTGGGAAAACAAGGTATGAGCAAGTTGGTGAAGGCATACTGGTGCGCACCAGGTTTTTCTTCACAAGCAGAAAAGATAGCAATGACCTGTCTGACCTGCTTGAGGTAGAACATAGGGAAAGCGATCCCTACTGAACCGTCCCACATTCCACCGACTGATGGACCTTTCCAGGTGATACAAATTGATTTCATCCAATTACCACTCTGCAGGAGCCTTAAGTATGCATTAGTGTGCACCGATGTATTTTCTAACTGGGTTGAGGCCTACCCAGCGGCCACTAATACTGCTGCATTTACTGCCAAGAAAATAGTCCAGGAATTTGTATGCAGGTACGGTATCCCTAAAATCATCGAGAGTGACAGGGGTACTCATTTCACAGGTGATGTTTTTCAAAATATGAGTAAGCTGATGGGTATTAATAGCCGACTTCATACCCCTACCGACCGCAAGCCAGTGCCAAGGTAGAGAGGATTAACGGGACTATTAAAAATAACTTAAGTAAAATTATGGCAGAGACTGGACTGGGATGGCCAGAAGCGTTACCTTTGGTCCTACATAGCATAAGGACCACTCCTAGACCCCCCCTAAATCTGTCCCTATTTGAAATACTGTTCGGTAGACAACCTCATTTGATTATAAGTCCACAGGAAGACTTGAAGGGTTACAACGAGGTAACTGTAAAGTATCTTATATCAATGAGTAAGCAGTTAAAGCAACAGCAGCAGAAACTGAAATTGTTGTCTAATGATATGCCTGAAACTAACTGTCATGATGTTGAACCAGGAGAATATGTTATGATCAGAAATTTCTTGCGTTCAGGTTGTTTGACTGATTGGTGGGAAGGTCCGTACCAGGTGCTGCTGACAAGTACTACATCTTTGAAGGTGGCTGAGAGAGATACCTGGGTCCATTCCACTCACTGCAAAAAGGTCAATCAACCGGTGGAGAAACAAGTCGGAGACAAGGCTGATAGCGTGGACCTGTCAATCGCGAGCTTGTTTCGGGAGGATTGAGCAGGTTGTAGTGAGATAACTGAACTGAAAGAAATTTGCAGATCTTGTTGTGACAATGAACAGGCCTGCTGTGTTCATTTTCATATTCTCTTTTAGAGTGTTCACCATCCTGGTCGGTTTGGGGATATCCAGTGTCTGTGATGGGGGACCGATTGAGGAAACAGGAGCTGATGGCAGTGCTGATGGAGTGGAGTCAGGAGGAATGCAATGCCAATCAGGGGAGTGTCTGACCAATCTTAGTACTGTTATTGTTAAGAGAGCTGTCATTCCGGATACTCAGGGAAGGTGTGGAGGTTTATCGTCTGAAGATTCCTGTATTTGTGAGCTTTGTGGGTCCCTAGTTGATGAGAACTGTATCCAACGGTGCCAACCTAAATATAACCCATACTGGGGTGGGCATCCTTTAGAGGATTATCATAGCATGGTAGGCAAAGTATTAAATCAAACTGATTGCTGGGTGTGTTCACATGTGCCACAGGGACAGCATAATGTAGAGTTGGTGCCATTTCCGCTGAATACTACGGAAATTTTAGAATTACAAAAAGGGAAAACCTTGGATGGAAAATTTCATCCAAGGGAAAACCTTGGATGGAAAACCACCTAATTTCAAACTCTATCAATTCCAAGTAGATAGATCACTTTTGTGTTTAAACATAACCAACCCCAAAAACCCGGAGGTTGGGAAGTCGCGGGGAATAATCAGATGATGACCTTCTCACAAAGAGCTGATAATGAGTCCATAAACCATGATCTGTTACGCTCAATTAAATCTAGTGGGAAACATTTTAGGTATCGGTATACACTGAGTTCCACCAAGGAGATTATTGGTAAGGTGCCAGATGGTTATTGTGCTAAAATAATACAGCCAGAGACTTGCATGAACCAAATGGAAAACCCAGAAATAGGATTGTTTGCAAGAGAAATGTGCTTAATGATAATGATGCATACCATCCCTTATGTTCTCCCTGATAATGTATATTTTGTATGTGGAAGAAAAGCGTATAAATTGCTCTCCCCGAGTTCTGAAGGTTTGTGTTACTTGGGAAGAATACTTCCAGAAGTTATGACCCTCACACATGTTGAAATGCTTAGTAAACATAAAAACATACCATCACCATATCTTCACACGCAGTATGAACATAGAGGCAAAATAAATATGATACCTGGTGACGTGCATAAAGCCACTCAGTTAATAAGTGAGACAACTGGCTTTCAAGTTTTAGTAGCACTGGATCCCACCAGAATTGCTCGGGGTACATAAAATTTTAGATATATTCAGGAACTTGCTAAATTGATAGATAATATCACCGAGATGTATTATGACACATTCAAGTATACAGGGAGAGAATAGCAAGCATACAAGAAAGAAATGGTGCAACACAGGCTAGTGTTAAATTATTTAACTGCTGTCACTGGAGGGTACTGCATAACTCTGGCCACCCAATTTGGAGTAAAAAGTTGCACCTATGTCACCAATGATACCAGCGACCCCAAGGAGGTGATAGACCGGAAGATGGATGAAATTCTGCAGCTAAAATGGGAGTTTTGTAAGAACCATAACACTTCAGTGGCTGAAGTAGGGGAGAAGATAGAAGGATGGGTTTCATGGCTGAACCCAGTGAAATGGTTCTCAGGTCTAGGGGAATGGGTCAAGGAAGTGATCGCCAGCATAGGCAAATTCTTGATCCTTATACTAATTGTCATCATAATAATTGGCATATGCGTCCGGTGTGTTCCTATTGTGTTGAAGTGTGGAAAATGTAAAAATACAGTAAAACGAAAGAATGAAACTATGATGGTGGTCAGTAATGACAATATGAATACCAAGGTAAATATAGAACTGCATTACAACCCTGAACTAGGAAATACCATCATTTAATGTATTACATTTAGACATGCATAGAATGTATTATTGAAATGTTATTTTTAAAACACCTCAGATAATGTAAAGTCTAAATTCCCCTTCAAGACTGCTTTTATAAGACTGGTGCATCCCTACACCTTCCACATGATCTTCCAAGATCCGTGGTGTGCGTATAATAGTAGTTTTATGTCCCCAGTCAGAGACACATTATTGATGGATTAAGAACCACCTTGTGCCATCCCATAATAACACAAAATAATATGTAAATGTAAGCCTAAATTAAATTCTAATAGCAGATTGTGATAGCATGTTGTTCGCTATTAAAGGGTGGACTGTCGAAGCTGGATTTTTGGCTGAGACAAGATCAGTTTAAAATTGAATCGCAGCAACACCATCTTGCGACTGGCCGCAAGACGCCATTTTGCGAAATGGCTGCCTAAGCGCCATTTTAGATAAACTCACACTTTAGTACATGTGGCAATAGTACTATTAGCATCATGCGAATGCATCTGTGACCATCGCCATAAGTTACGGCGATTCACCAAAAGCCCATTTCATGACTTTACGTATTATAAAGGATATATTTCAGAAATGGCTTTACAGTATGTCAAAATTGGATTGCATTAGCTGAACAGAGCAAATGGCCACGTGACAACTAGCTTGTGTAGATAAGCTTCCTGGATAATGTCTGCTCTCACTCCAGGTGACCCGGCTAGAATAAACACCTTACATTAGCAGGCTTCCTGCAATGAAATAACTTCAAAGCCAAGAGTGTTATCTTAGGTTTGGGTCTTGTAGCTGGGCTAATCTGCATTCACACAAGAGTCTGGGAGAATAAAGGGCTTTTCCTTTGAGCCTGGGAAAGGTGGGGGCTGCTGAGAGAGGGGGCATGTGGAACTATAAGGCTCAGCATTCCACACTGCTAGGTGTTCACTTAGTAAGTGAGATTTAAGTGCATCATTCCTCATACACACACTAATACGCACAATTGCACTGTTAACTAGTCGCATATTAGCTAATGCATAGGACTTTGTATGAAACCGCTATTTTATTAGCTTTATGCGCACGCATCTGCCCCAAGTTAACTAGCGTCCTTATATCAAACCCCGCATACTCAGACATTACATATTCACACATAAGGTTTAATAAGCTTTAAAGTATAAGATTTAAGTTGGTTCAGTTAGTATAAATCCTGTGAAATAAAGATATTTGAAAACTAAGGTTTTATACATGCTAAGAAAGCTGTGTTTGGTTTCGTACTGATGCGTACTCTTTCAACAGAATTCCGGTACTATCGGTGTGGAGATCGCATCATGCATTCTCAACTTATGGACCGCAGAGACTTCAAGCAACAAAATGTATATTATGAACAACTGTTAGGATGTTGCATGGGGACGGGAGGGCAGAGACCCCCAGTTGTTAGAGGCTGGGTGAGTCTATTTGAACCAGCCTGTTAAACGCTCTGTAACAGATGCTTCCCCCCTGGGAACCAATAACATCAGCAACAAACTTCTCTATTGTCCTGTCTATTCTGGGGGGGTATAAATATGTGTGCTCAAACACTGGGTCTTTAGTCTTCGTGCTGAATGCTGAATGATGACGGGGTTTCTTGCTGATGCCTATCATCTGGTCCGGAAGCGCTGCGTATGTATACTGTACTTGGGGTCTGTATAATTCCTTCGCGTCTAATTGTGTCTGGATCCATAGCGTGTAACTGACTGTACTTTTTACTTGAATACTTTGTGCTTTGGAACCACATGTTCTAAGTCTGGAGTCTCTATTTACTGTATGACTGCGTACGCAAATTAAGCATCATCCTTAGAGGTTTATAGGTAGGATTTTAGAAGGTACAGGCAGGGGTATATAGAGGTTCAATTTCAATATCGTTAGCTACATACTGTTTTGCACTAGTCAGCACAGGCAGGGGATCCCTGGGGAGGTGGGGAACCCCCAATAAAGGGGTCTCCCACTCCAGGGCATCCCAGGCCTGGACTGATAGCCCGAGGCTATCCCCAGCATCCCTGGGGGGTGGGTGCTGGGTTGATTGTGCTAAATGTGTGGTGTAAAAAATATATGTACTAATATTGCTTTTGCTGGTGAACTACAGGTCCCAGCAAGCATCCCCCCGCATGCTGGCACTTGGAGAACCACGTACCAGCATGTGGGGGATTACTAGACTGCTGGTACTTGTAATTCACCTGCAAAGGAAATATTAAAGTAAACACAAGATGAACATTCCATGACAGTAAAGTTTTATTAAAGCATACATGCACATTCACACTCATATTCACGCACAGGGCCGGACTAAGGTCTGTGGGGGCCCCTGGGCTACAAATGTGTGTGGGCACCTATAAATACAAGTTGTATATGTATATATATAAATATATATATATATACACACACACATATATATATATATATACACATGTATGTATGTACAGTATGTATATATATATATTAACATAAATATATGTATATATATATTTATATACATATATATATACATACATACATACACATCGGGCTACCGGCCTATTTTCCAATGCCCCCTGTAGTTGTGCCCTTTCTCCAATGCCCCTAGTAGTTGTGCCTCTTCTCCAATGCCCCCAGTAGTTGTGCCCCTTCTGTAATGCCCCTAGTTGATGTGCCTCTCCTCCAATGCCACCTGTAGTTGTGCCCCTTCTCCAATGCCCCCAGTAGTTGTGCCCCTTCTGTAATGCCCCCAGCTGTTGTACCTCTCCTCCAATACCCCCAGTTGTTATGCCCCTTCTACAATGCCCCCAATAGCTGTGCCCCTTCTGCAATGCCCCAAGTGGTTATGCCCCTTCTCCAATGCCCCCTGTAGTTGTGCCCCTTTTCTTTTGCCCCCAGTAGTTGTGCCCCTTCTGCAATGCCCCCAGTCATTGTGCCTCTTCTCCAATGCCCCCTGTAGTTGTGCCCCTTCTCTAATGCCCCCTGTAGTTTTTCCCCTTGCAATACCCCAGTTGTTGTGCCTTTTCTCCAATTCCCACTAAAGTTGTGCCCCTTCTTCAATGTCCCCTGTAGTCATGCCCCCTAAAGTAGTGCCCACAGTACTAGCTCCCCCTCCCCGTCCACACCTCTGACTTAACTGTCTTCACTCCACGGCATCAGAGATCCCTGGTCCCGCCGTCACTGCCGAATGCCTGCTGGATCTAACTGGATCCAGTAAAGGCGCAGGCTCCTCTCTTTGTGGGTGACGTCATGACATCTCCCACACAGTGCATCACTGGCAATGCTGGCCACAGAAGCGATCAGAGGATTCAGAGGCCAGCGTACACAGTTACCTTGGTCGCGATCTATATGCAGGAGCTCCGTGAGAATCCAGTAGTTCGTGATCAACCTTTTTGCCGGACCTGACCTGGGGCATGTGGCCAGGGGTCAGGGACAGTGTGTGAGGGCCCCCTGTGTGTGGAGGCCCCGGGACAACTGCCCCTGTTGCCCATCTTTAATCTGGCCCTGTTCATGCATACTCACCTTTAATCCCTGTAGCCAATCGTGTCCTTTTGACCATAAAGAAATCCACAGATACCTGTAAAAAAGATCAACACTCACCTATTCCTATGCGTAGTTCACATCCTCTTCAGTCCATGTAGGAATCTATTGGGTTAAAAAAAACACAAAGTCCCGATCCAGTACGGACAGGGACCCACGTATCTCCTTTCATTACAGGAGCCACCAGCCAATCAGCGGGCCCCTCCATCAGAGTTACCTGCTGATTGGCTGTGCGCGGTCAGCCTGTCTCCCCCATAGACCTCAATGGTGGGAAATCTCCATTGAAGTCTTTGGTGGGCATAGCTACATTGTAGCCTTTGATGGAACCGCAAGGTTAATTGAGGTGAACCTTGCAGTTATCTTCATAGGCTACAATGTAGCGGTTCCCACCATAGACTTCAATGGAGCTTTCCCACTATTGAAGTCTATGGGGGAAAGGCTGACACTCAGAATGACCACTTAGAGCCAATCAGTGGGCGACTCCAACTGTGGCGCCCGCTGATTGGCCGGCGGCTCCTGAAATGAATGGAGACACGTGTGTCCCTGTCCTTCGCGTGGAGGAAGGGTATGTGTAAACACAGCCCCTTCCTCCTTTCCATAATTCATTCGTGTATGCGTTTTTTTGTTTTTAACCCTGTGGATGCCTACATGGACTGAAGAGGACGTGATCTACAATAGGAATAGGTGAGTATGGAATTTTTTTTTACAGGTATCCGTGGATTTGTACTTGGACAAGTGGATGTGATTGGCTACAGGGATTCTGTGTGAGTATGTGTGAATGTGAGTGTGAATGTATGTTTTAATAAAACTTAACTTTCACGGTGTGTGTGTTTTATCTTTATTTTAATATTTATTTTGCAGGTGAACTATAGGTACCAGTAATGCCCTGCATGCTGGTACTTGTGGTTCTCCTATTACATCTCGCCCATAGAATTTTTATAAGACCAATAAAAAGAAACAAATTCTTAGTAAGTGGCGCACTAAAAGCTGCCCATAAGTAGATTCACACTGGAAACTTCACCAAGATTCAGTTGAACATATAAAAACCAAGAGGTGTTACTCAATACAATTGGCGGTACAATAAAACAAAATCATACTTCCCTTATGGTAGACATTGAAGATCTCAGCAGTAGTCTAGAATGTCCTTTTCCTCATGTGCTCCAGTAATTGTATGGTAATTGCAGAAACCTATTCGTTTCCATAGATGTGGAAGAAGTAACTGTTATACATGTATTAATACCCCCAGAAAAAAAACACTTTGAATTTGAATCTTTTGTAACGAACGATAAGTTCTACATTAAATATTTTTTAAATTGTAGGTCAAATTTTGTTATCTATATAATAGAATGTGGATATGGTAGACAATATGTGGGTTATACCATGAGCATCCTAAACACACCCGATTTATGGGACATACTTAAAGGTGTCAAAACATATCCATTGTCTAGACATGTGGCCCATTGCCAGAATGCATCTGTTAATTGTCATTCATAGCTATAGAACAGATCAACTTTATAAATCATGGAGGAGATAGATTCAATATGCTTTGCAAACATGATGCATATTGGATCTACTGTCTAGGTTCTCTTATGCCCAGTGGGCTTTATGATACAGTATAACTAAATAACAAAATAAATTATTTTAAACATTTTCTTTTTTTCTTCTGTCTGTCAAAACTCTGGCTTGTTACCCCTGTGGTCACTTAACGCTCCTGTGGCCAGCTGGATCGCTCCCTGAGCTCAGTTTGTGCATCCATTGTCATCCCTGTAAAACGCAGGCTTCATTGTTTCTGGCCTGCTAGGTCGCAGCTCACATCCAGCCAGCCCTGGAGTACTGCTGTCCTGATCACCTGATCGATCCGGCCAATCACTAGTCAGCTGGGAACATCTGAAGCTGCTCATCCAATCCTGGTTAACCCCAAGGTATATATTCCAGTCTCTGGCTATCAGTTATTGACAGTACAATGTCTAGCTCAGTCCCTGCTGAGTGAAGCTCAACTGTGCTCCAGTTACATGCAGTTATGTTTGTATTTGCTGCACTAACTTTCTATGCCATTGTACTCCTGTGTAATCAGCATCTCAAGTTGCACAGGTAATTCCAATTTGTTCCAGTGTGCTTAATCTGTGAGACACCTGGGCAAAGCATTCACCTCAGGTATATCAGCCATTCCTGCTTCCCTGGTTCCATTCCAGATTATTCCATAGCTACAGTACCATCCATTCCGGTGTTTGGTCTGTATCCAGACCTGTCATCTATAGAGTGCTCCCAGACTACAGAGAAAACCCAATCCTAGCCTGATAAATACTTCTGCCAATATCTGCCACTCAAGTGTCCTGGACTACAGAACCAAGTAAGAACAGTGTTATTATCAAGTAACAACCCAGTTCAGCCTGGTTAATCTACTGCTACACTCTTCTCTGCTACATACATCTTACCATCAACAACACCGATGTCCCTGTTGGTCTAGCGGGTATGATCTGGCATCTCTCTGCTGAGACCCAGGTTTGATTCCCGTCAGGGAAGCATCTATTCACATGTCAAGAGGTCTCCTCAGGCCTGCCAGCTTTACTTACACAACTCCCACTTCTAAAAAAGGACATCGACCTGACCTCAGTTCCACAAACAAACACAAGCGTGACACTGTCTGGTGTATTTTATACATAGGAAAATGCTGGTGCACACTCTAAGCACTAAGAATTCTGATGATCAAAATATTTATAAAAACTCCAACAATTAACATGTTTTTTTAAGGAAGTTTCTTAGTACATGTTTGGCCAAATATGTTTACCCTCCTACCACATCACAGTGAACCTCATAAGGTGGGTCCCTAACATCCCTAATACCGACACATTGTAGAATAGGACACCCTTTTTTACTCTGTGTACTTATGTGTACACATGTATAATAGATTACTTTATTATTCTTTTTATATATTGCTCAATATTGTATTTGAGCAATTTGAGCAATATAATTTTAATAGAGAGTATGTCTGTGCCTTTAATGAGTTTTGTGGTTCATCCATTAGAAATTACTATATTTTACTACTTTTGTGCAAATTATCTGTATGTGTTTTCATGCCAGTAATATGTTTTTTAGATGACATAATTAATTTAAATGTATATAGGGGCAAATGCTTCCATTTCCTATGTGCCTAATATAGTGAATACCTATAAAACGACTTAATTGAATGTAAGAACGGCAGAATATAGGAAGTTCTGTGACTTAGTTGAAACACAGTTGGAACGCATTGAAAGAACCACTTAGAAATTGAGGCTTTTAATACGCACTCACTGCGCTTGTTTGAGCGCATTGGAGCCGCAATAAAATGGGATTTCTATTTGGCATGAACAGTACCTTCTGAGGAAGCCGCTAAATAGATGTGAAGGTGGATAAACGCGTAAAGAAGTCTGTATAGATCACATTGCCACAGCCACCATCTGGATTCCTACTTGTCCTTACTTGATGATTTTCAGCAGATTGGATTTCACTACCTTCTACTAAAGCTGTGTTATTGGGATTTCACCAGCAACTGGGAGGATAAGATACTGCATTTTTACATCATTCATCTAAAGGACTATTAAGGACTGGTAATTATATGTTGGCTTCATCTATTTATATTCATTTTAACACATCAATTTGACCAGGAATGTACATGAATAAAAAAGTTTACTAAGAGGTCTGTTATGTTTGGAAATTAACTCTAGCACATTGACTTTTTATATTAATTGTTGAAGCTAATATTTTCATATTAATTGCATATTGTATTCTATTGTATATTTATTGTACTGGTTGGTGACATATTGTAATATATGTTTTTAATCTGAAAAGAATTCTGACAACCAATGTTCATTTACTGTATATGTTTTAATTTTCTCATTTAAGTATTCCCTCAATTAGGAGCTGCAGGTTGTCAGAATCATTGCACACACCTTTGACCAGAGACAGGTGTTTATTGTACTACTACTAGAAAAAATCTCTACCACACCCATAAGGGTCCATTTTTCAGCAGCCATTTATTCAAAATGTATTTCTCAGTATTTTCAAACTGTGGAGAAAGCTGCCGATCTATCAAAGCTCATGCAAATATAGAAATATGCAAGCTTCACAGGTCCTGCCGGTCCCGATCTTTGTGAAGCAACCAGGACACCACATCACGCCAGCCACAATGGCAAATGGTCCTGACGGTTGCTAGAAAACCAAGACTCTATGCTGCCACACTACCTGTTGATCTTGGCTGTTACTACAGCCAGGATGTTTTCTTTGTACCTGAAGCTACTCTACTGCAGTGTAATTAATTGTAAGTGATGTGTCTCTGTATGTACAGCTACTTAGGTGCAGTATAATGAATTGTAAGGGGCATGTCTCTGTCTCTCTGGGCCTTGGTGCATTTCCGGTTATAGCTCCTGTCCTGTCAGAAGTCACCTGCCCTGCTGCACTATTCTAGTAGTTTTCTGCTAAGTTTTGCCAGCCATTCTTGCACTTCTACTTGTTCCTGCTTGTAGGAATTAACTCTCTGGACTCTCTGTAATCTACCCTTTTCTGGACCTGGATTCTCTCCTGCTCCCATCTCAGCCCATTCCTTGTGCTGCCTAATTTGCACATTGACTCCTTGTAACTAAGCTAAGTCCTGGTGGCATCCTAGTACCGGGTAAACTTACTTCACCCAGGAAAGGTAGCTGTTATAGGTGAACACCATTATTAATCTGCAGAAGTCATGTGGTGATCTAGACGTGCATAACATTTACAAATATTTTCTAACACACATATCTCTTCACCTACAAAATGGAGGGTGTTAATTTGGCTAAGGAGAATAGAGAATGCACACATAAACACATCCTTGTAAACTACTTATTGCCATAGATTATGGTTAAAAATTAAATAAAAAAGAACAGTTTGAGTTAAAGATGGCTTGTCAGAGCTGCCCCTATCCTATAGAATTGCATCCCCTTAAAACCCCAAATTGTACAACCCCGTGTCACCATTGCCACTATCAGTTTCTTGCCCATGGTCTTTATTCTTTATTACTGCCAGTGTGAGCGGTCTGTCCTTGCATTACCCTGTTCTACAAAATCAAAAGGTTTCAGGCTATCCAACAGCTCTTTTAACATCATACAATGTAAGAAATGAAATGCTATCTGTGCAAAAATCATCCACAAAGGATTTTTCCCATTGCACTGGTAAGGATTTAATTAAATTAATTACAAAGAGGCTATTTTATTTAAAAATGATGTTATAAACACACACAGATAGGAATAATTCACTTAAAATATATTATTATGTTCAAATACACAAATGAAAAAAAAAAATCACAATTTGTGAAAAACATGACATGATTGGTCCCCTGCTGTCAGGTAATTATGCCATGTGCATCGAGTTGTTAATAATGGTCAAGATAACAGGGTGAGTAATTGTTAAAAGAACACAGTTAGTAGTGGAATACTTTAAGACATTTTGCATGTAATAGTAACCAGGAGCTATGTGGCTGCATGTAGGGAGTCCAAAATTGTACTGACCCTGTGGGTATATGACCCCAGCCTAAACCACTGACTAAGCTTTTACACTGTTTCTTCTGGCCTCCATAGCACAATTAGCCTAGCCAACTTCAATTC
The DNA here is from genome assembly GCA_031769625.1 of Taudactylus pleione. Taxonomy (NCBI): domain Eukaryota; kingdom Metazoa; phylum Chordata; class Amphibia; order Anura; family Myobatrachidae; genus Taudactylus; species Taudactylus pleione. The sequence continues at coordinate 5,454,958 of JAUIMM010000217.1, forward strand.
AAACACAGTATTGGAATATGAGCACCAAATAGGTTGGCAGGTGGTTAATGTCTTAGCATTATAGCATGATAAATTGTCTGTAACAGCGTAAAAGCTGAAAGTACTGTAGCTAAAGAAAAGCTTTATGCACTATGGACATAGAGATTTTTCTGTATTTTTACAAAATGCTAATTTTTGCTTATTTTTTCTCTAAGGTTTATTGTTCCAGCCTTAGAGCTAATATCTATTGGTGATAACTACTTTATACATAAACACAGTATGGGCTCTGAAACATAAAGCTAGGTATCAAAATGAGCATATGCACTGGGCTGTAATTACTTTAGTTTATGGTATGTCAGGCAGGTGTAATGCATACTTGCTTTGTCAGGAAGAACAGCTGGATGTAAATGTTCTGCCAATACATATGCAAATATTAGTTATAAGAAACACGATGAACGTATAGATGTATCTTAATTTTATTTCAATATAATATTAAGCACATGTATTAAACAACAAACACATTAAAATGCTGTGCTGTGCATTTGGATACTATACATCAGAAACACCTGATCCTGGACACACCGCACATGCAACTCGATGGTTTTGCGACAGCGAAAGCAGAGATGATTTTTTTGCAATATGATGGACAGGCAGAGACCATTTGTGGGGGTAGCAGCTCAAATGCAGGCGTGTCTTCACCATTTCTAGGGCAAGGCACAGCATGCGACTGCAATCCTGTACGCAGCCAAAATGGCTTCAGCACCTTAGTGCCGGCACCCATTCTGTGCAGCCCTAGAGTTACTCAGATGGTCGATCACCTACCAATTTGCATCCGATGATTGCGCCTGGGCGGATCTGTGATGCCGCTTGTGGGCATCTCAACACAAATCTCAGTGGCTGCGACATTTGCATATTTTCGCACAGCTGCTGTGTATAAAGATGCAGTCATGGTTCCATTTGTGTCCATCTATGAAGAAGCTTCCACTTTGTATGCTGCACGTATTGATTGTTTTTAGATATTCTATACATCTCTGTCTATATTATTCCTGTGCCATTGTAATTTTATCTTTATAGCACTGACATTTCTACCTGCATTGCTTTTCCTTTTTTACCATTGCTTTAAATCTATGCAATTTAAACATTGTTTATTTTAATATTATTTTCCTGCACCCATAACAGCTGCAGATTAGTCATTTTCAGAATATACTATTATAGCTTAGTTGTGCTTAAATATTTACCAGCACTGTTCTTTTTATTTGCATTTTTTAAATTTTTACTGTCTCTGTATCTCACGCTCTCCATTACTACTGCAATTTATATTCCCCCTATTACCCTCATGTACACCATGTACCTTTTTTTTCAACTCCCCCCTTACTCAGCTATAATCATCTCTTCTACCTGTTCCCACCTCCCCTCTAGTCTCCTCCCCCTCCTCCTCCCTCTCGCCCCCCTCTTCTGACTCCCTTCCATCTCTCTGGTAATCTCCCCTGCCTCTCCAGTTTATCCATTTTCAATCACTTCTCTCCCACCATGGTTCTGCTATGCCACCACTGAACACTGTACACTCTCTTGTCTCATAATCACGTCTCCTCACCTACACTCACATCAAACTAAAATCCCTCCTTGCCCACCAACCACATTTTCCCTTCCTCAATTAGGAGCCAACAACATCCCAACACTCTTTTATCTCCCTGCTCCATATCAACCTCACCTCCATGCTACAGCAACCCTGATAATCTCAGTCACATCTCTTCCCTTAGTTCTGACCCTCTCACCTGTGCCCTCTGGAATGCCAGATCTGTCTATAACAAATTGGTCCCCGCCCATGACCTCTGCGCTTCAAGTCCCGGAATCTCTTAGCCATCACCAATCCTGGATTTCTCTTTCAGACACCACTTCTCCCACTGCACTCTTTCTTACCTCCACTATGGGGATTGGCATGGAGATGGTTTTGGGGATATTCTAGCCCCCTGTTGCCCCTTCCAACTTACCTTAAGAACTGTCCCTTTCATTCTATTCCTTTGAGGTTTATGGTATTAGCCTCTTCACCTTTGTAGCTGTCATCTATTATCCCCTGGCACTATCTACAAATTTCTTGACAACTTTGCTGCCTGGCACCCCAATTCCTCTTTTAGGACCTTCCCTCTTTCATCTTAGGTGACTTTAATATCCTGATCCCACTGCCTCTAAACTCCTTACTCTCACATCATAATTTTGTCTTTCTCAATGGACCTTCTCACCCTCCCATGTGAGTGGACACTCACTTGATTTGGTCTTCACTTACCATTGTAATATCTCTGACTTTAACAACTCCCCATTCTCTGCCCATCATCTTCTTTCTTTAAATGTATTACTCACTGATTCCATCTCAGCCTTCCAAGGCTACCATCTCTAAGCGTAATCTTGAGGAGATTGATACTATGTCCTTATCCTGCCTGCTCAACTCACTTCTCTCCACCATTGTCTCTCTCTCTCTCTCTCTCTCTCTCTCTCTCTCTCTCTCTCTCTCCTGCCCTGACTAAACTGTTTTCCTATACAATGTTTCCCATTACTTGTGCTCTAGACTCTGTTTGTCCGGCGGTCATTTCTCATCTTCACAGATCCATGCCAATGTCAATTTATTGTTCACTGATTCTCCATCTCAGCCTTCCAATTCTACCATCACTAAGCGTGAGGGTGTTGATAGTATGTCCTTATCCTCCCTGCTCAACTCACCAGAAAACCAAGAAACATAGCTGCATTCATAAAAACTGATCCGTGGCAGTGACTTATACTTAACGCCATTCATTATAATTAAGCCATATAGTATATCACTATATCACTATTACTGATCAATAAAGATTGGGAATGAATTACTCTATTTGTGATACAAGGTTATGGATATGGATGTAATATACTTTAGGTATATAAGCATAGTCGTGTGAACTTGTAGGAGATGACGAGAATAACAATTGTCTTTAACTGAATAGATGTATATCCAACTTCTGCAAACTTCCTACCTATAAAAAAGCAGAGATATCAGATATATGTTTATCTCTCCCAATTCATGAGGTGATCAGTAGACAAAATTGCTACAAGAAAAAGCAATTGATGCAGCAAAACAATACATCTGGTAACAACATTGTAATTTTTATTACATAGCTGCAATTGTCATCACAACAGGGATTGCTGTAAAATATATCAGTAATTTCTTTGCAGACTTGTTGGATATTAAGACAAGTCTCTGTAATAAACAGAATAATGGCATATGATTGGGATGGCCAATAAGGTGGAAATTTAAACTGCATTTATTTGTACCAATAATTATAACAAAACAGCAATAAATAATAAACAGACAGAGGAGACCCCTTGGTTCTTATTTTAAATTAATTTACAATTTTTATTTAAAGATTTTTCTTAACTTTTCTGGTTTTAACTTTTTTTCACTTGCGCACATACATTTAATAATTTGAATAGATTTAAATCAAGATTACATTTTAAACTTTCGTCAGTCAGTGTGTATGGGCACTAATACGGACTTCTTTTTTCCAACTTCTTTGCAAATGGTGTGCTTGACATGTATTTCCGTGGTTGCACCCCCTTATGAAATATAATAATAAAGATATTAGAATTTTCATCATATATTAGATACTAGGAGGGGTTATACTGACTGATTTTGGATTATAGATACACAAAATTCCAGTGCAGTGAGATACTTTTCTTTCTAAAAGTAATGCCAACCATACTGCTTTTCCTGTCATTCTGTCCCTAGCTCTAAGGGTAACCCAAATGCTATCCCTAATTGCAGGGGCGGATTGGGCCGCCGGGACACCGGGCCGTTTCCCGCTGGGTCGGCCCCTTTTTTGCCTTTTAGGGCCAGCAGCTCCCCTTCCCTCACCCACTCCACTGCCGGCCCAGCTGCCGAGATCGGAACTCAGCTCCGATCGGGCAGCATTGCAGCTTCTGTGCATTGCCGGCAGCCGCCCTTCCCTCAATCACCACCCCTCTGCTGCCAAAGCTCTCTGCCGTGATCAGAGCTGACCTCCGATCGGGCAGTTTTCTGAACCTAAAAAAAAATGTCCGACGGGCAGGGGCGGAACTCCATTGTCCAGCTTCCACTGATGCCGATCCCTAGGAATAAGTGCCCGAAGCCCCAGCTCCGTGTCCTGGACATTATGCCGCCTGCTCACCACGGCCATGATGATGTGTAATACTACTTTTTTTTCTAAACTTCATCGTAGCAGCCAGCAAAGAAGGAGGGGGAGGGGCAGGCGGAGCAAGTGCGGGGTGTCCATGTATAGCGCGATGAAGCGCTGCTGCCGTATGAGAGAAGTTGCTAGGTCACAGAAGCAATACAAGCATATAGAGAGAGCGGTGCAGGAGTGCCTAAAAGCCTCTGAGTCTAGTGTTGACGTTCATATGACTCCCTCACGTCACGTGTCGTGTGCCCTGCTTTCTAGTGGCTGGTCTCTCCCTCATGTCCAGACCAGTCCAGCCACCATCAGTGGAGAAGACATCCCAAAGCACATCCTGACACAGATCCTTATAGTGGCAGGTACTTTAATACATAATAACTGTTTTTTCAGGGGAGGTTCAAGTGACAACCTTAAACAGGTGACCATACAGCCCAAACATTAATATACCACATTTATGTCCCCCCTCCCCTCCCCTGTCCCCTTCTATTCCTATTCTCATTTTTCATGGGCACAAAAGAGCAGCAGACATTGGGAGCTTCTCTTAATAACAAAAAAACAGTTTATATTGTGTGGACTGCACCGATATAATAGACACCTGTCACCTTAAGGCACATACGGTTGCACTACGTTACTACCACTGCATGTATATGGATGTTGATCACCAATATGTCGGAGCTCATATAGTATGGGGGTGTTTTAATGATGCTAATTATATACGCAATACTTCACCTGGTGGTGAGATGGAATATACATATATAAATATATATATATATACATACACACACATAATGTGTGTATGTATTTATGTATAGATATATATACACAGTGTGTGTGTATATGTACAGTATATATACTGTGTGTATGTGCATATATATTATATGTATATATATATATCTCTTTGAGATGATGGGTTTGTTATTGAAGTGACACAGGGGTGTTGGTGAAAGTGGGTGCATGCTGAGACGATGAGTCACTCACATTGGAGGCCACACTTAGATTTATAATCTAGCAGATTCTGCAACTGATGGTAATTTCTAAAGGCACATTCGGACGCATGGCTATGCACCATACAAGGGGTTAGTAATAGCAGCGACTGCATCCAACTTAGAATCAGGCTCTATAAGGAGGGAGTATCCATCCCTCAGCAGACCCCGCCCCCATCAGGGCTGCTTTAAAAAATTTCCCGGGCTGGTTTTTGATACCAATCCGCCCCTGCCTAATTGTAACGGTAACTCTAATGCTAAGCTTAATGCTAATGATACTGCTTTTCCTGTCACACTGTCCCTAACCCTACTGTAACCCAAATCCTACCCCTAATCTTAACAGTAACCCTGATGTTCAGGGCCGGCTTTAGGGGTTTTTGACTAATGCGGTCGAACAGGGATGCCACCCATAGAGGGACCCCTCCCCAACATCCCGATTTCAGCGGGACAGTACTGTCCCGCTGTTCCACCTGTGGGCCGAAGTGGCCCACGCGTGGTCAAATTGGGAGGTTGGGGACCCCACCGCTGCACCTGTTTATGGACTTTCACCTGCTGGAGTAGGTTACATTGTTTATATATGAGGTCTGCCATTATACAGTTCCTGGTACCATTCATGTTATCTACTTACTGCATTCATGGATATTCTTGAATTAATCCACAGTGCATTCTGACTTATCTATTCCTAGACTATGTTCCTTGATGGCTCATTTGAATCCTGTGTATTCAGCCTTCGTCATTCTTGCCTAAGTATCAGCGTGCACTACACCTTGTGTGTCTATTACTTCTGTAATGATTGTCTCATTCTTTGCAAGCACAAACACAGGGGAATTCTTAGTGACCTGACAATTTCTACCTTTTAGGATTGGCAATTCTCTTTTGTTAGTAGCTGGTCTCAGGCTTTTGACTGTTGGATAAACCATTTAAACCAGAGTGTTCTGTATTATTTTTTGCATATTACAATTTGGCCAAATTTGTCTTTCTGTGAAACTGTGCGGTGGCAAAGCAGCACCCTGACCTATGAGAGATTCAGGGGCAGAACTATGGGAGACAATGAAGGCTCTTGCCGCTGGGCGCCAGCACTAAATGGGCTCTTCCTCCATTGCCAACAATATATTCACCCCACATTAAATATGTACCCGGAGTGTACCGTCACAGCCGCCCAATACATAGCACCTTTTCCCGGTACCTGAGAAGCTACCATAACCATATACAAGTGGAGGGCTCTGTGTCAGACCATCAGATGTCGCTTCCGTCTATCTATAGCCTGTTGCCGCTCATCGATGTCACTGCTCTTTAGCAGATACTTAGGCCAGTGTGACACTGGTGCCCCCCCCCCTCTCACCCACATCTCCCTGTCCCACTCCTCCCTGGTGGCAGTTCTAGCCGTGGACCTGTGCGGCAGGCCCGACCATAAGTGCAGCTGCAGATCTTCCAGGAGCTGGATGTCAGCAAGGATGCACCAGATGGAGCTGCGGATAAAAGGGCATGGGAGGCAGGGTCCTAGGGCACCAGCAACTGAGTCTGGGGGCAGATCTTTGGTGGAGCAACTTCCCAGCATGTGAAGCAGTTGGCAATCAGGAGGACTCTGAGCATCATACTAATTGCACTATACAGGTCACTATCTTATCTGTGACTAATGCATAGCTGTATACACCCGAAAAAGGGGGGGGGGGCATCCTGCAAATTTACTTTAGTAAATAGGCTTAATAGAAACAAATCCACATATTCTATATTAGAGTTTTTGTACATATAGTTATAGATTCAGTATGATTTACTGCCGGTCGGCAGCCCGACAGAGGAGGAAATCCTGATCGTCCTTAGGGTAAGTATAACTAACCTTATTCTCCCCCCAACCCTAACCCTCCCTTAGGGGTGCCTAACCCTAACCTCCTCCCAAGTGACTAACCCTAATCCCCCCCTAAGTGCCTAAATCTAACCCCCCCTTCCTCGCATTCTAAACCTAAGTCCCCCGGGGGGGGGTACCTAACCCTAACCTCCCCCCAGGGATGCCTAACCCTAACCCCCCCTTCCCCTAGCCTAACCCTAACCTTCCGGGGTGGTGCCTAACCCTGTCCCCCCGGGAGCCCTAAACCTGACCCTCCCACCTGTGGCTGTCCGCGCCAGGTGCCCGGCTTACCTTCGATCGGTAAGCCGGGTGTCGGGCTCCCAGCATAGGTCTAATGACAGGCGTCGGGATATCGACATCTGTCATTAGTGCCTTGCCGGGATTAGGCAGTCGGGAAGCCAGCGGTCGGTATTACGTCCGTCGGCTTCCCGACTGCTTCCGATAGATAGATTAGATAGATTAGGTGGGGGGGGCACCAAATTATAACTGGCTTCCGGACATCTGGGATGAATTTACGCTACTGGAGAGATTCATGGGAGTGTTGTATGGATGAATCAAAAACTCTGTGTGATTCAGAGTGGTGCGTACAGGGAAGGGAAGCTTACATCAGCTGGATTTCTTGCACCTAGCATGGGGCTGCTATAAGTGCAGATACTAATACTGATACTTGTGGTCAATGTGTGGCACTGGTTTCTGCTTGCACACACAATATTCCCCCTATTATTTTTACAGATTCTTACATTAGCATAACGTAGTAAAACAGGCTTCCACGGCTGCCCACAACTACAGCACCTTGTGTGAGACTCAGAATCAGCCCCTTAATGTGCACATCTCTCTCACACTGGGGACTCTCGGTCTCCCCTTTTCTGTTTCTCTCTCCCCCCCCCCCTGTTTTTATGTTTCTGCCCCTTTCTTTGTGTATGTACAAGGGTGGTTCAATAAATAAGATAACAAAACATCTCATTGCGTAAACTTGTACATATACATATAACCAATAGTATAGTCTTGGTACAGATTATTTTTCACATTGTCCTTATACTTGTCTAAGCATTTGTTCCAAAGCTACACCAAGGCATCTATGCAGGCATAGAAGAAAGCAGTGTCAGGAGCCTGCACCCATTATAGAGATGCCCCTGACCGTACACCTCAACAAGTTGGCGAAGAATTTCAGCTGCTGATGTGCCCTTTAGATGCGTGGCCTAACATAGTGTGATTGGCCCCCACCTGCAACACCGCTCGCTGCTCTGCCCACTACCACTGCCTGCACCCGCATAGCAGCGCAGTTGCAGAAGCACATCGGGCAGTGAGAGGAAACTGCTGCAGCAGTCTCCATTCTCTCACTGTCATATCATCTAGCAGCTGATTTAGGATTTGATCAGCAATAACCAACAATCTTGCCTGATGTTTTATATATGTTCTAAAAGTTTTTATGTGTAAGTACATCTCAACTCTCTTTGAAATATTAGAAAATTCCCTTTCAGTATTAAAACTTTGTACAAACTCTAAATTCTTCTGTAATTATAATTTTTTATGTTGCTGATTGAGTGCAGTGCCTTTTAATGATACCACAATCTGCACATTTTGCAAAGCATCTGGAAATAACACAAAATAAATGCCCAGACAGGTGTAAATGCGGATACAGGATGATTTAAATAGATTTGTACATTACATTTGCTGCATCAACAGATGAAAGTTGTCAAAAGCTATCAACATTCTTACATATCAGTATAAAGTTGCAGTGTTAGCAAATCATTGTTGTTTTAAGATATTGTTGTTGCTTCTTGTTGCCTGTAGTGCTTGGAGGATTTTTATCCAAGTTGTTTTCCATTAAAAGTGTTGTTTGATATAATTCATCTTCAATTTTGTGTCTATTTCCTTTGGGGGCTCTATTACTGCACCTGCTATGCCACTCTTATTGTCATACTGACAGTGATTTATCAAATACATTAAATCTGCTATATCTCTTGCTGGCATAGCTTATTTCTCAAATATTAAATCACTGTAGTGTCCCTCCTAGCCTGCCCTGACCCCCTTAATGTATCTTCATATTGCTTTAAAAATGAAATGTGACTTTATTATCAGGCCTGTTTCCTCATACAAAATATGACGGTATTAATATCTATTGAAACAGTAGTGAAGGTAAAAGAAACATGGTGGAAATCCAGTGGAAAATCAAATAATTCATTGAACTCTAAAGTTGTCTTTTTCTCAGTTTATTTGAGATGGTAGCCAGGATAATAAATATGTATATGCTGTTGGATTTTCCTGGCTGGAGTAATAGTATTTCTCTGTGAAATATTATTTACCATTATTGCATAATAAAACGGAATGACTTTGGTTTTGATAGATGCAGTACCTCTTAGCAGCCAGTAGGGGTGATAATATTTTCTAGTACATGCAAGCATCATGTTACCTGCTGCAGAAATAGGAGGGGCTCCATCATAATAGAATAAATATAATGAAACCTAGTTGCAGAGTTGGATTAACACGTAATGGGACCCTAGAGAAATTACTGGTTTCGGGTCCATCTACCGTTGATCCGTCCCTGCAAAAAAATACACTTCCTCACTACACATGAAAATATGTATATACCTACAGCATATGCAACATTTGTGCAGAGCAAAGGGGGCAAGCCATCTGGCACCCAGAGCACGGCCAAGGAAACACTGTTGTAGGTGTCAGATAAATCCTTAGAGACCGTTCAGAATTAAGGACTGACTACATTGCACTGTCAGTAGAGTGCAGACTGTGTACTTCACTGCCATCAACTATATAGGCACTGGCCTGGTGGTACAATCAGCAGACATCTGGCCCAACCCTCTGAATCCAGGCCCAATATTCTAAGGCATTTCTTATTTAAAATAGTTTAGTGATACTTGACTAAAGCAGTAGCATTTGGTCTTTCATTTCCACTAGTGGAAAAAAAAATTTAAGTTTAAAAATAGGGAAAATTTATTAAAAATACATTTAAAAACCTTTATACATTTAAAAAATAATTTATTTAAGGAATAAAACATTTTTTTAGAAAAAAAATTAAAACTATTCACTTGAGGAAGCCATCGCTGACAAAGACTGGCAAATTTTACAGCTGCCAGAATTTTCGCCAATGATAGCAGGGTTATAGGCATAGGCATGTACAGAAGCTGGCACAGGGGGTGCTGCTTCAGGACTTCCCCCACGGCTCCATCATGGATTACCCCATCTCCCCCTTCCTCCGGGACATACACGACTTACCTGGACTCACCTGGCCATCCAGGTGAATAGTATATGTCCCGGTGGGAAGGCTGACGGCTTAGTCCATGACCCAATGGAGGGAGACGTGCCAAAGTCACCCCCTGTGCCAGCTTCTGCCAATGCCTATGGTTATAGGGCAAAAGTAATTAAAATCATGTATGTACTTACCTGCCATCCTTATGATCGGCAGCCAGCAGGACTCCATTATATTTAGTATAAGTAGAGGTGGAGGAAGGTAAAGGGTGAATAGGGAAACAGTAGAAGAAAGGGGGTGGCGGGAAAAGGTGTAGGAAAAGAGGAAAAAAGATTTGTGGGGGGCACAGGGTAGAGATGAGTGCTGGGGGCAAATGGTAGAAGTTGGTGGTTAGATTGACAGGATTATTGAGGTAAATGGAGAAAAAGGCAAAGGAAGATGCAGACTCCAGATTCACATAAACATGATACATAAACTAGAGATGTGCCGACCCCCGTGTTTTGGTTTTGTTCTAATTCGTCATTGGGTTTTGTTTTTTGCCAAAACCACCCTCATGTGTTTTGATTTTGGTTTTGGATTTGTATTTTTTTTTAAATTGGTAAAAACAACTAAAATCACATAATTTACACATTTTTTGTTTTACTAACCTCAATTAATTTCCAGTCATTTCTAGTCAATTTTGAGCACCTCACAGCCCGCAATATTGTTTTCCCTAGTTTTCAACAATATAGGCCAAAGGCTGGAGCGAGCTGACTGGCTAAACGTAAGCTGCATACACACGTAAAGATTATCTGTCGAACCAATCAACTAGTTGATTGGTTGGAATTAAAATCCGGCAAGTTATGAAAGCAAATGACAATCAGCAATTTGCTCTCAAACGCTGGAAAATGGACAAAAACTGTTGTTTGAACAAATTGTTTAGATCAAACATTTAACAAACTTGTCTGACGACCATTTTCATCTGTTTTATGGCATTTAGGAGCAAATTGCTGATCATCAGTTACTCCCATACGTTACCAGATTTTCATTCCAACCAATCAACTAGTTGGTTGGTTCGACAGATAATCTTTACGTGCAGAGCCGGCCCTAGCCCATTTGGTGCCCTAGGCAAAATTTTGACTGCTGCCCTCCAACAACTTCCCATACCGAGGTGAACAGCCCCTCAGGAAAAAAACAGGTGGCCCTCCTCAGTAGGTGTTGTTGACGTTTTAAAACCTACCCCAGCGTGCTTTTCAGGACAAGTCATAATGAAAAAACCAATGGGTCTTGAAACATCAACATAACCTATGTGATTTGTGACAATATGTCACTTTGCTACAACTACTGAGGAGTGTCGCCTGTTTTTATCCTGAGGGGTTGTTCAGCTTGGTATAGGAATGTGTTTATTAACCTAGGAGGACACCCTCGAGATTACCAGTAAATGTATCCAGAGTGCCGGGCTGAATGTATATACTATATATGCGTGTGTATATATATATATATATATATATATATATACTATATTTATAGTAATGCCCCCTGTAGTGCCCTTATAGTAATGCCCCCCTGTAATGCCCTTATAGTAATGCCCCTCTGTAATGCCCTTATAGCTGCTGACATACACACAAAAAACATACCTTAAACCCGCTCCTGCGTCCTCCACCCTCTGGTCCGCCAGGCTGCTCCTTCGGAACTATGGGAGAGACGTCATGACGTCTCTCCCATAGTGCCTGTGGGGAGAGCCGGAAGCTGGAGTTCGGAGAAAAACTCCAGCCTCTGGCTACCGCACAGTCCGCATCGTGCACTGAGCTGAGCAGTCTGTGTTCAGCCAGAGCAGTGATCGGAGCCTGTGTAATGTGCTCTCCACTCATTACACAGGCTCCGATCACAGCACAGGCTGAAGACAGACTGCTCAGCTCAGTGCATGATGCGGACTGTCTGTGCTAGGCTGTAGACTGTCAGAATGAGATTCTATGCTCATTCTGACTAAGGGCCGGGTGGATGCGGATCCCGGTCACATGACCGGCCTGGCCATCCGCTGCACTGCCCGATCGGAGAGCTCCGATTGCGGCAGCGCGCTGGGGTAGAGAGCGGGTAGCTGCGCCGTCTCCGGGGTAGCAGCTGCAGGTGGCCCCGGTGGCAGGCGGCAGATGGCGGCGGCAGGGGGGGGACAGGCAGAGCTCATTCCTGGAATGCCCCTAGAAGTCTGAGTCGCCCCTAGGCATGTGCTTATAATGCCTATGCCTAGGGCCGGCTCTATTTACGTGTGTATGCAGCTTAAGTGACAGGGCCGCGGAACAAATGCAGGGCAGTTGGCACCCCGCTATACAGATGCAGGGGTAGTGGGGCAGCAACGATGCCACCTACATGGCTGTCCTCTCTGTGCTTCGGCATCGCTTTCACTCCCCTAGTTACCGACATATAATTGCCTGTAAGCCATGGAATGTTACCAGTTGTGGGATGTGTGTAGTGAATAACGTGAATCTGTCATTTCTGTGCTATAATTTGATATCTTTTAAAAATGATAAGCAGTTTACCCATCCTGGTTCCCCACCTTCCACCCTCACCCGCTTTGGGCCATCGGTGGCCAAAGCTCCATGCCTACTCTACAACCACTAAAGTGAGACATTGCACCCAATTTTGATGTGGGCATATTGTACAGCCGCAGGGAAGTGGATGTGCAATACAGTCCAACTAAAATGCAAATGAAGCAAGAGGTCTCTGTAGGATCCGAGTACCGCGTCCATAGATGCTGCTTTGTGTCACCATCGCAACCATCATAACCATCGGTCACGATGGTCGGGTTCAGCTCCTGTGCAGACCTAGAACCATCAGATTTGTAAGTAAACCATCGGATTTGCGTAAAAAAAAAAAACCAGACCCATTGTCCTTGTGGCTTGTGGTTGTACCAGCGGCTGACAGCACCGTATATCACCTCTGCTCACCAGGCAGAGTGTAGAATTATATGCAAATAAAAGCAAACATTATATTATATTATTTAGGGGTGTTTCCAAATAATTGGTTACAGAACGAATGACAAAAAAGTCTAACCAGAATAATCCTGCAACATACACTTTATTGCATACTACAAGTGTTTCTATGGTCACAAATAGCTGTTTCTGGTGTGTAAGTGTTATGAGCATCCTTGTAAGCTTCATGACATCAACAGCTTAGCACTAGTAAATATTCAATGATGTAATATTCATTCCATACAGTTTCCTAGACATACAGTAAATCATGTGAGTGTACTTGTTTATTTCCCACATAACAATCATTACAGCCTGTGGCTAGGCACTGCACTATGAGGAAATGAGCTGTGACAACATAATAACCCTGTAGTGAGCATGTGAGCCTCTTGGTAAACTTTACTTCTGTAATTCCTCACTGAGTCCGCACTGTAAAATAACACTGTAAGATGTGTCCTCTGATATAATAATCTGGGTGTGAGATGATAAGGTGAATACAAGGCAGTGGCTGTCCACCAATGCTTATCCTGGCTGTATAAGGAGCTTGGAGTAAAGGTCCCACACTGGGAATCAGGTTTCACCACTGAGCCCTGGACCACACCCTGTGCATCTGCAATAAATCGGATCTGCTTGTTTGTAGTGTCCCCATTGAGCAGCTGAGCAGTGGAGATACCCAGGCCAGCAGCAATACTGAAGGAGGCAGCCATCCACCAAGCTGAGGCTCCCGCTACCCTGATTCTCCTAATTGAGAGCCGGGTGTATTACGGTGCAATGCCTTACACCTTAACATTGTGGGCAGCAGCAGCAGGAGCCTAGGAGCATTACAGCCGCACAAGCACGCAGGAGCTGGGATCAGCAAAGTCAGGGCGGCCGGATGCAGCCCTCTACAGACAGACACACACACATACACTGACACACAAACACACACACTTTCACACAAAAACACCGCTCTGAGCCTCACCTAAAAACAGGAATGCAGCCCCTCTGCACCGGGCCCCTCCGGCATGCAAGACACCGCCAATGCAGAGGCAGTGGAGGCAGTCACTGGCTTGGCTGCTGCAGCTCCCCCTACATGAGGCAGCGACAAGTCCCTGAGCACTCCTCCTTAAAAATAAAAAATGTTTCAAATCGAGCAGCGGGACCGTGGATGGATCAGCGGACAGGGGGGGGGGTTTCTAGGTACTCAGAAACCCCCCTTGTGTGCGCGCCTTCTAGGTAGCTGTCTGCACAGCCTTGTGGTTAATCCAAATCTACCTTATTGTAGAGTTTTAATTTCATAAATTACAATTTATTATAGTTTGCCATTGAAACGATATGAAGAATATTTTACTCTCACACTAAAACTAGGGATGTGCAGGCTCGGATTAGTTCGGATTTTGCCACCAAGCTCGGATTTTTCCCGCCAAAAATTGGGTCTCAGAAAGAGGCAAAGCGTCATCTTTCATGGAGAAAAGTAAAAGTCCATGAAAGATGATATTTGTCCATGAAAGATGACGTTTTGCCTCTTTCTGAGACCCGATTTTTGGCGGGAAAAATCCGAACTTGGCGGGAAAATCCGAACCAATCCGAGCTTGCACATCCCTAACTAAAACTACATCACTGGCCACTTTTACATCAATACAGATGAAAGTGATAATTTAGTGTTAGACATAAGAGAACTTGCGCATCACATAAAGTAATGCGCAATGTGGATTCACACATATTATGTCACTAGTGTAATCTCCATATATCTAAGGTGTGGATGTAGATGCATATTTGCATATGTATGCAAACTTATTAATTCAACTCTGAATCTCCATCCAATACTCTGACTTTTGATCACCTACCTAATCATATTGTATTAGCATGGTCCATTACAGGGGCGGATTGGGATGGAAAATCAGCCCGGGAAATTACTGGAAGCAGCCCTTATGGGCGCGGGTCTGTCAAGGGGGCGGAGTCTGTGGAGGAGGGCAGGATACTCTCTCCTCTTAGGGCCTGGAGGGGCTTTTGCACGCCACTGAGGGTTGCAGGGTCGGCAACAGAAATCTTGGTGAATGATACACTCTTTTTGGGGACCCCTATCCCTCTGAACTAGGTACAGGCTAATCAGTTTGGAAGTCTCTTTTGTTACCTATATTGTGGTTTCTCTGCAACTGGGAAACTCTGATGAATTTGAGCCTCTCTGGGCAGCGTCTTCAGCCGGTATTCACTCTTCATGTAGATCACACTGTCTGGAAGATGCCTGTTTACCTAGACATTTAACCAATGTCATCATCATAACCAGATAATGTATAGTAACAGAAGTTCTTGTGCAGGGAAAAACATGAATTTCCCTGATCAAACAATTTGTGTCTTTCCAGGCCCCAGTGTTACTCCAGACCCCCTTACGTCTCTCCATCCTCAGGCCCCATGTGGTTCTCCAGGCTCTCTGTGTCTCTCCATCTCCTGGCCTCCATGTCTCACTCCAGGACCCCATATGTCTCTCAGGACCCCCTGCGCCTCCCCATACCCAGGCCCACCTGTAGCTCTCAGCCTCATTTCCCCAGCTCCAGTGTGTCTCAACCCCACTCCCCAATCCCAGTGTGTGTCAGCCTCATTCCCCCCAGCTCCAGTGTGTCTCAACCCCATTCCCCAGCGCCAGTGTGCGTCTCTGCCCCAGTGTGTGTCAGCCTCAATCCCCCCAGCCCCTGTGTGTCTCAGCCCCAGTGTGTGTCAGCCTCATTCCCCCCAGCCCCAGTGTGTATCTCAGCCCCAGTGTGCATCTCAGCTGTAGTGTGTCAGCCTTATTTCCTCCAGCCCCTATGTGTGTGTCTCAGTCCCATTCCACCCAGCCTCAGTGAGTGTGTCAGCCCCAGTGTGTCTCAGTCTCATTCCCCCCAGCCCATGTGTGTCTCAGCAGTCCCTGTGTTCCCCAGCCCATGTGTCAGGCTCATTCCCAACAACCCCAGTGTTCTCTTAACCTTGCCACCTCCCCCCACCCCATTCCCCCATTCAGCCACTGCCGCCACCTACTTACAGACAGCTCCTCTGCCTGCCGGCAGGTTGACTCGGTCGCGTGGCGTCACTGTGCTGCTTTGGAGGCTGCTGCTTGGAGGTGGGGAGCTGGGCCGCAAAAGGGCTGAACGGAGAAGGAGACGTCAGTAGTGACTGACAGGCTCCGCAACGGCTTGTGGGAGGTGTTGCTGCAGCAGCTCCCCCGTCAGCCTTTTTTTTCCCCCATCAGCTCAGCAGCGTTTGTGCATGTGTTGAAGAACTATAGCGCTGCCCGATCGGAGCTGTGGCAGCTCGGGGTGGGCAAGTGCTGGCTGGCCGCCGGCCACTGAGGGGACCAACCCGGTGGGAACCAGCCCGGTTTCCGGGCGGCCCAATCCGCCCGTACATTATGTGTATATATATATATATATATATATATATAAATAAATAACATGATACATATGATAGATTATATATTAATTTTCATATATATAACTATATATATATATATATATATATATATATATATATGTTATATCTGAGATCAGGGCCGGCACTAGGCTGTGATGCACCCAGCGCCGTCCTGTGTTCCTGCCCCTTCCCTCTTCCACTCCCTCCCCGTGAGCTTAAATATGTCCTATAGTGCTGGGAGGGAGGTGGGCGTTTCCTGTGCCCTCCGGAAACAATAGCGCTCCGCGCGACGGACCTGCTTCCTCGTGCCTGGAGCCGCTAATGTCTGAGATTATATATATATATCTCTCAGACTCTATATCAATATCAAAAATAATTATCATATATAATATATATATATACAGATATATACAGGCATGTATATGTATATATATATATATAATTAGGGGTGTGCACCGGCCACTTTTCGTGTTTTGTGTTTTGGTTTTGGATCTGGATCTTTCTTCGTGTTTTGGATCTGGATTGGTTTTGCCAAAACCACCCTTCCGTGTTTTGGGTTCTGGGTTTTGTGTTTTGGATCTGTATTTTTTTTAAAAAAAGCATAAAAACAGCTAAAATCACAGAATTTGTAGGTTTTTCTGCTCCTATGCTATTATTAACCTCAATAACCTTAATTTCCACTTATTTCCAGTCTATTCTGAACACCTCACACCTCACAATAGTGTTTTTATGTCCAAAAGGTTGCACCGAGGTAGCTGGATGACTATGCTAAGCGACACGAGTGGGCGGCACAAACACGTAACCCATCTAGGCGTGATACTGCAGTGGCAGACAGGATGGCAGTTTGAAAAACTAGGCCCCAAACTGTACATAATGCAAAGAAAAAAAAGAGGTGCAAGATGGAATTGTCCTTGGGCCCTCCCACCCACCCTTATGTTGTATAAACAGGACATGCACACTTTAACAAACCAATCATTTCAGCGCCAGGGTCTGCCACACAACTGTGGCTGAAATGATTGGTTCGTTTGGGCCCCCACAAAACAAGCTGGCAATTAATCTGTCCCTGCACAAACTGGCTCTACGGAGGCAAGATGTCATCCTCATCCTCCTCATCCACCGATTCCTCACCCTCTTCAGTGTGTACATCCTCATCCTCACAGAGTATTAACTCGTCCCCACTGGAATCCACCACCACAGGTCCCTCTGTACGTTCTGGAGGCTGGTCTCCCTGGAAGAGCTGATAATTCATTTTGATGAACATCATCTTCTCCACATTCTGTGGAAGCAACCTCTTACGCCTTTCGCTGACAAGGTTCCCGGCTGCACTAAACACTCTTTCGGAGTACACACTGGAGGGGGGGCAACTCAGGTAAAATAGAGCCAGTTTGTACAGGGGCCTCCAAATTGCCTCTTTTTCCTGCCAGTACAGGTATGGACTGTCTGACATGCCTACTTGGATGCTGTCACCGATGTAATCCTCCACCATTCTGTCAATGGTGACAGTATCATATGCAGTGACAGTAGACATGTCAGAAATTGTTGCCAGGTCCTTCAGTCCGGACCAGATGTAGAAAACTTGGTCCTGTCTGCCCTGCATCACCGCCAGCGGGTTGCTTAGGATACCTAAGTTTTTTTCTGGCAGCCCCAGTTGCGGGAGAAAATGAAGAAGGAGCTGTTGACTTGTCACGTTCCACTTCAGCTGACAGTGTGTTCACCAGCAGGTCTTTGCACCTCTGCAGGCTTGTGTCGGCCGGAAAGAGAGACACCACATAGGCTTTAAACCTAGGATCGAGCACGGTGGCCAAAATGTAGTGGTCTGATTTCAACAGATTGACCACCCTGGAATCCTGGCAAAGCGAATGAAGGGCTTCATCCACAAGTCCCACATGCCGAGTGGAATCGCTCCGTCTTAGCTCCTCCTTCACTTTCTCCAGCTGCTTCTGCAAAAGCCTGATGAGGGGAATGACCTGACTCAAGCTGGCAGTGTCTGAACTGACTTCCCGTGTGGCAAGTACGAAGGGCTGGAGAACCTTGCACAACACGGAAATCATTCTCCACTGCGCTTGAGTCAGGTGCATACCCCCTCCTTTGCCTATGTCATAGGTGGATGTATAGGCTTGTATGGCCTTTTGCTGCTCCTCCATCCTCTGAAGCATATAGAGGGTTGAGTTCCACCGCGTCACAACCTCTTGCTTCAGGTGATGGCGGGGCAGGTTCAAGAGTGTTTGCTGGCGCTCCAGTCTTCGGCACACAGTCGCTGAATGGCGAAAGTGGCCAGAAATTTTTCGGGCCACCCAAAGCGTCTCCTGCACGCCCCTGACGCTTTTCAGAAAATTCTGCACCACCAAGTTTATTGTGTGAGCAAAACATGGGACGTGCTGGAATTTGCCCAGATGTAATGCCCGCACAATATTGGTGGCGTTGTCAAATATCACAAATCCCCAGGAGAGTCTAAGTGGGGTAAGCCACTGGGCGATGATTTCCCTCAGTTTCTCTAAGAGGTTGTCGGCGGTGTGCCTCTTACTGAAACCGGTGATACACAGCGTAGCCTGCCTTGGAACGAGCTGGCGTTTCTGAGATGCTGCTACTGGTGACGCTGCTGCTGTTGCTGCGTAAGGTGATACATCTACCCAGTGGGCTGTCACAGTCATGTAGTCCTTAGTCTGCTCTGTTCCACTTGTCCACATGTCCGTGGTTAAGTGAACATTGTGTACAACGGCATTTTTCAGGACACTGAGGACACTTTTTCTGACGTTTCTGTACAGTCTCGGTATCGCCTGCCTAGTGAAGTGGAATCTAGACGGGATTTGGAACCGGGGACACACTACCTCCATCAATTGTCTAAATCCCACTGCACTAATGGCGGATACCGGACGCACGTCTAACACCAACATAGCAGTCAAGGCCTCAGTTATACGTTTTGCTTCAGGATGACTGCTGTCGTACTTCATCCTCCTCGCTAAGGACTGTTGGAGGGTCAATTGTTTAGTAAAAGTAGTGGTGTTCCTACTTCCTCTCTGGGATGATGAACAACTCCCAGCAGCAGCAGCAGCAACAGCGGTAGCAGTAGGCGTAGCAATGCAGGATCCTCCGGAGGAATCCCGGATAGGAGAGTCAGTCATGCCAGTGACATGGCCTGCAGGACTACTTCCGATCCTGACTAAGGAGGAAATTGACGAGGAGGGAGTTGATGGTGTGGTTTGCAGGCGCTTGGATACAACAGGACAATGGGATTTTGGTGTCCCTGGACTGCTTACGGTCTTAGCCAAAGTTTCTGAACTTGACAGTAACTTTTTATGAACGCGCTGCAGGTGCCGTATAAGGGAGGATGTTCCTAGGTGGTTGACGTCCCTACCCCTACTTATTTCACCTTTACATATGGTACATATGGCAAGACAGTTGTTGTCCGGATTTGGATAGAAATATTGCCAGACCAAAGAGGTGGAATGTTTGGTCTTCTGCCCAGGCATGACCGTGATGGGCTTTTTCATCCCACGGACAACAACTGTCTCCCCCGGAGCCTGATTTAAACAAACCACATCACCATCAGAATCCTCCTCGCCAACTTTCTCCTCAGCGCCAGCTACACCAGTATCCTCATCCTGTTGTACTTCAACAGTGACATCTTCAATTTGCATATCAGCAAGTGGACTGTGGGTGCTCCTTTCAGCACTTGCAGGGGGCGTGCAAATGGTGGAAAGAGCCACCTCTTCCCGTCCAGTGCTGGGAAGGTCAGGCATCGCAACCACCACCACACTTGGACTCTCCTTGGGGATTTGTGATATCTTCTTAGAAAGCACAGTTCTTCGGTGTGCTTTTGCCAGCTTAACTCTTTTGATTTTTTTAGTGGGAGGAGGGCTTCCATCGTCATGTGAAGCTGAACCACTAGTCATGAACATACTAGGGATCGACCTTAGCCGTTCCTTGCCACTCCGTGTCGTAAATGGCATATTGGCAAGTTTACGTTTCTCTTCAGCTGATTTAAATGTTTTTTTCAAGGTCATTTTCCTGAACTTTGTCATTTGGGATTGTATGTGCCCTCTACTATGACATTGGGCATCGGCCTTGGCAGACGACGTTGATGGCATGTTATCGTCTATGTCATGACTAGTGGCAGCAGCTTCAGCACTAGGAGGAAGTGGTTCTTGAGCTTTCTCTATATTATTTTTATCTGAGAAAGTTTGGTCCTCCATTTATGTTATATCGATTTGATATATACGTGCGGCTAAACACAGAAAATATTTTTTTATTTTTGCTGGAGAGTAGTGCACTTTGTGGGTTACACCACCCTTTAAGAAATGAGCCTGCCGGCTCTTTACTTATGGGACACAGGCGCACGCTTGGCGCTGCTCCTTTGTTGATGCACGGGCAGCTACTGCGCACACAATTCACAAACACAGAAAAATTTTTTTTTTTAGTTTGGACTGGAGTGTACTTTGGGGGTTACAGCACCCTTTAATGGTCAAGCCAGCCGGCCCTTTACTTATGACACAGGCGCACGCTTGGCACTACTTTGTTGATGCACGTGCGGCTACTGCGCACACAATTCACAAACACAGAAAAAATATTTTGTTATTTGGTTTGGAGTGTACTTTGGGGGTTACAGCACCCTTTAACGGTCAAGCCAGCCAGCCCTTTACTTATGACACAGGCGCACGCTTGGCACTACTTTGTTGATGCACGTGCGGCTACTGCGCACACAATTCCCAAACACAGAAAAAATATTTTGTTATTTGGTTTGGAGTGTACTTTGGGGGTTACAGCACCCTTTAACGGTCAAGCCAGCCGGCCCTTTACTTATGACACAGGCGCACGCTTGGCACTAGTTTGTTGATGCACGTGCGGCTACTGAGCACACAATTCACAAACACAGAAAATATATATTTTTTTGGTTTGGAGTGTACTTTGGGGGTTACAGCACCCTTTAACGGTCAAGCCGGCCGGCCCTTTACTTATGACACAGGCGTACGCTTGGCACTACTTTGTTGATGCACGTGTGGCTACTGAGCACACAATTCACAAACACAGAAAATATTTTTTTTTTTGGTTTGGACTGGAGTGTACTTTGGGGGTTACAGCACCCTTTAACGGTCAAGCCAGCTGGCCCTTTACTTATGACACAGGCGCACGCTTGGCACTACTTTGTTGATGCACGTGCGGCTACTGCGCACACAATTCACAAACACAGAAAATAATTTTTTTTTTGGTTTGGACTGGAGTGTACTTTGGGGGTTACAGCACCCTTTAACGGTCAAGCCAGCCGGCCCTTTACTTATGACACAGGCGCACGCTTGGCACTACTTTGTTGATGCACGTGCGGCTACTGCGCACACAATTCACAAACACAGAAAATATTTTTTTTTTTGGTTTGGAGCGTACTTTGGGGGTTACAGCACCCTTTAACTGTCAAGCCAGCCGGCCCTTTACTTATGACACAGGCGCACGCTTGGCACTACTTTGTTGATGCACGTGCGGCTACTGCGCACACAATTCACAAACACAGAAAAAATATTATTTTTTTAGCACTTGGGGGGAGCACCCCTGATGGACAGAGCACCCCCTGGACAACACTACAGCACCCCTTTAGGACTGGGACACTGCACAGGACTTTGGAGTGGACACAGCCCCTATGGAGAACTGACTGCACAACACAGTCCAGCCAGCCCCTATGGACTTTGAAGTAGTGGACACAGCCCCTATTAACAGCAGCACAGCACAACACAGCCAGCCCCTATGGACTTTGAAGTAGTGGACACAGCCCCTATGGACAACAGCAGCACAGCGCAGCACAGCACAGCACAACACTACTCTGCACTACACTACACTACACAGCCCAGCCAGCCCTAACTCCCACCCTCCCTCTTCACTGTCCACAGCCGAGTGAGAAAATGGCGCCGACGTGGGTACCTTATATAGGATCCAGAACCCGCGAGACCCGGAAGGCGGGACGATGATGTTTTGCCTCGATTTCAGATCCGAGTCAGGCGGGAAAAGTCGAGCCTGACTCGGATCGGCCTCGGATCGGGGGGGCTCGGGGGGGTTCGGATTTCAGAAATCCGAACCCGCTCACCCCTAATATATATATATATATATATATATATATATATACACACATATATGTATGGATATATATATATATACACACAGTATATCATGAATCTAAAATATAAACTTACTTTAAAAAATATTATTTTCCTGCTGGTGTCGCAGCTCAATTAGTTCTAGCCCAGCCCAGCCCAGTCGCCACCACCTCCTCGCCTGCTTTTGTGCAGCAGCTGTGTGGCTGGAAGCGGGGCCGTCAGAATTGACTGACGTCCCTGGGCTCCGCAAAGGCTTATGGGAGGAGCCAGTGGCGTAAATTCATCCCAAACGCCCAGAGGCAAGTTATAATCTGGTGCCCCCTAAAAGGTCACATTGGCATGAGAAGCTGAGCGGGGACAGGCTAAAGATAGACGGAAGCGGTCTGACACGGAGCTCTCCACTAGTATATGGTTATGGTGGCTTCTCAGGTGCCAGGAAGAGGTGCCATGTATTGGGTGGCTGTGACAGTACACTCAGGGTACATAGTTACAGCCCTAAGTGGGGTGAATATATTGTGGGCAATGGAGGAGGTGCCCCTTCAGTGCTGGAGCCCGCAGCAGGCGCCTCCATTGTCTCCTATAGATCTGCCCCTGGGAGGAGCTGCTGCGACTGGGCATGCGCAGCAGCTCCCCCGTCGGCCATATATATATATATATTTTTTTAAAGCCAGTCACACTGGCTTGAAGACTTCTGCACTTGCGCAGAAGGTGCACAGTGCAGCTGCCTGATCGGAGCCTATCTCCGATCGCGGCAGTGGGACAGACGGGGAAGGAGTGAAGTGACTGCACGGTAGGTGGGGTTAGACAGGGCTGGGAGGCCGCTGTGCTGTTTAGCTGCCCGATCAGAACTAAACTCCGATCGCAGCAGCGAGACGGCTGAGAAGAGGAGTCTCCGCGGCATGTGGGGCCGGGATTAGAATGTGGAAGGGCCGGGCGGCCGCCATGTTAAAGTTCAGCTGCCCGATCGGAACTGATTGCGCTATTCGATGGGGGAGAACCGGAGCTGGGTCATTACAGGGTGCGGGCCGGGTGGGCAGGGCAGCCGCCGGCCACCAAGGTGACCAGCCCAGCGGGAACTAGCCCGGCGTCCCGGCGGCCCAATCCGCCGCTGGTCCATTATGTTTTTTACCTGTGAATTTGTGTTGATGGAGTAAATATACTGTATGCGGAGACAACGTTCTTTGCTTGCTCGCCACCCAATGACCTCCAAACAAGCATTCTTTCTACTGGTTTAATCCTAAACAAGTTGCTTTATCAGACATCTGCACTAGTTCCAAGATATTTGGATTGAATTGTCATTTATCTTACTTCTATTCAGATAATAGAGAACTCTAGTCTGTTATCTGTTTATTAGAATTGTGATAGCTCATCCATTCTATCAGTGAAGTTTGTTGTATAGTAAGAAAATATCAAAGGATATGGTTGACAGTGTATTGTTCATTTATTGAGGAAACTCTGCCATGTGAGCAATTGAATTACCGCACTATGAAATTTCTCATGCAAGAAACAACATTTGTGTCCATATGCCACAGAAATAGTTGATAGACAGATGAGTCACACATTAAAATGCTATGTACAGTATGATGTAATGGAGCAATCTATCAAAGCTATTTCTCTGTGAATTACACACTTCTTGTTAGGAACATATTCATTTCAGTGTTACACCTCATTTATCGATTTTGTACGTATGTAGAAAGAAACAGTGGAGCACAATGATACTGTATGTGTGAAAATATATGGCTTGGACCCAATCCTGTGAAAAACATGATCAATTAAAGTAGTAAAAGAAAACAGGTTTATATATATATATACCTCCTCCACAGACCGGCACTCCAGGAAAAAAACACGGGGTACTCCCCCCCGGAATTGAAAAAGCAATCCGTGTAACATGGGTGGCTGAATGGCCGGCTATTAAATTGACCTGTTGGTGATTTACACACGTGTTTAAGAAGTCCTGTAAGTGCCACCCATTCAGCCACATATATATATATTTATATATATATATATATATATATATATCCATGCAAAGAATCAGCAGCAATCCTGGACTGTTGTCATAAGCAGAAAGAAATGTAATGCATGCCACATTGCCGACGTTTCAGAGCCAGACACGACCCTTTTCTCAAGGCAGGCATAACGGTATTCAGTTACATTGTAAACAGCAGACATAAACACTACTGAATCTTACCTTTAAATAGCAGTATGCTTCCTGTGTGCTGGCACCGGCCGGGACAGGCAGGGGGAGGAGTTGGCGCGCATGCGGCGGCTTCTGTCCTCCACTGATGATGTCACTCCAATGCTAGTCGGTTGTCATGGAGACAAACCACAAGCCTGGTGTACTGTCTGTCCGGCCCGCGTCAGCTACAAGGAGAGGCACGAAAAAGATTAATGTTACAAGCATGCAACAAAAATATTGTATATAAGTGTCAATCGCTTAAACTATTTACTTTAAAACATACATACAGACTAACTACATATAACATGGATTGGGACAGCTCTGATGATGAACTATAGATAAGTAATCTTAACCACACATTAAATGGTTACTCGATACGAAGAAATGTCTAAGGCATAGCTATTGTCCTTACAGAAATACATTAAGCGACAATTTCTCATTAAGTCCTACAGGATGAATAGTATTTAATTTGTGTATCCAGGACGCTTCAAGACGCAAAAGTTTTTCACCTCTGTTTCCTCCCCTTAACGTGGTTGGAACATGATCAATTAAAATATGTTTCAAAGCAGACAAAGAGTGGCCAGCTTGCAAGAAATGTCTCGACACAGGTTGCTCAGCCACTTTTTTTAGGAGGGCTGATTTAATGGCCGATCGATGCAAAGCCATCCGTTCTCTCACTGTCCTGATGGTTTTGCCGACATAATAGTACCCACACGGGCACATTATCAAATAGACTACGTGCGTTGAAGTACAGGTGAGGACATGTTTTATGTGATATATATGGTCACGATGAGGATGTTTAAATGTTGATCCTGTCACCATATGTTGACACGTAGTACATTTTGTACATTTGTAGCAACCTGGTGCTTTTGCCTGTATGATTTGACCTTCCTGGCTGGGATGAATAAATCCAGTTATGTCCGTGTGGACCACCATGTCCCTAATATTCCTGCCTCTTGTAAAGCACGCCATCGGTCATTTGCCTGTGAAACAAGGTAAATCTTTGTCTGTTGAAACTATGGGCCATAGTGCCCGTGTAGCTCGCTGGATCACTGGACTGCTGGTTTGGTATTCAAGTTTCCAAGGGATAGTGTTACTTTTATCTTTATTTGTAGGTTGTAATAAAGTATCTCTTTGAAGTAACAAGACCTCGTCTCTTACTAAAGTTATAGGTCAATTTATCAAATTGACCTATATCTTTAGTACATCTACATTGAATTATCTTGACGTTCAAGTAACTATTGAAAATGGTCGTATTAAAACAGGGGTATATTCCAAACCCACAGATCGCAATACTCTACATGCGGCCAATAGCCATCATCCTAAATCACTTGTGAGAGGGCTTCCGAAATCACAAATGTTGAGAATTGCACGTATTTCAAGTGACCCTGACCATACTCAACAAGAGTTGGAAAAAATAATAGATAAGTTCGTGACAAGGGGATATTCTTTACCTCTGTTAAGGAAGCAAAGAGACGAGGTCTTGTTACTTCAAAGAGATACTTTATTACAACCTACAAATAAAGATAAAAGTAACACTATCCCTTGGAAACTTGAATACCAAACCAGCAGTCCAGTGATCCAGCGAGCTACACGGGCACTATGGCCCATAGTTTCAACAGACAAAGATTTACCTTGTTTCACAGGCAAATGACGATGGCGTGCTTTACAAGAGGCAGGAATATTAGGGACATGGTGGTCCACACGGACATAACTGGATTTATTCATCCCAGCCAGGAAGGTCAAATCATACGGGCAAAAGCACCAGGTTGCTACAAATGTACAAAATGTACTACGTGTCAACATATGGTGACAGGATCAACATTTAAACATCCTCATCGTGACCATATATATCACATAAAACATGTCCTCACCTGTACTTCAACGCACGTAGTCTATTTGATAATGTGCCTGTGTGGGTACTATTATGTCGGCAAAACCATCAGGACAGTGAGAGAACGGATGGCTTTGCATCGATCGGCCATTAAATCAGCCCTCCTAAAAAAAGTGGCTGAGCAACCTGTGGCGAGACATTTCTTGCAAGCTGGCCACTCTTTGTCTGCTTTGAAACATATTTTAATTGATCATGTTCCAACCACGTTAAGGGGAGGAAACAGAGGTGAAAAACTTTTGCGTCTTGAAGCGTCCTGGATACACAAATTAAATACTATTCATCCTGCTGGACTTAATGAGAAATTGTCGCTTAATGTATTTCTGTAAGGACAATAGCTATGCCTTAGACATTTCTTCGTATCGAGTAACCATTTAATGTGTGGATAAGATTACTTATCTATAGTTCATCATCAGAGCTGTCCCAATCCATGTTATATGTAGTTAGTCTGTATGTATGTTTTAAAGTAAATAGTTTAAGCGATTGACACTTATATACAATATTTTTGTTGCATGCTTGTAACATTAATCTTTTTCGTGCCTCTCCTTGTAGCTGACGCGGGCCGGACAGACAGTACACCAGGCTTGTGGTTTGTCTCCATGACAACCGACTAGCATTGGAGTGACATCATCAGTGGAGGACAGAAGTCGCCGCATGCGCGCCAACTCCTCCCCCTGCCTGTCCCGGCCGGTGCCAGCACACAGGAAGCATACTGCTATTTAAAGGTAAGATTCAGTAGTGTTTATGTCTGCTGTTTATAATGTAACTAAATACCGTTATGCCTGCCTTGAGAAAAGGGTCATGTCTGGCTCTAAAACGTCAGCAATGTGGCATGCATTAAATTTCTTTCTGCTTATGACAACGGTCCAGGAGTGCCGCTGATTCTTTGCATGGATATCGGATATACACAGAAGGCACCTTGGCACATACTTTTACTATTTTTCGAGTGCCGGTTCACACTTGGAATATATATATACATATATATATATATATATATATATATATATATACATATATATCTGGTTTTCTTTTAATTTAATTGATAATGTTTTTCACAGGATTGTAGAACCTGAGTGCCCATTTCCCACCCAGTATAAAGTTTTTGATTCATTTACTAATCAGCTAGCTTTACTGCAGTTACAGTATACAATTATTGCACTGACACTAAGCAGAACCTCCTGTAAGACATACTTTGCATTCACAGTTTTGTTTTTGCATAATTTCCAGCCTGTGAAAAATGAAAATACCTATACTTTGGCTGACAGGCTATACTAGATGCAATAAGCCCTCCACCCTATTCATATGACAGCATCCTATTAGTCACTGCAATTTGCGGCAGCTAATTAACGCCAACCGGGCTATCCAATTAGCCCCGATGACGGCACTTAATGGGGGATTTGTTTCACCTGCCTCAGGCAGGCGAAACCAAATCCCTTATAAGTAATTTTTATCGGCGATCAAAAGTATATAGGTCTGCAGCTTTACACTGATCCTTTATGTTTTTGGGGCGAGAAAGAGTAATTTTCTGCAAGAAAAAATGGTTATAATTGGATAGCACGATACCACAAATTACTGCGGGTAATAGGATACCCCCAATAGTGTGTTTCAGGAAAAATCAAACTTTGACGGATAATAAAGTATTGTATACTTGTAGTTGTAAAATCCTTTTGAAACTTGTGGTTATACCTCTTGGTTATACCTCTTAGGGGGTTAGGTTTAGGCACTTAGAGGGGGGATTAGAATTAGGCATGTGGGGGGAAGGTTAGGGTTAGGCACCCCTAAGGGAGGGTTAGGGTTAGGGGGTAGAATAGGGTTAGGAAATACTTACCTTGGACAATTGGGACTTTCACCCCTGCTGGGCAGCCGCTGTAAATCATACTGATTCCGTCACTCAACCTGCTAACAAAGCTGTCTCTGAGCAGTTACACTGAATATAGCCTCTGGTAGTCAATTCATGACAATACTGGAACTATTACAATTTCCATTTTCAAAAGTATATATATCAGGGTTAAACGGATTGTCCAACCCTAATACATGCCAAATGAGAATCCAGATGGAAAAGGTATTTAATAAAAAATGGTCTTCAACACAAAACTCAAGGGGCAGGATGTACTAAAGGGAAACTGCAGTAAAAACCCAGTTTTCGTGATTTTACAGCATTTTCCGTATGTATCATCAGATGGCCGCCGGGTCTCCGATGCGGAGGGTAACGTCAGCTTTTACTGGTGTTACCCTATAGAAGCCTATGGGCTTCTACCGCACTGCGCTGCTATGAGGGATCCGATCAGATCCCTCCCAGCATTGGAAGAGCTGTCCTTTGCACTACTGATCGCATATGTTAGTGCATATGCGATAGGAATACGAAGCATGGCGGGATGTACTTCGCAAGGTAAGTACATCCCGCCCAAGATGAGGTCTCTGAATACACAGCTCTCAGGACCACATCTTAATTGCACTACAAATAGGTTGCAGTTTGTAACAAGGTGCTGTTTTAAAATGTTTGACATAACAATTAATTAGACATAATGGACATGGTGGCTGTGATGGTTTGGGCCTGTAATAGACAAATCAACTATCTCATGCAAGGTACTGGTGTTAGATTCATGCTAACATAGAATGTATAGTAATTAGGGATGTGCGCCGAATCCCGTGTTTTTGGTTTTGATTTTGGATCTGTATCTCCTTCAAGGTTTTGGATCTGTATTTGGTTTTACAAAACCACTCTTGTGTGTTTTGGTTTTGCATCTGTATTTTTTCTAAAAAATCATAAAAAAGCTGAAATCACATAATTTGGGCATGTTTGTTCTTACAGTATTATTAACATTTATTTCCAGTCATTTCCAGTTAATTTTGACCACCTCGAGCTAGCTGGCTGACTAAGCTAAGCGACAGCAATGGGCGGCATTAACATGTAGCAGCTCAGCTTCCAACATTGCACAGTGGCACTGCAGTGGTAGACAGGATGGCAGTTTAATAAACCATACAGCCCTATAGGAAGTTTAAAAACCAAGAATGTTTTCACTAATCAAGAACTAGGTCAGAGGCCCGAGGAGGAGTTGGAGTATGTATGTAGTTGAAGGCAAGGGAAGGAAAATTTGATTAGTAGTACATTTTATTTCATTTTTTGATTCCGATGAAAATTTATAAGGGAGGGGAGGCATTTACAAAAAATGTGAAATCATTCACATCAGTGCTTGCCGCAGAAGAATCCTTGAGCGCTATGTCTGCTGCTGCTGCGAGTGGATCTTCATCCCAGAAGAAGACCAGGAAGACTATTAGTAGTAGTTTAAAAAAATGCCATCTATTCTGGTATTAGATGTGTGTGTCCAATATCCGACAATAATGCAGTGTGTTTTAAACAGTTAATTGAGGTCCTCTGTCCCCACTACCAAATCCCATCTAGATTCCACTTCACTAGAAAAGCAATTCCAAGCCTGTACTGGGACATTAAAAAAAATGTAATTAGTGTCCTCCACTATGCCGTTGTACCCACTGTCCATTTAACCACAGATATGTGGACAAATGAAAGGGTATGTGTGCCACGCTAAGTTGTCGGCCGCTCCTGGTAGTTTTACAGCTAATGTGAACAATAAAGGAGCGCTTGTGAAATATGTAGTAAAAAATGTAAGAAAAAAGTGATAAAGTGAGAATAAAAATAATAAAATAAATGAATGAATAAATAAGTAAATGAAAAGAGATATAATAAATGATGAGAAAATTAATGAGAAAAGACAATGCTGAGACACTAAAAAAATGGTGACAATAAGTGCAGGGTTTGAGTATGAATATATTGCACAAAAATGTTTAAGCTGTTTTGAGGAGTAGGTGAGGGAGCCGGGCGGCGGGGTTCTGGTTTAGAACTTTGGAGCAGTGACATATGCATGATGTTATGAAGACCCTGGAGGTAACTAGCTGACTGTCCCTATGCTCACCTTTGGTCTTCTGGCAGCGTTCATATTCCTTATATCTCCTGGGGAAGTCCAATCCGTCTTCCCCGTCGATACTATTCGGGTGGCCGGAAGTGTCAGAGCGGTCGGCTGCGTCACTTCCGGTTAGCAAATTGCCAGGTATCCCAGATATGTGGACAAGCGAAACAGAGCAAATACAAGATTACATGACTGTAACAACCCACTTGGTGGGTGGTGTATTGTCTTCAGCGGCATGAACAGCAGCAGCAGCATAGAAGAAACATGAGCTCATTCAGATGCAGGCTACTCTGTGTATCACCGGTTTCACTTAGAGGCATACCACTGACAACCTTTTATAAAAACTCAAGGAAGTCAAAGGGCTTACCCCGTTTGGACTCTCCTCAGGATTTGTGATTTCTGACAACGCCACCAATATTGTGAGAGTATTAAAGCTGGGTGAATATCAACACGTCCCGTGTTTTTCTCACGCAATCCACTTGGTGGTGCAATTTTTTTTTTTTAAATGACAGGGTCGTGCAGGAGATGCTCTCTGTGGCCCGAATAATTTCTGAACATTTTCGCCATTCAGCAGGTGCATGTAGAAGATTGCAGTACCTGCAAGAAATGTTGAATTTGCCCTGTCACCAGCTGAAGCAAGAGGTAGTTACAAGGTGGAACTCCACCCTCTTTATGCTTTAGCGGATGGAGGAACAGCAAAAAGCTATCCACATTTACACAGAGAACATAGGATGAGGAGGGGGAATGCACCTTACTCAAGCTCAGTGGAAAATACTTTCTGTATTGTGCAAAGTACTGAAACCCTTCAAAGTAGTCACCTGTGAAATGAGTTCAGATACTGAGTCAGGTAATTCCTCTAATTTAGTTTCTTTTATAACAGTCTGAGAAACTGAAGGAGGAGCTGAAACAAAAGGATTCTGCAAAGTACATTGGACTTGTAGATCAAGTCCTTTATTCACTTCACCAGGACCAGGGTTGTCAGGACCTTCCAATTGGATCAATACATTTTGCGACCATGCTGGATCCTAGGTTTAGGTCATATATCGTGTCTTTCTTCCCAATGGACACAGGGCCTGATTCAGACTCGGACGCTATGCTGCACTTGCTCGCATTGAGTGATTTTTTGCAATCTGTGCATGCGTATGAGCCGCAATGCACGTGCGTGAACCAGTCATTGCATTGGGAAAGTGCTCGCCTGTAGCCCGCAGTCAGGATGCTATTTTGAGTGACAGATAATGCCGTTTGTGGGTGGTAACGGGAATGTGCTTGAAAATGGGAGTGTGGATGTGCGAATGCAGGGTGTGCATAATTAGCAAAGTAGCATCATTACACATGTGACTAGGTTGTATTTTAGCCAGAACTTCTCGCAATGTTGTGGTGGGAAAAGGCTACCACAAGCACTGTGAGCAGTTCCGATGGCTCTTGATGTTCCCGATTAATCTTACAACTGCTGGAGATGATGTGTATTGCGAGGGGCAAAGGGGCATCTTTATACAGGTGCGAGCGCATAGTGCGGCTGCTCGCTATTACTTAGTGGGCGGCTTTACGCAACGCAGTGCGAGCACATGATTTAAATAGCTGGCCCCTTTAAGCCAGCGAGCGGACACAAATAGCGTCCGGGTCTGAATCAGGCCCACAGTTCTGAAGAGATGCAAAGACCTGTTTGTAAGTAAATTGTCAGCTCAAGTGGCACGTGATTGCAGTGATGGCTCCTCCTTCAGTTTCTCCAGCAAGTGTGGCTGCCAAGGAAATATTTAACTTTCCTAAAAGACCCATTGGTGATGCAGATGAGTCAACTCAACCAAGTTTTGACATCTGGTCGTGTCTAAAAGAATTGCCTACAATTAAAGTAATGAGACCTCTACCATGAGTTCATCTGATACTGTCACCATTCAAAGAATGGTTGAGGACTATTTTTAATGATAACGTCCAAATAGGCATGTCAGACAATCTGTTTGACTACTAGCAGTAAAAAATTTGCAGGCCATTGCACAAACTGTCTTTGCTTTACTTGAGCTGCCCATCCTCCAGTGGGTACTCCGAAAGAGTTTTCAGCACAGCCAGGAACCTTGCCAGCGATTGGTGTAGGAGGCTACTTCCTCAAAATATGGAAAAGATGATGTTCATCAAAATGAACTACAAATTCCACGAGGAAGACCTTTAACACCAATTATGTGGAAAAATTACAAAGGTACCTGTAATGGTGAATTCCAGCGGGGACAAATTAATATTGTTTGAAGAAAGATGATGTAGACTAGACACTGATGAGGGTGAGGAATCGGATGATGATGGTGACAACATCTTGCCTCCGTAAAGCTAGTTTGTGCACGTAGAGATCATTGCCAGCAATGTCAGCTGCCCGTTGGTAGTTTGTATCCTGGGGACCAAACAAACCGCTTCATGATTGAGGGACTTATATACAATCCAAAACCTGCAAGAATCCAACAACGGGATGATGATGTTTTGCCTAATTTTATATAGTGGATAATGGTATGGAAGATTTCATTTGCAGGGAAAAAAGCTGCATTGTACCATTAGCATGAGTCTGGGGACTCAAATAGCAGAGTCCAGTAGCAGCCAGGAGAGCATAGCCAGAGAACTTAGGGCTTGATTCAGCAAGGAACGCAGTTGCGTATACGCACGTAATTGGTCGATTAATTTTCACTGTGCGTGCATATGCATCACAGCACACGTGCGCGAACTAGCAATTGTGATGGGAACTATATCTGCAGAGGCTGCACAGACCCAGAGCAGAGTGAATAACAGAAAGTGCCGCTTGTGGGTGGTGACGGGGGATTGTCGGGCGAATGCAGGCGTGCCACTGCGTTTCAACGCCATAGCATGGGTGTGCATAACTTAGCCACTGCATTACCTGACACCTCCTGTGTTCTCATAGCGTGCGCAGAAGTTAGCAATTCCTGAGTGAGGTCTGGGCTTCCTTAACTGTGCACATGGGTCTGATGTTACTCGATGTTACCGATTGTTTGGCTATGTTGCCCTAGTATACGGATGTGTCTCGGTCTCGATTGTTTCGCTATGTTGCCCTAGTATACGGATATGCATCTCGGAGCGTGATGGGCACGCCCCCATAGTGATGAAAATGGGGGAAGCCATGAGGCTCCGCCCCATTTTCTGTAGACTCCACCCCCTTTTAAAAAAGCCATGTCCCCTTTTCGGCCAGGCGCACCTCCGGAGCGCGACCTGTCCCTCCTTACTATGTTTAAATGTTGGGAGGCATGCAACCCTCAAATTACAAATGTGTTAAGCTATTAAAATGGCATTTGCCTGTGAGAAAACATGCTAAGCTAAGGTGTTTGTGGTGTGTGGCCCAATTTTTTATGTTGTTTTGTCTGAGTGGGGCTAGAAAGCTGCAGTGGCTGCCTGCCAGATTGGCATGCTGAAGATGGGCAGATATGAAATGTGTCAATATCAATTGCTCAATGTGCTTTGAGCTTAAACAAACCACAAACATTCAAATGTATTTACCTGCCTGCTACTCATCCTACATTAAGGGTGACTGTGATACTGGCCTTTTTTCACTTGTACTTTTGGATGCAGGGTCGGATTTAGGTTTGTGGGGGCCCCCGGGCAACAGTCTTGTGGGGACCTTCTATTTTATAAAATATACATAACGAAGTAAAAAGGAGCCAAAAACTTTTACGGATATAATTTACCTGTCTGACCAGCTGAGCATCTCCTGACCGCTCTGGCTGTGGGATTCAGCTCAGCCGCAGGCACCTTGTGTGTGCGCTGATGTCATATAATCAGCACTGCAATGCAGCAGCCAGCAGAGCACCAGGGTAGTGAGCACCGCGGTGGCCGCTGTATAAGGAACAGCTGAGCAGCCGAGAATCAGAGCGCAGTCAGCGATATGCTGTTCTGCCGTCCTGTGTGGGAGCCCCTTATGTGTGGGGGCCCCGGGGCGACCACCCCTGTCACCCCATCCAGCCCTGTTTTGATGTGATGTAACATGGTTAAAAAATATATTAAAATACTTAAATCCAAGAATGCAGGTTTTTATTAGGGGTGAGCGGGTTCGGATTTCTGAAATCCGAACCCCACCGAGCCCCCCCGATCCGAGGCAGATCCGAGTCAGGCTCGACTTTTCCCGCCTGACTCGGATCTGAAATCGAGGCAAAACGTCATCATCCAGCCTTCCGAGTCTCGCGGGTTTTGGATCCTATATAAGGTACCCGCGTCGGCGCCATTTTCTCACTCGGCTGTGGACAGTGAAGAGGGAGGGTGGGAGTTAGGGCTGGCTGGGCTATGTAGTGTAGTGTAGTGCAGAGTAGTGTTGTGCTGTGCTGTGCTGCGCTGTGCTGCTGTTGTCCACTACTTCAAAGTCCATAGGGGCTGGCTGTGTTGTGCTGTGCTGCTGTTGTTAATAGGGGCTGTGTCCACTACTTCAAAGTCCATAGGGGCTGGCTGGACTGTGTTGTGCAGTCAGTTCTCCATAGGGGCTGTGTCCACTCCAAAGTCCTGTGCAGTGTCCCAGTCCTAAAGGGGTGCTGTAGTGTTGTCCAGGGGGTGCTCTGTCCATCAGGGGTGCTCCCCCCAAGTGCTAAAAAAATAATATATTTTCTGTGTTTGTGAATTGTGTGCGCAGTAGCCGCACGTGCATCAACAAAGTAGAGCCAAGCGTGCGCCTGTGTCATAAGTAAAGGGCCGGCTGGCTTGACCATTAAACGGTGCTGTAACCCCCAAAGTACACTCCAGTCCAAACCAAAAAAAAAATAATTTTCTGTGTTTGTGAATTGTGTGCGCAGTAGCCGCACGTGCATCAACAAAGTAGTGCCAATCGTGCGCCTGTGTCATAAGTAAAGGGCCGGCTAGTTTGACCGTTAAAGGGTGCTGTAACCACCAAAGTACACTCCAGTCCAAACCAAAAAATTATATATTTTCTGTGTTTGTGAATTGTGTGCGCAGTAGCCGCACGTGCATCAACAAAGTAGTGCCAAGCGTGCGCCTGTGTCATAAGTAAAGGGCCGGCTGGCTTGACCGTTAAAGGGTGCTGTAACCCCCAAAGTACACTCCAGTCCAAACCAAAAAAATATATATTTTCTGTGTTTGTGAATTGTGTGCGCAGTAGCCGCACGTGCATCAACAAAGTAGTGCCAAGCGTGCGCCTGTGTCATAAGTAAAGGGCCGGCTGGCTTGACCATTAAAGGGTGCTGTAACCCCCAAAGTACACTCCAGTCCAAACCAAAAAAAAAAATATTTTCTGTGTTTGTGAATTGTGTGCGCAGTAGCCGCACGTGCATCAACAAAGTAGTGCCAAGCGTGCGCCTGTGTCATAAGTAAAGGGCCGGCTGGCTTGACCGTTAAAGGGTGCTGTAATCCCCAAAGTACACTCCAGTCCAAACCAAAAAAATATATATTTTCTGTGTTTGTGAATTGTGTGCGCAGTAGCTGCACGTGCATCAACAAAGTAGTGCCAAGCGTGCGCCTGTGTCATAAGTAAAGGGCCAGCTGGCTTGACCGTTAAAGGGTGCTGTAACCCCCAAAGTACACTCCAAACCAAAAAAATATATATTTTCTGTGTTTGTGACTTGTGTGCATTGTGGCTGCACGTGCATCAACAAAGGAGCAGCGCCAAGCGTGCGCCTGTGTCCCATAAGTAAAGAGCTGGCTGGCTCATTTCTTAAAGGGTGGTGTAACCCACAAAGTGCACTACTCTTCAGCAAAAATAAAAAAATATTTTCTGTGTTTGTGTGCGCTTTAGCCGCACGTATATATCAATATAACATAAATGGAGGACCAAACTTTCTCCGATAAAAATAAAATAGGGAAAGATCAAGAACCACTTCCTCCTAGTGCTATTGCTGCTGCTGGGAGTTGTTCATCATCCCAGAGAGGAAGTAGGAACATCACTACTTTTACTAAACAATTGACCCTCCAACAGTCCCTAGCGATGAGGATGAAGTACGACAGCAGTCATCCTGAAGCAAAACGTATAACTGAGGCCTTGACTGCTATGTTGGTGTTAGACGTGCGTCCGGTATCCGCCATTAGTGCAGTGGGATTTAGACAATTGATGGAGGTAGTGTGTCCCCGGTTCCAAATCCCGTCTAGATTCCACCTGCATCCTCAAAGCAGCAGCGACAAGAGTGCGTCTGTCTGTTAAAGGGTGGTGACACCCTCAAAGTGTGCTACACAAACAATAAAAATATTGTTCTTTTTTTTATGGTCTTTGTGAAATGTGTGGGCTGTAGCCGCACCTGCATCCTTAAAGCAGCAGCGACAAGCGTGCGTCTGTCTGTTAAAGGGTGGTGACACCCTCAAAGTGTGCTACACAAACAATTAAAATATTGTTCTTTTTTTTTCTGTCTTTGTGAAATGTGTGGGCTGTAGCCGCACCTGCATCCTTAAAGCAGCAGCGACAAGCGTGCGTCTGTCTGTTAAAGGGTGGTGACACCCTCAAAGTGTGCTACGCAAACAATAAAAATATTGTTCTTTTTTTTTCTGTCTTTGTGAATTGTGTGGGCTGTAGCCGCACTTGCATCCTCAAAGCAGCAGCGACAAGCGTGTGTCTGTCTGTTAAAGGGTGGTGTAACCCTCAAAGTGCTCCAAAAAATAAAATACTATTTTTTTAATGTGTTTGTGACTTGTGTGCGATGTAGCCGCACGTGCATCAACATAGTAGCAGCATCAAGCGTGCGCCTGTGTCATAAGTCAAGGGCTGGTTTGGACATCTGGTCCAGACTGAAGGACGTGCCAACAATTTCTGACAAGTCTACTGTCACTGCATATGATACTGTCCTCAAAGCAGCAGCGACAAGCGTGCGTCTGTCTGTTAAAGGGTGGTGACACCCTCAAAGTGTGCTACACAAACAATAAAAATATTGTTCTTTTTTTTTCTGTCTTTGTGAATTGTGTGGGCTGTTGCCGCACTTGCATCCTCAAAGCAGCAGCGACAAGCGTGCGTCTGTCTGTTAAAGGGTGGTGTAACCCTCAAAATGCTCCAAAAAATAAAAAACTATTTTTTTTATGTGTTTGTGACTTGTGTGCGATGTAGCCGCACGTGCATCAACACAGTAGCAGCGCCAAGCGTGCGCCTGTTTCATAAGTCAAGGGCCGGTTTGGACATCTGGTCCGGACTGAAGGACATGCCAACAATTTCTGACAAGTCTACTGTCACTGCATATGATACTGTCCTCAAAGCAGCAGCGACAAGCGTGCATCTGTCTGTTAAAGGGTGGTGTAACCCTCAAAGTGCGCTCCACAAACAATAATAAAATTCTTCTTTTTTTTTCAGTCTTTGTGAAATGTGTGGGCTGTAGCCGCACCTGCATCCTTAAAGCAGCAGTGACAAGCGTGCGTCTGTCTGTTAAAGGGTGGTGTAACCCTCAAAGTGCGCTCCACAAACAATAAAAAAATTATTTTTTTTTCTGTCTTTGTGAAATGTGTGGACTGTAGCCGCACCTGCATCCTTAAAGCAGCAGTGACAAGCGTGCGTCTGTCTGTTAAAGGGTGGTGTAACCCTCAAAGTGCGCTCCACAAACAATAAAAAAATTCTTCTTTTTTTTTCTGTCTTTGTGAAATGTTTGGGCTGTAGCCGCACCTGCATCCTTAAAGCAGCAGCGACAGGCATGCGTCTGTCTGTTAAAGGATTACATCAGTGACAGCATCCAAGTAGGCATGTCAGACAGTCCGTACCTGTACTGGCAGGAAAAAGAAGCAATTTGGAGGTCCCTGTACAAACTGGCTCTATTTTACCTGAGTTGCCCCCCCTCCAGTGTGTACTCCGAAAGAGTGTTTAGTGCAGCCGGGAACCTTGTCAGCGAAAGGCGTAGGAGGTTGCTTCCACAAAATGTGGAGAAGATGATGTTCATAAAATGAATTATCAACTCTTCCAGGGAGACCAGCCTCCAGAACGTACAGAGGGACCTGTGGTTGTGGATTCCAGTGGGGACGAATTAATACTCTGTGAGGATGAGGATGTACACAACAGTGAAGAGGGTGAGGAATCGGAGGATGAGGACGACATCTTGCCTCCGTAGAGCCAGTTTGTGCAGGGACAGATTAATTGCCAGCTTGTTTTGTGGGGGCCCAAACGAACCAATCATTTCAGCCACAGTCGTGTGGCAGACCCTGGCGCTGAAATGTTTGGTTTGTTAAAGTGTGCATGTCCTGTTTATACAACATAAGGGTGGGTGGGAGGACAATTCCATCTTGCACCTCTTTTTTTTCTTTGAATTATGTACTGTTTGGGGCCTAGTTTTTCAAACTGCCATCCTGTCTGCCACTGCAGTGTCACTCCTAGATGGACCACGTGTTTGTGCCGCCCACTCGTATCTCTTAGCATAGTCATCCAGCTACCTCGGTGCAACCTTTTGGATATAAAAACACCATTGTGAGGTGTGAGGTGTTGAGAATAGACTGGAAATGAGTGGAAATTAAGGTTATTGAGGTTAATAATAGCATAGGAGCAGAAAAACACACAAATTCTGTGATTTTAGCTGTTTTTATGCTTTTTTAAAAAACAATACAGATCCAAAACACAAAACCCAGAACCCAAAACACGGAAGGGTGGTTTTGGCAAAACCAATCCAGATCCAAAACACGAAGAAAGATCCAGATCCAAAACCAAAACACAAAACACGAAAAGTGGCCGGTGCACACCCCTAGTTTTTATAAACAAAATACTAAACATGCATGTGGGCTGGCAACATGAGCATGGTCATGTGTAGAAATCTATGAGAGAGGGATCCTATGTACACTGGGTTAACCATTTCAGTACAAGACCAGCAACTGTACTATGTATAACCATAATGTTTAGCCTTGACAACATTGAAAAAAACACATTTTAAACATTTTATAATGGCAGAAATAAACACACGTCTTTTTTGGGAACAAATAAAGTGCATGTTGAGTCTCCCATATCCAAATATTCCATTATCCAAAATGCCCCTGGTCCCAAGCATTTTTGATATGGGAGACTCAACCTGTAGTACTTTTGTGAGTTTCACAAACAAGTTACAATATGAGCTCCAAAAATATTATGTTTGTTAGACACACATATTTTATCATTCCTAATGCTTGGCATACACTATATACAATTATCTGTCAGACATCTGGCTGGTTGGACCGAAAATCTGTTGGTATATGGCAGCAAATGTCAATCGACCATTTGCTCACAACAGTGGCATAACTAGGGCAGGGCCACCAGGGCTCGTGCCCTGGGCACCGTGGGACCGGTGGCGCGGGAGGGCGCCGCCAGCCATGGTACAGACCCGCCCTAGTCAGCCAGTGTAGTGCAGGCCGCACTGAGTGCGGTCCGTACTACACTGTTACACACACATCGCCCTGCCAGCGCTGGGTAGTACACTCATACTACCCGGAGGCGATTTGTGTGTTTCAGCAGTCATTGAGAATCAGAGAATCTCATTGACTGCTGCGCCCACTGCTGGAGCCGGGATGGAGCTCACTCATAAGCTCCGCCTTCCGGCTCCTGCAGTGGGTGATGGGAGAGACATCATGACATCTCTCCCATAGTACTGAGCGGGACCCAGCGGGAGGGTGGAGAAGCAGACAGCGGCAGGCGCGGCAGTAGCGGGGATTCAGGTAAGTCAAGTCAGTGTTATGTGTGTGTGTGTATGTCTGTCTGTGTATTTTATGCACTACGGAAGGCACTGTATAGGGGGGATCACTACTGGGGGCCTTCATAAAGGGGACCACTACTGGGGGTACTGTATAAGGGGCACAGCATAGGGGGGATCACTACTGAGGGCACTGTATAAGGGGCACTACTGGGGGCCTGCATGAAGGGGACAACTACTGGGGGCACTGTATAAGGGGCACTACTGGGGGCCTGCATAAGGGGAACCACTATTGAGGGTACTGTATAAAGGGCACTACTGGGGCTTGTATAAGATGAACCACTACTGGGGGTACTGCATACTGGGGGTACTGTATGAGGGGCATTACTGGGGGCCTGCTTAAGGGGGACCACTACTGGGGGCAGTGCATAGGGGGACTGTTTAAGGGGCACTACATAGGGGGGCACTGTATAAGGGTGCACTACTGGAGGCACTGTATAAAGGGCACTACTCGGGCACTGTATAAAGAACACTACTACATGGGGCACTGCTACTGGGGATATTACATAAGAGGCACTACTACAGTGCCATCGGCACACGCACATAGGGGGGGGGGGCTAAATTTTTTTATTTGCCCTGGGCTCCAAATACCCTAGTTACACCACTGGCTCACAAACACTGGAAAACAGACAAAAATGGTTGTTCAGACAAATAATGAAACAAATTTAGCCAGTTTGAACAAGTGTTTTGTCAATTTTCCATCGTTT
This sequence comes from Taudactylus pleione, assembly GCA_031769625.1. Classification (NCBI taxonomy): domain Eukaryota; kingdom Metazoa; phylum Chordata; class Amphibia; order Anura; family Myobatrachidae; genus Taudactylus; species Taudactylus pleione. Next base: position 5,495,839 of record JAUIMM010000217.1, read on the forward strand.
AGGACCATATGGTCGAATATCATTGGATTCCATACGTTACCAGCTTTTCATTCCAACCATCCAAATTGGACTGATGTCTGACAGATCATTGTATAGTGCAGTGGTTCTCAAACTCGGGGCCTGATTCAGACGCTCTCGCGAGCGCTGAGTGCTCGCAAGCAGGTCGATGTTGGGCCAGTGCGCATGCGCACGACGGACCCGGGATGCGCGAGACCCGGGCCCTGGCTGAAGCAGGGGGCCCGCCGGGGCCTGCCCGCTCCTACTGCCACTGCACAGCCTGCAACCCGAACTAACCCAGTGAACATAAGAAAAGGGGCCCAGCCACCAGCACCGCGGCTGAAATTGAATTAGGAGATGAGTTCCAACCAGGCAAAAAGCGGCACTAGGCGAAACTTTTTCGCCGATTACGGCTTTTCGCCTCTAGTTGAATACAGCCCTGAGACTATAAAAAAGACAACTAATGGTAAACTAATGGTAAAAATATAACAGGACCTCTAATAGTCTAACTTAACTCAATTAAGAGAAGCAATATTATGCTTCTGAACATACAGTAGTCTCTATCATAAAATGGTCATCTGATCTGTGCTATCTAAGAAACAATAGATGTGCAAGTTCAAGCAGAAAAAGCTAAAAAACAAAAAAAAACAATGCTGACAAACACTCTACTTAGAGAAAAACAAAGATCATGTAGTTGAACAGGAACTTCCTGCAGGAAATGATGTTTTAACCATTGGCCTGATTAATCCATTTGCAATATGTGAATGGATTTGTTGGTTTGCCTAATAAAATAACAATTCCTATTGTAAAAGAAGCACCTGTTCAGCAAGTTTTTCTTATTTGTTTATTTAGAAAGGTTGTTTTTCAGCATTTGCATTTAGTTTTATTTTCTTTTACAGTTCATAGATCATTATTATTTGGTAACTTGGGGCTCAGGTAGATTTAGATGTTTTTGGTTTTTTTTGCATAAACCATGGATTTCCATGCAGTGCATACACACAATAAAGACATTCACTTGCATATTATCAGGCATTTTGTGCTTTTGAATCCCAACACTTACAGAGGCATAAACAAATAGGGAAGGGACATTGAAGCGAAGGGCGAGTATAGATGCAGAAGGCATATTTTTTGCAGGTACTCGATCCTGATGCCATTTCTGAATGACCATTTGTGTCTGGATTCAAGGCTGGATTAAGGGCCACATAGGCCTGGGGCTGAAAATATTCAAAGGCCTATACTGAGAAAGGGAGGAGATGTGGCCAGAGCTTTGTGGGTGTGGCCAGTGCCATGTTGGCTTGGACCCCCTGCACTATAAGCCCCTATGTCTCCCTCAGGGCCGTAACAGGGCACCGCAGGATAGGGGGGCGCTGTTTGGGCCTGTCAATTTTCCTGTTTATTATCATTCTCACTTGTAGCTTACTCTTCTTTTATCCCCAGCATCTCCTGGCCTCCCCTATCTCTTCCCTGGCCCTTCCCCATGTGGCCATGGCTCTTTTTCAGGTTCACTATCTTATGTCCCTATTTAAAAAGTAAGGGCGGTGGGGGCGCCAATGCTCTCTAAGGCACAGTGCACCAAAAAGTCTAGTTAAGGCTCCAATCTCCCTAAGTACATAAAAATAGAAAAACAATTTGAATACTTATGATTTATGACTGTTTTTGCGGCCAGCTAGGCAGCTGGTCATCATCATGCTGTCATGATGATGGCCCTATTTTTATGTGAGGCCTGGATCTGTAGCTCCATCCAGTGTCAGACTGAGGCATAAAGGTCCCACCGGGGAAATGCAGTGATAGGGGCCCATGCTTAAAGGGTGTGGTCATCCACCACAGGGGGTGTGGCCAGCCACCACAGTTGCTTGGCTAACTATCAGGCAAATCTTGGTGTAGTTTCTATAGAAGCAAACCAATAACTGATGTTCATCCATGTTCCTGCTCCACAAGGTAACTGACCATCTAATACAGTAACAATGTACAATTCAGTGCACAGTGTGGAACTTGACACCTAGAGGAGGGGGTGGGCCCCCAGGCAGTGAGGCCCACCGGAGATTTCCCCTGTACCCCTGTGGGCCAGTCCAAACCTGGCTCCATCCACCCCATTGTTAATCTGGCCCTCCCTGGATTCCTCTCCACTTCCATCTCTCCACTCCAGTAGCACATTAATCCTTCACCTCTATAGTAATACATCACTGCTATAGTAAGACAATACCTTCCCTCACCTGTGTACTAACACATTCCACTCCCTTACCTCTGTAATAATACCTTTCCCTCCCTCGCCCATGTTGTAACACAATCAACATTCCCCTCCCTCACCTGTGTAGAAATACAATCCCTCTCTCACACCTGTAGTAACACATTACCCTCAGTTACACCTTTAGTTACTTATTCCCTCCCTCACCTTTGGAGTACCACATTCCTCCCTCACCTCTGTAGTAACACATTACCCTCACTCACCCCTGTAGTAACTCATTCCTCTTCCTCACCTCTGCAGTAACAGGGTTCTAAACTTATTCTGGCTATGGAGGCAAACCATTTCTAGATATATACAGTAGGTGTTAAAATTAATTAATGTCAGATTCTGTAATATATTTACCATTTGTTTGATGTTACACTAAAATGAGGGACTGTCTGATGAGGGGCTGTCTGAGCTGGATTTAGACCTCATGGGGCCCTAGGCAAGATGCCGGTTTGGGGCCCCCCTCCATCAAACAATACATAGCATTATGTTCATTCCTGATTCATGCCCCTTACCTTATTTGTTGTTTATCCCCCATATATACAACTTTTTAAGCTTTAAACATTACAAACATTGCAAACATTACAAATGTACATAAAACACAGTGCAAACGTAATACAAAATAATGTATTTAAACCCTGTGAGATTCCCTAGTTTATGATACTTGTTTTAGATAATCTGTAACATTGGACAAACAAACTGATCCTGACAAGGTTTAAATATACTGAGTGCTTGATTATGTTGCCATTACATTTATACCACTCAAGTATATGAGGTTGACGTGAACATGTGAGGCAATAAATAACCCTAACACGTAACTTCGACGGGATGTAGTTATATGACCGACGGCCACGTAAGTAAGGGTGCTTGCTCTGTTAGCTGCGGGGGGGAGGGTTAGGTTTAGGGGAAGGGGGGTTAGGGTTAGGCACCCCCGGGGGGGAGGTTAGGGTTAAGCACCCTCCCGGAAGGGCTAGGTATAGGGAGTGGGGAGGGGGGTTAGGGTTAGGCACTAGGGGGGGAGGTTAGGGTTAGGCACCCCTAAAGGCGGATTAGGGTTAGGGGGGGAGAGGGTAGAGTTAGGGTACTTGCCTCAGCATGTTGGGATTTCAGAATGTTGGTCTCTCCTTAATAATACAATCCCATTCCAACCCTGACATGTACTATAGAGAGATTAAACCCATAATCACTTAGTATAATCTCATCACAAATAGAAGTGATCAAACTTGACACTAAGAAAAATTGTAATTATTTTAAGTAAATCTAACCTATAATACACACAGCGAAGAAAAATTTTATCTCTCTCTCTCTCTATATATATAAAATATAAAAAGTGAGAACAAGCACCATATAGTGTAATATATTAGGTAAATTCTAAATTCACCTCACACTGCTAAATATGTGAATGTGTACCGTGTGAGCCTAATAAATAACATGTAGAATTGTTTCTTTGATTCACACAGCACACCCCTTCACTGAATCAGTGGCCCGGAATCCAATCGATTTTGATTAATTTTGTGCTCCTGATCATGAATATGCCATGCTTATTTTTCAATTGGCTATAGTTTTTGAGATATGCATATGTCTTTAATATTTATGAAAAATTGAATTAAACAATGTTAAAATTGCTTAAAAATATATATTTTTTATTCTGATTAAATTTGATTCAGAAAATGTTATAAAAAGACACATGATAATTACATACATAAGTGTTAGGAAGCTATGAGAACCGTTTTTTTGTAAGATTTTCTTTTTGTAATCTTGTTGCGGGCAGTCCCTCTGTAGACTCCAACAGTAATCGGCCATCATGTGACGATCCTAACTTCCTTGATATCTTTCATCCATTACCTGAATATCCTGGTGGAACCATTCACCCTGTTCTTCACTTAAATCTCCTAGATTGGACAGGAAGTGATCTAAAGACTGTACAAAAAATTTATTTAATACTCATGTTGGCACCTACTTCTCGAAACATTGTAGAATGTTGTGGACTAATTCATCATAGTTGTCTGCCTTGTGATTGCCTAAATATTTTAAATGACAGACACATAACTCAGCCATGCTTCAGAGTCGGTTTCAGTCATAGATGTGGTAAAACTTGGATCCTTTACCAGTTTCCGTATCTGTGGGCCGTCAAAAATTCCTGCCTTTAATTTTCCAATACTATGAGATGGAAATGTTCGACAAATATGCCGTATATACTCGAGTATAAGCCGAGTTTTTCAGCACATTTTTTGTGCTAAAAAATCCCCCCTTGGCTTATACTCGAGTGACCAGGGCCGGTTCTCCCATTACGCAGCTGAGAAGGGCGCCACATATTGGAGGGCGCCTCGCTCAGCTGCGTACCATGCGGGGCGTGGTGCAGACTGTGTCTCTGTGACACACCTGCACCGTGTGTGTAGTGCTGACCGGACGGAGTTCGGTCAGCACTACACAATGCCAAACACACAGCCGCGGCTGGCAGCTGTGTGTTTGTTGTAATTAGCAGCCAATGAGAGTCTGTCAGACTCTCATCGGCTGCTGCTACCATTGCGGGAGCCATCTTCCAGCTCCCGCAGTGGGTAATGGGAGAGATGTCATGACATCCATGATGTCATGACGTCTCTCCCATAATGCAAAGCGGCCGGAGGAGCCGGTAGCAGCGTCGGGACCAGGAGCGGGGTTTCAGGTAAGTGTTTGGTTTTTTTTATTACGTCTCTCTCTACTTGGGGGGCTACTAATGGGGGCAGTACCAGGGGGGGATTACTACTGGGGGCAGTACCAGGGGGGGATATTACTACTGGGGGCACTGCCAGGGGGGATTACTACTGGGGGCACTACGAGGGGGGGATATTACTACTGGGGGCACTACCAGGGGGGGATTACTACTGGGGGCACTACCAGGGGGGGGATTACTACTGGGGGCACTACCAGGGGGGGATTGCTACTGGGGGCACTACCAGGGGGGGATTACTACTGGGGGCACTACCAGAGGGGGAATATTACTACTGGAGGCAGTACCAGAGGGGAGGATTACTACCAGTAGCTGCTGCATTTCCCACCCTAGGCTTATACTCGAGTCAATAAGTTTTCCCAGTTTTTAGTGGTAAAATTAGGTACCTCGGCTTATATTCGGGTCGACTTATACTCGAGTATATACGGTACTTGACTTGTCCAATGCGTTTACAAATTATTTCATTAAACCCAGTTTGATATGCAGAGGCGGCAGTATGATTTTTTTCCTGTCAATTAAGGGCTCATGAATGATGTTGGCTTCTCCTACAGTTATAACTTCTCTTGGAGGCCATATGGTTTGCTGCCAGTGCTTTTGTTTTGCATGACTATCCCATAAGCATATGTTATGAGAATACTAGTATATCCACATTGCTGCCCAAGAACAAAGTTTACCATTTTTAAATCGACACAAACAGACCACTGATGCTGAGAATAAACAATTTTTTCTAAGACTAACTTGATGTTTTCATATTGTTCTTTAAGTTTTGTTGACTGACCGATAAGAATCGACGCAAATGTATTCCCATTGTGCAGTAATATACATTTTAAGTTCCCTTTAGAACTATCCAAAATGAGCCTCCAGTCTTCTGCTATATATTCTGGTAAGCCTATCATCTGGAGAAGTTCAGGAATATTGTTGCAATACACAAGATTGTTAACTTTGGCTAAAGAACGGCAGTATGGCTTGCTCTCTACTTCAATATGACGTTATAGTAACATCCGGCTCGAGACAGTGCTTTTCTTGAAGTCTACAGTAGATGCTAAAAGCTCAGCTCCTTTTTTCTATAAATTCAAGTCACAAATTAAATCGTTTAGTTCCTTTTGATTAAATTTGTTTGAAGTAGAGGAACTCACTTTCATCTGTGTTGTCACTTGCACTGGATGAAATTAGCATTTGCACATCATCACATTCAACTTCGCACAAAAGAACTGAGTGATGGTACAGGTAAGTCTTCGCTATGTGGTATCGGTTGTTTTGCAGAATTCATACTTGGGTATTCCCATTTGCGTTTCTTAAATTGTTTCATACCTTTCACATTTACAGCACAAAAATAGCAGTCACTGAAGTGATCTTTTGGCTCACACCACATCATAGGTATGCCGAAATTAAGTCCTTTTCGATCACCTTCAGTCCAATTGTGGAGTGATTCCACGCAAATGTATAAACTTTGTGAGGCACCCAAATCTTGTCTTGCTGGCTTATGTGACGTCCAAAATAAGCCTGATACGCTTGTATTGCGAATACAGTTATATTTTTCTTTCTTTTGCAACACTATATTTGCCACAAATATAACAAAAAACATGGTCTGTTAGTACACCGTCTCCGAGAAGAACAAATTTTTACAGCAAAAACGTTTTGTTTCACACATTCAGTGCTAACTCCCAACAAAAGCCAAGGACGTGCTAAACAAAACAAGCCCAAACGGCGGGAAATTGGTTGTGGTGGGACAGAGAGAGGACCGAACAAAGGAACAGGAGGTGTGCTAACTGCGTCACTCGGTCCTCTCTGTTGCTCCTCTCTGTATGCTGGGAGGAGGCGTGGCTGTGGTCTGAGGATGTCCCAGCAGGCTCAGCAGTGCACTGCCACGCCTCTTCCCAGTGTTAATGAGGAGATATAAATGTGTTATGTGTTGCTCCTCTCTGTATACTGGGAGGAGGCGCGGCTGTGGTCTGAGGATGTCCCAGCAGGCTCAGCAGTGCACTGCCACACCTCCTCCCAGCGTTAATGAGGAGATATGAATGTGTTATGTGTCTCAAATGTGACTACCAGCTACGTTATCACAAATAAAACAAATTCTTGTTATTGTTGAAAGAGGGTAGTTGTTAAAAAAGCAATACTAAGTCAATTTTGTTAAATAAAGCAGGCCTAGACTACTTCAAATGGAGAAAATAATTGAATTTATAACTTTTCATCAATTTGAAAACTGGAGCCAATTCAGCTTTAGCAGAGATCTAATGCCAAAATAGGACCTGCGAGTACTCTCAAACTGATCTTGAATCCTTTGGGCTCTATTTATCAACATTATTTTTACTAAAATAATGTGAAAAAGGGTGTTTTCACACCCTTTTCACATTATTTTAGTATCACCTATAGTTATTACAGGGCAATTGGAGTAGAATTCGTAAAATTCTACTCCAACCCCTAAGTATCACTTATTTTTAGTAAAGCAGATCGCATTTCCCATAACTGTAATGGCAAATGTGATCCGACCAGAGCTACTAAAAATAAAATGTGAAAAAATACCGGTGGAAGCCCTGTGATAATAACGTCACCTGGAGGTGGCGTTATCCAGGGTCTCCCCCGGTTACCAGCCTCCTGCCCTGCTCTAACGGGGAGAGCAGAGCCGGGAGTCGGTCCCAGTAATCAGCTGTGTGGTCTAAACAGACCGCAAGCTGATTACTGTAAAAAAAAGAAAAAAAAATAGTAAAAAAAAAATTTACTTACCTGACTCCAGGGACCGGTGATCGGGCCTCTGGTCAGCTGGTCTCCCATAGTGCACTGCGGCCCGGTCATCAGGTGATCAGGCCCCAGTGCAGTATGGGAGATCACCTGACCGGAGGAATGGAGGACATCACCGGAGGCCCGGAACATGCAGGTTAGTGCTATTAAGGGAGGGGGGGTCGCAGGGGGGTCCGTGATCGCGGGGGCGGGGTCTTTGGTATCTGGTTTGCAGCTGATTTCAATCTATTGTTTAATGGCTATCATGCTGGTGTCTTTGGAGTTAGTGTTCTCTTTTTTATTCAGATCTGCTGGGATCATCACTTCATTTCTCAGTTCTTCAACAAATGTCACACTATTGCTTTTAGATACTTTTTCAGTTTTTAGATTTAAGATTCTGCACACAGCAAGAATCCCCTCTACTGCCCAGTTCTGCAGTTTACTCCATCTTTCTGCGGGAATGTAGACAAATGCTTTATAATCGACAACTCTAATATGTTTCATACTGGGTTTATTGCCATGCCATAATTCACACAGAGTTTTATCCACTGCTCTGGAGAATAGTCTGTTTTGTAAATAAGTAGCTGTCATCGTGTTTCACTCCAATATTTTTCATATAGTCCTGAGTCTGTCAACATGCATCTGATCATTTCAGTCAAAGTCCTGTTCTTTCTTTCGGCTTCCCCATCCTGTTCTGGTGTTTAGGTAACTTTCTTGTGGTGCTCTATACCGAGTTGTTCTACTTTCAGTCATGTGAATTCACCTCCATTGTCGCCATTGTAACAGGTATTCTCTATCCCTTACTTGCTACTATAAACCTTTCTATATTTATTTCCCTTTAGTGCCTCCACCCAAGTCTTGTATGTCATTATGCTATACCTGGAGTGGACTTGGGAACACCCCTCGCTGGTTAGTATTGGTTATGTGTCAAGTTATACCTTAATATCAATTTTTTTTAACCCATCAATGACACTTATAAATATGCAGCAGCAACAATTCACTTCAATTTAACATCTATGTTCATATTCAGGATTGCACACGAAAGGGTTACATAGTTTATTTTACTGCAACTCTCTGAGCAGTGCATTAGACCTAACATATTCAGAATAGCATTCCCACATGAATGAAATAATCACAATATTATTCTATACAAATTACATACAAATAACCAATATCCTGTTTTCTTTAAAGCTTTAAAGAGAATAACTCTCTCATATGCTGTTCTTGGCCATGCTTGTTGGTGCACGTATTAGTAGAGTAGTATGCATTTAAGTAGTAAAATCCAGGTTTATAGGGAAATCATAAAATTAGTCTCTTCTCATCCAATGGGCTTTAGTAGTGATATGCACCAGCCTGTAAAGTTATTCCTTATAATCCTTGGGGCAGTGTTAGCAATTGTGCCTGAATAAATACAATAGGCAGGAGTCTATGTTGCCTGAGAGCCAGAATTATAATGCTGAGCCGGTGCAGAATGTTAGTATGAATAATTCCTTAATGTAAAAATCTGTTGTGTTGTCACATAGCTCTCACTATAATATCCCTGAGGTATTGGTGGCTTGAAAGAATGTAGTAGCACTTTACTTCCCATGTAGTCCTTAATCTAATGCGCTCAGTACAACAAACAGTACCACCTATTTGCTTCAATGCGATGTTAGTCTATAGACTGCTGAACTGCTGTCCGGTACTCATGCGGTATGTAAAGATAGTATTACTGTAGTCAGCAGGACAAATTTTAGACTTATCTCTGTCTCGTTTCGTCACTTCCACAGGCCCAGCAGCGCTGACTAGACTCCTCCTGGGGGCTGGGCATCAGACCCTCTAGTTGGCTGACTCTCAAGTTTCTCTTCCACAAAGTCGAGAAATAGGCAGCACTCACTCTCCAGTTCCTCCCCCTAATGTCTAGCAGCGTTCACCTCAGAGTCCCTCCTATCAATCACTGGTTTCCAGTAGAGATGTGCGCCGACCCTTGTGTTTTGGTTTGGGTTTTGGATCTGGATCTCCCCTGGTTTTGGATCTGGATTGGTTTTGCCAATACCTCACCTCCGTGTTATCTTTTCGTGTTTTGGCTTTGGATCTGGATTTTTTCTTAAAAAAACATAAAAACAGCTAAAATCACATAATTTGGGCCTGTTTTTGTTCCTACAGTATAATTAACCTCAATAACATTTATTTCCAGTATTTCCAAGCAATTTTGACCACCTCACAATATTATTTGCTTAATCTAGTTAAGGCCAAAAGGTTGCTTCCAGCTAGCTGGCTGACTAAGCTAAGTGACACAGTGGGAGGCACTAACATGTGGCAATTCAGTTTCTAATTTCCAACACGGGTACAGTGTGTTATACAGTGTGGGTTGGATACACCAATAGTGCACTTACTGTAACAGCAGTGTCGGCAGAGCGGGGTTTCTGACGGTGTCCTCAGTACATGGAATGGCAGTGCTGCAGTACTGTCAGTGTCCTCAGTGAAGGGTATCGGTGATGTCAGCAGTGCGGGGGTGCCAGCGGTGTCTTTAGTGCAGGTTTGCTGGCTGTGTAGCAGTGCGGGGGTGCAGCGGTGTGTTAGTGCAGGCTTGCTGGCTGTGTCTGCAGTGCGGGGGTGCCAGCGGTGTCTTAGTGCATGTTTGCTGGCTGTGTAGCAGTGCGAGGGTGCAGCGGTGTGTTAGTGCAGGCTTGCTGGCTGTGTCGGCAGTGCGGGGGTGCCAGCGGTGTCTTAGTGCAGGTTTGCTGGCTGTGTCGGCAGTGCGGGGGTGCCAGCGGTGTCCTCATTGCAGGTTTGCTGACTGTGTCGGCAGTGAGGGGGTTGCTGGCGGTGTCCTCAGTACATGGAATGGCAGTGCTGGTAGTGTTCTCAGTGAAGGGTAGCAGCGGTGTCGGCAGAGTGGGGGTGCCAGCGGTGTCCTCATTGCAGGTTTGCTGACTGTGTCGGCAGTGCAGGGGTGTTCTCAATGCAGGGTGCCGGCGGTGTCAGCAGAGCGGGAGTGCCAGCAGAGTCCTCAGTGCAGGATTGCTGACTATGTCGGCAGTGCAGGGGTGCTGGTGGTGTCCTCACTGTGGGAGTGTCGGCAGTGTGGGGGTCGCTGACGGTGTCCTCAGTAAGTTGGGCAGCAGTGCAGGAGTGTCGGCAGCAGTGGTGTCGGCAGCGGGGGATGCTGCCAGTGGGGGTGCCGGCGGGGTCGGCAGCGGGGGGGTGCCGGCGGTGTCAGGTGGCGGGGAATGGCGGGCGTCATCTTTTCTTCCTCCTTTGTAGTGTTTTCAATAGGCTTGATGCTGATTGGCTGAGAGCCGTGACAGACGGCTCTCTCAGCCAATCAGCGTTAAGCACGCTGAAAACAAAACCTCGCGACTCGACAGAGGGGTCACGAGGTTTTGCCTCGGGTCAGGGATCTGGGGCAGGCAGGGAGATCCGAGCTGTGCTCGGATCGCCCCGGATCCCCAAAATTCAGGTGGGTACGGTTCTCAGGGAATTGGACCCACTCATCTCTAGTTTCCATCTCTCAAACACCATGGCATGCCATCCTCTATTCATGTACGCAGCAGTTCGAGAGCCCCCTGGAATAACTGCTCCCCTGCCAGCTCCAACTGTCACTCCACAATCTGCCAATGGCACCCCTTCCGTGCCAGGGATACTGCAATAGTTCATAGTCCTCCCAATAAATTATCCCACTGTCACCACTGTAATCGTTAAACCCCTGCATATACATTACATTACACCACTGTGGCACACTATACATATTTATAAATGTGATGTACTGACTAGTGCACCACTAGCACCAGGTTCAGATGTGTTTAGAAATGCTTAGGTGGCCGAGTTCTTCGTAGCTTATATAGGACACACCGTGACAGAGAGGCAAGTTTGCTAATGTTCCCTTTTTTGCAGACACAGTGACCAGACCGTAAGGAAGAAGGTACAACACAATTTTATTGTAACCAATCAAAGATTAACACTTGACACAGGAAATGTTTACCATTCACAGATTAAATTAAATAAATTACACTTTTTAATATAAAGATCTTTGCTTATTACCTCCCTGTCCTCTACCGGTGACCCCAGCTGGCAAGCAAGTGTAACAACAAGAACCACAGTATCTGCAGACTTTACTTTAACTCCAAGCAAAAGAAAGAACAGTACTTGAAACCTGCAGGTCGAGTTTGGGTCAGTAATGCACCAGCAGGCTATAGCTTTCATATACAGTCTGTGCTAATGCTTCAACTTTTGCTAAAAAAATCGTGGGAAAACACATGCAGGCCAAGCTTGAACTTGTAGTTCTCCAGCTGAAAACGGCTAACAGTTTATGCAGATAGGAGTAATTCACCGGCAACTTGCAATAATTTAACACACTCTTTGAGCCTTGAGACAATAGGGACTACACTGAGGCTATGCTGGTAGCAGTAGTTCACCGGCAACTTGCAATAATGTAACACAGTCCTTGAGCCTTGAGAAAATAGGGATCACACTGAGGCTATGCTGGTAGCAGTAGTTCACCGGCAACTTGCAATAATTTAACACACTCTTTGAGCCTTGAGAAAATAGGGACTACACTGAGGCTATGCTGGTAGCAGTAGTTCACCGGCAACTTGCAATAATGTAACACAGTCCTTGAGCCTTGAGAAAATAGGGATCACTGAGCCTATGCTGGTAGCAGTAGTTCACCAGCAACTTGCAATAATTTAACACACTCTTTGAGCCTTGTGAAAATAGGGACTACACTGAGGCTATGCTGGTAGCAGTAGTTCACCAGCAACTTGTAATAATGTAACACAGTCCTTGAGCCTTGAGAAAATAGGGACTACACTGAGGCTATGCTGTTAGCAGTAGTTCACCAGCAACTTGCAATAATTTAACACACTCCTTGAGCCTTGAGAAAAATAAGGACAACACTGAGGCTATGCTGATAGCAGTAGTTCACCGGCAGCAATAATGTAACAGTCTTTGGGCCTTGAGAAAAATAAGGACAACACTGAGGCTATGCTGATAGCAGTAGTTCACCGGCAGCAATAATGTAACATACTTGAGAAAAATAAGGACAACACTGAGGCTATGCTGATAGCAGTAGTTCACCGGCAGCAATAATGTAACAGTCTTTGGGCCTTGAGAAAAATAAGGACAACACTGAGGCTATGCTGATAGCAGTAGTTCACCGGCAGCAATAATGTAACACAGTCTCTGAGCCTTGAGAAAAATAAGGACAACACTGAGGCTATGCTGATAGAAGTAGTTCACCAGCAGCAATAATGTAACACAGTCTCTGGGCCTTGAGAAAAATAAGGACAACACTGAGGCTATGCTGATAGAAGTAGTTCACCAGCAGCAATAATGTAACACAGTCTCTGGGCCTTGAGAAAAATAAGGACAACACTGAGGCTATGCTGATAGCAGTAGTTCACCGGCAGCAATAATGTAACACAGTCTTCCTAAACGCCTATGCCACAAATTACTACCACCAGAATTGCCAGCCGGGGTTACACAGGGCTAAATAAACAAGTAATGTACATTACATCAGCATGAATGGGCTTTGAAATGGTTACCGGGCCAAACAGTGTATAAGAGACAATTTACATTAACACCAATACCAGTAAATATTCAAACATTTCATGCAAGCAAAATATTAATCAGCATTGACAATAATAACACAGTGAGGAGTGAACAGCTTTTCAGAGTGTTATAACAGATAAAGGGCCACGGAGGGCCACTATCAACCACTTAATTGACACTAAAGGCCAACACTAAGCAGAGGCAAATACACATCAATAGCATTGCATTTAGTTTAAAAATAAACATTAGGACAACCCACGGTGGCATCGGACATGAGCCAATACCTATAGATCACGTCCCCTCCTGGACATGAGCCAGAGGTTCACAGGAAAGAAAATGACCACCAATACAATTCTTGGGGAAAAGAGGGGGTGACCTATCTTTTACTTCCCCCCTATTTCAGCATTACACACACACTTTACTTAATTCAAGACACTATGACCCCTTTCTACACCCAGTTGTGTGGGAGACTAACCCCCGGTCCCAGCTTTTACACAAAACCTAATCTCCCAGCCTAATCATAAAGCCACAAGGTAAAGGATAATGCAATAGACCCAGGGGAACCCAGATAGGATAGGTGTACAGAGGGGCAGGGCCTTTAACCACTTAACTGACAAAAAATTTTTTCCAAAAACCTCTCCAAAATTGTTGGTTTTTTTAAAGAGTGAATTAGGTCAAGAACACCTTTTTAAAACTTATCCAACACTATTTTGTAATAAAAAATATATTTTTTGAACGCCGTGTACCATATAAATGGCAATTTTTATGGTATATAGTAGTGATGGCCATCGATAAAAACAATCGATGGTAACATCAATTGATACCACAACTGCCGATGTTTCCTTAACATCGGTTGGGGGGCTGCCGTCTATATACGTGTATGTGTGTGTATATATATATATATATATAAAGTAAACTTATGCAGTACACACATGCATATATATATGTCATATATATATATATATATATATCTGTATATAGATATAGATATATATACATATACAGTATATCTATATATAGATATACCTATATATAGATATAGATATATATATATATATATATTTTTTTTTTTTTTTTTGAAGGCACGGTATTGTATTAGGGGTGGAGCTTGCTTCTGTTCCACCTCACTCTAGCAGGCTGGGGGAGGGAGAGGACTGGAGGACAGCAGGCTGATCCTTGCAGTGTGTGTGTGGGGGGGTGCCATCGGGCTGCCGCTTGCAGCAGGGCAGGGGGAGGGAGAGAGCCTGACAGTGCTGAGCGCTGTGTTATTTATTTTCCCGGCGGCTGCTCTGACCTTTGCAGCCGCTGGGTGTGGGGAGTCCCGCTGGGCTGCCGCTCATAGCAGGCCAGGGGGAGGGAGCCTGACAGTGCTGAGCACTCTTCTTTATTTTCTCGGCGGCTGCTCTGATCTTTGCAGCCGCCAAGTGTGGGGAGTCCCGCTATGCTGCCGCTTGCAGCAGGACAGGGGGAGGGAGCCTGTCAGTGATGAGCGCCGTGTTATTTATTTTTCTGGCGGCTGCTCTGTCCTTTGCAGCCGCCAGGTGTGGGGAGTCCTGCCGGGCTTCCGCTCGTAGCAGGGCAGGGGGGGGGAGCTGAGCGCTCTTCTTTATTTTCTCGGCGGCTGCTGAGTCCCGCTGTGCTGCCACTAGCAGCAGGGCAGGGGGAGGGAGACTATGACAGCGCCAAAAGTGCTCCTAGCTTGGCGGCTGCTGGAAGATCATCTTCCAGCAGCCACCCACTGAGCTTTTCTGACTGGTCGTATCAGATACGACCATGTCAGAGAAAGCCCAGTCTGGTATGGTCATATCTGATACGACCATGCCAGGCAAGTGGTTAATGGAGGGAAGATAGGAGCTGTGGAGGGACACAGTATAGGGAGGTTCTGGTATGATCTCACCCCTGGCAGTGGCTATTCAGCCTCCTCCGATGTCCAGGGCAACTCTGGGATGCTAGGCACCGCACCAGAACTCCCAGCTGCAGACCTCCAGCAGGTATTTTACAAGGGGCAACAGGTGCAAAATCCCTTTCCACAGGGCTCTGTCCAGCAAACAAACACAGCAGCAGGAGGGGTCCTGAAGCACTGTTCCTCTGGGGCTGTCTTTTCTTCTGCCTGTGTGGGTGCCAGCAGGGTTTTCGTCACTGGCGGGACCTTTTCCTCAGCTGGGGCTTCATCTGCAATGATGGAGCGATGAGACCTCCTTCCCAGGCAGCTCCTCTTCTCTCCCAGCATGTGCAGACTTCCACATGCGGCGCCTCCTAATAACAGGCACTTAGGAAGGCAGTCCTTTATTCAGAAAGGGCTTCTTCCAAAGCAGTGTGCTCTATGCAAATCCCCAGGCAAGCTTCCTCCAGGGACATCCAGCATCAGAGCACCACTCCTGGCAGATTGGATAGGTAGCCTTCTGGGTTAATGTGAAGTCTGGAAATTGGAATCCAGGGCAAACATAAAAGTTATAACATCCTTATGTTTACAGCTCCAAGGGCACTCCACTGAAACTCCTTACAGACAGCAACAGGTGCAGTATTTGTAATCCAGGATAAATGAGAGAGGTTACTGCATCCCTATTTGTACAGATCCAGGGACACTCCACAGCAACTCCTTACAGATAGCACACCAGGTGCAGTATTTGTAATCCAGGGTAACATAGGGGAATACTCTCCCCTATTGTATGACCAGACTCTGAGCACTCCACAGACAAATCCTCCCAGACTCAGCACTGACAGCCCTGGGGAGGGTATTTATAACCTATTCGATCTGGCATCTATGAGTGGACAGGGGGAACCCAGCAACAGGCCGCCTACAGGGATCTCTGCCTGGACACCCAGGCTACCAATCAATGGGGCAGGATTTTCCCTCCTAAATGGATCACTGACCAAGGGGCACTTTCTTCCTCCCTGTGTGCACATGCTCAGTAAGGTCCGAGGGAGAAAGGTCAGCAAAAGTTCACTGTATTATGCTATGGGACTAATGGTGCTATATGATCTTATAAAAAAAAAAACTGACAGGGGCTTGCAGGGTAGCTATATCCCCTAACTAGTTAAAGGGGTAACCCCATAACTATGGGGGTACCACACAAAAATATCTAATAATTATATATAAACTTTTTACATGCTTAAAGCTGCTTATTTTTATATTGCAAGGGATTATACTATGAAATGCAAGTGAATTTCTTTCAAATTTATTTGTAGTCATTGTTACATAATCCTGTAGCTTGTCCAGTACTTCATCTTTGCTTTGAATCAGGTGATTGTGTATAGTGACTGTGAAAGTCTCTATATATCTTGTACCTCCTGGTGTACACACTTTCATTGGGCCACACATGTCACTGTGTATGAGATCAAATTATTTCAATACTCTGCTCTCACTTTGATTTGGGATTGTTATTCTTTTGGCTTTTCCTTTTGTACAGCATTCACACATGATGGTTGTTGAACAGTCTGATACTGTGAAAACCTTTGTTAAGTAGCTCTTTTGCAGTTATTTAATGCTGTCTGTGTCTGTGGTTTAGGGGTCTATTTACTAAGCTTTGTTAGGAGATAAAGTGACTGGGCCTCCCTTACTCGGGGGGCCCACCCAGAGTGGGTGCTACTATTTGGTAGCAATAATTATTTTGGGGTGAGCGTTTGGGCGTGGGGCCCCCAGGGTTACTTTGGCTGGGCCTTTTTCAGGGCATCACCACTTAATTCACATAAATACTTTTTTATCACTTTTCTACTTTTTGTTTATTTATGTAATTTTAATTCTTTCTTATTATATTAAAACGTATTGATTATCTTTTATACTTCACTATCACCTTTTTTCCATTTTTCGTGTGATGCCCTGGGAATGGTCCTTGGCTGGATTCTTTTGGGGTGCCTTGAGCCTCGGACGTGAACCCCTTAATGTTAGGGACGCCGGTATAGAGGAGCCTTGATGTTGGCCCAGAGCTTAATCGTATATTTGCAAATGTATGCAACTAATACCTCTGAATTTCTATTATCATGTAGGATTCAAGTATTTTTGCCAATATTGCTGCAGTGTGCTGGAGGAAATATTCCTTTTATTTCTCTGGTTCAGTGTAAACCCCGCCCTTTACAAGCACCTGGGCAATATCATTAGGCTGATGTGAGCGACCACCATACTTTCTATTTATGTTTGTGCATATGTCTGTGAGTGTAGTTTTAAATATCTGTTTGGACCCTTTGATAGTTTTTGCTGTTCCGTTTTCTATATTGAGCAGCTTTTCTTTAAATGTCCAATTTTCTTACATCTAAAACATGCGCCACCTGTTGTTCCTGCAGTGTAATCACTCAACCAACAGTCAGTCAGATCTGAGATGCAGGAGGGCTATATTCAGTTATAGGATGGTGGGGAGCACTGACGTGATGTGAGGTGCAGGGAGCAATATTCTGTTACATGGTGCAGTGGGTTGTATTCTGTTATATGGGAGGGACACCTATATGGGAGGTACAGGGGGCATCAATATAAGTATCCAGGCTGTTGTGGGGGGCTCGCTTACGCTGATGTAGGTCACTAAATTCTTCTCAATCACAGACAGTCCTGTGAACAAGAAATAGTTTGCAGCCGAGATCATCGGTGCTGGGGGAAATTTATTAGGGGGAGGCACATGGAGCTAATTGATTGGCCCTCCCTTACTCACCGGACCAGAGGTTCACTTGTACTGGGCTCCATGATTCCTTGTGGCAGCACTGTTTGTGTCCCCCAGGTCAGAGGCCAGGGCCCTGCCAGTTGTATCTGTACTAGGCCCTCAACTTCTGATGGCAGCCCTGTGTGTGTGTCTGTTTACTGATAGCACAGTATAGTTCATTCAGCTACATGGCTACACTAGCATCTGTTCAGGCAATCTGTAGTTTTCAAACTGTATCACATTTCTGGAAGGAAGATTTGAACATAGGAAATAGTGTTTATGGGGGGGATTTTTCAAGCAGTAAAACGAGTGGTGCAGTGGACCAGTGGAGAAGTTGCCCATAGCAACCAATCAGCTTTGAGGTAGCATTTATCAAGTACATTCTTTAAAATGATAGGTAGAAGCTAATTGGTTGCCATGGACAACTTCATCACTCTTTTCACTGCTTGATACATCAACCACAATGTATCTTGCAGCACCAGCGATTTGAGGCCAAGAGCTATATTAAGATATATGCTCAGGATATGCACAGGATACTAGTTCAAGGCACCCACCTGTGAGTGTGTGTATGTATTGTGATAACTTGCGTTAATTTAATTTGGTAAATGGGTCAGTGGTACAGTGCCTAGGTGCATAATAAGGGTCCACACACAGATTTTCAGGTTTAAATTAATAGAAATGGAGCTTTACTGTCAGCATTCAGGAACAAAAAATAACAAACACCTAGCCCCCATTCAGGGCACTAACTCACTTCTTGAACCATGACTATTATGGGCAACCAGTCTGCAAATGTAACCCAGTCTTTCAAAAGTCTCAGTCCTGTCTCTCACAGGTATAAACGTTGCCTCCTGGCCTGACTTCCACAAAGTAACACAGTCTCTTTAGTGGTCCTCCCTGCCTGGCTTGCAGGTCTGGACACTGGTCCTGGCCTGACTTCCACAAACAGTCTTAGAGATTTGTGGTACTCCCTGCCTGACTACAGGTCTGGACACTGGTCTTGTGGCCTGACTTCCACAAACAGTCTTAGTGACTTGTGGTCCTTCCTGCCTGACTGCAGATCTGGATACTGGCCTCCAGGCACAATGGGCCCTATAGCTGCCCCATTCCCACTTAGACTGTCTCTTTTTACAACCTGACTGGTCTGCCTTGGTAGCCCTCACCTGAGCTCTGTCTACAAGACAGCCTCTAGGTGTGCTCACAATTCCTTTTTCTACCCTGTGTGAGCAGATCCCTCCAGCCCCACACAGAATCCATGGCTCACTATCGCCACCTACCTTTGTATTGCCACAGTATATATTGAGAGAGAGCTGAAACAAGGAAGAAGAGGACAGGGGGAAGTAGAGTGGAATTGGGAGAGATACAAAGAAAGTCATGAGAGTGTACTGTATAGGGAAAGGGAAGATAATAATAGGGCAGAGAGAAGACGAGAGAGAAGACAAGAGTACAGATATGGCATTGAAAGGACATTGGCAAAGGTGACAAGGGTAGAAGAAGTCAGTGAAATGGTGAGGAGGAATGCAGGAAGAAGGACACATTCCTCTCCCAGATATCTGCAATATACCCACACCTCCCACAAATTACCTTAATATATATGTACACACACACCCAACCCCACCCCTCACCAGATACTTACCTTACAATGATGTTTGTTTGTACTTGTAGAGCTGCAAAGGAGAGAAGGAGGGATAAGAGGGAGGGAGAGGGGAGAATGAAGGGGAGGCCCTGCTGAGGCCAGTCATTTAAAACCAGGCATATATTAAATGTACATACATTATGACAGCTTAGATGCATGGCTGCAATTTTACTATGTAATCATGCAGCATTAATGTTTCATATGTACATTTTTTCATGTGCCTATTATACTGGCCATGTCCCCTCAAACTTGCAGACTTACTGAATGAGCTTTGCGTGTCATGGCAAAATGGTTGGGGGGATGGTGACAGCGTGATCACATTATCATGGCCCTGGTACCTGCTGCATAATGCTGTGAATCCCAGTATTGTGAAGCAAGGGGTGGTGCCACAATGACGCATTTCAGCACATATTGCATCATTGGCCGCCCTGACCGCCCACTGTACTTGGGTAGTGAGTGGCTGCCGGCAGGCGACTCCAGGAGGCTTGCCCACTGCTTCAGACCACTGGGAATGCCCAGTGAGATTGAGAGCCTCCCAGATGTTCCCTGAGAGTAGACAAGTATGCCTCAAGCAACTACTGTAGCGTCAAATCTCTGCTGGTTGGCCACACCCCACCTGTCAAGAAATACGTTTTGCTAGTAATTATCACATGCATTTTGGAGGTGATATTGCAAAAATCTCCATCTCCATGCTATGTGCTCTGTTTTGTTATCGCATTTTCCATTCTTCTAATGGGAAATGCAGTCAGTCTGAATCTATTATCCTAAGATTGTGATCTTTTTTTGGAAGAGGCTTTCATCCGATTTTAAAGTGAGAGATTGTTCTGCTCTCCCTTGGCTGTTTGCAAAGCACTCGCACGGACAACATGCAGACGCCCACTTCCCCTCTCGTACATCCGTAATACCTTGCAATCCAGCCAAAACATCGGTAATATTGAAGTACATCGGAGCCACTCGCACATTTAAGGCAGGTCTGACCCTACCACTATATTGCTAACTTTCCTGCATGCAGTATGAGCTCAAGCTGCATATGCCATCGCAGTGGATAATTTATGTATGCCCCTGCAACGGCATCCAAAAGCACTGGCATGCCTGCGTTTCTCCAGCCACCCCCCTGTCACCACACCCAAATGGTGCTTCCTGTCTTTGCAATGCGCAGTACGCAACAATCGACTATATGCGTACGTTTTAGCAGTTGCGATCCTGCTGATTAAGACGCTGCGATATACTGCACTATAGATTAACTTTACCACTTGCATCCTGCACTGCTACCTATACAGGGCCAGATTTTAAGGGGGGAGACAGGGGCAGTCGTCCCGGGGCCCCCACACCTAAAGGGCCCCCACACTTAAAGGGCCCCCACACAGCAGCAGCAGCTGCACAAGAGCAGGCACTGTTATTAACCCCCGCCCACCTCACGGCAAAATGCCGCGATTCGCAGGTCAATCGGCTGGACGCGGAGCCAGTATAATACATTCCCATTACAATTGTGTCATTTGGCTCCGCCTTCCGATTGCCCCGCGAATTGCGCTCAAAGCCGTGAGGGGGCGGAGCTTAATAACATGGTGCCTTCCTGCCAGGTCCCCTCCCCATCCACAACATGCAGTGCAGGTGGTGCAAGGTAAGTGTGTGTGTGTGTGTGTGTGTGTGTGTGTGTGTGTGTGTGTGTGTGTGTGTGTGTGTGTGTGTGTGTGTGTGTGTGACTTGTGTGTGTATGTATGTATGTTTGTGTGTAATGTATGTGTGACCCATGCATGTGTTTTTCTGTGTGAATGTATGTATGTGTTTGTAAGTATATAAATATATGTGTGTGGTGTATGTGTATATATAAATATATACAATTATATTGATAGGGGCCCCCACAAAGTTGTTGCCCCAGGGCCCCCTCAAACCTTAATCCGGCCCTGTACCTATATACAGTCACCAGCTGGTGATTTGTATTCTCTGCTCAAGCTCCAAGCTGGGTGTCTGTCATGTGCATACTCTAACTGTGAGTACGTCTGTACATCAAAGTTACTGCTAAATAAACCAGCCCACTGGTTAAGCACTATACTGTTTGGTGACTTTGAAGGATCCGCTGGTGTATATTACTCTGCCATTATAATCTTATAATAGTTCACACATTTTAACAGGTGTCATTAGTGTTCATTCTAGCACCCTGCACCTGTCACTGCCCATGCAGTTGCTCTTTCCTATCTGGGGTGTCGCTGTCTGCTCTGGTGTTTCTAGCACACTCTGGTTTGTATATCAGCAGTTTGTTGCATCATCTGAGTATGCTAGAAGAACCAAAGCAGAGAGCGACACCCCAGGCAGGAGAGAGGAACTGCAAGGGTTGTGACAGGTGCAGGGTGCTAGAATGAACATCAGTCATGGGTTCAGGTGGTGGGGCTGGCACACTGCGCAGTGCCGTCCTGCTCCAGCACTTGAGTAAATAAAAACAGGGTAGTTATTATTAGGATACAGATTCCTTATGGTTGCCTGTCCTGATCCAATACCCAATTTTGGGTAAACTACAGTACTCACACCCAGGCAGATATCCAAGTAAAAATAACCTGATGGTTTATTTAAAACACCTAGGTATAAAAGTCTAAACAACATATATAAACATAGACAAGCACTGGCACATATAGCAATAGGCACACTTTATCCTTAGTTTGCACTGTGGATGACTTGTTCCAGGAATGACTTGTTCCATAGGCGGCTGTAGGGCTTGGAGAGGCATAGCTAATCTCCTGATACTGCCAATAAGACAGCGGTCCCTCTGACCTATGAGGAGACCCCAACTAGGGTATATCTATGTACGACGTGAATGCTTTATCGGCGCTACCCCCTATAAGTGTAAAGATATATGAAGGATTTTCTGTAGGGGGTGTGTATATGTACATCTATATAGAGTATCTATCTATCTATCTATCTATTGTGACACAGTTAGGTTAGGGGGTCCCTCTCCTGGGTAGAGGACTCCTTCCTTACACACACACACACACACACACACAGCAGCAGGGAAGCAGCACACCAGTCTGGATGCAAGTACAAGCTGGTCGACGCCAGTCTTTATTGTACAATGTCAGAAACATAAAGAAAACATAAATATAAATCCTAGCCCTGTCGGGGCACTAACTTCACAGGTAGTTCCCTCACTACCAGAACCTGGCAGGGCCTAATGCCCTCGCCAGCAACAAAAGCACAGCACAACACTCACAGTTAGGTATCCAAGTGTCTCTGAGTAAACTCCCTGTCTGCTCTCCCAGGTGAGACAATCAGCCCTCAACACACTAGGCTTATATTGGCCACTCTCATGTGGAAAACTAACAAGCTTGATACCAGGCTGCGAGAACCAAAACCTGGAGTGGTCGTGGGTGGAGCCCTCCCTCTCCTCTCACCCACAACCCCCAGGTCCCAAACCGGCTTTTCAAAAAGCCGAAACTCAAGCCTGCTACACTGCAGACTTTCTCCTGGGGGTTTAAAACACAAAAGACAGGAATCTGGGACAAATGTACCTGCCACAGACCACTTTACCAGTGATCCTATCACATATCCCCCCCCTTTGTTTCGACCTGTGGGGCGGAACAACTGAAGCCCCCAAACAATGAACGCGTGACAACGCGTCAGCATTGGCCAGCTGGCTTCCTGGCCTGTGTTCCACTGACAATGTAAAAGTTTGTAACGCCAAGAACCATCTTGTAATTCTCGCATTACTGTCCTTATTTTCAGACATCCACTTCAGAGGCTCATGGTCAGTGATCAATTTGAACTTTCTTCCGACCAAGTAGTACCTGAGAGCCTCTAACGCCCACTTTATGGCCAACGCCTCCTTCTCCACTGTGGCATAGTTTCTCTCATGTACATTCAACTTTCTGCTAAGATAGAAAATAGGGTGTTCCTCATCCTCCTTGTTCTGGGACAGGACTGCTCCTATACCTACTTCAGATGCATCGGTTTGTACTATAAATTCCCTTTCAAAATTAGGAGTCGTCAGGACTGGTTGGGAACACAACGCTACTTTCAACTCCTGAAAGCTTTCTCTGCCTCAGGACTCCATTCTACCATGACTTTTTGTTTGCCTTTGGTCAGGTCAGTCAGTGGGACTGCCATGGTGGCAAAGTTGGGTATAAACCTCCTGTAGTACCCCGTAATTCCCAAGAAGGCTCTCACCTGCTTCTTATTCAGAGGCCGTGGCCAGTTTTGTATGGCATCAACTTTATTGAGCTGAGGCTTTATCAGGCCTCTGCCAATGGTGTATCCCAGATATTTTACTTCCTCCATGCCTAGACAACACTTTTTTGGGTTGGCTGTCAAACCTGCCTTATAGATGGAGTCCAACACTGCTTGCACCCTGGGTAAGTGAGACTTCCAATCAGGACTATGAACGACTACGTCATCCAGCTAAGCAGCCGCATACCGTCTATGGGGCCTTAGAATCCTGTCCATCATTCTTTGGAAGGTAGCGGGTGCCCCATGTAGCCCGAAGGGCAACATCTTGTACTGAAACAAGCCCTCTGGCGCTGAAAAAGCTGTCTTTTGTTTGGTGCTCTCGGTTAACGGTACTTGCCAATACCCTTTGGTTAGGTCAAGAGTGGTTAAATACCTTGCCGTCCCTAGTCTCTCAATCAGTTCATCCACTCTTGGCATCAGGTAGGCATCGAATTTTGAAACACTGTTCAACTTTCGGAAGTCATTGCAGAAACGCACACTCCCGTCGGGCTTTGGAATCAACACAATGGGACTTGACTGTTCACTATGTGATTCTTCAATAACCCCTAACTCTAGCATATTTTTAATTTCTTTCGACACCGATTCTCTTTGTGCTTCTGGTAACCTATAGGGCTTTAGATTAACTTTAACCCCTGCCGGTCTGCCGGTCATGTTTAATGACCGAGGTTTTCCCAGGTACGTCAGAGAACAGCACCCTATTTCTAATCAGAAACTCCTTGACCTCTTGTTGTTGAATTGCCAACAGGGTTTTTGCCACTGTCACTTCGGGAACTAAGGGCCCTGGACTTACTGAAGGGTCTCGGACGGCCGACAGTACCGTTCTATCTTTCCAGGGCTTCAACAGATATATATGGTATATCTGTTCCGGCTTTCTTTTCCCCGGCTGGTAAACTTTGTAATTGACCTGCTCCACTCTTTCTAAGATTTCAAAGGGCCCTTGCCATTTAGCCAAAAGTTTATTTTCCACAGTGGGAACCAATACTAACACTCTGTCCCAGGAGCAAAGCTGCGTAACCGAGCATTGCGGTTGTATACCCTCTGCTGTGCCTGTTGAGCCTGTTCCAGGTGCTCTCTCACTATCGGCACTACCGCAGCAATTCTCTCCTGCATTTGAGAAACATACTCAATCACCGTTTTGTAAGGACTAGACTGCCCCTCCCATGTCTCTTTGGCAATGTCTAGTAACCCCCTTGGGTGTCTCCCATACAACAAGTCGAAGGGTGAAAACCCGGTGGAGGACTGGGGAACTTCTCTTATGGCCAACAATAAATACGGCAATAAGTAGTCCCAATCCCTACCATCCTTGTCGACCACTTTCCTAAGCATGTGTTTTAACGTCTTGTTAAACCTCTCGACCAGCCCATCGGTTTGGGGGTGATAAACCGAAGTTCTTAACTGTTCGATTTTGAACAGGCGGCATAACTCTTTCATGACTTTGGACATAAACCGTGTACCCTGGTCAGTTAGTATCTCCTTAGGTATACCCAGCCTGCTAAAGACATGAACTAGCTCTCTGGCAATGGTCTTGGTTGACGTATTGCGCAACGGGATCGCTTCCGGGTACCTGGTAGCATAATCCATTATGACCAGAATATACTGGTGTCCTCTGGCAGACTTCATTAAGGGTCCAACCAAATCCATCGCTATTCTTTCAAACGGCACCTCTATGATAGGCAATGGAACTAGTGGACCCTTAAAATGTGGCCTGGGAGCATGATACTGACACTCAGGGCAGGATGCGCAAAAGTCAGATACCTCTTTATGAAGCCCGGGCCAGAAAAACCTCTGCATTATTCGCTCAGTGGTTTTCTCTACCCCTAGATGGCCTGCCGTTATATGACCATGGGCCAGATCCAACACTGTTCTTCTGTAGGCTTTGGGAATTATTAGTTGTTCCACAACATCTTCCCCCTTCTTAGTCACCTGATATAACAAATCCTGACACATTGCCATGTGGGGATAGGACAAAGGACTATCAGGGTCTACGGGTTTACCATCAACTACTTTTACATTCTCCCTGGCTTTTACAAAGTAGGGTCATTCAACTGCTCGACGGCAAAGACCTCTCTTCTGACCTCTAAACCAGGCAGATGATCACCTGGCCCAACAACACTTCCCACCTCAATGGGAGGTACATCAGTTGGCGGGCCACCGTCACGTTCCGCATTCTCTAGTTCGCCAACCATAGTAGAAAAAGGGAATAACTCTGACTCAGAAGAAACTCCCTCCTCTACTACATCGGCAACCTTCTCAAATGGATCGGGGTTGTTCACCTCTGGAACAAAACGGCTTTCCCACAACTTCCAGAAGTGAGCAAAGTCTCTGCCCAATATTGCATCGTACACCAGACCATGCACCAAACCCACAGAAACTATAGCAGAGCCACATGGTGTCTCGATGTTCACCTCGGCCGTAACATAATATCGAGTATCCCCATGTATGCAGGTCACACCAACAGTTTTCCCTGTATGCCTCAAGGGGTTCATCAGCTCAGCTTTTCTAAGTGTCACCAAGCTACCAGAGTCTAACAGTGCCTCTTCTTGGTTGCCATCTACAGTGAGTACACACATGTGCTTATCAGTCTCAGCCTGCCGGTCAGCCGTACAGGCTATCTGTGCAAAGAAAGACCCCCTGTGGTAGACATGAGCAGTATCACATTGCATAGGTTCAGTTGTAAGTGCACAATTAGCGGCAATATGGCCAAAGCCACCACATCGGAAACACTGAGTCATATTAATGTCTAGTCGTTTACGGGGCAAGAACCTTCCCGGCCTGGCAGGCCTGTCTCCAGGTTCTACACCCTCAGTCTTAGGTACATTCCACCGCCCAGCACCCTTCTCCCCTGGAACAGTCTTACCAGTGTCTCTGGGAGTTCGCCGGTGCGCCATCGGGGCTCGGTGGGGCATACTCATCAGCTCCTCAGCTGCCACGTACCTCTCCACCAGCTCGACCAACTGGTCAACGGACTTAGGGTCTGCATGGCTCACCCACTTGCGCAGAGTCGCAGGTAATGATCGCAGGTACCGGTCCATCACGACCCTTTCCACGATCTGTGGTCCCATCAGCGTCTCGGGCTGTAGCCATTTTGAGGACAGATGGATGAGGTCATGCATCTGTGAACGTGGAGGCTTGTCCATATGGAACTCCCAGCGGTGGACCCGTTGGGCACGAACAAAGGTGGTGACTCCCAAGCGAGTTAGGATCTCCTGTTTTAGTTTTTTATAGTCCTTGGCATCAGCCAGGCATAAGTCGTAATAGGCCTTTTGTGGCTCCCAGACAAAAAAGGTGCCACCAGACTGGCCCACTGCTCCTTGGGCCAACTCTCCCTTTCGGCCGTTCTTTCAAATGCGGTGAGATAGGCCTCCACATCATCGCCCAAAGTCATCTTCTGGAGGAAGTGACTGGCTCGTACGGAGTGAGTGGTGGTGGGAGGACCAGTACCAACATCTCTGGGCCGGGCGATCAGGTGCTGTACCACCTCTTTTATGGCCTGGCTGTTTTCCGCTAAGGCCCGGCGGGTTTCCTCGATGGCAACCTGTTGTTGCCCCTGGACGGTCTCCAAGGCCGACAGCTGCACCCTGGTGGATTCCTGCAGAGCCCTGGTAGATTCCTGCTGAGCTGCTGTAGCTTGGAGCAGGGCTTTAATAATTTCCTCCATTTTGTCCTGGGGTGTAGGTTGGAAGCTGAACCTTGCCTCTCTGAGCATGGGCTGATGCCTCCTCTATGGGACTCCAAGGACACAGCGTTATTTCCACACTCACAAATTGGGTGTCTGTCCCTTTAATTTTTAAACGGAAAGTTTTCCTCTTGCTGCAACTTCAGTGTGTGTGGGTGCCCGCATTCTCCACCATATTGTGACACAGTTAGGTTAGGGGGTCCCTCTCCTGGGTAGAGGACTCCTTCCTTACACACACACACAGCAGCAGGGAGGCAGCACACCAGTCTGGATGCAAGTACAAGCTGGTCGGCGCCAGTCTTTATTGTACAATGTCAGAAACATAAAGAAAACATAAATATAAATCCTAGCCCTGTCGGGGCACTAACTTCACAGGTAGTTCCCTCACTACCAGAACCTGGCAGGGCCTAATGCCCTCGCCAGCAACAAAAGCACAGCACAACACTCACAGTTAGGTATCCAAGTGTCTCTGAGCAAACTCCCTGTCTGCTCTCCCAGGTGAGACAATCAGCCCTCAACACACTAGGCTTATATTGGCCACTCTCATGTGGAAAACTAACAAGCCTGATACCAGGCTGCGAGAATCAAAACCTGGAGTGGTCGTGGGTGGAGCCCTCCCTCTCCTCTCACCCACAACCCCCAGGTCCCAAACCGGCTTTTCAAAAAGCCGAAACTCAAGCCTGCTACACTGCAGACTTTCTCCTGGGGGTTTAAAACACAAAAGACAGGAATCTGGGACAAATGTACCTGCCACAGACCACTTTACCAGTGATCCTATCACACTATATATATATATATATATATATATTATATATATATGTATCTTACACAGTCTGCCGGCACTCACTAAATCCAAACAACTTGCTCCGGTGCGTCCAATAGACATAAAATATAATCCAGCAAAGTAAAGGCACTCAAAGACAGCAATAGATGCAAAATTTGTGTGTATAAAAAGTTCAAACGTTTTCAGGGACACAGCCCCGTCATCAGGAACATACACATACAGCAAATGAACAACACTTACCACCACCACTAGTATATACCCCTCCAGAGTACCATCCGCCATGCTCTCCCACGATCCACGCCGCGTGTAGCCACCTCCCACCGGCATCTGGCACTGGCGCACTTCCGGGTCGTGCTGCAGATGTTGCCATAGGAACCACATGAGTGCGTTCCATCGGCTAACTGCATGCGTTCCACGCGTGCAAACACAGCATCCTACTTCCGCGGGGCCGCTACATCACACACGGCTAGCAGGTACAGTTAAGTAGGACAGTCCCCCATCTAAACAAAATCAAGTATAATAAAATCACACAAATATAGTTAATAGACAATACAATACAAAATAAAAATTGTAGCATACCTAATAGATAAGTAAATCAACCCATAACATATAACCCAAGATCCCCACAAAAAATACAAAAGATCAAATATCATAAATACAAATAGTAATACAATAATATTGAAGAAACTACCCTACATTACATCAGACTGTTCCAGTTAATTTTATCGTTCAACCCACCAGGCTTCATAGTGCCCAACCACATAATCCACCTAGATTCCTTAAACAATAATGACTTATCCCGGTCACCACCTCGTAAGGAGACCGGGACATGGTCAATCATATAGTACCTGAGCGAGTCCAATGCATGTCCTGCTTCAGCAAAATGCCGTGCTACCGGCTGATCGATATCTCTGCCACTCAACTGCATGCGGATGGCAGAACGATGTGCCGTCATCCGCTCCCTGAATTTTCTAATGGTCCGACCTACGTAATATAGCCCACATGGGCATACAATTACGTAAACAACATGAATCATAGTACAAGTCAGCACAAATCTGATGTCATAAGTGACATCTTTATGCGGATGTTTGAATGTTTTGCAAGTCACCATGAACTTGCAAGTAGTACACCCACTACATTTGTAACACCCAGGGGTCTTAAAATACACATTAGGAGGATGGATCTTAGAAAAATCAGAAATATCAGAATGAACCAGTCTATCTCTGAGACTGCGTCCCCTCAGTGTCCAATGTCCCCTCATGTCCAATGTCCCCTCATGTCCAATGCAGGACATGCATTGGACTCTCTCAGGTACTATATGATTGACCATGTCCCGGTCTCCTTATGAGGTGGTGACCGGGCTAAGTCATTATTGTTTAAGGAATCTAGGTGGATTATGCGGTTGGCCACTATGAAGCCTGGTGGGTTGAACGATAAAATTAACTGGAACAGTCTGATGTAATGTAGGGTCGTTTCTTCAATATTATTGTATTACTATTTATATTTATGATATTTGATCTTTTGTATTTTTTGTGGGGATCTTGGGTTATATGTTATGGGTTGATTTACTTATCTATTAGGTATGCTACAATTTTTATTTTGTATTGTATTGTCTATTGTCTATATTTGTGTGATTTTATTATACTTGATTTTGTTTAGATTGGGGACTGTCCTACTTAGCTGTACCTGCCAGCCATATGTGTGATGTAGTCAGGGCCGGATTGAGGCCTACATGGGCCTGGAGCTGAAAATGATCAAGGGCCTATTATGAGAAGCAGAACAGGTGTGATCAGTGCTGTGTGGTGTGGCCAGAGCCACATGGGCATATACACCCTCTATAATCTCAGTCCCAATGTCTCCATAAATATTTAAAGAGAAAAAAATGCTTTATATTGTGAAGTAAATAGAAATACAATTTTACTACTTATGATTTATGGCTGATCGTGTGGAGAGCAGATGGTCATTCAACATCCTGCTGTCTTGATGTGGGCCTATTTTTATTTGGAGGCCTGGAGCTGTAGCTCCATCCGCTCCATTGTTAATCTGGCCCTGGATGTAGTGGCCCCGCGGAAGTAGGATGCTGTGTTTGCACACGTGGAACGCATGCAGTTAGCCGATGGAACGCACTCATGTGGTTCCTATGGCAACATTTGCAGCGCGACCCGGAAGTGCGCCAGTGCCTGATGCCGGTGGGAGGTGGCTACATGCGGCGTGGATCGTGGGAGAGCATGGCGGATGGTACTCTGGAGGGGTATATAGTGGTGGTGGTAAGTGTTGCTCATTTGCTGTATGTGTATGTTTCTGATGACGGGGCTGTGTCCCTGAAAACGTTTGAACTTTTTATATACACGAATTTTGCAGCTATTGCTGTCTCTGAGTGGCCTTTACTTTGCTGGATTATATATATATATATATATATATATATATATACTGTAACCCTGTTTACTTTGTTCTATCTTAGAAGTGGGTTACCTTATAGCAGCTGATTTCTATGGTCCTCTGGTAGTGAATGCATCCGCACAAGCTTCCTCTCTTGTATACCTTCCACCAAGGGGCTTGCTTGGGAAAACCCCTAAGCATATGGTATAGGTCTTTTTTGTGGAAAACTGATTGTTCTCAATGTCCTATGTTTTCTATTACACAAATAAAATACCTGAGATCTGATTAACAATGGTCACAGAAACACAAGTTTTATAATGCAGGATAAAGCAGCAATGAGAGTTATTCTTCGTTGTAACAAAAGTAAGTTAGCTTATCCCTAAAGACATACATTTATATATTACATTACAGTCATTGCAACTTCCCTTATAGATTACAAGGAATTTGTTATGCTATTTTCTACCACATATATAAATGGTTACTTGGAAAATTCTAACAGTTTGAAAAACAACATATTACATCAAAGGGCGGAATTCAATTATTTTCATCCCCTATCGCGCCCGATGGAGCTATTCTATTCTTGCTCCTGTCGGGCGCGATCAGCTGCCAAGCGCTACATTTCAGCTCGCAGCCCCTGGGGGATGAGAGCTGAGATGTGCGAAAAGTGACATGTTTGGGCGCCCAAACATCACTTTTCGCGATCGCGCCCAGCACTTTGGTCGGGGTTAGCCGTTTTACGCGGCTAAACCCGACCACTTTGGGTGCGATCAGCGTGAAACACTGGCACAATTGAATAGCGGCCCGCCATCTCCTGTCACTTTAGACGGGAGATGCGGGACGCGAAATCAATTGAATTCCACCCAAAATGTGCTAACTTGACTCCTTTAGGTTAATTTAGAGCACTATCACTGACAATAACATTACAAATCACATACATGAAACACATTTCAGATAATATACTGATACCCCACACTTATAACCGCTTAACAATTCATATTTGGTCAGTTTACTTGTTGGTGTACACATTTCATAGTTGCAATTCTAGGTTTATGTTGATGTCGTGTTAGGTTGTTTATTAACGGAATGTTCCCTATAAAATGTATTGTCTTTCCAATATACAGTAATAGTACTAGCATCTGCACCATGTAACTGATAGTAATATGAAGTAGTTACTGTAACTACAGTGTTTGTGTAACACTTTGCTTTTTATACAGTAGCCATGTGCCAGAATATGTCTTCCACTTCCACTACTGTAGTAATGCAGTAATCCCAGGGAGACATAGTGCAGATAAGAATTTTTCTGTATATAACTCTATATTAGAGCTGATTCTCCCTCACATTGCCCAGAGTTAATATTCTGAAATGCTAGAAAGTTTTCGACATTGCTAAATGTGGCCACCTCTTGACTACTCCTTATTAAATTGTCTCCAGCAGAAAAGGGGTTATACCAGTCACTTGTATGAAGAGTTTTCCCTTATTTGGCAATAGTACTTGTATTAATGAATAGCAATATGCTTAGTCATATGCTTGAATGTCACTTAATGGGCTTGAAGTATATGTATTCAGGTGTTTAGCTAATAGGTAGTCTGGGTCCTGAGGTGTGCTGAGGTGATAATTGTCATAAGGACATACACACCTTGGTTTAGGTCTCAGTCAGGAAGCTGCCTCTGGTCAGTACCTTGTCCCTGATCAGCTTCTGTACACCAGCCCCCTGCAAGTCTGTCCTACAGGCACTTCATTTGTGATGTATATGGCATGCTCTGGTCTATAGGCACTTAATTTGTAATGTATAGCATGCTCTGGTCTATAGGCACTCCATATGTGATGTATAAGGCATGCTCTGGTCTACAGGCACTGCATTAGTGATGTATAAGGCATGCTCTGGTCTACAGGCACTTCATTTATGATGTATAAGGCATGCTCTGGTCTACAGGCACTTCATTTATGATGTATAAGGCATGCTCTGGTCTACAGGCACTTCATTTGTGATGTATAAGGCATGCTCTGGTCTACAGGCACTCCATATCTGATGTATAAGGCATGCTCTGGTTTACAGGCACTCCATGTGTGATGTATAAGGCATGTTCTGGTCTACAGACACTTCATTTGTGATGTATAAGGCATGTTCTGGTCTACAGGCACTTCATTTGTGATGTATAAGGCATGCTCTGGTCTACAGGCACTTCATTTGTGATGTATAAGGCATGTTCTGGTCTACAGGCACTTCATTTGTGATGTATAAGGCATGCTCTGGTCTACAGGCACTTCATTTGTGATGTATAAGGCATGTTCTGGTCTACAGGCACTTCATTTGTGATGTATAAGGCATGTTCTGGTCTACAGGCACTTCATTTGTGATGTATAAAGCATGTTCTGGTCTACAGGTGCTTAATTTGTAATGTATAAGGCGTGTTCTGGTCTACAAGCACTCCATATGTGATGTATAAGGCATGTTCTGGTCTACAGGCACTCCATATGTGATGTATAAGGCATGCTCTGGTCTACAGGCACTTTATTTGTGATGTATAAGGCATGCTCTGGTCTACAGGCACTTCATTTGTGATGTATAAGGCATGCTCTGGTCTACATGCACTCCATATGTGATGTATAAGGCATGCTCTGGTATGATGTCCTCAGAATTATAATGTAGTAATCTACAATACCTACTATTCAGTAAATTGTTTCTAAGCTACTTACAGGAGATGATTAATTTTAATCACATATCCAGGCTTTATCCTTAAATAATAATCAACCCAGATAAACAAAAATCAAAAATTTGCAGATTAGTCCCAACTATTTAAATAAGGGGTCCTAAATCAGTTGTTTAATATCAAATGAGTAATAGGGATGATTCAGGTGGGTCTCCATGATCTTCTTTTCAAATATCTGTACTTTTAAAATCCCTTATATAATTTATGTTTATACTTTTATTTTGCAAATAATTACAGCATTTTAAATAAAAACAGTTTTCATTACTTCTAGCCAACATAAAGGTGGCTAAAAGAGAATATTCATAATAGAACATGTCTGGAATATGAATTCTAACCTTAATCTGGGTTAAAAAAAAGTGTTTTCAAACTAACTGACAATAATATTCACAAATAGTAACAATAATAATAATAATAAAATGTAGAAAATAGGTTAAGATACAGCAGAAAATCTTCACTGCGATAATACTGATATAACTTTCAATAGAACCATGTATTTGAGGAAAGGTAGAGTTCTTAAAGCTTGATCAGTTGTGATAGATATGATGCACACGAGACAGGCGAATGACTAATGTTGATCTTTATACAGAACAATCTGATAAAACCAATTCCATTACAGAGAATGTGATGGATAACACAAGAGGACACATTTTTCCTCAGAGAAATTATAAACAAACATGTGAAGAAGAGATACTTAGACCAACTTAGATAATGATTTGATTGATGGCAAAACACACAACTGTTCCTTTGAGCTAAAGTAAAATCTACTAAGAATTATAGACTCAACAAACAATGTTTGCTGTTTAAAGGAAGCTTAAAACTTCACATACTGTATTTGCAGCTGACAACATCTGGTAATATTAGAGCTTGTGCTCATGGGCGTTGAATAAACAATGCCTGTTAAAAGTGTATGCAAAGCCTTGTATGTGGCAAATGTTTTTAGTAGAGCATTCCAACTATTATCTGTAAGGTTCCCTGCAGCATAGTGTGTCATGTACTCCTGAGGTGAACAACAGAACTCTACTGTATTGTAATGAGCTTTAACACTTGTGAACGCTGCAGGAAATGTTGAAATTGATGCAAAGCAAAGTAATTACTAGTCGAGTATTGTGAGTAAAGGTGTATTCACTTCTAACTTACCAATATTTAAATTATTTCACTCCAGTAGAGTTCCCAGAGGGAAGTCACAGGTTGTCAGTGTGGACGGTGGACTAACTTTTATAATTTTTGGATTATCTACGTTTAAGTCCGTTTCACAGGCTTTAAAAATGAACATTGAGCTTGTAATATTAAGGCCATATATATACAAGCATTTATTGAAGAATTAAATATAGCCTGCATTTTGTCCATAAAGGATGTGTCATTTTTTTCATGTTATACTTATATTTTTCATTTCATTCGTTTATGTTGGTGAGAATTTTAACCCTCCCCAAAATATAATATATTTTAGAAAATGTGAGAGTTTAGCAGTAAGCGCTTACATTGGTCAAGTGTTATCTTCAGAATTGGAAAGCATCTATATGAGAGTTTAAGGGGTCTATTTACTAAGCGGTGTTAGGAGATAGAGTGAAAAGTGATAAGAAAGTGATAAGGTGCCAGCCAATCAGCTCCCAACTGTCATCTCACAGGCTGTGTTTGAAAAATGACAGTTGGGAGCTGATTGGCTGGCACCTTATCACTGACATCACTTTTCACTCTGTCTCATAACACTGTTTAGTAAATAGACCCCTAAATCATGAGAGTTTTTTGAGTCTACAAACAGGCGAGTGTGCATGTTGACTGACTCTATTAAATTGGCCGAGTTTATATGTTCTTAGACCCTATTACATTATCAGCATTTACAAAGTGCTAAACTCTCACATTTTCTATACTCTCACCCTGTTACATTATCCCCTGGGATTTAAAAACCCCTCCAAAACACCTACTGCATAGACAACGGTGTGAATTAATAAGAAGCAACACTATGGGCCTGGTTCTGAGTTGCACCCAATTTCATTAAAACTGAGACACCTTGCGTCTGTGGAAGTCTTTTTGGTGCAATCCATCGGTGCATCATCGGATGCACCATCAAAACTTGCACCAACCCTATGGCAGATGTAATTTCTCTGTCTGAACATGGCGTACGGTGTGAGCGGCTGTCATATCGGCATAGTGTGCGACTGAATCAGACCTGTAGCAACCTGTAGACAACCAAACTATGAAGCTACAGTACCTTAAATTAAACTCTATTTAATTCCAATAATAAAATACAAACATCTAAAAATCTTAGAAACATCACTGAGAGCATGAAATAATTATTTATTCCTCCTTAAAATAAGAAGCGGTGATTATAAAGTGCAGATTCAGTGTGGGCAGCTCAGAATATATAACTGGGTTTTGCTGAATCAACATTACGATCCTTGGTCGCCAGGGTAGCTTAAGAGTATAATAATAATTATTGCAGTTTGCAGCTCCTGTTAGTCCTGAATTTAGCAGATTAGCAATGCTCTCCTCATCAAAACTAAGCTGAGACATTTCGTTTATGCAACTTTCTCATAGATGACAAACTTTAAATTTCAGTATCAAAAATAAATCTATTACAGTATCTATTTTACACCAATTATATATAGTGGAATTTGTTTTATGGTTACTGTTTTATGGTTATGTTTAAATAAGGTTTAAAAGGGAGCAAATGAACTGTGTAGGCATAGCCTTCAACTTCTAGGTGACTTAATAAGATGACAAAAAGTGTTCTCCCTCACCTCCATAACAATCCTTGAGAATCTCTGATAAAACACATTAGACGTCAATTGCTGGTAGGGGGAAGAAGAAGAATAATTATCTTCTTTTTCCATCTGTTACTGAAGACCTGCACTAGGGACACACCCATTACTACACTAGGGACACACCCATTATTGCACTAGGGGCACACCCATTACTGCACTAGGGACACACCCATTACTGCAATGGTTTTCTGGGCAAGCCGCAGGCAGCGACTATGTCTTTATATGCAGTTTTACTAGCCTGGACGGCTCACTTCTGACAGACATTCTGGGCCGCCATAGGGTTGCTCAGAAGTTCAGTGTTTGACCGATGTGTGACCGATGGTGAGTCTTTACTGCACAAGGTACACATCCATTACTGCACTAGGGACACACCCATTACTGCACTAGGGACACACCCATTACTGCACTAGGGGCACACCCATTAATGCACTAGGGACACACCCATTACTGCACTAGGAACACACCCATTACTGCAATGGTTTTCTGGGCAAGCCGCAGGCAGCGACTATGTCCTTGTATGCAGTTTTACTAGCCTGGATGGCTCACTTCTGACAGACATTCTGGGCTGCCATAGGGTTGCTCAGAAGTTCAGTGTTTGACCGATGTGTGACCGATGGTGAGTCATTACTGCACAAGGTACACACCCATTACTGCACTGGGGACACACCCATTACTGCACTAGGGACACACCCATTACTGCACTAAGGACACACCCATTAATGCACTAGGGACACATCCATTACTGCACAAGGGACACACCCATTACTGCACTATGGACACACCCATTACTGCACTAGGGACATACCCATTACGGCACTATGAATATACCTATTACTGCAATGGTTTTCTGGGCAAGCCGCAGCCAGCGACTATGTCTTTGTATGCAGTTTTCCTAGCCTGGACGGCTCACTTCCGACAGACATTCTGGGCCGCCAAAGGGTTGCTCAGAAGTTCAGTGTTTGACCAATGTCTGACCGATGCTGAGTAATTACTGCACAAGGTACACACCCATTACTGCACTAGGGACACACCCATTACTGCACAAGGTACACACCCATTACTGCACTAGGGACACACCCATTACTGCACTATGGACACACCCATTACTGCACTATGGCACACTAAGGACACACCCATTACTGCACTAGGGACACACCCATTACTGCACAAGGTACACACCCATTACTGCACTAGGGACACACCCATTACTGCACTATGGACACACCCATTACTGCACTATGGACACACTAAGGACACACCCATTACTGCACTAGGGACACACCCATTACTGCACTAGGAGCACACCCATTACTGCACTATGAACACACCCATTACTGCAATGGTTTTCTGGGCAAGCCGCAGGCAGCGACTATGTCCTTGTATGCAGTTTTACTAGCCTGGATGGCTCACTTCTGACAGACATTCTGGGCTGCCATAGGGTTGCTCAGAAGTTTAGTGTTTGACCGATGTGTGACCGATGGTGAGTCATTACTGCACAAGGTACACACCCATTACTGCACTAGGGACACACCCATTACTGCACTAGGGACACACCCATTACTGCACTAAGGACACACCCATTAATGCACTAGGGACGCATCCATTAATGCACAAGGGACACACCCATTACTGCACTATGGACACACCCATTACTGCACTAGGGACATACCCATTATGGCACTATGAATATACCTATTACTGCAATGGTTTTCTGGGCAAGCCGCAGCCAGCGACTATGTCTTTGTATGCAGTTTTCCTAGCCTGGACGGCTCACTTCCGACAGACATTCTGGGCCGCCAAAGGGTTGCTCAGAAGTTCAGTGTTTGACCAATGTCTGACCTATGCTGAGTAATTACTGCACAAGGTACACACCCATTACTGCACTAGGGACACACCCATTACTGCACAAGGTACACACCCATTACTGCACTAGGGACACACCCATTACTGCACTATGGACACACCCATTACTGCACTATGGACACACTAAGGACACACCCATTACTGCACTAGGGACACACCCATTACTGCACAAGGTACACACCCATTACTGCACTAGGGACACACCCATTACTGCACTAGGGACACACCCATTACTGCACTATGGACACACCCATTACTGCACTATGGACACACTAAGGACACACCCATTACTGCACTAGGGACACACCCATTACTGGACTAGGGACACATCCATTACTGCACTATGGACACACCCATTACTGCAATGGTTTTGTGGGCAAGCCGCAGCCAGCGACTATGTCTTTGTATGCAGTTTTACTAGCCTGGATGGCTTACTTCCGACAGACATTCTTGGCCGCCATAGGGTTGCTCAGATGTTCAATGTTTGACCGATGTGTGACCGATGGTGAGTCTTTAATGCAGATGGTACACACCCATTACTGCACTAGGGACACACCCATTACAGCACTATGGGCACACCCATTACTGCAGGGGTTTTGTGGGCAAGCCGCAGCCAGCGACTATGTCTTTGTATGCAGTTTTACTAGCCTAGATGGCTTACTTCTGACAGACATTCTGGGCCGCCATAGGGTTGCTTAGATGCTCAATGTTTGACCGATGCGTGACCGATGGTGAGTCTTTAATGAAGAAGGTACACACCCATTACTGCACTAGGGACACACCCATTACTGCACTAGGGACACACCCATTACTGCACTAAGGACACACCCATTATTGCACTAGGGACACACCCATTACTGCATTGGTTTTGTGGGCAAGCCACTGGCATTCTGGGCCGCCATAGGGTTGCTCAAAAATTCAGTGTTTGACCAATGTGTGACCGATGGTGAGTCATTACTGCACAAGGTACACACCCATTTCTGCACTAGGGACACACTCATTACTGCACAAGGTACACACCCATTACAGCACTATGGACACACCCATTACTGCAATCATTTTCTGGGCAAGCCACAGCCAGCGACTATGTCTTTGTATGCAGATTTACTAGCCTGGACGGCTTACTTCCGACAGACATTCTGGGCCGCCATAGGGCCCAGAATGTTCAATGTTTGACCGATGCGTGACCGATGGTGAGTCTTTAATGCAGAAGGTACACACCCATTACTGCACTAGGGACACACCCAATACTGCACTAGGGACACACCCATTACTGCACTAAGAACACACCCATTACTGCACTAGGGACACACCCATTACAGCACTATGGACATACCCATTACTGCAATGGTTTTGTGGGCAAGCCACAGCCAGCGACTATGTCTTTGTATGCAGATTTACTAGCCTGGACGGCTTACTTCTGACAGACATTCTGGGCCGCCATAGGGCCCAGAATGTTCAATGTTTGACCGATGCGTGACCGATGGTGAGTCTTTAATGCAGAAGGTACACACCCATTACTGCACTAGGGACACACCCATTACTGCACTAGGGACACACCCATTACTGCACTAAGGACACACCCATTACTGCACTAGGGACACACCCACTACAGCACTATGGACATTCCCATTACTGCAATGGTTTTGTGGGCAAGCCACAGCCAGCGACTATGTCTTTGTATGTAGTTTTACTAGCCTGGACAGCTTACTTCCGACAGACATTCTGGGCCGCCATAGGGTTGCTCAGAAGTTCAAAAGTTTGACTAATGCGTGACCGATGGTGAGTCTTTAATGCAAGATGCATCTGGTGGACGTCTCTGTACACATTACAGTGGCTGTGGTATCAGCATAACATCTCACTACCGCTGCATACAAAGACACAGCCATGGCAGGATTAGCGCCCACCTTTAAATTAGTCCTTTGTGTTTTCCTATAATAATTATACTTTATATTCGATTAAAAACACAAAATCTGCTTCCTGGCATGGTTACAGTTATAACGCCTTAATGGTTGAAATGCTCTAAGTAGCATTAAGCCTGTGGTCCCAGCTATGGTCCCAGCACTGGCATTGTTAGGTCAACATACTCACTATAGATATACAGTGGTGACCGCATCCAATGGATTGAAGTATGCCATCTGAAGTGCCTCTGTAAGGATTAAAATGCATCCCATTAAATGTATAGGATCTAGAACAGTGATCTCCAACCTTAATTGGGGTGGGAGCTACTTGAGAAAATTGAGACGTCTTGAAGAGCCACATTTTATTTTGGAAAACTAAAATGTGGCTAATAACCAAATTTTTCATAGCAAAACAACAATGCATTTATTAATATAGTGTCAGCAGGGAGCAGGGGGCTGCTGGATGTTTTGTGCAGGCAGGACAGTGGATGGGCAGGCCCCACACCCCCTTTCAAAGTGCCCGACCTCTGATGCCTGAGAGCTGTCAGCGGGGGGGCTGCTTGAAAGACTGTGGACGGGACATTGGATGGCAAGGTCCCACACTCCCTGCCGTAACAAGTGCCCGGTGTCTCTTAGTGCTGTCAGCAACAAGGCTGCTAGCAGTGTCCGTCATGTACTGCTGCTGCGTATAACATGCCCTATGTGCAGCTTGCGCGCCGTCAGCCCACTGCTATAAGGAGAGCACCTTCTCTGCTACTGCCGCAAGGTGAGCATGCAGCCGCAAACTACCGGTGGGTCACGAGCAACGGGTTGGCGACCACGGATCTAGAACCAAACTTCAAGTCTTTTTGTGGTGAGAGAAAAGCTGTATATAGATACTCATCCACTTTACATAAGTAAACCCTAATTGTTTCAAATTGCTGCAAAAACTGTTGCAATCATAAACCAAATTCACTGTCAGCAAGGAACTATTCCACTAACTACTTTGGAGGTTAAGACATTTGCTCTTCACAGGTGCCACCATTTTACAAATACATGTGCATCCCAGTAAAACCAGGTGCATATGACATAAAAAAAATTATCATTTGCTTTCATATTGTTTATACATAAACTTTAATTAAAGCAAATGTCTGATTGTTTGCTACGTATTTAGTGGAGATTTAGGACCTCATTCAGAGTCGGTCGAAGCGGCCGCACGGTCGTACGGGAAAAGGGGCTGGATATTCAAATGATTCCCTCACAAGTTGCGTCCCTAAGTTCAGATCGGTAGCTGGCCGACCAAGGGGAGGAAGCGGTCGGAATTTAAAAAAATATGCCCCCTTCTCGTACGCATTGCACGTCATCTCCGGGCATATAAGGATTAATCGAGACCATCGGGAACCATCAAAACTGGTCGTAGAGCTTAAGGTTAACCATACCCTCTCTTAAGCTCTACGATCATGTCAGTGTAAAAACCGCCCATATCACATGTGCCATGACTCTACTTTGTTAATTATGCACTCCCATAAACCGTATGCACTCCCATAAAACGCTGTTCGCATAGAGTTAGGCACGCCTGCGTTCGGATCTCCACTCCCCCGTTTTCAAGCACCTTCCCCTGTTACCACTCACAAACGCCTCATTCTGTCACTCAAACTACCGACGGTTTCAATACCACAAACATATTAAGAATAATAAACGTGTAACAAAGCTCACAAGTTACAACATGACTGTGAGATAAAGTAGAGTGAGATAGAGTTGGCCATCGACCATCAATGATTAGCAAACATCAAAGTTTTGCTGACTATGGGCCTGATTCATGTTGGTTTGCAAGGCTACGTTCGCACTCAGCTGGCCAATGTTTACATTATGTGCATGCATCGCAGTGCGTGTGCGCGAACCGTCTGCTGCGATCAGGAATCAATCACAGTAAGCACGCAGTCCCATTACACAGTGATTGACAGGAAGTGACCACTTGGGAGTGAAGAGGGGGATGGTTTTGCGAATGCAGGCATGTCTGTGCGATTGAATGCCATTACAGGGGCGTGCATTCTTAAGCCCCTGTGATTGTATATGTAGTCAAAGATCTAGTTGGCGACAGGAAGTTTAGCAGTGTGTGCGGCAGGTCATGGTCAACCACAACTGTGCGCATGGGTTCGATTTTACTTGATGTTACCGATGTTTTCGCTGACTTGCAGATGCATGTCATGGGAAGTGGGTGGCTTTATAAAGTGCTGGGCATCTTGGTATAGTGCTGCGGTTGCCGTGCGATTGCATTCATTAGCATCTCTTTGCAGCCTTGCGAACCAACCTGAATCAGGCCTTATGGCCGATGGTTTTATGATCAACGGCATTGCATTGGTTGCAGAGGTCTGATGGTGAAGGACAGATGTTGGATCATTTCTCCTTTGCTAATGCATGTTTGTGAACTATTGATGATGCAACCATAAATGGTTTTCTGATGATGGTTTGAAACCATCAACTATTGATGGCAGAGTTAGGTAATAGTAAGATATTGCCAAGAGCCTATGTGAGAGATCACATGCAGCACGGCTGTCCTGCAAATTAGGCTTGAAAGCAAAAATATCAGTTAGGTGTAACATTCATAGCTGTGGGGCTACATCAAAATGGTGATGCTCCACTTAGTCTTTAACAAAATGGTGCTTCTACTCTGTTTGAAAAACCTTGCAATTCTGGCTTCTAGGAGAGTAAAGGTGTTCCAAAAACTGAAGAGGACAGGGCAATACAGAAAGGCCTATGGATTATGAGGAAGAGTACTGATATTACCAGAGACAAAAGAGGAGGGTCAGAACAAGACCCATGTGTGAGGGTGATTCTTGGCAAGGAACAGTAAGAAGTTCAACAGATTGAGGAGAATATTGTCTGCAGATTACTCATTGTGCAGTGATGCTAGTGTCAGAAAATGCTGCAAACAAAGAAAACCCCAGTGTAAGACTAATGCAGCATGCCAATGGAATAAGCCTGAAGTCACTGTGAGTAGCCAACTCTACAGCTTTGGATGCTTTGCCTGACGACTGAGAGTGGACTCTGGTGTGATCGACAGCAGACAACTTACTGTACATTGCGGACCGGAAAGCGTGTGTGGAGTCATTTGCTGGGTAATTTGGAGGTGTATTGTAATGCTTATCATTAAAGCTATATAATATGCTTGACATTTGATCTCTAATACAGACAGGTGAGTTGGGCTGTATGTTATGTCAGTTATCATTTTGGCTGTGTGTAATATGGGATATGTGATTATATGGGACTTATTACATGCATCTCAATTAGTGTGTAATTTACAGTACTTCCCATTTTGTGCTATGTAATATGCAATCAGTTATTGTTAGGGAATAAGAAACTAAGAGGTAAATTGAGGTAAGCCCCATAATAGTTGTTGTCAAGGTATTCAGGGTCCCAGGTTACAGATGAGTGCATTTTATTTTTTTTGCTGCTCTCTGAATTACGCAATCAAGGCTGTGAGGTAATACAGTATAGGCTTCATCCAGTGGCGTAAATTCATCCCAGACGCACGGAGGCAAGTTATAATCTGGTACACCGGCAGTTGTACACAGAATATAGGCATGCCATGGAGGAGTGAGACACAGAAAGGTGGGTGAGGGGGGCGCCGGACGTGTCATACTGACAAAAGAAGCTGCTGAGGAGCAGCAACACCATTGAGTAGGGACAGGCTGTAGATAGACGGAGGAGGCAGCTGACATGGAGCTCTCAGGTGCCAGAAAAAGGTGCTATGTATTGGGTGGCCGTGACGATACACTCTGGGTATATAGTTAAGGTATGCAGCCGGGAAGCTGGCGGACCTAATCCCGACAGCCGGCTTCTCGACTGCTTAATCCCGGCGAGGGTTAAATGACAGGCGTCTAAATCTAGACGCCTGTCATTTTACTGACACTGGGAGGCCGGCGCCCGGCATCCCGATTGAAGGGATACTGGGTGCCGAAAGCAGCAGGGGGGTGGGAAGGTTAGGTTTAGGTTTCCCGGGGGGGACTTAGGGTTAGGCATCCCCCCAGGATGTTAGG
This sequence comes from Taudactylus pleione, assembly GCA_031769625.1. NCBI lineage: Eukaryota > Metazoa > Chordata > Amphibia > Anura > Myobatrachidae > Taudactylus > Taudactylus pleione. The sequence continues at coordinate 5,539,600 of JAUIMM010000217.1, forward strand.
TTTAGGATAGGGGAAGGGAGGGTTAGGGTTAGGCACCCCCCAGGGGGTCTTAGGTTTAGAAAGCGGGGAAGGGGGGATTAGGGTTAGGCACTTGGGGGGGAAGGTTATGGTTAGGCACCCCTAAGGGAAGGTTAGGGTTAGGGGGTAGAATTAGGTTACACAATACTTACCTTGGACGATTGGGATTTCCTCTTCTGCCGGGATGCCGCTGTCGGGATTCCAAGCACCAGGCATGGGTTCGGCGGTGAATTATACAGATTCCATGGATACAGCCCTTCAGTGCTGGAGCCCGGCAGCAGGCGCCTCCATTGTCTCCCATAGTTCTGCACCTGGCTCCATCAAACCAGTGTTATAGATATAGTGCACAGATATAGATATAGTGTTGACAAAAGGAGAGCATAACACAGAATATAGGCATGCCATGGAGGAGTGAGACAGAGAGTTGTGGGTGAGGGGGGCACCGGATGTGTCACACTGACAAAAGAAGCTGCTGAGAAGCAGCAACACCATTGAGTAGGGACAGGCTGTAGATAGACGCAGGAGGCAGCTGACATGAAGCTCTGCACTAGTATATAGAGGCTTCTCAGGTGCCAGGAAAAGGTGCCATGTATTGGGTGGCCGTGACGATACACTCTGGGTATATAGTTACAGCCCTAAGTGAGTTGAATATATTGTGGGCAATGGAGGAGGTGCCCCTTCAGTGCTGGAGCCCGGCTCCAGGCGCCTCCATTGTCTCCCATAGTTCTGCCTGGCTCCATCAAACCAGTGTTATAGATATAGTGCACAGATATAGATATAGTGTTGACAAAAGAAGAGCATAACATGTGAAGTAGAGGGGCTGCTCTTGCACCCCTACATAATTTATAAATTAACCTCTCAACTGGATGCGGTCATAATGCCGACAGACGGGATGCGGTCATAATGCCGATAGACGGGATGTCGGCGCTAAGAATGCTGGCGCCGGAATCCCAACACTTGTCAGAATCGCAGTGCCGGCATCCTGAAGGGGTTAGGGTGAGGGTTTGGGGTTAGGCACAGGGGAGAGGGTTAGGGACAGGCACTGAGGGGGGAGAATTAGGTTTAGGGTGGGGGAGATTAGGTTTAGGCAGCGGGGAGGGAGGGTTATGGTTAGGGGTAGGGGGAGAGTTAGGGTACTGACCGACAGGTGTTGATATCCTAACCCTGTCGGGATGCCGTTGTCGGGATTCCCGTACCCAACACCTCTCAAAATAAAGTGGATGATAAACGTTTACCGATTGGTGGCTGCAGAGGTCACTGTTTGTCTTTTTCTACAAAATTCCAAAACATAACCCATGTTAAGACAGCCATGGGCACCACAACAGCTCATGTTACAGTCTGCCTTTGCCTCCCTCATCAGTTACTGCCACCTTCATCAGTTACTTCCAATACAATGTATCGATTATTACACAAACATATACACACAGAAAAAAGTCTGAAGTGAAATACTGTAGAAATTAATATTTATTAAAATATCCTCACTGCTGGTCAGTCCAAATGAGTTTAATTATAAAGTGAATGTGAGTTAGTAATAGACAGTCAGAGTTAAAGTAGTATATACAAGATATTAGTATGTTAGAATATTCAGGGGTAAATTTACTAAGATTTGAGTTTGGTCGAGATTGCAATTTTGGGTGAGTTTTCACATTTTCACCATCTTGCAAATTTACCAAAGACACTTATTCGAGATTTTTTGATCGAGTTGTAAATTCTCGGGTGATTTTGCAAACTCAATTTAATTCACCATCGGAAAACTCGATTTGCTCAGACTTGCTAGATAGTAAATATTCGAGTTTAACATGGCAGAGCTCACCCAAGTCCTGCTATATCCAGCGAGTTTGTTTTCGGTCAAACTCAAGACAAACTCGATTCTTAGTCAATTTACCCCTCAGACTCTTTGGAAACAAACAACCGCTAGTGTGAAGCAAATCCCATTGTTTATACCAACTCTTGTCATCGTTCCTACTCACCGCTCTTCAACATTGAAATGGTAATTTTTTGAATGCTGTTCTCCCTGTATCAATGAATTACTGTCAATGGTTAAATATCTGTTAGTATGTGTTATCTGTAAGAATTAAGGTATATTATAATAGGAGCGAATAGCTTTTTTGTTTTATATATATATATATATATATATATGTAAGTGTGTTTGCGCAGAGACGTGATTACTATAAATTGAGGTGCTTATATAGTCAGTATCTAAAAATAGTGATCTGGTAGAAAGAGGCAATTGTTATTTTGAATTTGTCTCCAATATGACACAGATACTATAGATTTTTTCTTGTAAATAAATGGATATATTACTCTTTTGTAATTTTAATAAGATGTCATGATGTTAAATGATATTGCAGTGGAAGTTTACTGTAGTTTAACAATAAACCAGGCAAATTTTATATAGCTATTATTTATTTATGCAAAAGCTTCATAGCTGATAAGGTTTTAAAATGTTTTATTAGTAACATTACATATTCTTTATGTGTTATAAACAAACAGACTTCCTATGGGAAATCAACTGGAGATTAATGAATAATTTTCCATTATTGATAGATTCAGATGTAAATACTTTGCTCTAGAGATGTAATTAATGCCTTTGATGAAACTTCTTCTAGTGGAGAAACGCGTCAAGCGACCAGTGCAACCTTTTGGAACCTGCAACTTTAAATTTTTAGATACACTGGAACTTGACTAGTCTTTTATTGTGTATAGCTGAGGTTTATCTGAACGTAATTATAAGCACACAATGTAAAGAAATGATGAGCTGTACAACCACTCTATCAGGTGTACATTTACATTATTTTATATAGTATTGGACACCACATCCTAATTCATTAAAGGTGCCTACACACTAGGTGATATTTTACATGATTCACCTGATATCGATGAATTGGAATGTAAAATCGTGTAAAATATGTCCAAATCGTGAGTGCCCACTCACAATGCCGATGCGCGTATCCGCTGGTCATACATCGCATCTTCAGATCTTACCTGCTGCAAGTAAGATCTGCCAATCTCGGACACAATGTGGTGCAGATAGATAGATTGTATGCAGATTGATCTTTAGTCAGATTGGACACTTTTTAGCACCATATCATGTCCTGGAGAGCCTGGGAGCTGCCGGGGAGGGTTCAAGGGAAATCGGACACTATACCGCATCGTGAGCACATCGCCTAGTGTGTAGGCACCTTAAGATTTTTACTATCATAGTACTCCATTTTGCCCATTGCTCCTTGAACATATTTGTGTCTTCTATACATCTTATAAATGAAAATGTCTGTTTGTTAGTCTGATTGCGATAAACTCTGAAACTACTGAATCAATTGTGATGTAATTTTCACCATTGTGTAGGTAATTTTTCCCAGGCAGGTTTTAGGCTAAGGATCATCACAATCGGTCATCAAGGGGCTGTCGATGGGGCTCCGCTGCGATGGGTCCCCTGACTGCTCATGGTAAGTCTAAATTATTTTCAGCCCTATACCCCAAAGAGGAGCTTTTCCTGTGAGCAGTGAGAGGAGTCCAGAGCCTGCAGTAAAGATGCCACTTGAGGAGAACCATTAAAAAAGTGCTGGTGTACCAGCTGTTCAGGGACCAGTTATGTGGGGTGATCGGCGGTGCTCCCTGTCATCTGGAGAGGCTGCAGCACTGTCCTCAGTGATGAGAATACCGAAGGGCAGTCACTGAAAAGAACAAAGGGGTCCAAGTGGCTGAGGTCACCAGACTGCAGCCCACTAAGAGAGGAAGCCAACTACCTAGTGAGAGACAGATCACCGACGTCCACCCAAACGTAGACGGGTACTGCAGCTAGTTACCTATACAGGTTGAGTCTACCATATCCAAAATGCTTGGGAACAGAAGTATTTTGGATATCGGAGTATTCCGTATTTTGGAATATATGCATACCATAATCAAATATCTTGGGAATGGGACACAAATCTAAACACAGAATGCATTTATTTTTTATATACAACTTATACACACAGCCTGCAGGTAATTTATACACCTTATACACAAAGCCTGCAGGTAATTTATACAATATTTTCGAATAATTTTGTGGCTCAAAGTTTGTGTACATACATGATTTTCATTTATGTTTCATATACATCTTAGACACAAAGCCTGAAGGTAATTTTATACAATATTTTTAATATATTTACACAAATTTTGTGTACATTGTACCATCAATAAACAAAGGTGTCACTATCTCAGTCATGCGAAAAAATTCCGTATTTCAGAATATTCTGTGTTTCGGAATATTTGGGTATGGGAGACTCAACCTGTAATATATTTAAACTGATATTTGGTCATATTTGATATGTTATTAAATGCATACATACTGGCATACAAGATAATCTCTGATGCTGACTGTAGTGTATGTAATAGTAACTACATAAACACCTTAAATGTGGAAAATTACACCTTGTATGACCTGGACTTTGTCTGTCCATTGAACAACTTCCTTCTTTACTCACTTTACATGAGCTGTGTGCACAAGAAAAGGAGAATTGACTATTAAAATAGTTTAGGTGTGAAGGAAATTAATTTTATTTAAAATTTTCTGTGGTTCAGGGTAAATCCCGCCCTGAGATTCTGATGGAACAAGTGAGAATGTTGTGGGAGAAGTCTTACATGTGGGAGTGAGAAGTGGTGGATAGAGAGTGGTCTCCAGCTGACCAGAACAGGTGACAGAGAGATGAGGTTGTAGATGTAGGATAGATTTGTAAGTTAGGGTAGTCATTTTAAATTGAAATCTGTAGAGAATAGGGAGTCAGTGGAGAAGGAAGGAAGGAAGGAAGGAAGGAAGGAAGGAAGGAAGGAAGGAAGGAAGGAAGGAAGGGTCAGTCTAGTAGCAACATTAGGGGGGTATATTTACTAAAAGTCGATTTTTGAGTTGATTTTTATGTCAATTTTAATTGACTGAAATTGATTCAAAATTGACTATATAAATCACTGGTCAAATCTCTCATTTACTAACAATCGATTTAATAACAATTGATTTTGAAATCGATTTCAAAGTTGAATGCCATGTGGGTCAATTTGTACTCGTAAAAATGGTTGATTTGAAATGTACACTTCAAAAACACCTACTAAATCTAGAAACATTTCCTTATGACTCATATTGGCCAAAACATACTACACACACTGTAAGCCACATAAACTCTTTGTATAAAGGCTGGCACACACCCAAACAAATTGAAAGGGTGTTTTGTATGTAGAGAGCAGATGGAGGAGTGTTTAGCAAGAGAGTGGTGATTTCATATAGGTGCTTAAAAAGTGATATCTGAGGGTTTTGTCCTGTCAATTTTTATATTGTTACTGTCATTTTAAGTTTTTCTTATTTTTTGTCGTCTAATTTTTTTTTATTTAGCCTTTGTCAGTGTTTCTGTGTATGTGTCCAGAAGTGTGTGTGTGTTTAAGTTTTGTGATAGTTTTAAAGTGTAGTTTGTGTATTTATTTTTCTGTTTGTCATGGAGGCTGCCAGAAGTAAGGCAAGAGAGGATAGGGAGGTGGGGGAGAGGGATCCAGTTGGTGATGGTAGTGTGATGGAGGAGGCAGAGGGCCAGGGCTTCGATTTGGGGGAGGAACCTCAACCTGGCAAATCTAAACCGTCCATAATGTCAGATTTAACTTTGAAGAGTATTGTGTGCTGGTAAACTCCTTGTTGTCTACCTTTGAGGAGTTATTTGTTGCCAGATCCAATGCACATGTGCAAGAAGATTGCGGGCCATGTGGCAAGCAGCAGTTGATGCAGTGAATTCTATTGGGCATTTAAACAGCGACTAGCTCCAGTGTATGAAACGTTTTTCAGACATCCAACACCATTTCAAATCCAAGATGGCCCTGTAAAGGCGCTTTACATGCAGCACTGGAGGAGGGTCACCTGTGGAGGTGGATTATAATAAGTATGAGGAACGGATCAAGGGAATTATGCCACAAGAACTGTTGTCAGGAGGTAATGTGCATGCCACAGTGCACCACATGCTTGTGTCTCCTTTTATAGGCATCATAATTAAGTTCCTACCAATAGCATGATGCTTAGAAGCTAAAGTCACCTGTTTTTAAAGAGTCTATTTATTTGGGGATTTTGTAGTCGATTTTAAGTACATTTTCAATAAATGAGAGAATCCTGTAGTGGTCTATGTGGAAGTATGTTTGGTCAATGGTCGATTTTTGTCGGGATTTGTTTTTATACTCAATTTAATAGTTGATTTGCCTTTAGCAAATCACACAGAAAATCACCTATAACTACACCAAAAATCCAAAATTGATCTTTAGTAAATATAACCCTTATTCTCAATAAATTTATTCAAGTAAAAAAAAAAAAAAAGAAGACAACATCTAATTCAAAATCTGACTTTCCAAAACTTTGTTCTCAACTTAAATATGACAAAATATTAGGGTATAATGGTATCAAAATTCTATTATGGGTGAATGAGAAAATATCACAGGGAAATCTCATGTGAAATACAATGTAAGGAACCTAGTGTATTCTTGCATAATGTATGTCTATATCACTTTGTCTACTGAAATATATAAATGCATTGCATAAAGTGGGTTTTTTTTGCTTTCACATTAATGCAGCATAAAGTATAAAATATACAAAAACCTTACAAAGCTTAAACTGTCTCACAATTGTCTCACAAATGTAATTAGCACATGACACCAGTCACAGTAGAGAAAGTTATTCCAAAAGTGACGTATTCCTGGAAACAATGCTTTGCATGGTCTGTAGGCATACCAAACCACATTTCCCATATCAAATCTTATAATAACACATATTTAGATTTATTTTTATGATATACTAGAAGCAGCAGAAATTGGGAATTGTGTCCATTTTCATTTCACCTTACATTGCATTGTTTACAGGTTGTTAAGATGGAAAGGTGAAATAATCACATGTACTGTTATCTACTATATTCATAGGGGGATTAAGGTTCAGCATTAAGAAACAGCGTTAGTATTGTCTAGAAAAGTTTATTATTTTTTATACACTCAAGGAGAGAACTTTTCTGAAATTGTATGGACAGAAAGAATCCTTGGGTGCAATATTATATTTTGAATGCATTCAGAAACCTTGCATTTAGGTCTGTTCATCAATCAGGTGTTATTTCTGGATCACTGCATTGTTGTCAGGATGAAATATCTTGCATTTTTAGCATGAAATATCAAGTTACTTTTCTGACAGAATCTCATATTTTTCAATATACCTTCTCTATTTTCCAACAGGTTTTTGCATTGACATACAAATGTATCTTGAATTACTTGCAATCTTCCATAGAGCATTCACAACATGGAGAACCATTTGCCCATTTACTCATTCTATATCTTTCTCAGAAACAAAGGACCCCTGTGGATGTTGTATCTCATAATAAAATAAAGCCGCACAATAACTCAGCAGTAAAATATTCAGGAATGTTTGTTGTAACTATAAGAAAAATCAGAAATGCTTAAACAATTTGTAGCTGACACATTTTTACAGTGAAAATTAGATACTTATATGTTGAGCTGCTTAAACCAAATAATTATCAAACTGCATAAACTGAACATTAAATTGGTGACAAACACAAAGAAAGCTTGAAACCAGCAATCACAAACTACCACTAAATGAATTCAATGAGTTTATGGAGCTGTATTAAATAATGAATTATTAAGCATAGTACTATTTGTTTCACTGAATGGTATATAAGGGTCTCATTCATAGATGTACGCAAACCCAATGGTTTATGTACATCTCCGATGGTGGGAGAACTGCATGTGCGCAGGATGTGTACCGTACAGGTCTCCATCTGCAGGTTTGCTCGCAGTGTCTCCCAGTCGCAGGCAGTTGTTTGGGGACAGGGAGGGGGTGGCTTCGGCCTGCATTTCCAGAAACATGTCGCTGCTCTTATATGGGAATGCCGTCAGAAGATGCAGGTTTCCTGGCCCCAGCTACATATTTAAGATGGCCATTTTGAGTAGCCTATGGCTTTCTCGGATGGCTAATGCTGCAACCATCGTGGACACAGCACTCGGATCTGCAATGATGATTTCTCCTCAGACACCTCCGGCTGCGTTAGCATATTTTCACATCGCTGCTGCGTCCAAAGACATGATATGAACTGCGTTCATCTCTCAATCAGACCCTAAGGACAGGGTTGAGAATTTATTATGAATACTCTCAAAATTTTCTAGTTAACTGTAAAAAATCCCAAACAAGTATGTTTTGGTCGATGGTCGATGGTCGATGGTCAAGTTCAAAAGGATGGTGAACTGATACAGCAGCTGTATTAGCATCACAGAATTTCTATTAACTACCTTGTATAAGTTTATAAAAACGCATTTAAAGGAATAATACAAACATCATACACTGCATAACACAGTATAACAAAGAAGTTTGGCAGTGTTTGACTATAGTCATATTTGGTTGACTTTTATTTAATTACATTTTTTAATCAAAAATGGATTGTTTGGGCTATATATGGATTGAAGATGAAAAAGCTGGCTTCTGATTCCACTGCTATTATTGGGATCAGAGCACACTTTCATGTAGTGACTGAACCAGAAATATCAAAGAATGAGGATTGAACCACCTCCCTAACTATAAAAGGTGCTGTTTTTGCACATTCTCTTGTGTGTCCAGAGTACTGGGGGAATATTTACTAAAATGTGGGTTTATAGAAGTGGAGGTGTTGCCCATAACAACCAATTAGAATCTAGCTATTATCTTCTAGAAGGTGCTATATAAATGATAAGTAGAATCTGATTGGTTGCAATGGGGGAATCGGTATGAAATACCACCGACCTCATGGCCGGCGCTTCGATTCACGGTATCGGCAGGCCGACAGAAGCAGAGTTCCCAGCAGCGGAAGCCCGACAGCGCTGGAAATCCCGATCGTCCCTAAGGTAAGTATAAACTAACCTAACCCCCTAACCCTTCTTAGGGGTGCCTAACCCTATCCTCCCCCCCAAGTGCCTAACCCTAATCCCACCTCTAAGTGCCTTACCCTAACCCCCCCTTCCCTGCTGCCTAAACCTAAGTCCCCTGGGGGGTGCCTAACCCTAAGTCCCCCCGGGGGTGCCTAACCCTAACCCTCCCGGGGGGTGCCTAACCCTAAATCCCCCCCAGGTGCCCTAAACCTAACCCACCCCCCGCGGCTGTCCGCTCGCAGCGCCAGGCATCCCTTCGATCGTGATGCCGGGTGCCTGTCTCCCGGTGTCGGGAAAATGTCAGGCGTCTACATCTAGATTCACCCTCGCCGGGATATGACAGTCGGGAAGCCAGCTGTCGGTATTACGGCAGCCGGTTTCCCAATTTCATCCCGCTATGGGCAACATCTCCACTTCTATAAGCCCGCACTCTGGAAAATATACCCCTTAGAATCAGCACCTGTCTGTGTTATCCTCTGTATTTTGGACGTGAGAGTGTTTTGGGTGCAGTTTAATGGTGTTGAAGAATTTATGCTAGTGTAGGGACCTGTGGAGATTGGGGCACCCTTGACAGGGGCTGCAAGTTTATGTGTTTGGATCAAAATATGAACAAAATCCCCATACTTTTATATATTAAAGCACTGGCAACAATTTGTATTTCTGTTTTGTGTTAATTTCTGGCATTAATATTGCCACACAGTTGGTACCATGTGGGTAAAGCCAATCACAGGCATATTTCTTTCCTGTTTACTTTTTAATAATATAACTTCTGATACCACAACACTGATATGTTATTGGAGGTTATATTTATTCTTGTTACATCTCTATGGCCTTAGCCTTTCTCTTGGCAGGGACATAACTGCAGAAGGTGCAGGGGGTGCTCTTGCTATGGGAAGCATAGCAATAGGAAGCCTTGATAGATGCTGCATGTGTATTTGGTAGACACTCCGATATATGCTGTATTCAATACACTGTATTGAGTACACTACAGCAGGAACTGTTTACAAACTACTTGCCATGAAAATAGAGTATTCAAAAGAGTAGATTTTACACTGTCCCTAAGTTCTTTTCTAATCAGGGATGGACATTGGAAGCCCACCATCAAATGGTGGCTTGGCTTCCTCCATTAAAACTTTCAATGCAATGGTAACTAACCATCGCACCAAAATAATTAAATGACAAAAATATTGCTGTAGTTCATGCATGCATAATAAAACATGTTTGCACATATGAAATACCGCCCTGTGGCTGTTTTCAATGATAAACAGCTGAATTGAGACGGCCAACACTTCCACACAATTCGATGGCAGCTGCCATTGGAAAGCCACCATCGAAATTACAAGTCCCAGCATGCTTTACCAGCTGATCGGTGGGAGGATATGCTGGGACTTGTAGTTTCACAACAGCTGGAGAGCCATAGGTTGGCCAGGCCTGCTCTACAAAAACATTTACCAAATTGCCACTTATGCTGGCCATACGGTATGCACTCAGCTGATGGTCAAATGCTGACCACCGGCTTCCCAACTGTGCAACCCCAACAGGGGACTAATGATAGGCGCCTATCATTATCCCTATGCCGGTAGCCCGACACCCAGCATACCGAACGAAGGTAAGCCAGGCGATCGACTGTGTGCCTCACCAAAAACATGCGATCATAATAGATTTAAATGATGCCGCTCGGATGGTCGGACGCACGATGCATTGCATGTGCAAATACACGGCACGATCTGCATACGATTACGACGTATAGTATGGGCTGCATGCCTGATCTTAAGATACGATAGAACAGCAGCGGGAGCGCGCATCGGATCGTATTCCTACCTAAATACCACATTTAAATGCTATTCCTTGCACTTCACAGGGTGCAGTTAACAACAGAAGGAGAAATGGACAATAGATAAATCGGAAAATACAGTGAAGCAAATTAATGTATGCAACAAGACAGCATAATTAAATATTGTCTCACTATTGGCTATCTCACCTACCCCATCTCTTGCCTCAGCTCCCTTTGCCAGGGCTAATCAGTAATGAATATCCAGCACACTTTTTCTTTACTTGCTGTGGTCCATTGCCATTATTACTCATATCGACATCAAACCCAACTGTTTTGAAACTGAATTAACACCAATGCTAGTGTGACTCATCATTTGAGTGGGAGGCACATATAGAAACCGTTGTAATTCCTACACCGTTCACCTGATTTGGATGTAATTACCCTCAAATTAAATCTGAAAGTCTGCAGTTAAAGCACATCTTGTTTGTTTCATTTCAAAGCCATTGAGGTGGTGGTGAATAGAGGCCAAAATATGACAATTCTGTCAATGTCCCAATATTTATGCACCTGACTGTATATATATATCCATGATCATCCACACTCATCACTTTACAGGCTAAGAGGGAGATGTATTAACGGCGACATCGCCGTTGCGGTACATCCCCCCCCGACTTCGCGTACATACCGCGGTTCATTACCGCTGTCCTTTGCGATGCTGCCGGGCAGAGGGACTTCCGGGTTGAACACCCAGAAGTCCTTCTGCGCATGCGCAGAAGGACGCGGGACGCGGGGGCTCATGGGAGGGATCCGATCGGATCCCTCCCGGCCCCGAGCGTCGCGCTAAGAAGCCCATAGGCTTCTATTGGGTAACGCCACCTGAAGGTGGCGTTACCTAGCGACTCGAAGCAGCAGAATGCAGCGCATTCTGCTGCTTAATACATACGGGGAATGCGGTAAAACCCCCGAAAACTGCATTTTCGGGGGTTTTACCGCATTTTGCCGTTAATACATCTCCCCCAGAGTTTGAAAAATGACAGTTAGACAGAGCTGGTTGGTAGTTTATTTTTCTCCACTTTATCTTTCTCCAAGGCTTAATACATAGACCCCACTGTATATAGATAGGTAGATACAGTAGATGTACTGGATGGCGGCGTTTGGGATCTCGGCGATCAAAATCCTGATGCCGGCATCCCAACTGGGTTAGGATACTGACAACTGACAGTCGATATCCTAACCCTCCCTTCCCGGTGCATAACCCTAACCACCCTCTCTAGTGCCTCAACCTAACCTCCCCAACCCCGCACCCTTATCTAACCTCCCCCTCCCCGCACCCTAAACCTAACCCTCCCCCCTTAGTATCTAATCCTCCAACTAGTGCCTAACCCTAACCCCACTACTTACCTTTGGGATGCCAGCGGTCGGGAAACTGGCACCGGGATTCTGACAGGTGTCCGGATTCTGGCGTCGGTATTCTAAGCGCCAGCATCCCGCACGCTGGGATATTGACCGCATCCCATTTGTACCATTTCAAATTATAAATCCTATGTACACTGTATATCATAGTAAATAGATGGACTATTTACACAATAAGAAAATAGCTCCTTGCATAGCCGTTACTGCAGTATATACTGCCCCGCTGTGCTGCATTGTACATCTCCGGTAACAGGCTTTCCTAAATCACTGCTTTCAAATTACTTTAGTTCCATCTAACTGCTGTGTTTTGTAATCCCAGTTAACTTTAAACATCATTTTGCTTCAGTAATGATTGTAAATAGCTTAATTATTGCAAATTGCTATTAAACTATTAGCCCAGTAAACTCACTAAATAACTGGAAATGACAATAAATTAGCGAAGCTTGAATAAATAATTTCTTTGACGTCACTGAAATCGAATATCTGCTTTCCTAGTCTGATGTATTGATACAATAACACAGGCCTATTTAATACATTGGCAAATGCAACTGAGATGTAAAACAAATATACATTGATATTTATATGTTTCCAATATGCTGAGTGAATTTGTTTGGTTTCTAATATAAAATCTTCTTTGGGGAATTCACCTGGATGTGACCACTTGAAAGAATCAAGAGAATTCTGTATTTATAATTATTAACATTTCTCATGCAAAATGTAAGACATGGGAGGTATTTTCATGGGTGTGGTATATCATGTAGACAATCATTATGTCGACATGTATGTAATGTTGACATTGAATGTGCCGGTATGTTCATGATGTTGACATTAACCATGTCGACATTGTTGAAATGTCGACACCATTCTCTTCGTCTATTTCTTTCCCAAACCTCAACCCTCACGCTAACCTTAACAGTAACCCTATACGAACACAAACCCTAATTGAAATGCACCATTTCCTTTGTCGACATTCTGTGAATGTCGATATTTTGCAGGCATTGACATTGATGATGTCGGTGTCATTGTCGACGTGCTGATGTTGATATTTTGAATGCCGACTACCTGATCGCATGCACACTTTTGTTTTCAGCACTGTTATTTAACCTATATAATAGATAGATGCCAACATTCTGGCTGCCCCTTCCGGGAGGGGGCAGCCAGATCGGCAAAATCAGGGGCGTGACTGGCATTTGCGAGCTGAGCGGGGGCGTTGCCACATGATTGAGTCATTTTGGCCCCGCTGCCACTACACAATGCGAGATTTCCGGCATTGTGCAGCAGGGCTAAAATTACGCGATTCGGCGTGATTCGCGTCACTGGCCCCTGCTGCGAGGGATTCTCATACTATCGCTGGGGGTGGGGAACAGGAGGGGTCGGAAGCTGCCGGGAGGCTTGTCTGCCTTTCCTGGGGGCCGGTAGCGGAACCCGACTTTCGGGAGGCTCCTGGCCAAATCGGGAGGGTAGGCAAGTATGATATAATAGTATCCTCATACTACTGTTTTTTACAAGCATCTCCTCATTTTGTTAAACAAATACATTAACTTTCTGTATGTGTCAGTTTTCCAGGTGAGTAATATATCTGCAGAGTAGTTTCAAATAGCTTTACTCTTGCAAAATTCAATCACTTAAGCTGCATAGTGCATACACATGTAAAGATTTTCTGTCCAACCATCCAACTAGTTGATTGGTTGGATGAAAATCTGGTAAGGTATGGGAGTAACTGACAATCAGGAATTTGCTCCAAAAAGCCAGAAAATGGACAAAAACTGTTGTTTGAACAAACTGTTTAGCTCAAACATTTAACAAACTTGTCTGAACGACCATTTTCATCTGTTTTCTGGCATATAGGAGCTGATCATCAGTTACTCCCATACGTTACCAGATTTTCATTCCAACCAATCAACTAGTTGGATGGTTGGACAGAAAATCTTTACATGTGTACCCAGCTTAACATGTCTCAAAAAAAGAAGCATGGTTTTGTAAAGAGTGCATGCACATTAAAGTTGAAATGCTTGTTGAGCAAAAGTGTTTCTCATGAATAGAGCAGATTTTTTTTTCTTACAGTATAATCTGGAGTAGAAGTAGAGCAAAGGAGAAGTGGTGGCAAATACCATGTGCCCGGGTCTCTCTGCGGCACATTGCACTCCAAAATGGCATAGCCGTGCCCTTGTAGCTGGTTTCAGCATCTGCAGGCAGCCTCCAATGGAGCTTAACCACACAATTTAGGAACATTTTATTGTATTTACTACAGCATTAAATGTATTTCAGATTAAACTTTGTTCAATCTTTCAATATGATCCACGTTTCAACCTTGGAAGGAGTCAATAATCCTACTGAGGACACCATGAGCATTAGAGGTATATTTAATAAAGAGAGAGTTTTTAGAAGTGGAGTTGTTGCCCATAGCAACCAATCAGATTCTACTTAACAATTATCTAGCACCTTCTACAAGATAATAGCTAGATTCTGATTGGTTGCTATGGGCAACATCTCCACTTCTAAAAACTCTCACTTTTATTTATTAAATATAGCCCTTATAGTGCAATAGTGCACAGTTAGACCACACCATGTTTTACGTCATTAGGAAAATTCCAGTGCAAGATTTTAAAAAAAGTCAACCTCGTTCACATGCTAAAATAATAGAAATTTAAATATAAAGCTAGTGTAATTATTTATTTTGCGAGCGGGATTGGCATTGAATGGTTGACAGCCATCCAACATCAAATCACACACTGTGATGGCTACTAGCTATTGTATCGAAACCATTTGATGGTATAATCATTGATGGTTGTATTGTGTACATGCGCAGAAGCAGTCACAGCTTTGTGCGTGCACATAATAACTGAGCTGCGGAGATCACTTCCGCTTGTCCACAGCAGAAAAAGAAAAAGTCAGCCAACGGATAGGCTTCAGAAAGCTGCATCCAATGGCTGCCAACTGTCCAATACCCACAACTCGATGGAAAAAGTACTTCCATCAGATTGGGACCATCGATGGTTGCTGACCGTCAGCTTCCGATGTCATCCCAATTTTGCAATTATGTTTAGATTGTGTGAACATCATAATATCATCCCTATTCCTCTTTTCTTGTGGATTTTAAAAATATGTTTAGAGCTTGTCAGATTTTGGGTATGATTCAGATCCACACAAAATGCCGATATTTACACAGATTAAACTATTGTTTGCCATTACGCATGCATGTAAACTACACTTCTCACACACAGCGATCGCTTTGCGATTACGCTTACACAGATGATTCATTAGCAAAGTTAGTGAAAGGTAGTCAGCATTTGGGAGAGGTAATGGGGGATGATTACAAAAATGCAGGCATGTTGGACCATTTTTGTAATCATCCCCCAGAGGATAATTTGGCTGGCCTTGTTCTCAGAGCGAGCCAAATTATCCACTGTGTCCTGGTGTGCAGCAGGAGAGCCCTCTGTGTGTCTGCAGACCTGCTAAGTCTATGGCATGTTAGACTTACCCATAGGGCTAATAGCCACTTGATCTGCGTTCGATGTTTCTGGTTTTGTGTGTAAGAGGCAGATATGAGATGATTTCAGTGGGCGTCTCTAAGCACTGGACGGAGGGTGAGTCATTAGCATATTTGCAGAATTGTGATCCTTGCGAAATCTTAGCTGCAATGATATTTGCGTGCGGATCCCTTTGATCATAACAGTGACCACAATTCTCTATTAGTAGAGAGTGTAGGGCGGCAATCCTGAACTGGGGTTTTCCATAAAAAATTTTTTATGTTTTTTTGATTTGTACATAGTATTAAGAGAATGAGCAATAACATTGAGAAGGAATAAAAAGAAAAGATTTTATCCGTAACACAGCACTCCAGCATCTTCAGTATGTTGGCAATTTGTCTGCCCCCAGCCTTTGAATTTACATTGAGCGATGGAAGTTTCAGATCCAAGGCAATCAACATCATCCATCCATATTCGACCTGTTCCTAAAAACAAATGTATGGATATTAATGGAATGTAGAACATGATGCATTTTATCAAATGTAATATTTCATAGAAGTGGAGGACATGTTGAAATCAGTAGAGGCTCCACTTATGGCAAAGTTACAGCTTAATATTAAAATATACATGCAATATCTATTGCCAGATTCCTACATTAGTAGGTACGTAGTGGATGTGAGCTAGGAGGTTAGTCCACATGATTCCAAACCCGATTAGGTGTTATTGAAGATAACAAGATACAGGTGATAGAAGATAAACAGCAGTCAATATGATAAGGTATCAATCTCTCTTGGGCTAATTACTGTACAGGCATGCAGCACTGTGATGCCCCAACAACACAGTGACAGCCTTGGGCACAAGCAGTCCCTTTTATAGAGCCAAAACTTGCATACATCAGACTCCCAATTGCATTTTGGTATGGGATAGTATAGGATAGCTGTCACCCACTTTGTTTCAGATTCTGAAGTTGGTAACATGCTTTTAGTTAGTTTTGTACTTTTGATGACAGTACACTGGTTTTGCATCTGACATACCATATTTCACTTTCAATATAGTTTTGATGATCTATACTGATGGCTCCAGCTTTTAGATTTTGCAAAATCCGTGTACCCAGCAGGTGATTTGCAGGACCTAGGCCTTTCAATTAACATTTTTTATCCTAAAAGTCTCTTAACATTTTCAATGTAACTTTCTTGACCAGCTAGTACCAAGTCACTCACGTACACAACGATAAGGAATAGCTTTTTTTTTCTGGAAACAAAGTTTTATCATAGTGCTCTGGTGGCTCCATAAAGATTTAGTCAGCTAGCTCACTATTAAGAAATGCAGAATCAAAATCTTTACTTATATTTACTAAAGTGTGGGTTTTTAGAAGTGGAGATGTTGCCCATAGCAACCAATCAGATTCTAGCTATTATCTTCTCGAAGGTGCTAGATTAATGCTAAATAGAATCTGATTGGTTGCTATTGGCAACATCTCCATTTCTAAAAACCAGCACTTTAGTAAATATAGCCCTATGAGTCCTTAGTTTTTTCTACAAGTGCTTCAGGATGTGTCAACAGTTGCTATGTACTTTAGACTGGGTTATTTTTTTGTTATTAGTCAGGATTGGCCTATGAGGGATCCAAGGGCAGTCGCTATTTCTCTGATATAGGGCTATCTGACATAGGGTTGTTGGTGATCCTAGCAGCCATCTTGCTGGATCATGGTTGTCCTTGGGCATCCATCCCTGGTTAATTACATGTAGTTACTTAGCCATGGATGGTTTATTTTGTTGCCTTTATTATCTTCTTTTTCTTTTCCTATTGTGGAGGATTTTTGGCGGCCTGTTGATATGGACTTGCTGCAGCATTTAGTTGGAGTGGTTCTTTTAGTAGCTTCATCTGTGTTTGAAGCTGTTTTGTTTCAGTTGCCATTTTCTTTGTCTTTTTTTCTGCACTTTCTGCATCAGCAAGTCATTTGCGGCTAGTAAAAAAATCTGTGGGCACGGGTTTGTTACATAAGCACATGGTGCTTCAGGCTAGGCCCATCCTTTGTAAACTGGAGCAGTTAGGGCAGGGGCATTGGGCAACTATAAAGCCTCATGCTATCCCTGAGATCTGTTCATTTTGCTTTGCTGGTTGCTAGCTATGTGGGTCCTCAATGGTTGTTGCATGCTGATGCTTCTCCCTTGTACAAATTTCAGTTTGCGGCAGTGTTTATGTGCTGTCTGGGACAATTGGGTTTGGATAGTGCTCTGTATGATGCATACTCTTTTTATATTGGGGCGGCCACATGCGCAGTGGCTAGTGGACTACCGCCATTCAAGCTATAGGAAGGTGGAAAGAATCCTCTTACAAGTCTTACAGATGTGTCCACATAAATCTTACCTCCATGCACTACAAGTCACGGTAAACATAACGCATGAGCACTGCATAACTCGGTAATGGCTACCGAGTCATGCCACGGTAGTTGGGCTGTTTAACACGTCAGGAAATAATATGTATCTGGATATCTGGAGTTGATAAGCTTTAGTTGCATTTTTGCTTGACCTAAAAATGTTGTTCACCCGCCAGTTTTTGAATGGATAGCATTCTGGAAGTGGGGATGTGAAGGAATTTTTTAATTTTTATCTCCTTGGGGGCCTTAATTCAGTTAGCATATTTCTCATGGTCCACGAGAGCTTTTTTAGATTTTCTCCTCCACTTGGGTTCTTACTAACTTCTCCTTCTTTCATACATATTGCTGTTTTGTTGTTTTCCTTACTGTGCTGTACTGACATTTGGGAGCCATATTTTTCTTTTACAACATTGTCTGTGTCTTCTAAGCAAGCGTGGCTGGAGGGCCATTCATTTATTTATTGGGTTGAGAAGCATGGTGTTGTGAGCAAGACATCTTTATTGTTAGGTGGTCATCAGGTTAGGTGTTTTTGGGGTATGGGAGGTGCGTTGGACTGCCCTGCTGGACCTTGTGTTTCAACAGGAACAGTGCCTGGGGCATCCAGGCTGATTGGTGCTTCATCTAGGGGGCAAATTGACCAGTCAACAGGCATCAATTTGATCTTGAAGATCTTGATGCTCATACTATGCTTCAGTAAGGGATAGTGAGCCAATGCAGCTCAGCTTACATTTACCATGTGGAGGGGGGTGGCATATCAGTTGCCATATATAAATTAGACTGGAGCTGAGTGTTTTGTAGCATCCTTGTTTGCCTCCCAATTAAGTAAAAAAACAAGGTTGTTCTTTTAATAAAAAAGTTATGAACTTTATACCAACACAGTCTGTGTCCTTGTGGTTATTTTCAATGTTAAGTTAAGATATGTTGGTTGTATATATTGCTGGTTAATTTAAATAAATGTATGGATGCCTTAGGTTAGACGAGAGCTGTTTAAGCTTAAGACTATATGAGTCCTTAGTTTTTTGTAATTGGTTCAGAATTTAAAAACAGTTGCTAAGTACTGTCATTTAGGCTGGGGGGATTGTTATTGGTCAGAATTGGCCTACGGGGGATCCTTGGGGAGTGGCTATTCCTCTGATATAGGACTGTTGGTGATCCTAGCAGCCATCTTCCTGGATCGTGGTTGTCCCTCCCAGTGTCCTTTTGTAATTTTCATTCTTGTTGTTCTCATTTTATTAATGCTTGATTCTTAAGGTACTGATTGGTGGGAAGGTGCTACAAACCAGTGGCCATGTAGGATGTAAGAAGTCGTTGTGTGGCACTTACCCTTTGAAGGATAACTAGCATGGCGTCTATGTTATCTACCTCTGCGGGAGGACTTTGGGTGTATGTCTCTGCAGACACGCCCGTACTGTACTATGCTTTAATAAGGGATAGTGAGTCTTCGCATCTCATCTTACATTTGACAGAGGGGGGCATATCATTCATTCCCTAATTTAGTAAAATATATTAAGCTGGAGCTGAATATTTTGTAGCGTCCTTCTTTTCTTCCTAATTAAGTAATAAATCAGGGTCATTCTTTTAATAAAAAATGTTATGATCTTTAAACCAATACAGTCTGTGTCCATGTGGTTATATTTAGTATTAAGTTAAGATATGTCGGTTGTATATATTGTTGGTTGATTGCAATAAATTTATTGATGCATTAAAAGAAGCCATTTCTTTATCTACAACAGACTTCCATTCGAAACACATTATTATTATTATTATTATTATTATTATTATTATTATTATTAGCCTTTATTTATATGGCGCCACAAGTGTTCCATAACACCTTATATAGTACATAGAACTAGTAAGTGAACAAGAAACAAGTAACTTACAGTACATTACAGTGCAGGACAAGGACACGATTTATATGCATTGCTGCAATAGCGATTAAAGCACTCACAATAAGCAGCCGGGAGTTGGCAGTCACGTGTTAGGTGCCCTAATGGGGAGTAAAGAGTAGAAGAAAATGTAAAGAGAAGTACATTAGGGAAGAGGTCCCTGCTTATGAGAGCTTACATTCTAAAGGGGAGGGGCAGACAGACAGGCATGACAAGGGGAAGATAAGGAGGAAAGAGCATAAGGTGGGTTAGGATGAGTGCTGGAAGGCCTTGATGAAGTAGGGGGTCTTGAGAGCCCGTTTGAAGATTTGTAGAGGTGGAGAGTCTGATAGGGAGAGGGAGAGCATTCCAAAGGTAGGGAGCAGCACAGGCAAAATCTTGGATGTGGGAGTCGGAGGAAGTAATCAGTTGGCAAGAGAGGAGGCATGCATTTGTTGAGCAAAGTGGATGGGCGGGAAGGGAGAGAAGGTTAGAAATGTATGTGGGAGAGGATTTGGTGAGGGCTTTGTAGGCGAGTGTAAGACTCTTGAATTGGCATCTGAAGGGGAAGGGGAGCCAGTGTAGGGCTTGAAGGAGAGGGGAAGCAGCTGTAGAACGTCTGGAGAGGAAGATGAGCTGAGCAGCAGCATTGAGAACCGATTGTAGTGAAGAAAGGTGAGACACTGGGCCAGGTAGGAGAAGGTTACAGTAGTCCAATATGGAGATGACCAGTGAGTGCATGAGGGTTTTAGTGGCATCCTGAGTGAGGAAGGGTCTAATCCTGGAGTTATTTTTTAGGTGGAAACGGCAGGACTGCGAGAGGTGCTGAATGTGTGGTTTAAAGGAGAGGGAGGAGTCTAGGATAACTCCAAGACAGCGCACTTTGGGGCTAGAGGAGATAGTTGTGCCATCAATTGATAATTAAATTGTGGGAAGTGAGGTAGTGGAAGAGGGTGGGAAGATGATCAGCTCAGTCTGAGACATGTTAAGTTTAAGAAAGCGCTGGGACATCCATGAAGAGACAGCAGAGAGACAGTTGGAGATATGGGTAAGGAGCGAGGGGAGAGCTCAGGGGTGGAAAGGTAAATTTGGGTATCATCAGCATAGAGATGATATTGGAGGTCAAAGGAGTTAATGAGTTCACCTAAAGAGGATGTATATAGGGAGAAAAGGAGAAGTCCAAGAACAGAACCTTGGGGAACCCCTACTGTTAGTGGAAGTGGGAGGAAGAGGAGTCATGAGCGGACACAGAGAAGGAATGATCAGAGAGGTAGGAGGAAAGCCAGGAGAGGGCAGTGCCACGTAAACCGAGAGAGTAAAGGATTTGCAGGAGGAGAGGGTGGTTTACAGTGTCAAATGCAGCAGAGAGATCAAGGAGAATGAGCACAGAGTAGTGGCCCTTGGATTTGACAGCAAGGAGGTCATTGCTGACTTTTGTGAGTGCAGTTTCAGTGGAGTGGAGAGAACAGAAGCCAGATTGAAATGAGTCAAGATGGGAGTGGGAGGAAAGAAAGGTGGTTAGGCGGTTGTAGACAATACGCTCAAGGAGTTTGGAAGCAAAAGGGAGAAGAGAGATGGGTCAATAGTTGGAAAGTATGTTAGGAATGGGGGAGACAAGGGCATGTTTGAATGCAGAAGGGACAGTGCCAGATGATAGGGAGAGATTAAGGAGGTGAGCAAGATGGGAACAGGCAGAAGGAGACAGGTAGGAGAGGAGATGGGAAGGGATAGGGTCAAGACGGGAGGTGGAAGGTGGGGAGGACCGGATGAGGGCCATGACTTCCTCTCCAGAAACAGGAGAGAAGGTTGTTAGAGTTGGTGAGACAGAAGGGGAGGGGTGGTCAGGGAAAGGAGGGGGAGGAGTGCTGAGGGTCTGATGGGATATGATGTCCTCACATATGGAGTAAATTTTAGATGTAAAGTAGGTGGCAAAGTCAAGGGCAGAGAGCGAGGAGGGGAGGTGAGGAGGGGAAGGGTAGAGGAGGGAGTTGAAAGTGGCAAAGAGATGCTGGGGTTTGAGGACTGGGAGGAGATGAGGTTATTGAAATATGTTTGTTTGGAGAGAGACAGGGCAGCACTGTAGGAAGAGAGAATCAATTTTAAATGGAGGAAGTCAGCCTTAGAGCGTGATTTTCTCCACTGACGCTCGGCAATTCTTGAACACTTTTGCAGGTATCTGGTACATTTGGAATGCCAGGGTTGTGGAGTGGATCTGCAAGGGTGAGTAGTTATTGCCAGAGCAACAGAGTCAAGAGCAGAAGTAAGGGATGAATTGTACAGGGAAGTAGCTTGTTCAGTGCAGGAGAGAGAAAGGATAGGGGAGAGAAGAGAGTCCAGCAGGGAGGAAAAAGCAACAATGTCCATAGCCTCAAAATTACGCTTAGTAATGGTAGCCTTAGGAGGTAAAGGAGGGAAAGGAGAGAGGGATAGGTTAAAAGAGAGAAGGTGATGGTCAGAGAGGGGGAATGGGGAATAGGAGTAATCAGAAATATCACAACAGTGAGTAAAGACCAGGTCAAGTGAGTGCCCGCTCACATGGGAGGGTGATGAGGTCCATTGGGCGAGACCAAATGAAGAGGTGAGGGGAAGGAGTTTAGCTGCAGAGGATTCTGTGGGAATGTCAACAGGAATATTAAAATCACCTAGGATAATGGAGGGAAGATCTGTGGAGAGAAAGTGAGAGAGCCAGGAAGCGAAGTTGTCAAGGAATTTGGAAGGAGAGCCAGGGGGACAGTAAATGACAGTTACTCTGAGGTTTACTGGTTGGAAGAGGCATATAGCATGAACCTCAAATGTGGGCAATGTAAGGGATGGTTCAGAGGGTATTAGCTGGTAGGAATAACTGGTGGATAGAAGGACCCCAACACCACCACCATGGTGACCCCCAGGCCAGGGGGTGTGGGAGAAGGCAAGGCCCCCAGAGGATAGAGCAGCAGGAGAAGTGGTGTCAGAGGGTGAGATCCAGGTTTCAATAATGGCTAGGAGATTCAGGGAGTTGGAGATGAAATGGTCATGGGTGGGGACCAGTTTATTACAGACTGACCTGGCATTCCAGAGGGTGCAGGATAGAGAGATAGCATTTGTGGGGGAGATCTGAATAATATTATCTGGGTTTGCTTTAACGTGGATGTAAGATTCATTTGGGGGACCGATATGAATAGAGTTTAGTGATGGTGCGGGCACCTGAGCTAGTAAGGGAACCTGTAGGAGATGGGCAGGGAGGGAGATGTGGATGGTAGTGGGGTGAAGTGACAGGGAGAGAAGTGTAGGAGGAGGGTTTAGTGGTGGGGTAGTAGGACAGAGGGGGGGTAGAACAGGAAGAAAGTGGAGTAATGGGAGAGGAGGGAAGAATAGGCAGACAGAGGAGGGGGGAGAAGGGGAGGAGGAGGTAGAAGATAAAAGGGGGAAAGGATAAAGATGGAAGCAGGGGGCAGAACAGAGGATTAGGTAGAGACTGAGTGAAGGAGGGAGTTGATGAAAACCTTATCATGGTGTTTATAAGTAAACAAGAGAAATTAAATTTGGAAATGTAAATGAAATAAGAATGCAAGAGATTTGTAGAAATGCAAATACGTACTGTATTACTCAGTTTTGCTTCTTCTAAACTTTGCGGTCTGGGGAGGCAATATTGTCAAATTCCTCACTATACCGCTTTGGTGGTTTTTCCTTGTTATGTATTGTTTATATCCCTGTTTGATGTTGGCTTTCAAGGTTTAAAGTTTTTTGGTTATAAGTATTGGGATTCACAGATAGTTCAAGCATTACACATTTCTCAGGCACTTCAAAGTTTGACTCATGAAATATGACATTTCAGGATTTAACAAGTTTTTAGCAAAGTCCCAAAGTCTATGGACCTGATTCAGCAAGGATCGATACCGTGATTACGCAAGCAATCGGCCGATTGGTTGCATTCTGTGCATGCATATGCATCGCAATGTGTGAACCAGCCACTGTGATCGGGACTGCGATCGCAGTGACTAAACAGACCAATCGCAAAGTGATTGACAGGAAGTGCCATTTGTGGGAGGTGATGGGGGGGTGGTAGGTGAAATGCAGGTGTGCCAGTGCGTTTGAACGCCATTGCATGGGTCATGCATAAATTATCCACTGCGATGCCATACGCACCCTGAGTACTCACAGTGTGCGATGGGGTTAGCAGTTCCTGAGTAAGGTCAGAGCTTGTACAAGTGTGCATGAGGCTGTGATGGTACTCAAAGTTACCAATGGTTTCGCAGCCTTGCAAAATATTACGGATGGGTGTAAGGAAAGGTGGGCATCCTTATGTTGTTCTGTGATGGCATAGCAATCTCAATGGATTAGCATATCATCGTAGTGAGTATGCATGCGTAATCACAGCCGCAATTGAAGTTGCGATCCTTGCAGAATCAGGCTCCATATCCGTTGCTCTCAAGACAATAGCCGAGAAAAATACAGTCTTTTGATTTTTAATCTAACTTGAGCATTATTTCTTTTGGAATATGTGCATAAGCTTTGCAACCAAATACTCTTCTTACCAGTCCACAATTCAATCGATGTTTTCTCATTCACTGTAACAGCAGGTGCATTGTTCTTAGATAAACTGCTGTTTGAATTTATTTTCAATGCCAGTATCGTTCTTTCCACTATAGTACCATTTGCACGCGCACTTGCACTGTTTTGTTCTGGTGTATATGCCATGGTTAAATGATTCTTGATCTCATATTTTCTCATGAAGTCCAAAAACGTGTAGGTACTCTCCTCCACTGTCGGTTCTTAAAGTTTTTAGTTTGTAACTCGTTTGAGTTTCTACTAAATTCTTGTAGTGTAGTCCGCAATTTTGTTTATCACTTCACTTTTTGCTCTTAGGAAGTACACATAGGTCATCCTTGTAAAATCATCTACTAGAAATACCTGAACTAGTGCCATGAAACACCTGAATCCACTAAACTACTCATGTTCCATAAGACCACATACATATGTGTGTACCAATGATACTGGTGCCTCAGCTCCAGATGCTGATTTCGGGAAGGGGCATCCGGTTTGCTTACCCTTGATGCAACTGTCACACTCTGGACGATCAGGATTGCTTACAGTCATTCCTGTCACCATCCCTACTTGAATTTTATGTATGTTCTCATATCCTAAATGTCCCAATTGCCTATGCCACTGTTCCATAGTTTGACTAGAGTCAGCAGCAGTCATCACATAATAGGATGTTATGTGATGTTCAGTATCTAAGACATATAGTTGCTGGCATTGGGTAACAATAGCCATTACTGTCTCTTTCCTATTGTGCACAGTACACTTGCCTTCTGCAAAGTTGAGTTTTTCTACTCAAGGATACTGAGGGTGATTAAGTTAGTTCTAAGGTCTGGTACTAAACACTTCTTCAATATCTGTGACTATAGTTTTGCCTTTTATTTTTAGGTTCACTGTAATTGTCCCAACTTTAGATGATGTAGACGTTGTCCCCAATCCCTCTGACTGTGATGAGTTCACATTCATTCAAAGACTTGAACCATTTTTCATTTCAACTAAAATGTCTATAAGCCCTAGAGTCCAAATACCACCAAGCTCTCCTATGAATATCTGCTACAGTATGTTCAAAGCTGACACACTTTGGTATTTTAGTCTGCAATTTGAAGCCTTGTGTCCTACCTTGTGACGAATAAAGCATTTGTACTTCGTTTTTTTAACTTAGTGTCCTTAGTATATAAGGTAGATGTTCAGGCAATATTGTCCACAGGTATCCATTCCTGGAATTGTAGCAGCATTGCCCTTATAATATCAGCAGTTAATGAAGTGGTATATGACTCCAATACCACTACCAGAAAATAGAATTCTGTGGTCAGGTTCTGTAACATAGCCATAGCGACCTCTATGTCATTTACCTCTGACACCAACGTATGTCAATTGCTGGGTAGTGAACAATATCTTATCAATGTATTGATTCATATCATTATATTGTCATAGTTTAGTTCTTTACAAAATGTGTATGAGGTTGATTGTCCTCATAAGACCTTTATCTTTATAAGCTGTTTGCAGGGCTATCCACATGTCCTTTGTGGATGCCATCCAATTGATATCCCATTGATGATGGAATATGCCAATGATTCCAATGGCTCTATACATCTCTTAATTATTTGGATTGTCTCCTGGATCAATTGTGACCTTCCACAGCTTCTCATGCTTTAACTGTATTTCTATGGTAAATTTCTAAGTAGAGTAGTTCTCCGAGACTTTTAATTTTATGAAGCTCACACTTGCGCATGGAGTATACATTTTCACCTTCAATACAAAGTTGTAATCCCATTAAACATGTCCTTCACAGCTGCTGCACTGGGCCCATAACCTATCGGCAGATGCCTACAAATTGCTAAGTGCGTAGTGGACTATGGTTCTCCAATAACATAGTGACAGGCTTAGGCACATGCAGATCCTTTTAAAGAGCCAAGTAAATGTCTTGCACCTGCAGTATAATTAGCCTGACCTTTAAGACTGGTGACTCAGGCATGTGATGTTATTGAATATAGATAGGGAAATGGATAGAAAAATAAGGCACTGAGTGTGGATATTATCTCTGATAGTACCTACTGTATATAATGGTATATAATAATGCAGAGAGATTGTATATAGAAAAATAAATATCATTAATTCAAAGTGTGGTTCTAAATAAGATATATTAATTCAAGTGCAACCAGTGTTATTTTATGTAGGTACAATTGTATCATATAAAAAGTAACTATGTCTAGCATTGCTTGCAGGACACAATTGTACACAATGTAACCTGCATCTATAAATAACCATACAAATAAAAATAAAATATTACTTGTAGCGCATAGTATATAAACATGAAAACCAACATGTACATGTGGATACTAAACAATGGTAGAAGTCTACCCCACTCCCGGCGCTAATATTAAATTGAATAAATCGTCAATAGTGATCTGCGGCAAATGTTGGGAGTTTAGTGTGAACTCCCAAAAATAAATATAATCAAACAAACAACATAAACATTGCGCTTGTGATCACAGCTGACTGATAGAGTGACTATGCATACAAATATACACAGAATAAAATTGCTGAATGAAATAATCTTTACTGGTAAATGATAACATGTATAAATGCTAAAAGATCAATGGCGATCTAGACATAAAAATTGAGAGACATATAACACAAAAAACATATAATTGGCAATTGAAATTGAGCTCTGGCAAAGTAAAAGTCTGATGACGATATGAACTGATTACACTGTTGCTATAATGTGGAAAAGTTAAATTCTGGTTAAATTGTAACAAATTGTAAATTGTAAAGTCTCTCATCAATAGAGACGAAACGCGTTGACGTCATTGCCTCCTATCCTCCTGCTGCCATTCCTTTACCTGCCTTCATGGAGAAACCCCCAGAGCTGACCGACCGTGGAGATACAGATAGCTGAAGCCGCAGTGCTCTAAGCGCCCATCTCCAGCCCTTCACAGCGGCGAGACACTCTCTCACTCACACCTTTTCGGAGAGAGCAGGATCTCCTGTCTGTCACGGCATACAGCTTCTGTGGTGGTGGTTACAGACTCCTACAGGGACACTATTCATTCATCCGGAGCTACAGATCACATACCTAGTCAATAGAGCTTGCCATTCATGCTGGGACGCCAGCGCAGCTCACTGATATTTTATCTTGCTCACAGGAACTTACACCAAGTTACAATCTTTATTTATATTAATGGATGTCCGAATGCAGCAAATGTAAGCAGCACATAATTCCATATAAGGATACATTCAACAAATAATTTGTTTAACCGGAATTGAACTTTTCCACATGTTATAGCAACAGTGTAATCAGTTCATATCTGCATCAGACTTTTACTTTACCAGAGTTCAATTTCAATTGCCAATTATATATGTTTTGTGTGTTATATGTCTCTCAATTTTTATGTCAAGATCGCCATTGATCTTTTAGCATTTATACATGTTATCATTTACCAGTAAAGATTATTTCATTCAGCAATTTTATTCTGTGTATATTTGTATGCATAGTCACTCTATCAGTCAGCTGTGATCACAATGTTTGTGTTATTTGTTTGATTATATGTACATGTGGATACTGTAAACAAATAATAATATATAAAAACAAAACAGTATAAAAGATATGAATAGCCAGTATTGTAATGACTTATAATACTGAATTGTATATTAGATTATCTTGATTAGCACAAGCAGATTCCTGTTATGGAAATATTGTCTCTCCTTAGTCTGATTATACAATGGGTGTTTATCCGCGATCCTTATAGAATATCAGTCAATCAGAATTCTGTTAGATGTAGTGCAGAGCATTTATTTTATTGTTATAGGTCATAAATCAGATCCTTCCTGCTGGTGGTGTGGACAGTGTGTGGGTTAAAGTACCTAGTAGTTCCCCGGTGACAATGCCGTTCCTGCTTATCTACGGTAATTTTTTTCAGTGGCGTCCTCCTAATTAGACATACCTGTAAGAGTAGCTGCTCCTCTTCTTTGCTTTGCAGTGAATATCCCTGGCCTTCCTCTCTGTCCCTCCTGCTTTGGTATGGCAGTCCCAATAAAACTGGTCCAGTCCTCTGGGGGTATGTGGCTGCTTTGGTTGGAAGAAGATCGGTTGGTCTCCATATGTACAGGTAAGTCTAATCAGCAGGACACCACTGACAAAGATCACCGTGGACACAGCAGGAATGGCATTTTAGCTGGAAAGTATCTTAACCCACACACTGTCCACACCACCAGCAGGAAGGATCTGATCTATAACCTCTATCAATAAACAAATGCTCTGCACTACATCTAACTGATAAATCTGTTATTAAGCTATCCACCTAAGACTCCATCTTGTCACAAGATGGTGTGTGCCTTTAAATATTCATAGCTTTAAATGTGTAATATTACAAAGAATGATTTCTGCAGAGCTTTGAGCTGAAGAACCTTGACTTCAGCAGATGTGTTCTACTTCTAAGATAAGCATGAATAGAATGTGTATTCTATATTCCTATGTGTGCTCACCTCACTTATCCCCCCGAACAGTTCTTTCCCTCATGTAATGAATGCTAACAAAGACTGCTGTAGTGAGATATAATGTATGAATATTCTGATATGTTGCAATTACAAGAACACTGTGCTTTATATTATTGTCTACATGCAAATATAGTCAGAGCAATCTTTGAACATATGACTGATGGATGTATCTTGATTTGCCTTTCCTGAGATCTCAGTAATGCAGGGGTCTGACATACACTAATGAACTTGGGTTGGTGATTAATTACAGAAGATTGGTTCCGATCTATGACTTGGAGGTCCCATCGAGATTTCCTGCACTGATCCGTGGACAGACATGTCGGGAGTGACCAGAACAGTGGATTCTAACTATCATCCCGGGATCAGTAGTTTTTTTACTTAACTTGGACTGCACTGTTTTGGGGAATTTTTGTGTCTGTCTAGGGATTCAGGTACGGAAATCTGTGTATCTCAGATTCTTGTTTTTGGTTTTTGTTTTGGGTTTTATTTTATGAAATGACATGTCCAATGAACCTTTAAGAATTTATACAGATAACAGTCCTTATATATTTGAATATTAGCAATGCATTATTGGGTTTAACAGTCTTATAATTGGTTTCCCTGATTAGCATAAGTAATGTCCTTTGATAAATCTTGTGATCTTTATACTTACAGAGTGCATAGACATAGTAGTACATTTTGTATGTTGGTAGGTTGCCATATTAATGGAGATTATCTCCAGACTATAGTATTGGGATTTGTTTATAACAACTTTGCCAATCAATTTATATCCCAAAGGTACGGTCATAGTGTGCTCAGAACTACTAAGGAGACCCACTTTAGTAACAGAAGGGACAGGGTTTTTGTAAAACCCACAGACAGGCTTTTTATAAAACCCACAGACGAGGGTTTTGGTAAAACCCACCGACCAGGGGTTTGGCGAACCCACAGATATGGGTAGTGCAGACAGTAAGCATCTGTCCAGCTGTCAGATCCCCATGGATATTATATGTATAGTGTTAGGTCCTGGGGTGACAGAAAGAAGGGAAATGGCGCACTTAATCTGATTAAAATTTCAACAGATACCTAAGTTACATGGCTCCTGCATAAAGAGTAACAATTTTGAAGACAAACTTGAAGGCAAACTTTTAAATTGGATAAAAGCGATAAACCAGATCTTCTTAAATAAAGATTCACAAGAAAGGGAATAAGAAATTAATTGTATGTACTCTATGGATTATTTTCAAGTAACCTCTGTAAGGACAGTAGGTCTAGATTGTTCAGTAAGGAATGTTGCTGAAAATAAGTAGCTATGCCTGGATGTAGACTGTAAAGCATGTGATGATTTGAATTGAACCCAGAAAAGATACCAAAATTTTAAATAAGAATAAGAAAAATACATATAAATGTGACCATCCTCAAATAAATTGTGGAGAGTGCTAATTTGTTTATGATTTTAAATGTAAAGATAAGTGCATGTAAAAAATTGCAAAAGGTAGATTTCAGAAATGTGTTAAAATATCTCAGTTTAATCCAACATGTTTGGGGACACCCATACAATGTAATGGTTGAGTTTTAAAAGAAATTGATTTTGAATCAGATGCTGAAGGTTTGATTATTGTGTGTCTGTGATCTGACAATCTCTCTTTAAGACATTCTGAAGGGAGGGGGAGTGAAAGTTCAGAAGAAGTTGAAATTTCAGTAGTTTCTGCAGAAAATAATGAGCTTGCAATGCAAAGGACCTTCAAAATTAAATAGTCTGATGATTTGAACATACAAAAATGCATAAATTAAAATGTATATTCAATTACATTTAAATGTGATGTTAGTAAGATA
This sequence comes from Taudactylus pleione, assembly GCA_031769625.1. Taxonomy (NCBI): domain Eukaryota; kingdom Metazoa; phylum Chordata; class Amphibia; order Anura; family Myobatrachidae; genus Taudactylus; species Taudactylus pleione. Next base: position 5,570,251 of record JAUIMM010000217.1, read on the forward strand.
TTCAAATATTTGAAACTATGACATAATTGTTCACAAAAGGCTCAGTAAAAAAATCTATGTGTATGCTAAGTTTTGTCTTACTGATATTTTTTCTCTGTAAAGAGAGGAGTAACATTCCAAGGGCCAGTGAGCAAATCACAATTGTTTTTACTTTTAATATGAGCCTTTGTTTTGTTGCAAAAGTGTTTTTTTTTTATTGACCTTTGTTTTAATGATACTACATAAATATGTATGAGTGTTGTATGGTTATGGTATTACGGGGACAGTGTAAGTAATTCTGTCCACCTTTACCTTAATCCTGTACAAGGATTTATATGTAAATAACAATAACCTTATATGTTACCCACAGGGAGTAAATTGGATTGCAACATTGAAGTGTTTACAACAAGTGTTGAAATGTAACAATTATTGAGAAGGTAACATTAATAACATAAGGATTGTCCTCATCTCAGTAAACCTTTATGTATGTGTATTAGAATAGAACATGCATAGCCAAACATTCATAGGAAGATACTGTAGCCCTCAGAATTATCTACCTCTCAATATGCCTGCAAAATATTGTACCCATCTGGGGCTGCTAAAAATGTTATTCAGTTCAAATTATTCTCACCAGAACATTTGACCTCCCCTGTAGTCCCAGCCACTGGCCTGGATGGTCAAATACAGTATTTACAAAAAACAAATCCATTGCAGATTGTTGTAAATAATGGTGTAATAGTCTCTGATGACTGCCCGCTTAATCTGCTAGGGGCAGATCTATTGTCAGAATAGAATACAGAAATGGGGAAGTGACTTTAGCTCATTAATGTTGTTAACACTGAAAGTCTATACTGAAATGAAATGTTTGCTAAAGTCCCTGATATGTTATGGGCACAGGGTAAAATAGATATAAGGCTACTGCCCATTTAAATCAAACTTAAAGCTAACATGTGTGACCAGTTAAACAATACCCTTTCAGGTCAGATCAGATCAAGTAACCAAATAGGTAGAAGATTACAGGTTTAATACACTAACGGTACCTAATCTGCACACCTTGTTGAATGGCATACCATCCACCTCATAGATTTTACTGCCTTTTAGTCCCTAATAAAAGAAGCAGTATGTTTAGTCTAAACTGCCACAAGGGTGTACTGCAAATTCTAATGTTAAAAAAAATTGGCTGTTTGCCAGTGCAATCATAATCGTTATACGATATGTGGATGATTTAGTGTTGATTAAGAGCAAAATTGTTTGCATGAAACAATAGTAGTACTGAGTATTCTGCACAAGTAAAACAAAATTATAAAGTATTTAAAGATAAATTGCAATCCATACAGACAAAAATTTGATTATTTTTTTTTAGGACATCGTATATCAGTGTAATTCAGAAAGCAGATGTCCAAACAGCTTAAAGCCTTTTTAAACGTATTTACATATTGTAGGGAATGAACTTTATGTAAATAAATTGTAACTTTTATATAATGCAATAAAGGGATTGATACAACAGGATCCCCTTGTATTAACATATGAATTAATTGAAATTTATTATGTCGTAAAACAAGTTATTTCTGAATGCATCAGCATTAGTTTTACCTGATTATAGTAAGCCGTTTATACTGTTTAGTCATGAGTCTAACTCACATGCTTAGGGGGTCATTGAACAATCACAATGAAACTCTTGTCACCTAGACACTGTTAAGTGCTGACATAGTGTTAGGACACCCCTTAACTCTTATAGTATCACATGAAGCTATAAAATCTAAAGCTTAAAGAAAGCATTTATCTGTTGTTAAGCTTACGAAATACGAAGTAGCTTTGTTGTACAAGTAATGTCACTCTTAAAGGTACAATGTTGAAACCCTGCGTCATCATTACTTTTGCAGGTTTCAAAAAATGGGAGAGTATAGTGATAATATACAAGTAAATAGTGTCAGTGTCAAGGAGGACACTGAAAATATACAATTTTTTTATTTTCCTGATCATGATTGTATTGAACTAATGAAGCAGGAATCATTGTCCTTATTTAACTTTTCAAATGTTTCCTTTGAAGAAGGAGTTCCATACACAAGATATGTTGGCTACGTCAGAGCACTGTCTACTGCATTCCAGTTATCCCAAAGGCTTGTAGTGATAAAAATGAGGGTACACTTGAGAGACTACACCTGAAGCTGAAGACAATAGACTGGTAGACCAGGCCGCACGTGTTGCTGCCATAAGTCACTGCTCCCAAGGGCAACCCAATTATGTGGTAGATCCCGCCCAAAAGATTGACTTAAGTACCCTCACAAAGCTCCAGGTACAAGCTCCAGAGGCTGAGAAAAGCAAAGCTAGGAGCTAAAGATAAATGGTGAGTGGGGGGAAGGTCAACGTTTAGGTCTACCAAAAACACTTTACCCAATTTTGGCCCAAATGATACATTGTGAGGTGCACATGGGGAAGGACACAATGGTGGCTATCACCAACCATAATTGGATAGCTCCGGGTTTTGCACAGACAGCACAGGCCTTTGAAACAGGATGCCTAAAATGTGCATTGGACAATCCGGGTAAGACTGTCCCAACCCCTTTGAAAAGTGCTCCCCAGACTCAGTGTTCCTTACAGATGATACTAATTGATTTTATACCACTGTAGAATATGTTCAGAATGTGATGACTTCTTGTATGAGCCTCATTAGTCACTAGCCCGGAGGGTAGGCGTGTTGGAGGGCAGATGCAAAGTCAATGGCCAAGGTAATTAAGAAAATTATTTTCTCCAGTGTGTTAAGAAAATCATGATTAAGGTCAACTGCAGATATGGGGCCTGATTCAGAGCCGCTCGTAAGCGGCCGCTCGTTCGCTCCGAGCGATGTTTGCCCAACTGCGCATGCTTACGGATCATTATACGCATGCACGAACCAGTCAGTGCAGTCGAAATTCATGTGCTCGCAAAATAGCGAATGCCTGATAATTTGAGTGACAGAAAGAGGCATACGTGGGTGGTAATGGAGGAAGGTGCTTGAAAACGGGGAGTGGAGATCCGAACGCAGGCGTGCTTAAAGGTCAAAACGGGCGTTTTATGGGTGTGCATAATTAAAACAGCAGCGTCATTGACCATGTCACTGGGTTATTTTATAGTTCATACCTTGGTTGATGTACTCGATTAATCTAATAAATAGCGGACATGACGTAGGATGCGAGCGGCCAGGGGGCGTGTTTTTTCAAAAAACGACTGCAAGTTTGGTTCGCTCGTTCAGACCTAGAGGCGTGAACAGACCGCAAAGAGCGAACGGTTGATTTGAATTAGGGGTGTGCACCGGCCACTTTTCGTGTTTTGTGTTTTGGTTTTGGATCTGGATCTTTCTTCGTGTTTTGGATCTGGATTGGTTTTGCCAAAACCACCCTTGCGTGTTTTGGGTTCTGGGTTTTGTGTTTTGGATCTGTATTTTTTTTTAAAAAAGCATAAAAACAGCTAAAATCACAGAATTTGTAGGTTTTTCTGCTCCTATGCTATTATTAACCTCAATAACCTTAATTTCCACTCATTTCCAGTCTATTCTGAATACCTCACACCTCACAATAGTGTTTTTATGTCCAAAAGGTTGCACCGAGGTAGCTGGATGACTATGCTAAGCGACACAAGTGGGCGGCACAAACACGTGACCCATCTAGGCGTGAAACTGCAGTGGCAGACAGGATGGCATTGAAAAACTAGGCCCCAAACTGTACATAATGCAAAGAAAAAAAAGAGGTGCAAGATGGAATTGTCCTTGGGCCCTCCCACCCACCCTTATGTTGTATAAACAGGACATGCACACTTTAACAAACCAATCATTTCAGCGCCAGGGTCTGCCACACAACTGTGGCTGAAATGATTGGTTCGTTTGGGCCCCCACAAAACAAGCTGGCAATTTATCTGTCCCTGCACAAACTGGCTCTACGGAGGCAAGATGTCATCCTCATCCTCCTCATCCACCGATTCCTCACCCTCTTCAGTGTGTACATCCTCATCCTCACAGAGTATTAATTCGTCCCTGCTGGAACCACAGGTCCCTCTGTACGTTCTGGAGGCTGGTCTCCCTGGAAGAGTTGATAATTAATTTTATGAACATCATCTTCTCCACATTTTGTGGAAGCAACCTCCTACGCCTTTTGCTGACAAGGTTCCCGGCTGCACTAAACACTCTTTCGGAGTACACACTGGAGGGGGGGCAACTCAGGTAAAATAGAGCCAGTTTGTATAGGGACCTCCAAATTGCTTCTTTTTCCTGCCAGTACAGGTACGGACTGTCTGACATGCCGACTTGGATGCTGTCACCGATGTAATCCTTTAACAGATAGACGCACGCTTGTCGCTGCTGCTTTGAGGATTCAAGTGCGGCTACAGCCCACACAATTCACAAAGACAGAAAAAAAAAAAGAATATTTTTATTGTTTGTGGAGCACACTTTGAGGGTTACACCACCCTTTAACAGACAGACGCACGCTTGTCGCTGCTGCTTTGAGGATGCAAGTGCGGCTACAGCCCACACAATTCACAAAGACAGAAAAAAGAAGAAGAATATTTTAATTGTTTGTGTAGAACACTTTGAGGTGTCACCACCCTTTAACAGACAGAAGCACGCTTGTCGCTGCTGCTTTAAGGATGCAGGTGCGGCTACAGCCCACACATTTCACAAAGACCGAAAAAAAAAGAACAATATTTTAATTGTTTGTGTAGAACACTTTGAGGTGTCACCACCCTTTAACAGACAGATGCACGCTTGTCGCTGCTGCTTTAAGGATGCAGGTGCGGCTACAGCCCACACAATTCACATAGACAGAAAAAAGAAGAAGAATATTTTTATTGTTTGTGTAGCACACTTTGAGGGTGTCACCACCCTTTAACAGACAGACGCACGCTTGTCGCTGCTGCTTTAAGGATGCAGGTGCGGCTACAGCCCACACAATTCACATAGACAGAAAAAAGAAGAAGAATATTTTTATTGTTTGTGTAGCACACTTTGAGGGTGTCACCACCCTTTAACAGACAGACGCACGCTTGTCGCTGCTGCTTTAAGGATGCAGGTGCGGCTACAGCCCACACATTTCAGAAAGACCAAAAAAAAAAGAACAATATTTTAATTGTTTGTGTAGCACACTTTGAGGGTGTCACCACCCTTTAACAGACAGACGCACGCTTGTCGCTGCTGCTTTGAGGATGCAAGTGTGGCTACATCGCACACAAGTCACAAACACATTAAAAAAATAGTTTTTTATTTTATGGAACACTTTGAGAGTTACACCACACTTTAACAGACAGACAGACGCTTGTCGCTGCTGCTTTAAGGATGCAGGTGCGGCTACAGCCCACACATTTCACAAAGACCGAAAAAAAAAGAACAATATTTTAATTGTTTGTGTAGAACACTTTGAGGTGTCACCACCCTTTAACAGACAGACGCACGCTTGTCGCTGCTGCTTTAAGGATGCAGGTGCGGCTACAGCCCACACAATTCACATAGACAGAAAAAAGAAGAAGAATATTTTTATTGTTTGTGTAGCACACTTTGAGGGTGTCACCACCCTTTAACAGACAGACGCACGCTTGTCGCTGCTGCTTTAAGGATGCAGGTGCGGCTACAGCCCACACAATTCACATAGACAGAAAAAAGAAGAAGAATATTTTTATTGTTTGTGTAGCACACTTTGAGGGTGTCACCACCCTTTAACAGACAGACGCACGCTTGTCGCTGCTGCTTTAAGGATGCAGGTGCGGCTACAGCCCACACATTTCACAAAGACCCAAAAAAAAAGAACAATATTTTAATTGTTTGTGTAGCACACTTTGAGGGTGTCACCACCCCTTAACAGACAGACGCATGCTTGTCGCTGCTGCTTTGAGGATTCAAGTGTGGCTACATCGCACACAAGTCACAAACACATTAAAAAATAGTTTTTTATTTTTTGGAACACTTTGAGAGTTACACCACCCTTTAACAGACAGACGCACGCTTGTCGCTGCTGCTTTAAGGATGCAGGTGCGGCTACAGCCCACACATTTCACAAAGACCGAAAAAAAAAGAACAATATTTTAATTGTTTGTGTAGAACACTTTGAGGTGTCACCACCCTTTAACAGACAGACGCACGCTTGTCGCTGCTGCTTTAAGGATGCAGGTGCGGCTACAGCCCACACAATTCACATAGACAGAAAAAAGAAGAAGAATATTTTAATTGTTTGTGTAGCACACTTTGAGGGTGTCACCACCCTTTAACAGACAGACGCACGCTTGTCGCTGCTGCTTTGAGGATGCAGGTGGAATCTAGACGGGATTTGGAACCGAGGACACACTACCTCCATCAATTGTCTAAATCCCACTGCACTAATGTCGGATACCGGACGCACGTCTAACACCAACATAGCAGTCAAGGCCTCAGTTATACGTTTTGCTTCAGGATGACTGCTGTCGTACTTCATCCTCATCGCTAGGGACTGTTGGAGGGTCAATTGTTTAGTAAAAGTAGTGATGTTCCTACTTCCTCTCTGGGATGATGAACAACTCCCAGCAGCAGCAACAGCACTAGGAGGAAGTGGTTCTTGATCTTTCCCTATTTTATTTTTATCGGAGAAAGTTTGGTCCTCCATTTATGTTATATTGATATATATACGTGCGGCTAAAGCGCACACAAACACAGAAAATATTTTTTTATTTTTGCTGGAGAGTAGTGCACTTTGTGGGTTACACCACCCTTTAAGAAATGAGCCAACCGGCTCTTTACTTATGGGACACAGGCGCACGCTTGGCGCTGCTCCTTTGTTGATGCACGTGCAGCCACAGTGCACACAATTCACAAACACAGAAAATAATTTTTTTTTTGGTTTGGACTGGAGTGTACTTTCGGGGGTTACAGCACCCTTAACAGTCAAGCCAGCCGGCCCTTTACTTATGACACAGGCGCACGCTTGGCACTACTTTGTTGATGCACGTGCGGCTACTGCGCACACAATTCACAAACACAGAAAATAATTTTTTTTTTGGTTTGGACTGGAGTGTACTCTCGGGGGTTACAGCACCCTTAACGGTCAAGCCAGCCGGCCCTTTACTTATGACACAGGCGCACGCTTGGCACTACTTTGTTGATGCACGTGCGGCTACTGCGCACACAATTCACAAACACAGAAAATAATTTTTTGTTGGTTTGGACTGGAGTGTACTTTCGGGGGTTACAGCACCCTTTAACGGTCAAGCCAGCCGGCCCTTTACTTATGACACAGGAGCACGCTTGGCACTACTTTGTTGATGCACGTGCGGCTACTGCGCACACAATTCACAAACACAGAAAATAAATTTTTTTTTGGTTTGGACTGGAGTGTACTTTGGGGGTTACAGCACCCTTTAACGGTCAAGCCAGCCGGCCCTTTACTTATGACACTGGCGCACGCTTGGCACTACTTTGTTGATGCACGTGCGGCTACTGCGCACACAATTCACAAACACAGAAAATAATTTTTTTTTTGGTTTGGACTGGAGTGTACTTTTGGGGGTTACTGCACCCTTAATGGTCAAGCCAGCCGGCCCTTTACTTATGACACAGGCGCACGCTTGGCACTACTTTGTTGATGCACGTGCGGCTACTGCGCACACAATTCACAAACACAGAAAATAATTTTTTTTTTGGTTTGGACTGGAGTGTACTCTCGGGGGTTACAGCACCCTTAACGGTCAAGCCAGCCGGCTCTTTACTTATGACACAGGCGCACGCTTGGCACTACTTTGTTGATGCACGTGCGGCTACTGCGCACACAATTCACAAACACAGAAAATAATTTTTTTTTTGGTTTGGACTGGAGTGTACTTTCGGGGGTTACAGCACCCTTAACGGTCAAGCCAGCCGGCCCTTTACTTATGACACAGGCGCACGCTTGGCACTACTTTGTTGATGCACGTGCGGCTACTGCGCACACAATTCACAAACACAGAAAATAATTTTTTTTTTGGTTTGGACTGGAGTGTACTTTCGGGGGTTACAGCACCCTTAACGGTCAAGCCAGCTGGCCCTTTACTTATGACACAGGCGCACGCTTGGCACTACTTTGTTGATGCACGTGCGGCTACTGCGCACACAATTCACAAACACAGAAAATAATTTTTTTTTTGGTTTGGACTGGAGTGTACTTTCGGGGGTTACAGCACCCTTAATGGTCAAGCCAGCTGGCCCTTTACTTATGACACAGGCGCACGCTTGGCACTACTTTGTTGATGCACGTGCGGCTACTGCGCACACAATTCACAAACACAGAAAATATTTTTTTTTTGGTTTGGACTGGAGTGTACTTTCGGGGGTTACAGCACCCTTTAACGGTCAAGCCAGCCGGCCCTTTACTTATGACACAGGCGCACGCTTGGCACTACTTTGTTGATGCACGTGCGGCTACTGCGCACACAATTCACAAACACAGAAAATATATTATTTTTTTAGCACTTGGGGGGAGCACCCCTGATGGACAGAGCACCCCCTGGACAACACTACAGCACTCCTTTAGGACTGGGACACTGCACAGGACTTTGGAGTGGACACAGCCCCTATGGAGAACTGACTGCACAACACAGTCCAGCCAGCCCCTATGGACTTTGAAGTAGTGGACACAGCCCCTATTAACAACAGCAGCACAGCACAACACAGCCAGCCCCTATGGACTTTGAAGTAGTGGACAACAGCAGCACTACACTACACTACACAGCCCTAACTCCCACCCTCCCTCTTCACTGTCCACAGCCGAGTGAGAAAATGGCGCCGACGCGGGTACCTTATATAGGATCCAAAACCCGCGAGACTCGGAAGGCGGGATGATGACGTTTTGCCTCGATTTCAGATCCGAGTCAGGCGGGAAAAGTCGAGCCTGACTCGGATCAGACTCGGATCGGGGGGGCTCGGGGGGGTTCGGATTTCAGAAATCCGAACCCGCTCACCCCTAATTTGAATAGCCACCCCTATTTTCTGGACGAGCGAGCGCTAATTGCGTCCGGCTCTGAATTAGGGCCATGGTGTGCTATGTATCAATCTTACAGACACAACTAACTAAAATACATAGTTAGGTGTTTTCTTCTATTCCAGTCCTTTATCTTGATACAGGAACCCACTGTTTACAACCAGGAGATTGGATGATAATTTGGAAATATACCAGGAAGGCTACTGAGTCCAGATTTGAAAGTTTATTCCAAATCCTGACAAGTACATTTATTTCAGTGAAAATTCATGGGACGGACACCTGAATATATGCCTTCTATTGCAAAATCTTCATCCGAGGGGAGTTGGAGTAATTTGATATTATGAATACAGTAGATACATGTTCCTAGGCCCCAAGCCTGACAAAGGCTTGTGGAAATGTATATTTTGCTTTGCTTTGTTATAAGTTTAATTTTAGCTTTAAGACTTTGACTTTTTATTACAAGTATGAAGCAGCAACAATATCTAGACTCAATGTATAGTATGTTCACAATATAGAAGCTTTAGCCAAATTGATTGATAATGTTACAAATGAAATATTTGATGTGCTTAAAATGATCTCTAATGAACTGCAATTTAAAGTAAAGGTTATTGGACAGTTTAGACTGATCTTTGAGTACCTTACAGCTGCTTGATAAGATGTGTCTAATAGTGAGACTAGCCTGCTGTATTGTAATGTGGCAGTACCACCAGAGATGGCACTGGTGAGCAGCAGATTCTGTGTGGGGCAGGAGAGATCGGCCCACACAGAGAAGAAAAGGATTCTGGGAAGAGGTGTAAGGGCTTCCGAGGGAACTCAGTCCAGGGAGGACTGAGGCAGACCAGTCAGACAGAGCTCACTGTGCTAGCAAGCCAGTGAGGGCCAGGAGGCCTGAGCCTAGACCTGTGAGATACAGGGAAGGCTATCCAACTCTGGGACTGAGCTATGGTACATGCAAGGAAGCAGGCCAGACTGTGAGAGGCAGCAGCCAACAAGCTAAGGAAGCTATACCAGGCCAGGAGGCCAGTGTCCAGTCCTGCATGTGGCAGGAAGGACCACCAATCTCAGAGACTGTGAGAGACTTTCATGCAGAGTAGCTGCTCCTGTAGAGAGGGTTCAAGAAGGGAGCTGGTGCCCTAAACAAGGGCTAGATTTGTTTATTATTTTTCTGTTTGTTCCTGATTATGCTGAAGTAAAAGCACCACCTATGTTTATTTAACTGGAATGCTATGTGTGGACTCTAATTCTGCACCTACTCACTGCGCCACTGACCCCAGTCTACCGAGCTAATTAACCCCAAGTATCACAGTACAGTATATAGCTGATAACTTTTCTGACCTGATACATGGACACGTGAAGAAAATCAAGGAACTGAAAGACCAGTCTAGGAAAACACATTGTGAATGGTTTTCCTAATCAAACCCAGCTAAATGGTCTAATGAATTCAATAGATGGATATCAAGAATTATTTCACTTATTGATAAGGTTTAGCTTTGTTTGTAATCATTTAGATTAATATAAAACTTGCTATTTTTCTGATTAAGAAGTTACTTACACTTGACTGTTGTTTCTTCAAGGAAAATACACTAAAGGCCTTGATGATGACTCAAGTCTATGATAACATCTGTGCCTAAGACAACATTCCAAGTTGTACCATTTTGGAACCAGCCTCATTGAGGATGACAAGCAAACATGTGGACAATGCAAGACTATCATCTTTTCCCTGAATATTCATGACAAGATGGACTGAATAAGAGACAATTAGAGACTGAGGACTGTGGACTTGCTTCATTGCGAATGGATCAATGCATAATCCTATGTATAGGTTCCTGTAGATGGGACTTGTGCATAAATGTACCTATACTTAGTATAGCAAGATCATGTTCCTCTTAGGTAGATAGTATAGAGTAAAGTTATGAATAAAAGATGGGAAAATGATAATTCTTTTACTAAGCTATCCGCATAAGACTCCATCTTGTCACTGGCGGATCCAGGGGGGGGCAATTATGGCGATCGTCCCCCCTAGAAGTCAGACTCCACTGCCGCAGGACAGTGCTCCACATCCAGCAGCTGGTCATGTGACACTGCTGCAGGGATCAGGGGCAGATCCGGGCACTAGAGTGTGACCTAGTGTAGTAACAGGTGTCCCATGACTGTGTCTGTGCAAGATATAAGGAGCAGTGGCCATTTTCCTGAGGACCAGCCCCCATCAGGGTAGCATGCCGCATCAACCTACCCACCCTTCCTTCATCTCTGCTATAGTAGGTTAGGTCCAGGATCTGTGGGAAGCGAGCAACTGGTGGGGGAGAGTGCTGGGGCAGAGACAAACAGAGTGCTGGCTGTAGAAGTTCTAAAGTGCATCACAGGAGAGTACCCGGCCCAGGCACCATAACAAGGTAATAACAGCAAATAAGTTACTTATATTTCAGTGTTTGTATATATGTGGCTATCTGTGTGTGTGTGCATATGTGGCTGTGTGTATATATGTGGCTATCTGTGTGTATATATGCGGCTATCTGTGTGTGTGTTCATATGTGGCTGTGTGTATATATGTGGCTATCTGTGTGTATATATGTGGCTATCTGTGTGTGTATATGTGGCTGTTTGTATATATGTGGCTATCTGCATGTGTATATGTGGCTGTGTGTATATATGTGGCTATCTGTGTGTGCATATATGTGGCTCTGTGTATATATGTGGCTCTGTGTATATATGTGGCAATCTGTGTGTGCATATGTGCATATGTGGCTGTGTGTATATATGCGGCTATCTGTGTGTATATATGTGGCTGTGTGTATATATGTGGCTCTGTGTATTAATATGTGGCTATCTGTGTGTGTATATGTGGCTGTTTGCATATATGTGGCTATCTGTGTGTATATATGTGGCTATCAGTGTGTATATATGTGGCTATCTGTGTGTGTGTGCATATGTGGCTATCTGTGTGTATATATGCGGCTATTTGTGTGTGTATATGTGGCTGTTTGTATATATGTGGCTATCTGTGTGTGTATATGTGGCTGTGTGTATATATGTGGCTATCTGTGTGTATATATGTGGCAATCTGTGTGTGTATATTGTGTATATATTGGGCTATCAGTGTGTGTGCATATGTGGCTGTGTGTATATATGTGGCTATCAGTGTGTGCGCATATGTGGCTGTGTCTACAGTATATATGTGGCTATCAGTGTGTGTGCATATGTGGCTGTGTGTATATTTGTGGCTAACGGTGTGTGTGCATATGTGGCTGTGTGTATATTTGTGGCTAACAGTGTGTGTGCATATGTGGCTGTGTGTATATATATATATATATATATATATACGTGGCTATCTGTGTGTGTGTATATATGTGGCTGTGTGTATATATGTGGCTATCTGTGTGTGCATATATGTGGCTCTGTGTATATATGTGGCTCTGTGTATATATGTGGCGATCTGTGTGTGCATATGTGGCTGTGTGTATATATGCGGCTATCTGTGTGTATATATGTGGCTGTGTGTATATATGTGGCTATCTGTGTGTATATATGTGGCTGCGTGTATATATGTGGCGATCTGTGTGTGCATATGTGCATATGTCGCTGTGTGTATATATGCGGCTATCTGTGTGTATATATGTGGCTGTGTGTGCATATATTTGGCTATCTGTGTGCATATGTGGCTGTGTGTATATGTGTGGTTATCTATGTGTGCATATGTGTGTGTGTGTGTGCACGCTTTGACAAAGTCTTAACATATGCCCTGTTTGTAATATATAAAGGCTTGTTGGAAATGGTGAATATAGCTTCTCATGGTTTCAAACTAGGGCAAAGAAATATCGGGCACTGTACCACTATCACACCCACTTCATTGGCTGGCAAGGCAAGGTGTTAAATTAATTGGAGGGGGAGGAGTTGGGACTGGAAAGGAGAGGAGTCTGTGCTAAACAGTAAATCCCCCCCCTAAAAGAAAAGTCTAGATCCGCCACTGCATCTTGTCACAAGATGGTGTGTGCCTCTAAATATTCATAGCGTTAAATGTGTAATATTACAAAGAATGATTTCTGCAGAGCTTTGAGCTGAAGAACCTTGACTTCAGCAGATGTGTTCTTCTTCTAAGATAAGCATGAATAGAATGTGTATTCTATATTCCTGTGTGCTCACCTCCCTTATCCCCCCGAACAGTCCTGTCCCTCATGTATAAGATAATAATGTAATGAATGCTAACAAAGACTGCTGCAGTGAGATATAATGTGTCAATATTCTGATATGTTGCAATTACAAGACCACTGTGCTTTATTTATTGTCTACACGCAAATATAGTCAGAGCAATCTTTGAACACACGACTGATGAATGTATCTTGATTTGCCTCTCCTGAGATCTCAGTAATGCAGGGGTCTGACATACACTAATGAACTTGGGTTGGTGATTAATTACACAAGATTGGTTCCGATCTATCAAATAGAACTCTGAGTGAATGAGGAGCCGGTAATGCTTTTGATCTCCCCTAAGAGACTTCTGTTACTTATTTCTATAAGGATAGGGGACAAACACCTATCATATAAGCAGACTAAAGGGGCGTATCCACTAGTAGATAGTGGAACAACAGTACGATTACAACATTGTAATTGTACAGTCGTTCCCCATCCCCTACAGTGCCTACACTGAATGATATGTCGCTCACTGTAGGCACCCTCCTTCTTCCCTGAATATGGTCAATCTGTCGTTATCGACAGATTGACCAGCATGTTCAGGCAATGACTGATGTCGGAAATGACCAGCGGGAGCGCACATCGCTGTTCGTTTCCGTCATTTTCATGCCCGATTTGTGCACGATTAATGAGCGATTGAACGATAACGATATTGTTATCATTCAATCGCTCATTTTGATCGGCAAGTGGATACCCGCCTTAAGGAGAGACAATATTTTCTATAAGAGGAATCTGCTTGTTTCAATCAAGATAGCCTAATATACAATTCAGTATTATAAATCATTACAATAGTGGCTATTCATATCTTTTATACTCTTTTGTTCTTATATATTATTATTTGTGCTTCCACATGTACATGTTGGTTTTCATGTTTATATACTATGCGCTACAACTAATATTTTATTTTAATTTGTATGGTTATTTATGTGTGCAGGTTACACTGTGTGCAATTGTGTCCTGCAAGCAATGCTAGACACAGTTACTTTTTATAGGGATACAATTGTATCTTGATAAGACAACACTGACTGCACTTGAATAAAAATATATTTTTTAGAACCATACTTTGAACTATTTTTTGTTCTATTTACAATCTCTCTGCATTATTATATACTGTTATATAAGTACTATCAGAGATAATATCCACATTCAGCACCATCTTTTTAAATCAATTTCCCTATCTACATTTCCTAAAAGGGGGGACCCCTATATTAGAAAACTGCAGCAGAGTGTTCTAATTAGGAAGCAAAGTAGTCACCTTCTCAATATATGAACTTATGTGATGTTATTGAGGCTGTTGAGTCATGCACAATAACACAGACATGTGAGTTTATTGTGGCTGATGAGTCATGGTTAATAATTCTCAGTTAAAGATACAGCTTGTAGTATTTAACCATTTAACTACATGTCAACAGTACAAACCTACTGTTCAAGGATTATTGTTTTGTAATTGTTTAGTGTAATTTTGCAAATAAGACTTTCCTTTATTTATCAACTCCCCTGTTTCAGGTTTTGGGGCCTTGCCCTTGGGACCTCCTTCTTCTACAATGTGATAATCCTAAATAAAATCAGGCCTTTACAAAAGGGAACCAAACTGCTCCATAAGCCACAGCAAATGATATGTCAAGTGCAGGGGTGCACGACTCAGTCCTAGGCCTGCTAAATGGGCACAGGTACACAATCAAGATGGTGTGGTCATACCCTCTTTGAAAGTATATAAGCAAGGAGCATAACAAACACATTTACAGTACCAATTGCGCTACTACTCCTGTGTACTGGGCCTGAGATCTTTAAAGGTGGCCTTTGTCACGACTACCCCCACCACATCATTACTGTATGTCATTTCTGAGTACAAATGTTGTGATATATAGGAGTCCCTGGAGTATATTTATTACGCAGCGGTTTGGGGTTTTCTGTGGCTTTACCTGTGGCTTGGGTTTATCTGTGGCAGGGCCGAAACTAGGATTTTTGTCACCACGGGCAAGACAGTAATTTGGCACCCCCCATGTAATTCCCCCTGCAGTAGTGCCCATATTGTAATGCCCCCATAGTAATGCCCATATGTTAATACCCCCATAGTAATGCCCCTGTAGTGCCCACCATACAGTAATGCCCCTGTAGTGCCCATGCTCCCATATTAATGCCCCTGTAGTGCCCACGCTTTCATAGTAATGCCCCTGTAGTGCCCATGCTCTCATAGTAATGCCCCTGTATTGCCCATGCCCCATAGTAATATCCCTGTAGTGCCCTTACAGTAATGCCCCTGTAGTGCTCATGCCCCCACAGTAATGCCCCTGTGGTAATGCCCCTGTAGTGCCCATGCCCCAATAGTAATGCCCCTGTAGTGCTCATGCCCCATTAGTAATGCCCCTTATTGCCTATGCCCTCATAGTAATGCCCCTGTGGTAATGCCCCTGCCCCCATAATAATGCCCCTGTAGTGCAGCTTATTAAAAAAAAAAATACTTACCTTGAACCCCGCTCCTGCATCCAGCGTCGCGTCCGGTCCGCCGGCTGCTCCTTGGAACTATGGGGGAGATGTCATGACGTCTCCCCCATAGTGCCCGTGGGGAGAGCCGGAAGCTGGAGTTCGGGAGAGAACTCCAGCCTCCGGCTCCGGCTACACCGCGTCGCTGCAGAGAAGGAGCCGGGCGCCCGCTGGTAATAAATATTACCAGCGGACGTCCGGCTTGGAGCCTCTCTGCAGCGCCGGGCTGGAGGTCACTGGCACCAGGTACAGCGGCTCACCCGGTGCACATGCACCTCCAGCCCCCCCCTAGTTGCGGCCCTGTCTGTGGGATTGCATCTACACGATTCACTAAAGGCCAAACCGATGAAAACCTACTGAGAAGCCGGACTTTTGTAAACAAAAGAACATTGTGGCTTTAGGAACCACCAAAAAACCACCACCAAACCCACCAAAATATAAAAGTGCATTTGTAGAAACCACTGCACAGATCTCTTGTGATAAAAATGAAAAAAATAAATCTCCAACATTTAAAAATAAAAGGCATGCCCCCGTCTCCAATATAACCAGCACCTAGGCTGATAGTGAAAAAAATTGGAGGAAAGAGAGCATGGAGCCCCCCTGAATTTTCATTAACCAACACTAGGCATGACCAGTTAGGACTGATTTAACCATAAAGGGGAGTCCCTCAGTGTGGGGTCTCCCCACCACGATTACACCAGCCTTGAAGAGACCTGTTTCAGTCAGATTTCTTGCACCCAGCATGGGGTAGATGTTGTTATGGTTTCTTAGGAATCACCATGCTCAGGCAAAGTCTTCTGCCAAGAGCAACCACCCATTGTTCCCATAGAACACGGCACGTTCACCAGTACTAATGTGGCCCCCTGGTCTTATACTCGGGATAGTAGAGGCTTACACGGTTATCCTAAGGCCACAGGATGTTATGCAACTGATGGATAGTGACAGGGTGAGCGTTATTGCAGATAGACAAAAGTAGTCAGTATGTGGCCTTGAGGGCCAGAATGTGACCTAGAGGGTTGAGGAGCAGCTTTGGCAGCCAAGGTGTGGCTTGAGTGCCGATGTGAGCGCAGAGTCTGAGCTGTGGCCTTGAGGGCCGAGATGTGGCTAATGAACTGGTGACTATTCAGGCTGAGATGCTGCCTTGAGGGCCGAGATGCAGCTAATGAGTCAGTGAGTATTCAGGCTGAGATGCGGCCTTGAGGGACGAAATGCGGCTAATGAGCCGATAAGTATTCAGGCTAAGATGCAGCCTTGATGGCCAAGATGAGTACAGGCTGTGATGCAGCCTTTTGGGCCGAGGTGCGGCTATGACAGCCGGGATGCAGCTTGAAAGCCGAGATGATAACAGGCTGTGATGCAGCCTTGCGGGCCGAGGTGTGGCTGTGACAACCAGGATGTGGCTTGAGAACCGAGATGGTACCAGGCTGTGATTCGGCCTTTCGGGCCGAGGTGTGGCTATGACAGCCAGGATGCGGTTTGAGAACCGAGATGGTAACTGATGGCTACAGGAGCGGTAGGCCTTAGGCACAGCATGACCCGAAGCACTCCTTAGATAGCAGTAAATCAGAACTCTAGATAGAGGAATGAGAGTTAGGACTGAGATTCCACAAGGTAGTGGTAGAAAAAGGCACAGACAAGCAGGAACCGGTAGGACATGTACAGGCATGCTATAGTCGGCAACCCGCCAATGAACCAGCAGGCTTAAGAAAGGAATTGAACCAATGAAGTAACAGGGCAGGTGACTAATGGTAATCCACAGGTGAGGAGGACACATCATACAGCATCACGTGCAGTAATCCAGCATCCCAGTCTCATAGCAACAGAAGTTGTCGTCTCAGTACGGCATGTACGTTGCAGAAGGGCAGAAGTCCAGGTGTGTGGCTGGCGACCCGAAGGAGGAGAGACAATCGGAGCACGGATATGTAACAAGGCGCGCTGGCGACTTGTGACAGATGTAAGTGCAAATACTACGTATAAAGGCAGCGACTGTGGATGGAAAAACAGTGGGTGGCATGGCTATACACATGAAGATGTGGGTATAGTAACATTAGCATATGGTTCCAAATCTAGTTGCAGCAGATTGCATCCACTTTACTTAATCTTTGCCTAAACCTAATCTCCCCCTCCCAAACCTAACCCTAACCCTGTTAGACTCCCTAATCCTAAAACGGCTAACGCTAAGGGTGCCAGGGCCGTAACAAAGGTAGTGCGACCAGTGCCATGGCACAGGGCACCGCAGGACAAGGGGCGCTGTTCGGGCCTGTCAATTTTCTGTTTATTATCATTCTCACTTGTAGCTTCCTCTTATTTTATCCCCAGCATCTCCTGGCCTCCCCTATCTCCTTCCTGGCCCTTCCACATGAGACCATGGTCCTTTTTCGGGTGCTTTATATCCCTATTTAAAAAATAGTGGGGGCGCCAATGCTCTTTCTGGCACAGGGCACCAAAAAGTCTAGTTACGGCTCTGAAGGGCGCCCCGGACTTACCTGCGTTCGGGCTGGCGTCCTCTGCATTCCGGCGTCGGGATTAACATAGACATCGGTATTTCAAGGCCTATGTTAAATCCCTTGCCGGGATTCCGATATCTGGATGGAGACCGGCACCCATGCAGCCTCTGGTCTCATAACTACATCCCGTATCTGTCATATATGTAAATATAGAGCATGTGAATTTATGGGGGAAATTTACTAAGACATGGTTTGAAATTTCGGTGGGTTTGCATCCTGCCGAACTTTAGACCCATTTTAGAACAACTTTAGAACCAAAAACGCCATCCCAATTTTTCACCATTACAATTATAGAAATGACCAGATTTACTGTACTAAGCAACACTTCAAAAAAACTGTTTGTGTCCCCCTGTTGTAAGCCCAGTGCTGGTAAGTGGAGAAGCCCCAAGCTCCTCACCCCCCCCCTATTGTTCCACTTTATTCGTACAATATATAATTGTCTTCTTACTGAAATGAAATTAATAGATTTAAAATATGTCATGTGCTTGAAATATTCAACATAAGATTATTACCTTGACCGTAGAAGGCACTACCCATGATTTGAAAAACACCCGAAAATCCCAGCATCCTGCACACCACTTTTCCATTTTGCACATCCCAATGATCGTCACACACAGTACCCCATTCTCCATTATGAAGAACCTCAACTCTTCCTCGGTAAGATCCAAACCCACCAGCAAGACGGACAATAGTTTCTGCATTCAAGAAGAATAAAAACTTAGGAGTGCACATATTTAATTTTTATTATACACACTTCCAAAATATCTATTTTTTATTTACATAAGAAATGCAATAAAGTGCTAATACGAAGCAAACACTGCTATAATGTATACCAGCATTGCATATCAGAGAGAAAACAATGATGTATTGTTTCCTTATATAACTATTGGAATGTTCTGTAACATAGAATCTGTCTAGTAAATGAAAACTAAGACATACTGTATAGAAAAGAGCACTACAGCAAGTTATGCATTCGTCAGTTCCTTCTACAGTACTAACAGTTTGCCATTTAGCAATGTTGCTTTGGCTTATGCTTCAACATACTTTTTTCTTATTGAAAATCTGAGTAATGGTGACTTGGGTGTTGTGCCAGCAAGGACTACTAGTGATAAGAATGACATGTTGGTATGGATTTTCCACAGTAGAAGACTGTGGAGAGTGGGAAATGATTGATTTTTCATCTGACTCCAGGGCCGCCATCAGGGGAATACACGGAGTACAGATGTACTGGAACCAGCTTGACAGGGGGGCCTGTCTGTGTTGATGACTGCTGCAAACAGACTCTTATTCACAAGCAGAGGCCCCTGTCTCTATACTGCCTCTAATTCCTTCTTTTAACACATATCTCCACCCCTAGCTCTCTGCCTCTCATCTCCACCTCCTCGGCCTTCTTCCAATGGGAAAGCAACCGGCACTCAGAAGTCCCCCATCTGTGTGCCTCTGCCCTCCCTACCCATATGTGCCTTTGCCACTCTCACCAGCTCGCCTTTGATACCTTCGTCAGCTGTGCCTCTGTCACTTTCCTTGGAATGTGAAATTTACCCCTTACACTGATCACCTCTTCAGATTTTCTATCTCTGGGTGTAATTCTAGTTTATAGAGATGTCTCCCATTCTAAAGCATTCAGTTGTTATGCTCTGTGGCCGGTTATTGATTTTCTTTGGTTGTAGTAAGCTGTCCATTTTTATTTATATATGAATCAGATTTCATATATATTTCAATGGAATTTCCAATGATTTGACATTTGAGTTAAGAAAGGTCATTAAGAATTAACATTTTGAGAAGAACATTTTGCACAATGCAACGTGTTTCCTTAAACTACAGCATGTTGCATGAACGGCAGTATGATACATCAGGTGTACTGTACATTTAATACCTGCTACATCTGTATGTCAGATTGCCTTGAGATTAATTCATCTGCACTTTGTCGGTAATAAAGGACTCTCTCTAATTTGTCTCAGGCAGCTATCATTTCCAGACAGATAAACCGAATTACTAGTAAAAGTTTTCTTATATTTCTTACCAAACATAGTTTTTTCATGTAATAATTCACTTTTCTCAACATCCATAATCACTGCTGGACAATATAATACTATAAAAAGGTTGGGAAATGTTACAGAACATCACATACCATTCTGAGGGGCAGGAGTAGAAAAAGCCATAGAAGAATCCATTCCCTTTTCCCCTTTTTCTCCTTTTTCACCTTTACCGCCTGGTAACCCTTTAAAACAGGTTTTGCAAAATCTAGTAAACATTATTGTGCCATAAATATATGTATTATGTCCTGTCATGTGCATCCAGCACCATGCAAAGCACACTTTACCATTGAAAAAGAACTTTAAGGTCACCACCAGATCAATCACTCAGGAGGAGAGCATGGAATAATATAAGCCCCCCTCTCACAAAACTCCCCAGAAAAAATAGCTGTGTGCTTCTCAGCCAGGAGAAAATCCATTGAAAGAGGGGGGGGGGGGGAGCGGGTACCAATTACCCGGGCCCAGGCTTGCTGGAGGGGCCTGGCGGGGGCCTGAGGCATCCCCCCTCTTACCCGCTGGCTGCACTGGGAGGCTGCTGCTGCAATAGAGTTAATTTTTTATTCTTTTAAGGGGTGTGGCCACACCTGCCACGATTAAGCCCCCCTTCCCCGGTTCCGAGCTGGCTTAATACGGCCCTGAGTCCAAGACCATCATTTGCCTTTGCAAAAGATGACATGTATCCTTGTTGCCGAAGGGACCAGGGGAGGCAATGCAGTATGGGGGAAAGCAGGAAGAGAACTGTCTCTTCCTGCTTATATTCCCTGAGGATGTACATAACGTCCGCTAATTTTTTTAAATAGAGTTACTGTGCAGTCCACATTGAAGCCTAGGGTAGCTACAGAACTGCTATTACAGAGAAAAAAATGTGGATTTCCCCACACTTTTCTGTTTACTAAATAGTGAGAAACGGAATTAAAAGCTTTCTCCAGCTGGAGAAAAGCACTTATTTTCTTTACTAAATAGACCCCAATACCATAATTACAACATTTGTACAAAAAATGTGGACAGTCATACGCTAAATGAAAATATTTCTATTTCTACTAGTTAAGGGGCCTATGTATTAATAATTGCTGCACTGCCTGTATCGTGACAGATATATCTGCTACTGTATGTACTAACTGTAACTAACTGTAACTAGCAGGGACAGCAGTAGCGCTAACCGCTGTCACTACGAGTTACATCCCTGGCATATTGGATGAGTCTTTTACATTTGGGAAAGAGTCCTCCATGGGAATCTGACACTAGACATGTGCACAGTGTCAGGTTCAAGAGCCAAAGGGGTGTATTTACTAAGCCATGGATGGAGATAAAGTAAACAGAGTTAAGGTACCAGCCAATCAGCTCCTAACTGCCATGTCACAGGCTGTGTTTTAAAAAATGACAGTTAGGAGCTGGTTGGCTGGTACTTTATCTCCATTGCATTTATCTCCACCCAAGGCTTAGTAAATAGACCCCAAAGAGAGCCATCATAGGCTTAAAGCGGTTTGAGGATGTCCAAACCCCTACATAGGGGTCTGACCATAGACCCCATTCACAAAAATGGGGGAATGCGTTCTGCAGCGCTAATTTGCCTTCTTCAGGAGTTTTCTGTGAAATACATTATTTATGAAATATAAATAAGTAATAGAAATATAAACACTGAAAGGATTATGTAATAGTTTTCAAGTTTTAGGAATTGGCAGGTTTTTTGTAGAACTCACCATTAATTTTAAAGTTCCAGTTAGTTATAAAGCAAAACCAGCCTTATAAATAAATGCCGCTTTAAATTAAGTGGCGAACCCACCGAAAACACAACAGTTTCATAGTCTTGGAACCTATTATGTAACCTCCCCTAAGGCTGGCTTCCTCCTGACACAAGCACAACTTTTCCACCAATTCACAAAAGTGCTGTATTTTAAAATAATGACAATATGAATTATAATCTTCCATGAAGTCAGCAACCTAATAGTGATAATTATATACATAAACAATCATTGATTTTTATGTCAGTATTACAGTAGGAGTTTTGGTCTACTTTAATAAATATATGGCCTCTCTGGTGGCATTCTACAATAAAATGGTGACAGTGATATTATCTGCATTTCTGACATGACAAATGAATTGTTTAGTAAAATCTTGGTTCATTCAACTAAACTACCTGGGTCCTTCCAACCAGAACAATTTATATGAATTTCCAATACTGTCAAATTTTGTTCTTTCATAAAAGGAATTGGTGAAAAAATCTATGCGCTGAACTCTTGAAAGATGGTTAACACTATATGTATAAAAAAGGTATGTATTTATTAAAAACTTATACTTAAAGCATAAATAAACTGTCACAGTGCACAGCTTTTTGTAAACATAGGTAAAATGCAATTACCAAAATAGACGTAAAAATGCAGAGACATATTAGATATACTAATTATACCACATGATGAAACATTGCATACATCTCATTACATCTGGAAAAACATAACAAAGAAAAATTATATATAGGATATTCCTTGCTCATACCATTAGGGGCTGGTGGTGTGCGCATCGATATAATGTTCAGATGCAGTCTCAAAAAACAGAAGTTCTGCAACACACCACTTAGCTTTGACCAAATTCACAGGAAGAGTCTTTTCACCGCCATTGAAAAGGAGCAAATATGTAGGATCTAAGCCAAGCTGTGACTCACGTATTGCCTTTGCCGGAAACACCACGCGGGGTTACTTCCGGATACTGGCTCCCACTGGCAGAACGCACACTTCCAACTCCGGTGGATTTGGGCAAAGCTAAGTGGTGTGTTGCAGAACTACCTTTTTTTGAGACTGCATCAGAACATTATATCGATGCGTACACCACCAGCCCCTAATGGTGTGAGCATTTTATAATTTATAATTTTTTATATTTTTAAATATGCAATAATGAGAAACATTTTGGAATTCTCAAATTTCTATAACTAGTTCACTTCCGTCTTAAAGGTTTAGTGGTTGTTCACTTTACAAATAATATTTTTTTTTGGAGGCAACACATGTAACCTTTTGTAAATTACACAAATAATAAATATTTTTGTACTTTAATGTCACAGTACTCACCTGATAATCCAGATGATCCTTTAATTCCTTTGTCTCCATTACGCCCTGAAAAGGAATTGAAAGTCATAAATATATAATCTAATATTTATTTTAGGTATGTTATCTAACTATATTCTGTGTTGCTATTTTATTTACTTGGAATATAATATCAGTAACAATGTCCATTTTATTCAGAAATCGTTATACGGTGGTTTAATAAGTAGGGTAACAAGACCTCTCACGTGTGTAATGTTCACTATTTCATTCTAATTTCTCGCCTGGCCAAAGCAGATAGACCACTGCTTCCCCTCACGGCCGTCAGACCGTGCCTCATATCAGTCATACTGTCCCAACATCAGTTGTAAGATAGCGAGGCTGACGGAAACATGGTCTAATTTGTCATATTTTGTATAATCGACAAGCTTGATCAGACATGCAAAAAATAGGGCGTAATATATTAACACACAGGTTCCCAAACTTTTTTGAATCAGGGCTCCCTAGTGTATCAGCATTGTTTCCACGGCACCCCTAAGCCAAAAGTTTATGATTGAGAAATTCAGAAAAAATGTAGTGAAGTAGTAGAGTGAAGTAAATTGTGCTGACCTGTCATCCTTAGGGTCAGTTATGTGGTGATGGACAGTTGTGTGCTTCTGTTTCTCCACATATTTACATTACATTGACAATAAATAATTTGTTTTGGTGCTGGACCACCAACCTGAGGCACCCCTGCAAGTATCCCGAGGCACCCCAGTGTGCCGCGGTGCACAGTTTGGGAACCACTTATTAACACATGCAGGGTTGTCTTAAGAGCAGTGTGGGCCCTGGGCAAAGCAATGCACTGGAGCCCCTACCCACCCATTCACAGGAAAAAAATGTAGATGGTCAATAAAATTAAACCCTCCTGCATGCCCATCAGACCTCCTACACATGCAGAGCGACTCTGGGCCTCATTCAGAGGCGGTTGGAGGATGCAAGCGGTCGCTCCGAAACTGGGCGGCCACTTGCATCCTGACCGCCCGCCTCTGTTGCGGTCGTTAGGCTGTGGGTTAACACCCACAGCTCTAACGACCGCTCGGGTGATGGTCGCGATGGTCAGAGACACTAGGGTAGGGTCTCACTTGTCGTAAGCCCCGGAGAGCTTCTGGCTCTGTCAGAGCCGGAAGCTCTCCACTGACATCACTAGTGGTGTCAGTGGGGCCTCCCCCAAACGGCTGGCGTTCCCATGGGAATGCCTCCGTTTGGCCTGCCACCCCCCCGGCCCGCCTTCCATACGGGGCGAGCTGTCAATCAACATCGACAGCTCGCCCCCTTTGGAAAAAGACCCGCTACGACCGGCACTGTCGGTCGTAGCGGGTCTCACGCATGCGCACGAGGGAGCCGGCTCCCCCGTGCGCATGCGCACTGGCAAAACATCGAGGCGGCTGTGCGGTCGTAGACCGTACGGCCGCCTCTGAATAAGGTCCACTGTCTGAAGCAGGCGGATTAAGTGAAACCGGGACTGAGGTGAGTACTCGTCACTGGGGGGGGATGGGGTGGGGGAGGTTGGATCAGAATACAGTGCACCGTCCAGGTCCTCGAACATCTTAAAATATTACCACCATCTCAGAGGTGGATATACAGAGTATTCATAAATGATTGTCTTTAAACTCCTTATTTACACAGGTCTGGATAACAAACAATACAAAGGACCAGAAAAATAGAGCACAGTAGACCCTAGATTTTGCAATAATAATCACAGTCTGAACAAGCATAACACAGTAAAGAAAGTAAAAACTGACAGCAAAAAAAAACATTATCCTGAAAAATACAGCAGTGGAGGAGGAGGGTTAGGGGTTGCAGATCCACATAGTAACTAAAAAAAGTAACACATTGACATATGTAAGCTATATTTTGTTGTACACGGTTGTTAAAAAGTAGACACCAGTTTGACAGAAGTTTGGTGTACACACCAGCTGGATAGACTTATCAGGAGATTGTATCCATTGTAGTGCACAGATTGGGTACAGTCGCACTAACAGTTATATGTACATGTAATAGAGATGGATCGGAGCATACAGCGGGCCAGCTGGTCATGTATGTAGACATGATTCAGGATTATACAGGATCCCCTATGGAGCTGAGTGGTACACGTCTGTGTACCAATGTGGTGCACAGTGACAAAATTGCGGCCCGCATGCACAGAGTAAAGAACGGTGGCCATCTTGATAAAGATGCAGATGCTTCATGTAGGAGCATCATGGAGGTAGCGCAGCAGCACACACCATATATCAACACCCCACCACGCTGCACGCTCTCAAAATGCTGGAAAAAAAAACATTTGGTTATTTGCAGTAACCTGAAATGAAAGTGAGGGTTAAACAAGTAATAACATATCAACATTTCAAGTATATTCCAGTCAAAAATCTCTTTAGAAAGAATACTAATATATATATTAGGGGTGAGCGGGTTCGGATTTCTGAAATCCGAACCCCCCCGAGCTCCCCCGATCCGAGGCCGATCCGAGTCAGGCTCGACTTTTCCCACCTGACTCGGATCTGAAATCCAGGCAAAATGTCATCATCCCGCCTTCCGGGTCTCGCGGGTTTTGGATCCTATATAAGGTACCCGCGTCAGCGCCATTTTCTCACTCGGCTGTGGACAGTGAAGAGGGAGGGTGGGAGTTAGGGCTGGCTGGGCTGTGTAGTGTAGTGTAGTGTAGTGCAGTGTAGTGTTGTGCTGCGCTGTGCTGCTGTTTTCCATAGGGGCTGTGTCCACTCCTTCAAAGTCCATAGGGGCTGGCTGGACTGTGTTGTGCAGTCAGTTGTCCATAGGGGCTGTGTCCACTCCAAAGTCCTGTGCAGTGTCCCAGTCCTAAAGGGGTGCTGTAGTGTTGTCAAGGGGGTGCTCTGTCCGTCAGTGGTGCTCCCCCCAAGGGCAAAAAAAAAATATTTTTTCTGTGTTTGTGAATTGTGTGCACTGTGGCTGCACGTGCATCAACAAAGGAGCAGCGCCAAGCGTGCGCCTGTGTCCCATTAGTAAAGGGCAGGCTGGCTTGTCCATTAAAGGGTACTGTAACCCCCAAAGTACACTCCAAAAAAAAAATATATATATTTTCTGTGTTTGTGAATTGTGTGCACTCTGGCTGCACGTGCATCGACAAAGGAGCAGCGCCAAGCATGCGCCTGTGTCCCATAAGAGCCGGCTGGCTTGTCCGTTAAAGGGTGCTGTAACCCCCAAAGTACACTCCAAACAAAATAAAAAAATATTTTCTGTGTTTGTGAATTGTGTGCACTGTGGCTGCACGTGCATCAACAAAGGAGCAGCGCCAAGCGTGCGCCTGTGTCCCATACATAAAGGGCCAGCTGGCTTGTCCGTTAAAGGGTGCTGTAACCCCCAAAGTACACTCCAAACAAAATAAAAATAAAATTTCTGTGTTTGTGAATTGTGTGCACTGTGGCTGCATGTGCATCAAGAAAGGAGCAGCGCCAAGCGTGCGCCTGTGTCCCATAAGTAAAAGGCCGGCTGGCTTGTCCGTTAAAGGGTGCTGTAACCCCCAAAGGGCACTACAAACAAAATGTTAAAAAATTTCTGTGTTTGTGAATTGTGTGCACTGTGGCTTCACGTGCATCAACAAAGGAGCAGCGCCAAGGGAGGTGTGGGAGAGGGATCCAGTTGGGGAGGATAGTGTGATGGAGGAGGCAAAGGGACAGGATTCCAAGTCAGGGGAGGAGCCTCAACCTGACAAATGTAAATGTGGCCATAATGTCAGTTAACTTTAAGGAGAATTGTGCATGGTAAACTCTTTGTTATCTAACTGTGAGGATTCATTTGGTCACTGTGCCCAACGCACATCTGCAAGAAGAAAGCGAGCCATGTGGCAGGCAGCAGTTGATGAACTAAATTTTATTGGACATTTTTACAGCGACAAGTGTCAGTGTGTAAAGCGTTTTTCAGACATCTGACGCTGTGTCAAATCAAGATGGCGCTGTAAAGGCGCTCTACATGCAGCACTGGAGGAGAGTCACCTGTGGAGGTGGATTATAATGACTATGAGGAATGGATCAAGGGAATTATGCCACAGGAACTGCTGTCAGGAGTAAACGTGCATGCCACAGTGCACCACATGCTTGTGCCTCCTTTTATAGGCATCACAATAAAAGTTCCTACCAATAGCATGGTGTTTAGAAGCTAAAATCACCTGTTTTTTAATAGTCTATATATTTGGGTATTTTTCTGTTGATTTTGTAGTCGATTTTCAATCCAACTGTTAGTAAATGAGAGAATCCTGTAGTGGTCTATGTGAAAGTATTGATGTTTGAATAGTGACCAAAACTGACCATCAATCAAACATCAATACTTTCACATAAACCACTACAGGATTCTCTCATTTACTATTTGTTTTTATAGGCCGATTTTATAGTTGATTTTGCCTTTAGTAAATCCCAGATTTGCAAATCACACAGAAAATCACCGAAAATTCACCAAAAAGCCTTTAGTAAATATACCCCTATTTATTTATTACCAGTTATTTATTTAGCACACACATATTCCGTAGCGCTTTTGCAGAGAATATTTGGCCATTCACATCAGTCCCTGCCCCAGTGGAGCTTACACTCTATAGTTCCTTCCACATGCTCACACACACATACACACTAGGGTTAATTTTTGTTGGGAGCCAATTAGCCTACTTGTATATTTTTGGAGTGTGGTAGGAAACCAGAGTACTTGGAGGAAACCCACGCAAGCACAAGGAGAATATATAAACTCCACACAGTTAGGGCCATAGTGGGTATCGAATCCGTGTCCTCAGTGCTGTGAGGCAGTAATGCTAACCATTACACCATCTATGCTACCCATATGTCTCCTTTTCTTAGGGATGGGTACATAGAACATTGCTAGACAAAAAAGAAGACTCTTAAGTGGGGCACTCTTACAATTAGTTCAGTTAAAATTAGGGATGTGCACCGACCCCAGTGTTTTGGTTTTGGATCTGTATCTCCTTCGTGTTTTGAATCCGCTTTTTAAATTAGCTAAAACCACCATTGCGTATTTTGGTTTTGGATCTGTATTTTTTCTAAAAATTCATAAAAACAGCTGAAATCACATAATTTGGGCCTGTTTTTGTTCCTACAGTATTATTAAGCTCAATAACATTTATTTCCAGACCGCCTCAAAGCTCACAATATTGATTTCATCCAGTTTAGGCCAAAAGGTTGCATTGAGCTAGCTGGCTGACTAAGCGAAGCGGTAGCATTGGGTGGCACTAACATTTTACAATTCAGCTTCCATCATGGCACATCAGGAAACAAATGTTTTTTATTAATCAAGACTGAGGCCTGAGGGAGTTGGAGTATGTATTTAGTTAAAGGCAGGAAAAGGAAGGGTTGATTTGTAGTAAATTTAATTAAAGTTTTGGATTCCGAAGCAAATTTATGAGGGAGGCAGGAGGGGAGTAATTTACAAAGAAATTTTACTCATTCACATCAGTCCTTGCCCCAGTTGAGCTCTTTGGTGGTTCCGCATTTTTTTAAAAAATGAAAGGGGTATGCGGGAAATGCTTTATGTGGCCATAAAAATTTCTGGACATTTTTGGCATTCAGCAACTGCATGTCAAAGACTTCAGCAACTGTGGCAGTTCAATTACTAACATGGCACATCTAGGAAAGAAAATGACACTGCAGTGGCAGACAGGATGGTGGTTTAATAAACTATAAAATTAAAACTGTCAGGCAACAATGCCCCAAACAGCACATAATGCAAAGAAAAGAGGTGCAAGATGGAATTGTCCTTTGGCTCTCCCACCCACCCTTATGTTGTATTTATGAAACAGGACAATTCACAATTTAACAAACTAATCACTTGAGTGACAGGGACAAGCTACCAATGCACAGTGGACATTGGTGGCAATGATCTTTACAAACACAAACTGGCTTTACAACTTAGGTAAGATCAGATGTTGTAATCATCATCATCATTCCCATCAGTGTGTACATCATCTTCTACACACAATATTAATTTGTCCCCATTGGAATCCACAATTACAGACACCTCTGTATTTTGCTTACTTAATTGCTGGCAAAGGTCTTCCTCATGTAATTGGTAAATCATTTTGATGAACATCATCTTTTCCACATTTTGGGGAAGTAACCTCCTATGCTGATTGCTTACAAAGTTTCTGGCTGCGCTGGAAACTCTTTCAGAGTACACACTGGAGGGTGGGCAACTTAAGTAAAGTAAAGCCAGTTTGTGTAAGGGACTCCAAATTGCCTCTGAAATGGACTGTCTGACATGCCTATTTGGATGCTATCCCTAAAATAATCATCAACCCTTCTCTGAATGGTCACCATATCAGACGTAGTCATGTTAGACATGTCACTAATTGTAGGCAATTCTTTCAGACCCAACCAGATGTCATAAGGTTTTTCTGACTGATCTGCATCACCAGCAGTGGGTCTCTTAGGAAAATTAAGTTTTTTTCTGGCAGCTGCAGAAACTGAAGGAGTTGCTGCCGTGTCAAATGCTGCTTGAGCTGACAATTTTTTCACCAACTGCTCTTTGCATCTCTTCAGATTTCTGTCTGTCGGAAAGAAAGACATGAGGTATGACTTAAACCTAGGATCAACTATGGTTGCCAACATATAGTGATCTGATTTCAACAGATTGACAATCCTTGACCAAGCAAATGAAGGGCTTGATCTACAAGTCCAACATACTTAGCGGAATCACTGCATTTCAGCTCCTCCTTCAGTTTCTCCAGCTGCTTTTGAAAAAGTCTGATTAGGGGAATGACCTGACTCAGGCTGGCAGTGTCTGAACTAACTTCACATGTGGCAAGTTCAAAGGGTTTGAGAACCTTGCACAACATGGAAATTAATCCCCACTGAGCTTGACTAAGGTGCATTCCTGCTCCTTTCCCTATGTCATAGGCCATTGTGTAGCCTGGGATGGCTTATAAATGGGATCTCTGGTGCATGCCCAGTGGAGGATTTGCAATGGGATTTCTGGTGCATGCCCAGTGGAGGGGTTACAATGACAATGGAATCTATGGTGCATGCCCAGTGGAGCCAACCCATACGCCATGTAGCGCTATGTCATGGCATATGGAAGATCATCACTGTGCATGCCCAGTTGTCTACATTACTACAGTATGCTGTTGAATTTTCACACTTGTGCCACTCTGCGCTGTCCCAGACTTGTACACGATAGTCATTTCATGACTTCAGAAACTGCTACAATAGTGGGCTCTGAGAGAGAAGTCTCTGTATTACAAACTGACTGTGTGTTTAAAGCGCAAACTTGCGTCATTGTCGATGCTGTTCCAGCCTTGGACACTATAGTGATTTCTCATGACCAGTAACTGGTAGTGGGTTCTGTTTGAGAGAGAGGTCTCTGCATTACAAACTGACTGTGCATTTAAAGCTACCAGTTACTGGTCATGATAAATGACTATAGTGTACGAGTCTGGGACAGCGCCGAAATTGATGCAATTTTGCACTTTAAATGCACAGTCAGTTTGTAATACAGAGACCTCTCTCTCCAACAGAGCCCACTACCAGTTACTGAACTCATGAAATCACTACAGTGTCCAAGTCTAGGACAGCATCGAAATTGATGCTATTTTGTGCTCTAAATGCACAGTCAGTTTGTAATAGAGACCTCTCTCTCATACAGAGCCAACTCACTACCAATTTCTGAAGTCATGAAATCACTATTGTGTCCAAGTCTGGGACAGTGCAGAGAGTGGCGCAAGAGTGCAAATTCAACCGCACCGTCAGTTTTTAATATACGGTACAGACACATTCATAGCGGCACACTAGTTGTCCTAGCAGATGGGGGATGGTGTCCTTGGCAATGGTCACTATTCATAGCCTTTTCAGGACACAAGGGCAGAGCTGATTGCTTACAGTAAATGGCTAACAGAGCATCCTTTATTATGGTAATGAGAGGCTCTTGCTTGCTTTGGGGAAGGGACCTGATGCATTGTGTTTGACTCCCAACCCACTGGGCATGTGCCAGAAATCCCATTGCAACCCTCCCACTGGGCATGCACCAGAGATGCCTAACCCCTTGGAGCTGGCTAACAGCCACCACAGTGCCAACCGTGCTGACATTGATGCAAATCTGTGCTTTAAATGCACACTCAGTTTGTA
Organism: Taudactylus pleione; assembly: GCA_031769625.1. Lineage (NCBI taxonomy): Eukaryota > Metazoa > Chordata > Amphibia > Anura > Myobatrachidae > Taudactylus > Taudactylus pleione. The sequence continues at coordinate 5,601,560 of JAUIMM010000217.1, forward strand.
ATACAGAGACTTCTCTCTCTAACAGAGCCCACTACCAGTTACTGGTCATGAAATATCACTATAGTGTCCAAGGCGAATCGACATTGACGCAAGTTTGCACTTTAAATGCACAGTCAGTTTGTAATACAGAGACTTCTCTCTCAAACAGAGCCCACTACTGTAGCAGTTTCTGAAGTCATGAAATTACTATTGTGTACAAGTCTGGGACAGTGCAGAGTGGCACAAGTGTGAAAATTCAACAGCATACTGTAGTAATACAGACAACTGGGCATGCGCAGTGATGATCTTCCATACGCCATGGCATACTGTATAGTGATACATGGCGTATGGCTTGGCTCCACTGGGCATGCACCACAGATTCCATTGTCATTGTAACCCCTCCACTGGGCATGCGCCAGTAATCCCATTGCAACCCCTCCACTGGGCATGCACCAGAGATCCCATTTATAACCCTTTGGAGCTGACTGACAGCCACCACAGCGCCAACCGTGCTGACATTGACGGAAGTTTGTGGTTCAAACACACAGTCAGTTTGTAATGCAGAGACCTCTCTCTCATACAGAGCCCACTACCAGTTACTGGTCTTGAGAAATCACTAGAGTGTCCAAGTCTGGTACAGCATCAGCATTGACGCAAGTTTGCATTTTAAATGCACAGTCAGTTTGAAATGCAGAGACCTCTCTCTCAAACAGAGCCCACTACTGTAGCAGTTCCTGAAGTCATGAAATGACTATTGTGTACAAGTCTGGGACAGTGCAGAGTGGTGCAAGTGTGAAAATTCAACAGCATACTGTAGTAATACAGACAATTGGGCATGCACAGTGATGATCTTCCATGCGCCATGGCATAGCGCTACATGGCGTATGGCTTGGCTCTACTGGTCATGCACCACAGATCCCATTGGAACCCCTCCACTGGGCATGCGCAAGTAATCCCATTGCAACCCCTCGGAGATGACAGCCACCACAGCGCAGACATTGACGCAAGTTTGCACTTTTTAAACGCACAATCAGTTTGTAATGTCTTACTTTTAAGCAGCCTTTAAACAACAACACTACTACAGTAGTTTCACTATAGTGTCCAGAGCCGACAGTGCCAAAAAAAAAATATTATTTTCCAGAGCTCAAACCCGGAACCAGCATTGTTGCAAAGTGATCATCTAACCACTAGCCCACAAACCAGCTATATTAAGAACCGCACATAGCGGGCTCATCTTTGTGCACTACACCCACCCGCTGCTGTTTTTAATAATAAAAAAATTGTCTTCCTTTCCAAATATTATACAGTACTCCACCATTAGATAATAATTCATCCCATCTCAGTGAAAGCTGTGCGTGCATCTCATTAATCTACAGTATCGGTTATACCGTGATAACAACTTGGGCAACTTCACTACTGTACAGTTATGTACAATATGTGTACTGATTTGCATCCCATTCTAAGAGCTTACTGTATGTATGTGACATTAAAAATATTGGTTGTGCGAACATGCAAATACTGTACAGTGCGTGAATGTGATATGCATCCACTGTAACAGTATGGTATTCAGTACAAATTACAACAGTGGAGCACTAGCCACCCAGCAGTTAAGCACTGTATTACATGCCATAGCATATGCTTAGTTGAAGAATACCACAGTACACCACAAGTCCAGCCATCATGTAACATTCCATGGCGCGACTCAGAGGCCTGAACGCCACGCGATGAGCAACAAACTAGCTGGGCACATCTGTAGTTACTACCACTTGCTTCAGCTGATGTCAGGGCAAATTCAACAGTACTTGCTGGTGCTGCAAGCTATGATATGCAGTTGCTGAATGTCGAAAATGTCCCGAAATTTTTCAGACTACCGAGAGCATCTCCTGTAAATGAATTGTGTGAGCAAAACATGGGATGTGTTCGAATTCGCCCAGATGCAATGCTCTGACAATATTGCAGGGATTGTCAGAAATCACAAATCCCAGGCAGAGTCCAAGCGGGGTAAGCCATTTTGTATTGATTTCCCTGACTTTTTCTAATAGGTTCTCAGCAGTATGCCTCTTAGTGAAACCAGTGATACACAGAGTAGCCTGCCTCTAAATGAGCTTGCATTTGTTAGATGCTGCTGCTGTTTGCACTGTTGGAGGCAATACATCTACCCAGTGGGCTGTCACAGTCATGTAATCTTTAGTTTGCCCTGTCCCGCTTGTCCACATATCTGTGGTTAAGTTGACAATGGGTAAACCGGCATTTCTGAGGACACTAATAAGGTTTTTTTTAATGTCCTTGTACAGACTGGGAATTAATATTCTAGTGAAGTGGAATCTAGAAGGAACATGGTAGCAGGGACACAGGACCTTGATTAACAGTCTAAAAATTACTGCATTAATGGCAGATACTGGACGCACATCTAATGCCAGCGTAGCTGTTATGGCGTCAGTAATCTGCTGTGCAACTGGGTGACTGCTGTCATACTTGTTGCCCCTTGCAAAGGATTGTTTGACAGTCAGTTGTTTTGTTGAACTACTAAAATTAGTCTTCTTCCTTCTGGAATGAAGATCCATTCACAGCAGCAGCAGCAACAGGCGTAGCACTCAAGCATCCTTCTGAGGAATCACAGACAGACTACTTCCGATCATGATTGAGGATGTTGATGATGCAGGTGTTGGTGGTGATTGCTGGCACTTGGATATAACAGAGAGAAGAGAGCAGCTAGGTAACACTGGAGTGATTGCTACACTTTTGATGAATGCGCTGCAAGCGATGTAACAGGGAGGAGATTCCTAGATGGTTAATGTCCTTACCTCTACTACCTCATGCTTTGCAAAGGTTACAGATGGCTTGACAATTGTTGTCCGTATTTGGGTGGAAATAATTCCACACATGAGAGGTGGAATTTTTTTGTATTTTGCCATGACAATGGGCTTTTTCATACCATGAGCAACAACTGTTGCCTGATTTACACAAACAACATCCTCAGCATCAACATCCACATCATCAACATCCTCATCCTCCTGGTGCACTTCCACAGATGCATCCTCAATTTCTATGTCAGCATGTTGACTTGTTCTGTTCATCCCCACATTTGCAGAGGGAAAACAAATGGTGGAAGGAGGATTCTCTTCAAGTACAGTATTGGAAAGGTCAGACACACATGGCAACCATGGACACACCTAGGGGTAAATTTACTAAGATTCGAGTTTGGTCGAGATGGCAATATTGGGTGAGTTTAGCCATTTTTTTCAACTCGCAAATTTTCTAAAGATAAACTTGGAGAGTTTGGGAGAGATTTCTCTTTTCTCAAAGGTAAAACTTGTGTGAGTTTGCAAACTCAAAACAACTCACCATCGAGCAAACTTGAAAGTACTTTTCATGAAAAAAAAGCAACTCAGGAATTTACCAAGAATCGAGATTACAATCTCAGGTGAGATTGTAGCAAACTCGCTGTGAAATTGAAGTTTAAAACACTCCACCTCCTGAGCTGCAAGTTTACCAGAAATATACACAGATCAGTGTTATTTGTGTATGTTTTTGCCTGTATACCTAATCTAATTTTTTTTTTAAATGACATAGGTTTGTTGTCCCCCAAAAGCATAACCAGTCCTGGGTTGCTCAGCCAGTCCTGGTTCTTAAAATTATGGGGAACAATATGTGTAGTGTTCCCCCGTAATTTAGGAACCAGCACCTGGCTGCAGGGCCAGTACTGGTTTTAAATATAGGGGGGGGAAATGCGTAGGGGACCCCTATACTTAAAACCAGCACCGGGCCCAAACTGACTAGGGTGTAATGCCACAGCCAGTAGACCCTATCACCGGGTCTCCACAGCCAAAGCATTCACACCCCAAGCCTTTAACTTTCCCACATGGGCTGGTCAGTCAGTCAGGAGCCTGAGCTTACAGTTAGTGGCTGCTGATTGGCTGCTGGCTCGTGACAGTTCACACTGAGTAGTCAGGAGCCAGTTAGCAGTGTATGTGGTCACACACATACACAGCTATTGTAAGTGTCTGGTCATGGTCACTCGGTTTGTTTTTTTGCCAAGACCCAGGGATGCTACAGAGACTGGCACCAGGATGTAGGTGAGTATGGGATCTTTATTCGAGGTACTCCCATTGGATTCTACATGGAGCAGTGGATGTGAACAGCTGGCAACAGGTAAGTATGTGTGAGTGAGATAGGTGTATGTATTACAGTTATGCTGTATATGGTGTGTGCACTGTGGTTATTTAACTATTTTACAGTGCGGGTATGGGTGCCTGATGGCTGCTGGCACTTGTAGTTCCACAAATGCCAAAGGGCAGGCATGCTGGCACCTGTAGTTCCACTGTAAAATACAATAGTTTGTAACTATGAGTATTACCCCTGTACCCACAGCCTAGTGATGCAGGGAAGAGTCCCAGGCTTCAGCCTAAGCCTGGGGTTTTGGGAGAGGGTGGATCCCTTCTTGGGAGGGTCCCCACCTCCCCTGAGATCCCCAGCTTGGGCTGACTGGCTTGGGGTGTGAATGCTTTGGCCGTGGAGACCCGGTGATAGGGTCTCCTGGCTGTGGCATTACACCCCGGTTGGTTTGAGTTTGGTGCTGGTTTTAATTATAGGGGGACTTCTATGCATTTTTCCCGCCTATATTTAAAACCAGGTCTGTCCCTGAAGCCAGGTGCTGGTTCCTAAACTACAGGGGAACCCTACACGCTTTTTTAGCCATAATTTTATGAACCAGGACTGGCTGAGCAGTCCAGGGCTGATTATATCTTTTGGGGGGAACATTACATCATTTTTTTTTACATTTAACCCTTTTTTTACAGGTGCAACACACTAGCAGCCTTCACATATCTCACTGATATGTGCAGGCTGCTTGCTCAAGAGAGTATTGCAGAGAGAAAACACTGCAGTCTCTGGTGAGTAATCTCATCTAAACTTGCTACTCTGGGGAGAAATCTCGATCTGCATCACAAACGGAAAACTCACTCTCAGCGAAACTCACTTCTTAGTAAGTTTGTGAATTTCACAATCCTCAAATCACCCGAGATTCAGTGAGGCTAATCAATTTAAAAAAAAAACTCGATCAGACTCGAATCTTAGTAAATTTACCCCCTAGACTCTCCTCTGGGATCTGTGACTTTGAGCACACAGTTGGTTCCTGTGCTTTAATGATTTTCATTTTTTTGACACTTCTACAGGGAGAAGGGCTTACAACATCATAAGAGGCAGAAACACCAGTCATACATAAATGCCAAGGCCTTATCCTTTCATTGCCACTTCGCATAGTAAATGGCATATTGCTAATTATTTGTTTCTCTGCAGCTAACTTAGCTTTTGATTTTTTTTTTCTTTAACACTGTAAAACATTGCTTGTTTGATTTTACATGCCCTGACTTAAGCCATTGGGCATCGGCCTTCGTAGATGACATTGATGGCCTTGTATCGTCATCATGATTGCTGGCAGCACTAGTATGTGGTTCCTGCTCTCCTCTCATTTGATCGTCCTCCATATCAACAAACTTACACTGCGGTCTGACCAGCATTGTCATCGTTCAGTAATAGCATAGCTAGCAAACACAAAAAAGAAAAAATATATTTTTTCTATTTTTTGTGGAATGCTAATTTTATTTAACTTTTATTTTTTTTACACTGGTGAAGAGCACTCCTGGACAAGGCAGCAGTCCCTTTATGAACAACAGAGCACCCCTTATTGGACAACAAAGCACCCCTGTGGAGTGCGGACGGACCACCTGCAGAATCACAAATATGTGGATAATTAACTGTGGTCTGGCTGGCAGTGACACCACACAATAATAGCATAGCTACTACAGCCATTGCCAAAAGTTTTGAGAATGACACAAGTATTGGTTTTCACAAAGTCTGCTGCTTAAGTTTTTATGATGGCAATTTGCATATACTCCAGAATGTCATGAAGAGTGATCAGATGAATTGCAATTAATTGCAAAGTCCCTCTTGCCCATGACAATGATCTTAATTCCAAAAACCTTTCCAATGCATTTCAGCCCTGCCACAAAATGACCAGCTGACATCATGTCTGTGATTCTCTCGTTAACACAGGTGAGAGTGTTGACAAGGACAAGGGTGGTGATCACTCAGTCATGCTGATTGAGTTAGAATAACAGACTGGAAGCTTTAAATGGAGGGTGGAGCTTGAAATCATTGTTCTTCCTCTGTTAACCATGGCTACCTGCAAGGAAACACCTGCAGTCATTATTTCTTTGCACAAAAAGGCCTTCACAGGCTAGGATATTGCTGCTAGTAAGATTGCACCTAAATCAACCATTTATTGGATCACCAAGAATGTCCAGCAAGCACAAGGACCGTCTCCTAAAGTTGATTCAGCTGAGGAATCGGGCCACCACCAGTGCAGAGCTTGCTCAGGAATGGCAGCAGGCAGGTGTAAGTGCATCTTCATGCACATTGAGGCGAAGACTTTTGGAGGATGGCCTGGTGTCAAGAAGGGCAGCAAAGAAGCCACTTCTCTCCAGGAGAAACATCAGGGACAGTCTGATATTCTGCAAAAGGTACAGGGATTGGACTGCTGAGGACTGGGATAACGTTATTTTCTCTGATAAATCCCCTTTCAGATTATTTGGGGCATCTGGAAAAACACTTGTCCGGAGAAGGAAATGTTAGCGCTACCATCAGTCCTGTGTCATGCCAACAGTAAAGCTTCCTGGGACCATTCATGTGTGAGGTTGCTTCGTAGCCAAGGGACTGGGCACACTCACAATTCTGCCTACGAACACAGCCATAAATAAAGAATGGTACCAAAACAACCTCCAAGAGCAGAGATCTTGAAAAAGAAGGGTCAACACTGCAAATATTGACTCTTTGCATAAACTTAATGTAATTGTTAATAAAATGCTTGGAATTTTACTTCAGTATACCATAGTAACATCTGACAATAAAAACACTGAAGCAGCAAACTTTGTGAAAACCAATACTTGTGTCATTCTCAATACTTTTGGCCATGGCTTTAGCTACGGTAGCACACACACACACAAAAAATCAAAACAGATCTTATTTTTTGTGTAATGATAATTTTATTTAACTTTTTTAACATTGGGGAAGAGCACCCCTGGACGAGGCAGCAGCCCCTTGATGAACAACACAGCACCCCTTTATGGACAACAAAGCACCACTGCAGAATACGGACGGACCACCTGCAGAGTCACAAATACATGGATGATAAACTGCAGTCTGGCCGGCAGTGTCACCGAACAATAATAACGTAGATACCAGCTACAGTTGCACACACACAAAAAAAATCAAAATAGATTTTTTTTCTTTTTTGTGGAATGATAATTTTATTTAACTCTTATTGTTTTAACACTGGGGAAGAGCACCCATGGATTGACAGAGCACCCCTGGACAACACAGCACCCCTTTATGTACTGCAGCCCTAGCCCCTTGATAGGCAGGACAACACAGCAGCACCCTTTTATATACTGCAGACCCAGCCCCTTTATGTACTGCAGCCCACGCATCCCCAGCCCGAAAACACTGCACCCTTGAACAACAGCAGCACAGACCATCAGCCCGACAACACTGCACCCTTGAACAACAGCAGCACGGACCATCAGCCCGACAACACTGCACCCTTGAACAACAGCAGCACAGACCCTCAGCCTGACAACACTGCACCCTTGAACAACAGCAACACAGACCACCAGCCCGACAACACTGCACTTGAACAACAGCAGCACAGACAGAGCACATCTGTTCTGCACACTCTCCACAGCTGGGGTGAAAATGGCGCCGTTCACCGGGACCTTTATAGAATCCAAATCCCGCAAGAACCCGACAGCAGGAGGATGACGTTTTGCCTCGTTTTTAAATCCGAGTCAGACGGGAAAACCTGCGCCTGACTCAGATCCGAGCTCGGATTGCGAAGTTCGGGAGGGTCCGGTTCTCTGAGAACGCTAGTTAAAACTTTTATTTAAATATGCTTATAAAATAAATAAATATATATATATATATATATATATATATATATATATCTCCTATGTACAAAGCTTTATTTTATTTTTTTAGAGAAAGGGTTTTTTTTTTTAAATAATGAGTGAAACATTTTGAGTGAAAAAATAGAATCCCTAATTTCCAGTTATGATATGGACACCAAGTTACGTGAACAGGGAACTGTCCTCCATACATGTGTGACCTTTAAACAGGCAAGGGATAAAAATAAAGTGTGTGTGTATGAAACTAGTTTGTCTTTAAGCACTATTATACAAGACTATAAATATCACTTTAACAGGATGATTCATACTGATTACTATAAGAAATATATGGCAAAATATATATGCAATCTCAAAATAATTATTTTCTAATAAAAATTACCTATGTTAGGTTAGCGCACAACCTCCTAAGAAAAATATAGATATTACCCGTATTATGTTAATTAATCTACATTGCATAGATTGTCTTAATAGTTGCTAACATCACCATAATCATGTCAATATGTGCTAAAAGAACAGTGGCAAAATATTTATGCAATCTAATAAGTTATTTATTTTGTCTATTTTAGGTTCATTGATCTACAGTAGATTGCTATGGAGCACTTGGTTTAATATGTATCACTTCAAATACATGCGTTGAAATTGGACATAGCAAAGGTAAATAAATAGTTCAGATTTGTTGGAGATTCAATTTTCCTCACTGCTTTCATTTGTATTACAATATGTAACAGAGTATGTAATGAAAGATATTACACTGAGATATACATTTCATCCCACATCCAGATATAATAATCTTTTGATAAATGGCTATTAACATTTCAGTACAAATAATATTGAGACAGTTTAATTCTAGAGTGGTCAAATAATCAATGTGGTATCAAAGTAGATAAAAGGGTTGATCCCTGCTATCAATTGCAAAAAGAAAAATATATCAGAGTCATATGGGCATGTTTCTGCTGGTCCCCTGTGTGCTATTGCAGTGAACAGGGGGATGAGAGTGCAGAGATATGTCTGATTCTGATAAGAAGAAAGACAGATGGTAGAATCTGCTTTTGAAGGAAGCTCTGTTTTCTCCCCTGATGAGCAATCTCAGTGCAGGGTTTAAAAAACAGGGATTTCAATGAGAGTCCACCAATAAAGATAAGGTCATGTATTTAGATATATGGCTTAATTATATGTCCATTTGTGCTCACAAACATATACACTCAATTTTAGTTATAATCAACGTCCATTCAATATTCATAAGTGTGGGACACTATGAAATGTATAACATGTATTGAATATTACAGATATACTGTATGTTCTTCTCAATTATCATTGTCCAGGATAACATACCACATAGTCATTTCATATGGGACATATGAAATACATTGCATCCACCATGCACTGAATATCATAGATAGCAATACTTTTCAAATCCAAAACCATATAGATTACCAGGTGCTATTAATTAGTGATGAGCAGTTCGGATCTACTCGGGTACGTTCAAATCTGAAAAATAGCATCTTATTGGCTATCCAGCTATGACAAGTTTTGGATAGCCAATAAGATAAATATGAACTTGTGCTAATTTGGTGAAAAGAACTGAGTATAACTAAAACAGCTCATCTTTACTATTAATGTCCTAATCCAAGCATCTGCTTAACATTCATATGGGATTGTATGATACACATTCTATAGTCTGATTAACACATTTGATGGTCATTCATATGAGACAGCATAATACCTTTGTAAATGCCTCTGTGCAAAAATAGTACACACAAAAAGGAAGGGGTCATACTTTATAGGTTCAACAAATACAAAGTAAGTTACCAGGTGCTACTTGGTGGTCCTGGTCCATCCACAGACTCTAACCACCTATTGTACACATACACAATGCACCCAAAGACTCTCAGATGATTTATGCTTGGCTTTCTTCCTGTCTGTTTTGTCTGTATATTATAACAGGGACTATGGGTAGGGTTTGAATGATTTATGTGTATAAATTAAATGATTTATCCATATATATATTATATAATTTATCTGCACATATTAATTGATTTATCTGCATACATAGATTTATTTTAAAATTAAGTGGTTATACTGAACTGACTTGAAATTATTTTGGAAGTATATTCGGTTTTAATTGAAGATAATGAGAACAAAAAATTAGTACTATTTTAGTTATTGTTATTATTATAATATAATTATTACCAATATAATTATGCCTTTATTCAGATTTATTGCACACATGTACACACAAAAAATAGCATTCTATTGGCATCACGGATAGCCTGCAGCTATCCACATTGCTATACTGTCGGTGATGGGTTAAATAAAGGATTAACCATCCTCCTATATTAAATTGATTTCAATTGATTTCTTTTGAAGAGATTATATATATTTTATATGTTTTTTGAAATCTAATGGATTATATTGTACTTTTATATTAATGTACCTTTTATTTATATACATATTTTTTTTGTATCTGTTTCATTTATGGAACCTATACAAATTAATTGTAACCTAATAAATTTTGACACCCAGGTGTGTCATCTAAAGCTTTCTAGATCTGGTATATAAGGGGACTGGGCTTCCCTCTTTCTCTGAAGAAATCCCATACGGGAAGAAATGCGTTACTGGACTTTATATACACAGCATTATCCCCACCAAACTGTGCTGTCTCTATTTTCCACAAGGGACTGTGGATGCTGGATATCTGCTCTGATCCATGGAGCTCATTCGGGACAGGCTGCTGGCTGAGTACCGCCGCGAGTGGACACGCTAATTAGGCAGCATGTCACTGTCCAGATTGAGAAACAGAAATCAGGGAATTCGTCAAGCCACTACATCAGGTGCACCTCGCGGCTGATGCCACTCCACTAGAGACCTGCCAACTAACCTTACGGTGGTAACTGCACCGGGGTCATACTCTCTATGGATCGAGGTATAGAGGACGGGGGACCTGTTAAGCCACTACATTGTGACCACCTTGCAGCAGACGCCATTTCATTCACCACCTGCTGGCTGTTCCCTATGGTGATGGCTGTATAAAGGTAAAACAATATACAGCATCTGCTGATACATTGAGAAGGTTGTTTACTGACTTTTTATAAATACTAACAAGTGACTAAACCTACATTTCTGCTGATCAGATATTTCAACAATAGATACAACAGGTATTCTCACAGTGGAGATCTGTCACGAATACTTTCTCATATTCTATATACTGTATTTTTTACCAAATACACACAGCCAGTGTGTGGACCCAACAATTATTTCTACACAGAGACATTCCTGTACAGCTGGACGCAGCTGCAAGGATTTAATTGATACATTTGTCTGGGATTTATATTAGAGCTGTGGGGATTGTAGTGGTATTGTTGTTACAGTTTAAATATATCAAATTATTGCTACATAATTGTATTGTATTGACATGATTCTAATTTATTGTGATGTCTTTTATGCATTGAACATTCATTTCTAGAGTGTTGATATATGTTTTATTAAAAGATATTTTATTAAGTCGTGGGTACATTTTCTAATTTTCACAAAGCTATTTTTTAAGTATTAATTTTCTCTTTTTGGTTTGCCACCATTTAAACAGCTGCGTGAAGTAAAAAATCGAACTAGAGGTTTCCTTTTTAGTGCTGAAGCGACTATATATCTTGATCTTCTTCCTGTCTGTGCCTCTATTGGTGTTTTGTCTTTAGGGTAAATGTGGAAGCATGATTCTTTAAAAACAGTACACCACTGTAGATACTGTTTCTTCCCAAAAACATTAGTTCAGTTGTGCATTCTTCAGCATACAGATGTAGCCATGCTCATCCATCCTGTGATGCATACACATCGTGGCATGGATGGAGTGACTAGTTTGCCCATGTCTATGATGTGTGCATGTGAATGCTGCACTATGCCGCAATGCATATGTCCGTGCATACACATCATGGCAATGATGAGTGTGGCTATGTCTGTAGATTGAGTTTTTTTTCGCTATGGTACCATTTGCATGCTCAAATACACCATTCTGTTCTGGCGTGTATGCAATGGTCAGGATGATCAATGCCATGCTTCCTCAGAAAGGTTTCAGCATCTTTGTTTAGATATTCTCCTCCATTGTCAGATCTCAAGGCTTTCAACTGGTAATCAGTTTGAGTTTCTACTGATCTCTTGTAGACTGCAATTTTGCTCATCATTTCACTCTTTTCTTTGATGAAATAAATATGTGTGATTCTTGTGAAGTCTTCAATGAATGTTATGAAGTATCAGTATCCACTAATAAATGTAGCCTCTATTGGACCACACACATCGGTATGCACCAGTTCCAGTGGTGCCTCCAATCTGCTTGTTGATCTTGTGAAGGGACAATGGCTTTGTTTGCCTGTTATACAGCTTTCACACATTTGCCTTTCAGTTTAAATCATGGACATACTGTACCAGTCACCATCCCATCTTGAGGTTTCTGGGCATTGTCATATTCAAGATGAACTAATCTTCTGTCGGAGTTCCAAAGTTTGAGAGTCAGAAGTCAACAGCACTTAAAACTCCTCTATGTCAAGGAAATACAGTTGTCAGCACTGGGTACCTGTACCCATTACAGTCCTCTTTTGTTCCACACAACTCACTCTCCTTCTGCAAACTGGATTTAAAATCCACTCTGCTCTAGGACACTTTTAGCTTGTCCTCATGTCTGGTACATTCAACACATCTTGGATTTCCATGACTTTTGTTTCACCTTCCTATACTCAGGTGGGTTGTGACTGTTTTTTGTAGCTGTAAGTATCTTATCTCCTATTCCTCTGAATGTGACAGGATCATTCAATGTAGTGAAACACTCCTGATTGCAACTGAAATGACTCATGACACTTGAGTCAATATACGAGCAATCTCCTCTGTGTGTAGAATTATTAGTTTGCTTTCAGATGCTTTATGTCCAGTCTTATGACATACATAGTACTTGAATTTTCTGGGCTTTGCATCTTTAGTTTGTGATACAGTATTCTGAGCAGTTAAGACAACTAGCACACATTCTTGGAACTGTAGCAGTTTTGTCCTAACAAACTATGTGGATAGTTTGGCTATATTAGCTTCTAGAGCAAGGGTGGGCAATAAGCGGGCCTCCAGCTGTTGTAGAACTACACATCCCAGCATTCCCTGGCACAGTTTTATTATTTGGTCATGCTGAAAGTGTTGCAGGGCATGCTGGGATGTGTAGTTCAGCAGTAGCTGGAAGGCCGCTTATTGCCCATGCCTGTTCTAGAGCTACCACTAGAAAATCAAATTGAGATGTTAGGTTCTGTAGCATTGCCATGGCGATCTCCTCATCATTAACTTGGACTCCTACAGATATCTATTGCTGAGATATGTACATCATCTTATCAATGTAGTCACTCATACTTGTGCATTCACTCAACCTAGTGTTATACAGTATTCGCCTCATTAATTCTAATGAGAAACTTATCCTCATATGTTGCCTGCAGTCCTGTCCACATGTCATGTGTTGACATTTTCCATTGAATGATAGAATAAACATGTTTTTCAACAGCCTATTGTTCCCATGACTTTATCTATATCATCTGGATTTGGACTGTCATCTGGGTTACTTGTAACTTCCCACAGCCTCTCACACTTAAGTTGCTTTTACATTGAGAACTTCCAAGCAGTATAGTTCTTTGAGCCTTTAAGTTTAGTAAAGCTCATCATGGATGCAGCTACTGTGTGCATATTTCTATACTGAGACACTTTGCAGCTTCACTGACTAACCTGTCTATCATGCAATGTTTTATGGCATCTAGTGTATCTGGGTGCTGTGTCCATAACTTGTTGATATGTGTATACTATGTTGTGTTGTACACAGTTGTTAAATAGTAGACACCAGAGGAAAGAAGTTTGGTAGACATGCCAGCCAGATAGACTTGACCAGGAGCTTGTATCCATTGTAGTGCACAGATTGGGCACAGCCGCACTCAGTTATATATACATGCAGTGCAGATGGAGCGGATCATGCAGTGGACAAGCTAGTAATGTATGTAGGCAGGATTATACAGGATCCCCTGCGGAGCTGAGTAGTACATGTCTGTGTACCACTGTGGCGCTCAAAACACAGTGACAAAATGGTGCTGTGCATGAGCAGTGTACAGAATGGCTGCAGTTTTACTAATGGTGCAGATGCTTAAAGTAGGAGCATCATGGCGATAGCACAGTAGCGCACTCCATATCAACATAATATTGTAAAATAGACAAGTGTACTTTTGTATGGTTATAATCTGGCAAAGGTACCGGTTGGGTGATCCTCAATCCACAGAAATGGTGGGGGAATATTAAGGAAGGATCCAGGAATGGTCAAGGCTTTTCCTGAGAAACTATAGGGCCCAAACCTGACTAAAGTGGTGGCTTTTGTCATGAATGTAGCAGGTGATTTCTTCCATAGCTGCAATGTGAATTCTAAGAGAGTGGTCTGGAGAGGTTTTTCCAATTCCCGTCCAGAACACTTTTAGCTGCAGCCAGGATATGAGACACCAATTGAAATGTATTTAATTGCTGTTATTTGTACATTTTATTGACACTTCAGTAACCTCATTAAATGGTTAAATAAACCTCATTTATGCTTTAGGAGCATTGGTGCTTTAGAGGTAATGTCTTCACTCTACCTAACTTGTATTCTTTCACTGTGCAAACCTCTACTCCTCTACAAATGTGAATGTTTTGCTCTGCCCCACGATGGTTTTGGTACTAATAGGATTGCAGTTTAATAAACTATAAAAACCTATAAAATATTTTCATTAATTATATAGTAGATCACAGGCCAGTACAGGTAAATGGAGGTGGATTATTTACAGTATGTAGTGGAAGCCAAGAAAATCACTGATTGATTGATTACTAGTAATAACTGTAAAGAAAACTAAATCAGAGACACGGAAGAAAATATTATGAAACAAGCTTCCAAAATTCCAATGAGATTTTGGAAATGGAAAGGAAACTGAATCCAACCAAACTCAAAATCATAGGCTTAAAGCCAATACAGGTGATTCTAGGCAGAGTCACATGATTTAATGATATGATTATATGATTTGAAGAGTATATGATTTGATGATACTACTGGAGAAGCTGCAGGAAACGAGCCCTATATGCCTGGATGAGAAGCTGGTGTCACACTTGTGTTTGTTTGTGGTAGTCAGGTAGATGTCTATTTTAGTAGTGGGAGGTATATATGCAAAGCTGGTAGGCCTGAGGAGACCTCTTGACATATAATTAGATGCTTCCCTGACCGGGAATTGAATCCGGGTCTCGACAGAGAGATGCCGGATCGTATCCACTAGACCACAAGGGACATCGGTGTTGTTGATGGTATGATGTATGTAGCAGAGAAGAGTGAAGCTGTAGATTTACCAGGCTGAACTGGGTTATTACTTGATAATAATATGACAGTCTTCTTACTTGAGTGGCAGATCTTGATAGGAGTATTTACCTTGGACTGGGTTTTCTCTGTAGTCTGGGAGCACTCTAAGATGACAGGACCGGACACTGGCCCTCATTCAGAGCCGGACACTCTGACCAGAGCGCTCGCTCTGAATCAGGTCAGTCCTATTTAAATTTGGAGCGGCCTTTTGGACGCTCGCATAGCTGTGGGTTACCACCCACAGCTTATGCAAGCGTCCATGATGATGGTCGCGATGGTCAAGACCATCGCGACCATCGGGCTTGCGACAAGACCCTGCATTAGGGTCTCGCTGCCGCAAGCCCTGGAGTGTTTTTGGCTCTATCAGAGCCAAAATCACTCCCACTGACATCACTAGTGATGTCAGTGGGGCCGGCCCATGGGAACGGCCCATGGGAACACCTCCGTCTGGCAGCCACGTCCACCAAAGGGGGCATGCTGTCAATCACCATCGACAGCATGCCCCCTTTGGTGCGAGACCCGGAGCGACAGCTTGGCTGTCACTATCCGGGTCTCATGCATGCGCACGACGGAGCTCCCTCCATCGTGCGCATGTGCATTTGGGTACCATCGACCCGTTTACGAGCGTCCTGTGCTTGCGAGCAGGTCTGAATGAGACCCACAGACCGAACACTGGAATGGATGGTAAAAGTAGTATAATCTGGCACGGAATCAGGGAAGCAGGCTGATAAACCTATGTAGACAGGTGAATGCTTTGCACAAGTGTAGCACAGATTCAGCATACTGAAACAAGCTGGAATTACCTGTGCAATTTGAGATGCTGATTACACAGGAACAGAATGGCATAGATAGTTAGTGCAGCAAGAACAAACAGAACTGCACCAGCAGGATAACAATGACTGTAAACGGAGCACAGCTAAGCTTCACTCAGTAAGGGCTGAGCTAGACATTGTGCTGGCAATGAATGAGAGCCAGCAGCTGGAATATATACCTCAGAGTTAGCCAGGATTGGTGGAGCAGCGTCAGATGGTCCCGGCTTATTCAGCCTGGCTGGTGATTGGCCGGATCGATCAGGTGATTGGGACAGCAGTACTCTGGGGCTGGCTGGATGTGAGCTGTGGCCTAACGGGCCAGAAACGATGGAGCCTGTGTCTCCCTGGGATGACAGGGGACTCATGGACATAGTTCAGGGAGCGAGCTGGCTGGCCACAGGAGTTGTAAGTGACCCAGCAGCAGGGGTAACAAGCCCGGGTTATGACAGCTGGTGATGGATGGTCTTGCAAGATACAAAAGTACATCAACATCCTAATAAAGTAAAAATAAATGCTGCTTGTCAAACACACACAATCTGGTCCCCACCTCCCCAATGAAAGGGTTCCCCTGGCTGTGGCACTACACTCCCGCTAGAAAGAGTCTAGTTCTGGTTTTGGAAAACACAGGGGACCCATACATCTTTTGTCCCCCATATTTCCAAAATCAGGACAAGCTCTGAAAAGTCTGGTGCTGGTTGTGCTTTTAGAGGGGGACCCCGCGTTATTTTTGTAACACTTGACAAGCTTTTTACACACAGATGAATGCACGGATCTCACTGATCTGTTTATGCATCTGTGTCATTCAAGCATGAAGCAGGTCTATTATTTTGGGGCTTTGATGTTCATTTTTAAATTCAATTGAATGTTCCTTTTCTAATTGAATCATAGTAAATGTGGGATTTGTACATTGGTCTATGTAACAGTACCAATGTTTTTCCGATGTTCAATTTGAAGTGGGATTTGAGTGGGATTCGGTTTTAGGTTTGATTTCACATTCGATTTTGCCTTTAGTAGTAAATATCCAAATGCAAAATCGAATGAAAATCTAATGTCAAATCACTCAAAAATCCAAATGGAACATTAGTAAATATACCCCTAAGTATGAATTGCATTTGATGATGAGAGAAGATAAAGCAGTTTTTTCTTTATTTTTTTCTCAATTTTGTTTGTGATCCAGAAGTTATAATAGGATTCATGAACAGTCTAATTTAATTTGGCTGTTGCTATGTCCAGTTGCTTCTATCTTGAACAAAAGGTATATTTTGAACAAGGAGTATCTAAATAAGCTAACTTTTCTTTTCAGTTGATGATTTAGAGTCATACAAATTATTCCAGGACAAAGCAGGCTTATGGAAAGGTGTTAGAAGCCATTCCTATTGTGTAGGAGTGAAACTCCCGGTGTGAGACTCCTTTTGAAGTGGATATTCCGTGAAATGGTAAAGAGAACATGTCTCCAGGGTAAAAGATGGGAACCTGTGTTTTAAAATGAACAGACCTTCAGATTTCAGAGGCTGGGGATACTGTACTTTAGACATACAGTACTTGCCTACTCTCCTGGGAGTCGTTGGAGACTCACGATTTTTGGGGTAAATCCCGCACCTCTGACAGTATGGAGAGATTTTACAATAAATTGTCGGAACCGTAGGGAGGGGGCAGGGCTAAATTATGCAAATTGCCTCATTTAGTCCCGCCCTCTCCCCACAAACCTGCAAATCGCTGGCTTTTCCTGTAAAGGGAAAATGACTATGGTCTGGCCCAGCCCCCTGAAGCTGAGAGCAGCTCTGCTCTCCAGGCTGCTCCCGGAAAGGATTCATACAAAGTCGGTAATTATGAATTTAGATTATTAATGCATCTGCTGAGCAGAGAACAGAGGATAATGATATCTACGGGGAGAGCTGAATGGAGCCAAATATGTGTTTATTTTGCACAGTACCTTGCTTTGCGGTGTCTACAGAGGTAATGCCAGTTTGGGATGTGCTGGAAAAGGCAGAAGTTTCAATCCAAGTCAATGTGAATCTCAGTGCAGGAATGCAAGCCATTGATTTTGGAGAGATGTCCTTGTAGTGCAGTACAAGCAAAAGGTAAGTCCTTGGATATTTGTGGTGCTTCTGATGTCAGTTTTTTAGAATTTAAGCTGTTTTATGGAGATGTTCAGGAGCATGTAAAGGGAGAGGCAGCCATCTTGGGCGCCTGCTTAGTACATAAGGGCACTACTACTGTGTGGCATAATGTGAATTGGGTGCACTATTGTGTGGCATGTGAATTTTGGGCACTGTGTGGCATAATGTGAATTGGGGTAATTATATTACAGTACATATAATTTAACATGGATCTGGCTTTTTCAATGTATTTTATGTGGGACTGGCTTTTTCAATGTATTTTATGAAGAACAGCCTTTTTTAAAGTATTTTATGAGTATAATGGGGTACACTAACCCACAAGTTCTCAAACTCAGGGCCTGATTCAGCTTCAGATGGAATAGCTAAGCTGCTCGCAAGCAGCTTAGCTATTCCGTCTGTTCTTATATGTAATGCAGCAGGAGGTATCACGCCTCCTGCTGCATTATGGACCCAAGCTGTGTTATCCAATGCAGCATCGGATACTCTGTGCACCATCGGCCGGCTAAGGTGACCCATGGGGTCACGCAGCCGACCATTGCAGCTGCGAGGAAGAGGCCAGGAGATCTCCATCAGCCGACAGAGATCCTGGCTTCTTCCCTGCCCCTCAATGGCGGCGACATGCCTCCATTTCAGGAATTGGAGGCCATTGCCACCACCTCCCCACCCCCAAACGTCAGCAGACTGTCAATCACTGACAGTCTGCTGCCAGTATACGTGTAGGCTCGCAGACCCCACATGAGTAGAATGGGTCTGGCGCCTGCGCAGATTCCCAACATTGGGAACCTGCATTCAGCAGTGCACTAACATGCACTGCTGAATTAGGCCCTCAGTCCTCAGGACCGCAAACAGGTCATGTTTTCCAGGTCTCCTGGTGTCAAATTATGTGATCAGCTGCTGAGCAACTCAACCTATTCAGGGGGCCTATTTATCAAATAATTCTGCCCTTAAAATATATGGAAACTGCTGTTTTACCATGTTTATGGGCAGAATTAAAGGTCACTTGACTGTAACAATGCATAAAGTAGAACACAGGTTCTCAAACTTGGTCCTCAGGACCCCAAACAGTGCATGTTTCCTAGGTCTACTCACAGAATCACAAGTGAAATAATTAGCTCCTCCTGTGGTTCTTTTAAAATGTGTAAGTGAGTAATAACTACACTTGGGCACCTGCTAGGTGATCTGGAAAACTTGAACTGTGTGGGCATGCCCCTAAGAGTGATGAACTGGGAATGTGTCACAAGAACATGCCTCCTCCCCAGTCAGCCATGCTCACTTTCCAGGATCGCAGGGAAGCCCTACTCGCTCCTCAGCACCCTGTCCTGCCACCGGCCTACGGTGATCACTCATTTCTATTAATCTTTTATAGAAGATGTTTTGGGGGGCGTTGTTTTTCAATTTGCCCTGGGCGCCAAAAACCCTAGTTACGCCTCTGGCACAAACAGCTAATTTTATTGTATCATATACTTTTTTTTTAGACATGTGTTTTTAGGATGCTACTAGGTGTTTTCACTACATAATTATTACAAGTTGAGTCTCCTATATTCAAATATTCCGAAATAAGGATTTTTTCAAAATACAGAATTTTTTTAGCATGTCTGAAATAGTGAAACCTTTGCTTTTGATGGTTCGATGTGCATAAACTTTGTTTAAGGTACAACATTATTAAATATATTGTATAAAATTACCTACAGGCTTTATGTATAAGCTTTATATGAAACATAAATGCATTCTGTGTGTATATTTGGGTCCCATTCCCAACAGATTTCATTATGGTATGCAATTATTCCAAAATACGGAATATTCCGATATCCAAAATACCCCTGGTCCCAAGCATTTTGGATATGGGAGACTCAACCTGTACCATATATTCCAGTAGCAAATTAATGTATGTAGTCCACACAGCTTGGGGAGGGGTTGGAAAGACCCTTTGTTCAATTCAATTAGGAGCAAATTGGTCTCACTGCAATTTTCATCTGCAATTTCATTCCAAGATCACATTTTGCCAGCAATGTTGTATTATTTTATTTGTGAGCACCTCCCTGAGCAGGTGAAAATGTTTAGACAAATCTTATTCAAAGCTAAATACGTTTGGACAGTACAGAACCTGTAGTGCATCCTTCCCAATAAATAGTAATGCACTTGGAGGGGTTTAGTCAATAACGTCATGTTATTCTTCAAAAATGGGTTAAATGCTGTGGGGTAGGTATTTGGAGGTTTTGCATTGATGGGACTTCAACTTGCAGATTGGAGTTAGAAGTGTTTTTTCTAACATTTTACAAACCTGTATTAAAACACTAAAAAAATCATATGAAACACATGTTGTTGTACCCCAAATACTGCAATGTACTGAAAAACACTTAATTTGCTATCATTTTTCCACCATTGTTAAAAAAGTAAAATCCAACCATTTGACGCCTTTTTAGCATACTCCAATACTTTGCTTATAGCCACTTTCTACATGGTCCTGCTATCTCAGGTGCCATTTTTGGGGGGTTCAGAATGATTTCCCAAAATTTTCATGCACTTTTTCCCAGGTCGATACTTGTGGAGAAATCACCACGATGCCTGCAAATTTCCATTTCTAATTTAAATTTGCATTTCTTGGGTGTGCATGTTGTGGACAATAGCAGCAAATTATTTTAATTTTATGCTAGGAGTTGTTTACTTGTAATTAAATTGACCTTTACGTGTGGTGTACAGTATATTGGGACAACGTCAATTAACACTAATAACATGTATTTACCACGATGATATAAAAATCCAGAACTCCCAGTTGAGAATGATGAGTACATAGCATTAAGACACATTGGTTACAGAGATAGTCTGGTGATATTCCTAACATGAGTTTAATATGCAATGTTATTATTTAGAAACACAGGTACGGCTAAAGGACCCCACACACGGTACGATTTCTTTAACGATTTGGCCGTTTTCAACCGGTTGGAGCGATAAATCGTTTAAAAAGTGCCATGTGTGGGCATGATAACGATGCTGATGCGCGCTCCCGCTGTCGTTGATCGTGGTCGCTGATCAATTGAACCTGCAGAAAAATGTCAACCTATTGTTCACCATTTGGCACACATCGTTCCGAGTGTATGCATGATGAACTATGCAATGGACGATGGACGATATGTTGTCACTTTTACTGGCCACTCCCCTCCACTATTTTGTGCCAACATCATGAAGTTGTTTGCTGCAAACGATATATATCGTTAATGATCTGCAGTCGTTAACTACCCATCTATATAATTTGTACAATCGGTCCATGTGTAGGCACAATATCGTTTGTCCGGGAGTGTACTGGAATTCAAGAGAAATCGCAAACAAGATTGGATCGTTTGCAAATCGTACCATGTGTAGGCCCCTTAATAGTGACTATACTGTCCGCTTTTCTATCTTCAAATCTTTACCAGTACAAAATGTTAAGATCACTAAAAAGGTTATTTTTTTGTTAGCTCATTTTGGTTTATTTTATTACATACTAGCCATTTATCAATCATATATCTAATCAATCGTATTTACTATTGATTAGATATTTTATCTTATTTGAGATCTCTCTCTTAGGGATATATTTACTAACCCTTGGATGGAGATAAAGTGAACGGAGATTACAAAAAAGTACCAGCCAATCAGCTCCTATGTCATATGCTGTGTTTGAAAAATGACAGTTAGGAGCTGGTTGGCTGGTACTTTATCGCTGTTCATTTTATCTCCATCTGAGACTTAGTAAATAGACCTCTTAGTTTAAAATGTCATTAACATCCCCACATTTTATGACATATGTATATTTGATATATATATTTTTAATGACCTTTGGTAGTACAAAATGTAAAAATGAAGCATGGCAGGAAATTTACCTAGCTGAAAAAGATCTAATAGCATATTCTGTTTTCTATTTACTAAGAAGTGTTAGGAGACAGAATGAAAAGTGGTAAGGTGCCAGCCAATCCGCTCCTAACTGCCATCTCACAGGCTGTGTTTGAAAAATGAGAGTTGGGAGCTGATTGGCTGGCACCTTATCACTTATCACTTTTCACTCTGTCTCCTAACACTGCTTAGTAAATAGACCCCTATATGTGTTATATTATTTGGGTGGCCGAGTTATGTGAAAGGTATCGGCTTACATAACAGGCATTTCTAAGATCTGGTCTAATGCAGAAGCATTTTTACTCTAACCTAAATTCCTATATCAACAAAAGTCCTTTCAATTGTATGAAGTACTGCTTCATTGGGTGAGAATCATTTTTAGGACTTCATAGTACGTGTAAATTGTAAAAGTGTTTGGTCTGATTTTCTGCTGACACTTTAGCTGGACCCCGGGAGTCAGTAAAAATAGTCTGAGTGATCTATAATTACTTAGGACTATTTCCTGTGAGCGCTGTTTCCCCATCTGGTTTGATTGGTCACCCTCACTGAGTCACTGAATCATGTGCTGGTGAATTTAGAAACATTTCAATGGTATCACATGATAATGTACCTGGTGTTCCTTGTAAGCCAAGTACCCCTCTTACACCTGTGTCTCCTTTTTCTCCTTTTGGCCCAGGAGGACCTACAGTATAAAATATAACAACTTCAGTACTTGCAAATATATTCAAAGGGACCATTGACATACAGTACGCAACATGAAATCCCATAATGAATTGGTTCTGCTAATGACATAACTTTAGACTCTTACACATATAGCTTTCATCATAGTATGATGCATAAGTGATATACATACAGCTGTGAAATATATTATCTATGATATCTCACAAGGTCTGAAAAACAAATAAAAGAAACGGGATTCCCATGTTTGCTACTTATAAGAATACATATTTATAAATAATAACTTTTCTGCACTGTTTGGAAAAATACCCAGGGGGATTGCAGCTCTCTTGGTTTGTTTGCTTTAAAGTAAGCAATAAGTCAGGCTTATGGCGCTAATACATTCCAGAGTTGAATTATGACGGAGGAATGGGGAAGAAAGAAAATAAAAGTAATAAAAAGAAATTAAAGAAAGAATAGAAGAAATTCCCTGCTCTTGATTTAATGCTTGGTTTGTTTGGGCCTGGGATGTGTTACCTGTATGGAGGGCTGGGAAAACCCCTGTACAATCTGCTACCTCCAGTGAGCCAGTTGCAGTCTGTGAGTGCACTGTCTATATTGTGGTTGGCAGTGACTTCCCATTGGAAGCACAACCTGCTAATCACCTACAGGACAGGCAGTGTCAGGGAGAGGGGCATTCTCCCACTGGGACTGCCAGTGTGGGATGGGATTAGCAGAGACTGTGCTTCCAATGAGAAGTCACTCTGCTCTGTTCCCATTAGCCTTACCCTGCTCCTAGGGGCTGCAGCTGATGCAGGCTGTAGAAGCTGGCTTGTGCACATATGCTGGTCTGCCGCTGTTTGTGCGGTGGTCCCGGCAAGACATGGGCACTGTAGTCTGCCATTGCTGTGCGGGATTCGGGACAAGAAAGCAGCACGGCAGCCCCCATCTTAAGGTAAATAAGATTGGCCACTGCTCTTAATATAAAAATATAAAATATATGTCACCCAATGATGGTGCTATTATTGAATACATGCTATTAGCACAAGCACAATTGCATGGGGATGTAGTTTGGAAGCCGGCGGTCTAAATGCCGACCACTCCGCCTGTCATTAACCAGACGCCGGAAGACCGACGCCCGGCATATTGAACAAAGGTAAGCCGGGCGCGGGCAGCTGCTGGGGGGGGGGTGTTAGGTTTAGGGCTCCCAGGGGGACTTAGTGTTAGGCACCCCCCCGAGAGGGTTAGGTTTAGGCTAGGGGAAGGGGGGGTTAGGGTTAGGCACCCCCGGGGGGAGGTTAGGGTTAGACACTCCCCCCAGGAGACTTAGGTTTAGGCTAGGGGAAGGGGGGGGTTAGGTTTAGGCACTTAGAGGGGGGATTAGGGTTAGGCACTTGGGGGGAGGTTAGGGTTAGGCACCCCTAAGGGAGGGTTAGGGTTAAGTGGGAGAATGAGGTTAGCGATACTTACCTTAGGGACGATCAGGATTTTCACCCTTGCTGGGCTGGCGCTGTTGGGATTTGAACCGGCGGTAATATCTACTGCACCCCTTTGCATGTGTTGGATGGCTCACACATGTACTTGCAAATGTTTGTAACTAAGGCCCTCATTCAGAGCCGTACGCTCTGAGCATAGCGCACGCTCTGAATGAGGGCCGGGCTCCATTTTCATGGAGCGTCCTCCTGGACGCTCGTATAGCTGTGGGTCACCACCCACAGGCTATACGAGCGTGCATTGTGATGGTCGCAATGGTCGAGACCATCGCGACCATCGAATTTGCGAGCCGGAGCCTGCGGTTGAGGTTTTCAACCGCAAGCTCCAGAGTGATTTTGGCTCTATCAGAGCCAAAATCACTCTCACTGACATCACTAGTGATGTCAGTGGGCCGGCTTTTGACGGGAGGCGTTCCCATGGGAACGCCCCCGTCAGGGAGGCACGCCCCCGGCACACCCACCAAAGGGGGCGTGCTGTCAATCAACATTGACAGCACGCCCCCTTTGATCGGACACAACGAGCGAAGGACTTTCCTTCGCTCGTCGCGTCTGGCCCATGCGCACGACGGAGCTCCCTCCGTCGTGCGCATGCTCAGTCCATAACATCGACCCACTTGCGAGCGGACAGCCGCTCGCGAGTGGGTCTGAATCAGGCCCTAAGACTTATCACATTAGCAGTAATTTTCAAATGGGTTTTTCTGACTGTTTAGCTGAATGTGGTTTCACATATGTCTATAAAATTGAATGTCCTGACTGACTGACTGACTGACTGACTGACTGACTGACTCATCAATGCCCAGCCCAAACCCCTGGACCTAGAAACATGAAAATCGGGGAATATATTCCTTCCATGACATTGGTTCCCACTAACAAGGGATTTTTAGAAATTCAACTCCTAAGGGGTGAAAAAGGCTAAAATGTTTCCTCCCCCTGTGCAATGACCTGACTGACTGTCTCATCATGGCTGCAGCACAGTTCATATTCAAACACCAACTGTCATCCCTAGTGCTGCCAAACATCACTGGCAGTTGGTGTGGCTCCACTATTTGAATAGTGAGGGAAGGGAATGTGTTACTACAGAGGTAAGAGAGGAAATGCATTACTACACATGAGAGGGACGTGAATGTGAAATGTGTAAGTACAGAGTGAAGGAAGGGAATGTGTTACAACATGGGCAAAGGAGGGAAATATGTTACTACAGGGGTGAGTGGGGGTAATGTGTTACTACTGAGGAAGAGAGAGGGGAATATATTACTACAGAGGTAAAGGAGGGGAATAAGTTACTACAGGTGTGAGTGAGGGTAATATGTTACTACAGGTGTGAGGAATGGTTTGTATTTCCACGCAGGTGAGGGAGGGGAATGTCGAATGTGTTACAACAACATGGGTAGGGAGGGAAAGGTGTTGCTACAGAGGTCAGGGAGTGGAATGTGTTAGTACATAGGGGGCGAGTGATGTCTTACTATAGCAGTGATGCACTACTATATGTAAGGTTCTGGTTTTGTTGTGGACCTGGGGTGGCAGACACTGAAGCAGGTTTAAAAGAGAACATGGAAATTTGAATGGGTGGTTTAGTAGACATGGAAATGGCAACATAAAGTCCAGGTAATAATAAGGTGCACTTGGAACTGTAGTGAGGCAATGGGAAAAAGTCCAGGTAGTGACAGGCAGTCCAGTATTCCAGGTTTGTGAGGCTGAAGTGAAGTGCAGGCTGAAGAAAACAAGATCCAGTGGAATGTAAGTGGATGCAAGGTGCAGGGTACAGGATACTCAGGTACTCAGGCAATGGAGAGGCAATTGGAGGAGGCAGGGGAATCCAGCAGAGTTGGAGTAGGCAAGGTGAAGCAGGCTAGACAGGAATTCCACCGACTGGCATATGAGCACAGGAACTCTCTCTCAGCTTCCGCTGAGAAACACGTTGCACTGGCAATGGAAGGGAGCTCTGAACTCCCTTAAATACCCAGTGCTCTGCCATGACATGCCAGAGAGAGAGCAGAGCCAAAAGCACTCCCACTGACATCACTAGTGATGTCAGTGGGGCTGGCCCCAGATGGTAGGCGTTCCCATGGGAACGCCTCCGTCTGGGCAGCCACGCCCCTGACACGCCCACCAAAGGGGGGGTGCTGTCAATCACCATTGACAGCACGACCCCTTTGGTGTGAGACCCATAATGACAGCTTGGCCGTCATTATTCAGGTCTCGCGCATGCGCACGATGGAGCCGCCTCCATCATGCGCATGCGCACTTGGGCAACATCGACCTGCTTGCGAGCGCTCAGCGCTCGCGAGCAGGTCTGAATCAGGCCCAGAGCTCTCCAGAATTTTGCCACAAATTGAGCACCACGATCTGAGACTATTTCGGCAGGAAGTGCGTGAAGACGTAATATGTGATGGACAAACAGATGAGCCAAATCCAAAGCAGTAGGTTGTTTCTTTAGAGGTACATAATGGACCATTTTTGAAAATCGGTCTACCACGACCCAGATGGTGGTGTAACCCTGAGAACTCGGCAAATCTGTTATAAAGTCCATGGAGAGATGCGTACATGGATGTGACGGAATAGGCAGGGGCAACAACTCTCCGGGTGGGGCTTGATGAGAAGATTTATGCTGAGCACATTGGGTACACAAAGAGATAAATTCCAACACATCAGCTTTCATTGATGGCCACCAGTAGGCTCTCTTTAAAAGTTCCAGAGTCTTCTGAGTACCAGAGTGACCTGCAAAGCATGAGGAGTGAGCCCAGGTGAGGAGCTGCTTCCTTAACTCCGGGGCCACAAAGGTTTTCCCAGTAGGAGGCTGCATTTGTATGATGGTAAACACCCTTGAGTCCAACATGGGGGTACTGCATAGCATCTCAGAATTGTTGTTGCAGCAGAAAGATCTAGACAGAGCATCTGCTTTCTGATTAAGGGCTCCTGAATGGAAGGTCAGAGTGAACTGGAAATGGGCAAAAAATATTACCCATTGGGCCAGACGAGGACTCACACACTGGATATTCTTGAGGAAGAGGAGGCTCTTAAGGTTGGTGAAGACAGTGAAAGGAAATTTAGCCCCTTCCAGCAGGTATCTCCACTTAACTGCCAAGAGCTCCTGTTCTCCTATAGCATAGTTCTTCTCAGCAGGAGAACATTTCTTGGAAAAGAAGCCACATGGGTGAACTCGGTTGTCTTCATAACGCTGGGATAGGACAGCTCCCACTGCCTCTGATGATGCATCAACCTCCAATAAAAAGGGTCTATCCAGGTCTGGTTGTCTTAGAACTGGGGCTGTAATAAAAGCTTGTTTCAAAAGCTGGAAGGCTGTCTCTGCCTCAGGTGACCATAGAGCAGGATTAGCGCCTTTACGTGTTAGAGCCGTGATGGGGGCCATCAAAGACAAAAATCCCTTGATAAAGCACCGGAAGTAGTTGGCAAATCCGAACAGTCTCTGGATAGCTTTCAAGGTTCGAGGTCGAGACCAATCCAGAATCGCCTGAACCTTTTTGGGGTCCATTTCTAGACTGGAACCAGAGATGACATAGCCAAGGAATGGCATGCTGGGTACACTAAAGACACATTTCTCCAGTTTGCAGTAGAGGTGATTTTTCCTCAGCACTTGCTTCACATGTTTGTGATGTTCTTCTAGGGAAGATGAGAAAATCAATATATCATCTAAATAGACAACTACTGAAACATATAATAAATCCCGGAAAATTTCATTAAGGAAGCCTTGAAAGACAGCAGGGTTATTGCACAATCCAAAGGGCATCACGAGGTATTCAAAATGTCCATCTCTGGTATTAAAAGTGGTCTTCCATTCATCACTTGAGCGGATACGAATTAGATTATAAGCCCCTCGTAGATCTAATTTAGAGAATATGACGGATCCTTTGACTCTGTCAAATAGCTCTGTGATTAATGGAAGCGGGTATCGGTTCTTGACTGTTATATCGTTAAGGTCCTGGTAGTCTATGCACGGTCTTAATCCACCATCCTTCTTGGTGACAAAAAAGAACCCAGCTCCGGCAGGAGAGGTGGAAGGATGAATGAACCCTTTCTCCAAATACTCCTGGATGTATTCAGACATGGCTTGGTCTCTGGCAGGGATAGAGGATAAGTACGACCACAAGGAGGCATCTTGTCAGGCAACAAATCGATTGGACAATCCCATTCTCTGTGAGGAGGTAAGACATTTGCCTGTTGTTCGGAAAAGACGTCAGTAAACACTTGGTACTCCTCAGGAATTGCTGGAGGTATTAATGAGACTGTTTTCCTTACAGGCCGTATCTTGGGAAGACAGGATTTCTGACAATCAATCCCCCCATGAAAGAACTTGCATTGAGCACCAATCTATCCTGGGATTGTGCTGGTGTAACCAGGGTAGCCCTAAAATTATTTCTTGGGAGGCCTCAGGTATCACTAAGAATTTCAGAAGCTCAGAATGAAGAGCTCCAAAACGGACTAGTACTGGCTGAGTTTCTTTGGTGACAACTCCATTGGCCAGAGGCCGTCCATCTACAGCGGTCAGGGAAATTGAGTGATCGAGGAGAGAGCAAGGAATCTGTAGTTTGTCAACAAAGCTGGTAGTCATGAAGTTTCCGGCTGCTCCTGAATCTAGTAAAGCAGCAACAAAGACAGGTTTTGACTTGAAATCTATGGCTAAGGTCAGCACGAAATCTTTACATTTTGGGGACTGGGGGCCTGATTCAGAGCCGGACGCTCGCTCGTCCAGAAAATAGGGGTGGCTATTCAAATCAACCGTTCGCTCTTTGCGGTCTGTTCACGCCTCTATGTATGAACGAGCGAACAAAACTTGCGGTTGTTTTTTGAAAAAATACGCCCCCTGGCCGCTCGCATCCTACGTCATGTCCACTATTTATTAGATTAATCGAGTACATCGACCAGGGTATGAACTGCTCGCTATTCTTGTGGTTGGTTTTTGCTACCACAATTTTGCGAGCAGTTCTGGCTATAAAATAACCCAGTGACGTGGTCAATGATGCTGCTGTATTAATTATGCACACCCTTAAAACGCCCATTTTGACCTTTAAGCACGTCTCGTTCGGATCTCCACTCCCCGTTTTCAAGCACCTTCCCCTGTTACCACCCACATACGCCTCATTCTGTCACTCAAAATAGCAGGCATTCGCTATTTTGTGAGCACACAATTTTCGGCCGCACTGACTGGTTCGCGCATGCGTACGGATCGTAATACGCATGCGCAAACCAGTCAGTGCGGACGAAAAACATCGCTCGGAGCGAACGAGCGGCCGCTTACGAGTGAATCAGGCCCTGGGTCATTACTCCTAACTTGATGTCCCCAGGGTCAGTTAGGAACGGACGTTTCCCGACTTACGGGAACAGGAGGCCACCAGGTGATCCAATTTCTCCACAGTACAGGCAAAGGTTTTTTAATTTTCTTCTCTGACATTCCTCTTTGGAGAGATGGGTATGATTCACCTGCATTGGCTCTTCATCTGTAGAAGGAGGGGGAGAACGGGCATTAGAGGGAGGAGCAACTGACCTCTGCCATTCAGCTCTATGCCTCTCAGCCTGACATTCTCTGAAGCATAAATCGATCTTGTTACAGAGAGAAATGATATCGTCCAAAGTAGTAGGAAGCTCACGGGTGACCAGATCATCCTTCAGTCGATCAGAAAGCCCAAGCCAAAAGGCCAAGGTGAGGGCTTCCATATTGCACTTGAGCTCTGATGCTAAAATCTGAAACTGTACGGCATACTGGCTGAAAGGACGGGTTCCTTGTTTCAGTGTCATAATACTAGATGAGGCTGATACAGTACGCCCAGGCTCATCAAAAATCCTCCTGAATGATGTTACAAAGTTGGTATAGTTATCTAGTAGAGAATCTGAATGCTCCCAGTGTGGGAAAGCCCAATCCAAGGCTGAGTCGGACAACAGTGACACGATGTAGGCCACTTTAGTTCTTGCAGTGGGAAAATTATCAGGCTATAAGGTGAAGTGTATATCGCACTGATTCAGGAACCCCCGACAAAACTTGGGGTTGCCGTTAAATTTACTTGACATAGGAAGGTGTAACCAAGTTGATGCAACCTGTATTTTCAGACAAAGAAGTGGGTGTAACTACTGTTACACTAGGGATGGATAAAGAGGTTTGCAAATTATCCTGTTGTTTAGTCATTTCTTGCAGGAATTGAGCCATTTGGTGCTGCATAGCTTCCAGGTTTTCCAAACGGCCTGCGATGAACCGGAATAAATCTGCTCCAGACTCCTGTCCCGTGGCCGAGTCCATGGGGCCAGTGCAAACTGTGAGGTTCTGGTTTTGTTGTGGACCCGGGGTGGTATTAGGAGCAGACACTGAAGCAGGCTTAAAAGAGAACATGGAAATTTTAATGAGTGGTTTAGTAGACATGGAAATGACAACATAAAGTCCAGGTAGTAATAAGATGCACTTGGAACTGTAGTGAGGCAATGGGAAAAAGTCCAGGTAGTGACAGGCAGAAGACAGTCCAGTATTCCAGGTTTTGTGAGGCTGAAGTGAAGTGCAGGCTGAAGAAAACAAGATCCAGTGGAATGCAAGTGGAGGCAAGGTGCAGGGTACAGGAGACTGAGGTACTCAGGCAAGGGAGAGGCAATTGGAGGAGGCAGGGGAATCCAACGGAGTTGGAGTAGGCAAGGTGAAGCAGGCTAGACAGGAATTCCAATGACTGGTGTATGAGCTCAGGAACTCTCTCTCTCAGCTTCCGCTGAAAAACACGTTGCACTGGCAATGGAAGGGAGCTCTGAACTCCCTTAAATACCCAGTGCTCTGCCGTGACAGGCGAGAGAGAGAGCAGGTGACACACCAGGATAGGGCGACTAGGTCACATGGCCAGAGGCAAGATGGCAGCACCCATGCCGGAGCGGAACGGAAACGACGCCAGGCCTAACCAGCCCAGAATGACAACATGCCTGCACAGGACCACATACAGCCAATGCTCCCTGCCAGATACCAGCACCACCGCCAGACGCCCCTCGCCATAGCGTCCTCACAGGCATCACCAGCTGACCGCCGTGCCGAGAAACCCTGGTCGTGACACTATAGAGGTGAAGGGTTAATGGGTTACTGGAGAGGTGAGATAAAAATGGAAACATTAAATATCTAAGATCTACCCGGGTGGGAAAACCCACTATTACAATCTTAAACCTAGGTGTAGTCTGAGAGAGGTTAGTGGGGAAACTCCATCCCGAAGTCCAAAAACCAGGGTGCCCTGGAAGCAGGGGTGGATTACACCCTGCATACTGCAGAAAGAAGCTTCCCTATTTAGCTGAGCTAGAGAGAGTGGTCAGTGCTCCTGATGCTAGCAAGTGGCCACTGGGACACCAGGAGTGAGTTATCCATGATCTCGGCTGACCTGGTGTCCCCAGTAGCTCACACGGGACCTACCGCCTGTGAAAGTTGTGTGCGTATATGGAACAGTGGAAGAGTCCTCCTGCATAAGACTCCCACTGAGTTGACAAGGAAGGGAGGTACAGTTGGTAGCTGGCGTGGCTCCCCAGTCGCCTTATCCTTTGATTTTTGGTCAAGACTTCCCATTTCTTAGGGAGATTATTTATTTCTGGGAGGAGATGCAGTCCCCAGTTGTTCAAACAAACAACCCTCCTTCCAATACAGAGTTTTCCTGGACATAGGGAACTGTCACCAAAACAACAGACCCCTACTTCAGAACTCCAGGAAATGAATGGCAATGAGGGTTACTGGGTTTCGGACTGTCCGGGGGTGTCATTATCAGACTTTGGATGTGACCAATTGAATGACAATAATTTGTTGAATTCCTTTAACAATGTCCCCTGGGGGAACCCCTTACTTTGTTCTGAAAGGTGATTAGTTGTATCGGGTAGCATACTTGCGGGTTATCAAAGTGTATCAGTTGTTAGTACCCCAGGCACATGTAGGACTAGTTCTTCAGGTGGCTCATACACGACTATGGGGAAGTCATTTGGGGGAAGAAAATACCCTGCAAAGAGTACAACAGGCAGTTCAAAAGTATTGTCGTGAGTGCCCTGTCTGCCAAAGAACTAGCCCCCGCCCACATTTCCGTGCACCATTGGATTCCCTGCCTGTCATTTTTATTCTCTTTGAATGGATTGGAATGGGCATAGTAGGGCCCTTTGACAAATCCGCCTGGGGACACCAATATATATTGTTGATACTCAAGTATGCTATCAGGTATCCGGAGGCCATCCCATTAAGAAACATCAAGTCTAGTACTATAGCCCGAGAGCTATTAATGATGTATTCCTGTTTGGGCATACCGAAGGAAATACTTACCAACCAGGTAAAGCACTTTGGAGCTTATTCAGACCCGGTCGTTAGCTCTACGAGCTCACAACCGGGTCGATGTTGCTCCAGTGCGCATGCGCACGACGGAGCCAGCTTCCACGTGCGCATGCGCGAGACCTGGCTAACGACAGGTGATCATGTCATTAGGGGTCTCGTAGCAGATGGGGAGAGATGTCAATGTTGAGTGACAGCTCACTCCATTTGCTGGGCGGGCCGCGGCGTGCCCGGCCAAACGGAGGCGTTCCTGTCGGAATGCTTGCCATTTGGAGGCGGCCCCACTGACATCATCAGTGATGTCAGTGGGGAGCTTCCTGCTCAAACAGAGCAGGAAGCTCCCTGGGGCTTAAGATTGACGAGACCCTACCTTAGGGTCTCGTCGTTAGCCCCGATGGTCCATCACCCTTAGCGTTCGTTAGAGCTGTGGGTGTTAACCCACAGCCTAACGACAGACATGGAGGCGGCCGTTCAGGATGCAAGCGGCCGCCCTGTTTCAGAACGACCACTTGCATCCTACGACTGCCTCTGAATGAGGCCCTTTGTGTCAAAGCTTATGAAGGATATGTGCAAATTGATAGGTGTGAAGAAACTTACAACTTCTGTGTATAACCCACAGATGGATGGCTTGGTTGAGAGGTTCAACCACACCCTGAAACAGATAATATGGCGGGCTGTAGCTCAAGACAAGCGAGACAGGGATCTACTGCTCTCAGGGATTGACTGGGGCTGTACATCAGCTCTGGCAGTCAGCCCTGTGCACACGCGCTCATGAAGGGGGTGTAGTTTAGTTTCAAGGGGGGCATGCCGTGAGTCACGGAGGCCTGGCCTCACAGCACAAGCCCCTCTCTTCCCGGCCCACTGTTGCCACCCCTTCCCTCCCCCGGAGCTAATACCATGTATCCGGTGGCGTGCGGTGGAGGGTGGGGATACTTCTGCCCTCCGCAAACCGGCCCAGAGACCATCTGTCCTAGCAAGTGCTAGAAGTGCCAGATGGCCAATCCAGCCGTGACTGCTCCCATACTTATGTTTGCTATTAGAGACGTACCTCAAACAACTATAGGATTTAGTGCCTTTAAACTTTTTTTTGGTAGGCAGCCTCAAGGTATCCTCTATCTGTTAAAGGAAGGTTGGGAGGGGCAGTTGGCCTCAGAACCCAATGTAGTGTAGTTTGTGCCCCAACTCTACCAGTATATAACAAAGAGCCTCTTCTGCAACAGAAAATGCAACTCGCCCAAAGTCGACAAAAAAAATATTATGACAAAACAGCAGTTAATCAATCATTGAAGCTAGGTGACATGGTACTAGTATTAATAATTAATACCTACACAGAAAAGCAAGCTGAATTAGACCCATAGCTAGGTAGAATCATATGTTGTAGCTTGCTCATAAAGTTCATCTACAAATGATACATTGTTGTTGTATGGTTGTGAAAGCTTCATTTGTTTTTCTAAATAATAATTAGTAAATAATTAATAACAAATAATTTAGACTAACTGCTTTCCATCAGTACCCTTAAGATCTTTTTTGA
The DNA here is from genome assembly GCA_031769625.1 of Taudactylus pleione. Taxonomy (NCBI): domain Eukaryota; kingdom Metazoa; phylum Chordata; class Amphibia; order Anura; family Myobatrachidae; genus Taudactylus; species Taudactylus pleione. Next base: position 5,635,630 of record JAUIMM010000217.1, read on the forward strand.
AATACTTTACCTTGAATTGTTGTTAAATTTTTCAATGTGATTGAATGTTCCCAATCTTTTAACTGCAGGTCATTAGTGATTTTACTAAGTGTTTTCACTTCCTCTTTAATTTTTTGTTCCAGGGTAATGTATCGTTGTTTTACATCAGATATGTCTACAGATGCATTCTGAAAATATGCACTCTTTTGCACAACCTCCTATAAACACAAATGGTTAAAGAATAAAATTAAAAATGATTAAATAAAAAATAAAAAAATCACTTTTAAAAGCACATCCTTATTTGCTTGTACTTCCTGACGTGATATCTGTAGAACATGCATTTAAAAGGTATCCAGATAACAATGGATCATGCGTCGGCAATTCAGAGAAGAATGGAAGAGAATAAATAATTTTGTAAGGATACATCACATTAATGGCATAAGTGTATCAGAATTAAAAACATTGCTAACATGTTCACACCAAGATATTATAACTTGTATATCGAGACCACCTCCAAAAATAACAAACAGCGACCTTGTGGTCAGACACAAACTATTGATAAAAGGGGCAAGTGGCAGCTGACAACTCATAAAGACGAGTTCTAGGATTTGTTTTTGTGTGACTGTATTCTCTTCAATGTCACTGTTTGATACAACTTTGAAGGCAGTTTTGGAAAAATGGGTTTCTTTTACATTGTTTAATTTTATGAGGCATATTTATCACAAACCTTTTAATGCATATGTGATAAATATTTTTTGTCCAAATTCGCAATGTGAAAATAAATATTTTTTCACGCAAACTTACTAAAATGCTCTTGCAAGGAGACAGGTTACGATAAGTGTCCATCGCGTAACGCTATCTCACTGCTTCCTAGTTCAGGTATTTGGCAGCCAATGAGCATGCATGGCCGTTGGCTGGCGCATGCGTCATCAGCAGGAAAAGGTTTTCTGAAGCTTAGTAAATCCGGCAGCACAATAGTCCCTATAGTAACTATGGGGGTGCGGCTGGAGGGACTGCAGCACATGTCGGAGATACCTCTCTGATTTCTGATTTCGTCATTCTATGAGATTACTGAAACTCTACAATGGCAATTTATCACCACAATATATTCCATCCCCAAAGAGAATTTTACACGTTTTTTTAAATCTATATCTATTTTTGTATATTGAAACCTGTATTTCAAGGTGACCACACATTAATATACAGACATTTCACCTGAATACCAAATGGACAGACCTGTATCCAATTTGGCGACACATGTTGGTTAAAGAAAAACTACTATATATCATTGAGGTCCATTTCTGCAGCCACTCATATACTTATATTGTAATCCCAGTAAAATAATAATAGAAATTAGAAAACATTTCAATAATTTTCTGCCAAATGGCAAAAGAGCCAATGGCCTGATGGGCCGGTCCGGTCATAAAACCCGGCTGAGCAGCTTCGGCTGAGGGAGCTCCGTCGTGTGCATGCGCGAGACCCGACGAGCAAAGGACTTTCCTTCGCTCGGAGTGTCTCATCAAAGGGGGCGTGCTGTCGATGGTGACTGACAGCACGCCCCCTTTGGTGGGCGTACCGGGGGCGTGCCTGCCAGACGGAGGTGTTCCCAAGGGAACGCCTACCGTCTGAAGCCAGCCCCACTGACATCACTAGTGATGTCAGTGGGAGTGATTTTGGCTCTGATAGAACCAAAATCACTCCTGGCCTTGCGGTTGAAAAACCCAACCGCAGGCTTTTGCTCGCAGTTTCGATGGTCGCGATGGTCAAGACCATCGCGACCATCATTTTGCACGCTCGTATATGCTGTGGGTGGTGACCCACAGCTATACGAGCGTCCAGGAGGACGCTCCATATTAATGGACGTGGGCCCTGATTCAGAGCGAGCGCTCTGGTCAGTGCGTCCGGCTCTGAATCAGGGCCTAAGTCTTGAAAAGTGATAAAGTGGACAGTGATAGTACCAACCAATTAGCTACTAACTGCCATTCTTCAAACACAGGGACAGATAAACTAAGCTCTGGAAAGTGATCAATTGGAGAGTGATAAACTACCAACCAATCAGCTCCTAACTGTCATTTTTCAAATACAGTCTGTAACATAACAGTTAGGAGCTGAATAGCTGGTAGTTTATCACTCTCCAATTTATCACTTTCCAGAGCTTAATACATCTCCCCTACAGCCTGTAAAGGAACAGGAGCTGATTGGTTGGTACTTTATCACTTTCATCTTTATCATTTTTCAAGGCTTAGTACATTTCCCACTTTAAAGACATCAATGGAAATCGCACCTTAATAAAATAAAACTAAAATATAACACTACTTGTTCAACATATCTAAGCCTTATTTGAATAAAACATAGGGCCTGCATTGACTTAAAGTACTTATACATGCAGGCAATGCCCATATTGTTCTCAAGGAACATAATTACTTTTGCAGTGTGAAGATTATTTTGCAATTCTTACCTCTCGTAGTATATAAACATTTTCAGTAAATGTTGTATTTATATATTCCATTTTCATTTGACTGTCATCCAGTGTAGTTGTTAAGTGTTCTACAGCTGTCTGAATGTTTTGCACAAATTTGTCCTGTACTTGACTCTGTGATATGCTGTTATTTAATGTTTCATATAACAAATGCAGTTTTGCTGAGTTCATTGAAATTTCTTTTTTACTGTTGGAGAAGTTTTCAATAAGCTGGTTTAGAATAACAGTTTTATCATCCTCTTTTTTTTCTTCTTCCCCATTATTTTCTACAATTTTTCCACCCACTTGTTTATCAGAATGAGAGCTATGACCTTCAAAAGAGAAGAGGAAAGACATTATTTAAAAGTTTTACCTGCATACACTAAATGTATATATTATCAATCCCTGATTTTACAGTCCTCAATTCACACACGCATGGAAATTCACAGTCCCCTCATTTATTAATGCACTTCAATCTGCAAAGTTTTGTGACAATACACCCCCTTTTCCCATCAAAGTATCATTTCCAGCCCCATTTCAAATGTGTATTGTTGCTGCCGGCTGCAGGGCATAAGGTTCTCAAAGCATTACAACATTTGTTTCCCCTAAAATCCGTGTGCAGTGATATAATTCTAACAAGTACAAATCTAGTATGAAGTCCAGTCTAGAAACCTGTATTGTGAATGTGCTGTTCAGTGCAACTCTACATGATGTATTTTCCTACAAGTTTATATTTTAACACTAGCACTGCCAGAGCATGCATCTTTTATATACCAGAGAGACGTTATTAGACAGATGTTGATCAGACATATCCATCACGTGTCTGCATCTACCCTTGTGTCTGCGGTAAGCAGAGATCATTCATATATAATTAATAGCTATATATCTTACCTTTGCCTTGTAGATGATCCATATATGGTTACAATGAGGTTTATTTACTCATACCGCTTTTACACCGAAATTCCAGGTCTGGCCCAGAGTTGGAACAGAGTTCCATCCCGGATCAGACCCGGAATTTCCCCGGCGCCGACCCAGGATATTCCAGAGTTGGCGCCGTTCACACCCGAGCCGGGTCTACATTGACCCGGCTTTTAGGGCATTGAAGTGGACGCTTGGAGATGACGTCATCTCCAAGCGCCACTGAAGCCGGACCAATGGAGTGACCCGGAGTGCGCCATACACACAGCAGGGTTTCACGGGTTATTCCCATGTTAAACCCTGCAATTTACCTTGGTTGGATTGCCGGGTCACTCGACCCGGCAATCCAACCCTTTACCTTTTTACACTAAGGAACTACCCGGGTTAAACCTGCAATAACCCGGGTTTTAGCTCTGGTGTAAAAGGGGTATTACAAAGGTGATAATGTCCTTAGGTGCAATAATTCACAGCAACCAACCAGCCATTTAATTTAATTGGTATATCTTGCATTTTATTTCTCAAAGTGAATTATTGATTGATTGATTGATTGATTGATTGATTGATTGCTATGCACTTGTGTACTTTAGCACCTACATAAATAACCCATCAGTGAAATTGCTAAATTATAGGTTATCTTTTTACCTTGTTGTCTGAGTGTAAATATTAGAAGACCCAGGACAATACAATATAGAAGCACAAGTGCAATAATTGCTATCTTCAGTTTTCTTTCAATTGTTTCTATAGTTTTACCTAAAGTATGAAGAAATAAGATATTATTTTATTGTTGATTTATTAGTACATTATTATATAAGGCTAGAAGAAATAACATTTTATTGTTGATTTATTAGTACATTATTATATAAAATGCAATGCTAAAGTAATATTCACATTTTAAGGCAGCTTGAAATAGTCATCCAGATATTTTCAACCACAAAAACAATCAATTGGCTACTGTAAAACAAGCAATCAATGTATGTACTTTATGCATATAACACTCATAATTAGACATTGTTACCTGGTGTTGCTGTCCTAGTGGTCTAAAATCTAAAAACTAACTATAAATTAAGAATAAAGGTAACACAATTTAGTGTACAGTAGCTCAATTAACTTACATCTATACATTTATACATCAGTAAAATAATAAACCTAAAACGAATAGCTTAATAATACAGAGATCTAAACATTCTCAGTAAAATCGCAATAACAATAGGGAATAACAAAAAAGAAACCCTGTATCCTGCGGGCGTATTATACAAGCACTATTATATGAACTGATATTGTAAATTCACTAGTGATTTTTAGATTCTTGTGTCATTAGGGTTCTCTTTTTAACCCTATTGTGGATACAGGTTGCATCTACTACATTATATAGACAACACTGGTCTATGAGACACTGAATTGATTATAAAGTCTGTCATAGTGTAAATAAAGGATGAACTTATCTGTATGTCACATTAGAAGTTAGTAAAGTTAATAATTTAACAACACTTCACAGCAATACTTCAGTACTTACTTGGCAGTGCTGGGGATTTTGGGGACAAATTATCACAATGTGAATTCTCAAATTGAATAAGGGAATTAACGTCCTCCTCATTTTCAGATGCTTTTGACCACTTTGCCATTTAACAAGCTGTAATATAAGAATATGTTATGATTCTACCTTCGGACAGCTGCCCATTAAGTACCAGACTCAGCTACTGTAACAAAGCATTATTCTATTTCTGTTCTTTCCTTTATCTTTCATTTCTGTAACTAATTGTCAGTATAACAAATAAGTGATACAGGTCTATCCACTTCTGTAAAATACAAATATTGAAAGCCTCACCTTTAATTCAGGTTGAAATAAAGAGTTGGAAGAAATGTATAAAACGTCTTAAACTTGTATACAAAAGTGCAAGTTTTCTCTGTGACTTTTTTGGTTTATGTGGAGGAAATGACTCAGCGATGGTCTGTTAGTCAGTGTGAGTGAGCTCTAGTCACATTCATTGCGTAAGCAAACTCTAGGGCAGTGTTGGCTAACCTTGACACTCCAGCTGTTATGGAACTACATAACCCAGCATGCACTGCTACAGTTTTGCTATTAGGGCATGCTAAAACTGTGGCAGGGCATGCTGGGATATATAGTTCCACAACAGCTGGAGTGTCAAGGTTAGCCAACACTGCTCTAGGGGGTAAGTCAGAGATTTTAGAAGTGAGTTTTAGAAGAGATGTTGCCCATAGCAACCAATCAGATTCTAGCTATTATCTTCTAGAAGGTACTAGTTAAATGTTAAGTAGAATCTGATTGGTTGCTATGGGCAACAACTCTTCTAAAACTCACTTCTTTAATCTCTCACTTTAGTAAATATACCCCTATAAACCTTCACTCATCACATTTTAGTAAATTTTGGGGCGATTCAATTGTTTTTGGTCGTCCATTAATTATCGCTCTAGTCATGTCTAATTAGACCGGATTTAGCCGCATGAAACGGCTAAACCCATCTAAAGTCCTGGTTAGAGCGCCCAAACCATGGACTTTTCACACATGTGTGCTTGGGGCTAGCAGAAATGATAGTGCCAGCGGCTGTTCACGCCCAAACAGAGCAACTATTCAACACTGACAGCCACTGGTGCTAACAATTGAATCGTCCCCTAGGAATGTTCAGTAAGCTCTAATGTAGTATGTATTAGGCCTGATTCAGTGTTAGGAGCAAATAATAAAAAAGCGCAAAAAAGGAGCAATTTGCATGTGCAGCTGGGTAACCATCCATGTGCAGTGGCCTGGCCACTTCTGATACACAGAAATAAAGTGATCACTTCACTTCTTTATTTTCGGGAGCTGGGCTCTTTTTGTAACAAATATGCCCCGACTATTATGTAGCAGCATTTGTGCCAGACATACATCAGACATGAAAGAATGTATACTCATGATCCACGGCCTCTGCATCTGGCTAGCAGGGTATCTAAATCTGGCTAGCAACGTGCCTGCATCTGGCTAGCCGGGCACCCTACAGCCAGTAATGCTGCCAGGCCCCTAGACAGGGGCAGACTCACTATGGGAGACAATGGAGGCGCCTGCCGCCGGGCTCCAGCTCTGAAGGGGCACCTCCACCATTGTCCACAATATATTCACCCCACTTAGGGCTGTAACTATGTACCCAGAGTGTACCGTCACAGCCGCCCAATACATGGCACCTCTTCCCAGCACTGAGAAGCCACAAGACACTAGAGGAGAGCTCCATGTCAGACCATCAGCTGGTTCCTTCGTCTATCTATAGCCTGCATGCGAATTGCTACATTACAGTGTCAGCGGCTGTGACGGGGGAGTGGGGGCACCAAATTATAACTTGCCTCCGGGTGTCTGGGAAGAAGTTACGCCACTGCCCCTAGAGATCTGGATCCTGGGACTTTTCAGGGGCATGATCTAATTGTGGGAGGCGTGGCCATGCCCCTCTTTAGAATATAGTAAAAAATATTTGCAGCAGTGCGAAAAAAGGGGCGCTGTGAGCCCCTCGGCCAGGGGAAAATCCAGGGTGGGGGCACGATCAGGGTGATCACACAGTCCCCCCCCCCATTCAGAGAAAAGTGGAGACTGCTGCCACTGCTCAGCGGCAGCAGCCTCCCTGGCCCGACTGCAGCCCATAACACAGCGGCGTGTATGGGGGAAAGAGGCTGCTGACAGGTTAGTGGGATGGAAGTTGTACCTGGGCCCTTCCAACAAGCCTGGATTCAGGTAATTAGTACCTGCTCCATCCTACTTTCACCACCCCAGAGCACTGCTGCAGTGCTGCTCGGAGCATATAAAGGATGCTCCGGGTACGCACTGTGCAGTGTGTAGAGCCGCCCGTAACATTCGGGCAGCTGTACTCTTTCCCCTGCCAGCGGCCCTGCCCCCTCACATGATATCACGTGTTTGGGAGCTGGGGTGGTGCAGGCCACGGTGATCCCTGCTCCGATGCTGGTAGCATGGTAGCATTATACATAATTAATAATGTATTGAAGTGTCATACACGTGAGAGAGAGTAGAGAATATAGAATGTATTTAAATGCAAACATAAATTGAATTATTTTATATAAATCTGCTGGTTCCCATATTAGAATTGAAATAAGAATCATTCCTGCTGTAGCCCACCTAGGCTATGTCTAGGAAGAGGAAGCATTTGTAGGTATTTTTTTTCTTTTGTTGCACAATTGCCACCCGTATGGAGCATAAATCAATTGTCGGGATTTTGATGTGTTGGTATTTTGAATGTCAGGATTTTGTCATTGCTGGGATTTTGATGTGTTGGGATTTTGTTTATGTCGGTATTTTGTCCATGTCGGTATAGCGACCTGTCAGTATTTTGACTGTCAGCATGTTGATTATCAATATTTAGTCCATGTCGGGATTATGGTTGTCGGGATTTAGGTCCGAACGGGATTTTGGTGTCATAATTTGACTGCCGGGATTTTGACCATCGGGATGTCATACTCAACCTGTGGGCACTGATTTGTCTAGTACCTTTTTTAAACTAAAAACAGGTTTGACTAGGTTTCTGTCAATGACAACAAAGGCAGTAAAGAGAGCTGTGTGATTCTCAGTTTACCACTAAAGTTAGCTATGGCAACCATTTTGCTTTGTGACTGAAAATGGTGGCTCTTTTAAATTGAAAAAGATGGGATATTTACAAGTATAACAACCAGAATTTCCTTCCTTCTCATGTGCTATATGTAGATAAATTCTTAGACAGCAATCAACCATATAGGTAAGAAGTTCCTCCAGACAGATCACCTGTCAGTCCAGTATGCAGTCGGGATGCCGACGGTATAAATCCCGACCATCAGCTTCCCGACTGTCTAATCCCGGCAAGGGTCAAATGACAGGCGTCGAAATCCCAACTCCTGTCATTTCACCTACGCCGGGAGGCCGAAGCCCGGCATCCTGATCGAGGATAAGCCGGGGCGCGGACAGCCGCACATTAGGTTAGACTTACGGTTAGGCAGCCACCCAGGAGGGTTAGGGTTAGGCTAGGGGAAGGGGGGGTTATGGTTTTACACTCCCGGGGGAGGTTAGGGTTAGGCAGCCCCCCCCCGGGAGACTTAGGTTTAGGAAGCGGGGAAGGGGGGGTTAGGTTTAGGCACTTAGAGGGGGGTTAGGTACTTTGGGGGGGAGCCAGTGGCATAACTTCATCCCAGGTGCCCGGAGGCAAGATAAATAGATAAATGTTGGTGCCCCCCCCAAATTAAACTTGACCCCCCACAGCCCCAGCTGCCACCGCCCCCCTATGCAGTTCCTTTTATACAATGCCCCCAGTTGTGGTCCCCCTATGCAGTTCCCTCAGTAGAAGTCCCCCTATGCAGTGCCCACCTATGTAGTACTCCCCAGTAATGGTCCCCCTATGCAGTGCCTCCAGTAGTGGTCCCCGTATGCAGTGCCTCCAGTAGTGGTCCCCCTATGCAGTACCTCCAGTAGTGGTCCCCCTATGAAGTGCCCCCAGTAGTAAGGCCCTTGTAGTGCTCCCAATAGTTAGGACCCTGTAGTACCCCCATATGATGCCACCAGTAGTAATGCCACTGTAGTGCCCCCATATGATGCCCCCATATGATGCCCCCAGTAGTAAGGCCCCTGTAATGCCCCCTGTAGTGCCCCCATATGATGCCGCCAGTAATAAGCCCCTTGTAGTAAGCCCCCAGTATTAAACCCCCTGTAGTGCTCCCAGTAGTAAGCCCCCAGTATGAAGCCCCCTGTAGTGCCCCCAGTAGTGCCTCCAGTATTAAACCCCCTGTAGTCCCCCCAGTAGTAAGCCCCCTGTAATGCCCCCAGTAGTAAGCCCCCTGTAATGCCCCAGTATTATGCCCCCTGTAGTGCCCCCTGTAATACCCCAGTATTAAGCCCCTTGTAGTGCCCCCAGTATTAAGCTTCCTGTAGTGCCCCCAGTATAAAGCTCCCTGTATTGCCCCCAGTAGTAAGCCCCCTGTAATGCCCCAGTATTAAGCCCCTTGTAGTGCTCCCAGTAGTAAGCCCCCTGTAATGCCCCCAGTATTGTGCCCCCTGTAACTGCCCCCAGTATTGTGCACGCTCACACACACACATACCAAAAAAAAAAAACTTAAACCCCGCTCCAGTGCCTGCTGCCTTCCGTCCCCAGTGCCCGTTCCTCGGAACTATGGGAGTGACATTATGACATCACTCCCATAGTGCACTGGGGGACCCGGAGCTCAGGAGTGAGCTCCAGCTGCCGCTTGTGCCGGGGGGGAGGAGAAATGAAGGAGCGGGGGCCCGCTGGTAACACACTCAGCGGGCACCCGGCAAATGAAAGATACACCCTCTGTATCCTCCGTAGATGCGCCACTGGAGGTGGAGCGCCGATCTGTAGCGCTCCTTCTCCATGCAGCTCCTATTCAGCAGTGGCCGGCCCGGATGACAATGGAGCCTGGTGCCCGGCGACAAATGACTCCATTGTCTCTGGGAGTTCTGCCACTGGGGGGAGGTTAGGGTTAGGCAACCCTAAGGGAGGGTTAGGGTTGGGGGAGGGTGGGTTAGGTTAGTATGTACTCACCTTAGCTGCTGTCAGGATCTTCACCTCTGCCGGGCTTCCGCTGTCAGGATTTGCGGCCGGTAAATCATACCGATCCCGTCAGTCCAGGATCTAAAATAATAACACATTTTCTAAAAATGTCTACACTCAATGGTGTTCTTTGCATATATTATTCAGATCAATAACTTAATTTATATAAATGTCTTAGCAAATTCATTGGGCTTATCTGTAGTTCTTAATACGTCTTATGAGTTCACCACCAAGGAATCTTCTTGTACAAATGAAGAGATGGAAAAAAAATTATTTGCACCAGATCATTAAAACAATTATTCCTCTGTGGATGAATGTCTTTTTAAATTCCTTCTGATCCTGTTATTAGACCCTTCCACCAGAAAATACCCAAAACAAGGCCAAGTGTAGTATGTTAGAATATTTATTATATATAAATATAATCAATATAAAATATGTTTACATAGCATGCATAATTAATGCAATATGACCCCATTTGTTTCCTGGCCTCCCAAGCCAGCCACCATTGCGACCTATGGTTGCAATGGTTATTCCGGCCTGCGACCTCGGTCGCAGTCCTAAGATCACAACTGCAGCAGAGGGTGTCAGGCACCTCCTGATGCATTTGCATATTTGCAAGGACGGAGTTGAAAAGCTGTTTGCGTGCAACTTTGCAATTCCGTCCACTACTGAATCACCCGCTTAGTCCACAAAAGAGAATAGTGGACTCTGTCCTCTCTGCTGACCTAGAAGTGACTAGATCTAATTGGGTGGAGGAGAAATCAGAGACCAGGAGGAATCAAGATTAATCGGGTCATTTGTGTAAGGCTGTCCCACTTCCACAATGTGCAAACAGTGGAAGCTTGAATGCACACCCCAATATCTCCCACTGTGACAGAGGGAGATGGGGCAGACCTGGAAGAGAAGGACTAGCTGCTGAGTTAAGTTTGGGAGCAGGAAGGGGGCGGGTCAATAAGATGAAAGGGATGATTTGAGCCGCAACAGGGTCGGTATCACAGCCGAGACAAGGGGAACAATAGAAAGAGGGTGGGGTGGGCATAGATGGGGCGGGACTGAGGACCTCATTCAGAGTCAATCGTTGCGGCCGCACGGTCGTAAGGGAAAAGGGGCCGGATATGCAAATGATGCACTCGCAAGTTGCGTCCTTAAGATCGGATTGTTAGCTGGCCGACCAAGGGGAGGATGCGGCCGTAAGACAAAAAATACGCCCCCTTCTCGTACGCATTACACGTCATCTCCGGCCATATAAGGATTAATCGAGACTATCGGAACTGGTTGACCACACCCTCTCTTAAGCACTACGATCAGGTCAGTGTACAAACCACCCATGTCACGTGTGCCATGACACTACTTTGTTAATTATGCACTCCCATAAAACGCCGTTCGCATAATTAGGCACGCCTGCGTTCGGATCTCCACTCCCCCGTTTTCAAGCACCTTCCCCTGTTACCACCCACAAACGCCTCATTCTGTCACTCAAACTACCGACCTGGCTGTGTTCAAGGAGAGAGAAATTTGTGATCGTAGCAGCTATTTTGCGCTCGCGCATTGCGAACTTTATGCATGCACAGTTTAGCGAACATCGGTGGCGTACGACCGTGCGGCCGCAACGACCGACTCTGAATGAGGTCCTGAATGAGGGCATAGATTGAGGTGACCCAGCATGTACCAGGTCTGTTATACTAGTATTTATATATAAAAGATCATATAAAAAATGATTAGTCTAGTAATCTCATTTATCTACTATACCATTTCCTCTCCATTTACCAGCAGCTTTCAATAATCATATTATTATCCACTGTCATCTCCTTGGAGGCTTTATTTTCATCTTTACTTAGATTACATTTTGTATTCCTTTGGAAAGTTTTAGAACTAATATTATGAAAGTATACCCTACATATTTTATAAGAGCTCTCACAAAAGGCTGTTTTATGTTGAAAGTGAAACATTTTAGAAGATGATTTAAATTCTACAGTTATATGACAGATTTATTACCCTTAGATGATAAAGGATTATTAACATAATACATTAAAATCGCTTCCATTTTAGAATCATTATCTATGATGATACTTTCTTCACACAATGTTCTTAATAAATCTAAACTCTCTTGATCTTTAGAATCCAATATAATGGAAAGCTTTTGATTGTATTTTTCTTAAGATTAATAAAGGTAATTTGCCACCTATCAGTTTTTTAAATGATAATTAAATATCCCACTAGTAACCAGTGGTCTTTCTGTTTTGGCCACTCTCGTACTCTCTTCTCTCTCTGTATCTATAACTCTCCATATTTGTCAGAGTAAATTGCTTGCTGATTCAATTGTTTCAGACATTTCTCTAAAAAATCTGAATGATGTTGAGTAACTTTGGATCAGGCCCTCATTATTATGAGAGACTGGGGATTTGGTCATCAGGTCGACCCTCACTATGTCCACAGTCAGGGCCAGCCCTGACCATTATGATGGCCTAGGCAAGATTTTAGCTGGTGCGCGACCACCCCCCCCTCCCCTGTGCCCAAGAAGAGTATGTGGTCTCATGGAAGGAGGCATGGCCTCGTGACACACCCCTTTTTCCATCACTCTGGGCGCATATCCAGCACTCCCAGAGATATATAGTTGCCCTAGTGCAGCGAAATGCGTTGGTGGTATTCACCCTGGTATTTGGCACTCATCCTTTTGGATTTCAGCACCCTGTTACCCTTTGGGACACTGGGCCTGATTCAGACCCACTCGCGAGCGACTGTCCGCTCGCAAGTGGGTCGACGGTCTGCACTGAGCATGCGCACGACGGAGGGAGCTCCGTCGTGCGCATGCGCCAGACACGACGAGCGAAGGACTTTCCTTCGCTCGTTGTGTCCGATCAAAGGGGGCGTGCTGTCAATGTTGATTGACAGCACGCCCCCTTTGGTGGGCGTGCCGGGGGCGTGCCTCCCTGACGGGGGCGTTCCCATGGGAACGCCTCCCATCAGAAGCCGGCCCACTGACATCACTAGTGATGTCAGTGGGAGTGATTTTGGCTCTGATAGAGCCAAAATCACTCCGGAGCTTGCGGTTGAAAACCTCAACCGCAGGCTCCGGCTCGCAATTTCGATGGTCGCGATGGTCACGACCATCGCGGCCATCAAAATGCACGCTCGTATAGCCTGTGGGTGGTGACCCACAGCTATACGAGCGTCCAGGAGGACGCTCCATGAAAATGGAGCCCGGCCCTCATTCAGAGCGTGCGCTCTGCTCAGAGCGTATGGCTCTGAATGAGGGCCACTGTTTTGATTTTGGGACTTTGTGCAATTTATCCAGCATCTGGTCACCACGAGGCTTCATCTGTTTGCGTTGGACCATCAATGTGTATGAAGACCATCGCTATTTAAAGAACTCCTCACTATCATGATTACAGGCTGGTAATATACCTACACTAATACTGGACTTTGCCATCCCCTTTATGACTTTATATACGGTGCATGTCCATTTGTCATGCTGCATTACCCAGTGCCTTTTATGAATGCATTTTGTGCACATATATCACATATGTTCATGTGATGATTTTATAATCTGTTGAATTTCTCAGTACTGAGTTTTTAGTTACTATTCATTGTTCATTATATTAAATTGTTTTTTTTACTTATATCAGTGCTGCTATTGCATTGTTTCTATTGTCCCCATGCTCTTTCTACAGTGTGAAGATGCTGGGCAAACATGAACATCTATTTACCCAGAGCTCTCCTATGCAAACCATTCATGTGAGAGTGCTCCCTCAACTTCCCCTCTCTTCCTCAGGACGCTGTAGTTTGTGGGTGGGACGATCCTCAAAAAGCGTAACAGTTGGTAGGTATGATAGATATGCTCACGAGCCTAGTGACTGATCTAATCACCCATGGGCCTAGTGTCCTCCTAACCATGGGCTACCAGCCTAGCACTCGCCTACCAACTATGCTCAACATCCTGGTGGAATAGGGTGTGCACCGGTCCTTCCAAGCAGGGGTTGGCGCCACTCTTCAGCTTGCCAAGCATCAGATCCTCTCTTGTCTCTCGTCACCAGCTTGACTCTGCCTATTTTTTTTTTTTAAATCTTAATACATCTCTGATTGAAAACCTTTTTCAATTTGTTGCCTATGTCCATGTCTCTTATTGGCAATTGTAGTCTTTCTTTGCTCTAATATAAAAAATTTCTTTCTGTTTAATTGGTAATTTAATACTCTTACAGTATTTATAAGGCAGCGTTTCCCAACCTTTGTCCTCAAGGCACACCAACAGTCCAAGTTTTAGTGATATCCATGCTTGAGCACAGATGGTTAAATCAAAATAACTATGGTAATTAACAGACCTGTGTGCAAGTATGGCTCCCCTAAAAACCTGGACTGTTAGTGTGCCTTGTGGACTGTGGTTGGGAACCCCTGTTATAAGGAATCTCACAATTTTGGTGATTATTGGTTCAGAAAAACTTATTTAATTTGCTCTCTGTCACTCTCATTTTCAACCATGAATAGATATCTTGCTCTTCCCTTCAATTAAGTATTTCTCATTATTCTCTATATTCATATATATCTTATATTATCATCACTTTAGAGATGGATTTAATTTTTAAGGTTCTTCAGATCCCCTTTTTTAGCATTGGCTTTATTCTTAGCCTCTCTTTATATTATTAATACAGTAGCTTCATCAGCAGAAAAGAACAAGAATCTATAGTATTATTCCACTAGTCCTGTCATATAACCAATGACTCTGGACCAGATACTGGGTTGAACAGAGGTTTTATGTGCAGTTAGTAGTGGATGGAGCCCAATGGATAGTCTCCAGGCAGAACAAGCATTCTGGAGAGGTCGATATACAGACAACTGTGTGGACACCTGATAGGCTTGAGAAAAATGTGGTGGCGTGACACCTGTATACGGGCTTGGAGCTGGAACACGTGGTAGATGATCACAGGTAGAGAAACACTGCAGAGGCTACAGTAAAGTCAGAGACCCAGTGAACTGTGTAAGCTTGTTACAGACTTGGGGTATAGCAGAGTTTTACATAGGCTGCAGCACGTATATAGACTCAGTGGACTGTGGCAAATGCTCACCCATTGAAGGTGCAGCAGAGATACTGTGGAGCATGTAGAGACTCTGAGGAGACAAGACAGTAAAGAATAATGCAGAGGTCAGGAATCCAAAAGAAAAATAGAAAATCAACTAAAACCCTTTTCAGACATACGACCCGGGAAATTTCTTGCTCAGACCCGGGATTTTCTCCCGTACAAAATCTCGCGTATTTGGTCGAGACCCCCCCTATCACACTACAACTTCTACTGGGGAAATTCCCGGGTAGACACCTTTCAGATATATGTACAGAGAGCCAGGTTTTTCATTTTTTAAGATTTTTACACAGCACCTGCCTCTCCTCTGCACTCTGCCACTCCTCGCCTGTCCCCTCTCCTCACCTATTCCACCTTATATCACGGGTATGTCCAGCGTCTCTGCTGTTCCCTCTTTGGCTGCCACTGATGATGTCATCATCATGCAGCAGGTCAATCACAATAGAGCCTCCAATATCTATTTGCCCCTCTGGTCCAGCAGGAATGCAGGCAGCCCAGCCATCTGCTGTGTCAGAGTCCCGCCGGTGGTCTCCAGATCAAGCTGTTGAAGCCGCACCAATGCAGCTCCCTTACCTGAGTCCCTGGCATCCGGCTGGGGTCCTCTGTGCCTGATGAGAACCCCGCCGAGGTTGCATGTCCTGGTGACCAGCGCCACAGCCATCGGTGCCAGGGGTGGTGGAGCGGCAGCGCTGAGTTTCCTATAGGATGCTCAGCGCTGCCCACTCAATGTAAAAGCTGCTTGGTGCAGCCCAGGAGTAAAATCCCGGGTATCACCATTCAGACATGACCCGGGTAGTCTTGGGAAATTCCCTTGTCAATTGCAGGGTCTGCTACACGGGAACGTGTTCCCAGGTAGGTACCTTTCAGACATACGCGAAATCCCGGGAATTTGGCCGAGGCAGGAGTATCTCCAGGGAATCTCAGTATGTCTAGTAAAGGGAAGCTAAGGGTCAGGAAAGCATATATCCAAAATCAGGAACTGTAGTTTTTACAGAGATAGATACTGTATAAAGACTAGTTACTAACTATGCACTGAATGTAAGAAAGGTGGCTCCTTTAGTAGTGCACTAATTATGGAGAACAAGGGACAGCTTAAATAAGGGAGTATCACAGGAATATCTACTGAGCAGGCTCATTGAAGCTATTCCTTCTTCTTGTGAGATTTTATTCTGCAATCAACATTTGCAGAAAGCATGTAGCCTGACAGCACCTCATTTTTCTATAGTGGATTCCAGTTATTACTAGGACCAGGCTGCTCAGGTTTCTGAATTAGAATACTATGGTTGTCCCTTCCTGATCACATGTATGAAACAACATAATAAAGCTTACCGTCAGAGGTGCATGATTCATCAATATGTGTGATGTATGGGGTAGCTATTGAGTCCACAGAAGAAGCAGAAAAGTTCCAAGATCCCATGATAGACTTCAGAGTGTGAGTATTTCAGTGCATTTCCCTTTCGAGGGTTGTGACTGAGAAGGAGGAGATGGTTCCACAGAGGTCATGCATAATAGTTACCATAATTACACAGGTGAGAGCTGCTGTGAGAATTGGCACAAGAACAGCAGAGCTCTATGACGACAGCATTCACATATTATAGCATTCATTAAAAGTATCACCAATACAGGTATCAACCAATTTGTGGAGAAATGTCTCTATCGCTGCAGCATAACAATAGAACTTCATGGGAGCAGCTGTGGGATGCTCAGCTCCCTGGCAATACTGACTGGCAGTGGTAAGAAGACACTTGCTGCATTACTGGTCAGTCCTGTCCAATCTGCACATACATAACCAGACTTGAGGCTTCAAGTAGCAGATTTACTGTAATATAATAAGCACATTTAAATAATACTTTGCTTTACTAGTAAAGTATATTTTCCTCTGTGGTGTCACTGCAGATGCAACAACAATAGGACAGCTGACAGTAAATGCATTGCTGCAGTCTTTGATAAATAATATTAGCAAAGCATGAGGAACCCCAGAGGCAGTTGGCTAAAGTTATTACTAGCCTGGGGGCTTCTTAAAAATCTGGAGAAGCTCTATATTATTTTCACCAAATGTGTTTTTTTTATAAAATAAATATCATAAATAGAACCCGTTATAATAAAATGAATGGCATCCTCTGCTCTTTGGCCAAATAATATGCAATGTTCCTTCAGTCTGTTGCAGCTGATTACAATAAATAGCAATAAGGCATAGGGGATTTCATTGCCTTCAATTAGTGAAACGTATATGTGTATTACTTTCAGTATGTTTTTAAATTATCTAAATAAGGTACAGTTGTAAATGTTATTTTGCCGTACTGGAGTATTATTATATCCTTATTGTTAATAATATTTATTTATAAGGACACTAGATTTAATGCCCATAAACACAGATAAAGTGCTCCTGAAAGCCTAGGTGTGAGAATAAAGTGCATGGTAAAAATACAGCTTGATGATGGATAAACATGACACTTACAAGATTTGATATTACAAAGTGTACAGCATAACACAGACTGAATTTAATATTGTAGACATAATATTTATCACAGGACATGAATCATAATTCAGATGTCTATGTCTGACAAGGTCAAAATTTACCACATTGTACACGAGAAAACATTACGTTGGAGAAGCTTGGTCACATCTTAAATCAGAGGCTGCATAATTTTAGACATGAAATCTAATTCTGTCACAACTAGAGTACTTTTCGCTGTGATATGACAAATAAAACTCAGTAGAACTTTGGATTAAAATGCACAGAAAAGAACAAAACCATAAATACTTCAGAAGGGTGACAGATAATTAATATGTATTATCTGTGATTTAGTTCTCAACCAGGAACCGTCACACTATGGAATGCGATGCAATGGGCAAATAGAAACGTTACTCTATGTATTGTACAAAACCACAAGTAGGGGAAATTGGTAAGACTCTGTTGTTCACATAAAATCACTGGCTTTGTTATTAATACTGTATGAAGTGCAGTAATATATTATCCTCACTGGTACAAACCGCTAAACAAATACCCATAATTCCCAACACATCATCCTGAGCACGGGAAGTCGCTTCATTGTCACTTCAGTGTGGTCACGACAGTGGGATTGGTCAAGCACCACCTTTCCCTTTCTGCTCCACTAAGACTGTTGGAATGGGATGTAGTTGTCATCCCTGCGCAAGCAATGCCAGCGGACAGAATCCCAGTCAGGGGCGTATTAATAATGGGTGCAGGGTGTGTGGTGCACACAGGCCCCTGGGTCTACACCCTGCACCCATATTATATTTACCTCTCCGGAGTCCCACGTCGACGCCTTTTTTTGCGCATGCACAGTGTAGGGAAAATGGCCGCTGCGCCCATTTTCCCGGTGACCTGCTTATGCTCTATAGACTCTGGGCACACTCTAATGCCCAGAGTCTATAAGCGTGGCGCTGGCCGTGCTGCGCTCAGTGCGCTGCTAGCCGCCGGACTGAGAGGAGGGAGCCTGTGACAGAGACTGCACATGGGCCCCCTCCTCTCTAAAAATGCCCCTGATCCCGATGCTGGAATTCTGAAGCAGTCAGGAGCCTGGCTCCAGAATCCCAACGGCTGCGATCCTAACGGTGAGTATTAGGGATAGGGTTAGGGACTAGGGGGGGGGGGTTAGGGTTAGGTTGCAGGAGAGGAGGGTTAGGCTGCAGGGGAGTTAGGGATAGACTGCGAGAGGAAAGGGTTAGGCTGCGGAAGAGGTGGGTTAGATTTGGGGAAAGGGTTAGAATACTTACCGCATGCATAAGGATTTCCACCATTGGGATTACGCTGGCGGGATTCTGACTGCTGCCATTATCAGTGCCAGGATTGCGTAAACAACCTGTTGAAAAATTTATATACTATTGGTGATGGTATGGCAGAGTAATAGTATACTCCAGTGGATCCCTCTGAGTCACGCAACAGCCCAGTACTTAACCAGTGGGTTGGTTTATTTAGCAGTAATGTGATTAGTACAGCCGTACTCACAGTTATGCATTCACAGACTCTTAGCATTGAGTGAAGCATAGACCTGATTCAGCAAGGAATGCAGTTGCTAATACGCACGCAATTGGCCTATTGTTGTAGTACTGCGTATGTATCGCAGTGCGCGAACTAGCGATTGAAATCGGGACTGCAATCGCAGCGGCTATGCAGACCCATTGCAAAGTGATTGACAGGAAATGCCATTTGTGGGTGGTAACAGGGGGTGGTAGGGTGAACCTAGGCATGCCAGTGTGTTTGAACGCCAATGCAGGGGCATGCTTAAATTTATCTACTGAGATGGCCTACACAGGCTGAGGCCTGATAGCGTGCTCTGAAGTTAGCAATATCTGAATAAGGTCAGAGCTTGTGTAAGTGTGCGTGATGCTGCGATGGTATTCGATTGTAGAAATGGTTTTGCAGTCTTGCTAAACATTACGGATGTGTGTAATGTAAAGTGGGCGTCCTTATGTAGTGCAGTGGCGGCATTGCGAGCGCAATGGATTAGCATACTATCACAGTTGAACTGCGGGTGTAATCGCTATTGCATTCGCAGTTACATTCCGTAGTGAATCAAGCCCCTTGTGTGGAAGATACAGGTCACCAGGGTAGCATTGCTTGAATAAGCTGTAGCAGTATGCTGTTGGTGCGGGTATCTTCTGGTATATAGCAGGATCTCATAGAGCTAAGTGGAAAACATCTGTGTCCCACGGTGGCGATCATACAGAGCAACAAGATGGTGCCACGCATGCATAGAATTACAGAAGGTTGCCATCTTGGCAAAGGCTGTAAACTTCACCTTATGGGCCATGGATGGAGACAGTGCAGTAGTGTTTCCCATATTCCAACAAAGACTACCTTTTCTGATGCATGTACCATGGCAGGAGCACATTGAATTGGATATACCTCCCAGCTCTCTGGTCCAATCGGGAATGTGCTGTCTATATAGTGACAGTTGGTAGACATGATCTACAGGAAAAAAATAATTAAAAAAAATGGTAAATTAAGGGCTCATGCTGTATTGTATATATGTATACAGATTTGGTACTTACACATCCTTACATTTAGAGAGGCAGAATAGGGTAGGGAAGTCTCAGGTACAGTATACACGCAGATCAAGCAAAGTAATGTAAAAGTATGAATGCTTAACTGTGCACTATGGCAGACCCACATGTAAATACATATCTGGACATAGGTTTGTTGGCCAAGGAAATCAGAAATAATCAGCACCATAGCAGGGCACCGCTGGGTCACAGAAGAGGAGACGGGTACCTCTCTAGGCAACAGGTTGTTTTTCTTCGCACACTGAAATCCGGAGACAAGGCAGTAATGCTAGACCTGACATCCAGTCTTTCAATGTTGTTGAAGTAGCAATCATGTATTGCACCTGTCCTATACTAGGTGCAAAAGGTACATCTCCTGCTAGAAGCATATACGCTTACTTGCAGGTCTGATTGAGCTGCCTTTGGGTGAGCATGCCCTTACTGGAGTTTTTCTAAGTGAGAATACCCTTTCAGACCTCCATTAAGTCTCTATTGTCATAAATGTAGATTTAATTTTCTTAACATGTCCAGTTTGTGTTCACACAAGATATGCTACGCAAAAGGGTGAACATTCTTCTCTGCATGAGCCCCATAGTTCTCAACAAGGTTGAAATAAATGAAACACTGGCAGTACTTAAACCTTGGTCGTCCTTCAACTTTTACACTTACATTTTGCCACTATCTTTGCCTTTGTCACAAAAATTCATAGTAGAGATTTGTGCGGATCCACGTATTTTAGTTCTAAATAGTCATTGAGTATTGCTTTTGGCAAAACCACCCTCAAGTGTTTTAGTTCAGTTTCAGTTTTGGTTTTGGATATCTTTAAAATGTTATAAAAAAAGCTAAAATCATGCAACTTGTTTTTGTTCCTATATTATTATTAACATCATAGAATTAATTTCCAGGCATTTCCTGTCAATTTTGCCCACCTCACAGCACCTGAAATCACGAGGGAGGGACTTACAGTACATGCAATTCAAAAGACGCAAGATGCAGTTTTTAGATCCAAGTTTCGAACTTGTTGAGAAGACCCAAGTCAGGACTTGGTTCTACTCAGAACCTCAAAATGATCCGAGTTAGAACACCATAGTTTGGGTGTGTTTGGTTTTCTGTAAACCCATTCTGCTTTTCTATAATTCATAGTCATTCTACCAAAGCAAAGGTGCAAAGGACGGAGGTGTAGTTTGAAAGGCTTGAAGCGGTTGGAAGGATGTTGGAGAGTGATGGCAGAGAGTGTAATTGGGAGATAGACAGTGATTTCCTGTCAGCAGCTTCCAGTTATTGCAGGTTGTAGAGAGAACGGAAGGGTGTTAGGGAGGGATATTAGGGAATCTATCTCTTGTTTGAGAAAATCTGTTCACACAATGCTCATGATTAGAGTGCGTGTATATGGGGGGGGGAACCATACTTGCCCAGTCTCCTGGAAACTCTGAAACACTCCCAAATTTGGGACAGAGTCTCCCGGGTCCTAGTACAGTGTGCAAATCTTCTGCACCCAGCGGTCTGCCAATTTAGTGGGCAGGATGCTGGGGTTAATGACATGATTCACTATGCACCACATCATCAAGGCCCTTCCCAAAGCAGTGCAATCAACAGTAGTAATTCCAACAATACAGCCCTTAGGGGAAGGGCTGAAATGTTACGATTCGCATTGCTCCACCACTGTCCCATACACCTGCCTCCTTTTCTCCCAGACTGAGGGCCTTATTTATCAACAAATTTTATCATTCACAATGAGTGATAAAACTTGTTGTGTATGATAAATGGTGCTCCAGCCAATCAGCTCCCAACTGCAATTTTTCAAACAGATGACAGTTGGGAGCTGATTGGCTGGAGCACCATTATCATACGCATTAAGTTTTATCACTCGTCATGAATGATAAAACTCAATGATAAATGAGGCCCTGAGTGTTGCCAGTGTCGGCAAGTACTGTATGGTCTCAACTGCCCAGAGCATGCAAGGTTTGTTGCTGGCAATTGAGACAAATGTCCTGGTGGGAACAACTAAGTATTGAGGAGTAAAAAAGTGTGATTTCACACAGATATACTCTAGGAGAATATGCCAGACTATAAAGTGAGTTCCCAGAGATGGATTAAGAGAGACAGAGGTCCAGTGCATAGTCTCTGTGGGACATTCCTCTCTTGCAGGCACATTCGTTGAGTAGACTCCAGCAGTGTACCAGAGTCTACTGAGCATGCTCAGATCTCTGGGAACATGGCACCTGTGCCATTTTCTTGGTGATTTATGAAGCACCGAGGGACAGGTAAGTATCATCTATGGGTATGTGGTGTGGGCCCTCTTTAGCCAGAGACTTGCTCTCACCACACTCCCTGCACCCAATAGAGATACACCCATGTGAGTCCCTTACCCAGGGCCGTGGAGAACCGGCCTGGGCTCCGTTACTCTGGGGGGGGGGGGGCAGGGGCTAGCCTAGTCATGGAAGGCATGGCTACTCCCGCCTTAGAAAATAAAACAAAATAAAAATAACTATTTGCAGTGCCGCATACTGAAGTGAAGGTCGCTCTTGAGCTCCTCAGCCAAGGGCAAATCCAGGGGGAGCATGATCAGTTTGATCGCTCCCACACAGGCAGAGGAGAGGAAACTGCTGCTGCTGCTCAGCATGTGCCAGGTTGTTGACAGGTAAGAGGGAGGAGGGGCGTCATTGGACCTGGGCCCCCGCCTGGCCCCTCCAACAAGCCCAGGCCTGGATAATTAGTACTCGCTCCCCCCCCCTCTCGGCCAGTGTTAATTTGTCGATGTAAATTTTGACTATTGTTGAGGACTAAATTGTAACGAAAAAAATGATAATATAATAATTTTTAATGATAAAAATTACGGGGAAATCTGTGTTTAATTTTAAATAAGAGACTATGACTAAAACTAAATTTAAAATCCTTGTCAAAATTAATACTGCACTGGCCCTAGATTTACTTGCAAGTATCAAACCTGCATCACAAACTTTTGCCAAGCAAGTTATTAGTATTACACAGGGGACCTGACAAGGGCCATTCACAACAGAGCAAGGGTATTTTGGGGAGAAGTGCCTTCCTGAAACTAAACTGAGATAACTAAACTGAGATAACTAAACTGAGATATCAAAATTATGTAAACTGTAGATCAGGAAAATCACAGATTAGCTAAATATGATTACACAGATGTCCCTTATTTGCAGATCTTAATACTTTTATGCAGTGTTATCATTATGTGTACATATTACATACACTACTTTCTTTTTTTGAAGTAGGGTTATTTTCAGTGGCGGATTTCACCTAGGGGCTGTCAGACTGCAGCCCCCCCCCCCCCCCAGTAAAATCCTCCACTTCAGTGAGCCAGTGCAGTCCGTGATTCAACTGGCTACACTGTGACTGGAGGTGGCTTCCCATTGGAAGCGTCACCTGCCAGCCATGTTAAGGACAGGCAGTATAGAAGCCCCTGCTCTGCCCTTCGAGCAGCCCTACAGGGCTTCTCTTAACTGCAAACAAGTCAGTCCCCAGAAAACGGTGTTATGCGCATGTGATGCGCCAACACCACTCATGTGCATGTGCTGGTCCCGGCGCCTGCCAGATTCATTGTGCAGGCACTGGGACCCAGCCGGCCACGGTCAGACTAGAAGCAGCTGCAGCCCCCCTCAGGTAAGAGGGCAGGAGCCACTGCTGGTTATTTTACATTTTTAAAGAACAAGTTTGTGTTCTAGATATTTGCTGAAAATAATTATGGGCTGTGAAGGAAATATGATTGTGTATTGCACTTAAGGCATTCATTTTTATATGATATATGGGAGGAGTGCTATGGTAATTCAGTATGTAACACATAATCACTCACCCTACTGAACCTAGATTACTAAACACATGGGTTGGGTACGGGATGCCGGCGCTCGGGATCCTGGCGGTCAGAATCTTGATGCCGGCATCCCGACCAGGTTACAATCCCGATGTGAAGAGATGAGTATCCTTACCTAACCCCACCCCTAAACCTAACCTACCTGGTGCCTAACCTAAACCCTCCCCCTAGTGCCTAACCCTAACCCCTGTGTAATCGCATGCAATGAAGCTGAAAAAATATGCTAATGTCTGCCACCGTTCAGCCAGCATAGAGACGCCAACTGCTGCCCTCTCACATCCGTAATACCTCACAGTTCTGCGCATACATCGGTAACATCACAGAACATCGGCCCCTCACACACGATTACAGCAGCTCTGACCTGTCTCAGAATTTGCAAGTCTCATCGCACACAGTGAGCACTCAAGCTGCGTAGGCAATCGCAGTGGCTAATTTAATCACGTCCATGCAACGGTGCTCCAAAGGACAGGCACGCCTGCATTTGTGCATCCACTCCCCCGTCACCCCCAAATGCTCACAGCCTGTCACTCACTCTGCGATCGGCGCACATGCGCAGTGACGTGCATGCGCAGTACACAACAATCGGTCAATCTGCGTACGCAGTTGCAATTGCGATCCATGCTGAATCAGGCCCTAAGTTTGTAAAAAGCAATAATATTTTATTCAAATCTGCCTTTTGGGTGTTTAAAATTCAATCAGAATATTTTACAAGTCAACAGTAATGCTCACATAGCAAAACTTTTCAAAATCAAGTGCTCTTTCTGCCACAGTAAGCAGAAGACACCATGGCAATCAGTATCAGACCATTTCCTGTATTTGTTCCTGTAATAACCACATAATTTTTCTCAAGAATCCTATGACTGTTGACTGATTTCACCATACAATTTAGCAACACTCATTCATCCTGACATCTACCTATAGTATGAACTCTATATTATGCACTTGATAAGTAAATCCTGGTAACCCTTACTCACTTTTATATAATTTCCTACAATAGTATATTGTCTCCTACTTACAAAATAAAAATAAATATTTTTGACGCCATGTTATATCCAGAATCAAACGGTAGTGCCCATTGTACACATAATGTCCAATTAGTGCCAGTTACACATGATAAAAACAGTAGTAGTGTCCTTTATACACATAATGTCCACAGTAGTAGTGCACCTTATCAGAGGCGTCACTAGAATGGGTGTCACCTGATGCTGTAACTCACGGTGACACCCCCCTCTTTCACCCCAAAAAAAATCAGGACCAAGGTATGCAGCTCCACTCACCTCTCTCTCTCCCCTGACCAGCCCAGCACTCACACTGCAGTGCTCTTCCCAGAATGCCCTCCATTCTGGGACCTTGGTAGAGAAGAGACGACGGTCCGACGGACTGGACCAAAATACTACCACCCCCAGTCCGCCCGCACCTCCCCCCAGGGCTGCTATCAGGAATCATGGTGCCCAGTACCAGTGGATCATGAAGAGCCCCACCCCTTGACCCCCTCAAACACCCTTCCCAAGCGTGGAGTGCTGTGTGATTTAATAAGGAGAATTGTGCCAACCTGCCATCCTTAGGTTCAATTATGTGGCACCAAACGTGGTTGTGTTCATCCATGCCTCTTCTGATCAGCAGCCATGGTTCTCTGTACAACATTCAGAAGATGAGGATGGAAACACATAAAGAGGGCAAAAGTGGAAGACAACTTGGTGTCTGGTGGAATAATAGCAAAGTGAATGTGGGAGCAGGTAGGAGGATAATGTTTGTGAACAGATGGGATATGGAGAAAGATGGGATAATGTGAAAAGAGGAAGAAAAAAGTTACAGGGGGCAGAGACACACATGTGGAGTGGAGGAGGGGCAGAGGCACTCATGAGGTGGTAAAGAAGGGCATAGGTACACTTAGGAAATGGAGTGTTGGGCAGAGACACATGGGTGGGTAAAAGAAAGCAGAGGGACACATGGGTATGGTGTGTGTGACAGAGGCACTCATGAGGAGTGGAAGGGGTAGAGGCACTCATGGAGGAGTGGGCAGAATCACCCATGTGGAGGGGAGGGAAACATCACACATACAAAGCTACTGTACATAATATAGAGAGAGACAAAGGGCCTGATTCAGCATTGCTACCTCTGTCGCATTGCTGGGATTGAAAATGCAGTAGGGGGTGTCAAACACCTCCTGCTGCATATGCAATATTTCAAGGATCGCCATTGCAAAGCTGCCTGCGTGCATACATCATATCTATAGCCTGCATGCAGCTTTGCAATTGCGATCCTTGCTGAATCAGGCCCATAGACAGAACTGCAGACATAGGGGGTGAGATTACTGCACTACTTACTGTGCTGCATTTGAAGCATTCTTCCTGGGCAGTGTGCTATGCGGTTCACACAAGTCCCCTTCTGACCAGTGAGAAAGCAGAGAGAGGCAGAGAGGAGGAAAAGTAGTGGAGGGGTGAACTCCCAGGGCAGAGGCTAGGTAACCAGGGAAGATACTAAGTGAGGGTAGACCAGTGCATGTGTCCAACGGTGGAAGTGTGTTCCCGCAGCAGCACTCTCTCCTGGCCCCCAGCCAGCACTCTCACCTGTGATAGCGGTGCAGGCATCTCCCACTCCTTCCCAGTCCTCGTCTCAGGGTTTCTGGCAGCCCAGCCCCAGGTGCTGGCTCCCTCTTGTGGGAAAGAGAGATCGGCAATGGTGACCAGAGGGGAGGAGTGCTAGACGGGCCTGAGTGACAGACCATTCTCCAGCTGCCCTGGTTCTCTAGTCACAGTGTCTAACAGGGGGACGGCAGAAAACCAATGATGACGGCCCCCGCCTCCGCGGCATGGGTGGTAGCGGGCAGCGGACTGGCGGGTGCGGGCAGGACTGTTGATGTGGCAACATGTGCGGGGTGTGCGCACAGGAATGTAGTGGGGGTGGGCTGCGGGCATGAGTTGTGAGGCTTTTGGTGTCACCCCCTTGGAAGGTGACACTTGGTGCGGCCCGCACCCCCCGCAACCCTTTTGTGACTCCACTGCCCCTTATACACATAATGGAGCTCATTCAGACCCACTCACAAGTTGCGGCCGCTCGCTGCCAAAAAGGGGCTGGATATTTAAATGAAGTGCTCGCACTGCGTCACGTAAGGACGCCCACTATGTTTTAGCAAGCTACGGCAAAGTGCGCTCACAACACACATCATCTCCGGGAAATGTTGGATTAATCGGGACCATCGTGAGCCATCGGAGCTGCTCGCAGCCCTTGGGGTTGCCTTAACCCGCCGCAAGCACAGCGATCAGTGCTGGCTGAAATACATTCAGGTGACGTGTACAATGACGCTACTTGCCTAATTATGCACGCCCTTTAAACTGTGTTTTTGGCGGCCTGACATGCCTGCGTTCGCACTTCCACTCCTCCGTTAACAAGCACCTTCCCCTGTTACCACCCACAAATGGCACTATCTGTCACTCTAAGCAGCAACTTGATAGTGGCTTATGTGCAACCAAAATCAGATCGCAATGACTGGCTTGCGCACGCCCACTGCGAATTATATGCATGCGCAGATGGGTGAAAATCGCTAAGAGCGAGCAAGCTCAACTTATCGACCGGGTCTGAATCAGGTCCAATGTCCACAGTAGTGCCCCTTACACGTAATGCCCACAGTAGTAGTGTCTCTTATACACATAATGTCCATAGTAGTGCCCCTTATACACATAATGCCCGTGGCAAAGTAAGGGACTGGTGCCCCACCCCCTAACCATATTTTCAGAATAATTACACTCTGTACTTAAGAACAAAAGCCTAGGGTTTACTCTAGCTACTCTCCTCTAACCCAACTAAACATGGTCTCTGAAGCATTGGATGTGTGATTGGGAACGCAGCAGCATTCCCGGACACGCCTGTGACACTCCCCTATGACGTCATGAAACACACTAATTGCAATCACTTTAGGTCACCTCCCAGTCTCCACCCTGATACAAATCCCTTCTCATGGCGTTAGCGACTCCATACACAGTTGTGAATGGCATCTATTACATTGGATTGCGTGCGCAGCATGGGATCTCAAGTCTTTTTGTGTATGTGCAGTAGGATAACATTGCTAAATCATCAGCACGGCGCCCATCTCTGAATCAGGTCCTCAGTCCCATCATTAGTAAATAGCAGAATATTTAAAGTAAGCTCTGATATAGTAAAAAATAAAATGTTTTCCCAAACATGCATCATTGTGATTGGAATCTATTACAAATGTCCTAACTTGATGAATGAATGAGAAAGTACAATACAGTATGTACTAAAATAAGTTAGCAGAATTAGTCAAGAAAGTCAAATGAACACTCCATTTAATTTAGCAAAGATTGCTCAATCCTTGAAACAGTCTACAAGGCTTTTATACTTAATTAACGTTTAACTGCTGTTTATGTAAATTCTGCTTGAAATCTTTATCAAATGACTACCTAAAGACATTCACACCTACAGCTAATTCATTCTGCCACTGACAGGCCTGGAAAATAGCTGATTGTAGTAAATTTAGTTGTGCTTCATTTGCAGTGTCTAATCAAATTGTTCTTATACTATTAGCCTATTTGATGCTAATAAGAACAAACAACTGACATATCAGGTTTTCAGATAGAAGGTGTAAAAAACCCAAGGTTTCAAACAAAGGTGCAATAAAGCACTGGCATGCAATCCACCATATGTTTACTTGTATTCTCTTTTCTACATTTTTCTAAATATATATATTATATATACATACAGTATATATACAGTGTATATATATATATATATATATATATGTCTATCCCCAATGGCGCACATGTATATATGTATAGGGGAGGGAGTATGTCAGGTGCCTACCCCGACTGCACATCCCTGAATGACTCCCATCACCACAAAGGAGACAGGACAAGTTTGCGGCCAGGGGTGAACGGGGAGAGTGTGGAGGCCTGCAGCCCAAGCACAGAGTATGTATAACAGCAGCCCGGAGACAGAAGGAGAGAGGGGCAACCCAATGTATTCCAGGTCCAAATTGCAAGTATTTATATATTTCCATTGGCAGGAGGGTCACAGAGCCACAGCTGAGTAGATTGGCCCAGGATGGTTTTCAGGTGCAGTGAGTTAGGACATACTCATCGCCTGGTTACCTGGGTGAAGGGTGTTTGGCAGGTCTGGTCCAGGTCTTGCAGCTTGCTGAGATCAACAGCCAGGTAATAATCAGCACCTGAGAGAGCTTGGTTTAAAGTTCCCCTGAGAATGAGGTTCAGGGCTCCTGATACTGAACAATCGGTCAAACAATAGGCTGGGTAGGAGTGTAGTTAGCATCAGTGTGCTAGTAACAGTAGGGTTCACTGATCTTGAGTGCATCAGCTGTGACCGAAGGTGTAAACCCACTGCTGTGATTGCTTTATTATAAAAATATTGGTAACCTGCTGTCAGGGCTGGCACAACCCACTCAGCTTAACATATATTTCAGGGAGGTGCCCGGCTGGAGAGGCACTCTCCCTAGAGCTACTGCTGTGTCCATTGTTTTTGCTGCTGGCTGCGCCTGTCGAACTTTTGACAGTCAGTGGCAGCCTGCTGCAGAGAAGCGTGGCAGAGCCTTAGTGGCTCTTTACACAATCCCACCCCTTGCTAAATTCCATCCTGGCCAGGTCCCCTCCTTCCTCTCCTCTCCTCCCTGCTGCACCTGACCTGATGTGCTGTCAATCTGAATGAGCGAGCTGAGCCTGCCCTGAGTGGTTCTTCACCACTGTCCCCCCAATGGCACAAGTGGTTAGTTGGGCTGGAGGGATGGATTACACCATCAGTTACAATATATACAGTGAGTGCACCTGCCAACTACCTCCTCCCACCAGTGCTGTCCCTTCTATCCTGGCTCTGTCATTTTTGTCCTGACCCTGTCACCTCTGTCCTGTTAATGTCACACCTTTCTCATGTCCTCTCTGTCCTGGCCCTGTCACCCCTGTCCCCACTGTCCTGGTCCCAGTCCTGTCTCCTCTGTCAGGGCCTGTCACCTCTGTCCTGGTCCTGTCTCCTCTGTCCTGGCCTGTCACCCTGACCTGGTCCTGTCAATGCTGTCCTGGCCAATCCCCACTGTCCTGTCCGTCACCTCTGACCTGGTCCTGTCAATGCTGTTCTGGCCAGTCCCCACTGTCCTGTCCATCACCTCTTTCTTGTCCCTGTCACCTCTGTCCTGTTCCCCCTCTTTCCTGTCCTGACCCTATCCCCTCTGTTCTGTTCCTGTCACCTCTGTCCTGGTCCTGTCAATGCTCTCCTGGCCAGTCCCCACTGTCCTGTCCCTGTCACCTCTGTCCTGTCCTTATTACACCTCTGTTCTGTCCTGGCTCTGTCACCTCTGTCCTGTCCTTGTTACACCTCTGTTCTGTCCTGTCCCTGTCACCTCTGTCCAGTCCTTGTTACACCTCTGTTCTGTCCTGGCTCTATCACCTCTGTCCTGTCCCTGTGACCCCTCTCTCCTATGCCCTCTGTTCTGACCTTGCCCTGTCACCCCTGTCCTGGTCCTGTACTTGTCTTTTCTGTCCTAGCACTGTCACTTCTGTCCTGTCCCCTCTTGCCTGCCCTGTCACCTCTTGCCTGCCCTGTCACCTCTTTCTTGTCCCTGTCACCTCTGACCTGTCCCTGTCACCCCTATTTTCTGACCCCTCTATTCTGTCCTGCCACTATCCTGTCCCTGTCCTCTTTGTCCTGGTCCAGTTCCTATCACCTCTGTCTGGGTTTTGTCGCTGCTTCATGGCTCTGTCACCTCTGTCCTTTTCCTGTGAACCCTCTCTGTTGTCCCCTCTGTTCTCTCCTTGCCCTGTCACCCCTGCCCTCACTGTCCCTGTCACCTCTGTGTAGGTCCTGTACCCTTTGTCCTGGTCCTGTTCCTGTTACCTCTGTCCTGGCCCTTTCACCTCTGTCCCAGTTTTGTCTCTGCTGTCCTGGGACTGTCATCTCTGGCCTATCCTTCCCTCTCTGTCCTGTCACCTCTTTGCTGGTCCTGTCACCCCTACAGTGTGTACTAGGGCCACGGAAGAATATTCCAGAGTGCAATTTCCACTGATAGTTAATGGACGTGTATTACAATTCATACCCCCCTTGATATTGGGACTGGATTTTCCCTTGTTACTGGAAATGTTGGCCGGCTGGGCCAATGCAGGTAAGCCAGAGACCAACAGTCAGGGAAAGACGCCCTTAGAATCCAGTACCTTTGAATATGTTCATGAAGTGGGAACAGAGGAGAACAGAAGACCCAGTAACAGTTCAGAAGACAAGGAATTGGCTGACATATCATCCGTCCCTCCTTTAAATGCATAGCAAAACCAGAAATGGCCACAGAATGGGCAGAGGAAAATGGTTCAGACAATGACTGGTCCCCCTTAGAAAAGGACGTGTCTTTGCAAGACTTTTCACAGGCTCAACAAAAATTATAGTCACTTGGGGAATGCTTTCCAAAATGTGGTTGAGCTAAATGACAAGATGAGGACTGCCCTACCTCCAGAGGACACCCTATATTTTGCCTTGAAAGGTGACTTATTGTATAGGGTTGCCTATGTGCAATGTAAAAAGGTAGACAAGTTGTTGGTTCCCTGGGTACATGAACCATCCGTACTTAAGGTGCTCATATGCAGCTTTGGAGAGGACATCTGGAGGTAGAAAAATTCTTCAGTGAATACAATGTAGGTTTTTTTAGCCTGGCATATATGTAGCGGTAAAGAAATATTGCCAGGAATGTTCAATCAGTCAGAAGACAACCCCAGGCCACTACTTAAAGCTCCCTTGGTACCCCTGATGGTCATTTCAATCCAATTCAAATGGATTGGAATGGATCTGGTTACTCTGGCTGAGAAGTCAGCTCGAGGTCACCAAAACATACTGGTGATATTAGATTATGCAACTAGATATCCTGAAGCACTACCACTGAGAAATATTAAATCTAGTACCTATGCTCAAGTATTGATGGTTAGGAGGTCTTAACCGATCAGGGTACCTCCTTTACAGATATGCCCAGCTGCATCCTTGTCCATAGTTCAGCATCTCGCACCATGCCAGTGGTGAGATGGACTCCCATGATTGGAGATGTGCATTTGCGTCTCCATACGAATATATGGAAGACACACTCCCACGATCGGAGATGTACACTTGCGTCTCCATAGGACTGAATGGAGACCCACTCCCGCAATCGGGGATGCGCCATAGCATACCGTGGCATGATGCGTGTGCACGTTTGTGGCTCTCAGATGTGGAAGCTGGTCTTGACTCCCTCTGGGTGCATGGGTTTACTGATAACCCTGAGAAATGTGACATCGGTACGTCAAGGTATGTACCTTGGATATGTGGTTGGCCATGGACAGGTAAAGCCCCAATATAATAAAGTGGAGGCTGTATCCTCATGCCTTAATCAGAAAGGAAAACACAACTTAGGACGTTTCTCGGGTTAGTGGGTTTCTATCGCAAGTTCATTCAGGATTTTGTTACCAAAGCAGCACCACTAACTGAATGGTTAAAGAAAAAGAATCCAGATAAAATAGTCTGAACTGGTGCTATGGAGGCAGCTTAGAAAGATTTGAAAGGAGCATTGTTTTCCGCTCCGGTGTTGCAAGTCTAATCTTTTAAAATAAGTTTATTCTTCAGACTGACACCTCTGGAACAGGTTTTAGAGCAGTATTGTCCCCAAGAGGTAGAGGGAGAAGAAAGACCTATCCTGTACCTCAGCCGTAAGTTGTTACTGCATGAAAGGAGATATACTACAGTGGGACAGGAATATCTGGCCATTAAGTGGACTATAGAATCCCTACAATACTATTTATTGGAAAGAGAGTTTCTGTTGGTAACAGACCATGCGCCTCTGGATGCATAACAACAAAGAGGTTAATGCCAGAGTAACCCGTTTGTTTCTGGCATTAGAACTATTTCATTCCGTGGTACAACATAGGTCGGGAAGAAAGCTAGGTAATGCAGATGCCCTGTCCAAAAAGTGTGCACCTCAGGTTCCCCTGGAGAGTCCCATGGTGAAGGAAGCAAAGAAGGTGGATCACAAATGTGGCTTAACATCTGAGTAGGGGAACTGGTGAGTTCGCCAGGAAGTCTGTCAGCTTCACCAAAGGAGTTGAAGCTCAGGGGGAAGGTATGTGACAGGAGGGCCATGGAGCCACAACTGAGTAGATTGGCCCAGGATGGTTTTCAGGTACAGAGTGAGTTGGGAAATACTCACCGCCTGGTTACCTGGGTGGAGGGTGTTTGACAGGTCTGTGCAAATCTTGCAGCTTACTGAGATTAACAGCCAGGTAATAGTCAGCACCTGAGAGCTTGGCTTAAAGTTCTCCTGAGAACAAGCTTCAGAGCTGCTGATGCTGATCAAGTCGGCTAGGTGATAGGCTGGTTGGGAGTGTGGTTAGCATCAGGGTGCTGGGACCAGGAGGGTCTACTGATCTTGTGTACATGGGCTGTGACCAAAGGTGTAAACCCACTGCTGCGATTGCTTTATTATAAAAATATTGGTAACCTGCTGTTGAGGAAGACCTGACATATGCTGTGCAGTAGCCACTGAGTTGTGGTGACTAAGAAACCTACAGCTTTACCACACCTGCTAGACATGGTTTATTCAAGTTGTCACATTACGTATTGCTTTGTATATTGTATATGCATACGTATGTGTACTTGAACTATTTTTATAAAAACAACTGGTTCTACATCAGTGTATTGTCAGTTTTATATACAGTATATTATACAGTATATTATATATTCAATATGGAAAAGATCAAGAAGCATTGGTGTAATAATATATACTGTAATGGTATCAAGACAAACACTTAAAAAAAAAACCCTACATAAAAAAGGTAAGTGTTCAAAACATCAGATAAGCCACACTGTGTTATGGCTACAAATGGACCATGTTTTTGAAATACAGTGTTGTTATGCTGTTGACAAATTGATTTGTGAAATTATTGATGAACAATATGAAGTATCTGTATTCACTTATTGATTTAACTTCCACCTGAATACACACATCTGTATGCAACAATTTCCAGGGGTGCCTCAGCTCTGATTGCTGATTTTGTAAATGAACAATAGCTTTGTTTACCTGTTATACAGCTTTCACACAGGGGTGATTCTGTATCAGTCACTGATATTCCTGTAACCATCCCATTCAGTAGTTTCTGGACATTGTCATAGCCAAGGTGACTTATCAAAGGTCCTTATCACATAACACTGTTGCGTGTCAAGGTGTCACAACCCTGGCTAGTTTTTACCTTTTGCCTTGAGACTTACCTCTGCCAGCTGCTCCATGGATCTGTGTGTGCAATTCGCCTGGGAGATCTGCTTTAAATCATACTGGCTGTAACACTTCTGTGTTGTGTATGCATTTGGACTGTGCTCTCCACAGTGATTATTCACCTGGGCCCTCCTCTGTCTGTGAACACTGCTAGTCTTGATTGGAATTGCAGGTGTAGTTCTGACTCTCAGTACTGCAGAGATGATTGCTCCCTCTGCATGTTGTGCCCTCCACCACTCAGACTGCTACTACCAGACCACCTGACCTTATCCATCAATTCCTGCCAGACCCAGAGTATAAAGATCCTCCTCTGATAGCACTCAGGGCCTGAACATCTTGTTACTTCCCGTGGTGTATAGTTCGTGCTACTTATCCCAGGCTCCTGCTCCTGCTGGTTCCTAGACCAGTTCATCTGGAAATCCTGCTTACAGCAATACCTGGTAAATCCAGAAATCCTGCTTACAGCAATACCTGGTATATCCAGAAATCCTGCTTACAGCAATACCTGGTAAATCCAGAAATCCTGCTAATTGCAATACCTGGTATATCCAGAAATCCTGCTTACAGCAATACCTGGCATATTCAGAAATCCTGCTAACAGCAATACCAGGCATATCCAGAGGTCCTGCTGCATCATGACCTGTGTTCCTGCGTTCCTAGTGTGAAACCTTTGCTTCTAAGTTACAAGTTCATTCCATGCAACTCCAGTGCGGAGTCAGTTCCAAGTTACAAGTTTCAAGTTACCCATTCCACTCTACTCCAGTCCAGAGTCAGTTCCAAGTTACAATTTCATTCCACGCTACTCCAGTGCGGAGTCAGTTCCAAGTTACAAGTTCATTCCATGCTACTCCAGTGCAGTCAGTTACAAGTTACCCATTCCACTCTACTCCAGTCCAGAGTCAGATCCAAGTTCCAAGTTACCCATTCTGCTCTACTCCAGTCCGGAGTCAGATCCAAGTTCCAAGTGCCAAGCTATCCATTACAATCTACTCCAGTCCGGAGTCAGATCCAACTCCAAGTTCAAAGTTCATTTCATATTGCTCCAGTCCGGAGCCAACGCCAAGCTTCAAGTTCGTTCCATATTGCTCCAGTCCGGAGTCTATACCAAGTTCCAAGTTCAATCTACATTACTCCAGTCCGGAGCCAATTCCAAGTTCATTCCCCATACTGCTTCCCAGCTGCACCAAGTCTACCTACTGATATCCCATCCAGCTCAGCAAGCCTTCCTGCCGGTCCCAGTCCAGTTCCTCCAAGTGTCCCTCTGGCTCCACTCCAGCGTTACCTGTTCCTGTCATTTATCATCAAAGGCAGTTCTCACTGCCATATAATTCTTATACAAATAGAGCTATTTACCTCAACGATGGTTCCAGTCAAGCCGGTCTCCGCTGAATCCACTTCAACACCTGAGTCAGGTAATTCTCAGACTCCAACTGTGACACAAGGACATATAAATGACGGCCTTCTGTACATGTTTTTATTACAGTCCCTCTTTTGTTCAGTATAAAGCACTTTCCTTTTGCAAACCGGACTCTTTAATCTCTTTGCTCTAGGATACTTATGCGCTACGAGGTTTGTCCCCATATCTGGTATATAAATCACATCTTTGATTTCTGTGACTTTAATTCTATTTTAAAGTGGGTAGTGTATGTCCCAACTTTTGTAGCTTGACAGTCTCTGTAGTTATGTATTGTATCGTATTGCACACACTGTTATTCTTTTTACTTTTTTCAAGTGTTTTTTTCTGACTGGTCTGGGTGAATTTAACACCTGCAATACCAATTGGCACCAGGGATTATCTAACTCCCACTACAAAGACCTTTAACACAATACCACTATATCTTTCTTTCTATAGACATTAGTTGTCTCACTCTCTCATTACCTGTTCACTACGTAGGAATCGAATAACAGGTAAAAGTAGAAGTGAGGAACACTTAAAATGTCTTACTAAATCTTTATCTATACAGTGATTTAATTGATTTGTGTTCTAATTTAGTAGTGTTCGGATGTTACTTATTATAGGTAACTCACATAGTTTTATTTTTATTTTTTATACATGCTTATTGCTGACTAATGATTTCATTTTGTGAAAAATATCATGGTTATTGTGTCGGCTAAATTAACATATTGAGTGATGCTACTATTCAAAGATTGATTCATCATTGTTGGTAATTTGATAATATTATACTTTGCTTATACAATCTTTGCAAATTAATCTGTTGGGTTAATGCTCTGCATGTATTAATATGGACTATAAGGGTCATATGCAATACAAATGATCAACTGTGATGTTACAAAATTTTCTGGTTGATTATACCGATGATATTGACCTCTGATTCTCATGATCATATGATATGTGCTTGATAGGATTGTTTGACTATTGAGTATTTATCAGATGTGTGGTACCATCACTTGACCTGACCAGATTTTTATTAAGTGTTTTGATTTATTACCTTTTGAATTAACAACCCAGTAGGATACATCATTTATTTTACAGGTGCATGCCTTCTCTAACCATGATTTGACAACAATGTTGCAGTTTTTTACTATCTTGGCTGAGCAGTATATTTTGTATTTCATAAACTTCAGCTGACTTATCAAACATCTGGAGGGGAATACCTAGATATAGATATTATATTATCTAGGAGATTTATAGATAATTATATTCGCCCAAAACATACTATCATTCTCATCAGTGTATATCATATTATATATAAGTAGGTAATAAAAGTTAAGTTTTAATAATTACAACCACTACAATTGTACAAAAGGAATTTCTTCTTTTTTGCTCTTGCAATACGATACAATACATATATACTTTCATATATTCCTGGGAGCACCACCAACACACTGTTATTTATGCAATTAAACTCTGAATAATAACGCGATACAGTTGGTTTATAGACTAATTTATAATCATTATCCTGTGCAGGGTCCTATTTCCCAATTCCCCTTTTCCTTTTTATATTGTTCAGTTTCTGTAGTTAGCTTGGCTGTGTTAGCTTCTTACGTTACTAATAGGAAAGTCAAACGTAAGTGTTAAGTTCTATAGCATTGCAATGGCAATCTCTTTGTCATCTACTTGGACTCCTACAGGTTTTAACTGCTTAGATATGGACATAATTTTATCAATGTAGTCACTCATACTTCTGCATTCACTAAACTTAATATTATATAATACACGCCTCAGATTATATGTTGCCTGAAGTGCTGTCTACATGTGTTTATCTGACATTTTCTGATGTTTGATAGTACATGTGCTGTTCAACACTTAATCCTATCATACCCATGGCTCTTTCTATAGCATATGGGCTTGGACTGTCACCTGGGTCAACTGTAATTTTTCACAAGCTTTCACACTTTAATTGCATCTCCATTGCAAATTTCTATGTAGTGTAATTCTCTGCACCCTTTAATTTAATGAAACTCTTCATGGATGTAGCTCCTGTGTACATGTTGTGTACTGATGTAGTTGATGATGAAGATGATAACTGGATAATAGATAAGGCTCCACATCATTTGAAAGATAAAATTACCCTTTTTCATTACAGAAATTAAGTGTTTTCTGTAGCACAGGGTAATTTTGTCAGGTTATCATCAGACAATAGCTACTTGGGGACCACATCGCTACAAAGAGGGGTATTCAGACTTTCAAATGTATGTGCCTCCATGGCTGCAGGGGCATTTATGGGCAGAATAGAGTAAGTAGGGCATGTCTAGAATCTTAGGAGCTTTCAACCTGGTTCCCAGAGAGATTTTTTTTTTTTGGGGTAACTGTAAATACACCTTTTGATGGGCTGTTTTGTCATAGTAGTTCTTCAAAGATGTATTTAAAGTAAAAACAAAAGATACACTGTATATACCTGGTGAATGTAGATACAATTAGAAACAAATAAATTTTCTATTCAACTCATTTATGATAGGTAGCCTTCATGCATTGGACAAAATCTACACTGTTTGAAACAAAGAGATGTTTTTTTGATGTCCACTGCATTTTCCTCTGATTTTTGAGCCTCAAAGTGCCATGGACATTCCTTTATGTGCCCAATGTCAATGATGAATAACAGAAAATAAGGCATTTTTGACTGCCTTGCTATAATAGTTCTTGGCAGAATGTTAGCCTTAAGACTAGTGAAACAAATTTCTATTTGGTTGTTATGTTCAGCCCATGGACATGTGTAATCCCAATAATCCTTAGGTAATACTGTAGGTTATTTAATAAAAATAAATGACCTGTTGTCAGATCTAAAAATGAGCTTGGTGTTCCTCAAATAAAAATTGTAAAAGTTTTAG
The DNA here is from genome assembly GCA_031769625.1 of Taudactylus pleione. Taxonomy (NCBI): domain Eukaryota; kingdom Metazoa; phylum Chordata; class Amphibia; order Anura; family Myobatrachidae; genus Taudactylus; species Taudactylus pleione. The sequence continues at coordinate 5,673,965 of JAUIMM010000217.1, forward strand.
TACTCAAGTGGTGAAATATTTTTTTTTTAAAATTGGATTTCTAACAACCAAACAATATTTCAAAACACAGATATAGGATTATAAAAACACATAAAATAAATGAAATGAAAAAAGAATTTGTAAAAAAAATTTAGATAAAAGTCAAAGGAATTTCTCCAAAGCGACACCAATGCTACAATCAAGCAGGTTGTCCACCTCTTTTTTAATATGTCAATCCATGCAGGCTCTTTGCATCCTGCTGACTGCTACTAGTAAAAATGGTGGTGTGAAAGGTACATTGCATATTTTGGGGTTTGATTATTATTTATAGAATTAATGTATTATTTGTACCTGGGGATTGCAGCACTACTTGGTCCCATATTACTAGTAATGATATCAGAACAGGGGGAATGCAGATTTACAACTAGCAGAAATTAAGGCAAAAGACAGATAAGCAATGTCTGACATGGACAGTATCCAGGAAATGTGTCAACTTTGCAGAAAGTTGTTTTAATTCATAATAAAATAACAATAGACAGGACTCCATAGAAAAACACACACAAATAAAAAAAATTACTATTATTACTGAACTGGGGCTGTAAAAGCACAAATCACATATTCAATGATGTTCTTCAGTTAATCGAATTACTGATACAAGAGGGCCTTAATCAGTGTTGGTTCAAACATTGTTGCAAAATGTGTACAAAACAGTTGGTTGCATTCAATGGGATAGTGTCATTTCCTCTTCCACTCTACGCTCTTTTGTGAATTTGATTGGGTAGTTTTAGCATACTGTAAATAGGAAGAGAAAATAACACCCCTGTTGCCTTGACAAAGACTCTAAGCCAGTGGCTCTCAAACTTTTTTGAATCACGGCACCCTAGAGTATCAGGAATGCTTTCAAGGCACCCCTAAGCTAAAAGTTTGTTAATGAGAAATTCAGATAAAAAACTTATAAAGTAAATTGTGCTGACCTGTCATCCTTAGGGTCAGTTATGTGGTGGTGGACAGGTTTGAGCTTCTGTTTGTCCACATATTTACATTACATTGACCATAAATAACTAGATTTGGTTCTGGACCACCAAGCTGAGGCACCCCTGCAAGTGTCCTGAGGCACCCCAGGGTACCACGGCACACAGTTTGGGACCACTGCTCTAAGGTCAAAACAAGTTGTGGAGCTGCGAGGAAATAAACAGATGCTGAAACCTTACTCTGAGTAGGTATGGTCCTGTGATTATACAAGTGCTCATTTTCAGAGGCTGCTCAGGGCTTGTTTTCCAACAAAGTCTGGTATGAGGCAAATTCAACTGTCTCCTGATATATGTTATAATATACACTGTAAAGGTGGAAATACTTACTAGAAACCAAAACAACTCGAGTGAGATAGTATCGGCATGAAGGACTTATCCATCATCATGGCTGCTCATCTGCACCATGCGCAAATTACTTACAGTGCCTGCCTGGCACTTTAGGTCCCAACAGATAGTCATTATAGCTAAGTAACTAAGGGGCATATTCAATTCATGGCGAAAAGTCACGTACTTATCACATGCTGGACTTTTCGTCTACTTCACCTGTTTTCAATGCGAAAAAGGATCGCGAGCGTGCCCGCTTTTCACCGTATTCAATTAAGAAACGGGAGCTGTAACATGCAAAAAGTACTGTCAGATTTGGGGAAATCAGCTTGACACCCCCCAAAAGATGGACTGACATTGGGGATCACTGTAGATACCCCGGAATAGCCCTGCTGAAGGTATTTGGGGTACTTAAATGCTCTCAATAGCTGCTATTTAGCATCTCTGCTAAATAGCCATTTAGCAATTTTTTAGGCTCAAAATAACTAGTCCCAGCAAATTTGGAGTACCTAAAAATGGGTGCTAGCATATTTTTAAATTGCTAAAGTGTAATTTTAAAAACGTTAAAAATCCACCTGCCACAAGCACCTGCAAACTTAAAAACACCTGGGGCATCCTTGGGGACCCCCCTGAGGTCTATTTTGATACTTTTTAAGCTTGTTCCCCAACTTTGGACTTTTTTGCCCCAAAACAAAAGTACTTTTTTGGGGTGATCTAAAAACTTTTTTAAACTTTTATTAACGCAGTTTACCTTTGGGGGACTGTCCCAAGGGTGCAGTGGGGTTCCCGCAACTTTGCACCCCAAAACCCCAATTCTGCACTTTTTTTCGGCACCTATTCATAGGAGAAACTTTTTCACATCTCCCATTGCATTGAGTTTCCGCACCGGCGAAAAGTCTTTGGAATTGAATACGGAGGAAACTTTTTGCATGGCGAAATGACGTCACTCGCGATACTTTTCCGCAAAAACGGACTTATCGCAGCTAAATGAATACGGCCCTAAGATGGAGAGCTAGTCACCCGTCTTCAAGTCTTGGCGTCCATGGATACAAGCTGCCCTGTCTCTATTTATGTTCTTGGTGATTCTCTTCCTTAAGACATAAAAGGATGTTCTAACCTACAGTAGCTTATTTTGCTAGGTTAATAAGTTAACTGCTGTGTGATGATAATGCTTGTCTTAGACCATATTTACTGTGTAACCATTATGAGTCTAATAGACTTTTCGTACAATGTTCTGTTATATGGGAGGAGATTTATCAAATCTTGGAGAGAGATAAAGTACCAACCAATCAGCTTCTGTCATTTTACATACTGTGCTAGAAAAATAACAGAATCTGATTGGTTGGTGCTTTATCTCTCTCCAATATTTGATATACGTCACCCACAGTGAGAGGTAGAGAGAGCTCACATCTCTGTGATGCAGATGGTGAGTACTATTATTGTACAGCCCTGTTGAATATAAGGGCAATGGGAAAAATAAGTTTACTTATTAGAAATAAGAGGCGAAAAGTGCGGAGTGTGGGTGTAAAGACATTGATTTAATTGTTGTTACCAAAATTCTAGGGAGGAGAGAAGAGATGAGCTCTAAGAAAACATGGGTAGAGTAGCCTGTGCCTGTGGTTTCTAATACCAACTTGCTTTTGTACAGGACGAAATAATTAACTTAACTTGCAATCCTGACAGTACTGTGACACACTCACCTCCTAGAGATCCCACAGCTTCACAAAGAAGTGGGCAAATATATTCCAGTTCAGTGTTATTGGATGATTATACAGTAAATCTTAATTTTTAAGAACATTAAGTGCAGTATCTGAACCCCTTAAAATAATTATCTAAATGTCACTACTGTATCTTCAATTCAAAAGCTAGAAGGCAACAATTCTAGCTTGAATGGTTTCCATGACTGAGCAGCTACACACAAGCTACAGATCGTCATTTGAAATGCCACATGTTGGCTGCAGTGGTGTAAAGCACTCTGCCATTGGAGCAGTGGAAATGCGTTGTCTGGAGTGAAAGGTCAGGCTTCCCAACCTGGCAGTTTGATGGACAGATCAGGGTTTGGCAGCTGCCAGGAGACCACTTCCTGCCGATATATGTTGCCAATTAAAAAAATAGAACTGATTAACCTGCACAGAGCCCTGAGCTGGACCCTACTGAACATCTATGTGATGAATTGTAATGCTGACTTTGAGCCAGGCCTTATTGCCCTATACTAGTTCCTAACCTCATTAATGTTAAAAATTTTCTAAATGTTTTTTATGGTGATAATTTGTGTGTTATACATTTGTCTATCTATTACCATTATGAGGAGAAAGCACATTCTGCTTCTGTCAGTGTACTCATTAATAATTGAGATATTATTTTAAACTCTGAGGTTCTTTCTTAGCATATTAGTGTCATCATGTTCTTGATTGCTATTACAGCTAAAGGCGAATAAAAGACACCCTCCTATTGAGAACACTGTGGATGAATGTCACTGACTTAAGTTTAGTCTTTCATCAAAAACCTTAATGTTGCTCTAATGGCTTATGCAAAACTGTGTCCTTTGATGTTGGGATTGACTTGTCTTTTAAGATTCAATTTTGCTGTAATAGTTGAAAATCACTGGTTTTACATTGGTAAGAAAAAAATAATAATTTCAAAATACAGCACTGTTATTTAGTAATGCAAAGGTTACATTATGTAGCAATGCAAAGTGCATGATGCCGAGGGCAGACACTTGATTATATAGGGACTATCTCTGTCAGGTAATTGTCATCCATATACCAATAGTGCAGCTGGTCTTACATTCCTGTAAAAGAGTAAGTTAAAAAACATAATGAAATTGAAAAATATAGAGTTGTTGTACATATGCAAATGGCTAATATGTTTTTCCAGTGGATGCCTTTTACACCTTTTATTAGTTTTTGAAAAAATAATTGATACAATTTTTATGATACTTTCTTCCACCACTTTGTTTAATTACAGGCAAAGTTGATGCACATCATGTTCAGGTTTTGCCTTACACCCATATAGTTGCACAAGAACATTGACACGGTAGCAGCCATTGTATATGGTGGACGTGAACTAACGAACATGGCAGCGATGTCTGGTGGCACATTACTTGTGCTGAGTTCACCCCAATGCATTCACTTGTCCATGCACTTGAATGTATTGCTGCATAGACAATATGATGTCAGGCACACTCAGCACAAGTAATGTCTGCAATTGTATATGACAAAATACACTGTATTTTATCTAACTTATAACAACAACACCAGCAGGAATATATAAGCTCATTATAGTATAGTGCTAATGAGCAAACTCATATATTGTATTCTAATGTATACCTAGCAGTACAACACATTATGTGGGAAGTATAGCAGTACAGCATGGTTGGTATCGAGGGTAACATTACTGCCCCAAAGCACTCAGGTCTTGTTCAATTCCCGGTCATGGCCGATCTGTGTGGCACTAGTACTGTATGTTCTCTCATATTTGCGTGGTTTTCTCCTGGGTGCTCCCTAGGTTAATTGGCTGCTGAGAAATAAATTAAATATAGTCTATATGTCTTCATGTGATGGGGAATATAGATTTTAAGCTCCACTGGGTCTGGTGCTGATGTGAATGACTGAAATATTCTCTGTAAAAAGTGTCATGTGATATGTGTGCACTATATAAATAACTACTGTATTAATAAATAAAAATTAAATAAATGTTCACTAGCACTATACTACAATGGAGTGAAAGTTTAAGGGAGAGAGAGAGAGACGTTTTAGAAAATATCTAATTTAGCAAATTATTTCTCTTACATGGACCTTCCTAAAAATAAATGATTGATTCCGTGTAGTCCATAAGTGCAAAGGTATGGATTTAAGATTCATTACTTAAAAAAAATTAATATAATGACATAGTTTAGGAATATTGCTTAAACATGTAACCTGTGCAATCAGCCAGCAAGATTAGGAAGGTGCATTGCAGAATTACAGTATTCAGCATCTTTGGAAAACCATGCCTTTATTGTTTATACTCATATATTCTAAAATTAGACTACTTTCACCTCAGCAGATTACTAATATCATTTTGCATACCATAGCTGAAAATATTGTCCAGCAGGCAAATTCTTCAAATTGGTTTAAGATTTCAGTGTCATGGTATTGCAGATTCTCATACATAATCACATGTTGTGATTAATAATCCTTTGAAAGTTTCCAACAAATAATACAATTTTACTGTTAATGGTTTTACAAATGCATTCAAAGATATGAAGTGCATAGTTCACAGTAAATTCTCAATTCAGCATCCTATAATGTGCTGCATTTGTTTGAGGGATATACTAGCTTAGTAGCTGTATCATATTATTTAGACTTGATTTTTCATTTTTAAAGAATAAATATTTTAATAATAAAGAATAATTTTTCTGTTAATAAACACCTGAAAAAAGATATAGATGATGAAAATTTCTTTTTAAAATGTTGTGTTGAATTGAATAAAATGTTGTATATTATTGCTGTTTTTATGGCATCTTACTATCTCATCCATTGTACATCACTGTTTTCCCCTTGCATAAATTCTTTATTATATTTGCAAACATGTTTTTAAGGTCTTAACATATTATACCACTTTTTATAATTAAACAACGTAGGAGGTACAAAATTGCACATGAATTGCACTTTATTGAGTCTTATCAAATTGATGTGCTATTAAATTGATTTGTGTAACATAATTGTTTTGTTGCAATTTTTTTGCCTACGAACAATTTTTCAATTAATTATTATGAAGTTGCAAGTAAGTAAATATTAAGCAGAAGCACATATATTTCTTGAACATATATATAATTCTCTTGTTGTTGTATGTTTCATATACCGAGATATTTCTCTTAAAAAAAAAAGTAACTGTTAAATCTCTTTCATAAATAAATAAATATTTTATTTTCCGCTCCTATAATATTTGTGTTCAAATATATCAAGTAATTAAGAAAAGAATATCAACAGCATCTTAAAATTCTTTTCAACCTAAACATTTTTTACATTCCCTTAATATTTTCATTGGGAACCATTAACATTTCTGTATCTGCTTCTAAAAATTATGACAGAGCAGTGAATAAGTCAACTTGCACGGGGGTCTCCGGTGGTCTCTGCAGTTCCCGGTGGCATCCACTCTTCTCACTGAAGAGGGGGCTGCTGGGAGTTCCTGGGGCTGCTGGGAGGCTGGTGGAAGGGGCAAGGGCTGCTGGGAGATGTAGTTCTCCCAGTGCCCAGTCTAGGGGGCACATAGACACTGGAGGGCCACACACCAGGGGTCACAGACACATACAGCACTCATACACACACACTTACTCTTACACACTTACAAACACTAACAAACACACACACTGACATACTCACCCTGCTGCAGAAGACCTGGCTTCCGACGCTGGATGCAGAAGAAGATGCAGAAGACAGAACTGCAGAAGGTAATTAATTATGGACTAATTAAGCTATTTGGAATCTTTCAATTGCTTAATTAGTCCTCAGGGTGGGTGCTCCGGGAGATTTTTATTCTCGCACCTCCAGAGCAAGTGTGATTTTTCCTAAAATCATTAATTTTAGGCAAACTCAGCAGGACTTGCTCTGGGACCTTGGCGGCACCCCCCCTGAGGACTAATTAAGCAATTGGAAGATTCCAATTATCTTAATTAGTCCATAATTACTTACTTTCTGCAGTGCTGTCTTCTGCATCTTCTTCTGCATCCAGCATTGGAAGCTGGGTCTTCTGCAGCAGGGTGAGTATGTCAGTGTGTGTGAGTGTATGTTAGTGTTTGTAAGTGTGTATGAGTAAGTGTGTGTGTGTGTGACCCCCAGTGTGTGTGGCCCCCCAGGGTCTATGTGCCTCCTGGAATGGGTGCTGGGAGAACTACATCTCCCAGCAGCCCTAGCCCTTTCCACCAACCCCTGGAGCATCCTAGTAGCCCCCTGGACTCCCAGCAGCCCCCTCTACAGTGAGAAGATAGAGGGGAGGCCACCGGGAGCCATGGAGACCACCGGAGACCCCGGGGCAGGTAAGTGCAGAATTTATTTATTTATTTTTTTTCAAGGTGCGGGTTTTCAGAGCTGAAAACCCCGCAACCACTTTTTTTTAATTGGATACCACGTGTATCGGGAGCACACATACCCGCGGTGAGGGAAAGGAGGTTGAACAATAATCACTGCTGCTAAAAAGAAAACTGCAGCAGAAAAATGTGATTCTCAACAATATCAAGGTCAGTTTGTTACTTATAATAAAATTGTGATCCATATACTCTTAACCACTATATTTTTAATGCAGTGACAAATAAAAATATTAATATTAAAGGCATAAAAAATTATTTAAATTAATATTCATTTAAACAAAATGCACTTACCTTCCACCATTGTTATATGTTATTTATTTATTTACTTATTTTTTAAAACCTGTCTCCCACAGACCTTATCTTAACCTGGCAGTCAGAGAGCTGTCTGATTTCCCATGTGCCACCAAAAGCTAACTATTCATCCTCATTTTTATGTTCTGATGCATACACAATTACTACTTTTGTTTTCTTAAAGGACTGTTCAATAAAGATGTTAGATTTAAAACTGGAGTTGAGTTACACCTCTATGACAGACCCATTTTCATGGTTTCACTATAATTGTTGTTTAATTGATTAATCTAATCAACACATTTTGTTTTAAGAACACATATTTTTGTTTCATGTTGATAGAGAGAGCTTTTGTTATTATTATTTTTTTTTTTAAAAAGGAAAAAACAAGCAAATTTAAAAAAAAAGTCATAATTTGCATAATGGTTAATTTTACCCCATTTGACTAATCCCATAAAATAGGATTCAAGGTTGTAAGGGGTTACAGAAACTGGGCTTTCTATAACTCCTTTTGACCTTTTTTCAACCTCCATTTTTCTAGTTTTATTTTTATTTTTAAGTTTTTTGTTTTGTTTTTACCAGGAGACACCAGACACTTAAATAACTTGTTATTAAAATATTAATCACAGTTTGTGCCAGACATGCAATGCCCTTTTACACCATGACCATGGGTTCTTTCCTGTCAGGTTACCCCTTGTAACAAATAAAAAGTTGTAGTCTTCCACCAAATTGGGACATCTGGGTGTCAGGTAATATGTCTTCTAAAGGCAACACAGGCTAATGTCAGTAAATTCTATAAAGGGGGAAATGAGCTGTGATACAAAAACATGCTGATTTACATAAGTAGATGAGTGGAACTGTATGCAAAGAATAATATATTTTATGCAACTAAATTAATAGAAATAATTAAAAATGCATGTTATGTCTCAGATAATGCATAGATGTTAAATAAATATTTTGACTATTTACAGAACACCAGTAAAATGAATGACAGTGACATAATGGATGATAAGTTGTCAAAGTCCACAGAAAGTGAACTAGTAAGCCCCACATAACAACTTTCAGAATAATAATAACTATAATAAATTGCATAACGCATACCCACTGCAGTTATCAGAAATGAAATAATCAGAAGCAATTTACCGTGTATAAAAAATTAAATTGAGCAAAGTGACAAAACAGTCAATTGGGTTTTATCAGACAAGCCATTTTTCGTAGCAGCACCAATATTCCCTATAGAATTTGCTATCTAAAAGCCATGAACAGTTGTCAGCAAATAGCAAATGTCAAACTAGCTTCTGACAGGAATTCATATAATTAAATGGCAAAACTTATTATCAAAAGTAATGGAGTCTTAGAGAAATTACAACAATTTATTCTGGCATTCAAAGGGAAATATAAAAGTTGGAAAGGTTTAACAGAAGTTAATACATGAAGCTTAAAGTACCAAACATCTACAGAGCAGAAAATAAATTTGCCCTGATCTCACAAAAAAAAGTCTCCAAAGATTGAAGTGATGCTGTTAAATTTCAAGAGCTTGGCCGAGTACATGATCATAATACTATGAGAGGAAATTGGAGCCAGGATGGTTTTTGGCTGAAGAAGGTGTAAAATTATGTGATCAGCTGCTGAGCAACTCAACCTATTCAGGGGGCCTATTTATCAAATAATTCTGCCCTTAAAATATATGGAAACTGCTGTTTTACCATGTTTATGGGAAGAATTAAAGGTCACTTGACTGTAACAATGCATAAAGTAGAACACAGGTTCTCAAACTTGGTCCTCAGGACCCCAAACAGTGCATGTTTCCTAGGTCTACTCACAGAATCACAAGCGAAATAATTAGCTCCTCCTATGGATCTTTTAAAATGTGTCAGTGAGTAATGACTACACCAGAGCACCTGCCAGGAGACCTGGAAAACATGAACTGTGTGGGATCCTGAGGACCGAGTTTGAGAACCACTGAAGTAGAATATATCTGAAATATATAATGTTTTCTGGTGGTCAGCCCTCACATCAGTCATCCCCATAGTTTGCTCTGGGGTACAGGGGTGCTGAGAGGGGGAGGAGCGGGTACAAATTGCCCGGGCTTGCTGGAGGGGCCCGGCGGGGGCCCAAGGCCAGCACCTCCCCCCCTACCTTCTACATACGCTGCAGTAGCACCGGTTACTATTGTCTGGTTATCACAGGGGATCATCTGACAAACGCTACAAGGGAGCCACATCATTTGAAAAATGGCCCCCCATCTTTCAAATGTTTGTGCCCCCACATGTACAGGTGCAATATTCAATGTAAGAGGGCACATAGCACTATCCCATCCATATACAGAAGACATATATTTCACATAGCATTGTCTGGTGATCACAGTTGATATGCACCCTTCATGCAAATGTGGATGCCTCACATGTACAGGTGTGAAATTGAGCATATGAGGGCATGTAGTACCCTCCTACCCATACACGAAAAACATATATATTTTTCATTGCGCTGAGTAACAATGTCTGGTGATTACAGCTGATCTACATATAAGCCTTGGGATTTTTCTCCTACGGGGGAACACACCAAAAGGGGTATAATATTGGTAATGTGCAATGCAGTACACAGATACATTAGTACTGCTTGTACAGTGCATAGTGTGCAATAAGGTACACAGATGTCAGTCAAAAAATTACAGCTGCTCAATCAATCTAGCAGTACTTTTCAGGTGCATGAAAAGGAGGGGTCATACCAAGTAGAAAAAGGGGAGGGGGTTAACCCCCTATTGTTCCTCAGCACACTGAATTATACTTGCAACAATATATGAAGACTATATGGTAATAGAAATTCAGAGATAGATAGTTGCATGTACTTGCAAATACATGGGAAGCTGCTAGGCCACGTCACGGCTTCTCTGTCACTAGCAGTCCCTAACACTAAGGGGTTCACTTCCAGGGTGCAGTGCTCCCCAAAAAAACATCCAGCCCAGGACCCCCCCAGGGCATCACACGAAAATGGAAAAACAGTGACAGTGCAGTGTAAAGTATAGATGTGTGCGAGTAGTTAATAAATGTTGAAAAAGGGGTAAATATATATGAAAAAATGACATGAATAAAAAACAAACATAAAAGGTGATGTGAAAAGTAACTATGTGTATCAAGTTGTGATGCCCTGAGGAGGCCCAGCCAGAGCAGCCTCGGGGGCCCTATGCTCAAACGCTCACCCCAAATGTAATATATACCAATTATAAGGCCTCATGATAAAGGCACATATACATTTTGTCAAATGTAATGCCTCATGATAAAGGCACATATATATTTTGTCAAATGTAAGGCCTCATGATAAAGGCACGTACATAAATGCATAGAAATTGAGAGCCAGCTTACCTGGGAATCACCCCTGGGAACTCCAACTAGCACTACTAGAACTCCTTAGTGTTAGGGACTGCTAGTGACAGAGAACCCGTGACGTGGCCTAGCAGCCTCCCATGTATTTGCAAATACATTCAACTAATATCTCTGAATTTCTATTACCATATAGGGCCAAATGTAATAGGTAGTCTGTTTTGGTAAATTGCAAGTTTGGTGCTAAACTCGCAATTTTTCACAACTCTCCAATGTAATAGGGTGTCTGTTCACTAAAACTCGCATTTTTCAGAGTTACTAAAACTCTCCATTCTCAAACTCGCATCCAGATGTTTTCACATTGAAAGCAATCAACTCGCCCAATGTAATAGAGTGTCTGCTTCAGATTAGCAAAAAAAAGATTACCAAAAGTCCCCAAATAATAGACCTGCTTCAGGCTAGCGAGTACATCCTGAGCAGGTCAGATTAACACTGAAACATGCACATATCCATGAGATATGTACATGTTTCTGTGTGTACTTATGTTAAATGTTTTTAAATAATAAAAAAGTGCACCCCCTCTCCAAAAGCATAACCATCCCCGGGCTTTATAAAGCCTGTTCTGGTTCTAAAAATATATTAAGAACCAGCACAGGGCTTTGCTGAGCTGGTTCTGGAAAATCAGGGGACAAAACGAGTAGGGGTCCCCTGAAAATTACAGAACCAGCACCGAACTCTTTCTAGCAGGGGGATAATGCCACAGCCAGGGAAAACCTTTCACGTGTTTCCCGGCCAAAGCATTATCCCCAACCGCTAGTCAGTCCAGGCTGGGGATCCCTGGGGAGTTGGGTACCCCCCCAATAAAGGGGTACCCCTCTCCAGGGCACCCCAGGCCTAGACTGATAGCCCAGGCCTATCCCCGGCACCCTATGGCCGTGGGTGCCGGGTTGATAGTGTTATTGTAAAGTGTAAAAATTAAGTTTCCATATTGTCTTTAGTTGTAGAACCACAAGTACTTACCTGCATGCTGGTATTTGGAGAAATGTTGCGACATTGTATCATTGATGTAACCACAAGATTAACCTCTTTTAATCTTGCGGCTACGATGTAGCGGTTCCCACCATAGACTTCAATGGGGATTTCTCACCATAGAAGTCTATGGGAGACACAGGCTGGCTGCATTCAGCTAATCAGGGAGCTGCTCCGACGGAGATGCTCCCTGATTGGCTGGTGGCCCCTTCACTGACGGGGCACACGTGTGCCCCGGTCATTTACGCGGAGCAAAGGTATGTGTACACACATACCTTTGCTCAGTCCGGCATGGATCGGTTTTTTTTGCGTTTTTTTATTTTAACCCCTGGATTGCCTACTTGGACAAGTGGACGTGATCTACGCATAAGAGATGTGAGTATGGATTTTTTTTTTCAGGTACACCCCTATGGATTACTTCGGATACTAGGTTAGTGTGAGTGTGAGTGTGAGTGTGAATGTAATTTTTTAATAACATTTTACATTCACGGTGTATGTTTGTTTATTTACGTATTTCTTTAGTTGTGGAACTACAAGTTAGTTGTGGAACTTAAGTGACCAGCCCCCGATCAGGCTGCTGGAGGCTTCAGCTCCCACAGCCTGACCAAAGGAGCGATCATCGGTAGCGGTGGTAGCGATGGTAACCCCAGCCTGCGACATCGGTCACAGTGCTGGGATCGCAAATGCAGCAAGGAGATGTCTGACAGCTCCTTCTGCATTTGCATCCGAGAGAGGGGCACACCTCTACATAAAATTTACAGACGAGCGGTGCCTTGAAAAATCCCCCGGCGAAACACCACTTCGGCACTGCTCACAGGGTTCCCCTGTGCGCACAGAGGACCCCTGCACCATTTGACCATCTGCCCCTTTGGGAACTCTATCATCACTTAACTACAGGTATTTTATTCTCTTCTCCTGTTCTCTTACTAGCCGCGATCTAGGCTAACACTCTGCAATGCTTTGCAACAGGGTTTAGCCCAGAATCTTAGTGCTGGCAGCAGAAAACAGGTCTACTGTTTCTTCACTGTGCCATTGCACGGGACTCTCATTCATAGTCTGATGCTTTGCAGGACTGGGGAAAGCAGATCCCAGTGCATGTAAATGCACAGTCTATTTTCATCTTTTACAGCAGCAGCCGAATTATAGTCTAAATTTACACCAGATATTGAATAGGTCAAACATTTCCCAAACTATCTGAGGGACGCCTCAACTGTATGATACATGCATATTTAGATTATTTAGGGCAGATTGCCTTGGTCTTGGTGCAATTTTAAATGTATGTATTTTCTGTCACTTTATGTATGTTTTCTTATATCTTCGCCGTTACCCATGGCTGTGGTGATCTATTACACTCACTGGCACTTTGTGCTCAGATGCTTGTTTCAACGTCTATTTAACATTTTTAAGTGTGATTATTATTAATGTACATTGTTTTCTTTTCTTTTTTCTGTCTGTACTGTCACATTACATCTGGATCTTGCTGAGGATCTCATGTGTGTTCTGTGTGTATCATATATTGATTCCAGGATTTTAGATTAATTCATTAAAAGGTATATTTTATGTAGAGGTGTGCCCCTATACACAGGAGTACTTTTTCTGTTTTGGTTTGAAGCAGCGGTCTTAAATACAATATTTGCAGTTATATCTAAAATACTGAATTTTTGAATGATCGTTCGCATTTGTTTAGCGCCAGATTTCTTTATTCCCTAGTATTAGAAAAGTACTTAAACAAATGCTACAACTACATTGTGAGTAAATAGGTTATTATCTGTTGGTGGTAAAAATATTGACATTTCTGTAATCCACCAATTCAATCATAAATATATAATCCATTAACAATAACATATTTAGTTATATGTCATCTCACCATTATTTGCTACAATTAGCTACAATAACACAGGTATCTCGATATGACACCGTTGTTTTGAATTTAAAAAATCTATACGTAAAGGGAAGTAAAATTACTTTTCTGGCATTACAACTAAACTCTCTTTTTTTTAATTGTTCTATCCTCTGTCTCTAAAAAGATAACTAGTGCTATATTTGTGAAGCATATTTATTTCTAAATCAATGAGCGCAGTAATGTGCTTTTTTCTAACAATTATTCGTGAGTTAATGGCCCAAGTGAGCTTCTACCTAACTTTAGTTCTATTGATTGTTCAAGCGCTTATTACTTTGCAAAATAAATACTGTAGGCAGGAAAAATATTTGCAGAACCCGTATGGATCATTATTTGATTTCTTGACAAATCTCTATTGGTGAGTGCAAAGACATTTCCATGCAGTGAGCAAGTAAACAGCAGAGAAGAGTAACAACAGGAGGACAATTACAAATGAGTGGCTGAGGTTCACGCACGATGTGCAAACGACATTTACCCGTCATGTAAACAAAAATTATAGTAGTACTAATTTGAGGATTGTGTAAGTAAATAATAGTAGCCGTAAAGACTTAGGAGTATATTTACTAAAGTGATGTTTTTTAGAAATGGAGATGTTGCCCATGGCAATCAATCAGATTCTAGCTATTATCTTCTAGAAGGGGCTAGATAAATGTAATAAGAATCTGATTGGTTGCTATGGGCAACATCTCCACTTCTAAAAACCTGCACCTTAATAAATATACCCCTTACAGCTTAATTCTGGGTTGCATGCATCGTGGACACTTTTCCGTGCAGTGGTGGCAGCCTACTTACTTCCTTATGCTAATGAGAGAATCCACCCGTTCTGCCAAAAATCTGTGTGTCTGCATGTGGAAGACCCTCCCGCCCACTGTTTAATCCTCTACAGGCGCCATCATCAGTATCTGGACTTGTAACCACCTCATGCTGGATGCAAAAGCTCCCTCTGAAACAGATCGCCCTCTCCACGCTACAATCAAGCACGGAAGTCAGATTGCACATACTGTGCACTGCAGTCCCATGAGACAGTACAGTTCTGTGTGTCCGCATGCCCATAAACACCTATTTCACTGAAAGAGTGCTCCATGGACAGACCGTCTTCACTTGTTATCTTTATGCGTGTGCCAACGCCGTGTCTCACACATCCACATGGCATCTGCGCAGTATGCAGATATCCACGGGATTTCCACTTCCATCCAACCGTGAATCAAGCCCTTAATGTTTACACTTTTTTTAAAGTTTGATAGTCAATGTTATCTGTCCACACTCCTGCGGGTATGTTGATGCAAGAAATAAATATGGTACACATACTGTAGTGTAAAACTGCGCATTAACCAATGACGTGTTTGAATCAATATAATGGGATACATATTGCATATACTAGCCATAGTTCCCTGGTAAACACATTTCGAGGTATGACAAAAATGTTACATAAACAGTTACACCTGCTTCCTCACTCTCATGATTAATTTAAGACTTAGGGCTATATTTATGAAGCTGCACTTTTACAAGCTGCCACTTCTCATGGGTTTCAGGTAAAAATGTAAAACAACACTTCACATAACGTGTAAATCATGCCAGGCTTTACACTTAATGTGAGTGCTGCTTTAAATATTCACCTGAAACACGCTGTGAAGTCCGCTTTTTACATAAAGCTCATACTGAACATGAGACTAGAACAAACAGTTTTCACTGAAAGGCTTCGCCCTAAATTGAAAGTTGATTGGACTTTGATGTTGCAGTACATGTTTATTTCCACTACGGTCACTCTCTGATGCATCTGCCAAACCTGCAAAAGTAGGCCATATAGATTGGTTCTATGTTAATTAGATAGGAAAGCACACCATATAGATTGGTTCTATGTTAATTAGATAGGAAAGCACACCATATAGATTGGTTCTATGTTGGTTATATCAGAAAGTAGGCCATATATATTGGTTCTATGTTAGTTAGTTAGTTAGTTAGTTAGTTAGTTAGTTAGTTAGTTAGTTAGTTAGTTAGGAAAGCACACCATATAGATTGTTTCTATGTTAGATAGATCGGAAAGCACACCATATAGATTGGCTCTATGTTAGTTAGATTAGAAAGTAGGCCATATAGATTGTTTCTATGTTAGATAGATCAGAAAGCACACCATATAGATTGGTTCTATGGTAGTTAGATCAGAAAGTAGGCCATATAGATTGTTTCTATGTTAGATAGATCAGAAAGCACACCATATAGATTGTGTCTATGTTAGATAGATCAGAAAGCATATAGATTGTTTCTATGTTAGTTAGATCGGAAAGCACACCATATAGATTGTTTCTATGTAGATAGATTGGAAAGCACACCAAATAGATTGGTTCTATGGTAGTTAGATCAAAAAGTAGACCATATAGATTGGTTTTATGGTAGTTAGAGAGGAAAGCACACCATATAGATTGTTTCTATGTTAGTTATATCGGAAAGTAGGCCATATATATCGGTTCTATGTTAGTTAGATATGAAAGCACACCATATACTGTAGATTGGTTCTATGTTAGTTAGATCGGAAAGCACACCATATAGATTGTTTCTATGTTAGATAGATCAGAAAACACACCATATAGATTGGTTCTATGGTAGTTAGATCAAAAAGTAGACCACATAGATTGGTTCTATGGTAGTTAGAGAGGAAAGCACACCATATAGATTGTTTCTATGTTAGATAGATCAGAAAGCACACCATATAGATTGGTTCTATGGTAGTTAGAGAGGAAAGCACACTATATAGATTGTTTCTATGTTAGTTATATCAGAAAGTAGGCCATATATATTGGTTCTATGTTAGTTAGATAGTGAGAACCTTAAATTGGGTTCTAAAAGGGAAGGGGAGCCAGTGGAGGGCTTGTAGGAGAGGGGAGGCAGATGTAGAGCATTTGGAGAGGAAGATAAGCCGTGCAGCAGCATTAAGGGTAGACTGGAGAGGAGAGAGATGGGATTTGGGGAGGCCAGATAGGAGGAGGTTACAGTAGTCCAATCTGGAGATGACCAGTGAGTGTATGAGGGTTTTTGTAGCATCCTGGGTGAGATAGGGTCTGATCTTAGAAATATTTTTGAGATGGAAATGACAGGACTGTGAAAGGTTCTGGATATGTGGTTTGAAGGAGAGGGATGAGTCCAGGATAACTCCAAGACAGCGCACTTTGGGGCTAGATGAGATAGTTATACCATCAATTGATAAAGAAATAGTGGGAAGTGAGGTTATGTGGGAGGGTGGGAAGACGATCAGCTCTGTCTTAGTCATATTAAGTTTAAGAAATCACTGGGACATCCAGGAAGAGATGGCAGAGAGACAGCTGGAGATACGAGTCAGAAGAGAGGGGGAGAGATCAGGGGAGGAAATGTAGATTTGAGTATCATCAGCATAGAGATGATAATGGTCAAAAGAGCTGATGAGTTCACCTAGAGAGGAAGTATAGAGGGAGAATAGAAGAGGTCCAAGAAAAGAACCTTGAGGGACACCAACTGTAAGAGGCTGTGGGGGGGAAGAGGAGTCATGAGAGGAAACTGAGAAAGATCAGTCAGAGAGGTAGGATGACAGCCAGGAGAGGGCAGTGTCACGTAGAGCAAGGGAGTGAAGGATATGCAGCAGGAGAGGGTGGTCCACAGTGTCAAAAGCAGCAGAGAGATCAAGGAGAATGAGAAGAGAGTAGTGGCCCTTAGATTTGGCAGCAAGGAGGTCATTGCTGACTTTTGTGAGGATAGTTTCAGTGGAGTGGAGAAAACGGAAGCCAGACTGAAAAGGGTCAAGGAGGGAGTGGGAGAAAAGAAAAGTGGTAAGGCATTTGTAGACAATCCGCTCAAGGAGTTTGAAGGCAAAAGGGAGGAGAGAGATGGGTCGGTAGTTAGAAAGAAGGTTAGGATCAAGGGTAGGTTTTTTTAAGAATGGGGGAGACAAGGGCATGCTTGAATGCAGAAGGAACAGTGCCTAATTAGAGGGAGAGGTTAATGAGGTGGGTAAGATGGGAGCAGGCAGAAAGAGAGAGGAAGCGGAGGAGGCGGGAGGGGATACGATCAAGGGGAGAGGTGGAAGGGGGGGAGGACCGGATGAGGGCCATGACTTCCTCTCCAGATACAGGGGAGAAAGATGTTAGAGTTGGTAAAGTTGATTCTGAGGGGTGATCTGGGAAAGGAGGAGGTGGAGAGCTGGGGGACTGGTGGGGTATGATGTCCTGACGTATGGAATCAATTTTAGATTTAAAGTAGGTAGCAAAGTCAAGGGCAGAGAGCAAGGAGGGGAGACGAGGAGGGGGTGGGCAAAGGAGGGAGTTGAAAGTGGTGAAGAGACGCTGGGGATTAGAGGACTCAGAGGAGATGAGGATCTTGAAATATGACTGTTTAGAGAGGGAGAGAGCAGCACTATAGGATGAGAGCATAAATTTGAAATGGAGAAAATCTGCCTTAGAGCGTGATCTTCTCCACTGTCGCTCGGCGGTTCATGAACACTTTTGCAGGTATCTGGTGCATTTGGAATGCCAGGGTTGAAGAGTAGATCTGCGAGTGTGAGTAGTGATCGCTGTAGCAACAGAGTCCATAGCAGAAGTAATGGAGACATTGTATATCAAAGTGGCTTGGCAGGAGAGAGAGAGGATAGGGGAGAGAAGTGAGTCAAGCAGGGAAGAAAAGGAAACTGTGTTGATAGCGTCAATGTTACGCTTAGTGATGGTGGCTTTTGGAGGTAGAGAAGGGGAAGGAGAGAGGGACAGGTTAAAAGAGAGAAGGTGATGGTCAGAAAGTGGGAAAGGGGAATTGGAGTGATCAGAAATATCACATTGGTGAGTGAAGACCAGATCAAGCAAATGGCTACTCACATGGGAGGGTGAGGAGGTCCATTGGGAGAGACCAAGTGAAGATGTGAGGGTGAGGAGTTTGGAGGCAGAGGATTCTGTGGGGATATCAATTAGAATATTGAAGTCTCCTAGGATAATGGAAGGAAGGTCTGAGGAGAGAAAGTGAGGGAGCCAGGAAGCAAAGTTGTCAAGGAACTTGGACGGAGGGTAAGGGGGATGGTAAATGACAGCTACTCTGAGGTGTACTGGGTGGAACAGGCGTAAAGCATGGACTTCAAATGTAGAGAATGTAAGGGATGGTACAGAGGGAATGGGTTGGTAAGAGTAACCAGGGGAAAGGAGGACCCCAACACCACCACCATGGTGACCCCCAGGTGGTGGGGTGTGGGAAAATGTGAGGCCCCCAGAGGAGAGAGCTGCAGGAGAAGTAGTGTCAGAGGGTAAAATCCAGGTTTCAGTAATGACTAGGAGATTCAGGGAGTTGGAGATGAAAAGGTCATGGGTTGGGACCAGTTTGTTACAGACTGACCTGGCATTCCAGAGGGCACAGGATAGAGGGACAGAGTTTGTTGTAGAGGATTTGGATGAGATTATCAGGGTTGCTGTAGCGTGGAGGTGAGATTAGTTTGGCGGACTGAGATGAATATAGTGTAGTGATGGTGCGGTCTCCAGTGCCAGAAGG
Organism: Taudactylus pleione; assembly: GCA_031769625.1. NCBI lineage: Eukaryota > Metazoa > Chordata > Amphibia > Anura > Myobatrachidae > Taudactylus > Taudactylus pleione. The sequence continues at coordinate 5,693,399 of JAUIMM010000217.1, forward strand.
GGAGCCAGCAGAAGGTGGGCAGGAAGGAAGATTAATGATATGTGGATGGATGTGGGGTGAAGGGACATGGAGAGGGGGGGTGGGAGGAGGGATTAGCAGTGAGATAGAAGGACCCCGGTGGAGTATAAGAGACTGAAAGTGGAGTAATGGGAGAATATGGGGAGGAAGGTAAACAGCGGAGAGGAGATAAGGGGAAGAGGAAGTGGAGGAGACAAGGGGGAAAGCATAAAGGTGCAGGAATAAAGGGGAAGAGGAAGTGGAGGAAGCAAGGGGCAGAACAAAAGATTAGGTAGACACTGAGTGAAGGTGAGAGTGGAAGAAAACATGGTAATAGTAAGGATGATGTAAATAGGGGAAGAAAAAGTTGAAAGTAGCAATGAAGAAAGAATGTAAGAGTGCAGATTTCCAGAAATGCAGTAAGAGTACAGTGTGGGAAAAGTGTGTATGTAAAACAAAAGTTTATTATTGAGTATAATAAAAGTGGAGATTTGGTGGGAGCAGAAATGAAATAATAAAATAGACAGTGGTTGGAGCTAGATGATTAAGACTTAGAAACAGAGCTAAGGTAAAAGTACATTATCGTAGAGGTAAACTGACATAACACAGATAAGTATGCATTAGGATTATATGTAAAGCACAGAGGCAGCAGCAATAGTCGGAAGGGAAGCACCAGGTTTATGCAGCCACCAGACAGGGAGTTCAGTGATGAATGTCCTGGTTATGTAGTCCACATGAGCTAGTAGTATGGAGAATGTGAATTCACAATTGTTCATTCCATTTTGTCCAATTAATGTTTGGGTTGCTGTCTGATTGTAGAACGGTGGGTTTCCCTCTGTTTCACTTCTGTTTAACGCTAGTACAGCTGAGGAAGGGACATACAATTACAATTGCAGCAAGAATATGCTGGATGCATTAGTCAATTACCTGCAGGTGAGAGAGAAGGATGCGTCAGTTCACAAGCAGTAGCAGCTGTAGATATATTAGTAACGCTGATATAACGCCAATAATCGATTTAAAATGTAATTGACACTTTTAAATCGGGCACTTATAAAATAGGGCACTCCAGCCAAAGGCTAACCAGCCTTACTATGAACCTTACATAGCAGACCTGGCATGGTTCTATGGTATTTAGATCAGAAAGTAGGCCGTATAGATTGATTCTATGGTAGTTAGATCGGAAAGTAGGCCAGATAGATTGGTTCTAGTTAGATTGGAAACTAGGTTATATAGATTGGTTTTATGGTAGTTAGATCAGAAAGTAGGCCATATAGACTGGTTCTGTAGTAGTTAGGTCAGAAAGTAGGCCATATAGACTGGTTCTGTAGTAGTTAGGTCAGAAAGTAGGCCATATAGACTGGTTCTGTAGTAGTTAGGTCAGAGAGTAGGCTATATAGACTGGTTCTGTAGTAGTTAGGTCAGAAAGTAGGCCATATAGACTGGTTCTATGGTAGTTAGGTCAGAAAGTAGGCCATATAGACTGGTTCTATGGTAGTTAAATCGGCCTCTTCAAATGCACTTGGCAAACAAGTAAGTACAGTTGTGCATATAAAAAATACAAGCCATGTCATTTAAAAAAATCTTCATGGTCAGCAGATATGTAATTGTTAATGACCCTTAGATGGTAGCCAGACTAGGAGGGTAATTTTACTCTTTGTCTCAGGCCTCAATGATCTTACGGTCTGTAATGGCTGCATGAGCTGTTATAAATATTTTTATACTATTGCTTGTTAATTAAGATACCATGATATTTTCACTTTTCTTATGCACTGACCTGAACTATTATAGGTTATTTTAACCCTGTATATTATTTCCTCTGTATTTATGCTACAAACATATATTGTCAAAAGTGACACTTACAGAGCCATGTGGCAGGGCTATTTTCCGTCCAGTAAGGTCTCTGTGTTCCTTTCCAGATACTGCTGCTCATTCCAGTGCGAATGGATTGGTTCTGGTGGCAGGCCCTTTTGAATAGCCTATACCCATCTGTGGGCTCATAGGCTCCTGTCACAAACTGCATCTTAGAAACTATGGCATATGCGCAACTCTTCAGTTCTTTATGCCCTCTGATGGCGATGTAATCAGGCTGCAGTCTCATATAAGGAAGCCCATGCTGTTCTACCTTGCTTGACTATTGCATGTCCTCAAGTAATATACCATGTCTGAAATTTCCACTGAACTATGACCTTTGTTTCAGTTTGGCCACGTTTCCCACTCTATTGTTGTCTGCTGTGCGGCCATACTGACTCTAGTATTCCAACTTCTAATATCCACTGACCACTCTTCTTGATTTGTCTTTGCCTCCAGCTCTACTAGTCAGACTCAGACTGTGTGATTTGCTTACGTTCCCTGACTCTGCCTCCTGAATCCTCCTGCTATATTAGAAAGGTTTTTCAAGATTTATTGGACCCTAATACTAAATGTGTACATTATTCTACTGTATTGCACAAGCAAAACAAATAGTTAAAAAAATGGTGTAAATGTATGTGAAATATACCTTAACTCCTTGTGTGCAGAGGAAACAAAATGTCTGTTTTTATTTTATAATATTGTGTTCTTAGTTTTATTGTTTGGCATTATTTACTTATTGTTATCTTTAAATTCTTTTCTTTTCTTTAAGTTCTAGACCAGACATAAATGGCAAAGAACGGCAATACCGCTCTACTGACGTTACACTTAACATTAATCAAACCTTTAAATATTGTATAAATTAATTCCAACATGTAGCTCAAATGTCAGTCTCATAAAAAATGACAATGTGATTGCTGTGTGGGGAAACAAAGAAAATCTCATTTATTGTTATTTCTTATTTATTACATATTTAATGGGGGGAAAAGTAAACAAGGGGACGTCATTAATTTATTCATATCTTAAAAATCACAAAATGGCATACACTTAACATTTACTAAACCATAAAAATGTCCATCAAATATATTAAATAAAACTGTATCAACTTCACTGTTTCATGAACCCATTAGATATACTAATCTGTTTATGCAAAATGTAATAGTAGAAGTGTATTCACCATCCACTAACATGGTCCAAATTTGAAAGATGTAGACCTACAAATATGGCTCACAAATTAGCCTGGGATTAGTTTTACTGTCCTTTTAAATCTCAAGGAAATAGTAACACGTCTCAGAAGCTAAAACTCCAGTAAGCAGTTACATTCTTCATGTTTTTTAAGGTTGGATTTATCAAACTCCCTTCTATTGTGGCGAAAAGTGTAAAATAAAATGCTATCATCGCTTATTACATTGACAAAAAATTTCTTTTAGCAATTTTAAAAACATATCAATTTCCTAGTTCTGCAGTGGAAAAACTTAGGAAAAGGCTGAACTTCTATGTTGTACCCTCCATTTAAGCATTTTTGCAAAGAGATAATCAAATATATTTACAGAATATTTACAAATTTTGAAATGCGTTACTATTTCATTGTCAGCTAAAAAAAATGTCACAAATGTGGAAGCAAACAAAGGCCCTCATTCAGAGCCGTACGCTCTGAGCAGAGCCCACGCTCTGAATGAGGGCCGCCCTCCATAAAAATGGAGCGTCCTCCTGGACGCTCGTATAGCTGTGGGTCACCACCCACAGCCTATACGAGCGTGCAGTTTGATGGCCGCGATGGTCGTGACCATCGCGACCATCGAAACTGCGAGCCGGAGCCTGCGGTTGAGGTTTTCAACCGCAAGGCCCGGAGTGATTTTGGCTCTATCAGAGCCAAAATCACTCCCACTGACATCACTAGTGATGTCAGTGGGCCAGCTTCTGACGGGAGGCGTTCCCTTGGGAACGCCCCCGTCAGGGAGGCACGCCCCCGGCACGCCCACCAAAGGGGGCGTGCTGTCAATCAACATCGACAGCACGCCCCCTTTGATCAGACACAACGAGCGAAGGACTTTCCTTCGCTCGTCGCGTCTGGCGCATGCGCATGACGGAGCTCCCTCCGTCGTGCGCATGCTCAGTGCAGACCATCGACCCACTTGCGAGCGGACAGCCGCTTGCGAGTGGGTCTGAATCAGGGCCAAGGTTCTAACATTAGTTTAAAAAAGAAAACAACTACCATGGACAAAAATCATCATACAGACTCATCCAATATTTCCTTCTATTTACAGTGACGCTAATAGTGCCGGCAAGGAAGCACTGTACTATACATTTAGTTCTACAGTCATTTGAACACAAATAAATAATAATATTATTATTTATGTAGGGACAAGATGAGGTTAGGGAAATAAGAAAAAAAGGCAAGGTGAGAAAATTAGAAAAGCTATTATAGGTACTGCACAGAGATTTTGTAGTGCACTAATAATATTCCTAGCACTAGTCAGCTGCCCATCACTCTCCTATCTGTTTAGCAAATTACTTAATTTATTATTATAAATACATATTTCTTTGTTTTCAATTCTAGCATAAAATTACTCTATCAATGCTAAATATATGTTTCTCCTCTGGCTATCAGATATATAAATAGACTGTGGACCTGATTCTGAGTTGGGAGCAAAGCAAAAAAAAAAAAAAAAGTACATTTGCACCATGACAAACTAATTTGCAGTAATCAGCCAACATCAATACAATTTTTTTCTTTTTCTCACCAGTTTTCCCCACTATTCAGCAATAATCTTCTCAGAGACAGCGGTTACATTAACATGCTGTACCTGCAAGTCAATTCAGATTGTCTGATAAGACTGTCATGCTCTGCGCATGCTCCATGCCCCTACATATATATATATATATATATATATATATATACTGGATCAATTTCCCGTGGTGTAGTATAACCGAATGGAAAGAAACAGGCGGCACTCCACGGCCAGGTGAGATGGATCTTAGCACACTCTATATAGGTAAGCACTGTGTTTTATCTTGTTTTATACACAGCACCTTGATAAAAAGGTCCGTTGTGACCTTGAAACGTTGGTCATAATATGTATTAATTAATGTTTGGAATACATCCGTATTAAAAATCTGCAGAGTGGTGCCTGTCTCTTTCCGTTGGGGTATACTACACCACAGGGAATGAATTCACCCAGAACCTATTTGGAGTTTCTGTTCATATATATATATATATATATATATATATAGTAACAGGGTCGTAGTAAAAAGGACACACATGAAGCGGTGCTTTTTAACTTGTAACAGACACTGCACTGTAACATACGCAGATGGAAGCATGGACAAACAGGCACAGTAATTAGGCATGCAGGTGTAAGAAAATTACCCAGCACCAAAGTGCTAATGTTCAGTCTGCTGCGGTAGAATGCAGCCACAATCTGCTATGCTGCTTAGCACAGCCAGTTCAGAATAGTCCCTGGCACTGATGAGACTCCAGCCTACTCGCTTGCCGCTATTTGGCATCAGTGCCCAGAGCACTGGGTGGATGAGGGTTTTAAACCCTTCCTGTCATCCAGTGATGTCTTCCAGCTGGACCTGTGCAAACCAGAAAACCCAGAGTTACAAACCTTTGATACTGCTCACCACGTCTAGAAAATTAATTTCTGTCTGGTTGATCGTATGGGTAAATTTAATAGTACCATCAAGCATATTGTAGGACTGTATCAGATAGTTAAAATTAGTGTCCTCGCCTCTCCAAATGATAAACAAATCATCAATAAAACATTTATTTTAGTGTCAATAACAAAATATGAACAGATATTTAAAGATCTTTTCTATAGCAAACTTCACTCTATTTGCATAAACCAGGGCTGTGCTTGAGCTCATGGCACAGCCTTTTACCTGCAAAAAATACTGTTTGCCATAAAACAGAAATAGAATAATGTCAATAGATGCAGATTTGAATAGATCACTTTCAATCAAAAAGTCCTTAATCACAGTCAAACCCAAATCATGGGGTATGGAGAAGAAAAGGTTGACTATGTCAACACAGGCTAGCCAACAATCATTCGGTACAGATGGTAATCTTTTCAATGTATTCAAAAAAGTTGTTGCATCCAACTAAAAACTGGGTTCCTTTTGAATCAAGGGTTGTAACCAGGTGTCAAGGAAGGTGCCACTGGTTGGAGCAAAGAGCCTCACGCTTTTTATAGGTCGTCCAGGAGGGGAATCTAAACCCTTGTGAATTTTCAGGATGGTATAAAAAAGCGTCATAATAGGAAATTCTGAAATTACTATATTCATTCATTTCTCTGAAATAAACCCTATGGCCCTCATTCAGAGCCACTCGCTAGCGGCAGTACGCTCGTTCTGAGCGATGTTCGCACATCTGCACATGCGTACGGTTTTTAGTACGCATGCACGAACCAGTCAGTGCGGCCGAAAATCATTTGTACGCAATATAGCGAGTGCCTGCTATTTTGAGTGACAGAGTGAGGCGTATGTGGGTGGTAACAGGGGAAGGTGCTTGAAAACGGGGAGTGGAGATCCATTCGCAGGCGTGCTTAAAGGTCAAAACGGGCGTTTTATGGGTGTGCATAATTAATATAGCAGCGTCAATGACCACGTCACTTGCTTTTTTTTAACTCAGAACTGCTCGCAAAATAGCGGTTGAAAAAACCAACCACAAGAATAGCGAGCAGTTCATATCCTGTTCGATGTACTCGATTAATCTAATAAATAGCGGACATGACGTATGGTGCGAGCGGCCAGGGGGCGTTTTTAAGAAATAAAAGAGCGTATGTTTTGCTCGCTCGTTCATACTTAGAGGTGTGAACAGACTGCAATGTGCGAACGGATCATTTACATAGCCACCCCTTGTTTTTGAACGAACGCAAATAGCGAGCGGCTCTGAATGAGGCCCTATATCCACTGCTCACTGTAGTATCTCCCAGAGTTGTTTCTTACCTGTCATTGTTGGGTTATCATGTAATTTCACATAGGCATATCGGTCCGAAAGTTACTTCTTATAATCTTGTAGAATGATAGCTCCGTCTTTGTCCTCAGTGCGGATAATGAGGTTGCAATTCTGTGACAATTATGTAAATGCCTGATGTTCTGTCATAGATAAAGTACATTGGGATGAGTTGTTTTGTTTGTCTTAGGTGAACTCTGTATGTCCTGTTCTAAACCTCGCAACAACGTCTTAATGCTAGAGTTATTAGATAATGGATCAACTGACTTAATGTTTTTGGAGTTGCCTGTGAGAACAAATGCCATCTTCAGATAACGCTTGTTCTTGTAGCCCCGCTCTTTCCTATGGGAAGGAGTTCCGGGGATGTGAAGAGCCGATCCCTATACCACCTACTCAATGCCTCTCTGGCGGCTTTGTGCATGCATGACTTTGGATCACACAAGCGCTGAAGCCAGGGACAGGTAAGTAACGTTGCTACAGAGTAGCAGTGTTATAGATCCCGGGGACAGCTGCTTTTCGGAGCAGCTATCCCGGCACAGGAGCAATGATGAATTGCTACAGTGATAAGTACCCCACAGTGAGGAGAGGCTCCCGATGATGAATAGGCCCCTCAATTAGTTAATCTTCCTTATACAGTTTTCATTTTCTTTGGAAGGAGCATATTCCATTGAAACGCATCAAAAAGAACGGATAGAACAAATCAGAGACCTTTACTCAAAAGGCTATATCCACTGTTTGAGAGTTCATATAAGGACAGGTTGATGATTAAGTTTTCCTCGAGTGTGGTGGTCTGCCTGCTTGTCCCCCGCCTCTGGTAGTCATGCCCTATTATTAACTAAATACATATGTAGTGTACGGCTGTATAGACTGTGCCACATTACGATTGTGTTTTGTTTATCAGTTTGTTTGGTTGCCCTGGTGAAGGTTCACACAATTAAGATGCCTTAGAGTCACACACTTTATGCTATGATGTCAACCATCAGCACAGCTGGGCGGATGAGTGGTCACGGAAAACGGCTTTCCTGTGGTCAGCAGTACAAAATGGTATGTAATATTTTTCATTCTTGTTAATCCTGACGACAGTTATAAATTACTGAAATGCTGATTGATACTAAATCCAACTGCAAGGAGTATGTTTTCTAAGCCATGAGTGGCGCCTCTATTTACTATATACCTTGCTAATTTGAGGGCACTGGGAGCAGTTTTATTTAAGTTATTTTATATATATATATATATATATATATATATATATACATACACACAATTCCTTCAGCGGCATCACTCACAGAAATGAAGACACATGCAACAGGGTTGTTTACCAACATTTCAATTCCAGAAGTATTTTCGTCAGGGTGCATAGTACAGAACAACACTTACCCATTTATATCCCCCTCTTAGACTGTCCATGGTGCTGGAGCGCGAACAGTGTCATGTCCAACATAATGCCAACAGTGTCATCACCAGTGTAACGCCAAGGAGGTCACAGCACCATGATCTAACACAGAATCAAACAATTGGTCACTGGGTTGCAAAGCAAAAAATAAACAAATAAAAACACAAAGTACTAAACCAAACTAAAAGAGCAATAGATGATGGCAACAAAGCGATCTATGCCATACACAAAAGATAAATGAAGATGATAGGTACAGACATGATACAATAATGCACTAGAAAATATTCTGTGCACAACAGGATAGACAAACTGAACATAGGAAAAAATTAGCAAATAAATAATAAAACAATCACCAAAATATAAATTTTATATCTATATATATATGTATATATATATATATATATATATATATAACAGAAATAGCACAAAAAACTTATAATAAGTAGATAAATGTATAAATCAAACAAATAACGATGAACTCAAAAACAATCCATGTCAAGAAGATGAAAAGGCAAGAGAGACCGAGGCTCTTATTCAGGCCTCTAGGGGACAGAGTATCTAAACGGTGAATCCATCTATTCTCAGCCAGGTACAACAGATGAGACCGGTTCCCACCACATTTAGGCATAGGTATGTGGTCAATTATGCGGTAATGTAAAGCGACAGACTATGGGCAGCCTCGGCGAAGTGTATAGCCACTGGATGCTCACTACTTCCAGAAGAAATAGTCTGCCTGATGATATCTACTGTATATATAATATATATATATATATATATATATATATAAGAAGTTTGTTTATTTGTTGGCGAATATCTTCCACAGCTCTCAAGGTAAAGCTGCCAAATCTTACATGGTGCTATATTCATAGTGAACTGCAATTGCAATCGCAGCTGCATAATCGCATGCAATGAATCTGCGAAAGTATGCTAATGCCTGCCACAGCTCAACCAGCATAGAGACACCCACTACTGCTTTCTCACATCTGTGTTACCTCGCAGTCCTGCAAATACATCGGTATCATAGAAGCACATTGGTCATCACGCACAATTACAGCCAGTCTGACCAGTCGCAGAAATTGTAAGCAGTGTGTACTCAAGCTGCGTATGTAATTGCAGTTGCTAATTTATGCACGCCCATACAACGGCGTTCAAATGGACAAACACGCTGGCGTTTCTGCAACCACTCCCCCGTCACCACCCCCAAATGCTTATGGCCTGTCACTCACTCTGTGATGGATTCCTATCTCAGTACGATTGCAGCGCAGTACTGAACAATCGGCCGATCTGCGTACGTAGTTGCAATTATGTACGCTACTTAAACAGGCCAATAGTTATTTAGTATCAAAAAGGAAGCTATTAGACCACATAGCGACAATACTACAGAGAGACAATTCTTATATATAAAATTAATTGGTTTGTTTGTTTATTTTTCCGGTTATGCATTCGGACACCCCTGCACCAATTGGTTTGAAACCAACGCAAGGTGGTCCAGTTGGATCCTGGCCAGGTTTAAGGGGGTTAGGTTCCCAGTCGGACCTCCAGTTGGGCAGTACTTTGACCCTGGGAGCCTGTTCTGAGCCGTCCACTGGATACTGGATGGATTTGGACTAAAATTTCACAGAGTAGTAACATTGGATCTCAGCAGACATACCAGGGGGTTGAGGTCCCAGTTGGACCTCCCGTTGGTGTATGCTGGGCAGAACTTTGATCCGGGGAGACTGTTCTGGGCATTCCACTGGATGGATTTGGATGAAAACTTTACAGAGGCATAGGCAAACGCAGGGGGGGTTCCATCTGCCTGGAAACCCCCCTCCCCAGCCCACACCATGACCACAATAGAAATAGTAATATAATGGAATTTTACTAGCGCTGCATGTTCTTTTCAGTATCATAAATGAAATAAATAGCACCACCTGTGGATCTTTTAACATGTATCAGTCAGAAATAAATAACCTGTGCACCAATTAGGGGACTTGGAAAACATGCACTGTTAGGGGCGCACTGCTATAGAGCCCAATGTTTACATATACAGTATGTCCAGGGCAGTGCTAGGTTCTTCTGCTGCTCTCCCAGACTCCCGGACTTGCTCCCATGCTCTGGAATGGTGTTTGCATCTAAAATAAAAACATTCAGCTCAGGTAGGATGGCCCTACTGCCGCATTTAATGGCTTATGCTGGAATTATGACACACAATACACTTTGTATGATGCATATAAAGGGTTACTGTGATCGCTGATCCTGTATATGCTGTAGTTATGACACACAATACACTTTGTGTGATGCATATTAAAGCTGGATACGTGCTAATTATGCCCTCTTCATGGACTGGCCACACTCACTCTAAAATCAAGCATTTGGAAACCCCCCTCTAGAAATCCTGCGTTTGCCACTGAGAGGGGTAGTAATTGGTCTGGGATGCTTAATGGAGTGGTTGGGGTCCCAGGCGGACCTCACGGCGGAGTACGCTGAGCAGAACTTTGACACAGGGAGCCCTTTCTGGACCTCCCAGTGGATGGATTTGGATGACATCACATAACAAAACTTCAGCTAGTGTATATATATATATATATATATATGTGTGTATATATATATATATAATTATATACAGTATATATATCCCTTCCTGGCACTTGTCAGCTGTGAACTCACATTGCCCCCTCCCCCACACACTCCCCCGTCTCCCAGCAATATGAATTTAAGGCTAAGAATAGTCAGGAATAGCTATATACACATGTTCAGTGTTTAGTAATTCTGATCCCCCAAGCATAGGTTCTGTTGGTTGGCTGTTCTGTAGCCCTGTCCTGTGACCTATCATAGGGACCCTGTTTTATCAGGGTACAAAGCCCTACATGACCATGGTCTAAGGTACCTGAAGCAGCTTCTGATTCCTTACTGTCCCACTTGATTACTAAGATCTGTTGATGAAGGTCTATTAGCAGTACCTAGAATTTCCCAGAATTCGTCTGGGGGTCGAGCTTTTAGTTTTGTGGCTCCAACCTTATGGAACTCACTTCCCCGTGCAGTTCAAGAGGCCTCCACTTTAGAATCCATCAAAAATAGACTCAAGACTTACCTCTTCACCCAAGCATTTCACTAATGTCCCTTGTCTAAGCTTATTTTGTATTTTGTACTTTAAATGTAAAGCACTTTGAGTCCTCTAGCAGAAAAGCGCTATATAAATAAAATTATTATATATATATATATACTTGGATGCTACATGGTGAAAAGGACATGAATGGCTACATGGATTATACTGTATGTGAGTATGTGTAAGTGTGAATGTGTGTATAACAAACTTGTACTTTCATGGTGTGTGTGTCTTGTGTTTATTTTAATATTTATTTTGCAGGTGAACTAGAGGTGCCAGCATGCAGGAGAGGTTTGCTGGGACCTCTAGTACTACTGTAAAAGACAATATTATTGAATCTATCTTTTACACAATCAACCCTGCACCCACCGCCCAGGGGTGCTGTGGCATTACACTCCCGTTAGAAAGATTCCGGAGCTGGTTGTGGAAAATACAGGGAACCCTTATTCATTTAGCCCCCTGTATTTCCACAAATAGGACTGGCTCACTGAGCCCAGTGCTGGTTGATGAAAATACAGGGGAACCCTATGTCTTTGCCCCGTGTATTTTCACAACCAAGACCAGCTCAGAAAAGCCTGGTGCTGGTTGTGCTTTTAGAGGGGAAGGGGGGGGCTCCACATTTTTTTTTTTACATTTTTATATTTTTTTAAACGCAGAAGCTTTCACGGATCTCACTGATTTGTGAAGGCTTTTGTATAACACAGACCTTGTAATGAAAGTCACATTACAAGGTCCGAGTTTTCAAGACTCACACGGACTCGCACAATGTAAAAGCCTCAAACTCATAAGTTTGCAGGCTATTACATTCGCCAAGTTGTGGGACAAACTCGGACCTTTAAAAGTGAGAGACTGTCCTAGTTTGTCCCGCACACAAAACTCGCACCCTATTACATTTGCCCCATGGTCATCAAAATCCACAAAGGTATGACTACTGTATATGCGGGATACATCATGTATCGCATTTTGAATGCAACGCATCCTGCCACTGATTGCATGCATGGCGGTGTTTATTAACGCCACATGCATGAAGATTTGTGATTAAAACCGCAAAGGACAGTTCTTCTGATAAGACCTGATCTTTGCTGTGTGAGGACTTTCAGGTTTATGACCCAGGAGTCCTTCTGTGCATGCGTGTCCATCAGCCAGCACATGCCCATGCCTATGTAAGGAAGCTCTGTGTCGAAGTTCCTTAAAGGGATGATCAAGATTCATGTTTAATTTTAATCCGAACTACTACTATTGGCTAACTGATGCACAATTTCATGTAGCAAAACCCCCACTTTAGCAAGTTCCTTTTCTATATGCAAGTTGTCTTTCTGTATAAAGTAATTGACAATCAACCATAATAAAAATGTGTTTGTTTCATGGGGATGGACAGTCTGAATGCTGACAGTGTATAATGTAGAAAGAAAATTGGTCTTTTTACACCAGTGTGCTGTAAAAAAAAATAAACAATTACAAAAGTTAAGAGTGCAATGTATTGATGTATTGTCTGATTATTTCTACATTTAAAAATATAATGGCACTACTACTAACAAGTGGAGATAAAAAAAATCACCAGTCACAGAACTGCATAAAAATATACTGTACCAGCTGTAATGGCGTTATGCTCTGGTCAGTGTGTTATTATAAACAATACATTTGCTGAGAGTATAACAGCAAGAAATGTATTGTCTGGGCTATTTGAACACTTATATATGACAAGTACGGAAACAATGGGTTTGGGATTTATTGCAGTACTAAATTACATCATAGGAGGAAGAATGTGAAAATATGGACTGTTTGTACAATAGAAATGAAAACCTTACACAAACAACATCCACAGACATTTTCCCTAGAAAATTCCAGAGGAATTGTAATCTCCGTGTAGTAGGCTGTATACATGTAACGTGTTTATGCTTGCTGATTGGGTCTTTATGGCCCATGCACTGAGTTTGGTCTGACTTTCTAAGGAGCAAAAAATGATTTCACATATTTTCCACCCCCCTCGCACAGCCCCACACCCGTGACGCATGCGCAAAAGGGGAGAGCCTTACCGAATACAGAGGACCACAGGAGAAGACTACATCGCTGGAGCCCTGGATACCGGATTACATTGCATGATAGGTAAGTATACATGAATTGTTACTTAGACAAGCTATATATCACGTCATAATGAAGAGATATATAGTGAAAAGTAACAATTCAATATCGCAAACATACAAAAATAGACCCCTTTATCACTCTCCATTTTATCTCTTCCTAAGGCTTAGCAAATCTTCCCCACAGCCTGTAAAGTGACAGTTTTGGTACTTTATCTCTCTCCAAGGCTTAATACATCAACCCCCCAAAATTATATAATAAGAGACATAAATATCTATTTGTGACACCTTGAAAAATATATATATTTTAAAAGAGTCTGTCTACCAAAATGTCTAATTTATTTACTTTTGGCATCCTCTTACTAAAGGTTTATTCATCAAACTAAAAGATGTAGTCTAGTACAATAAATGGCACATACAAAACGCTGGCGATAGGCTCCAGAAACTGCAGCATCATGGAATAAATTAACTGAACAGTATTAGTTGCCTCCTGACACTTTATCAGTCATATATTAGAAGTTGCTGCTCCTTAATAACATTCAATATATATATAACAGTGTTGTCGATGGGCAGAGTTTCATGGATGGGAATCTAATTTACTTCTTCTACACCATTATTTCCAATTACTTGTACTACTGTGAACTGCTTAGGAATACTTTAATGATCTATATAATCTAATTATAATCAAACCAGAAATGACACCGAAAATGAGAATATGTAGAAAATTCAATTGCAGGTAATTCCAGCCTTGCCATAAATCAATTTTATTAGCCTCCAGCTGGTAACCACTGTAGCATTCCTAAGAAATAGCTTCACTTTAAACGGTAAAAAAAAGTAGTGAATTATGCCGACCACTCAACACTTTAATAATCATAGAAGGAGACTGCATAACTCTATAGATCTTACTAGATGTATATTATGAAAGCAGTGCTGGATTGTACATTATACATGGTCCCAATTACCTAAATGATGACACATTTTTGCAGCGCTGAAGAATTTACCTGAGTGAAGCTTTCTGTTCTGCGCTGATCAAAGCAGCGTTGTGTACCTGAGTCCTCATACTGTAAGTGTCTACTGATTTAGTCATTTTTTGTATATGTTTGACCTACTTGCATTAGTTTGCTGCAAAATCTCCTGAAAGCTACAGTAGCACATTTTACTCCCTAACAGTTGTAGTACAATAGCTGTTTTCCTATTCCGCTGTCTGCAGGTTACAACAATGGGGATGTTCAAAAAATGCGAAATCAACAGGAGAGAAGTATAATAATAATATAGTAAGGCTGCAGTAGAAAAGTTATTGCAAGACAAATATAACTATAATCTTCCCTCCTCTTTCTGTAAAGTTGCTAATCAGCATTATGTCTACCTATAAAAATAGCTTAAACAATGACATAAAATTCAACAATGAAAATAACAACTACTGTACGTCAGAGACTTATGTCAGATGCTGACCTAGAAAGGTGTGTGGGGATTTGAGAATGAAGCTCGGCGTACTACCATTCTTATTCCACGCGCAAGAGGAAAATACGTACAACATCTTCATGATAGTGAAAGTGGAGCATTATGGATCAGGGGCGTAACTCCCAGAGACAATGGAGGCCCCTGAAGGGGCTCCTCCATCTATAGCATGTGCAGCAGCACTTGCGTGATTCAGAGAGGAAAACGAGTGTGACCGCTGATCTTCCACTGCAGCCCTGCACCCGCTTCTGCTGCAGCATCGATCAGCTCTGTACTGGGAGCCATGCTAGCACCTGCAATAGGAGTCAGGAAGGCTCCTGATACCCCTCAGACTGCGCTGCTGCAAGCGATGGTGCACCCGCCACTGCTGCTGGACAGTGAGCTGGGACCCAAGACACCTGCCTGATCTCCTATCCTATGGTACAGAGAGCCAACCGCCGGTAACTGTTGATTTTGTATCACAACAAACGGAGGCTCACCAGCATTTGCTGCTGCAGAGTCGGCTGAAACTCTGTGAGTTTGCCTCTGACCCACCAGTGTACCTGGAGCCCTGGATCAAAATGTATATATAATATATATATACATATATATATATATATATATATACCCCAGATTTTTTTTACCTTTTTGGGAGGGGGGGCACCAAACTCTAACTTGCCTCCGGGTGACTGAGATGAACTTACACCCCTGACCTAGATAATACTGCATGCCTAATTTTAAATCATCAAATGTTAGAACCTTGTGCTGTTTCTTGATAATGAGCAGAAATTTACAGCATCTACAGTAAAGCGTTGTATGACCGGATGGATTTGAACTCATTGTAATCCAGTTTATGATTATGTCATGCATAAATGACTGTGTGTGTGAGTTGAATACATGGCCATTAGACCCCGCTTCTGAGAACCTGTCATCTCACACAAAGTGGCCAGCCTCTAAACCGAAGTGCCAATGTGTCACTGTCAGCAAACAAAACAGGCACCATAGGCTAAATTTACGAAGTGGTGCTTTCAATGTCGCCACATTTTCAGCTGCAGGATTTAAAGGGGCAATCATGTTCAATAAAAAAACATGCCTGGTTTTATATTTAATATAAATGCCCTTTAAATCCGGCGGCCGATGATGACAGGTTTGAATAGAGGCACTTAATACATCTAACCCATGACCCATTTATTGATTGTAGCATAACTGCACCAGCTTGTGTAAATAAATAACCAGCAGTGAGAATATGAAAGGAATGAGGTCCCTAAGAAATGTTTCAATTATATTACCACATATGTGGAGCTTATTGTAAGTTGTTATGTTCCAATTTAAATATAATGCTTTGTAATATTTTCCTGAGTTGTACACAACACAATTATCACTGCCTTGTTTAAAGGGGATAGATAACCAATGCCACAATTTATTTTTTGCAAAGTTTTTGCCTAGATTCTGAGTTTTTCATTGAAGCTAAAACACCAAGGGGTCTATTTACTAAGCAGTGTTAGGAGACAGAGTGAAAAGTGGTAAGAAAGTGAAAGTGCCAGCCAATCAGCTCCCAACTGTCATCTCACAGGCTGTGTTTGAAAAATGAGCTGATTGGCTGGCACCTTATCACTTTCTTATCACTTTTCACTCTGTCTCCTAACACTGCTTAGTAAATAGACCTCCAAGGGTTGAACAGCACCTATCTGTGTTTCCTGAAAAGTCCATCTCACATCCACTAGCCAGAAAGCGATTGCATCCATCTGACTTACCATTATATCCAGTACCAAAGGCATTGCCAGAGGCACTGAGAGGGGAGAGTTTTGGTGCCCTAGCACAAATGATAATGGTTAATTGATCCAGACCCACCTATTGTGGGTGGTGGAATGTGACTGCACCATCCAATAGATATCATATTGGTTCATGTGATCACACTGACACTGACTCTTTGTGTTGCATGCAGTTTTGTCAAATCTCAGTCAATGCTGTTACACTTCTCCTAGGATGTATGTTTATCAATGGGTTTTTGCCAAAGCATGCATCCTAGGATATAGGCCCCAAGATGCAGCAGAACTAGGGCCCAAGGTAGCCATCAGCAGCTCTAAGCACAACAATACACTGTGCTTCTGTCTACAAAGTATGGGTTAGAAAAGAGAGAAGCACCTCACATATATATCACATATACATTATTATTACACACACACTTACCATGCAGCAGTGGCAGGTTGTAGATGGGGACAGGACTGGGCACCATGCTTCCACTGCATGTCATCTCCTCCTTCTTTCCTCCCATACAATGTATCAGTCTGCTCTCCTTCATTTGCACCATGGATGGATAGCAATTATTTAGGCCCAGCCTTACAATGGATACCGAAAGTCCTCCTCCTCCTTTTTCTGTCTCTTCCTTCTGTCTCCTCTACCCTTATCTATTCTCCTCCTCTGCATTTCTATCCTTAATTTTTTTTTTCTCTTCCTCCTTGTCCCTCATTCTCTACACTGGTCCTTTGCCCTCCTTGATTCTTCTATATCCTGCTCCTCTGTTCTCCTCTTACTACTCTAATATCTTTCTACCTTCATGTGTCATGTCACTGCATTGGAGAATTGTGTGCTGCTTTCCAATTGGAAGAGCTCAACACATATAATTAGTTATATCTGCATCCCCCCCATGATCCCATACTGTGCACTGAGCAGTCAGGGCTAATCCACTTCATAAATAAGAAGGCTGCTGGCCCCGCCCCCTCATGGTAAAATGGCATACAGGTCTATCAGGAAGGGGCGGGGACAAAATGGTGTGCTTCTAATGGGATTGCATCATATTGGCCCCACCCCCTTCCCATTGACCCACAAATCATGTGGCTCCGATTGCTAGCCATGGTCCGCAGCCACTGTGAAGAAAACATTGTCTGTCAGATAGGTTTCTGGGTACTCTGAAACCACCTCAGTGTGTGCCACTGAGACCCTTCATTTCTTTATTAACAGTTATTTATAAAGTGCAAGCTTAAAGACAAATAATTGGTAAACAAGTAATCTATGTCCATTAAAGTCAATAAATGCAATTACACAGATAAATAATACTTACTTAGCAGTTATGTATGCTTTAAAGTTTGACTTAATGCATTTAAGAAAAGTCAGATGAATATAAACCCTAAGGGGTATATTTACTAAAGTGAGAGTTTTTAGAAGTGGAGTTGTTGCCCGTAGCAACCAATCAGGTTCTGCTAAACATTTAACTAGCACCTTCTAGAATCTGATTGGTTGCTATGGGCAACACCTCCACTTCTAAAAACTCTCACTTTAGTAAATTTACCTCTAAATCTGAATATGGTATACAGTATATTCCCTTTAATGTTGCTGTGTGTTGTAAAAATTGTAAATCTAATAGAATTCCTTAGGTTGAAGTATCATTTTTGTTATTTTGTTACATAGGCAGTGTTATGATTACCGTAACGTTTACTACTGTTAAAGAATGAATTTAATAAAGAAAAATGTATAAAACATTATTATTCCATGTTTTTTCACATTTCTGTATGTAAAACACGCAAGGAATTTTAAGTTTCTGATATGTATAATTAATGCATAGTTATAACTGTTACCTGCATGTCTCTGTAGTAACTTAGCATGTTGTAAGCACTTGCATCCTAACATTTAGCTAATAAGGAAAGATGTGCCAGCTCTCCACCATTGTTCAGTGTTCATTAAATCAATCCCCAGAGAAACACATAGTGAAATAAGATCCCATAAGTCATCCTTGGTCCAAGCACCATTTATTACAATCGGAAAAATTCTCATAATGCATGAAAAATTCAATTTATCATTCATAGCATAAGACATGAAAGTTTATTTGGTCCATTGCTTCTATCCCAGGTTTATTTTTTATTCTCTTCAACACCTCTCTTTATTTGGCTATCATGTCAGTCACTGTGAATGATACTACTGAAGGGCATTGTGGGAGCATTTGCACAAAAAAATAAATATAAAAGAATAATAAACCCAGAGTTATTTCCGATGGCATCTTATGAAAATTGCAATAGTTTTATCGTGGATGTACTTCCAAGAGGTAGGGAATCAGTCATTTATGCTAAAATATACAGTAACTTGCAAAAGTATAAAACTGTCACATTTCACTAAATAAAAAAATACTGTATATATTTTTTAACTTTTTGTAAACTTAAATTTTTTAGTTTGAAATAAAACATTCTGCAAATGCTAACTTAGTTAATATAAGCAAAATGGATTATTTAATATAAACAAAATGTTATTTGCTGCCTAAGTTACCTCTTAAACCTGGCCAGGCCAAGACGTTGATCGCGATCTACCGGTAGCTTGCGACCACCTTGCTACAGCAACTGGGAACACTGTTCTCTGAAGCGATCAGAGGCTAAAGAAGCCTCTGATCGCTTCAGAGGTCAGCTTTCTCAGTGATGCAGTGCGCGGGTGACGTCACAGGGGGCATTGCATAAGGGGCTCTACTACAGGGAGAACTGCATAATGGGAACAACTACAGGGGGCAATGCATAAGGGGCTCTACTACATGGGGCATTGCATAAGGGACACTACCACTGGGGGCTATTGCATAAAGGGCACTACTGGGGGCACTGAATAAGGAGCACTACTACAGTAGGCATTGCATAAGGGCCACTACTACAGTGGTCATTGTATAAGGGGCACTACTGTGGTAATTGTGCACTACACTGTGTCGTAACATGAATAAGGGACACTGCTATGTGGTGTAATGTGAATAAGATTGTGCTGCTGTGTGGAGCAATTTGAATTGGGGATACTATTTGTGATTTCGGCAGGACGGACCCTAAGTCCCTTGCTGCAAGGTCACGCCCACTTTTTTGCACACCACACCCCCTTTTTCAGGCTCGGTAGATCACAAAAGGTTTTTAGTTTTAAAAGTAGATCACTGAGTCCAAAAGTCTGGCCACCCCTGTCCTAAACAAACACCAGACTGGGTTATGCAGGACCTACAAGTGTGTGTATGTATTAGAGATGTGCGCTGGACCATTTTGCTGGTTTGTTTTGATTCTAATTAGTCATCCGGTTTTGGTTTTGACAAAATGTTGTGACTGGCTTTGTAATTTTTTTTCAAAAATTGACAAAAAAAGCTAAAATCACATAATTTGGGCCTTTTTTTGTTCCTAGAGTATTAATATTCTCAATCGCATTAATTTCCTGTCATTTACAGTCAATTTTGCCCATCCCACAGCTCACAAAATTGTTTTCAACTTTTCACCAATGTTGGCAAAGCTGGCTGGTTAAACTAAGTGACAGAGCAGCGGCACAAATAAATGGCACATTACGCTGCACATTAGTGTCCGTTAGTCACATTAGACCACACTGTAGTGCCCATTATTCATATCACACAAACACACAGTAGTACCCCTTTTACGTTACACATTATGCCACATAGCAGAGCCCCTTATAAACATTACACCACACAGCAGAGCCCTTATAGACGTTACTCTAGACAGCAGAGCCCTTATACACATTACGCCACACAGCAGAGCCCTTATACACATTATAACAGACAACAGAGCCCTTATACACATTACGCCAGACAGCAGAGCCGCTAATACACATTGCACCAGACAGCAGAGCCATTTATACACATTACGCCACACAGCAGAGCTCTTATGTATGTTACGCCACACAGCAGAGCCTTTATATAGATGCAGTTCTACTCGCCAAAGCTGCAGTCACAGCAGGAGCCGGTGGAGGCAGAGCAGACGGCACAGGAGCCGGGCACCCGCTGCTGAGATACATATTAGTAATATACATCATAGCGGGTGCCCGGAAGATGGCAGCAGCAGCAGCCCGGTGTACTGATATCCCCCTCATGCAGCCTGTCAGATCCAATCAGTGGCCGCTACCACCCTAACAGGCTACTGGTTGGGTGAGAGACAGCCATTCTCAGTCAACCAGCGGCCTGTTACCAATGGTAGCAGCCACTGATTGTGTTATCCAGATTATCATACATGTCAGATGATGGATATTCTTCAGTCATGTTGTCTTCATGTTTGTTAGGTTGAGATCTTAAATCCACTCGATTTCTTCTTACTTCTGTTCCACGCTCTGTGCGTATAGTATAAGATCTTGGTGCTACTTGTGCTTGCACAGTACCTTTCTGCATCCAAATGCCTTTCTCATAGTCTCTGAGATGGACTTGGTCACACGATCTAAGATCAGACAGGCATTTTGCTCGTCTATCATGGAACAGTTTTTGTTTCACCTGTTGTCGTTCCTTACTCAGTCTGACTAATGTGGAACTATGCGTTTTAAGCATAGGAAGGTTTGCTCTAATGCTCCTTCCCATCAACATTTGTGCTGGAGAGAATCCATTCTGCAGAGGTGTACTGCGGTAGATTAAGAGACCTTTGTAGAAATCTTCTTTACCTTCCTGTGCTTTTTTCATGAGACTCTTTACAGTTTTTACTGAACTTTCCACCAATCCATTTGACCGTGGGTAGTGGGAACTTGACGTAGTGTGGACAAATTCCCAATCATCAGCAAATTGTTTCAATTCAGCACTGGAAAACTGAGGACCATTGTCAGTGAACACCTCCATAGAAACACCATGCCTTGCAAAGATTGACTTCATGCAATTGATTACAGTTTTACTAGTAGTTATATGTAGTGTCTTCACCTGAGGATAATTAGAATAATAATCAGTCAAGACAATGTACGTCTTCCCATTGCAATCAAACAAATATGCGCCTATATTCTGGTATGGTCTCTCTGGCACTGCATGAGGACTCAGCGGCTCGACTTGTTGCTTTGGTCTATACATAACTCACATGTAGCTGTTGTCTGTGCAATGTCTTGGTTCATTCTTGGCCAATACATCACTTCACATGCCCTCCGCTTACATTTTTCTTCCCCTAAGTGGCCTTCATGTATCTTGCACAGCATAGTTTTTCTTAGTCGTTCAGGTATGACAAACCTATTGCCTTTGTAAATGATGTCATTGACAACAGTAAGGTCACTGCGGTACATCCAATAATCATGAATTGACAGCGGACAAGCATTTTTTTCTGCTGCCCATCCTTTCAGAATGATGTCTTTTAACACTTTCATTGTGTCATCTGTCTCTATTTCTTTTCTAATCTGTTCTTGTCTTGCAAGACACACTGGGAGAGAAGCTACAATCAAATCCACATATGCTTCTATCTCTTTGTCCATCAGACTTCCGGAACCTTCACTTTTGTCCACAGTATGAGAAAGAGTGTCAGCAATGTACATGTATTTACCGGGAGAGTACAGCAATTGTACATCATATTTCTGTAGTCTTATAAGCATTCGTTGAATTCTCATGGGACGATTTAGTCACTGCAACGATTTAGTCATGATAGCTACCAATGGCTTGTGGTCAGTTTCTACTGTAAACGCTTGACCATACACAAATTGATGAAATCTCTCACATGCATAAGTGATTGCTAGAAGTTCTTTTTATATCTGAGCATACCTTGTTTCAGCACTTGTCAATGCTCTAGATGCATAGCTTACAGGTTGCCATGTATCTTCATGTTCTTGCAACAATACAGATCCTAGGCCAAATTGAGAAGCATCTGCTGAAATTCTTATTCTTTTTGCAGGATCAAAGAATCTTAGCACCGGTTGCTCTGTAATGGTCTGTTTCAGTTTTTGCCAACTTTCTTCTTGTTCATGTACCACATCCACTCATTATCTTTGTCCAATAACCATCTAAGAGTAGCTGATTGTTCTGAAAGCTGAGAAATACATTTTCCTAAGTAAGAAATCATTCCTTGGAATATTCTGACATCACCTTTGTTGTTAGGACATTCCATATTCACTATTATTATTATTATTATTATTATCATTTATTTATATGGCGCCACAAGTGTTCCGCAGCGCCTTACAAAGTACAAAGACAAAAAAGTAACCATTGACTTACAATACAATACAATACAGGACATGGATAAACATTGCTATATTAGTGACATTAATGCCCGCATAAGCAGCCAACTGTTAGTTGCCCTAGTGGCTAGTAAGAGATAAATTAAATTACAGTAGGGAGAAGCACAAGAGGGTAGAGGGACCTGCTTGAAAGAGCTTACATTCTTTAAGGGAGGGGAAGACAAACAGGAGTGACACAGAATGGGGTGGGCCGGGAGAA
This sequence comes from Taudactylus pleione, assembly GCA_031769625.1. Taxonomy (NCBI): domain Eukaryota; kingdom Metazoa; phylum Chordata; class Amphibia; order Anura; family Myobatrachidae; genus Taudactylus; species Taudactylus pleione. The sequence goes on from JAUIMM010000217.1 coordinate 5,716,322, forward strand.
AGGAATATGTAGCAGCAAGTTAGGATGAGAGCTGGAAGGCTTTAATGAAGTAGTGGGTCTTAAGAGCTCGTCTGAAAGATGGTAGAGAGGTGCAGAGTCTGATAGGGAGAGGGAGGGAGTTCCAAAGGTGAGGAGCAGCACGGGCAAAGTCTTGGAGGCGGGAGTGGGAGGAAGTAATCAATTGGCATGAAAGGCGGCGTGTATTAAGTGAACGAAGAGGGCAGACAGAAGAGTGAAGGGAGATGAGATCAGAGATGTAAATGGGAGAGGAATGGGTGAGGGCTTTGTAAGTGAGTGTAAGAGCCTTGAATTGGGTTCTGAAAGGGAATGGGAGCCAGTGGAGGGCTTGCAAAAGAGGGGAGGCAGATGTAGAGCATTTGGAGAGGAAGATGAGCTGAGCAGCAGCATTGAGCACAGACTGGAGAGGAGAGAGATGGGATTTGGGGAGGCCAGATAGGAGAAGGTTACAGTAGTCCAGTCTGGACATGACCAGTGAATGTACAAGGGTTTTGGTAGCATCCTGGGTGAGAAAGGGTATGATCTTGGAAATATTCTTGAGATGGAAACGACAGGACTGTGAGAGGTTCTGAATGTGTGGTTTAAAGGAGAGGGAAGAGTCCAGAATGACTCCAAGACAATGCACTTTGGGGCTAGATGAGATAGTAATGCCATCTATTAATAAAGAAATAGTGGGACATGATATGTGGGAGGGTGGGAAGACTATCAGCTCAGTCTTAGACATATTAAGTTTGAGAAATCGCTGGGACATCCAGGAAGAGATAGCAGAGAGACAGTTGGAGATACGAGTCAGTATAGAGGGGGAAAGATCAGGTGAGGAAAGGTAGATCTGAGTATCATCAGCATAGAGATGATAATGGAGGTCAAAAGAGCTGATGAGTTTACCTAGAGAAGACGTATAGAGAGAGAATAGGAGAGGTCCAAGAACAGAACCTTGGGGAACACCTACTGTAAGAGGCTGTGGGGGGGAGGAGTTGCCATGAGAGGAAACAGAGAAGGAACGGTCAGAGAGGTAGGAGGACAGCCAGGAGAGAGCAGTGTCATGTAGACCAAGGGAGTGAAGTATATGCAGCAGTAGAGGGTGGTCCACAGTGTCAAAAGGCTGATATTTTCCTTGGGTCAGGCTTCACACCTTGATCTGAGACTACATCACCCATAAAGGTAAGTGTTTTCACGCCAAATTCACATTTGTCCTTGTTTAGCTTTAGATTCACTTTTCTGCTAAGTTCCATCACTTGTCTCAATCTAGAATCATGTTCTTCCTTTGTAGAACCCCAGATAATAATGTCATCCATCATTGTTTCAACACCTGGAATATGTTCAAAAATCATGTGTATTCTTTTGTGTTATACTTCTGGAGCGGACAGTATCCCATATGGTAGTCGAAGAAATCTGTATCGACCTTCTGGTGTATTAAATGTACACAGCTTTGAGCTGATTTCATCTAGCTTCATTTGCCAGAATCCTGAAGATGCGTCCAATTTACTGAACCATTTTGCTCCCGCAAATTGCGACCTGATTTCATCTCTGGTTGGTAATTTGAAATGTTCTCTTTTAATAGCTTTGTTTAAATCTCTTGGATCTAGACATATTCTGAGTTGTCCATTTTTCTTTTCCACAATTACTGAAGAGCTCACCCATTCAGTAGGCTCAACAACTTTTTCTATCACACCCAAAGCTTACATGCAGTTTAACTCTTTTTGTAGTTTTTCTCTCAGTACAAATGGCACTTTTCCACAGGGGTGTATCACTGGAGGAACTTGCGTGTTTATATTTATCTTATGCTCACCAGGCAGACAACCTAAGCCTTCAAATACGTCACTGTATTCTGTACACACTGATTTGCACTTATCTTCTACTTGTGATTTCACCATAAAAACTTTCTTTATCAAGTTAAATTTCTCACAGGAACGTAGTCCTAAGATTGGTTGCACATCTCTATCCACAATCAGTAGATAGGTTTTAAACTTTTATCCTCTGTATTTCAGTGTCACTAGGCATTTACCTTTTACAGGAATTTTCTCACCAGTATAGCCTGCAACTTTCACATTGGCTGGATGAATTTTAGGTTTTAATCTAAAAGTCTTATAGTCTTGAAAAGATATTAGATTAACCTGTGCGCCTGTATCAAGCTTAAAGGGAATGACAATCTTGTTCACTGTTAAAGGAACAATCCATTCCTTCTTATCTGCACTGCACAGTTCAATGGAATCCACGAAAAACTCTTCGGTCTCAGCTTGTGTAACAGTGTGCACTGTGTTTGCTTCACTTTTGGTTTTACAGCATTTGGTAAAGTGATTCATTCAGGTTTTACCATAAGCTGGGCACATTTTAGGATTGTGATTATTTCCACATCTATTACACATTTATCTGTTAGTCTGTGACTTATACTGCTTCATTTTAGAGAATGGTGTTCTGTTTGGCTCTGTTTTCTTCACAACATGTACAGCACCATCAATTACCTTGTGTAGGGTTTTAGATTGAAGCTTTGTCATTTCTGAAGATCTACACATAGTCACTGCCTTATCTAGTGTTAAATCTTGCTCTCTCAGCAATCTCTCTCTGAGTCCATTATCAGGTATTCCACATACAAGACAATCTCTAATCAGTGAATCCTTTAAATCACCAAACTCACAGGTTTTGCTGAGTGATTGCAGTTCTGTAACATACTGATCAAATCCATCTCCATTCTTCTAATCACAAGTGAAAAACTTATATCTTTCATATTTAAAATTTTTCTTGGTACAAAGTAGTCTTCAAACTTTTGCATTATAGAGTTTAAAACCATATTCTGCCCTTCAGCAAACTGAAAACTATTATAAATGTCCAGCACATCCTCTCCTATCACATGGAGGAAAATGGATGCCTTGCTTTTATCTTCCTCACTATCATGCAGTAAAGTAAATGTTAAACCTTTGTTTAAATGTTTTCAAGTTTTCAGACAAGTTACCAGACATTTGCATGCCTGTTGGAGGAGACAGCATATCCATTGCTACTCACAGTTTGATGTGACAAGAACACAAGGCAGAGTTTGTACACACTGAGTATCACAGCTTTGAAGACTTTTGCAAGATCATCTCACACTCTAAGCACTAGCAGAGTCCATTTTACACTTCTTCTGACACCATGTTTTGTTTGCATGCTTGTTTATGCATTCATATGGACACTGATGCATGGGTTTCAACTGCTATGCCTGTTTATTCAGCCATTTGCAAACTATAGACATTCTGTACACAAGACTACACCCACATCCCAGCATTCCCCATGGTCCTAGGGACCGTCACTGAAGATTCAGGCTTTCACATACAAGTTAGGGAGTGTCTACAAACATTAGGCATATCTAATGCTATAACATCACAATTGGATCCAAGCAGCCAGCTTTCTGAACCAAAACACTGAGATCCAACACCAGGATCTGTGTTTTGGCTCGTTCTCCCGGCAGGAAGATCAGTGCCGGAGCTCGGATCACCTAAGTTCGGCCGTGTATGTGTGTGTGTATATATATATATATATATATATATACACATACATACACAATATACATACACATACATATATATAAAATAAATGGACGGCACTCCAGGTCTTGCACTGCATAAATTAACACATCTAGCATTACAACCAAACAAAAATACCTACATACTATATATATATGTATATATAGATAAATATATATATATATATATATACACTGTAGTAGGGCGGCACTCCATTTCAATTAATCACACCAGACCCCGGTGCCCTCCGTAAAGGATCCTGAATGCTCAGAATCCACCATATACCATAGCATCGGTGGCACTCAGGTAATAAAGACGCTTTGACACACAGGAATATTCCAACATTTCAATGTTAATGTTGTATTTATTTGCACATACTGTTTCCTGGCAACAGGTTAAGGACTCTGACGTCATTGGTGGGCACGGAGTTCTATGACCAAAAGGCTGGGTTTGCACATGGTGATGGTGGTCGGTTTAAGGTGAGCTGTTTTCATGTCTTGTATCATTAACATCGAAACATTGGAATATTCCTGTGTGTCAAAGCATCTTTATTACCTGAGTGCCACCAATACTATATATATATATATATATATATATATATATATATGAGAGAGAGAGATGATGATTTTCGGATCGTGCACGGTGTACTGTCCTGAATGTGTCTTATGGTGCAAAAGTTATACGTATAGATGACCAATCTAACACTTAGTCTTTCAAGTGAGAGGAGGCAGCAGAACCCCTGAGGAAGTCCAAAAGACGAAACGCGTTGGACACTGCCAGCCTTTCCCAAAAGACTTGATACTACCTTGCAGATAAGCACTTTATTTTAATTTATTCCTTGTATTAACTTGTTCCCATATAGTGTTTGTCACTCCGTTTATGTAATAAAGCCCCCTTGTTTTGAGTACACCACCGCTGATGATGGGTATTTGTTTTATTTGAATCCCATCACCACTATATGTGGGTATCTCTGGGGCAGTTAGAAAAGGGAATTTGGATGACTGACCAAGGATACATTTACACACCTTCACACAAGAATACATTGGGTACGCATAATCATTAACACCAGGTTTCCCTGTCCTGGAAGTATTACACTATATTGTCTTTCTCTCCCATCCGGCTCTGCTAAAAGCCTTTTCTCATTAAGGTCCTCTTTGGCACTAGAAACCTGGGTCCAGCATTGTTCACTTCTCCCCGACAGGATTCTCAGATAAGCCTTAAAGAATTTTCTCTGGGTACACACATCATTATTTGAGCACGGGCACATTTATCTTTAGTTTATTACACTATTGGGCGTTTGTCCTTTCCACCCCGTTTTCCATATATATATATATATATATATATATATATATATATTAGGGGTGTGCACCGGCCACTTTTCGTGTTTTGTGTTTTGGTTTTGGATCTGGATCTTTCTTCGTGTTTTGGATCTGGATTGGTTTTGCCAAAACCACCCGTCCGTGTTTTGGGTTCTGGGTTTTGTGTTTTAGATCTGGATTTTTTCTTAAAAAATAAAAAAAAACGCTAAAATCACATAAAATGGGCCTTTTTTTGTTCCTACGCTATTAATAACCCCAATAACATTAATTTCCACTCATTTCCACTCTATTCTGAACACCTCACAATATTGTTTTTAGGCCAAAAGATTGCACCAAGGTAGCTGGATGACTATGCTAAGCGACACAAGTGGGCGGCACAAACACGTGGCCCATCTAGGAGTGGCACTGCAGTGGCAGACAGGAAGCCAATCAGCGTTATGGTGCACATTTGCATGTAGCACGAACCCGGGAGATCCGTGCTACATGCATCTGTGTGATTGGCACAGAGCAATGACAGGTCCGTGAGACCCGTCTGTGCTGCTGTGGTAAAAAAAAAAAAAAAACCTGTGTAAAAAAAGAAAAAAATGGCGTGCACCCCCCAAAAAAAGAGCAACCAGCCCCGGGCATTAGTAACCCAGTGCTGGGTGTGCTTAAATACAGGGGACAAACGACGTAGGGGTCCCCTGTACTTAAGCACAACCAGCACCGGGCTAGTCAGAACCAGCGCTGGTTGCCAAAATACGGGGGACAAACGACGTAGGGGTCCCCCGTATTCTGCGCAACCAGCTCTGGGCTCTGATCCGATCCTGGTTCTGGAAATACAGGGGAAAAAAATTAGTAGGGTTCCCCTGTATGTTCCAGAACCAGCACTGGACTTTTTCTAGCGGGGGGCTGATGCCACAGCCAGGGGAGCCCTTTCACCGGGCCCCCCAGCCGCAGCATCAGCCCTGACCGCTAGTCAGCCCAGGCCGGGGATCCCTGGAGAGCTGGAGAGCCCCCCAATAAAGGGGTCACCCTCTCCAGGGCACCCCAGGCCCAGGCTGATAGCCCGGGGCTATCCCCGCCACCCCTGGTGGCGGTGGGTGGCGGGTTGATTGTGTGGTGTGGTGTAAATAAAGAATATCAAACATTGTCTTTACAAGTAGAACTGCAAGTCCCAGCTAGCCTGCCCCGCATGCTGGTACTTGGAGAACCACAAGTACCAGCATGCAGGGCATTAAGGGCCCACTAGTACCTGTAGTTCACCTGTAAAAAAAATGTTTAAAAAAACACAGGACACACACACCATGACAGTATAAGTTTATTAAACATACATACACGCACACACATGTACACATACTCACCTATGTAACCTGTAGCATCGGTCCACTTGTCAGGTAAAGTATCCATAGGGGACCTGTGAAAAAAAACATACTCACCATCTCCTATGCGAGGTTTTGTCCTCTTCGTTCCAAAGTAGGCATCCCCGGACTTGGCAAAAAAATAAAACGAAAACGCGATCCACGAACTTAGTACCGTTCTATAGAACGGTACTTCCCGAATGAGAGCTTAGCGGCGGGGTATCACCATGGAAACCCCGCTGATAAGCGTTCATTGGCTGAGAGAGGTCATCTCCCGTCTCTCAGCCAATGAACGGCTCCCTCACTTGTAGTCAATGGTGGGAACCTCAGGGTAAACTTTAATAACCTTGCGGCTCCCACCATTGACTACAATGGAGGGAGCCGTTCATTGGCTGAGAGACGGAAGATGACCTCTCTCAGCCAATGAACGCTTAGCAGCGGGGTTTCCATGGTATACTAAGTTCGTGGATCGCGTTTTAGTTTTTTTTTTTTTGCCAAGTCCGGGGATGCCTACTTTGGAACGAAGAGGACAGAACCTCGCATAGGAGATGGTGAGTATGTTTTTTTTCACAGGTCCCCTATGGATACTTTACCGGACAAGTGGACCGATGCTACAGGTTACATAGGTGAGTATGTGTACATGTGTGTGTGTGTGTATGTTTAATAAACTTATACTGTCACGGTGTGTGTGTCCTGTGTTTTTTTTAAACATTTTTTTACAGGTGAACTACAGGTACTAGTGGGCCCTTAATGCCCTGCATGCTGGTACTTGTGGTTCTCCAAGTACCAGCATGCGGGGCAGGCTTGCTGGGACTTGCAGTTCTACTTGTAAAGACAATGTTTGATATTCTTTATTTACACCACACCACACAATCAACCTGCCACCCACCGCCACCAGGGGTGGCGGGGATAGCCCTGGGCTATCAGCCTGGGCCTGGGGTGCCCTGGAGAGGGTGACCCCTTTATTGGGGGGGTCCCCAGCTCTCCAGGGATCCCCGGCCTGGGCTGACTAGCGGTCAGGGCTGATGCTGCGGCTGGGGGGCCCGGTGAAAGGGCTCCCCTGGCTGTGGCATCAGCCCCCCGCTAGAAAAAGTCCAGTGCTGGTTCTGGAACATACAGGGGAACCCTACTAATTTTTTTCCCCTGTATTTCCAGAACCAGGACCAGATCAGAGCCCAGAGCTGGTTGCGCAGAATACGGGGGACCCCTACGTCATTTGTCCCCCGTATTTTGGCAACCAGCGCTGGTTCTGACTAGCCCGATGCTGGTTGTGCTTAAGTACAGGGGACCCCTACGTCGTTTGTCCCCTGTATTTAAGCACACCCAGCACTGGGTCACTAATGCCCGGGGCTGGTTGCTCTTTTTTGGGGGGGGGGCATGCCATTTTTTTCTTTTTTTACACGTTTTTTTTTTTTCTACCACAGCAGCACAGACGGGTCTCACGGACCTGTCAGTGCTCTGTGTCAATGACACAGATGCAAGTAGCACGGATCTCCTGGTCCGTGCGTGCATCTGTGTCATTGAAATACACAGCAGCACAGACGGGTCTCACAGACCCATCTGTGCTCTGTGTCACTGTCAGTCACACAGATGCATGTAGCACGGATCTCACGAGTCCGTGCTACATGCAAATGAGCACAATAATGCTGATTGGCTGAGAGCCGTGACAGACGGCTCTGTCAGCCAATCAGCACTTTGCCCATTAAAGGCAAAGGCATTTTTTTTTAAATGGCCGCTCGAGGCAAAACCTCGAGATCCGACAGCAGATCTCGAGGTTTTGCCTCGGGAGAGGGATCCGGGGCAGTCAGGGAGATCCGAGCTTGGGCTCGGATCGCCCCGGATCCCCGAAGTTCGGGTGGGTTCGGTTCTCAGGGAACCGAACCCGCTCATCCCTAATATATATATAGGGAATGATGCTGCGGCACTCACGGGTCTTGTATAGAAAGAATAACTCCAACTCAGGGGACGTTTGTTCAACGTTTCAGTATATCGACTTTTATCAAGAACTTCCAATTCCAGTTCTTGATAAAAGTCGATAGACTGAAACAATGAACGAACGTCCCCTGAGTTGGAGTTATTCTTTCTATACAAGACCCATGAGTGTCGCAGCATCATTCCCTATAACATAAGTATTCACTTACTTCTGATGGCACCTGGGCATTTCTGAGATTTGTGTGGAGTGCTAGCCCTAATTGTTTTTATATATATATATATATATATATATATATATACATATATCACAAACAAATATTCCCTTATTGCACTATATATATAAACCAATGTCTACAATTATTAAAAACACCCACTGAGGAAGTCTGATTGAACAAAACGTGTCTGGACGTGGATAGCAGCGGAGACGTGACTGCAGTGATATAACAGGGTCCAGGAAACAAGCGTGGATTGCAACGAGATGCCAGGGGTGCCGGGTTCCACGTGTTGACCAGAGATTTGCTGTTCATGAGCTGTCTGTGATATTTGTATATATTACATTGTCCTATGTGAGTGGTTTTATGCTTTTGCATAAAGTCTTACCTTTTAAACATACTTCACCATTTGCGCACCTCCCATTCTTTTATATATATATATATATATATACATATTAGGGGTGAGCGGGTTCGGATTTCTGAAATCCGAACCCCCACGAGCCCGCCCCGATCAGAGTCCGATACGAGTCAGGCTCGACTTTTCCCGCCTGACTCGGATCTGACATCGAGGCAAAACGTCATCATCCCGCCTTCCGAGTCTCGCGGGTTTTGGATCCTATATAAGGTACCCGCGTCGGCGCCATTTTCTCACTCGGCTGTGGACAGTGAAGAGGGAGGGTGGGAGTTAGTGCTGTGTAGTGTAGTGTAGTGTAGTGCTGCTGTTGTCCACTACTTCAAAGTCCATAGGGGCTGGCTGTGTTGTGCTGTGCTGCTGTTGTTAATAGGGGCTGTGTCCACTACTTCAAAGTCCATAGGGGCTGGCTGGACTGTGTTGTGCAGTCAGTTCCAAAGTCCTGTGCAGTGTCCCAGTCCTAAAGGGGTGCTGCAGTGTTGTCCAGGGGGTGCTCTGTCCATCAGGGGTGCTCCCCCCAAGTGCTAAAAAAATAATATATTTTCTGTGTTTGTGAATTGTGTGCGCAGTAGCCGCACGTGCATCAACAAAGTAGTGCCAAGCGTGCGCCTGTGTCATAAGTAAAGGGCCGGCTGGCTTGACCGTTAAGGGTGCTGTAACCCCCGAAAGTACACTCCAGTCCAAACCAAAAAAAAAATTATTTTCTGTGTTTGTGAATTGTGTGCGCAGTAGCCGCACGTGCATCAACAAAGTAGTGCCAAGCGTGCGCCTGTGTCATAAGTAAAGGGCCGGCTGGCTTGACCGTTAAGGGTGCTGTAACCCCCGAAAGTACACTCCAGTCCAAACCTAAAAAAAAATTATTTTCTGTGTTTGTGAATTGTGTGCGCAGTAGCCGCACGTGCATCAACAAAGTAGTGCCAAGCGTGCGCCTGTGTCATAAGTAAAGGGCCGGCTGGCTTGACCGTTAAAGGGTGCTGTAACCCCCGAAAGTACACTCCAGTCCAAACCAAAAAAAAATTATTTTCTGTGTTTGTGAATTGTGTGCGCAGTAGCCGCACGTGCATCAACAAAGTAGTGCCAAGCGTGCGCCTGTGTCATAAGTAAAGGGCCGGCTGGCTTGACCGTTAAGGGTGCTGTAACCCCCGAAAGTACACTCCAGTCCAAACCTAAAAAAAAATTATTTTCTGTGTTTGTGAATTGTGTGCGCAGTAGCCGCACGTGCATCAACAAAGTAGTGCCAAGAGTGCCCCTGTGTCATAAGTAAAGGGCCAGCTGGCTTGACCGTTAAAGGGTGCTGTAACCCCCGAAAGTACACTCCAGTCCAAACCAAAAAAAAATTATTTTCTGTGTTTGTGAATTGTGTGCGCAGTAGCCGCACGTGCATCAACAAAGTAGTGCCAAGCGTGCGCCTGTGTCATAAGTAAAGGGCCGGCTGGCTTGACCGTTAAAGGGTGCTGTAACCCCTGAAAGTACACTCCAGTCCAAACCAAAAAAAAATTATTTTCTGTGTTTGTGAATTGTGTGCGCAGTAGCCGCACGTGCATCAACAAAGTAGTGTCAAGCGTTCGCCTGTGTCATAAGTAAAGGGCCGGCTGGCTTGACCGTTAAGGGTGCTGTAACCCCCGAAAGTACACTCCAGTCCAAACCAAAAAAAAAATTATTTTCTGTGTTTGTGAATTGTGTGCGCAGTAGCCGCACGTGCATCAACAAAGTAGTGCCAAGCGTGCGCCTGTGTCATAAGTAAAGGGCCGGCTGGCTTGACCGTTAAGGGTGCTGTAACCCCCGAAAGTACACTCCAGTCCAAACCAAAAAAAAAATTATTTTCTGTGTTTGTGAATTGTGTGCGCAGTAGCCGCACGTGCATCAACAAAGTAGTGCCAAGCGTGCGCCTGTGTCATAAGTAAAGGGCCGGCTGGCTTGACCGTTAAGGGTGCTGTAACCCCCGAAAGTACACTCCAGTCCAAACCTAAAAAAAAATTATTTTCTGTGTTTGTGAATTGTGTGCGCAGTAGCCGCACGTGCATCAACAAAGTAGTGCCAAGCGTGCGCCTGTGTCATAAGTAAAGGGCCGGCTGGCTTGACCGTTAAAGGGTGCTGTAACCCCTGAAAGTACACTCCAGTCCAAACCAAAAAAAAATTATTTTCTGTGTTTGTGAATTGTGTGCGCAGTAGCCGCACGTGCATCAACAAAGTAGTGCCAAGCGTGCGCCTGTGTCATAAGTAAAGGGCCGGCTGGCTTGACCGTTAAGGGTGCTGTAACTCCCGAAAGTACACTCCAGTCCAAACCAAAAAAAAAATTATTTTCTGTGTTTGTGAATTGTGTGCGCAGTAGCCGCACGTGCATCAACAAAGTAGTGCCAAGCGTGCGCCTGTGTCATAAGTAAAGGGCCGGCTGGCTTGACCGTTAAGGGTGCTGTAACCCCCGAAAGTACACTCCAGTCCAAACCAAAAAAAAAATTATTTTCTGTGTTTGTGAATTGTGTGCGCAGTAGCCGCACGTGCATCAACAAAGTAGTGCCAAGCGTGCGCCTGTGTCATAAGTAAAGGGCCGGCTGGCTTGACCGTTAAGGGTGCTGTAACCCCCGAAAGTACACTCCAGTCCAAACCTAAAAAAAAATTATTTTCTGTGTTTGTGAATTGTGTGCGCAGTAGCCGCACGTGCATCAACAAAGTAGTGCCAAGCGTGCGCCTGTGTCATAAGTAAAGGGCCGGCTGGCTTGACCGTTAAAGGGTGCTGTAACCCCCGAAAGTACACTCCAGTCCAAACCAAAAAAAAATTATTTTCTGTGTTTGTGAATTGTGTGCGCAGTAGCCGCACGTGCATCAACAAAGTAGTGCCAAGCGTGCGCCTGTGTCATAAGTAAAGGGCCGGCTGGCTTGACCGTTAAAGGGTGCTGTAACCCCCAAAGTACACTCCAGTCCAAACCAAAAAAAAATAATTTTCTGTGTTTGTGAATTGTGTGCGCAGTAGCCGCACTTGCATCAACAAAGTAGTGCCAAGCGTGCGCCTGTGTCATAAGTAAAGGGCCGGCTGGCTTGACCGTTAAGGGTGCTGTAACTCCCGAAAGTACACTCCAGTCCAAACCAAAAAAAAAATTATTTTCTGTGTTTGTGAATTGTGTGCGCAGTAGCCGCACGTGCATCAACAAAGTAGTGCCAAGCGTGCGCCTGTGTCATAAGTAAAGGGCCGGCTGGCTTGACCGTTAAGGGTGCTGTAACCCCCGAAAGTACACTCCAGTCCAAACCAAAAAAAAAATTATTTTCTGTGTTTGTGAATTGTGTGCGCAGTAGCCGCACGTGCATCAACAAAGTAGTGCCAAGCGTGCGCCTGTGTCATAAGTAAAGGGCCGGCTGGCTTGACCGTTAAGGGTGCTGTAACCCCCGAAAGTACACTCCAGTCCAAACCTAAAAAAAAATTATTTTCTGTGTTTGTGAATTGTGTGCGCAGTAGCCGCACGTGCATCAACAAAGTAGTGCCAAGCGTGCGCCTGTGTCATAAGTAAAGGGCCGGCTGGCTTGACCGTTAAAGGGTGCTGTAACCCCCGAAAGTACACTCCAGTCCAAACCAAAAAAAAATTATTTTCTGTGTTTGTGAATTGTGTGCGCAGTAGCCGCACGTGCATCAACAAAGTAGTGCTAAGCGTGCGCCTGTGTCATAAGTAAAGGGCCGGCTGGCTTGACCGTTAAAGGGTGCTGTAACCCCCAAAGTACACTCCAGTCCAAACCAAAAAAAAATTATTTTCTGTGTTTGTGAATTGTGTGCGCAGTAGCCGCACGTGCATCAACAAAGTAGTGCCAAGAGTGCGCCTGTGTCATAAGTAAAGGGCCGGCTGGCTTGACCGTTAAAGGGTGCTGTAACCCACAAAGTACACTCCAGTCCGAACCAAAAAAAAATTTATTTTCTGTGTTTAGCCGCACGTATATATCAAATCGATATAACATAAATGGAGGACCAAACTTTCTCCGATAAAAATAAAATAGAGAAAGATCAAGAACCACTTCCTCCTAGTGCTGAAGCTGCTGCCACTAGTCATGACATAGACGATAACATGCCATCAACGTCGTCTGCCAAGGCCGATGCCCAATGTCATAGTAGAGGGCACATACAATCCCAAATGGCAAAGTTCAGGAAAATGACCTTGAAAAAGACATTTAAATCAGCTGAAGAGAAACGTAAACTTGCCAATATGCCATTTACGACACGGAGTGGCAAGGAACGGCTAAGGTCGATCCCTAGTATGTTCATGACTAGTGGTTCAGCTTCACATGACGATGGAAGCACTCCTCCCACTAAAAAAATCAAAAGAGTTAAGCTGGCAAAAGCACAGCGAAGAACTGTGCTTTCTAAGAAGATATCACAAATCCCCAAAGAGAGTCCAAGTGTGGTGGTGGTTGCGATGCCTGACCTTCCCAGCACTGGACGGGAAGAGGTGGCTCTTTCCACCATTTGCACGCCCCCTGCAAGTGCTGAAAGGAGCACCCACAGTCCACTTGCTGATATGCAAATTGAAGATGTCACTGTTGAAGTACAACAGGATGAGGATACTGGTGTAGCTGGCGCTGAGGAGGAAGTTGGCGAGGAGGATTCTGATGGTGATGTGGTTTGTTTAAATCAGGCTCCGGGGGAGACAGTTGTTGTCCGTGGGATGAAAAAGCCCATCACGGTCATGCCTGGGCAGAAGACCAAACATTCCACCTCTTTGGTCTGGCAATATTTCTATCCAAATCCGGACAACAACTGTCTTGCCATATGTACCATATGTAAAGGTGAAATAAGTAGGGGTAGGGACGTCAACCACCTAGGAACATCCTCCCTTATACGGCACCTGCAGCGCGTTCATAAAAAGTTACTGTCAAGTTCAGAAACTTTGGCTCAGACCGTAAGCAGTCCAGGGACACCTAAATCCTGTTGTCCTGTTGTATCCAAGCGCCTGCAAACCACACCGTCAACTCCCTCCTCGTCAATTTCCTCCTTAGTCAGGATCGGAAGTAGTCCTGCAGGCCATATCACTGGCATGACTGACTCTCCTATCCGGGATTCCTCCGGAGGATCCTGCATTGCTACGCCTACTGCTGCCGCTGCTGCTGTTGCTGCTGCTGCTGGGAGTCGTTCATCATCCCAGAGAGGAAGTAGGAACACCACTACTTTTACTAAACAATTGACCCTCCAACAGTCCTTAGCGAGGAGGATGAAGTACGACAGCAGTCATCCTGAAGCAAAACGTATAACTGAGGCCTTGACTGCTATGTTGGTGTTAGACGTGCGTCCGGTATCCGCCATTAGTGCAGTGGGATTTAGACAATTGATGGAGGTAGTGTGTCCCCGGTTCCAAATCCCGTCTAGATTCCACTTCACTAGGCAGGCGATACCGAGACTGTACAGAAACGTCAGAAAAAGTGTCCTCAGTGTCCTGAAAAATGCCATTGTACACAATGTCCACTTAACCACGGACATGTGGACAAGTGGAACAGGGCAGACTAAGGACTATATGACTGTGACAGCCCACTGGGTAGATGTATCACCTTACGCAGCAACAGCAGCAGCGTCACCAGTAGCAGCATCTCAGAAACGCCAGCTCGTTACAAGGCAGGCTACGCTGTGTATCACCGGTTTCAGTAAGAGGCACACCGCCGACAACCTCTTAGAGAAACTGAGGGAAATCATCGCCCAGTGGCTTACCCCACTTAGACTCTCCTGGGGATTTGTGATATCTGACAACGCCACCAATATTGTGCGGGCATTACATCTGGGCAAATTCCAGCACGTCCCATGTTTTGCTCACACAATAAACTTGGTGGTGCAGAATTTTCTGAAAAGCGACAGGGGCGTGCAGGAGACGCTTTGGGTGGCCCGAAAAATTTCTGGCCACTTTCGCCATTCAGCGACTGCGTGCCGAAGACTGGAGCACCAGCAAACACTCTTGAACCTGCCCCGCCATCACCTGAAGCAAGAGGTTGTGACGCGGTGGAACTCAACCCTCTATATGCTTCAGAGGATGGAGGAGCAGCAAAAGGCCATACAAGCCTATACATCCACCTATGACATAGGCAAAGGAGGGGGTATGCACCTGACTCAAGCGCAGTGGAGAATGATTTCCGTGTTGTGCAAGGTTCTTCAGCCCTTCGAACTTGCCACACGTGAAGTCAGTTCAGACACTGCCAGCTTGAGTCAGGTCATTCCCCTCATCAGGCTTTTGCAGAAGCAGCTGGAGAAAGTGAAGGAGGAGCTAAGACGGAGCGATTCCGCTCGGCATGTGGGACTTGTGGATGAAGCCCTTCATTCGCTTTGCCAGGATTCCAGGGTGGTCAATCTGTTGAAATCAGACCACTACATTTTGGCCACCGTGCTCGATCCTAGGTTTAAAGCCTATGTGGTGTCTCTCTTTCCGGCCAACACAAGCCTGCAGAGGTGCAAAGACCTGCTGGTGAACACACTGTCAGCTGAAGCGGAACGTGACACGTCAACGGCTCCTTCTTCATTTTCTCCCGCAACTGGGGCTGCCAGGAAAAAACTTAGGTATCCTAAGCAACCCGCTGGCGGTGATGCAGGGCAGGCAGGACCAAGTTTGGACATCTGGTCCGGACTGAAGGACCTGGCAACAATTTCTGACATGTCTACTGTCACTGCATATGATACTGTCACCATTGACAGAATGGTGGAGGATTACATCGGTGACAGCATCCAAGTAGGCATGTCAGACAGTCCATACCTGTACTGGCAGGAAAAAGAGGCAATTTGGAGGCCCCTGTACAAACTGGCTCTATTTTACCTGAGTTGCCCCCCCTCCAGTGTGTACTCCGAAAGAGTGTTTAGTGCAGCCGGGAACCTTGTCAGCGAAAGGCGTAGGAGGTTGCTTCCACAGAATGTGGAGAAGATGATGTTCATCAAAATGAATTATCAGCTCTTCCAGGGAGACCAGCCTCCAGAAGGTACAGAGGGACCTGTGGTGGTGGATTCAAGTGGGGACGAGTTAATACTTTGTGAGGATGAGGATGTACACACTGAAGAGGGTGAGGAATCGGTGGATGAGGAGGATGAGGATGACATCTTGCCTCCGTAGAGCCAGTTTGTGCAGGGACACATTAATTGCCAGCTTGTTTTGTGGGGGCCCAAACGAACCAATCATTTCAGCCACAGTTGTGTGGCAGACCCTGGCGCTGAAATGATTGATTTGTTAAAGTGTGCATGTCCTGTTTATACAACATAAGGGTGGGTGGGAGGGCCCAAGGACAATTCCATCTTGCACCTCTTTTTTTCTTTGCATTATGTACAGTTTGGGGCCTAGTTTTTCTAACTGCCATCCTGCCTGCCACTGCAGTGTCACTCCTAGATGGGTCACGTGTTTGTGCCGCCCACTCGTGTCGCTTAGCATAGTCATCCAGCTACCTCGGTGCAACCTTTTGGACATAAAAACACTATTGTGAGGTGTGAGGTGTTCAGAATAGACTGGAAATGAGTGGAAATTAAGGTTATTGAGGTTAATAATAGCATAGGAGCAGAAAAACCTACAAATTCTGTGATTTTAGCTGTTTTTATGCTTTTTTTCAAAAAAATACAGATCCAAAACACAAAACCCAGAACCCAAAACACGGAAGGGTGGTTTTGGCAAAACCAATCCAGATCCAAAACACGAAGAAAGATCCAGATCCAAAACCAAAACACAAAACACGAAAAGTGGCCGGTGCACACCCCTAATACATATACATTTATCTGTGACATGCGGTGAGGTAAATGGCTGGGGAGGCCCTGGCAAGTATCAGAGCCAGATTTACAGATACATATATGAACCCGAGGGTTCATGTGGGCATTATACAAAGGTGTACCAGTATATGGTCCTGGAAATTTGGTGTGTTTTGATCAGGGATGTGCGAAAAATGTAGACAGGGGAGGCACTGCCTCAACTACCACTTTCTAATAAATATTATTAGAAGATATTTATCATATTTTCTTTAATTTCTTTTTATATTTCTTATAGTCCAAACTCTGGAGTATACCTAAGTATGACAGGAAGGCTCTGCTTCATCTGCCCGTACATCACTGATATATTTATATACAGCATTTGTCAGGGACCTTGTTTAATGACTACAGGGCATGCACACATTTGAAGAATCAGAGAATACACTTGTTTCTGCAGTAGAGATGAGTGGTACAGTTTTCTGCAAACCGAACACACCCGAACTTTGGGGTTCCGAGTCAAACTGAGTCCCGCATGTTTTTGATTGCATGCACTGTAAGTCCCTCCCTTGTGATTTCAGGTGCAAAAATTGGTCAAAATTGATTGGAAATTAATATTTTTTATGTTAATAATACTATAGGAACAAAAACAAGTCGAAGTTACAGGATTTTAGCTGTTTTTATACATTTTTTAAAGAAATCCAAAACCAAACCAAACCAAAACACCTGAGGGTGGTTTTGCCAATACCAAAACCACAACATTTAAGGGTGGTTTTGCCAAAACCAAAATACACAGGAGTTTGAGCACATCTCTAATCTGCAGTCAACAGTAATAAAAACACCCAACACTTCCCTCTTTTACCCATTTATACCAAATGGTCCATGTACTGTAGAAGCCATGATCCATACTGTACATGGCGGAAAAATAACCACATAGACAACACAAGATTTACTCTATAAGGAGCCCAGACACGAATATCAAGTTCAGCTACATTGGCTTCATCCTGGTTGGAATAGACTGCTCCAGTCACAGTAATGCCGAACGAATGTGGGGTCGAAAGCCCTTCTGCTCATACATTCATCTTGTTTCATACTTTCAGTGTATTGACCACTAACATCACACTGCCAGCATCTCACGGTGCACCAGATGCCAGAAGACCACGTGAACTTTAGACTGCATCTAAGTAATGTTCTGTTATTGGGTTGAAATTATTATAATGAAGTTTTGGAGGTAATTAACTTCTAATCTAATCTAATCTTAGTTATGATAATTATAAGTTTATTTATCAATCCACAAGTCCGTCTGACACTATTGTAAATATTTCTTATACAATAGGACTGTGTTATAAATAGGAATCACCACTGTTGTAGACTACAAAAGTTTGTGAAGGTTCTTCATGGCAAACAAGCTGCAATTACATCCATTTCTTCAGTACCGTATATACTTTCACTATCTTTATGGTAAACTAAATCAACATTAACGTTTAGAATACTGTGTAATTTGAAATAGTACTACTTCTATTAATTATCTCTTCATACAAGTGTGATACATATGCAGCGGTAAGCATTTTTAGGCTACTTAATATAACCTTTATTTTTTAGTTGTGTATCTTCTTAAAAACCTGTTAATCATGAATACATAACCATTATGTGCAATACAAAGTTGAATTGAATGTGATCACCATTTAAAATATGTGCATGATAGTAGCTGCATGTATTTGACCACCTAGTTTTCCAGCCCAACATAACAGGGGTATATTTACTAAGGTGCAGGTTTTTAGAAGTGGAGATGTTGCCCATAGCAACCAATCAGATTCTACTTAACATTTAAGTAGCATCTTCTAGAAGATAATAGCTAGATCTGACTGGTTGCTATGGGCAACATCCCCACTTCTAAAAACCCGCACTTTAGTAACTTTACCCCAACATCTGTTTGTCACAAGGGAAGGAACAGGTGAAGCCAAGTGTCTATGATACTGCCAAAATACATATTACAGTACCATGGGAAATATAATGGGGGCTATTATTACCTAATAAATTTGTATTAACATTTCTACTTTACCCTTCAATCACCTCTCTGGCCCGGGAAATATATAACATTTTGGGCGGTATCCAATTAGCCCCGAACGTAGTTCGGGTGCTAATGGAAAGCCGCGATAGGCAAAAAACTGGGTTTATCCCTGTTTTTCATCTATGTTTTTTTTTCACCCTATCCTATTATTTTGGTCGAAACAATAGGATAATTCTTCCAAAAACACATAGGACCCGCGATAAGCTCGCGGACCTATGTGTTTTCGCCATTTAGGTGGTGGAAAAAAAGGCACTTATCGCGGATTGGCTGGCTACCGTTCCGCGAGCTGTGATAGGCTTGCGACTGCCTCAATGTATTAAATGCCGCCAAGACTGTTCTTCTCCTCTTCTCTGGCAGCTGCCGGTGCATTCCACCAGTGACACGCGGTACCGCACATCACTCAGCTCTGGCTGTCCTCTAAGCTCCCAGAGTCACGGAGATGCTGAGTGTCCAGGTAAGTCCAGATGCTATAGAAAATGATAGGAAAATGGGCGCCGCGGCTATTCTCCCGGAGTTCTGCGCTTGCGCGGTAGGGAATACACCAGTTAAATGGCTGCCACGCCATTTTTCCAGTGTTCTACGCATGTGCAGTAGACTCTGGGCACAGACTAGTGCCCGGAGTCTGCTGAACATCAGCGCCGTGGCCATCGCAGAGGGAGGAGGGGGCCCCGGTGGGTGAGTTATCACGGGCCCCCTCCTCTGTTAATATGCCCCTGGCAACATTTGTGCATGGGTGTGCTTCTGGGTCTGTATCTGTGTAATAAGAGATCTGGTGCAAGCGGTCACAGCTTTTCCACAAGCGGATTTCCGTTTTGCTTCATCAGCGACATTGTGCGAGTGTAAAACCAATTCCTTTGCCATTAAAGTCGCGGTCCAGCATCTGTAGGACACTGTAAATGGATTTTTGCAACAACTGTGATGTGACTAAGATGCAAATTTTAAAGAAAAGTATGGTACAGTACTCCTCTTAGACCATCTAGGGCACACAGAGCGTCCCGCGCCATATGGTGTAAGGACAACCAGTAAGTGAGGACACATCTGTACATATAAAGCTGGGGACACACTCATCTGAAATAAGAGAGTCAACTTTTTTAGATGATATGGGCTATTTGTTGTTAATGTCTGGTGATCGCATGTTATTAACAGTGACAATGACACCCAACATTACACAAAATATTACATTTTCCACAAATGGGGGAGAAGTAATGCTCAGAAATCCCCAGACCTGGTTAAAAAAAAAAAAATAAATCATTCCGGTAGGTTTTCTACTTCTTTAAAGTAGTACTCTTTGTCTGGCTACCACGATCATTCTACATGTTGTTTGTGTTTAGTTTCAGCTGGACAAAAACACCATCAAAAGTTCAAAACCAATCCTTTGAAATATCTGTCAGAACGAAGAACTATTGCTACAGTATATATTTGGAAGTTACAGATAGTAAAATTGCTACCCTCCTCTAGGTACAATTTTAAATCTTTCCTCTAAAGATGTTTACTATATTCCTCAAAATATAAAGTATGTAAAATTTTCTTCAGATTGTAACCAAATCTTCCATAATCATTGTTGTTTAAGAAATCAACTGTGTCCAATATATCTTTTTTGACAAGTGTCTTCTTTCCCTCATAAGTACATTATTCTTTCTCTTCTGACTTGTCAGCCATGCCTTTTTCAGCTAATAAAACCTTTTCTTCAATCAATTGACGATCACTCTAATCAAGGCACATTTAATTACATTTTGCTCTCAGAATTCAATGAAATGTCTGTTTTGTTTTACTCTTTGAGGTTGATAAGCCTAGCATCATAATTCCATCATCGTCAAATCTGAAACAAAAGTACAAAAATTACTAATGCTGGCCATACACGCTACAATTATCGGGGCGATCCGCCTGATATCGGTGGATCGCCCCGATAATTGTAGCGTGTGGGGGGACGACCGAGGGTTAAATATTGCTCGGTCGGGCATGCCGGATTGTCCAGCATGCCCATCCGATGCGATATTTCCCGGTAAACTGTCGGCCGCACCGGGCAGTGTATGCCCAGCCGCGGCCGACAGACAGACAATTCCTGTGTTCCTTCCTATGGAAGGAACAGGGAAATGTCTCCTCCCCCGGGGGCGGAGCACGGATGTCTGCCGAATACACTGTGAGAGAAATCTCACAGTGTATGCCGGCGACATCTGCGGCTGGCAACCGGCCAGATAAAATGTCTGTCGGTCTGACAGGCATTTTATCTGGCCGTGTATGCCCAGCATTGTCCTTTATATTTTGGTTACTCGGTTACTGCATGTTACATTGTTTTATAATTGATATGATTTTAGAATAATATTATGATTTATAAAATGTGTACAGATGACATGTGCTGACATATATTTGGTATGTCGATTTCCCAAAGACAGCACACATACACATACACAATACCAGCTCTGGTTAGGGGTAGGTACTAGGGGGAAGGTTAGGCTGTGGGAGGGAACAGTTAGGGTTAGCCTACCGAAAGAGAACAGATAGGGTTAGGCTACCAAAGGACGGTTAGGGTTAGGCTGCAGAAGGGGTGGGTTATGGTTAGGGGGAGGGTTAGAATACTCACTGTTATAACGTAATTAAACCTTGTACAATCCTGCCTATACCTTCTAAACCTTTATACGCTACTGCCTATACCTTCTAAGTTGACGCTATTTGCGTACGCAGTCAAACAGTAAAATAAAAGCCTTCAGACATTGAAATGTGTTTCCAACGCACAAAGTATATTATTCACCATAAAAACAGTAGGTTACATGCTGTAATCTAAAGACAATTTAGCGTAAAGAAATTATACAGACCTAAGGTACAGTTATACATATGCACGCGCACTGGAACCAGTTACCGGCATCAACAAGAAACCTCCATCATCAGCATCAGCAAGAAGACAACAGATTGCAGTCGGTACGTACATTTATACTCTTACAGGGATAAGCAACACAATAGAAAAGTGTGGCATGATTCCATTGGTTCCCAGTACGCGTGCATCTGTTACAGGGCATTTAACAAGTTGATTCAAATGGACACAGATCGGCCTCCGACAGCAAGCAAATCTAAGCTGTTAATATTACATTTTAGTGTTTTAACTCTCTACAGTCCATAAGTTGAGAATGCATGTTGCGATCTTCTCACCGATGTTACCGGAAAGCTGTTGAGACAGAGTAGATCAGTGCAACACTAAACACGTTTGCTTATCATGTACTAGATCTTAGATATCAAAATAGTCTTTATTTCACAACATTAGTAATAAATGAATAACCCTTGAATATTACACTTTGGAGCTATGGAACCTTTTATGTGAGTGTGCAGTGTGTAAATATGAGGGGTTTGGGAAAAGATGCTAGTTATATGTAATTTATTTATTTATTTATTAACAGTTTCTTATATAGCGCAGCAAATTCCGTTGCACTTTACAATTTGAATCAACATTAACATTATACTGGGTTGTAAAAGACATACATACATGACATACATAATGGTAAGAGGGCGCTGCTCGCAAGCTTACAATCTATAGGGAAATAGGTGTTTATACACAAGGAGAGGTGCTACATATTGCAAATTGGTCCAGCCCAATTGCAGATATTCTTGGTGGGCTGTATAATAGAATCACACTGGAAAGTTGGCCTAGGGTTAGGAGGATGTTAAATTGAAGAAAGAGAAGATGTCATAGGTGTTTACTATAAGACGAGAGTTAGATAGGGAGCTATAAAAGGTTAGGTGGGCGGTCCTGGAATCTGATAAGCTTGTCTGAAGAGGTGAGTTTTCAGAGAATGCTTGAATGTTTGGAAACTAGTGGAAAGTCTTATTGTGCATGGGAGGGCATTCCACAGGGTGGGTGCAGCCCGAAAAAAGTCCTGTAACCATGCATGGGAACAAGTAATGCGCGGGGATGAGAGACGCAGATCTTTTGCAGAACGGAGATGTCGGGTTGGAAGATATTTTGAGATAAGTGAAGAGATGTATGTTGGTGTGGTTTGGTTAGGGGTGTGGTTTGGTTAATAGCTTTATGTGTGAGTGTAAGTATTTTAAATTGAATACGGTAGAAGACCGGCAGCCAATGGAGGGACTGACAGAGTGGATCAGCAGACACAGAACGTTTGGTGAGAAAGATCAACCTCGCAGCTGCATTCAAAATGGATTGTAGTGGGGAGAGCCTGTTTTTGGGAAGACAAATTGCAATAGTCAATGCGGGAAATTATGAGTGCGTGTATTAGAGTTTTTGCAGTGTCTTGCATAAGATGGGCGAATTTTGGCTATGTTTCTTAGGTGTATGTAACAGGATTTAGAGACAGATTGAATGTGGGGAACAAAAGACAGTTCAGAGTCAAGGATCACACCTAGGCAGCGAGCTTGTGGGGTGGGGTTGATTGTCGAGTTGTCAACAGTAATAGAGATATCAGGCTGGTAACTGCTATTGGCCGGTGAAAATATCATTAATTCTGTTTTGGATATATTAAGTTTGAGGTGGCGAGATGACGTTCAAGATGAAATGGCAGAGAGACATTCAGTGACACGGACCAGCACAGATGGTGACAAATCTGGGGAGGATAGGTAAATTTGAGTATCGTCCGCGTACAGATGATACTGAAAACCAAAAGAGCTGATTAGTTTTCCAAGAGAGGTGGTATATATTGAGAAAACCAGAGGACCTAATACTGAACCTTGTGGTACTCCAACTGATAGAAGTAGCGAAGTGGAGGTAGAATCAGAAAAGCGAACAGTGAAAGAGCGATTAGATAGGTAGGATGAGAACCAAGAAAGGGCTGTGTCTTGAAGACCTATGGATTGTAGTGTTTGTATGAGTGGTCAACAGTGTCAAAGGCAGCTGAGAGATCTAGAAACATTAGAAGTGAATAATGGCCTTTAGCCTTGGCAGTGACCACATCATTTTCTACCTTAGTCAGTGCTGTCTCAGTGGAGTGTTGGGAACGAATGCCTGACTGAAGTGGACTTAGGGAGGATGCGTACGCATTAAGCTAATAAACAGCGTTCGCCTGCAGGGTTTTATGCATTCGCTAATGTGCGTCATGTTAACAGCGCAACTGTGTGTATTTAATGTGTGTATGAGATATGGTGAAATATGCGATCGCATGATGCTAATAATAGCATCGCCATACGTACTTAAGTGTGAGTTTCTCTAAAATGGCACTGGGCGGCCATTCGCAAAATGGCGCGGTGCAGATCTCATTTTCTAAGATGGTGTCTTGTGGCCATTCACAAGATGCCTTTGTTCCAATATAATTTTAAACTGATTCTGTCTCAGCCAATTATCCAGCTTCGACATCACCAACATGCGTGGGGATTTTCACCGTCAGGATTCCGGAGCTGGCATTGTGACTGTTGGGATTCTGACTGCCAGGATATTGTACCCAACCTTTATTTTCATTACAATCCTGCATAATGACCATCTTAATCAAGTCACTCACGCAATCTCCGGTCATTATACTGTACATTTAAATATCACACCGTGAGATGTATTGTTTTATCATCTCAATTATTCCAGTTCCTTTCTATTCTCTTTTAGATACTCATTATTTTGTATGTTAGTAATGCATATGTTTTATGTTCTTACACTTTGGGCCGGAGTTAATTACACTTGCCACGATGCAGTGCCCGCGGCTATTCAGTTACGGCCTGCGGCAGCCCACGATCGGTCCACAGGCTGCACTTAATATAGATTTCTGTTCACCTATCTCTGAGGCTCAAACACAAATCCACATTAAATTGGGCTCTCTGCCCTTATCACAGCCACCACAAATGCGTTTACCCACAGCTCCAGGTACTTCTATCTATGGGTTAACTCCCATTAGCCACAGATTTACCGCATGAGGAAAAGGGCTTGTTATTAATTAGTTACGGGCGTAAAAGTACTAGGCTACAATCATTTACCTCATGTGATAAGATATTGAGGCTAATTGAATCTAGCCCTTAACCACAACTGCCGTCTCCTAAAAAAATTCTCTTGAGACATAGGGGTCCAGTTACTAAGCAGTGTTAGGACACAGAGTGAAAAGTGATAAGTCTGTGATAAGGTGCCAGCCAATCAGCTCCCAACTGTCATTTTTCAAACACAGCCTATGAGATGACAGTTGGGAGCTGATTGGCTGGCACTTATCACAGACTTATCACTTTTCACTCTGTCTCCTAACACTGCTTAGTAACTAGACCCCATAGTTTGAATTATACAGTATTTATAATATATTTTCACTTTTAGTGTCACTTATTACTTACTACCTGTATATTATTATTACATTATTACTAAAATTATTGTTCTCATTATTAATAATAATAATATAACGATCTTTTCACTGTTATCATCTAGTATATACATGCACCTTACTGCGGCTAATTGATTCCCGGGGGCTATTCAATTAGCCGGGAAGCGTCGCCGTCGGCAGCCTTTATCTGGGATTTTTTTTCAGGAGCTCAGCGGGCTCTGAAAAAAAATCCTTCATAATAACCCTGTTATTGGAAAGCCGGTGGCGAAAACACATAGGTCTGCAAACTTACCACGAATCCTATGTGTATTCGCCCGGAAACAGGTCATTTTTTTAGGTGGATAAAACAGGCTTTAATTGCATTGTCTGAAGGTAAATAAATGTGGTAAGTCCCGTTTTATCCCCCTGAAAAATTGTCGGGGCTAATTGAATTTTCCCCTATGTCTTTTAGGACTTTCTTTTATGTTTATATGGAGTATAACCATTTAATCAATGGGAACCTGATAACGAGACAATAATGAATTACAGCAAATAAGAGACATATAAAAATATAAATTAAACATTATTCAAATCAAACTATTTGCATACGCATTAAGAAACACCCAAGTCAAGAATAATACATATCACAGCAAGAATTAAAGGCGGTTAGCTTCACTTGTACACTAATTTGTTCTGCACGGTGCTGACATACGTTTTCAATGGCCCTGTTGGATCTCACCACATGATAACAAAAATTTCCATATGCATAGATTTATAAAGTTAGTTTCATTTGTTTGCATATTATTCAGCACTTTAGTATCAATGTTTATATATTCACTATATCTTGTCCTTGACATAACTTTCATGTTAAATAAACGGAGTAATGCACAATTACCATACATCTGTTTTAATATGCAAAAATACACATATACGTTTAACTGAAAAATGGCGAATATGTTTAAATCTGCTTTAATATATGTGTATTATGGCTGTTCATTAATATTCATGATGAGCACTTTAAATAGTAAAACAATTCCTAAAGAAATAAAGTTAGATAAAGTAATATAATCAATGCAAACACTGCACAACAAATAAACCTTCTGGGCTTTATACCCACTGTTACCCTGAGCAGCGGGATTCCATCTGTTTTGTTATGTTTCTTTTGAGTTTGTTAACTATTAATTGCAGGTAGACATCTGGAAGTCTGATACAATTTGCCTGAGAATTGTTTGCAGCAAAGATATCACAAGCTTTTATTAATCACAGCGAGATGAACCTCTTAACTAACAATATAAGTTTAAAAAAAAAAGTTAATTATTTTAAATTTTCTATAATTTTTCTATTCTATTTTCCCTGGGAGTCTAATATGAGTAAAATACATAAATTAGCATAATAAATGAACAAACAAGCCTTTGGAGACCATTTAGAGCACTTTTTTTTTAATGCTCAATTTGCATATATTACTACATACAGTACATTTAAAACAAACACATATTATGGTATTATCCTTCAACCTGTATTTACTTTTAAATAGATTGTATACTAATTAAGATACAGTTACTAGAGTGCAAAATAATGGTAGCATAAGCTAGTAGAACGTTACTGCTAATGTAAGGTCAGTAACTCCGGGCAAACAAAGTCTGTGCTAATTATACCAAAGTGTGAAATATGAGCTTTCCATGTAATATTGTCTAAGTTTATTTTTACCATCTTCTGTTGCAAAGAGAAAAAAAGGAAACACAAAGTAGCTCTTTATTTTCTATTTCACACAAACATATTTTTCTCAAAATTTTCATTAAAGGCATACACAGTGGCGGTTCTAGTGGCGGGCAGGCAGGTCTATCACCCAGAGGGCGCGGCCACAGTCACCCTGCCATTGCCTTTATTCTAATGATGCTCAACCACTCTTGCCCACCGCCAGCATCCGCCATCACCCTGTCACCCGGACTCAGTAGTCCCTGCCCGCCCACTTGGAGTCCCAGTCTCCCAGCAACCCTCCCAGAATGCCGGTGCCAGTGTGATGTTGTCACATATGGCATTCTGGGAGTGGCTGCGGAAGACAGAAGATGGAGGAGCAGCACAAGAAGGAGGGACCCGTCTGCCTTCACAAGGTAAGACCGGCTTCCTCCCTCCCCGGCAAAAAGCTTGGCAAACGGCGGCCCCTCCCACGTCAAATTGTGCCTTCCCGTGCAGCCCTGGTCAGACTACGCCCCCTGAGCTCAAGGAGCCAAAGGAAGCTCTCGCCCTGAGCTCCACTAACACTAGAACAAGCCCTATGCATACATGTGCATCCTAGTTTACAAAGTATTAAGTTGTTGCCAGTAGAAAACTACGCTAAGCAAAATAAAGCTTATTGCAGTTTCAAGACTACCTCCACCCAAGACAAAAACTTAGTTTTGGACAGAATTCTGTGGCTTTAAATATAATACAAGTTTTACTCATCAGGGGAAAATATATCAAGCCTTGAAGAGAGATAAAGGGGACGATATAGAGGTGGACAGAGCTATAGTATTTTACCTCTGCGCATGCGCCTGAGATGCATTGCACAGGTGTTCCGATGCTTACCACCACGGGACGCAGTTCAAAATTGCATGAAATTTCAATGGGCATTTCTGGATGGTAACATGAGTTACAGGTCATGGGTGTTTTGCGGACATGTCAGTGTCAGCGACTGCACCGGTGACCATGGTGAGTCGGACATTCTGTGTCTGCCATAGGCAGGTGCAATTTCCGATGGCCAGGCCAATGGTCCGTCGATAGTGTGTCTTTGCACACACATCAGCAGATTATCAATAGGACACCCATCAGCCACGGCATTAGAATAAAGACGAGGTAGTGGGTGCAACAAAAGTCACAGCCGCTACTCAACTGCATCCACCTCTGGATCAGGCTCAATTAAAGAAGTTCACAAACAAAAATATGGCAGCTGCTCAATCAATCTGGTAGTACTTTTCAGGTGCATGAAAGGGAGGGGTCATACCAAGTAAAAAAGGGAGGGGGGTTTAACCCCCTATTGTTCCTCAGCACACTGAATTATACTTGCAACAATATATGTACACTATATGGTAATAGAACTTCAGAGATATTGGTTGCATGCATTTGCAAATACATGGGAAACCCACCTCCCTTTTCTACTTAGTATGACCCCTCCCTTTCATGCACCTGAAAAATACTACCAGATTGATTGAGCAGCTGCCATTTTTTTGTTTTTGGTCATGAGATGCATGAGTGAGCCAGCATTAGCAAGGCATGCTGGTTCTAGTAGTGGTAGTTGGAGTTCCCAGGGGTGACTCCCAGGTAAGCTGGCTCTCAATTTGGATGCATTTATGTATGTGCCTTTATCATGAGGCCTCACATTTGCCAAAATATATATAAGCCTTTATTATGAGGCCTTATAATTGATATATATTAGATTTGGGGTGAGCATTTGGGCGTAGGGCCCCCGAGGCTACTCTGGTTGGGCCTCCTCAGGGCATCTCCACTTAATACACATAGTTACTTTTCACATCACCTTTTATGTTTGTTTTTTTATTCATGTAATTTTTTCACATATATTTTAACCTCTTTTCCAACACTTATTAACTACTTGCACACATCTACACTTTACAGTTCACTGTCACCTTCTTCCATTTTTGTGTGATGCCCTGGGAGGGTCCTGGGCTGGACTTTTTTTGGGGTGCTCTGCTCCCTGGACGTGAACCCATTAGTGTTAGGGACTGCTAGTGACAGAGAAGCCGTGATGTGGCGTAGCAGCTTCCCATGTATTTGCAAATGCATGCAACCAATATGTCTGAAGTTCTATTACCATATAGTGTTCATATATTGTTGCAAGTATAATTCAGTGTGCTGAGGAATGATAGGGGGTTAACCCCCCTCCCTTTTCAATTAAAGAAGTTGCCCAAAGCAACCAATCAGCTTCTGTCATTTATCTAGCAAAATCTATGAAATTACAGATTGGTTGCTTTGGGCAGCTACTCATTTTATCTCTCTCCAAGGTTTGATACATCTTCCCTTCATTGTTTAATGGACCTGGGTGTTTCAAGAGTTTACCATATCATCTACTGTGTTAGCCCTGCATCTGTACAGTTGTACACTGATGCTGATCCAACACTTCTTTGCAATCAGTTACTTGTTAGGTTTCCCATTAGGTCACACTCTGTTAAACAGGTAATGCGGACACATTGATGCCGATAGCTTCAGTTGTGCTTCCCTGTTCCATAATTTGCTTTCATTACTCTCCTCTTGGGTTTCTAATCGCTAATCGTGTTTTCACTAAGAATGTTTGCTTCCTGCCCTGACCTTATATCTGTTTGGCTTTGTATTTTTTGCCTATTCCTTTTGCACATTCTGATCAGTTGTTCTTTACCAAGTTCACTTTTACTTGCATATTATCTGGTATTATATTGCATACAGTCTCAGTGTACACAGTGTATTCCTCTGATTATTGTGTGTGGTTGATTGTTGCTTCAACTGGATAATTCCCCTCTGGGTTTGATAACATTTTACATTACACACCATTACAATTATTACTTTGAACAGTACAAGCAGTTCTTATTAGGTGAAGTTTCCATTAGGTGTCCTGTTATACTAGTCTGAATATACCTAACCATGGATAAATAATTACAGATGTGTCCTTGCACGTCTTTGCTGCAGTCACACCAAAAAATCCCTCCCGGCGTGCCAGGTCCCGTAAGATTCTGCTAGCACTGGGTGTCTTTTTTTGCCAAAATGCGTCTAAGTTGCAATGCGTCACACATCAAATTAATCAGCACAGTCTGCTGACACATCCTAGTCACATCACATTGCGAATAAAAGACGCCCGACACCAGCAAAGTTGCATGGGACCTGATGGCTCACTAATGCCAGGCAAGACGCTCTGCGTGGCGTATTGAGACTGGATGTATGAGGACACAACTGCACTGTCTTGGCAGAAATCTTGGCATCATCTAAGTATCAATAAGCGTATAAAGCTTTATGGGAAAGGTGACTGCTAAAGGTGAAGACAAAGCTTCTGATTCTAATAATTTATAAAATGCAATTATGATTCATAAAAACAATTTACACTAAAAATAGGTACACACAAATTAGCGGAATCGGGCCCTGATTCAGTGCCTGACGCTCTGACAGAGCGCTCGCTCTGAATCATGGCCGTTCCTCTGAATTTTTAGAGCGGCCTCCTGGCCGCTCATATAGCTGTGGGTGACCGCCCACAGCTATAGCGAGCGGCCAGGAAGATGGTTGCGATGGTCAAGACCATCGCAACCATCGGGCTTGCGACGAGACCCTTGTGGTAGGGTCTCGTTGCTGCACGTCCTGGAGTGCTTTCGGCTCAAACAGAGCCGAAAGCTCTCCCACTGACATCACTTGTAATGTCAGTGGAGCCGGTCCCAGATGGTAGGCATTCCCGTGGGAACGCCTCCATCTGGCCAGCCATGCCCCCGGCACACCCACCAAAGGGGGCGTGCTATCACTCACCATCGACAGCATGCCCCCTTTGTAGCGAGACCCATAGCGACGGCTTGCCCGTCGCTATCCGGTTCTCACGCATGCGCACGACGGAGCTGGCTCCATCGTGCGCATGCGCACCGGGCCAACATCGACCCGCTTGCGAGCGCTCAGTGCTCGCGAGCGGGTCTGAATTAGGCCCTTGGTATGAAATACCAACGGAGGAGATGCCGGCTGTCAGTACAGTGACAGCAGCATCCCAATGGTTGGAATCCCGACAGGAGAAGTGTGAGTACTGTTCCCCTGTCCTATTAACCCTCTAACCCTCCCTTTTTGTACCCTAATACTAACCCTCCTTACCCCGCACCCTAACCCTCCCAGTAAGTGTCTAAACCTAACTCTCCCCTCTTAGTGCTTAACTCTAACCTCCCCCAGTGGTGCTTGATCCTAACCCTCCCTGTCTGGAGCCTAACTCTAACCTCCCCCCTCCCGCAGCCTAACCCTAAGTACCCCGGGGCAGTTAAACCTAACCCTCTCCCCCGCAGCTGATACTTACCTTGCCCTGGTTTCCTTACGATCGGCATGCCGGCTGCCAGGATTCTGACATCGGCATCCCCAGTCATATTGGGATTCCGACGCTGGTGTTCCCTCAATGATTGGAATTCTGGCACCGGGATTCCGGCAGTCGGCATCCCGATTGTCGGTATATTAACCACATCCCAAACTAGCATATCTATGTTCATATGCTAAGTCACACAGATCTGTGTATATCAGAATACAATTCTGTGATAATAAAGTGACAGCTATAAGTGAAAGGATTTTGCACTTGGAACAAACCATGCAGATAAATATTTGTTTTGTATGTGGGGTAAATACTGGCTTCTTTTGCATGTAGCCCACAAATGTTGGACAGCTTTATTTTTACACTGCAATTTAGATCTGTTTGGACACAAACCTCCCAAACATAAAATTTTCTGCACATTTTAAATCGCCCTCACCTGCTGTCACATCCAAATCAGGTGAATGGTGTAGGAATTACAACGGTTTCTATATGTGCCTCCCACTTTTTAAGGGGCCAAAAGTAATGGGACAAACTAAACAATCCTAAATCTAACTTTCACTTTTTAATACTTTGCAAATCCTTTGCAGGCAATTACAGCCTGAAGTCTGGAATGCATAGACATCGCCAGACGCTGGGTTTCATCCCTGGTGATGCTCTGCCAGGCCTCTACTGCAAATGTCTTCAGTTCCTACTTGTTCTTGGGGCATTTTCCCTTCAGTTTTGTCTTCATCAAGTGAAATGCATGCTCAATCGGATTCAGGTCAGGGGATTGACTTGGCCATTGCATAACATTCCACTTTTTAGCCTTAAAAAACTCTTTGGTTGCTTTTGCAGTATGCTTCGGGTCATTGTCCATCTGCACTGTGAAGCGCCGTCCAATGAGTTCTGAAGCATTTGACTGAATATGAACATATAATATTGCCCGAAATACTTCAGAATTCATTCTGCTGCTTTTGTCAGCAGTCACATCATCAATAAATACAAGGGAACCAGTTCCATTGGCAGCCATACATGCCCACGCCATGACACTACCACCACCATGCTTCACTGATGAGGTGGTATGTTTTGGATCATGAGCAGTTCCTTTCCTTCTCCATACTCTTCTCTTCCCATCACTCTGGTACAAGTTGATCTTTGTCTCATCTGTCCATAGGATGTTGTTCCAGAACTGTAATGGCTTTTTTTAGATTTTGTTTGGCAAACTCTTATCTGGTCTTCCTATTTTTGTGGCTCACCAATGGTTTGCATCTTGTGGTGAACCCTCTATATTCACTCTTGTGAAGTCTTCTCTTGATTGTTGACTTTGACACATATACATCTACCTCCTGGAGAGTGTTCTTGATTTGGCCAACTGTTGTGAAGGGGTTTTTCTTCACCAGGGAAATAATTCTTCTGTCATCCACCACAGTTGTTTTCCGTGGTCTTCCGGGTCTTTTGGTGTTGCTGAGCTCTCCGGTGTGTTCTTTCTTTTTAAGAATGTTCCAAACAGTTGATTTGGCCACACCTAATGTTTTTGCAATCTCTCTGATGGGTTTGTTTTTATTTTTCAGCCTAATGATGGCTTGCTTCACTGATAGTGACAGCTCTTTGGATCTCATATTGAGAGTCGACATCAACTGATTCCAAATGCAAATGTCACACCTAGAATCAACTTCAGACCTTTTACCTGCTTAATTTATAATGAAATAACGAGGGACTAGCCCACACCTGTCCATGAAATAGCTTTTGAGTTGATAGTCCCATTACTTTTGGCCCCTTAAAAAGTGGGAGGCACATATTGAAACCGTTGTAATTCCTACACCGTTCACCCGATTTGGATGTAGTTACCCTCAAATTAAATCTGAAAGTCTGCAGTTAAAGCACATCTTGTTTGTTTCATTTCAAAACCATTGTGGTGGTGAATAGAGGCCAAAATCTGAAAATTCTGTCAATGTCCCAATATTTATGGACCTGACTGTATATCCATATTTGCATCTTGAAATCTTGTAGCATGTAATTGAACAGTTCGTCTCTTGACTTAACAGAGAAGTGGAGATCATTGTATTGTGAATAAGTGGGGACATATGGCCTGATTTAGAGATATACACTAATGCCATTTCATCTGTGATCCTGTAACCAGCTGTTGTATGAAAAATATGCAAATGACGCATTATTGATCCCCACCTGCTGCTTTACAGAGACGCAGCAACAGTCGCAGATCATTTGATTACAGTAGTTCGGAATAAACCTATGGCTACTCAGAATGGCTACAGGAACTGGGATGCCATGAGATATTTTTATTGTGTACGGGATCGTAGATGCACCCGCATTGTTTTATGCCACTCACTGTTACCTCCCACAAGCACTCCCTGACTGTCAATCACACTGTAAGTAAAAAGTTGCTGCGAGCGACTATGGTAATGTGTGACTTAGACGCATATGCAGATATCAGCACCAGCAGTCTTAGACATCACTGGCCTGCCTCCAACACTCTACAGGTTACTAATTGCTGCACTGCTCCATTAGGAATCCATAACAGAACCCAGGTTCAGCCTCAGGCGTTATCAGCCTCAGGTGTTATCACTATCCTCCAGCACTGGTGACTCATGCAGGGAATTTACCATCAGCCAGCCACTATATACAGTAAACCTGCTCAGTGCATTTCTACAGTGCCTGAATATGAGTTGTGTTCTACCCAGGTGCTCCTGGTTCAGAACTATACATTCCAGTAAAGCTTGCTTCTAGTGTTGTTTCAACTACCGGTGTTCAGACTCCTCAACAGCAACACATTCATACCCGCATTTCCATCTGTGGTGTTTCCAGGCAGAGGGCCTGATTCAGGGCCGGACGCTCTGACAGAGAGCTCGCTGTGAATCAGGGCCGGGCTTCTGTTTTTTTAGAGCGGCCTCCTGTGACCACCCACAGCTATAGCGAGCGGCCAGGAAGATGGTCATGATGGTCAAGACCATCGCGACCATCGGGCTTGTGACGAGACCCTTGTGGTAGGGTCTTGTTGCCGCAAGCCCTAGAGTGCTTTCGGCTCTAACAGAGTCGAAAGCACTCCCACTGATATCACTTGTGATGTCAGTGGGTCCGGCCCCAGATGGTAGGCGTTCCCATGGGAACGCCTCCGTTTGGGCAGCCACTCCCCCTGCCCACCCACCAACATCGACAGCACGCCCTCTTTGGTACGAGACCCGGAGCGACGGCTTGCCCGTCGCTATCCGGGTCTCGCGCATGCGCACGATGGAGCCGGCTCCATCGTGCGCATGCGCACTGGGCCACCATCTACCCGCTTGTGAGCACACAGCGCTCGCAAGCGGGTCTGAATCAGGCCCAGAGTCCACATACAAGCTAAGTACTCTGTTGCTTTCACTGTAAGAACCAACTACACAGGGCCTTGACTTGAGTCCTCATTGAGTAAAGTCCATATCCTCTTGCAGGGATCTCTGCTGAAGTCCGGTCAGGGTCTTGGGGGTACATTTACTAAAGTACTGTTTTTTAGAAGAGGATATGTTGCCCCTAGCAACCAATCAGATTCTAGCTATTATCTTCTAGAAGGTGCTAGATAAATGTTAACTAGAATTTGATTGGCTGCTATGGGCAATATCTCCAATTCTAAAAACCTGCAACTTAGTAAATATACCTCTGCCCCAGTGTATTTGGTTGTGCCAATTTCACCTGTTTGCATTTATGAGCTATGTGTATGTGCGTACTTTGATACACTCGCTGTCTAATTTTGAGCTGTAGGGTTATTGCATCTACTGCATTTACAGTATATGATTGCACACTGGGCCTGATTCAGACCCGCTCGCAAGTGCATAGCGCTCGCAAGCGGGTCGATGGTGGGCCAGTGCCCACGTGCAGCGTGTGCACTGCACTCGCATGAAAAGCACTCGCTCCAGCGCTCGCATCCAAAAGGGGCGGCTGTCGATGTTGATCGACAGCTCGCCCTGTTTGGAAGGCGGGGAGTGGGGGTGGCTGGGCAAACGGAGGCGTTCCTCGTGATGTCAGAGGGTGGACTTCCTGCTCTATTAGAGCAGGAAGTCCACTGGGGCTTGCGGCAATGAGACACTACCGTAAGGGTCTCGTCGCAAGCCCGATGGTCGCGATGGTCACCCACAGCTATGCGAGCAGCCAGAAGGGCGCAACTTAAAGAACAAGCGCCCACCGTGATTCAGAGCGAGCGCTCGCTTTTTGCGAGCGGCTCTGAATCAGGCCCACTATGCGCTATTCCCACAGTGCCAGCATATCCGTGCTATGCACTGTTCTCACAGGGCCAACACCCCCGTGTACCCTATTATACCCTACATGCTGTACAAACAGTGCCAACACATCTGTGCCTCTCATTGCGCATTACACACTGTGCAAGCAATGCCAATGAATCGGTGTGCCTTGTTGCACACTACTAAGGTCCCACATTGTGGGTAATCAGCTGTACCTGCAGCTTTTGCGCTTTCTTTGTAAACCACCTCAGGGTATCCCGTGGCTACCACCTCGCTATAGCTGCTGTGCCATCTTTGGTGACAGAAACCAAATCCCAAGCGCTCAACTGCAGAAATATCAGCAGGCCAATAATCTAGTAATTCCTTAACAGGCATATAAAAAAAACAATATTGTTGCATCTGCTATTACCTTGCATGTATAATACTCCAGTACAAATGTACTGATTTTTTTCCCTTGATGTAAAAAGAAAAAACAATATTAAAAGAGCACAATATTATATATATATATATATATATATATATATATATATATATATATATATATATATATATATATATATAAAACAGATTGTTCAGCCTGGTATCTATCGATCTTGTTTATATATGTTTGATTGTTATTCAAATGAGAATGCTTTAAATGCATTTAAGTACATAAAGTTTAGATCCTGAAATTACTAGACACCAGGCATGCCTGTCACATAGAACTTTAATTCCTAAAATAATATCATGTTGTTCATCCTGCTGTTGCTTATGTTTCTTAATTTAGTGTTTTCATGATGGCTAAAAGCCACTAGGAGTTAAGGTACATTTCCCAGCATGAACACTGAATTCTGCACATGTCCTTTTTACAAACTTGTTTATTTTGCAGAACCGTATGGTAATTGGGAATTTTTACAAAACCATAATATCGTCAAAGAAACCTTTTTGAAATTGTGAAATTTAATGACGTACTCTTTCTGTTAAAACATAATTTAAAGAAATGTATTACTCATTAAGTAAAGTAAAATTAAAACTTAAATATTATTTAATGGATAGACATAGTTTAAAGGCCTGATTCAGATGTGGACACAAATTCCATCACAGCTGCAATCTCTCATGGATCGTAATTGTGAAAATATGCTAATGACTCACTCGCGTCCAGTGCTTAGAGACGCCCAACGACAGCATCTCACATCCGCCACTCATGCAAAAAGCATCGAACGCTGATCAGGCGGCCATCAGCCTTCTGTGTAAGTCTAAGCTGTAGCAGACATAAAGTGGGTCCCCAGACACCCAGAGGGCTCTCCTGCTGAGAGTAAACCTGCATACACACGTAAAGATTTTCTGTCCAACCATCCAGCTAGTTGATTGGTTGGAATGAAAGTCTGGTAACGTATGGGAGTAAATGATGATCAGCAATTTGCTCCTAAATGCCAGAACACAGATGAAAATGGTCGTTCAGACAAGTTTGTTAAATGTTTGATATAAACAATTTGTTCAAACAACAGTTTTTGTCCATTTTTTGGGGCATTTGGGAGCAAATTGCTGATTGTCATTTGCTTTCATACCTTACCAGATTTTTGCAGTAGCTCATTCTGCGTAAGTATTAGCATTTTCCAGTATTGAGTAAACACATTTCAAAAATGGGAATGTTAGATTATGTTCTGTAATAGTGTATTGGAAACTCTTTCTGCAGTACAAAACATCAATAGATATCCAATAAACATAACAAATTAAAAAGTAATAGATCGGGTAGAGTCATTTAAAACAATGGCAATGATTAATTGAATAGGAGTCTGGTGAACCTGCCGGTCGTGCACATTACATGCAATTCTAAATGTTTTTATGCTATCAAATATGTTTCTTCTCTTTCAAACAGTGCTATGAAATGTGTTCCTATGTTTTCAGAGACTGTAATTAGAAAGAAAAATGCATTACAGAGCAAACGGAAATATAGATTTTGACATTCGATCTCACAGTCACATTATTGCCTGCCTTTGTCTGACATTTAGAAAAATATGCAATGTGTAATGGAGAATAATAATTACACATACATTAAACTAGACAGGTGCACTCGAAAAATTATTTGCAGTAAACTGTAAAACCTTTGCTGTTGTGTTGTAATATATGCTTTGTGTTTCTATGCTGCAGTGAGTGCTGGGCATTGGTGATCTCAGACCTGCCCATGCAGATGATGTTATGAAGATGGTAAACGTTTATGCAGAGGTCTGCATAAGTTCCTTCACCC
This sequence comes from Taudactylus pleione, assembly GCA_031769625.1. NCBI lineage: Eukaryota > Metazoa > Chordata > Amphibia > Anura > Myobatrachidae > Taudactylus > Taudactylus pleione. The sequence goes on from JAUIMM010000217.1 coordinate 5,753,446, forward strand.
AAACAGGCAAATCTACAAATTTAGGTGATGTTAGATACACTCCACTAGAGGCTGTATCTAACAAGTGGTAAACTTCAGACTGACAATTGTATAACAAATGAAACCATTTGCGGCTCTAGGGTCTGATTCCGAGTTGGGAGTAAAGCATAAAAGAGTAAGTAAAGGTGCACTTGGAGAATCCGTGTTGCAATGCAAGGGGTGCAAATACATTTATTATTTTTGCACGTAGGGTAAATACTGGCTGCTTTTGCGTGTAGCCCACAAATGTAGGGAACCTTTCTTTTCTTACACTGCAATTTAGATAGGATTTTGGACATGTCCTCTCCAATCTAATTCTCTGTGCACATTGTACATGTGCCCTACCGTTCGGGGCCGAAAGGCCGACTCCTGATGTCGGAATCCCGCGAGAGAATCTGATGTCAGGGCTCCTCTAGTGTAGGGCAGACCGCTGTAATAGCGCTCTGCCCTACACAGAAAGAAACACACTGCCGCAAGCGGCAACTGTGTGTTTGTAATAGCAGCCAATGAGAGTCAGGCAGACTCTTATTGGCTGCTGCTTCCCTGGAGGGAGGCGGCTGGAGCCGGCTCCCCCCGCTGCAGGTGATGGGAGAGACGTCACGAGTGCAGAGAGGAGCGGACGGCTGTGGTCACAAGCAGGAGCGGGGATTCAGGTAAGTTTTTTTTTTCTGTGTAAGGCAGCGCTACTGGGGGCCCAACTACAAGGGGCACAACTACTGGGGGCATAATACAAGGGGCACAACTACTGGGGGCATAATCCAAAGGGCACAACTACTGGGGGCATAATACAAGGGGCACAACTGCTGGGGGCATAATCCAAGGGGCACAACTACGGGGGCATAATACAAGGCGCACAACTACTGGGGGCATAACTACTGGGGGCATAATCCAAGAGGCATAACTACTGGGGGCATAATCCAAGGGGCATAACTACTGGGGCATAATCCAAGGGGCACAACTACTGGGAGCATAGTACAAGGGGCACAACTACTGGGGGCATAATACAAGGGGCACAACTACTGGGGGAATAATACAAGGGGCACAACTACTGGAGGAATAATACAAGGGGCACAACTACTGGGGGTATAATACAAGGGGCACAACTACTGGGGGCATAATACAAGGGGCACAACTACTGGGGCATACCTCAAGGGGCACAACTACTGGGGGCACTTCTAATGGCATACTACAATGGGCCTAACTACTGGGGGCACAACTACTGGGGGCATACTACTAAGGGCACTTGTAATGGGGGCATACTAATGGGGGCATACTACTAGGGGCACTACTACTGGGAGCATACTACTACAGACACTACTACTAGGGGCATACTACTAGTAGTACATACTACTACGGTCCGCGTCCAGCTTCTTAGAGGGACAAGTGGTGTTCAGCCACACGAGATCGAGCAATAAAAGGCGGTGTGTACCCCACTACTACTACAGTAGTATGCCCCCACTACTACTGGGGGCATACTACTGAGGGCACTGCATAGGGGGCACTGCTACTGAGGGTATTGTGTAAGGGACACTATTGCTGTGGGCATTGTATAAGGGGCACTACTGTGAGCATTGTATAAGGGGCATTACTACTGTGGGCTTTGTGTATAAGGGTCAATAATGTGGGCATTGTGTAAAAGGGGCACTACTGTGTGTCGTAACATAAATAAGACACTACTTTATGGTGTAATGTGAATCAGGCACCATGTGCGGTGTAATGTGAATAAGATTGTGCTCCGTGACTCCTTGGGCCATAGCCCACTGTGTATACAAGTACTGTGACCCTGCTGGCCGTACCCCACTGGGTGGGTGAGAGGGCCCAAGGACCATTCCATCTTGCACTACCTCTCATTTCTGCCACTGCTGTGTGGCAAAGTGTCATAGATGTGCTTTAAACTGTGGTGTCTATATCCGCTGCTCTGTCGCTTGGTAACCAGTCAGCTCACTGCAACCTTTGGCCAACTATAATTTAAACTGTGAGGTGGTCTAAATTGACTTTAAATGACTGGAAATTAATGTTATTGAGGTTAATAATACTCTAGGAAGAAAAAAAAAAGCCCCATTTATGTGATTTTAGCTTTTTTTGTAAATTTTTGTAAAAAAATCCAAATCCAAAGCCAGTCACCGCAGTTTGGCAAATCCAAATCCAGATGACGAATTAGAACCAAATCCAAATCCGGCAAAAATGGTCCGGCGCACATCCTTACTTCTAATACAATACAAACCAACACAGAGGACTTTTTAATAATTGTTATTTAAAGGTTAAATATAATTCAATGGTGTTCAGTCATGAAAATTTAAATTTGAAATACAGTATATATTTTTTTAGAGCAACACAATATATTTGTCACATTTGTTCATTACTGGTATCAGATATTATAACACTGGACACAAGTAACTGCCTAGTTTGAATTCTACTAACATCTGTGATATCTCACACATACAGTAACTTACAGATTTTCTCACTTACCGCTGAAAAATGCCACATTGTGCTCTTACATTGTGTCATAACCCGGGCTTGTTACCCCTGCCGCTGGGTCATTTACCACTACTGCGGCTAGTCGGCTTGCTCCCTGAACTCACTCTGTGCATCACCTGTCTTCTCAGTGAGATGCAGGCTCCATCGTTTCCGGCCTGCTAGGCCGCAGCTCATATCCAGCTTGCCCCGGAGTACTGATGTCCCGATCACCTGACTGATCCAGCCAATCTCTATCCAGTCTGAGTCAGCCGGGACCATCTGACATGGCTCATCCAATCCTGGCTAACCCCGGGTATATATTCCAGCTGCTGGCTCTCAGTCATTGCCAGTACAATGTCTAGCTCAGACCTTACTGACTGAAAGGCAACTGTGCTCCGTTGACAGTCATTTTGTTACCTGCTGGTGCAATTCAGCCTGGCTAATCTACTGCTACACTCTCCTCTGTTACATACATCATACCATCAACAACACCGATGTCCATGGTGGTCTAGTGGGTACGAACCAGCATCACTTTGCTGAGACCCGCGTTCGATTCCCGGTCAGGGAAGCAATTAACTACATGTCAAAAGGTCTCCTTAGGCCTGCCAGCTTTGCATACACATCTCCTACTTCTAACACAGATATGTACTCGACCCTGGTTCCACAAACAAATTCAAGCGTGACACATTGTTAACATAGATGTAGCTATAGTGGGAGCAGAGAGTACCATTGCTATGTGGCCTGCCTCTGGGGCCTGACTCAACTGCACCCAGATCATAAAGTTGTCTACTAGGTTTCTGGAATTGCCCCTTAGAACTGTGTGGCATAATGTGAACCGGGGGCATTGTTTGTCATGTGTACTGGTGGCAGTACAATGTGGCATATTGTTAACTCAGGGCACTATAATATGGCATAATGTGAACTGGGTGCACTGTATGATATAATGGGAACTAGGGCACTACTATGAGACATAATATGAAGTAGGGCACAACAGACAATCATAAACGAACCAGGGCACTACTATGGGGCACAATATGAACAACTTCTGTGGAGAGAGGTTTCTCTCAAGAAGGGGGTATGGGCCAATTCAAAATGTTTCTAAGGTACCAAAAAAGTTCGGCTATACCCGATTGTTAATCAGTGACCTCAGACCATTCCAAAGATCTTTAATGACCGGGTAGACCCCAGTTACAGTAGCTATGTGTTATTTAGTGCAATTACTAGCACTGTAGCATCTGTACTACTTTTAGAACAATAATGTTTGTCTCGGCACAAACCAGAAATAATTTTATGAACACTCCAATAGTTGTATTTATCAAACCCTGTGCTTACCCAGCTCTAACAGAGAGAAACACAAAAAAAATGATGTTGTAGAGCTACTGGAATATTCTAGAACAGTGGGCCTGATTCAGAGCCAGACGCTATTTGCTCTCGCTCATTCAGAAAAAGGGGCTGGCTATTTAAATTGAGCGCTCGCTCTTTGCGGTCTGTTGACGCCTCTATGTCTGAGCGAGTGAGCGAAACATGCGCTCACTATTTTGTAAAGACGCCCTTGGCCGCTCGCATCATACGTCATCTCTGCTATTTATTAGATTAAATGAGTACATCGAAAGGCGTCTGAACTGCTCGCTATTCTTGTGGTAGCATTTTCCTACTGCAATCATGCGAGCAGTTCAGGCTAAAAGACAACCAACTGACGTGGTTGATGACGCTGCTTTGTTAATTATACACACCCTTAAAACGCCCGTTTTGACCGTTTGGCACGTCTGCGTTCGGATCTCCACTCCCTGTTTCAAGCACCTTCCCCTGTTACCACCCACAAACGCCTCATCCTGTCACTCAAATTAGCAGGCATTCACTATTTTGCGAGCACACGATTTCCGACCGCACTGACTGGTTCAAGCATGCGTATTACAACCCATACGCATGCGCAGATGTGCGAACATCGCTCGGAGCAAACGAGCGGCCGCTTACGAGCGGCTCTGAATCAGGCCCAGTGTTTCTCAAATCTATCCTTCAGCCTCACCAGTCAGTTTACAGGCAGCGGTACTGAGAAGTAATGCTAATGCCATGGCCGCTGTAATTTGTACAGCGACGACCAGCAGCTGCATCTCTAATCTGCCGCTGGCATACAAAGACGCATCATCGGTCACCACCCTATGACTGCTCAGAATGTCCGTCAGAACCAAGCTGCTGGGGCTAGTGAAGACAAAGTCGCTGGATGCAACACGCCTGCAAAATGCTTTCAACATGCTACTGTTACCTCCCCAAACGCACAATGATTGTCAATCAGTCTGCATCCAAGTACTCCCTACGACCGGCATCGGTAAACCATCACGACACACGTGCAGTGCCACTCAGACACACGTGCAGTGCCACTCAGACACACGTGCAGTGCCACTCAGACACACGTGCAGTGCCACTCAGACACACGTGCAGTGCCACTCAGACACACGTGAAGTACAAACAACAACCGGCCAACTGTGCAAACATGGACATATTGTATCGGAGGAGAACTGGTGGAATAATTAGGGGTATATTCAATTGGGGGCGCGAATAGCAAACATTTTTCCTGCAGGTGAGGAATTTTTGCTATTCAACTAGTAGCTGGGTTTTTGATTGTTGGAGCGCAGGGAGGTTTTCTTTTGCGCACCTCCACAGCATGGCCAATTTTTTCTAAAATCCATAATTTTAGGAAAAATGGTCGGGAAATGCTCTGGGCCCCCTGGCGGCACCCCTCCTAATGACTAATTAAGCAATTGGAAGTATCCAATTAGCTTAATTAGTAAGTAATACCTTCCGAAGAGCTGTCTTCTCCCTCCAGTGTTGGGACCCGGTCTCCTGCAGCAGCGGTGAGTATGCCAAGTGTTTGTGAGTGTGTGTGTGAGTGACCCCTGGTGTGTGTAAACTTCCGTGTGTCCCCCTGTAACGGGCACTGGGAGAACCACATCTCCCAGCAGCTCTTGCTCCTCCCACCAACACCCAGAGCCTACCAGCAGCCCCCTCCCCAGTGACAAGATGGAGGGGAGGCCACCGGGAGCCGTGGAGACCCCCGGGCTGGTAAGTGTAATTTTCTTTAATTTATTTTTTTTACGCGGAGCAGAGTTTTTAAAGCTGAAAACCCGGAGACCACTCTTTTTTATTGGATACCACGGGTATCAGGAGCGCGCATAACCGACGGTAATCCCAAATTGGGCGTGTTTTTTTTTACCTCGCTAAACCTTGCGCCCAATTGGATATGCCCCTTAGTGTTAAGACAATGTGATACACTCACCTGTGTTGTTGCACTGTTGCTGCACCCTAAGTACAGGTGTGATAATCCCTACTCTAGTGGATACCAGTGAAGAAGTGGATATGGATGAGCAGCGGAAATTTAAAATGTAAAGATGCAAAGTTATTAGAACACACCGTCCACATGAACATTGTCTCCCCGTAGCAGCATTATTACTGAGCATGACGTGTTTATTAAATGATAAAGTCTGTAACAGCTTGGATAATGATGCAGAAATCTTTTAATTGCGCTATCATGATGGTTTAAAATACAAAACACACTAAGATATGCTTTTAGAGGACATTTATCTGGCTTAGGGGTCTATGTACTAAGCCTGGGAGAAAGCTAAAGTGGACAGAGAAAAAGCACCAACCAATCAGCTCTTTACAGGCTGTTTTAAAAATTAGTTAGGAGCTGATTGGTTGGTACTTTATGCTTCTCCAAGGCTTGATACATAAACCCCTTAGTGTGGCAGTGACCTGGGATGCCCCAAAATGGACAAAATAGGAATTCACTATGGGCCTGATTCTGATATTTACGTATATCGAGTGATTATTTGCCATGGCGCATGCATATAAGACGCACTGTGTGTGCACAGCGATCGCACAGTGAGTGACAGGTTGTCAGTTTGGGGATGGTAACGGGGGTGGTCAGAAAAACGCAGGCGTGTCTGTCCATATGAACGCCGTTTCATGGTCGTGCATACTGTAAATTAGCCACTGCAATTGCATAAGGCAGCATGAGAGCCCTCTGCATGTCAGGAGGGCTGCCAAGTCTGCAACTTGTCAGACCTGTTGCAAAGGCAAGATGGCCGCTCGATGTGCTTCAATGTTACCGATATTTACGCAGGTAAGCGATGCCGAATGCAGATGAGAAGACAGCAGTGGGCGTCCCTATACTAGGGTGATCTTTGGGACCATTAGCATATTTTCACTGCTGCGTTCTGCACGAAATCGCAGTTGCGATCGCAGTTCCATCTATCTCTGAATCAGGCCCTGTATTCCTTGTTACTGAACCACAGAGGCTGCGTAATTTCCACCTTAATATTGTCTGGTGACATAGCAGTGAAATAATTACATGCTAGAGCATATTTCTATGCAGTAAAAAACAGCAGGTGCCAACTATACTTACGTTTAATGGTCAGTAACCAATGTTTATTGCTGGCATTAGTATTTACGTAAGCACTGACACAATGGTACAGCTAAGTGACAAATCAGAGGCTCTGCTCCCATTCACCCCCTCCAGGAATAAGGAAGGTAATCAAAAAATAAACAAAATGTAGCAATGTAAATATCAAGAGAGAAAAACAATATCAATATTAAATGTCTGAAAGCAGATCAGATAGATGATACATGATCTAAATTGCATCCTCCTGAATAAATGCATTAAGGAGAGCACAAATGAAGCAGAGTAAGCCAAGCATAAACTAAGACATTCTCGTGTCTAAAGGGAAATGAATATATAACTGCAAGTCATTGGAAATCAGGGCTTGTAACGGGATACAGCAATAATAATCTTGGATGACAACCACACTTTTGTAAATGTATAATTTATAATTTTGAGCATTTGAGAATATGCGATATACAGTATTATATGCTGCACAGCACATAGATCAGGGAGGTCAGATTGTATGACAAACAAATTAATTTCCCTGTATTATCAGGACATATGCCCTTGGATAACAGTCTTTATGCATTTTATTTTACTTATTGCATTTTGTTTTGCTAGGCTATCATAAATAACTAGAGAACTGTGTCAGCTATAAAGTATTGCACCCTCTTTTACATATTCTACATTCTTTTTCTACTTAGCTAATAATAAAGACTTTGGGCCTCATTCAGAGGCGGTCGGAGGATGCAAGCGGTCGCTCAGAAACTGGGCGGCCGCTTGCATCCTGACCGCCCACCTCTGTTGCTGTCATTAGGCTGTGGGTTAACACCCACAGCTCTAACGACCGCTCCGGTGATGGTCGCAATGGTCAGAGACCATCGCGACCATCGGGGCTTACGACGAGACCCTAGGGTAGGGTCTCCCATGTCGTAAGCCCCGGAGAGCTTCTGGCTCTGTCTGAGCCAGAAGCTCTCCACTGACATCACTAGTGATGTCAGTGGGGCCTCCCCCAAACGGTAGGCGTTCCCATGGGAACACCTCCGTTTGGGCTGCCACCCCCCCGGCCCACCTTCCAAACGGGGTGAGCTGTCAGTCAACATCGACAGCTCGCCCCCTTTGGATCGAGACCCGCTACGACCGGCGCTGTCGTGAGCATGCTCTGTGGGGGGGCCATCGACCCGGTCTGAGCGCATCGGCGCTAACGACCGTGTCTGAATGACCCCCTTTTTGGGTTGTTTCTCTCTTTTCTACCATCACATTGACGTTTGTGCATATTGCAGGTTTTTCTAATACTGTACAGTACATGATGCTTTTTGACTAAGGCTGGCTTGTTACTGTAAAAATATTAATAGTAAAATGTCTGCTAAATGAATTACCATCTGAAGCACAGTATAGTGACAGCAAAAATAACATTCTCATTTGTTGGATGCGGCATACTGTATGTGACAGTGACCAGCAACATTAACTTTTTGTTTTTTAAATCTCATCACATACTGTTTTTATGTATTGATGAAGTAAATCAAGTAAAGTGAGAAGTCAGCTATTAAAGCCTTACTACACAATCCCAATTTGTGATGCCCCAGGGGGGGAAAAAGCAGTGGCTTATGTATAGGTAGGGCTGCTGAGAGATCTACTAGGCCCTGGTTTTAGAGGGCAAAGCCAAGTGTGTGAGGGTACAGCCATGTCCCGTTGTCAATATCGGGGCTCTATTTATATTTTGTGACCAAATGACATGCTGCACTTTCTAAGATTAACAATGACCCTAGTACAGATAATGGAAGTTGCGGGTGGTGAAGCTTCTTTCTGCAGATTTTGTCAGAATAACGTCATCCCCACTGTGCCAGAGAAATTGTTAAAGCCCATGGTCATCAGTAAGTACAAAGTGCTACAGTAAGTGCTTCTCAGATCCAGATAGGAATGCCAAGCTACCAGGCAGGTCATCTATTGAAGGAAGGAGTTCCACACATTTAAGTAATTGAATCAAAGTATTGTATGTGAATGTTTAGGTGGCTCTCTCATTCATCAGAATATATTGTAAATACCCATAAAAATACCCTTTATCCATATGGAAAACAAACCATAAAATACAGCCATATATATCATACTGCCGCTAGAATACAAACATAAAAGTATTTTTTTTTTAATGCCAACATAACTACATCCCACAGGCCCTTAAATAAATATTCACAAAGTCAGATTAACAGATTGGGTATTCATGTGTATAGTACCAGTGTACTTAAAACATACAGTGGTAAGAAAAATATATGTATTTTGGTGCATGTTATGACAACAGAAGGGGTCCTCTAGTATAACTCTGTACATCATCATTGCCTACTTTTTTTAAGACTTCTCTGGGAGAAGCCCGGAGGGGAGTTGCAGCTGGCCCCTGATAGGGCAATTCATGTCATTAAGTCACGCCCCAATCATATCATAATCCCACAAATCATGGGTCTATAAAAGCAGGGGCGACAAAAGCAGGCAATTCACGTCATGTTGGCCCCGCCCCTTCCTCAATCTGTATTTCCTGGCATTACACTCCCTATCTTGGCTACTTCACTAGTAAGTGGGTGGGATGGGGAGATCCACCCACTCTTTTGTTGGTTTTCGGGACTACACGAAAAAAGGTGGTCATCTGGTCATTCCAATAGAATAGATATGTATTCTGGGGCTGATTCAGACCCACTCGCAAGCGCAATGCGGTCGCAAGCGGGTCGATGTTTGCCCATGCGCATGCGCCGCCTCCGGCGTGCGCATGCGCAAGACCTGGCCAGCGATGGGTGCTCCGTCGCTATGGGTCTTGCACCAAAATGGGGTGGCTGTCGATTGTGATTGACAGCTTGCCCCGTTTTGGGGACGGGCAGGGGTGGTGGCTACACAAACGGAGGCATTCCCGAAGGAGCAGGAAGATTCACTGGGGCTTGCGGGAATGACACCCTACCACAAGGATCTCGTCACAACCCCCGATGGTCACGACCATCACCTGGCCACTCGCAAAAGCTGTGGGTGGTCACCCACAGCTTAGTGAGCGGCCAGGAGGCCGGCTCCATAAAAAAAAAAAACGCTCTGATTTAGAGCGAGCACTCTGAATCAGGGCCCCTGTATGTTACATTTGTATGAATAGTAATATTCATAATGTTTACGTGGTCCAAATCTCCCGTCTAAAGTGACGTTTATAAACTCCAACCTGTGCCCCTCTCCTTTTATGATCATTGGGGCAGGTTCCTTACTGGAGATCCATCACTAGAGATATAATCAATATGGGAGCCTCCTACTAAGAATGGGGCTCCCATTTATGGTATTTTTATTTTTTTTATCTGGGAGTGGGCTTAGGGGTGGGGGCATCGGTAGCTCTGGAAAACTCTGAGGCTTCCTGGGTGACACGGGCTCTAACTACAGCCATGTTACTAATATATTCACAGTCACTGCTGGCCTCCTCCTGCTTGTTGTGGCAGTGTACTGCCTCAGGCTGTCATTGAGCACAGCCCCACAGCACACCAGCAGTCTCCACTGTGATACAAACGCCTATGAGCAATCATATCACAGCCTGGTCTGTCACTAACTTTGGACCTTCAGGGCTTCAGTAGCCCTGCAGAATATAAAGTAACTGTAGACGGGTGACTTGGTGTGATGCGATCATGTGGTCGCAAATGCCAACAGTGGTAGTCGGATTGCAGCACCATCAACCACTGGACCACCAGGGCTTTTCTTGCCGAGGAGTTGGACCGAGACTCTAACTGAAAGTGGGGTCCAGGGGGCACATGGCACCCTGTCCCCCAACCCAGCCCACCACTGGAGGGGAGGGAGGAGGATCGTGGGATTGACTCTGAAGTGCTATGACGACAGTCTGTCTGTCATACAGATTGGCCGGCGCATCAATTAAATGGGAAAAGGTGCTTTGACTGACACCAGACTATCAGCAAGCATGAAACTGGCACAGCAGAGCAGGGAGGGCACCTCACCAGCCCAGAGCCCCCCTGCAATTCTTACCCCCAGGGCTGGATTAAGGCTTGCTGGGCCCCGAGGCAACTAAGTTGGGCCCCTACCAATAACATTTCATCGCGCTTCCCTCCACAGCCACTACTATGCCCTTTACCTTGTCTCCCGACCCTCCACTGACCGGCAAGGTCGCAGGATACTACATCATGTCCGCGACACTGCTGTGAACCGACTCCAGGCAGAATTGCTGACATGATCTTGTACACTGCCAGGGGCAAACGCATGATTTTGAGTGGTGGGAGAAAGAGGAAGAAAGAAGGACAGAAAGGGAAAGAGGGAGGGAATGGGAGAGAGAAAGAGGAAGAGAGAGAGAGACATATGGAGGGAGGGAGGGAAAGAGGGAAACAGAGAGGGAGACGGAGAGAGGGAGGGAGAGTGCGAGCAGAAGACATGGGCATGTTACTGCAATAGGCCCTGCCCCCTACTCATTCACCGGTGAATCGCGGCATTATCATCAATCGTCAGTCATTGCCGGGCCACCCACTGCAGAGGCGGAGAAAAGCTGTCTGTGTTTTAAATCAAAAGTCCATTAGTGAGTGACTGTGATGCTGCCGGGAGCCGTCCAGGGAGGGTCCAGAGTGGCCCAGTTCAGGACAATTTTTGCTTACTGTGGGGGCCCCTAATATGTGGGGGCCTCTAAGCGACCACCCCATCCACCCGCCTATAATCCAGCCCTGCTTTCCCTGCTTCGCACAGGCTCTAACAGCAGTACATGCCCCCTGGGCCTCCTGCTTATTCCTTCTCTTGGGTACATAAAGAAGAACCTGGAGCAATGGAGGAGGTCAGTGTGCCAGTCCCTGTCCCAATGGAGCTTACAGTCTACAGTATTTCCTAACACATGTACACACATACACTAGGGTTAATTTTTTTTTTTTTTGTCATAATTGACCTATCAATATGTTTTTGGATTGTGGGAGGAAGTCAGAGTACTCAACGGGGACCCACAAACACATGGGGAGATCATACAAACTCCACATATATTGTGCCTTGATGGGAATTGACCCAAGGCCTCAGTGCTGAGTTGTAGTCAGCTCACTATTGTACACAGACAGCAACTCAGATCCTCTTTGGCATAGACCTGAATTTATATAGGAACCCTACCCGCCTTAGAGACTGACCCTCAAAATGGAACAGGGAGTAACAAGCACTTTAAAAACATAAATAAATTAGAGATGAGTTTGGTATATTTGGATATGTTCAGATCTCAAAAACGGCATCTTATTGGCTATCCAGCTCTCACGTGTTTTGGATAGCCAATAAGATAAATCCGAACTTATCCGAACATGAAGAAAAGAACTAAGTAAAACCAAACCCGCACATCTCTAAACGAAATAAAAATTAACAATAAATAATAATCATCCTTTATAATTAGTGCATTGTATAAATGTCATGCCCCTAAAATCTTTTCAACTAAAACCAAAATGCCTTCCATATGCCGTGCCTCTGTTACTTTAAATGATACTCCTTCATATATTATGCTGTCTGCAACATTACTATTTGATACCCTGCAATGTTGATAAATCACTGTATGATGCATTGTGATATTACATGTGTTGGCCACAATATACTGTGTATTGCTCTGTGAAGGGGGGGGACAAAGGGGACACCCATACCTGGGCCTGAGGATCAGAGCGGCCCCGAGGGCCAGTGACAGAAAAACGGGGCAGCAGCACCAAATAATTTTTTTTAAACAGCTGCTGTGCTGTTACAGCAGTTGCACAGTCGAAGCCCCACACACTGCCAGCCTTTCCCACCTTCTCAAGTCAAAAACCGGGTCACACAATGGCCGGAGCTCCAGCACCTCACCCCTCCTGCTCCTATTCCATTGGCTTACTCCCCTGTTCTCTACTTCCCTCTCATGGCAGCCCTGACCCCCCTTTACGGCAGCTCCAACCCCCCCTCCTACTGGCACCCGCAGCCCCCTTCCCCTCACACCCCATGCTCTACCTCCTTAGAGGTCCAGCTGAAGACTGAAGAGCGTAGGGACAAAGCCAAGCGTCATGACTATCCTCAGCATGAAGGTAAGTGACTATGCTATTGTCATTTTTAATATATATATATATATATATATATATATGTGTGTGTGTGTGTTTGTGTGTATATATGTATGTATGTATATATAAGAGTGTGTATATGTTAGAGATGAGCGGATTCAGATCTCAGAGATCCGAACCCACCTGAATTTCGGGGATCCGGGGCGATCCGAGCCAAGCTCGGATCTCCCTGCCTGCCCCGGATCCCTCACCTGAGGCAAAACCTTGCGATCCCGATGTCGGGTCGTGAGGTTTTGTATTGAGCGGGCTTAACGCTGATCGGCTGAGAGAGCCGTCTGTCACGGCTCTCAGCCAATCAGCGTTAAGCCCATTTAATATGCACAGTTGCACACAGTCAGAAAAGAAGATGGCGCCCACCATCCCCCGCTGCCGACACCGCCGGCACCCCCACTGGCAGCATCCCCTGCTTCCGACACCACCGCTGCCGACACTGCCGGCACCACTGCACTGCTGCCCCACGTGCTGAGGACACCATCAGCGACCCCCACGCTGCCGGCACTCTCACACTGAGGACACCACCAGCACCCCTGCACTGCCAATACTGTCAGCACACATGCACTGAGGACACTTTTGGCACCCCCACTCTGCCGACACCGCTGGCACCCTACTTTGAGAACACCCCTGCACTGCCGACACAGTCAGAAAACCTGCACTAAGGACACTGCTGGCACCCCCGCTCTGCCGACACCACCGGCACCCTGCATTGAGAAACCACACTGGCACTGCCGACATCGCCGGTACCCTTCACTGAGGACACTGCCAGCACCACAGAACTGCCATTCCATGTACTGAGGACACCGTCAGCTACCCCCCGCACTGCCGACACAGCCAGCAAACCTGCATTAAAGACACCACTGGCACTGCCGACATCGCCGGTACCCTTCACTGAGGACACTGCCAGCACCTCAGCACTACCATTCCATGTACTGAGGACACCGTCAGCAACCCCTGCACTGCCGTCACAGCCAGCAAACCTGCACTGAAGACACCACTGGCACCCCCGCTCTGCTGACACCGCCAATACCCTGCACTGAGGACACAGCCAGCACCGCAGCACTGCCATTCCATGTACTGAGGACACCGTCAGCTACCCCCCGCACTGCCGACACAGCCAGCAAACCTGCATTAAAGACACCACTGGCACTGCCGACATCGCCGGTACCCTTCACTGAGGACACAGCCAGCACCGCAGCACTGCCATTCCATGTACTAAGGACACCGTCAGCAACCCCGCTCTGCCAACACTGCTGTCTCAGTAAGTGCACTATTGGTGTATCCAACCCACACTGTATAACACACTGTACCTGTGTTGGAAATTGGAAACTGAAACTGCCACATGTTAGTGCCGCTCACTGCGTCACTTAGCTTAGTCAGCCAGCTAGCTGGATGCAACCTTTTGGCCTTAACTAGATGAAAAAAATAATATTGTGAGGTGGTCAAAATTGATTGGAAATGATTGGAAATAAATGTTATTGAGGGTTTTAATTAGGGGTGAGCGGGTTCGGTTTTACTCGGTTTTACTCGGTTCTTATCGCCACTTTACCGCAAATTCGGCTCGATTTTATTCGCTATCCAAAACACGTGTTCGGCGATAGCCAATAAAAAGATCCGAGTAAAACCGAGTAAAACCGAACCCGCTCACCCCTAGTTTTAATACTGTAGGAACAAAAAAGGCCCATTTTATGTGATTTTAGCTGTTTTTAGATTTGTTAAGAAAAAATCCAGATCCAAAACCAAAACCCGAAAACAAAACACGGAGCTAAGGTTTTGGCAAAACCAATCCAGATCCAAAACCAGGGGAGATCCAGATCCAAAACCAAATCCCTAATATATGTATGCATATACATATGTTTCTCTAGCTGTAATAATTGTATGTGCATGTGTGTGAGCATCCAGTATGTGTGTTTGGAGAAGGGGTCAAGGAGGGGGCATTGAGAGGGGGGGAGGATGGGGGCCCCAGAGATATAAGTGTACCAGGCCCCAAGATTTCTGTTGCTGACTCTGGATGAGGAGGGAAAATTCAAACTTTAAACTAGAGCTCTGGAAACATAAAAATGAGAGGATCTTGGTTGTGTTTATCTTGTAGGAAATTGGAGCTTTTTAATCATAAGTGACTCAGGCATAGAAGAAACAAATCAGTTTCTGGATCAAAAACATTTCAAGGCTTTCTTATGTTCTAACTAATAAGAGCTGCAGTATTTGAATGCTTGTAAAATATACCAATAAGAGGGTTAACAAGAATGACCTTCCCCCTTATCACGGCTGGAATAGTCCCAACATCTAAAATTGAAATCTAAATTATATTCTTTACTTCATTACAAGCAGAGACTTTTAAATTACAATAATTAAATGTCTTACAGTTAAATGCTAGTATAACCTCCATTAGAAACCATATGACGTTGACTATATATAGCAGCAATCTATTTTCAATTATCTGCTTAAAAACATGTGATAATGACAATGGTAAACAGGATGGTATATCTTTAGCTTGTTTTATTTTTGAGAAAGAATAAAAGCTATTATTCTTTAAATGTGAATTGTCTAAAAGAACAAACAGTATAAAAGTTCATACAGCACTATAAAGTGTGGCCTACACAAAGTATCTTACCTCACATACAGTGCAGCTGAGAAATCAAATAAGATCTGACAATGAAGTGGGCAGAAAATAGAAACACAATTTTTATGCTTCCGATTTGTGATCAACCTGTGACCAACTGGTCATCCTCACACGGTCAGAATAATGGGCCGCTTTTTATGTAGTGGCCTGGGGTTGTATTCCCATCCAACCCATTGTTAATCTGACCACGAGTCTCCACTATTGTAAAATATGAAATACAGTATTGTCACAAAAATGTTCTTCTGTGAATAAAAGAAGGTAATGAGAACTGATAGTAACTCGCTCTTTTATTGCTTCCCTCATGTCTCAGTTATATCAAGGATATTCCAACTGTTAATGTTAATGCATTACATAAGGTGAATTGTAAAAAATGATAGACGAGGTGAATTAGTACAATTTGGTCAAGAAAGTTTCTTCCCAACGAGAATTATGTACTTACAGATAGCTCTTTGGTTGTCTTTGGAGTGAATAATACGATTTCTGGGTATACTTGCTATATAAATTATCGCGCTTTATCGGAAGACAAAGTGAATAGCTTCCTGAAATTGACTGCAGCATTCTCATGGTTCTCACATTTTAATAGAAAGTGTTATATATTTATCAACGTTTAATTTTGCATTTGATTTTATGTTCGTTTTCTCTCACCTGAAATCGAGTCAAATCGAATGTAGAAATCCCTGTCAAAATCCCACATTTACTAAAATTAGATTTTGGAAGCCTCTTTAAATCGAGTTCGATTTGGTTTGATTCTGAATAGTGATTTCTTGTTCGATTTTCCATGCCAATGTCCAAACACCAAATCGAACACAAAATCGAACTTTAAATCCCCAAAATAAAAGACCTGGTTCATGCTGGAATTTTTAGCATGAGCCAAGTGTGAATTACACAGATGCTGGACAGATCAGTGAGAACCGTGGATGTTTCTGTGTGTACACCCCCGCAAGAAAAAGTCCAGTGCTGGTTTTGAAATATACGTCTTTTTTCCGCTGTATTTTCACAACCAGGATCGGCTCAGAAAAGCCTCTTGCTGGTTGTGCTTTTAGGGGAGGACCCAAGTCATTTTTTTTTATTTCATTTTAACACTTTAAACTTTTTTACTCACAGAAACATGCACAGATCTCACTGATCTGTGCATGCATTTGTGTTATTCACACCTGCTCATGCTAAAAATTCCAGCATGAAGCAGATCTTTTAATTTGGGGATTTGAAGTTCAATTTTGTGTTCGATGTGGTGTTTCTTTTCAAATCGAAAATTAGTAAATCAGGGATTCGTATGTTGGTCTATTTAAAGTACCAATGTTTTGCCGATGTTCGATTTTGAGTGGGATGCGGTTTTATGTTTGATTTTGCCTTTAGTAGATCTCCAAAGGCAAAATCAGATGAAAACCGAATGTGAAATCACTCAAAACTCAAATTTGAACATTAAATGTACCCCTATATCTTAACTTTGATGCATTTGCGTTCCTAGCACTGCGACCAACGTCGCAGGCTGGGATAACTATCGCGACCATCGGCACCGGCCAGCTACATAAACCTCAGCACCCTCACCACCCCTTAAATGCTTTTGCTGGTCAATGAAATGCCTTTGCGCTCACTCTGGACCCTTTCTGCACATTCGCAGAATGGGTCCTGCACATGCGCAGACTCCCGATAATCGGGAATCTGCACTTACATGCAATGCTGAATCAACCCCTATTGATTGTAAGCTCTACTGGGGCACAAACTGATGTGAAAAAAGAAATATTCTCTGTAAAATCACTGCAGAATATGTGCGCTATATAAATAACTTAAATAAATAAAAGCTTATTTAGATTTTAATACATTTTAATTAGACTACTGTCATCTATTGGTGCTCCCTCTGATATAATTATCTGCATTGCTACCAAGAATCAAACTTTCAAACTAATGGGGCACTGCAAATTACATAGTAATTGAGAAGGTTTGTTCTCACAAAACGCAAACAATACATACTGTATAAAAAGATTTTTAAAACAATTTACAAATCCCCCAATGATGACATGCAGCAGTACAATGAAGTGCCAGGGTACAATGAAAGACCAAGGTAAGGCCTTTGAGCCTAAGCCTTGGAGAGAGATAATGTGGAGTGAGATGCAGTACAAACTAATCAGCTCCTCTCATTTTTTCAAACACAGGCTGTAAAGTGACAGTTAGGAGCTGATTGGTTGGTACTTTATCCCTCTACAAGGCTTAGTACATCTCCCCCTTAGTACTTGGTTATAGAAAAGATAGAGTTACGGTAAAACTTACCCTTGTTAACTCTCTTTATTCGAAGTCCATAGGGTCCATAGGGGAGACAATGGGGTGTAGGTGGGACTTGGAAGACCAGACACCAACAGCAAAGCTTTTCAATCCCAGCCTGGGGGCAACTCAGTTTTATTAACAAGCCCAAGGCAGGAGTAGGATAGGAGAGAATGAAGATTGGTACACTTAAGAGTCACACTCTCACACAGAGAAGGAAACAAGTGACCAAGAGAATAAAGCCATAGAAGCCAGGTGTGTCTGTGGACCCTATGGACTTCAAAGAAAGAGAGTTAACAAGGGTAAGTTTTACCATAACTCTCCTTTTCTTGTTCAGGTTCCATAGGGCTCCACAGGGGAGACAAAGCAGCTGTTCAAGGGCGGGGACGTTCCTGAGCTGAGAGAAGAGGCTGCGTTGGGATCACTTGTCCTGGCTCCGTACACTGGAAATTTGTGGTTGTGTCTTGAGGCCATGAAATCCACATCCTTTAGACCCCATTTGTCCACAAGGAGTTGAAAGACTTCTGGATGTAGGGAATACTCTCCTGCATCTACGATGGCTGAAAAAATCTGCTTCCCAATTGAGAATTCCTGGGATGAACACTGCGGTGATGGCTGGGAGATGGCGTTGGACCCATGTGAAAATACGGGACACTTCTGCCATTGCTGTCCACCCAGTGTTATAATACCGAGATTTTGTCTGCTGTTAGGAAGTTTCTCTGAACCTGAGAGTCCAGGATGGCTCTCAGATGTACCATTCTTTGAGAAGGTGTCAAGGAAGACTTTCTCCAGTTGATCAGCCAACCGTGCGTTTGTAGAAAGGCAATGGTTATCTGTAGATGGCGGTGAGGAATTTCTGGGGACCAGAAATGGCCAACAACAAGAGATCATCTAAGTATGGGAGCAGTCTGATCCCTTAATGATGAAGATAGGCTGCCATAACTGCCATGATCTTGGTAAAGACCCAAGGAGCTGTTGAAAGGCCAAAAAGCAGGGCCTGAATTGGTAATATTGCTGTAGTATAGCAAACTGGAGATATTGTTGATGAGAAGGTGCTATAGGTACATGTAGGTAAGTGTCCTGAATATCCAGAGACACCATAAAGTCCCCAGGCACCATAGCCAGGATAATAGAGTGGAGGGTAGCCCGATGAGACCCGTTGGGCTTCTGAGCCAAGAAAAGGGTAGAATAATAACCATTCCCTTGCTGTGAGGAGGGGACCAGAATTATTACTCCTGAGAGCAGTAAAGACTGATTGGCCTTTTTTTAGCAGCAGGGCCTTCCTTGGGTCTGATGGAGATCCTGCACAAAAGAACTGCTGGGGACGGTCGCCCTAAAGAAGGAGAGGGCATATCCGTGGGAGACCACTTCCAGGCATCTGATGTGGTCTGACTCCAGAACTGGGTGAATTGAAAAAGTCGGCCTTAGTTGATGCCTGATGCCTTGAAAAGGACTGACCTTTTGCTTTTCCATGAGGACGAAAGGACCAAAATTATGACATATGAGGTTTCGCATTATATGCAGAGGGCAGGAAAGCTGCGAAGGTAGTCACAATTTTGTCTAATTCTGGACCAAACAGGATATCCCCAGAATGCCTTTTTAGAGACCGAATCTGGCTTCCATGAACAGAGCCAAACAATAAACCAAATAGGGGGCTGCATCTCTAATGTGAGATATGTAGGATAGCTGTTCTCTCGAAGCATCAGAGGGAAATGTCTCTTCTAGGGCCTCTGCCCAACTCTCAATGGCTTTTTCCACCCAGGCCATAGCCTTAGCAGGACGAGTAATAGCTCCTGTAAGAGAGTATATAGATTTTAGACAAGCATCCATCCTTCTATCCGTAGTCTCCTTCAAGGAGGTTTCAGTATGGATAGGTAAGGTAGCATTCTTGACCAGACGTGTCACGTGGGAATCCACTGCTGGGGGAACTTCCCATTTAGTGCAATCAGTAGTGGGAAGAGGGTAAAAGGAACTTAAATATTTAGGAAGCTGAAATCTTTTACAGGGCATATTCTATGCCTCACTCATATGATCAGATAGCTGCTGTTGCTTAAATACTGTCTCTTTTGCCTTAGGAGAAGGTTCTGTCTCTTCTATTTGAAGAAAAGATTTTACAGCTCTCACAAGTGCAGGTATATTCAATTTAGATGAGGGTTCCTCGTCTCATGAGGGGGAGTCAGAGTGAGATGGGAAGATAACACAGCATGCTTAGTAGGTTTACTAGGCACAAGTAGTATGTTTACTAGGTATGGGTCTCTCCTTTTGCAGCATTTGTTGAAAGGCTGTAGAGGTATCCGCCAGACTCTGTATTGAGGTAGAAAGTGCATCTACCCATGGGGGAGGCAAAGGAGTTGCAGGGAGTACCTGCTGTGGCCATCCCATAGGGAAACAGGGACCATTAGGTGGTCTGCAATTTTTGCTAGCACCTGTGAAAAAGTAACCCAGGGTGGGTCCTGAGGATAGGACACCAGGGTTAATGGGCAGTATAACAAGATGCACAAAGACCACCCTGAATGAGGTCCTCTGAAGCTAAGCCTGCTGATCAGGAATTACAAGACACCAGAGTGGGAGCAGCAGGTTGCTTGTTATACTTGCCTCTGCCAGACAT
The DNA here is from genome assembly GCA_031769625.1 of Taudactylus pleione. Classification (NCBI taxonomy): domain Eukaryota; kingdom Metazoa; phylum Chordata; class Amphibia; order Anura; family Myobatrachidae; genus Taudactylus; species Taudactylus pleione. Next base: position 5,773,836 of record JAUIMM010000217.1, read on the forward strand.
AGCTGCAAGAATACACAATCTGACACAGTGCAGTAAACAACTCAGATGTATGTGCAATATGGCACAGTGTAGTGCGCAACAGCAATATATAGGGGATCAGTATGAAATACCTATGTCCGGCGGTTCAAATCCCGATGCTGCAAGCCCGGCACCAGTGAAAATCCCGACTGCTCTAAAGGTAAGTACTAATCTAGTTTAAAAATAAAACAAACTTGATCAGACTCGAATCTTAGTAAATTTACACCATAGTGTTCATAGTGGCGGAATTTTTATGAAATACCGCCGGCCGCATGGCCGCCGGTTCAATTCCCGTCAGCGGCAGCCTGACAGGAGCAGAGTGCGACGCAGCGGAAGCCCGACAATGCTGGAAATCCCGATCATGGATAGGTAAGTATCCACTAACCTAACCCCCCTAACCCTCCTTAGGGGTGCCTAACCCTAACTTCCCCCCCAAGTGCCTAACCCTAATCCCCCCTCTAAGTGCCTAACCCTAACCACCCCCTTCCCCGCTGCCTAAACCCAAGTCCCCTGGGGGGGTGCCTAACCCTAAGTCCCCCCCGGGGGTGCCTAACCCTAACCCTCCCTCCCCCTAGCCTAACCCTAACCCTCCCGGGGGGGTGCCTAACCCTAAGTCCCCCCCGGGAGCCCTAAACCTAACCCTCCCCCCCACAGCTGTCCGCTCGCGGCGCCCGGCATCACTACAATCGGGATGCCGGGCGCCGGTCTCCCGGCGTGGGGGAAATGCGGGCGTCTTTCACCCTTGCCGGGATAAGACAGTCGGGAAGCCGGCTGCCGGTATATAGGCAGTCGGCTTCCCGATTGCCTCCCGCCAAATACAGCAATGAATTTTCAATTTAGCTGAAATAAAACTAATTGTGTATATATTAACAAAAGCATCCGTACACTTGAATAAGTTTGAGGATAGATAAGCACCCTGTTTAATATGTAATTTTGTTAGGTAGTTTAAGGGTTAAAAGCTGGGGGGGTGCAGTTAGGTATTGGTCACTTGAGGAGTATAAGCCTATTGTAGGCTTTAAGGGGAGGGCTTAGAGGACCCATATAAATAGCCTGGTGAGAGGAGCCATCTTCCTCTTTCCAGTTTATACAACCCCACCCTCCCGACTAAGCTGGTTTGTATAATTTTTTATTTTTTTGGGATTGTGCATTTGTCTGTGGTTTCTCCCAACAGGTAGAGGTACAGTCTGGCGGGAAGCAGTGCTCCTGGGTGGCCTATTATTGGTGCAGGAGTGCCTGAGGTAGCATCTTTCCTTTGAGAGCGGCAAGTTAGTCACCGCCTAAAGGGGGAAGCTGGTCTTCATTCCAATGGAGGGGCCAAGGATGTGCCAATTAAGGTGGGACGGTACAGCCCCAGCTCGGGCTGTGCAGGGCAAGGATCCGTCCCTATTATTTAGTATTAGTATACATCGGGCTGTGGCCTCAGAGCACTGATTTCTTCTTGCCACCTATTCTAAAATTTCAATTAGATCAATAAATTCTGGCTTTGACCTCTGTTAATTCCATATATACAGTCAGGTCCATAAATATTGGGACATTGACAGAATTTTCAGATTATGGCCTCTATTCACCACCACAATGGTTTTGAAATGAAACAAACAAGATGTGCTTTAACTGCAGACTTTCAGATTTAATTTGATCGTAATTACATCCAAATCGGGTGAACGGTGTAGGAATTACAACAGTTTCAATATGTGCCTCCCACTTTTTAAGGGGCCAAAAGTAATGGGACTATCAACTCAAAAGCTATTTCATGGACAGGTGTGGGCTATTCCCTCATTATTTCATTATCAATTAAGCAGGTAAAAGGCCTGGAGTTGATTCTAGGTGTGACATTTGCATTTGGAATCAGTTGCTGTCAACTCTCAATATGAGATCCAAAGAGCTGTCACTATCAGTGAAGCAAGCCATCATTAGGCTGAAAAATGAAAACAAACCCATCAGAGAGTTTGCAAAAACATTAGGTGTGGCCAAATCAACTGTTTGGAACATTCTTAAAAAGAAAGAACGCACCAGAGAGCTCAGCAACACCAAAAGACCTGGAAGACCACGGGAAACAACTGTGGTGGATGACAAAATAATTATTTCCCTGGTGAAGAAAAACCCCTTCACAACAGTTGGCCAAATCAAGAACATTCTCCAGGAGGTAGATGTATATGTGTCAAAGTCAACAATCAAGAGAAGACTTCACAAGAGTGAATATAGAGGGTTCACCACAAGATGCAAACCATTGGTGAGCCACAAAAACAGGAAGACCAGATTAGATTTTGTCAAACAACATCTAAAAAAGCCATTACAGTTCTGGAACAACATCCTATTGACAGATGAGACAAAGATCAACTTGTACCAGAGTGATGGGAAGAGAAGAGAAGGAAAGGAACTGCTCATGATCCAAAACATACCACCTCATCAGTGAAGCATGGTGGTGGTAGTGTCATGGCGTGGGCATGTATGGCTGCCAATGGAACTGGTTCCCTTGTATTTATTGATGATGTGACTGCTGACAAAAGCAGCAGAATGAATTCTGAAGTGTTTCGGGCAATATTATATGCTCATATTCAGTCAAATGCTTCAGAACTCATTGGACAGCGCTTCACAGTGCAGATGGGCAATGACCCGAAGCATACTGCAAAAGCAACCAAAGAGTTTTTTTAAGGCTAAACAGTGGAATGTTATCCAATGGCCAAGTCAATCCCCTGACCTGAATCTGATTGAGCATGCATTTCACTTGATGAAGACAAAACTAAAGGGAAAATGCCCCAAGAACAAGCAGGAACTGAAGACATTTGCAGTAGAGGCCTGGCAGAGCATCACCAGGGATGAAACCCAGCGTCTGGTGATGTGTATGCGTTCCAGACTTCAGGCTGTAATTGCCTGCAAAGGATTTGCAACAAAGTATTAAAAAGTGAAAGTTAGATTTAGGATTGTTAGTTTGTCCCATTACTTTTGGCCCCTTAAAAAGTGAGAGACACATATAGAAACCGTTGTAATTCCTACACCGTTCACCTGATTTGGATGTAATTACCCTCAAATTAAATCTGAAAGTCTGCAGTTAAATCACATCTTGTTTGTTTCATTTCAAAGCCATTGTGGTGGTGAATAGAGGACAAAATATGAAAATTCTGTCAATGTCCCAATATTTATGGACCTGACTGTATGTGTTAACAAAATGGGAATTTAACTTATATTCTCAGGAGACCATTATAGCCCCGGAAGATCCATATATATTACATTATTACATACAGTATATTACATTAAATCCTTTATCAACATCAAGATAATATTGTCCTTACAGAGTCACAGAAATAAATACATTACACTTTGCAATGTGTGCACATGATAATGATTATAGGCTCTCTGTAATACCATTATTACAGTATCATTAATTTTCTATTCCCCATGCTCTATCATTATGCTATTAAGACACTTAAGAAAATGCCCTACAACACTGACCATGCAGTTTCCACTATTTCCATCTAAACAGTATTAAAGTATTCATATTATTTATATAATCCTTAATGTATTTTTAATTTTACAAGCAGTCATACCTACATACATTTTAAGGAAACCACATGGCAATACATAGATCATATCACATACAGGGCCACCACTAGGCAAACTAAAGCAGCTGCCTAATTGGTCTATTTACTAAGCAGTAGGGATGTGCAGGCTCGGATAGGTTCGAGTTTGCACGTGGAGTTCGGATTTTTCCCTCCAAAAAAACGGAACTCAGAAAGAGGCAAAACGTCATCTTGCATGGACGAACATCATCATTCCTGGACAAAAGTCCAGGAATGATGATGTTCGTCCGTGCAAGATGACGTTTTGCCTCTTTCTGAGTTCCGTTTTTTTGGAGGGAAAAATATGAAACTCCACGTGCAAACTCGAACCTATCTGAGCCTGCACATCCCTACTAAGCAGTGTTAGGAGACAGAGTGAAAAGTGATAAGGTGCCAGCCAATCAACTCCCAATTGTCATTTTTCAAGCACAGCCTGTTAGATGACAGTTAGGAGCTGATTGGCTGGCACCTTATCACTTTTCACTCTGTCTCCTAACACTGCTTAGTAAATAGACCACTAAGAGCGTCGGCCACTGCAGGGCGCCGCTGGCTTAATGTGTAGTGTGGACCGCACATTAGGGCAGCTCGCACTACACTACTAGTAACAAACACACAGCCGCCGGCGCCGGCAGCTGTGTGTTTGTTTTATCAGCCGATGAAAGTCAGACAGACTCTCATCGGTTGCTGTGCACACTGCCGGAGTCGGGCTGGAGCTCACTCATGAGCTCCATCTTAGAGCTCCCACAGTGGGTGATGGGAGAGACGTCATGGCGTCTCTCCCATTATGCAGAGCAGGCCGACGCGGGAGTACGCTGGACGGAGGAGCGGATGCCGGAGCGGGGATTAAGGTAAGTGGAGGGTTTTTTTTTTCCGTGGGTGTCTGTCTGTCTGGCCCTGCTGGGGGGGGCGGACTACTACTAGGGGCACTGCTTTGGGTGGCTACTATTACGGGCACTGCTGGGGGGGACTAATACTGGGGGCACTGCTTGGGGGAGACAACTACTAGGGGCACTGCTGGGGGGACTACTACTAGGGGCACTGCTGGGGGGGACTACTACTAGGGACTACTGCTGGGGGGACTACTACTGGGGGCACTGCTGGGGGGATTACTACTGGGGGCACTGCTGGGGGGGACTACTACTAGGGGCACTGCTTGGGGGGACTACTACTAGGGGCACTGCTGGGGGGGAACTACTACTGGGGGCACTGCTGGGGGGGACTATTACTAGGGGCACTGCTGGGGGGGACTACTACTTGGGGCACTGCTGTGGGGGACTACTACTGGGGGGCAATGTTGGGGGGACTACTACTAGGGGCACTACTGGGGGGGACTACTACTGGGGGCACTGCTGGGGGGCTACTACTGGGGGCACTGCTGGAGGAAGATTACTGCTGGGGGGACAACTACTTGGGGCACTACACTGGTGGTACCACTACTAGGGGCACTGTATAGGTGGAGATTATGGCTGGGGGCATTGGATAGGTGGGGGACTACTACTGGGGGGGAAACTACTACTGGAAGCACTGCATAGGTGAGACCACAACTGGGGGCACTGCATAAGGGGGCCAGTACTGGGGGCACTGTATAAAGGGTACTACTGGGGGCACTGTATAAGTGCTTATGTAGCTATCCTCGGGTGGGGGCGGGGGGGTGGTAAGTGGCCTACTCACAACTTCTCAGAGATAGGGCAGAGAACTGAGAAAAAGAGAGTAGACAATGATATAAATGAGAAGGGCTTGGAAACAGCAATTTCTCACCTGTTCAGTGAATTGGGAGGGTCTGAACAAGGGCATATATACCCATTGGCTGGGATGGCACTCGCCAGGAGAGCCGGCCGAAGGGGGGGTGAATCCGGTGGTGCACCCACAGCGACATGGTAGATACGTCCCTGCGTATACCTGGTGATGCCACAGTGTACTAATCTCTTCCACTGCCAGGTGGCGGTGCACGTCACATGACACACCGAGCACCCGGCCAGCGCAGGAACACATGTGACATGCTGTACCGGAAGCTGTGGGCGATCATCTGGCACTAGTACCCTTGTTGCACTCTGACTCTGCCAGTACATCCGTACTCCGCTTATACTACTCTCTGCCAGTACTTTCGTAGCACCACAGCTCTCATGACTTCACTGTTATGGTGACAAGAGAGAAGAGCTGTGGTTGGTGCAGGGAAGGGCATTTACTAGGTTATTATAGCAGTATTACACATTAATAAAGCCTGCCTTCCCCGAGTCTCTATCTGTCGTTGGCTATGTTGTTATGTACTGTATTAGTCAGTAGATAAGAAGTGTGACATCTTGGGGAAAATTTATCAAACTCCGCCACAAGTGTTCCGCAGCGCCTTAAGAGAAAGTGAAGGAATTAATTTCCCATAGCAACCAATCAGCAAATGCTCCACCTACCCCTTCTATAGAAGAATTGACCTGACAAGGCACCCGGGCATGCTGTTATTCAACTAGGGAGTGAGGGCCTGATTCAGACCCACTCGCGAGCGCTGAGCGCTCGCAAGCGTGTCGGTGGTGCCCTAGTGCGCATGCGCACGACGGAGGGAGCTCCGTCTGAGCTGGGAGCGGGAGTGCTTTTGGCTCTGATAGAGCCAAAAGCACTCCTGGGCTTGCGGCAGCGAGACCCTACCGCAGGGTCTTGTCGCAAGCCCGATGGTCGCGAAGGTCTTGACCATCGCGACCATCTTTTTGGCCACTCGCATAAGCTGTGGGTGGTCAACCACAGCTATGCGAGCGGCCAGGAGGCTGCTCCAATATTAGGTAGGAGGGCCCTGATTCAGAGTGAGCGCTCTTGTCAGAGCGTCCGGCTCTGAATCAGGCCCTGAGTGCCAACCTCTTTTCTCCTATCTATCTCATATGTGGTGGGAAAGGGGGCAACTGACTAATTTAAAAAAAATTCCAAAAATATGCAGGGGGTGGGGGGTGCCAGTCCCTTACTTTGCCAGGGGCGCTTGGACCCTTAAATATGCCCCTAAGTCTGAACTGGTTTGGAATGTCTGTAGATGAACTGTCTATTGTGAATGGCGGATGTGTTGGTGAGAGGTCTGTATGTAAGGCCAATGCTATGTCCATGACAGTGCATATTTTTTACTTTTGTATTTTCTTTAGTATTATTATTTGTGAATGACACTAAATGACTTTGTCACAGTGGATCAATTAGTATTTTAGGTTTAGTGGCCTTTAAACAAATATTCATATGAAGGTTATTCCTATCCTTACTGTTAGATTGCTGAGTGTATAGCATTTTAGCCTCTGGTAAAGTCTGCCTCTTGGCTACTTGACAAATATAGAGTTTGAGTACTGTATCAGCTGTAAAAGTTCAGAAAGAATTGTAAAATGAGAATGAATTGACAGTTATGACACAAATAAGCATGGAAAGGATACAGGATTGAATTACCAGGTCTTAGTGTAGAGATGTCACATTATGTCTGGATTCCAGCAAAGTGCCTATAAGACATAGCAATCAGGCAGTCAGTAGAATATATATGGCTAATTAGGGGATGACATTCAGTAAGCACTCATACTGTGGATAGAATATTTCTATACTGCTGGGCACCCACAGCTATATATAAATGTTACTCTTATTACAGATATATTTTATGCCACTGGAAATGCTTATTTTCTCAGACTTCACACTGCTGATTCATCTGACTTACAGTATTACAGGGCTATTGGGGATAAATATAATAGAATTGTTTTACTGAACAAAAAAAGAAAAAAGGTCAGAACACTTCAACTGTACTGTACGTCGTTGTTCCTCTGTAGGTAAGAAGGCTCCCCGGGCACATGTAATCAGTGAATTTCCAAAATGCTCGATTGCTAATTAGACATCAATAAAATGATGTCATGTAGGGGTAGATGTACTAAGTCTTGGAGAGAGATAAAGTGGAGAGAGATAAAGTACAAACAGACCCGCCAATAGCCGCGCCGGGCCCGGGTAAAAAGGGGCGTGGCCTAATCGCAGGATGCGTGGCCACGCCCCCTTAGGTAAAAAAGAAAGAAAAGTTTTGCGGGGCTGGCAAGCCGGGCGCAGTGAGCCCCCTCTGCCCAGCGCATAACCAGTGGGGGGCCCAATCAGCTTGATCGCTCCCCCCACAGGCATAGGAGACTGCTGTGACTGCTTCTTAGCAGCCGCAAGCAGTCTCCCAGTGCAGCCCAGCACACAGCAGCGTGTGCTGGGCTGCTGTGATGTAAGAGGAGAGGGAGCAGTGCCGGACCCGGCCCCCGCTGGGCCCCTCCAGCAAGCCCTGGTAATAAGTACCTGCTCCCCCCCTCTCTGCGCCCCTGAGTAAAAACCAATCAGTTCCTGTCATTTTTCAAATACAACCCGTAAAGTGAGTTAGAAGGTGAGTTAAAAGGATATATATATGCCTTATAATGTCCATACTTATCTGCCTTATAATGTCCATACTTAGTTATATATCTGCCTTATAATGTCCATACTTAGTTATATATCTGCCTTATAATGTCCATACTTACTTAGATATATATCTGCATTATAATTAGAGATGAGCGGGTTCGGATCTAAGAGATCCGAACCCACCCGAACTAAGGGAATCCAAGTTGGATCCAAGCCGGCTCGGATGTTCCCATCTGACTCGGATCTCTGACATCGAGGCAAAACCATAGAGACGAAATCTTGCGGCTCACGAACTTTCGTCTCTATATATAAGGGACGCGACTACGCCATTTCACTCCGGCTGTGGAGACTGAACAGGGAGGGTGGGTAGTGTAGGGCTGGGGAGAGGTGATGTGCTGTTCTGTCTGCTGTGTCCTGTTCTGTCTGCTGTGTCCTGGGCTGGTGTGATCCATTCTGGGCTGGTGTTGTGCTGTCTGCTGCGTCCTGGGCTGTTGCTGATCCATCTGGGCTGGTGCTGTGCTGTCTGCTGCATCCATCTGGGCTGGTGCTGATCCATCTGGTGCTGTGCTGTCTGCTGTGTCCTGGGCTGGTGCTGATCCATCTGGTGCTGTGCTATGCTGTCTGCTGTGTCCTGGGCTGGTGTTGATCCATTCTGGGCTGGTGCTGTGCTGTCTGCTGTGTCCATCTGGGCTGTTGCTGATCCATCTGGGCTGATGCTGTGCTGTCTGCTGTGCCCATCTGGGCTGGTGCTGATCCATCTGGGCTGGTGCTGTGCTAGCTACTGTGTCTTGGGCTGGTGCTGATCCATTCTGGGCTGGTGCTGTGCTGTCTGCTGTGTCCATCTGGGCTGGTGCTGATCCATCTGGGCTGGTGCTGTGCTGTCTGCTGCATCTATCTGGGCCCAAGTTCTGTCAATTTATTTTCTGTGTGTGTGTGCATGTTAGGCTTAGCCGCACAATATACAGCAAGTTGCAACCTAGCGCTGCCCGACTCCAGTCGTCATCAATCGGCGCTCCGGGCCCAAGTTATGGCCCTGAAAATTTTTTTTTAAATTGTCTTTTATGTCTAAAAATTGTCTGTGTTAGGCTTAGCCGCACAAGATCTAGCAAGTCGGCAACGCAACCTAGTGCTGGCCAACTCCAGTCATCATCAAACTGTGCTCTGGGCCCAAGTTCTGGAGCTGAAAAAAAAAAAACTTGTCTTTTTTTGTCTAATTGTCTGTGCATGCTAGGCTTAGCTGCACAAGATCTAGCAAGTCAGCAACGCAACCTAGTGCTGCCCAACTCCAGTCTTCATCAATCTGTGCTCTGGGCCCAAGTCCTGGACCTGAAAAAAAATGTAACATTTTTTAATTTTTTTGTCTAATTGTCTGTGCGTGTTAGGCTTAGCCACACAAGATCTAGCAAGTCGGCAACACAACCTAATGTTGCCCGACTCCAGTCGTCATAATTCTGTGCTCTGGGCCCAAGTTCTGGAGCTGAAAAAAAAAATTACAAAATTGTCTTTTTTTTGTCTAATAAATAATTGTCTGTGCGTGTTAGGCTTAGCCGCACAAGATCTAGCAAGTCGGCAACACAACCTAGTGCTGCTCAACTCCAGTCATCATCAATCTATGCTCTAGTCCCAAGTTCTGGAGCTGAAATTTTTTTTTTTTTAAATTGTCTTTGTTTTGTCAAATTTTTTTCTGTGTGCGCACGACTGCACATGTGTGAATTTTGTAACCGCACCTTGGCTACACTATTGGTGCTTGTGACATTGCTTCAAGACCGCAGAAAATATGGAGGGCTGTCACATGACAGGAGAGCAAGGCCAAAAACCACATGTTGTAGCTTCCACCAGCAGTGCAAGGCCGTCAACTTCCTCATCCTCTATGAAGGCCCATGCCCCAGGGCTTAAGTCACACCATCAATATGGTAAACCAACTTTTACTGAAGTTAAGAAAAAAAAATGTAAAGGAAATTTGTCTTTAGATAAACACAAAATTGGCAATATGCCATTCACTACATGAAGAGGCAAGGAAAGGATAAGGCCTTGGCCTTTCTTTATGAAGACTGCTGTTTCTGATTCTGATAGCCCTTTAGAAAAAACAACTGTGTGCTCTGAGAAATCGAAAATCACAAATCCCCGAGGAGAGTGCAAGTGTGTTCACGGTTGCAATGTGTGAGCCAGACCTAAACACTAGTGTACTGGAGGATTCTCCAAGTTCCAACATTTGTGTGCCCTCTGTAAATGTGGGGAAGGGCAGTCAACATCTTGCAGACCTAGTCATCGAGGATGCTTCTGTGGAATTGCACATGGAGGAAGATATTTTGGTAGTTGTAGGTGCTAAGGATGATGAGGATGTTGATGATGAAGATGTTGGTGATGAGGATGTTGATGCCGAGGAAGTCCTTTGTGTAAGTAAGGCAACAGCTGTTGCCCATGGATTGAAAAAGCCAAAGCCCATTGTTGTCATACCGGGACAAAGACAAAAAAATCCACTTCTCACGTGTGGAATTATTTCCACCCGGATCCGGACAACAGTTGTCAAGCCATATGTGACCGTTGCCAAGCAAGAGTGAGTAGAGGGAGGGACCTAAACCCCCTAGGAACCTCCTCCTTGTTACATCACTTGGAGCGCATTCATCAAATATCAAAGTGTAGGTTGCCAAGTTCGAAAACTCAAAACATAACAAGTCCAGTGTCACCTACCTGCTCCCTCTCTGTGAGATCCAAGTGCCTTCGATCTCCAACACCAAGACCTGCATCATCAACATCCTCATTCATCATCGGGAGTAGTCCTGCTGCATCCAATGTTGGTATTCGAAGCATGATTGACTCCTCTCCTATCCGTGATTCCTCAGAAGGATCCTTGATGACTACACCTGTTGCTGCTGCTGTTGATGTGAGTGGGTCTTCATCCCAGAAGGGGACTAGGAGGAAGACTACTCATAGCGTATCCTCCAAAAAACAATTAACTGTTAAACAATCATTTGCAAGGGCAAACAAGTATGACAGCAATTACCCATTTGCACAGCAGATTACTGACACCTGTCACAATCGTGGGATTTAGAGGCTGTGTTCCCGGACTGGGCCTTGGACCTGTATTACTTGGCACAGACGATCCCTGGAGGAGACTTGGCTTGATGAAGTTTCTCCGCATGAGAGGGTGCAGAGAACTGATAAGGAGTTTGAGTAATGCAGAAGTAGCGTGGTGCGGCTGAGGAGCCGTATAGAAGAGGTGGTAGCTTGGAAGCCACTTGGAATGACTGGATAGCCTTGAGTGGACGTTGGTAGCTGGGAAGCTACGTGGAGCGGCTGGATAGCCATGGGTAAACGCTGGTAGCTGGGTGGCTATGTGGAGTGGCTGGATAGCCATGGGTAGACGCTGGTAGCTGGGTGGCTACGTGGAGCGGCTGGATAGCCATGGGTAGACGTTGGTAGCTGGGTGGCTACGTGGAGCGGCTGGATAGCCGTGGGTAGATGTTGGTAGCTGGATGGCTATGTGGAGCGGCTGGATAGCCGTGTGTAGACGCTGGTAGCTGGGTGGCTATGTGGAGCGGCTGGATAGCCATGAGTAGACGTTGGTAGCTGGGTGGCTACGTGGAGCGGCTGGATAGCCGTGGGTAGATGTTGGTAGCTGGATGGCTACGTGGAGCGGCTGGATAGCCGTGTGTAGACGCTGGTAGCTGGGTGGCTATGTGGAGCGGCTGGATAGCCGTGGGTAGATGTTGGTAGCTGGGTGGCTACATGGAGCAGCTGGATAGCCGTGGGTAGACGTTGGTAGCTGGATGGCTATGTGGAGCGGCTGGATAGCCATGGGTAGATGTTGGTAGCTGGGTGGCTACATGGAGTGGCTGGATAGCCGTGGGTAGACGTTGGTAGATGGATGGCTACGTGGAGTGGCTGGATAGCCGTGGGTAGACGCTTGTAGCTTGGTGGCTATGTGGAGTGGCTGGATAGCCGTGGAGCGCAGTGGAGAGGCTCACTTAGTAGACCTAAGGGACTTGTTGCACTGGCAACTTGTGTCAGCATTGGAGATCCTTTTATAGTGGACGCTGGGAGCTGATAGGCTGAGGGAGAAGGAGAAGACTCTTCATTGGTGGTAGTGGAGTCACATGGGCAATCCAAGATGGCTGCGCCCATGGACCGGAGGACAGCGCTTCCTAGGAGCAATCAGCGGGGACCAGCGATCAGCAGGAGCCAGCATGGAATCAGTACAGCAGCGGGACCTGCCGGAGGACAACAGCGGAGGCTGCCCTGAGAGAGGAGGAAGCAGCGCACAGCGTGGGAGCCAGAAGACAGCGCGGGTCAGCGCCCGCAATGGTAAGTAACGGGGTCTGATTCTGGGGTCTCCAGAGGGGCGTGTGACAACGCCATAACAGCTATGCTGGTATTAGATGTGCGTCCAGTATCTGCCATTACTGCAGTGGGTTTTCAACAGTTAATTAAGGTCCTGTGTCCTCACTACCAGATCCCTTCTAGATTCCACTTCGCTAGAACAGCAATTCCAAGTCTGTACAAGGACATTAAAAAAACCTTATTAATGTCCTCAGAAATGCCGTTGTACCCACTGTCCACTTGACCACTGATATGTGGGCAAGTGGTACAGGGCAATCTAAGGATTACATGACTGTGACAGCCCATTGCGTAGGTGTATTGCCTACAACAGCAACAGCAGCAACAACATCTACCAAAAGACAGCTGATACAGAGGCAGGCTACTGTTTGTATAACTGGTTTCACTAAGAGGCATACCACTGAGAACCTCTTAGAAAAACTCAGGGAAATCATTGCTAAATGGCTTACCCCACTTGGACTCTCCTTTCAGACAATGCCACCAATATTGTGAGAGCATTACATGTGGGCGAATTCCAACACATCCCATGTTTTGCTCACACAATTAATTTGGTGGTGCAACATTTTTAAAAACTGACAAAGTCGTGCAGGAGATGCTCTCAGTGGGCCGCAAAATATCCAGACATTTTAGACATTCGGCAAACGCTTGTCGAAAATTGCATGACCAGCAGGTACTGTTAAATTTGCTCTGCCATCAGCTGAAGAAAGAGGTAGTAACTCGGTGGAATTCTATCCTCTATATGCTTCAGCGGATGGAGGAACAGCAAAAGGCCATCCAGTGCTATACAACGGACTATGACATAGGCGGTGGAGGGGGAATGCACCTTACTCAAGCGCATTGGAGAATAATTTCCGTGTTGTGCAAGGTTCTCAAACCCTTTGAACTTGCCACACGTGAAGTTAGTTCAGACACTGCCAGCTTGAGTCAGGTCATTCCCCTCATTAGACTTTTGCAAAAACAGCTGGAGAAACTAATGCAGTAGGTGTAACGGAGCGATTGCGCAAAGTAGGTCAGACTGGTGGATCAAGCCCTTGATTCGCTTAACCAGGATCCAAGAGTCATCAATCTATTGAAATCTGAAAAATATATTTTGGCAACCTTTCTGGATCCTAGGTTTAAGTCCTACCTTGTGAGTTTTTTTTCCAACAGACCCACAACTAAAACTGTGCAAAGAGCTGTTGTCAGCTACAGCCACATGTGAAATGCCATCATCTCCTCCTTCAGTTTCTGCAGCTGCCAGGAAAAATCTAAATTGTCATTACAGAATGCCTGCTGGTCATGCAGATCGTTCACCAAAAAATGACATCTGGTCGGGCCTGAGAGAACTGCCTACTAGTGACATGTCTTCTACCATGACTAAGTGTGATATGGTCTCCATTCACAGAATGGTGGAGGACTTTCAGTACTGGCAGGAAAAAGAGGCAATTTGGAGTCCCATACACAAACTGGCTTTGCATTACTTAAGTTGCCCAGCCTCCGGTGTGTACTCCGAAAGAGTTTTCAGTGCAGCTGGCAACATTGTCAGTGATCGGCGTAGGAGGTTACTTCCTCAAAATGTGGAAAAGATGTTCATTAAAATGAATTACAAATTCCACGAGGAAGACCTCTACCAACAATTACATCAAAAAATTACAGAGGCGCCTATGGTGGATTCCAGCAGGGACAAGTTAATATTGTGTGAAGAGGATGCACACACTGATGGGGATGAGGAGAACAACTTGTAATGTAAAGCCATTTTGTGTATGGGATCATTTTCATTTCCATGTCCAGCTTGTTTTATGGGGGTCCAAAAAAACCAATCACTTCAGCCACAATTGCCAGTCCTTGTCGCTGAAATGATTGGTTTGTTAAACTGTCCTGTTTCATATACAACATAAGGTTGAGTGGGTGGGCCCAAGGACTATTCCATCTTGCACCTTTTTCCTTTCCATTATGTGCTGGTTGGGGCATTGCTGCCTGACATTTAAATTAATGTTATGGTTGGTTTAGGAACCAATGATTTATTTTTAAATTAATTTATTATCAATTTTACAGCCGGGGCTGCACCCAATGAATTGATTTTTAATTAATTTATTATCAATTTTACAGCCAGGGGCTGCACCTAATGAATTGTTTTTAATTAATTTATTATCAATTTAACAGCCAGAGGCTGCACCAATGAATTGATTTTTATTAATTCTTCAGCCAGGGGCTGCACCCAATGAACTGTCTTTTAATTATTTTTTTATCAATTTTACAGCCAGGGTCTGCACCATCTATCAACTATCAATTCTTCAATCCTCAAGGGTATCCCAACCGTCATCTTTGCACAGTCCTCAACTCTATTAATAATTATATCAATCAGTTTTGAGCCAGCAAGCTGGATGCAACCTTTTGGCCCTTTAACTAGATGAAAAAATCAATATTGTGAGCTGTGAGGTGGTCAAAATTGACTTGAAACAAGTGGAAATAAATGTTATTGAGGTTATTAATACTGTAGGACCAAAAAAGGCCCATTTTATGTGATTTTAGCTGTTTTTTTATTTTTGAAGAAAAAATCCAGATCCAAAACCAAAACACAAAAACAAAACACAGAGGTGAGGTTTTGGCAAAACCAATCCAGATCCAAAACCAGGGGAGATCCAGATCCAAAACACGGGGGTCGACGCACATCTCTAATTATAATGCCCATACTTTACTAAGACATATATCTGCCTTATAATGCCCATAATTACTAAGATATATATCTGCCTTATAATGCCCATACTTACTAAGATACAGTATATTTCTGCCTTATAATGTCTATACTTAATAAGATATATATCTGCCTTATAATGCCAATACTTAATAACATATATATCTACCTTATAATGCCCATAATTACTAAGATATATATCTGCCTTATAATGTCCATACTTACTAAGATATATAACTGTCTTATAATGCCCTTACTAAGATACGATACTGTATATATCTGCCTTATAATGCCGATACTAAAAGGGATATACTGTACATATTTGCCTTATAATGCCCTTACTTACTAAGATACGATACTGTATAGAGTATATCTGCCTTAAAATGCCCATACTTACTAAGATATATATCTGCCTTATAATGCCCATACTTAAAAGGATATATACTGTATATTTGTCTTATAATGTACACACTTACTAAGATATATATCTGCCTTATAATGCCCATAATTACTAATATATATAACTTTCTTATAATGCCCATAATTACTAAGATATACAGTATATCTGCCTTATAATGCCCATAGTTACTAAGATATATATCTGTCTTATAATGCCCATAATTACTAAGATATATATCTGCCTTATAATGTCCATGCTTACTAAGATATATAACTGTCTTATAATGCCCATACTTACTAAAATACGATACTCAAAAACAACTCAGAAGGACTCTGCACAGGATAGAGTAACTCACCCAAATATAGAAATGAACCAACCTTACCCAATTAATGGAGACAAAAAAGCTCCTTGACTGTAATCTGGTTGGTGGTGCTCCCCAAGAGTGATATCTAAAAGAAAAGGTATATCCTATAGAAACTCTTGTGTGGGGGCACTCTTATTAATTAATCTTTATAATGAATCATAAAATATAACTTTTATTATATATACTTCTAAATCAACATCAACAGCACGCTCCCTTTGGTGCGAGACCCGGAGCGATGGAAAGCCCGTCGCTCCCCGGGTCTCGCGCATGCGCACGACGGAGCTCCCTCCGTCGTGCGCATGCGCAGTGGGGAACATCGACCCGCTTGCGAGCATCCTGCTGCTCGCGAGCGGGTCTGAATGACCCCCTAAGTCTGTTCACTGCAATTCAGCACACAGACCCAAACGGTCTTTGTGGTTGTGGGCGCCCAACTCTATGACCTTTGATTTCCACTCTGTCCATCTAACCTATATGTGATAGGTGTAAACAGCAGATATATGATTTGTTATTTCTGGATATGGAATTTCCTAAACATTACAGAATGCCCTACAAGCAATCATCCTCAACAGTGAATAGAGGAAGATGATACAACCATAGTCTGTCTTTGGTATTACTAATGTTATATATAGCATAATGGACAGATCTTTTTAGGATGTTCTCTTATATAATCAAATCACTTATGTTTCTTGGATGGGTTATATGTGTATGAATTGTGTGCACATGGGTTTATGTGTGCATACATGTGTGTGTACATATACGTATTTGCATACATGTTTGTTACTCAATTCTTTTGGCACATTCATTGCTATGGCAACCTGATATGTATTTTAGGGAGCATGATATGAATTGATGGCAATATGGATTGGCCCATGCACATTTACTACCTGATTATTTCAGTACATGATCTATATATTACTTTTTTTTTTTTTTTGAATAGCTAATCAGAATAGGGGTAACCACAAATATGATGCTATGGTTATCTAATTCAGGTGGTACTAATACATTGCTAGATTTGTCTGGATCTCTTTTTTATTAATTATATTTGTGTCTTTAACTTTCAATTACCAATTTATAGTTATATTTATGGCATATGAAGATATCCCGATTATCTTAATAATTAACATCATCTGTATTATTTATTTATTATCAGTTACTTAATATGTTTAACATATGAATATATATATATATATATATATATATTTTATTTTATTTTTTTATACCTAATTTATATACATTTGTATCCATATAAAAATCAGCCTTGGTTGCAATTGCACTTAATGGCTGACACATGTTCCCTTTGATTATCACCCTCTCGATCCTCCAATCCTGCGATACAGACAGAGGGGAGATGTCAGAAGAGACCATTAAACAGGCTACCTATAAAGGAGCAGCCGTGAGGTCATGCAGTATCTGGCCCCTTGTTGAGAAAGCCGGATCGGCGAAACGCATGTCCAGCAGAGGAGGAGGATCAGCGGTGTACAGCTGATCTCCCGGCCGCGGTCTGATGTGACAAGCATTGTATATATTTCACCTTCCATCTTACCCAACTTAATTATTAAAGGGTATTACAGTAATGGGATAATTATCATAAATATACAGTGGTCTGAATAGGCCATATCCCAATTACTCCCAAATCGTGTGTGGTCCAAATATTTGTTCAGGGACACCACTACACGTGTATTGTGTGTTTGATATTTGTGTATACATTTAATATAAGGTTTTTTTCTTAGTTCTAGAAGTATATATAATAAAAGTTATATTTTATGATTCATTATAAAGATTAATAAGAGTGCCCCCACACAAGAGTTTCTTCGGTTATCCTGCTGTACAGGATATACCTTTTCTTTTAAAATACGATACTGTATATATCTGCCTTATAATGCCCATATGTAAAGGGATATACTGTACATATTTGCCTTATAATGCCCACACTTACTAAGATACGATACTGTATATATCTGCTTTATAATGCTAATACTTAAAGGGATATATATATTTGCCTGATAATGCCCACACTTCCTAAGATATATATCTGCCTTATAAAGCCCATAATTACTAAGATATATATCTGCCTTATAATGTCCATAGTTACTAAGAAATATAACTGTCTTATAATGTCCTTAGTTACTAAGATACAATATTATATATATCTGCCTTATAATGTCGATACTTAAAGGGATATACACATTTGCCTTATTATGGCCACACTTACTAAGATATACTGTATATCTGCCTTATAATGCCAATACTTAAAGGGATATATATATTTGCCTTATAATGCCCACACTTACTAAGATATATATCTGCCTTATAATGCCAATACTTACTAAGATATACAGGAGTCTATTTACTAAGCTGTGTTAGGAGATAAAGTGAACGATGATAAGGTACCAGCCAATCAGCTCCTAACTGCCATGTCACAGGCCATTTGAAAAATGGCATTTAGGAGCTGATTGGCTGGTACCTTATCACCGTTCACTTTATCTCCTAACACAGCTTAGTAAATAGACCCCACAGTACTCTGCAAAAATTTTAGGAAGGTGTGGAAAACATGCTGCAAAGTTAAAATTCTTTCAAAAATAGAAGTGTTAATAGTTGATTTTTATCAATTAACAAAATGAACAGAAGAAAAATCTAAATTGAATCAATATTTGGTATGACCACGCTTTGCCTTCAAAACAGCAAATTCTTCTAGGTACACTTGAACACAGTTTTTGTAGGAACTTGGCAGGGAGGTTGTTCCAAACATCTTAGAGAACTAACCACAGATCTTCTGTGGATGTAGGCTCAAATCCTTCTGTCTCTTCATGTAATCCCAGATAGACTGGATGAAGTTGAGATCAGGGCTCTGTGGGGGCCATATCATCACTTCCAGGACTCCTTGTTCTTCTTTACGCTGAGGATAGCTCTTAATGACATTGGCTGTATTATTGGGGTTGTTGTCCTGCTGCAGAATAAATTTGGAGCCAATCAGATGCCTCCCTGATGGTATTGCATGATAGACAAGTACCCACCTGTATTTCACAGCATTGAGAACATCAATAATCCTAACAAAATCCCCAACTCCATTTGCTGAAATGCAGCCCCAAACTTGCAAGGAACCTCCACCATGCTTCACTGTTACCTGCAGACACTCATTATTGTACCACTCTCCATTCCATCTCATGGGCAAGTACACGTTAACATAAGGTGAGTTACCTTTTTTTGCTCCCAAATTTCACTCCATCAAATGCATCATGTGTATAAAATAAATAGATGTATTCTACAAGGAATTATAATTATCAGTCATGTTTTTCTTGACAGTAGAGATAAGTGAAATTACAGGAATGTTTTTAAAAAAAATAGTTTTTTAGTGAAACCGGACATTTCACTGAACAACTGTATTTGGGGTGCTGTCTGCATGTCCAGCGCGATAAAAAATAAAAAACATGTGTAGTGCTACCCTAAATTCTTAACCCCACCTATAGTGAAAATCAGGCCCAGGTTGGTCAGTGCTGTGCCTCAAAGACTACCAACCCCAAACTGAAGGTTTGCGCATCTACTGACTCCCCTGGGTTGTGTGGGGCTGGGATAACAACAATACTATGGGCTCTATTTACTACAATCCGCATTGGTAATGCAGATTGTAGTGTGATATTACCGAGTGAATTCGCATTGCGTATTCAGGCAATATCACAGGGATTTACTACAAATCTCTTGCAGGGACAGAGCTTGCGAGAAAGCTCTGTCCATGCGAATCACCTCCACACACTAGTCACTATATTGTCGCAAAAAAATACAGTGACAAGTGCCCCGCGCATGCACCGACCGGCTGCCGCTGTTAATCCCCCCCCACCGGCGCTAAGCTCCGCCCCCATCACCAAGCCCCACCCCCCACAACCCCCCCCCTTCCTCCCCCGCGACCCCCCCTCTCCCTTATTTACACTTACCTGCATAATCCGGGCTCCGGTGAAGTCCTCCGGTCAGGTGACGACGGGGCCGCAGTGCAGCATGGGAGACCAGCTGACCGGAGAGACGACATCACCAGAGCCCCGAACTCCAATCCCTGGACTCAGGTAAGTTTGGTTTTTTGCTACTTTTTTTTTTTTTACTTTTTTTTGCAGTGTATCAGCGTGCGGTCTGTTTAGACCACACAGCTGATCACTGGAGCCGGCTCCGGGCTCTGCTCTCCCCGCCAAAGCGGAGCAGTAGTCCAGTAACCGGGGGAGACCCTGGATAACGCCACCTCCAGGTGGCGTTATTATCACAGGGCTTTCCCCGGTATTGTTTCACAATTTATTTTTAGTAACTTTGGCCAGATCACATTTCCCATTACAATTATGGGAAACGAGATCTGCTTACTAAAAATAAGTGATACTTAGGGGTTGGAGTATAATTTTACGAATTCTACTCCAATTGCCCTTTAGTAACTTTAGGTGATACTAAAATAATGTGAAAAGGGTGTGAAAACACCCTTTTTCACTTTATTTTAGTAAAAATAATGTTAATAAATAGAGCCCTATGTCCCCTGAAGTTGCCGTGCCAGTTATCCCAGCATATACATTTCACAAAAAGATTATTTTAATAAAATGTCTCACCAAACTCCATTTCATAAAATAGTTTTTTTAAGCCATCATCAATCAATTGGAAAAGAAAATCTTTTTCTTTTTTCTAATTATTGATATTTTATTTCCTCATTTGGACTATGATGTAACGTCAAAAATATCACCCAATAACACATTAGCGCAGATCACCTCTAAATGATTAAAGCTGTGGCATCTGGGACATACCGTCACTGCCAGTCAATCACAAGCATTATGTGAAATGCAGCGAATATAACCTGTAATTGTTATTTTTATATACCTTATATATTTAACTCATCTCTAATGGGCAGTGATACAAACAAATGTAATAACTATTATGTCAAGAAAAGGGAACTTTGTGCCACCCTTCCCACAAGCCTTACTAATATTTATAGAAATTTAGCCAGGAGCTAAAAATTATGTTCGGACAGTAGACTTTTTTTTTATAGTTGTTAACACATATCTCATCCTATCAGTCAAAAATGTTCATACACAGGGGAAGGTCCAGTGATGTCACAGCAATTTGCAGCTTTTTGACCTGTATTAGACACCGTCCTAAACATGTGGAATTTACATGTGTTGGAGTAAAGAGTTAATACTTTACTTTTTAACAGAGTTGAAGTGAAGTATTAGGTTAACACTTGAACAATGTATTTTAGCTTCATGGTTCATATCTGGAAATTTCAATTTTTGGGTTTAGTGGTCCTATAAACAATTTGCTTCTCCAACAAACTGCTACATTAATTTGTCTCACCAGCATCTTTCCAGCAACGTATAGATATTTTTTTCCCAAACAATAAACTAATTTCCTTGGGGAGGCAGTCTGACCTCTATTCTACAGACTGTGCCTCTTGTAGTGTAATGTAATATCTCGTATTCTGTTCATTTAGTTATGTTTTTGTTTTGAATTTAAAAAAGCTGTTCTACCAACACGTTTAATAACCCAGCCAAAGTCCTGGATTACTGCTAATTATTGTGGTATTTAATTTTTTTTGTGGTTGTCAGCATGGGTAAATTGATCTGAAACATATTAATTTGCTGTCCTAGAAAGAACACAGAAAAAAAGAGATTTGCCCCCCAGCACACTGCAGCAAAAACAATACTTAAATCCTACATGATAATAGCGATTTAGAGGTATTAGTTACATACATTTGCAAATATATGAATAAGCGCCAGGCCAATCGTCAAGGCTCCTCTATACTGGCATCCCTAACATTAAGGGGCTCAAATCCGAGAAGCAAGGCACCCCAAAAAAATTCCAGCCAAGGGCCATCCCCAGGGCATCACACGAAAAAGGGAAAAAGGTGATAGTGAAGTATAAAGAAAAGATGTGTAAAGATAAATCAATAAGTGTTAATGAAATGATAAAGAATTAAAATGACATAAATAATGTACAAACAAATAGAGAAGTGATAAAAGTATATGTGAATTAAGTGGTGATGCCATGAGAAAGGCCCAGTCAGAACCCCCCCGGGGGCCCCACTCCCAAATGCTCACCCCAAAATAATTATTGCTACATAATGGTAGCACCCACTCTGGGTCATATAATTACAATTGATGTACTGCATGATAACAGTACATATATAAGCTGAGAGCTAACTTACCTTGGAGGTACCCCAAAAAACCTCCACATGGCACTATAAGCATCAGCACCTCCTCCTAATGCTGACTGCCTTCATGCCTCTCCAAACTTGCAAAAAAAAATGGTAGTTGCTCAGATCAGCTTAATTGCATAACACAGGGGCTTATAAAGGGCGGGGTTTACACTGAACACAGAAAAAAAGAGATTTGCCCCAACACACTGCAGCAAAAACAATACTTAAATCCTACATGATAATAGCGATTTAGAGGTATTAGTTACATACATTTGCAAATATATGAATAAGCGCCAGGCCAATCATCAAGGCTCCTCTATACTGGCGTCCCTAACATTAAGGGGCTCACGTCTGAGAAGCAAGGCACCCCAAAAATATTCCAGCCAAGGGCCATCCCCAGGGCATCACACGAAAAAGGGAAAAAGGTGAGGAGCCTTGACGATTGGCCTGGCGCTTATTCATATATTTGCAAATGTATGTAACTAATACCTCTAAATCGCTATTATCATGTAGGATTTAAGTATTGTTTTTGCTGCAGTGTGCTGGGGGGCAAATCTCTTTTTTTCTGTGTTCAGTGTAAACCCCGCCCTTTACAAGCACCTGTGTTATGCAATTAAGCTGATCTGAGCAACTACCATTTTTTTTTTGTCCTAGAAAGAATACATGTACAGTACTTAGCCAGCACACCACTCTGCTTACCTACACACTGTGGGCCTGACTCAGCGATGCACATTACTCGCAGCGGCAGTAATATGCAAGTACTAGTTTTAGCCTTCCCCTTGTGTACTAGGTGGTTCTGAATAATCCACAATCGATGCACCATCGACCCTTGCACCAGCCTATGGCACTTAGTGATTACCTTCTCATCTCCATATAAAGATGGCCTCTGTGGCTCTGCGACTGACACACCCATGAGACTTTTTAGCGCACACTTCAGGCCACCTCTCAGGAATGCCCATCGTTTTGCCTTGCCGTTCCTAATGCTGGCAATTCTGTATGCAACAGCATACACACAGGGTAATGCATGCGCCTTAGGATTTTACCAGTATTTTTCGCGCATGAGCAGTAGCAAATAAATCGCTCATATCTGCCAACTTTGGCGCTGCATTCAGTTTGTATCCACCTCTGAATCAGGTCCTTTGCGTGCAGAGAACAGCCAATCAGATTCTCGCTGTGATTTTCTAGTATAGTTTAGACAATGAAAGTAAATGTCTGATTACTATGAATACTCTGGTTATGTATACCCCTTTCACACTGCCATCAAATAACCCGGGTTATGGCACATGAATGTGCAGTGTGAAAGGGCCCATTTGAATTAACCCGGGTCGAGCGACCCAGCATTTCAACTCGGGTAACGAGCAGGGTTGAACACGAGTTTAACCTGGCTCACAGAGCGGTGTGAACTGGTAACCCGGGTCGAGGCGACCCGGGTCCCGTTCACTGCATAGGAGGAGCCAGTGCTTGGAGATGATCTAATCTCCAAGCGCAGGCTCAGCAGCGATGGCGGTGACGTCATCGAGCCGGCATTATTGCAGGGCTGGGCCGCCAGTCTGAAAGGGGTCTCAGGAGGGTCGCACCAGGGATGGACGCGTGTACAAATCTATGGTGCGACCGCCAACTGAGATGTGAAAGGGGTACTAGTTTGTGCCAATTTTCCTAAATGTCTGGATTCATGAAAACCACTAGACAAGCAGATTTATAAAATACCATTATTTTAATTTGTATTTGAAATACATGTATATATTTATTATTGTATAAAGTAAACCATAGTTAATTACTAGCCAGTCATTGTGTCCCTCTTTTCAAGCAGTAGCTGAACTGCCTGCATTACTACAGTATGTACTGTAACTATATGTTTACTGCTTTGCACAATATGATAACAAATAAGATCGAGCTTCCTCTATACAGCTTTATAATCACTCTATGGTGGTCACCTTGTAGCTGTCACATATGTCAAATGTAATTGTGGCCTACAGCATCTTACATAACTATATAATTCTGTATTATTAAATTTAATACATACACATCCTTCAGTCATTCAATCATTCTTACAAGTCATTTCTTACCTGACAGCTTATACCCATTAAACTTAGTTTCCAACTACTTCACATACTCTGGCCCCAAGCATCCATGTGACCTATGAAAGCACCTGTGCCCACCATTTCTCCACCATCTATCTTCTCACCAAAACATTTTAACATTTATCTGATCAGACATAGATGCCTGGTTACGAATCTACTTACATTTTTTAGATTTATTACCTACCTCCTGATGCCCTGATACTACCGAAGCCATTTCCCCATGTGACTCATTTGCTCAGTTTCTCCTACTGTATGCGGCTATTGTGATCCCCATTAATCATCACGGTGTGAGTTGCCTGTGCCAATTCATGTCCGTGATGGTCCCTTGGTCTCTCTTGAGTTTGCTCTGATGTGTAACAAAACCATTTACATGCTGCAACTTTCAGGAATGGGGTGTAGTAGCTTCAAATGAATAGCAATGAATTTGATAACTCACTGAAGTCTTGGGTTTGAGTCCCATCAAGGCCCAATCTGTGTGGAGTTTGTCTGTCCTCTACATGTTTCTACTGGGGTTCCTCCCATACTACAAAAACATACAGGTATGTTAATTTGCTACTGACAAAAAAATTAGCCCTAGTGTGTGAGTGCATGTGGTAGGGAATATAGAGTGTAAGCTCCACTGGGGCAGGGACTGATGTGAACTGGCAAATATTCTCTGTAAAGCAATGAGGAATACAGGCCTGTTTATGAGATGTACACAATGCCGATACTTATGCAGGTGAAGCGATTGTTAGCCATTGGGTATGCATGAATGCCGCACTGCGCACGTGCCAAACAATTGTATTGCAATTACGCCAGCACTTGCAAAGTGAATATCAGGTAGTCAGCATTTGGGGAGGGTAATAGGGGGTGGTTAGAAAAATGTAGGTGTGTCTGACCGTTTAAAGGCAGTTTCATGGGCGTGCATAAATTATCCATTGCAATCTCCTTTGCAGCAGGAGAGCTCTCTGTGTTTCAGGAGAGCCGCAGTGTTTGAAGCAGGTCAGAATTGACTTACAAGCTGCGTGGCTGCCCGATCTGCGTCGATGTTCCTGATGCTTGCGCTGTTGCACGTCATCGGACAGATATGTGAAGGCAGCAGTGGCCGTCCCTATGCTCGAGTAAGCTGTGAAAGGTATTAGCATACTTTAGCAATTGCTGTCCATGAAAGATTGCAGCTGCGATTGCATTGGTGTAAGTCTGGGAATCAGGACCTATGTATGTACTATATAAGTAACTAGTAATAAACAATTGAACAGACATCTACAGCAAAATCAAACGGGATGTAGTCAGGAAGCCGGTGGTCGAAATGCAGACCGCCGTCTTCCCGACACTGAAATCTCGGCATGGGACTAAAGATAGGTGTCTAAATACTGACGCCTATCATCAGCCCCATGACGATATCCCGATGCCTGGCATACCAAACGTAGGTAAGCCAGGCGTCGGGAGCCGAGGGTTAGGTTTAGGGACTCCCCGGGGACTTAGGGCTAGGCACCCCCCAGGAGGGTTAGGCTAGGGATAGGGGGTTTAGGGTTAGGCACCACCGGGGGTAGGTTAGGGTTAGGCACCTCCCCGGGACAGTTAGGTTTATGGTGTAGGGAGGGCGAGTTAGGTTTAGGTACCCCTGGGGGGAGGTTAGGGTCAGGCACTAGGGGGGAGGATAGGCACCACTAAGGGAGGGTTAGGGGATCTTCATCTGCCGGCCTTCCGGCGTTGGGATTTCAACCACCGGACTTCCGTCCGGCGGCATTAGGTACCCTTTCCAAATCAAACATATTTGTTTAGTAAAGTAAGACTTTTTTCATTCTTAAAATGTTCTGCCTAAAGTTTCCCATACACTTCAGGGGTTGCTTTGGGTGGCCTTATAGCCTTCAAAAGGGCTACACATTACCTTTAATCTCTGTAATAAATTACGTAATACAGTACATTTAATTAACAAAAACTTATCTGTAATAAAATATCAGCTGCAAATATTAAAACATTACATTTACAAACAAATGTGACAGCAAAGCAGGACAGAGCTGGGGGCCTGTTGTCCATCATTGTCATTTTTTTTTTCAAAAAGTGAAACCAATTAGTTTTTGCCTAAACAAAATTGTATTAAATCTCGCTGCTATATCGACGATATCTTGCTATTACATTTAACCCAAAGATTACAATAGACAGAGATCAGACTACTGATAAGTCACAGCTCATGTCACAACCAGTGGCGTAACTAGGAGGGGTCGGGCAGGGTGCGTGCCCTGGGCGCCGTGGGGCCGGCGACGTGGGGGGTGCCGCCAGCCACGGTCCGGCCTGCCCTAGTTAGCCACCAGTGTAGCGCCGACTGCAGTGAGTGCGGTCAGCCCTACACATTTACACAGGACCGGCGCTAGGCTTCCAGCGCCGGTCCGTTGCTGCATTGCTGAGCCCGTTCCCTCCCCCTGAGCGCTTGCCCAATAGCGCTAGGAGGCAGGCTCAGGCTGTGCATAACACACGCATCGCTGGCGGCGATGCGTGTATTAAACAGCAGCCAATGAGAGTCAGATAGACTCTCATTGACTGCCGCAGCACCCACTGCAAGAGCCGGGCTTCCGTCCGGCTCCTGCAGTGGGTAATGGGACAGACGTCATGACATCATGACGTTTCTCCCATAATGCTGAGCGCGCCAGCCCGGGAGGACTGGCGGGCGGCGGCGGGAGCGGTGTCGCGGACCGGCGCAGCAGCAGCATGGATTCAGGTAAGTATATTTTTATATATATATTTTTTAAACCTGTCTGCACTACTGGGGGCACAACGGGGGAGGGGGGTGGCTACTACTGGGGGGACCTCTACTGGGGGTGGGGGCACAACGGGGGAGGGGTGGCTACTACTGGGGGCACCATTATTGGGAGGACCTCTACTGGGGGGCTACTACTGGGGGCACTTAATCGGGAGGGGGAACCACTACTGGGGACTACTACTTGGGGGGGAACTACCACTGGGGGCATTACAAAAGGGGCCTACTACTAGAGGCACTGCACTGGGGGGACCACTACTGGGGGCAATAATAGGAAGAGCCACTACTGGGTGCCTGCATAAGGGGGACCACTACTGGGAAAAATGCATGGGGGGGACTACTGCTGGGGCACTATATATAGGGCACTGCATGGGGGGGACTACTACTGGGGGCACTATATAAAGGGCACTGCATAAGGGGATAGCGCTACTGTGCGCACTGCATTGTGGGGACTGCTACTGGGGGCACTGCATGAGGGGGAACACTACATGGGGCACTGCATTTGGGGGGGCCACTACTGGGGGTACTGAGTAAGGGGAACTAATTGGGGGCTGTATAAGGGGGACCACTACTGGGGATACTGTATAAGGGGCACTACTATGGGCCTGCATAAGAGGGACCACAACTGCATACTGGGGGTACTGTATAAGGGGTACTACTGGAGATAAGGTGCATATGGATAGGAATGTTCAGCGTGAAAATAAAGGGGTGTGTCATGTTGACACGCCCCATTTTTAAGTGACCACGCCCATTTTTTTGCGCACATCGGGGGGGGGGCTCCCTTTTCAAATTTGCCCTGGGCTCCAAATAGCCTAGTTACGCCACTGGTCACAACCACAAATAGTAGCACTTGCAGAAGTTTCCCTTGGAAAGGTCTATGAAGAAGGAAAGGCAGTGTTGCTGTTAGGCTCTGACATACGGCTATAAGCATTTTTTGATCCTTGCCATGAACTGTGATTTTCCTGCTTCTCCAGAGAATATACAGTTTTTGTGAATTTTAGAAAAAATGTTTTAAAGTTAAACCATTATAATTTGAAAATAATTTTAGAAACAGCTCACCTCTACTCACAGGTATGTTAAGTGGTAGTTTTGTAAGAAAGGGGAGTATTTCCATCATGCACATACTATGGCCTTACTGTTCAATATCAAATAGCATTTTATAGCTGTTATGCCTGCTTTCATTATTATAGTTCAATTAGCTAGGAAATGCATGTTGGGGAATATGTTGACAGTTTTGACACTTAGGGGGCGATTCAATAGTTTTTCTGGGCATGATAATTAATGAGCGCCCAGATTGCTATTCAATTGTTCTGGGCGCTCATTAATTATCGCCCTCTTCACTGCCTAAAAGACGAGGTTTAGGCATCTAAAACGGCTAAACCCGTCTTAATTCCTGGTTTGGGCGCGCTATCTTCGGTTAGCACACCCTAACCAGGGTGTTTTAGACACATTTCTGCTTGGGCACTCCTGAGTGCGTGCAGAAATGCCTGCGCCGGCGACTATCTCGCCCCAACAGAGCAACAATTGAATCACTCTGTCGGGTGTCTAAAAAAACAAGCCGCTGGGTAAACATTTGAATTCCCCCCTGAGACAATTGCACAGATGTATTAAGCTCTGAAAAGTGATAAAGTGGAGTGATAAACGACCAACCAATCAGCTCCTACCTGTTATTTTTCAAACACAGCCTGTAACATGACAGGTAGGAGCTGATTGGTTGGTCGTTTATCACTCTCCAATTTATCACTTTCTAGACCTTAATACATCTGCCCCAATATTCTCTTGCTTACTACAGCTTATCATATTTACAGTCAGGTCTTTGTTTCCGCTATAAACCGTCTTTGCTAGAAGTATAACAAACTGGTAACTGCAAACTATAGGCCAACTAAATATACATTGTAACAGTATAGCTGCACACAAATGTTCTATATACTGTTCAACAGTTATACTAAACATGTAGGTATTAACTATATTATATTACAGTACTAAGTTTTGCCTGTGTTATTTCTGTCCATGAGCATTTTAATGTATAGAACTAGGTTAAAGCGTATAAGACTGATAGGAACGTGCCAGGAATTTAAACATCAATGTGTAACAGGGTTTGTGCTCAAACTCCAGAGATAACACTCTCTTGTATTACACTTCATTATACAGACATCATTGTAGAATTCTTTATCAAGTGTTCTAGTGGCTAGTTCCCCTGAGCTTAGACAGAAGCAATTTGTTATACGGAGAACGGTAACCCCATCTTCAGCAGCACACAGTCAGTCTTTTATCATTTCACCTGCCACATTGTTTCCATTCTACTTGTATGCTTTCTCTACCATGCTGGAGAATGTTTCTGCAATTATTTTCCACTTTTGCAAACCATTTGCCTGTGGTATGAATAACCTATTTGTCTATGATCCATAATGTCACATACCATATTTGTCTTAGCTTCTTTGTAATCTGCAAAGAAGACAAAAAAAAGTTGACTTGCTGTTTCTAATCCAAGTAACGTAATAAACCCATGGACACCGTTACGTTTCCAGAACACTGTAAATGGAATGTATGAATAATAAGCATCATTTTATACAATGCCGCTTCATTCTGTTATGTTAAACAATATCTACAACATTTTTGTGTACATTTAATTATAAGCAAATGAATTGAGAGAAGAGCCTAAAAATATAATACGAAGTCATTAAAAAAAGGAAATGTATATTTTAATTTTAATTATAGCTAGAGATTGCCCTTATAATATATATTTAACAATTTAGTAGTCTCTGTAAAACAGTTTGTTCTGGATGAGATATAAAATAACATGCATAAATAGTAATACAACAGTGCAGCCCAGGGACTGAAATTTATACAACTCTTTCTCCTCATTCAGAATCAATCATGATGGAACAACTCATCTTGCAGAGTGCAGACATACTGTACAAACAAATGTCATACGCAGAATAGGGAATTGTTCAGTTTCATTTACAAGACAAGTTAGAAAGGAAATGTTACATAATTGTATTTGAAGACTGAATCTGCATTAAGCCTAATATAAACAAATGTTGACACTGCATAGTCATAGGCATTTTAAGAATATGTCCTAAATATATTATAATGTAATATTGTAAAGCTTTTGTAGAATAAAACAATATTTTATCTACAGATATGCCCAGCTATATTGTTGGTGCTGGCATGGCGAATCGCGCCACACATAGCGTGAGATGCGCACCTGCGCCTCCATAGGAATGCATGGTGCGATCGTAGTGCATGCCATAGGATAGAATATGCAGGGAATCGCATGGCGAAATGCGTGCGTGCGTTTGTGGTGTGATCAGACACAATGTAACTGGTCGTATCTGTATGTCTCAGAAGTGCTTGTTCAAATGTTATTATTGTTTGTTAGGCCATGGTAGCATTCTCTTAGTTTGCACATATAACTACCAGCTGTTTAGTTGCAATCGTAGGTGACATGCGTTTATGGTTCCCCCCCCATGCTTACGTGGGTTCCCTCCAAGTCCTCTGGTTTTCTCTCGCAAGAACATACTGGTAGCTTCATTGGCTGCCGATGAAAAAGGAACATGTGTGTGTGATAGGGAATATAGATTGTGAGCTGCACTGGGTCAGGGGTTGATGTGAATGACTGAGATATTCTCTGTAAGGTGCTACAGAATATGTGTGCTCTATATAAATAACTGTTATTAAATAAATCCCCCACTAACTATTCTGCTCAGCTGGGGCTATGTCTGTAGATGAGGACAAAACCTCAACTGCTGGTGTCCAAGGGGAACTTGTCTTGTGTGCTTTGTACATGTTCGCTGAGCCATTGTCTCCTAGGACACCGATTTCCCATAGCAGCGACTGATGATGCACCATTCATTCTCCAATAGCCTTGACGGAAGAGTGGCTCTGCCTTTTTTTGGCACACGGATAGTTGTTTAAATTTCTACACATAGCCAGTAACACATTGTGGAACAAGGGACCAGAAACCTGAGGAAAGTTGACAAGAGTAAAAATGACAAGGGAAGCACAGCAAGGCATCCATCCTCTATCCATCCTCTGTCTGTCCTTGGTATTGGCAAAACCTTTGATGTTCATTGGTGTCAGTGGTGTGCCATGGAGGTCCAGTCCACGTGGTAGATAACTTAACCAGGCTTGTAAGTTTGTTAACCAGCAGAAAACAGGATGCAGGGTAACACAGGGTTAATGCAGGTATGCAGTATGTTCACAATGCAGCCATACAACAATACAGCAGATCCAGACAGAACGCATGGGGTTAATGCAGATGGTGTGCAGAGCAGTATAGCACACGCCTATATATATATATATATATATATATATATATATATGTACTGTGCTGGCAGTGGCACATATAATATAGTCAGTGGTGGTGACACAATAGCAAGACCAGGGTCTTTGCTGTAATATACAGTCTTCATACAGGTAGGCCTTCCATACTATCCCTTTAAACCAGGACACATGAATTATGCAGGTTCTGTGGCTCATTAAAACCAGGTGAAATGCAGTTTGTATGTAGTCCGCCAACCACAGAACCTGCGTGGTTCATGAGTGTCCCGGTTTAAAGAGATAGTATGGTAAGCCTACGTACAGGGGATGCTCAGGAGCATGTCCTCTGCTACCAAGGATAAAGAAGAGTAGATTAGTGAACAGGGCACACATGTGCAGTAGTGTATTTTGTACGCTTCAGGTCGGAATTCTCGCTGCGACATCAGAGCACCTCATTACACTCACTGTACAGGGTCATGGTGGCTCAGGTGAGGAGACAGTGCAACACTAAACAGGCCCAGGTAAATAGTACCTGCTCCCCACTCTTGGCACCCCTGATTGGGGCTAATAATAGCCCTATTAGACCTACATCAAAAGCCCAGGTTTTTGCACATGAATGCATATCAACCTGGGATGTTGGTAAGTCTGAAAACAAACAACCCGGGACGAAGTCCTGGGTCCATGACTCTGCTATTTACCAGGGTCAGGCTGAGACCAGGGAATTTCCTGTGTCTAAAGTCTGAAAGGGGTATAATTGACTGCTGTTGTCATTTGAACCAAGGTGATCTCTAAAGTAGATGTTCCCAAACTCCACCATTACAGTCCAGGTTTTAAGGATATTCATGCTTCAGTCCAGATGGTAAGAAGCCCATAGGTTTCTATTAGGTGACGCCACCTAAAGATGGCATTACCCACCAGGACGAAGCACTGAAATGCATCACATTCCGGTGCTTAGTACATATGGGAAATGTGGTAAAACACCCGAAAACTGCATTTTCAGTGGGCTTTACAGCATTTTTTAGTTTAGTACATCCCGACCTATGTCTGAACAAATTGTGAATAAAAACATAAATTCCATTAAACTTTACTGACAAATGAAGCTTACCAGTAGTCTTCACACAACCACTTCATCTACTGTATCTACTGTATCAGTTAGATCCTGGAGTCAGACTTTATTTTCCATCTCTTGGAATGCGAGGGACAACTCATAACATCGTTGCCCCTTTTTCTAGAACAACCATGTTCTTGTATCATTTATATACAGTACATGGGATAAACTCAACTATCTTCTTCACACATTATCATTTCTCTTACATGTGCTACAGATGTGCAGGGACCATTGCCACACATATTATCGTATTGCTTAAGGGCCCCTTATGAACTGTAAGGCTATATGTTTAAATTTAAAGTATAATGGTGAAAACTTCAAATTCAAAGCTCCCATAAGTCCTCTTTTTTGGGGGATAGCTGTGGTCGGGGCTGTAACTAGCTATGGGCGACCAATGCCATCACACAGGGAGCAGAGATCTCGGAGGCACCGTCGCCCCCGGCCCTTGTTCCTGGCCTGCAGGGGGCCTGGAAAGGTACCCTGCAGCCAGGATTACTGCTGCAGCACCCGCGGAGTGTCCTGTGGAGGCTCCAGATGGGCACTCAGCAAAGTAAATGCAGCCGGTCAGTGCTGCACTTACCTGAGCAGCCGGTCACACTCCTTAACGCGCACTCAGTGGGTGGGGCTGGCACAAGGCGCAACTGTGCCTTCTTACGGTCCTAGTTGTGGCTTCTGCCAGTGGAAATTTTTCATGTCTAATTCTTTTCCTCCAGAATTTTTTTTTCCAATAATCCCAGATTAGTGATTTTTTAAAAATATAATTTTACTTGTTTAAATAACTGCAACTACATATTAAGGGCCCCATTTACCAATTAGACATAACCCCATAACCCCTTTAGCACTCGCATTCAGTATTAAACAGCAGTAATCTTATCTTACCGCTGTTTGCCTCTGTATCGCTTATGCCATCTGTAGATGGAGAGAGCGATATGGTCCCCATTGCTGGGTGAAAGTGTCATGCGGATGTGCAGTCTGGCTGTACTGCATGTTCTGTACATAACACATCAGCACGTCACTGGCAGCAAAACATTGGACGATGCAGTGGAGGAGGGGGATGTCGCTGGACCGTTTCGGAGAGGTAAGTAATGTTAAATAATAGCATATTCGTTAGTATCACTGAGATGCTAAACGAAATATACCACTGGTAATAAGACTCATTATTAAATGTGGCCTTAATTATTTTATTACTATTTTATCAAGTTATTAGTAGTAGTAATATTTATCTATTTATTAGTCACCAATATTTTCACAGTACTATAAGGAGCTAAGTATTACATACAGGGCATTACAGCATTTAAGGGATTTATTTGTTTTTGTTAAGTAAATATTAAGTGAGGGAACACGTAAAAAGCCACAACACAATACAGGATTTTTTTTTATTTATAAGGGGCATATTCAAATTGGAGCGAAAAGTCCATTGGCGGACTTTTCGCTGTCATCGCAGGTTTCAGGGTCGAAAACTTATCGCGCTCGTCCCCGCGTATCCCAGTATTCAATTCCAAATCGGTGAAAACGGGACCCGGTGAAACCAAAAACAGCAAAAAATTATGTCATTTTGGGGGAAATCAGCCTGACACCCCACAAAAGATGCTCTGACATGGGGGTTCACTATGAGTACCCCCGAATAACCCTGCTAAAGGTATTTGGGGTTTTTAAATGGTCTCAATAGGTGGTATTTAGTGTCTTTGAGCTAGTGGTGTCTTTGAATAGTATTTTCCACAGTTTTTGGAAAAATAACTAGTCTCTTCAAATTTGGGGTACATGAAAATGGGTGCAAGCATATTTAAAAATCGCTAAAGTCAAGCATTAAGAAGCGCCAAAAATGTACCTTCAGCAAACACCTGCAATCAACAAAACACCTCCCCCATACTTGCAGACCCCCCCAAAGCCTAATTAGCTAGTTTTTGAATTTGTACCCCCGCTTCAAACTTTTTCACCCACTTTTTGAAAGTGCTTTTTTGGGGTGTCCTTTGTGTTTTTGTAAGAGTTTTTTTTTATGCAGTTAGCGTCAAGGGGGTTGTACAAAGGGTGCAGAGTGGTTTCCGCCCCTCTGCACCCTAAAACCGCAATTCTGCATTTTTTTTCCGACGGGTAATCATAGGTGAAACTTTTTCGCCTATTACATTGAATTGCATTTTCGGACCTGCAAAAGATGCTACAGTTGAATACGGTGATAACTGAAATCGGCAAAAATGACATAATCGGCGAATAACTTTCGCCGAGAACAGCTTTTCGCTCCAAATTGAATATGGCCCTAAGATGCAAATTGGAATTTCACCACATTTTTCGGATACATTGACAGAAAAACGATTATCTAATGGATGTTTCAGTCACAGAAATGAGATATGTTTGAATCTGTTGGATGTGTCCTTTTTTTATCCATTGTTATACACACGCAGCAGTTATTATTATAGCTGTAGGTCATCAAAACCATTGGGATATGAATCAGATCCAGACATTAATTTGCTACTATACTCAGGTTATATTTATTTTTGTTATTTCAAGTGATAGGATACATGATTTCCAATTTGCTATATAGCCTGTGATATGGTGCATACACACGGTCAGATTTTTCATCAGATTTGAACGATAACGATTTTAAAAATCGTTCAATCGTTCAAATCTGATGAAAAAATCGTTCATGTGTACAAGCATGAACGATGGACGATGAACGATGCGCGCTCACTTTTGTTAGAGAACGATTTCTGACATCTGACATGTTTGCAGTCAGATTTGTCAGATATTGTTCTTTTTCTTCAGATATCGTTCAAATCGTTGAGTAAATCGTTAGAAAAATCGTTCAAATCGTTCAAACGATATCGTTCAAAAGAAAAATCTGACCGTGTGTATGCTCCATTAGACAGACTTTGGCAGCAGGTAAGAAGTTAAAACTGTGGGTTTAAAAATATATTTCTTGATGCTTAAAAAACATAAATATAGGTATTTTATAGATAGCTGTTCTGTGATAAAAGTATACAAATCAGTAGGAGGGAATATAGTATATTAATGTAGGAAAGTAAAAACTAATCAGCTTACTTGCATAGTTTAAAGAGGTTGGGGTTCTATTCATTTCACTGCTGCCACTAATCAATTACTGAGAGCACCACAGCAGTTCCTGATGGCATTTTCTATTAGAATGCAAATAGCATACTCAATTCTTATTTTTTGATTAGAGGTAAATTGCTCCATTAAAATCTCGTTGAGTACTTTTCTTTGCTGTGTGGAAGAATGCAGACTACAAAACCTCATGGAACTTTAATATCTAAACTTTTCCCAATGTACAAAGGTTCGCCTTTCCAATTATGATTTCCTCACGACCATCCCTCAATTTTTTTCTACTTGAATTAATTTATAACTACATAGCAAAGTCATCAGTCCAGTGCTGTAAAATAAATTAAGCTTTCTGCATTCTAGTTCAATGCTAATTTTCTTTCTTTTTTTTATGTATTGGTTATTTTACTGACAGTTCTCCTGTTGAACTGTCCTATTCTTTGACCAAAGCATGACCATTCTTTTGCCGATTTCTACATGCAGCAATGTTTCCATAGTATCAGACAGGGGAAGTTTAAGAAAGGAGAATGCCTGTATACAGTCTCTCTCACCACTGCATGAACTGAGTAGGCTCTAGTATCATGCGGGTGGGTGCCAGTGTCCCATTGATTTATTTACCGCACATGTGCCATTTTCATGGTGACTACACCAGTGATTACAGAGGCATTAGTGGAGAGGTAAGTATAGATTATGGATGCAGGGTGTCTGTTTTGGGCCCCACAAAACCCAGGGGCCCGTGTGACACCCTGCACCTATTTTAGATGCACCCATGGTATCAGGGGCAAATAAAAGATTTCTATCTGTATACTTTAAATGATTAATTTTGCAACAAAGCAAAAATAAAAATATTGCTCAATAATCTTGCAACAGACACTTTTGGGGCTCATGCAGCACTCAGTACAAGTCTGTTTTCAGAGCATATCTTGCATATTTTCACTGTTTATGCTTTACAACCAAGTGTTGTAAAACCAAACGCATCTCCACTTGCTACTGAGTAGGCAGATTGTAAAAGGGTTGTGATGGGGTGTTCTTGCACAGGCAAATGTCACAGAGGGGGTGACGATGGAATTGTGGTACATGCAGAGGTTTGCGCACATGTACACACCTGTTTTGGGATGGATCTTTTGGCTCAAACATAGGGCTGCTACAAGTATGCCCTGATAATGATGACAACTATGACACTAAGATTAAGGAGAGGGGTGGTCCGACCACAGAGACGCACACAACTCTGCATATGGGTAATACTCATTTAGTTCCGTGCAGGAGCAATTATGGCCAGTTTGCATTCACCTCAACGTCAGTGCCTTTATTGTAGTCAAATAGCTTTATGTAAATTACAAGTACAGTTGAGTCTCAAAGCTTTGCTTATGCACATAGTGACATTTAATAATAGTGAGACTAATAGTATACACTGAATGTGCAGAAGCCAATTCCTTTCTTTGGTGCGTGCACAGTATGCTGAAATCTGCAAGATCCGTCTGCTTTGCGATTTGTGTGACTTAGAATCAGCCCGATTAGTGTTTCAGGTGTGTTCTGTACTGCAATGCAATTAGTATGGAAGACACCATAGAGCAGGGAGTTCTTGCTGTATACACCATATGGTCAATGCCTTTGACTTGACAGCAGGGAAAATGCTATTGTTTATGGTTTTTGAGTTCTTAGAGAAAATACTGTCAGATGAGTAATAACCTAATCCAATTACATGACAAAGCAATGTATATTCACCAAATATAATATTCTCATATACCCAAGGTACTGTATATATTCTAATCACAGTCCACATGTTATGAAATGAAATGTATACCTTACATACCCATGCTTGGTGGTGACACAACTGGGAGACAGACTGACAGGACAAACAAATACACATACAGGATTTTTGAGCTGGACAGACAAACTCTTGAGCTGGAATGACATGAGACTCACAGACAGGATGGTGATATAGACCTATAGGACATTCTGACAGGACTACAAGACAAACTCTCTGCACTGACAGAATTGGTAGTCAGACTGACAGGACAGACACAGGTTAAACTGAGAGACAATTAGATAGGACTGAGACAAGTTTATTTAGTATTTCCTGTGATCAGAATCTCGGGCCTTTTTGAGAACAGAAGTTCTTTTGTGATTAATTAAGATGATGATGAAATTGTGGTCACATAGTAATAGGATCCCATTGTGGGTCCTAATGTAACAAATACCACTGAAAATGTCTTATTACTTAGATGATTGGACATTATTACATGTCCATTATCACTGACATATAATATGATCAGAATCATTATGCGATAAAGAGAGACCAATCGCATGACAATGTAATTTATTTAATATGTATGTTCCTATTAAAACACTCCAATCAATATTAACCAGTCCTCTCCAAAGGGTTTCCTTTTGAGTTGCTTTTCTTTCTTTCCCCTTTGATTGAAAGCTCAGTTTACTTGGTCACGTGATCGGGACTACGGGGCTGATAAGACCAATAGAGGTTTTCCTATGTTTATACACGTGACCACTAGTGAGTGGCAACAGTACATCACAGCAGTCAATTGACAGTAGGGCCCTATCATGTATCAATAAGATTGATCTCCATGGTGACAAATATAAACAAGACGCCTAATTATAGGAATCTCGTACTGTGAAGTAAATACACACCATTCGCTAAGTAACATCTTCTAGCTTGTTACTTGTATGTTTAGATACACAATTAAAATACTGAAGAAACAAGTCTGCCTCCTTCATCCTTATTTGTATGTTATGTTTCAATCGTTTATTTTTAGAGTTTATGTCTATTTTAATTGTGCACAGGTGCTAAATATCTGCAATTAAAGCAGGGGGGTATATAAGTTTGTTCAAGACACCATAATGCTACCTTTGAAAAAGCTGCCTTGAGGTGCACTGAAACGCGTTAGGAGCACCTGGTTTACATTTACCAGCTGGATGAACATTGGCTACATTGCGGAAATACCTGGACCAACCTCCGTTTTAAATATCTCCAAATTCCTCAACTCTGGAATATGGGGCTTCATTCTACCTGCCGCAGCTCACCGTGCAATCTGAGGACTCTCCACTGGATATTCCATCTCCATCAGCAGGAGACTTTTTCCTCTAAAGGTGCGTGAACTGGTAAATATGTACCCTAACCCAGATCAGTCTATTAATAAGGAGTACATTATTGCTATTGAGACTGATTCTAGCAGAGGTTATTATGTTCTTATAAGTCTAAAGTAAAGGGGATGCTTAGCTCATCCTATAGCCCTTTAACGTATATGTTGTCACTTGCATGTTGTATACCGCTATTAGGCACCCCTTTTTTACAAATTTTCACTTGCACATATGTCAAATAAAACATTATTTTAAAAAATATTTAATAAATTATTTCCATCATACTAAGATTGTCTGCTCAATTTTTTATATTATCAAAGGCTATAGGATGCATTAAGCGTTCCCCCTTACTTTAGAGTCTTTAGACCTATTTGCAAAGTTTAGTAGTGCCCTCACTACCTTTTCAAATTATACATTTTACTAAACAAGTGTTTAATAAGTGATGTTCGTGATGTTTTTTATTATTTCTTCTTTTATTGAACATAAAATTGTTGTTGATTTTATACATTTTGTAGTGATCCTTTGTATTAGGACCATTACAGCGCCCTTTCACATATCTTGCTTGCTAGATATACTTTTCCAGGACTAAGACATAGACAGGACAGTTGGCAAACTAACATGATAGACAGACATTCTGACAGGACAGGCTGAAAATACTGAAGACAGAATGACAGAACAGACAGACTGACAAG
Source organism: Taudactylus pleione (assembly GCA_031769625.1). NCBI lineage: Eukaryota > Metazoa > Chordata > Amphibia > Anura > Myobatrachidae > Taudactylus > Taudactylus pleione. The sequence continues at coordinate 5,812,743 of JAUIMM010000217.1, forward strand.
ACAGACTCACAGAAACGTCTTGGAGACAGATTGAAAAAACTGCAAGACAGACTGACAGATACACTGATAGGACAGGCTGGCATGACTGGGGACAAACTGACAGAACAGACAGAACTGGGAGACAGACTGACACACAGTATGGGCTGTCTTGATTGATAGACTGAGAAAACTGGGTGATAGACTGAAAGAACAGACATAATTGGCAAATAGACTAAAAGGGGAGATAATTGGGAAATAGACTGACAGATGACAAGACAGAAGTATTCCACTCTATCTTCTGTGGTTTAGGGAGCTACACATTGCCCTCTTCCCAGAGCTTTGAGATGCTTCCTGACTACATAGAGATTACATAACTAAACTGGCCTATTCTGCTGATGTCTTAACCTCCCATTTTTTTTACCACAGTACAAAACAGTGGCAAGAGCTTCTGCAAAACTTCTTTTTCAAAGAGAAGCTGTAGATTAATTATCAGCACCCAGTAACCTTTGAGTACAGGGCGACAGAAAATTCTCCCTAAGTGTGCCATGGATTGTACCATATAAATGCAGTGTGACATGATATAGAATAGTGTAGAACACTGCATCTAGTACTAATGATCTCATTTAAGTCCAGCCTAGACCTTGTTTCATTACCTGTAGTCATATTACGCTGTGTTTGGAGTGCAAATTCTGATTGATTTACTTAAGTTACTACAACTTCTTTGATATTTTAATGACCTTTCTTGGCTCCTCTATTTAAAGCAAGACCATTTTCATAAGTGTGATATTGTGCTACCCCTCTGATACTAACTCCAGTGAATTTGAGTTTCAGTTGCCTGACCATGTTTATTTGCCAGGCATATCATCTGCCCAAATAATTTATAAATGAGGCTACATCTTTAACATCTAGGGGCAACTAGTATTGTAGGGACTACATCTCCTAGAAAGCCCCGATGACAGGTTGGACACATAAGCAGTGCACCTGAAATGAGGTGACATCACACGGACAGAGAGGAGGGCTGAAAAACCCTGTCAAAATAATTGAGTTTAAAGCAGAGACTGGGAAGGGAGTGAGTGGCAGTCAGTGGTGTAACTAGGGTATTTGGAGCCCAGGGCAAATTTGAAAAGGGAGCCCCCCACCCCCCCCATATGTGCATGCGCCGAAGGCGCACGTGGCAAAAAAAATGGGCATGGTCACTTAAAAATGGGGAGTGTCAACATGACACACCCCTTTATTTTCACGCTGAACATTCCTATCCATATGCACCTTAACCCCAGTAGTGCCCCTTATACAGTACCCCCAGTATGCAGTTGGGGTCCCTCTTATGCAGGCCCATAGTAGTGGTCCCCCTTATACAGCCCCCAATTAGTTCCCCTTATTCAGTGCCCCCAGTAATGGTCCCCCCAAATGCAGTGGCCCATGTAGTGTTCCCCCCTTTATGCAGTGCCCCCAGTAGCAGTCCCCACAATGCAGTGCACCCAGTAGTGGTATCCCCTTATGCAGTGCCCTTTATATAGTTCTTCCAGTAGTAGACCCCCCCATGCAGTACCCTTTATATAGTGCCCCCAGCAGTAGCCCCCCCATACAGTTTTCCCAGTAGTCGTCCCCCTTATGCAGGTACCCAGTAGTGATCCCCCCTCTCTAGTGCCCCCTGTAGTGGTCCCTCCAGTGCAGTGCCCCTAGCAGTAAGCCCCTTATATAGTGCCCCCAGTAGTAGTCCCCCCCTATGCAGTGCCCTTTATATAGTGCCCCCAGCAGTAGTCCCCCCCATGCAGTGCCCCCAGTAGTGGTCCCCCTTATGCAGGCCCCAGTAGTGGTCCTTCCTATTACTGCCCCCAGTAGTGATCCCCCCAGTGCAGTGCCCCTAGTAGTAGGCCCCTTTCATAATGCCCCCAGTAGTAGTTCCCCCCCCCAAGTAGTAGTCCCCAGTAGAGGTTCCCCCTTCCGATTAAGTGCCTCCAGTAGCAGTCCCCCCCATTAGAGGACCTCCCAGTAATGGTGCCCCCAGTAGTAGCCACCCCCCCTCCCCCGTTGTGCCCCCAGTAGTGCAGACAGGTTTAAAAAAATATATATACAAATATACTTACCTGAATCCACGCTGCTGCTCTGGACCACGACACCGCTCCCGCCGCCGCCGCCCGCCAGTCCTCCCGGGTTGGCGTACTCAGCATTATGGGAGAGACGTCATGATGTCATGACGTCTGTCCCATTACCCACTGCAGGAGCCGGACGGAAGCCCGGCTCTTGCAGTGGGTGTTGCAGCAGTCAATGAGAGTCTATCTGACTCTCATTGGCTGCTGTTTAACACACGCATCGCCGCCAGCGCTGGGGGCGATGCGTGTGTTATGCACAGCCTGAGCCCGGCTCCTGGCACTATTGGGCAAGCGCTCAGGGGGAGGGAACGGGCTCAGCTGTGCAGCACAGGACCGGCGCTGGAAGCCTAGTGCCGGTCCTGTGTAAATGTGTAGCGCTGACCGCACTCTCTGCGGTCAGCGCTACACTGGCTAACTAGGGTGGGCCAGACTGTGGCCGGCGGCACCCCCCGCGCCACTGGTCCCACGGCGCCCAGGGCACGCACACCACTCACCCTGCCCTAGTTACGCCACTGGCGGCAGTGCAAGGTGTATGGTGTGCCCATGCTGAGATATGTGCAAAGAGAGCAGAGCTGGAGAGAGAGGCTGCAGAGCAGCCGAGGTGGATTTTAAGGTGAAAGGCTGGCAAGTATTATTATTATTATTATTATTAAACTTTATATATACAGCGTTAAAAGTGGCCCGCAGCGACGTACAAATGGTAAAACAGTAAGACAGTATGGGATAAAACAGTACAATAGAGTAGACAATGAACAAATAGCACTACAAATCTCAATACAGCCACTGATGCAAGGGGTGCAATGGAAACATTCAGAATAAGCTGAAACCTGTACTTATTAGCGTGGGCACAGATAACGCATCTAAGTTGTCTGAAGAGATGAAAACAACGGCGGAGTGGGGTCCAGGGGCAGAAGGCCCAAAGAGGAATTGTAGAGTGTAGCTAGTATGTAAGAGAAGTAGGTAATGAGAACAAAAGGAGATTCTTTATAGTTAGATAACAGGAATTAAAATTTTATAAGGGAGCTTGGAAAACTATGTGGCAGAAAGTCCAGAGCAGCCCATAGGCATAAGCAGGGGGGGTTTCCGTCTGCCTGGAAACCCCCCTCCCCAGCCCACACCATGACAACAATAGAAATAGTAATATAATAGAATGTCACTAGTGCTGCATGTTCTTCTCAGTATCACAAATGAAATAATTAGCACTACCTGTGGATCTTTTAACATGTATCCGTCAGTAATAAATAACCTGTGCACCAACTAGGAGATCTGGAAAACATTCACTGTTAGGGATGTGCTGCTATAGAGCCCAATATGTACATATATGTCCAGGGCAGTGCTAGGTTCTTCTGCTGCTCCCAGACTCCTGGACTTGCTCTAATACTCTTGAATGGAGCCCACATCTAAAATAAGAACATTCAGCTCAGGCAGGATGGTCCTAATTCCCCATTTAATGGCTTACTGTGATCACTTGTCCTGTTCATGCTGGAATTATGACACACAATACACTTTGTATGAAGCATATTACAGCTGGTTAAGTGCTAATTCTACCGTCTTCATGGACTGGCCACACTCACTCTAAAATCAAGCATTTGGAAACCCCCCACTAGAAATCCTGCGTTTGCCACTGCAGCCAGTGCCACTGGTGTGTGTGACAGTGAAATGGTAACTGAAAGAGAAAAAGTCTGGGTGTGTCTGTGCACCATCCATGTTGCAGACATGTCCACTCAACATTACAACATGCCCCCTAGTCCTTACCAAGGCTCACAAAATCTTGTGAGGCTCAAATCTGTCCTCGATGGATAAACCTGACTTTATATGTAAACAAAAAAAAAACACTTATGGGTTAAATGTGGAAAGAACTGCTAATTCTAGATCTAAAGTTGATCTCAAGAAAGTCACTATAGTTATTGTAGTATTTTTTATATGGTGTCCCTGTGGAATTCAGTATAGCAGGACAGCCAGAAACCTGAAATGAAAACTTTATAAACACTAAGGGGCATATTCAATATGGGAGCGAAAGTCTGTGCTGGACTTTTCACTCCACATCGGAGGTTTGAGTGGGGATAAAGTATTGGGCACGTGCCCGCTTATCCCCGCATTCAATTTAAAAGGTGCGGAATCGGGAACCGGCGAAAAAACTGACTGGCGAAAAGTCTCTGAATTTTCGGGAATTGATCCTGGCACACCCCAAAATATATCCCGACATGGGGAATCAATATAGGTACCCCGAATTGGCCTTCTGCATATTGTCGGGATTTTTAAATAGCCGAGGCAGGTGCATAATAGCGGCTATAAAAAAGTGATGAAGAATAGCAGTTTGGGGTTTTTTTGGGGGGGAAATAACAATTCCCATCAAATTTGGTGTACATCAAAATGGGTGCAAGCATATTTTTAAGCACCTAAAGTGCATTTTGAAAATTCTTCAAAAATGCACCTGCCGCTACCACCCGCATTCTTTTAAACATCTGTCGCATACTTGTGAACCCCCCTGAATTATTTTCGTTATTTTAAAACTTGTTCCTCACATTTTTTTGCTTTTTAACCCCAAAATTAAATAAATTTTTTTGGGGTGTCCATATTTATTTATTTTTTTTACTTTTTTTGACACAGCTCATTTTTAGGGGCTATTCCCAGGGGTGCAGGCTATTTTTTTTAAGCCTACACCCTAAACCACAATTCTGCACTTTTTTTCGCCATGAAAACTTTACCCCCGTTTTTTTTACAAAGACTTTTCGCATCGGCAAAAAGTCTTTGTAATTGAATACTGGGATAATTGAAACATAAATGACGTTATCGGCGATAATTTATTTTGCGATTCCGACTTTTCGCAGCCAAATTGAATATGGCCCTTAGGGGTAAATTTACTAAAAGTCGATTTTGACTTGATGTTATGTTTCATGGGCTAAACCACACAGTTATTAAAAGATGCTTTTTTATATTGATTTTTAAATGTTAGTAAATGTGTGATTTAGCCCCTGAAACACAACATAAATTTAGATCGATTTAAAATCAATCAAAAACTATTGAAATCGTTACCCCAAATGCATATTATTATTAACATAGAGAATATGAATTTTTCTGTAGAACTCATTTGTAGCTAATATAGATATAATGGTAACATTACTTGTCAAATAATTGAAGGGATGAATCTTGGATTTACTGGTGAAGTTTGAATCTATGGGTCAGATTTAATTCAAAGCTTTGTGCCGCATATTTAGTGTTTATTATATTTTAAGCGAATATATTGCTGTTCTTTTATATTATGCTGGTATAGATTTCCCTAGATTGTATTAAGGGGGTTATTCAGCAGAGGACAGACATGCTGTAATATGGTAATGCAGCAGCTTTACCTATACATGAAGAGGTCTCATTAGGTGGAAGCAAGCACCAGACTAATTGGTCCATTCACGTCACGTGATTCAGCCGTCTTCTCCTGTGTTTCACGTATCGTAAATATTGGAACGTTATGTGGTCGCCATACCGCGTAATGTGGAACTGCTACCAGCATATAAAGCAAGTAAACGACTCCCTTTTGGTCCAGGCAGCTAAGTCAAGTGACCATTTTAAGGTTGCTAAGCAGCATGTATACATGGAAGTATTCAGAAAGACGGGCCATATGATTATGCTAAGTTCAGACCCACATTCAACAGTGAATTCAGTCATGTTTAATGTATTGTATACCAAATAGAATATTTATTAACATTCTCAGCAACGATTATGCCATGTATATACAACAAAGAGGTGGAACAGATATTAATAGATCCGAATACTTGAATAAGTTTGAGGAAAGATAAGCACCCTGTTTAGTGATGGAATATTGTTCACCAGGGGTTAAAAGAGAGAAGGGGGCGTAGCCAGGGAGGTGTCCATCAAAATAGTAGCCTATGGCAGAAATAAGGGTGTAAGGCCCCTATTATGCATTATAAATAGTCTGGAAGAGGAGACATCTTCCTCTTTTCCAGTTTATGGAACCCCACCCACCCACCTGTCTAAGTGTTTTGTATGCAATTATTGAAAATGTTGTTGGATTGTGCAATTTTCAATTTTTTCCTTCCAACAGGTGGAGGTGCAGCCTGGCGGGAAGCAGTGCTACTAGGCGGCCTATTATAGCATAAGAGTGCCTAGGTGCCTTTTGATTGCGGCGAGTTGGTCATTCCCTTTAGGGGAGGACAAGGCCATCATCTTAGGGAGGGGTTGAGGCTATGCCAAATTAAGAGAGAATGGTTCTACCTCAGGCCAGTTTGCGCCGGGCGGGGATCCGCCTCTTATTTATTTAGTCAAATGTATTTGCCGGGCTGTGGCCTTGAAGCACTGCTTTTTACTGCCACCATCTTTCTAATTACAAACTGATCAATACATTTCGGCTGTGTCCTCTTTTAATTCCATATAGGTGTCCGTGTGGTTATTTCTAGTTTCTATTTAAGTGAGCGAATTAGCATAATGTAAGATTCAAACAATGGGTGGCTAAACACAATTGGAATAAAAATAGATAACCATTTGGTAATCATAGTTGCTTAGCAACCAGCTAACACTGAAGCATGCAGTGGGTCAGGCCATATACTTATATTATCCAATTCAGCAGATTTCATCATATTTGACGCATTATCCAGCAAATATATTGTAAAGTACTGTCAACAATGAATGTAAAGGAATGGTACTTAAAATTGTAGCTGTCACATGTAATCAAGAACTATAGACTAAAAGGTGTTCGTTTACAGCACAAGATTTTAACACACTTCAGAGTTGATTTTTATATGCATTTATTCTGCCAGTCTTCCTTATGTATTTGTGTTTTTATTTCCTGTATTTTTAATTTTTTTATATATTTCTTATTTATATTTTGCTGACTTTACTATTCATGTAACTCATTCCTTTACATTCGTTGTTGAGAGTACTTTACAATATATTTGCTAGATAATGCGTCATCATTTTCAATCCCAGGCCCCTAAGGCCCGCAATCCAGCCCTGGGTGCAAGACTCATCTAGGTACTGCAAAGGTTATGTACTGTATTTGATTAGCACCTTGTGCTTTCAAAGACAAAATGTAATGCTCCATTTGAGCAAACTGCATCCTGCAAGTTCTTTAATGAACAAAAAAGAAAAATGAAGGTGCCCACTTCAGATAACTGAACAAAAGAATGGTACTTAAAATTGTAGCTGTCACATGTAATCAAGAACTATAGACTAAAAGGTGCTCGTTTACAGCACAAGATTTTAACACACTTCAGAGTTGATTTTTATATTTATTTATTCTGCCAGTCTTCCTGTGTTTTTATTTCCTGTATTTTTAATTTATGTTTTATATATATTTCTTATTTATATTTTGCTGCATTTACTATTCATGTAACTCATTCTTTTCTTCAGTTATCTGAAGTGGGCACCTTAATTTTTATTTTTTGTCGATTAAAGAACTTGCAGGATGCAGTGTGCTCAACTGGAGCATTACAATTTGTCTTTGAAAGCACAAGGTGCTAATCAAATACATAACCTTTGCAGTACAATAATGAGTCTTGCACCCAGGGCTGGATTGAGGGCTTTAGGGGCCTGGGATTGAAAATGATCAAGGGCCTATTGTAAAAAAAGCAGAATGGGTGTGGCCAGTGCTGTGTGGGTGTGGCCAGTGCTATGTGGGTGTGGCCAGTGCTATGTGGACATGTACACTCTTACACCATCAGCTCCAATATCTCCCTAAATATGCTATAGTATAAAAATTGCAAAACTTTCTGAATAAAATAGAAATACAACTTTAATACTTAAAAATTGTGGCCAACTGGTGGCTGGCTATTATCATGCTATCCTGGCTATGGGCCTATTTGTATGTGGGGCCTGGAGCTCCATTCTCCCCATCGTTTATCTGGCCCTACTTGCACGCTTACAAAATATGGAATACAAGCACGGAAAATAGTAAGAACAGCTCAATGGTGTTTTATCTTGAATTTTCCTCAATTTAGCGTTTTATCTGTTGACTCCTTTTTTCAGGAGCAGTAAGACAACAAAGAGATAATGTGCAGTAGTATCTGCAATAGTCATTAGCTCTTTCTACACAGGCTGGCACAAATCTGTGCCAGATAGGGAAGGCTGACACCAGTGCATCACCCATTAACCTTTCCAAGAAATGGGAAGCAGTAGTCACACAATATAATTTGAGAAATCGAGATGCATGTGAGTTACTCATTTCATGGCTTCCATATCAATTATGCACAAAATGAAAATATCCTGTTGAGATGCTGAACCTAATTCATATTAGTTGAAAGAACACTGTTTAACCCTCACTGGATATGAAAGGAGTTACTTAGTGGCACTGCAAAGCCCTGTAACATTCACTACCCCAAAGGAATACAGTGTTTTGCCGATCTTTCTATTTACAGTACATTGATTTTAGATTATTTTCCAGTAGCATAATATAAAGTGCTAAGGGATGAGAGTATTAAACATTGTGATAGACACATTGGTATATACTAATATGCGGGGATGGATGTTATAGGTAAGCAATGCACACATGTGAATAATACATGCACCACATTATACATATATATTTACTTTACATGTATTTTATCATGTATTTAGGTGAATCAGAACTGTATTCATGCCCTTACATTTTATAGGCGATCTGAATAACTGGCACAATCACTAGGTGACTGCCTTGGGCACCAGGGTTGAGGAGATGTCTATAACACTGAATGATTGCCATAAAGTCATTTATTATTCAGTGTCTTTAGTTTCTCTATGGCTCTTCCTCACTATGCGCCAGCCAATGACATGGAGAGGCTGCATATGGTAGCTTATAATATACTAATGATGATGATTGTGACAGTTGGTATATAACAAGTGGGTAACACGGCTTTCCGCTTGCAGATACATGGACCCATGCATTAGCTAAATGGAATCTTGCATTAACATAAGGTAGTAAATCAGGCTTATGCAAATGCCAGCAAGTATCGCCACTTTACTTCTGACTCAGATGTAGCCCCCTAGTTGGACTTATAGCTAGTTTATTTTTTTTAGTTAGTTTAAGCATCTCTTAAAATTGGAGAGTAGACGTGAACCTTGATATGCACGGACAGACTATCGTGGAACACTATTATAGGGCCACAGCGTTTTGTGCAATACATACAGCACAGTTCCTAAACGAGCTGCAGTGTCTAATCCAGAGGTTCCCAAATACACCACAATAGGTCAGGTTTTAGAGGTATCCATGGTTGATCTCAGGTGGTTGAATCAAATTGAACACACAAACAGACAAACCCAACTTCTGCGCACTCCAAAAAAATCTAATGACCACTTATAAATATTGAAATTGCATTACAATAATACCAAACTGAAAATCGGAGTCCTCAATTGTACTAGGGAATATCCAACATGGTGAATGATATTGCAATTCTTCTTACATGGGTTTTTGTCAGCAATGGGAAAGAAGAAAAGAAAAAAAGAACAACATGGTGTAGTAGATCATGACAAGTCTTTCATGTGAATAAATGAAACGTGACTTCTCCCTCTTAAATCCAAAAAGTATAAGGTGGTCATACCGTACTCACATTATAGTGCTACGGTTTCCTCTTATAAAGGTATCTTTAACCGGGGAATCTGGACACCAATGTGCACTGATTCAATATAGTGCTCACCATCATGCAATGTGGAATAGGATATTCAGGGGTGGGCGTACCCCAACTCACACTTTAAAGTCGGTTCATATGTACATAAAGGTTTCTTTAAGATTTAACGGTCCCGTTCCTCTCTGTTACCCAAATGTTTTTTTCTCATGTACAAATAGGGTAATATAAAGTGGAATGGAAACTTGCCGTCATGAATAATCCAACAGTTTTAATTCTTATTTAAAAACATACAATAACTGGGTGATCAATGAACAATGGACAAAGATGGAGTGATGGCAACAACCTGAAGTGGATGGTAGGTCCGGATTAGTCCACCGCAAGTCACTGATGTCCAAGGTCTTTATCAAGGTGTATATGGCAGGGCAAGAAAACATTTATTTATACCCCCATAGAGCCCTCCTCCTTATAGTGGGCGGGGTTATACCACAATACACATTTATACCATCCTTCTAACGTCATTAAGACACCAACCAAGGTGTCATGAAGAGTTACTCCATAGGGCTCAATCCCTATTAAAACAACCTGAAAAATCTCATGGAAACCCATTATTATATCTTTGCGTTCCATTTCATGGAACACGTAAAAACCAGAAGTCAAGAGGAGAGGTGATAAAGACTTCCCTTCAAAGGACCCCCAATCTTAGCAAAGGGTGGTCCATCTCCCTCATGACTAAACCCTAACTAGTGTATCACCTGACACTGGTCTGCTTGTGTATGCTGGGGAAATCTTATGGGCGTGTCTACGTCCCGTCTTGTCACAGACGGTATGAGGTCGACGGACCCCCATGATCCCGCTTAGCCAATCTGGGCAGTGGGTGGTCCGTCTCCCTCGTGACGTAGACGTGGCCTCCGTCTGTAATGACGTAGGGCTTGAATCAAATTGACTGAGGTACTAATTAAGTCACCTGTGCTCAAGCATGAATATCCTTAATACCTGGACTGTTTGGGTGCCTTGAGGACCGAGTTTGAGAACCTCTGGACTAATCTGCACTAGATGGATACAAGATAATTGCAGGCTGGTAACTATGGTTTCAGTGCAGATTTGCAAAGTGCAATCTTGGTAATAAACATTTAACAAAGAAGCATTTAACGTTTAGTAAAGTTCCACAACTTGTCCTAAAAGGGGAATAAATATGTTTAGTTATAGACTGATATGTGAAACAGCAGGTGTGAAAACAGCTTTGTTCATTATACTGTATTGTGTGGTTGGGGTAGGACCAGCAACATTTTCAGCCAAATTAGAAATTAGTTATGTTGAAACTTGCAAAATTTCACTGTCAAATAGACAAGGCAAATAGTTTGAGGAACAGTTTTGCACGTTTTCCTCATCTCTAATTTTGAAGCATTTCATATTTTAAAATTGCACAAAAGTGCTGGCTTTTGCCACTGGAATTTGTAAGAATTCTACTTTTGCAGAAATCAGGCTCATGATAGACTCATGAAACAAAATAATTAGAGATAAACCTAGTGCCAGTGAATTCAACCAACCATATGGTTTGATTCAATGTAAGAAAAATAAAAAAACATATATAACTAATATATAAAATACGTCCCTCTGTCAATAGCGGGGATCATCTCATCAGTTATGAATCTGGATTGATCCTCTCTCTACACTGTGTATGTCCGTGGTTACCTCCATATGTAGATGAGAAAGAAATTTCCGCAATATTATTTAATATTCTTTTAAAATGAAAGAATAAAATCCTAAAGGACCACATCCGCTGACACTGATAAGTAATGGAGACTCTAGTAGTGGATACTTTACCAGAAATTTGCTTCACCAAGGCATGTAGTATAATCTGGGCTCCGGAACCCCCTTCACGACCTCACATGCGGCAATGGTCTGGGGTCTTCTCCCTCAGACTCCAGTCAGTGAATCACTCCTCCAACGCGTTTCAAGTAGGTTCTCTTACTCAAGGCATTATCACAAGGGTGCCCAGAGTAACATGAAGCTGAGAATGACATAAATATTTTCATTACTAACAAATCATGTAAGATTATATTATATTTAACTAATATAATTGATAACTAAAACAGCTAGTGTTTTATTTTTCCATTTGGGATTTTTTTTTACATCAATCAGCCCCCCCTTCCCCGCCCCCCTTTCTAGATTTTAACAAGACCAGGGACACAGGGGTCTATGTACTAAGCCTCGGAGAGAGATAAAGTGGATGGAGATAAAATACCAACCAATCAGCTCCTGTCACTTTACAGGCTGTGTTTGAAGAATGACAGTTAGGAGCTGATTGGTTGATACTTTATCTCCGTACACTTTCTCTCACTCCAAGGATTAGTACTGTACATAGACCCCATAATATTTTAAATGACTGTTCCCTGATTATTGGTGGCAGTAAATGTGCCTGGCTATATATTTTAAGTGAAGCTGAAACAACTGAAGTTCAAAACAACATTTGTACTCTGAATGCATTAACAAGTTTTCAGATACCAGTGAGTCCACTGTTTTAAATTCAATACAATTTTATATATATATATATATATATATATATATATATATATACATATATGTATGCTACAACAGTATCTTACATTTTCATATCACACAAATATGTAGGCAGCATAAAGAAATCAAAATTGATATTTTGCAGTCAAAGGCCAGCATCTGAAAAAAGGCAGATGTTAATGCATGAATGGCTGATTAAGCTTAATGGCTCATAGTGCCATTCTGCAAAGTTCAAAGAGGCAATTAAGGACCTTACCAGATGATATTCTGTAACCGCGTCTATGTACAAGTATTTTTGTAGATCAATTCCCACGTATACTGTATGTGCTAATGATCTCGTGTTAACATCAGTAAGTGCTGCTTTTTGTCAGTTAGTCAACCACAATATAATTTGATGGTCAAAACCTTCCTGAGTCATAGAGCTTTTCCCTCATACAGTATAAGCAGTCGTACTGTAACTGTCCAGTGAGACATCTAGTCAGCAATGTATATGTGCTGTAATGTTAGCTCCAGGATAATATAATATTCATATAACTTAATTCAGCAGCATAACAAATAAGTTTAAAACCTATTTTTGGGCTTACGACTCCTTGTTATAAACAGATATTATGAGTATACAGTCATTATGTTGACATTCAGAATATCAACATGGACAAAATGTCGACACCACAATGTCAACATGGTTTTCAAAATGTCAACATTCCAAATGTTGACATGGACACAATGTGAACATGGTCATAACGCCGACATTGTAGGCTGCAGTAAGAATAGGTTGGGTATTGGCGTTTTCAGGTGCTTCTAGACCTAACCCTATGTTGACATGACGATTGTCGACATTGACAATGCCTACATTCTGGCAATGCCAACATTGTGAATGTCAACATAATGTCTAGGTCCACATTCTGATTGTCAACATTTTGTACCATCCTCGGTATTACCAGACTGGTTAGCAGATATTAGTAATAAATGATACTACAGTATGGAAGAGGCAGGGGAGTGATGTGAATGTGAGCAAGGCAGATCAGGTATATCAACATCCTGCTAGCTTTTAGATTCTTGTGACTCCAGCACCTCACCATTGTGTATCTGTGAAGCAACAACACCCCAAAAAGTTGAACTACAGGTCAACAAGTTATCACTACATTTCAAATACAAATGCATACTGTAAAGCAGGCCATACAGTACATCAGACCAATGATCTTCCAACCATCCAATGGCCCTATCATCCAACTTGTCTGTCCAACTAAAATAGTGACTCCACACATCTAACCAAGTTTTCATCAGACCAGCCAACTTCTGTCCAACTTGTGATGTCACTGAAGTAGGCATACAGTGTCTGCCTACTTCTGCATGTTCTGAATATACTGAACACAGACATATATAATACTGGTTCCGATGCCAGCACTTCCTATGCTTTGCTGAATATATTGTGCCCGGTGCCCTCCAATTACCTTAACACGAATGGTGAGGGAAAATAATAGACACCAATCCGGCGGCAGTCAGGGCGTTTTCTAATAAACACAGAGCCGTATGTATTAACACATACTGCTCTGTACTTTAGACGCCCTGAGTGCCGCAGTGTTGTTGTCATATATATATAAAACAGCACATATGGTCCAGCACTTCACTTTCATAGGAAGATAGCATGACATGGTGCCCTCACAAAGGGCAACATGTGCAGCACTCCCATCCATAACAAACAACAGACACTGGTGGGTAAATCAATATTTCAGTATAATGATGTCTTCAGGATTCTGAGGCAGGGATATATTAAGAGAGGAGGGGGCCTGTGTTCACTCCCCATCCGGGGCCCCCTCCTCTCTCTCAAGTGGCCGCCGCACACTGACAGCAGCACTCAGTAGCATCCATGCACTAATCTGCGACTGGAGTATACTGCACATGCGCAGGTCACATGGTAAATGGCATGGCAGCCATTTTCCTAGTGAATTCTCTACTGCGCATGCGCAGAACGCCTGGATAAAGGCAGGTAACAGATTCTAGATATGGGCAAAAAAGGGGAAACTAGTTTGCAACTGAATTTGGCAGCATGGCTGGTGTAGTGCTTAGCATTAGTACCTCACATCACCAAAGTCCTGGGTTCCCACCACTGACCTGTGTGGAATTTGTATGTTCTCCACATGTTTTTATTGCTTGGGTTTCCTCCAGGGTCTACAGTTCCTCCCACTTGCCAAATACAAACTGGTGGGTTAACTGGATTCTGACAAAAAAAATTAACCCTAGTGTATATACTGTATGTATGTGTGTACATATGGTAGGGAATATAGATGGTATACTTCACCAGAGCAGGTAGAACTGTAGTAGCAGGGTAGCAGTGGTCCTGGGGACAGCCTCCTCTGTTAAACCTCCAACTGTATAAGAATTTCATTTGATTGGGGCCCTTATTGTCATTCCCAATGTATTCAAAGAGTTTAAGCTCCATATTTGCAGCTGATTCCTTTATCAGTAGAATTCCAAATACCTTCTCATTTTTGTGCCTTCTGTTCAAGTAAAATGTTGAGATATTACCACCTCTTTAGTTGGAGACATTGTGCCAGCCATAGTGCCTTGTGTTGATGGTGATCTCAATATAGTATGTTGATGGTGGAGTGTTTGAGTACATTGTTCGCATTGAAAGTGGGTATCCCAGGGCTTGCAATATCTGGCGCTCCTCAGATTAATGTTTGTTCAGTGTGTAAGAACAACCATCATCTGCAGATATATCACTCAATCTGCAGATATATCTGTTAGGTGCATACCCAGCTTTAGACTCATTATCTGAGCTTCAGCATTCCTGGTTCCAGTCATCTAATCTAGTATGTGGTTTCCAGAATGACTCGTGTTTTTAACCTATCTAGTTTCTGACATTCCCATTGTTTCCTGATTTGGCTTAGTTTTTTTGGTTCTGACATGCCTTGTTCTTATTTTTTCTCCTGGAAATCTTTTTGGAATCTGACAGTCCTCTTGTATACCAGTTTTGGTTTAACAAATATTTTTCACACTTACACCAGGATGACAAATCTGTGGGCAAAGTAGAGGGCAGCAACCTGTGGGGTTCCAGTAGCGAATCCCTAATCTCAGGGACAGTGCAAGGTTTCTAGGCATCCTAGGCAAAACTTCAGCCTAATGCCCCCTCCCCACATACACACTGCAGTACCCACTATACAGCCCCTCAGGTGAAAGCATGGAGGTGGTGTCTTAGAAGTTCCACAACTGTGATCTAAATTAAGTACAATAAGGATGCCTCTCTTAGAGACATTCTTAATTTTAATATAGGCAGACTCAGGGGAGCCCCCCAGATCCCGGCACACTAGGCAGCTGCCTATAGGTAAAGCCAGCCCTGCCTAACCTCCTTGTGGGGATCACTGGTGAATACCAGTGCAAATCCAGGTGAATCCACTAGACTTCTAAGAAACTATGGCAACCTCTTTGTGTGCTTGTTTTTACTCAATGCAATCAATTATCAGCAAAAAAAAAAATATATAGAATGAACAGGTGTTCACTGATTAGCAGAGAGGATTTAACATGTACTAGACACGTCACACACTGATAGTTATCGAATGCACTTGGACTTGTAAAAACACACAAGTGGGGTTTTATTTACTGTATGCATCAATCACACAAGGAAAGAGTATCTGCAATACATGGACACAATGAACCAAATGTAATAGGGTGAGAGTTTAGCAGTAATCTCTCACATTGGTCGAATTGTATCTTCAAAATGGGAAAACATCTGGATGAGAGTTTAAATCGTGAGAGTTTTTTGAGTCTGGAAAACATGCGAGTTTGTATGTTCTCGGACTCTATTACATTTGCTGAGTTTACTGCGAAACTCTCACATGTTCTAAACCAGGGGTCTTCAAACTTGGCCCTCCAGCTGCTGTGGAACTACACATCCCAGCATGCACTGCCACCTTTTTGATATAACAGCATGCTAAAACTATGTGCAGTGCATGCTGGGATGTGTAGTTCCACAGCATCTGGAGGGCCAAGTTTGAAGACCCCTGTTCTAAACTTTCACCCTATTACATTTGGTCCCATGTATAGCAGGAACACAGGTTCACTGCTGATCGCAGATTCCAGATTATCTGCGTGTGCGCAGGAGTCATTCTGCGAGTGTGCAGAATGGGTCCTCCGTAGTCGCACACGAACACTTGAATGCCTCTGCCTGATTGAAAGGCAGAGGTGGTGCAGTGGAGTGTACGCCCCGTTTTCCGGGAGTGGCTAGCTCAGGATCTGCGTTGATCAACACAGTGTCCTGGGCTCGCAAGCTGAGGCTTACTCATCTAGCCGGAGGTCCGGCGCCGTCCACCATCGTGACCATCGCAAATGCAGCAGGGGGTGTCATACATCTCTTGCTGCATTTGCATTATTGCAAGAATCGCAATAGCAAAGCTGCCTGTGTGCAAGCTTTGCAATTGCGATCCTTGCTGAATCCGACCCTTTATTCTTTATACTTTACTAAAGAAAACAAAGGGCGCCTCCTAGTGCAATATAATGGTGTGATCACCAAACAGTGCTGAAATTAAATATAAAGTGGTCACGTACCAGCTAAAAACACAGCTTATCTGCAATGTAAACTGAGCTTCAGGAACCAACAAATTCAGCAAAATTCTTCTTTCAATGTTAACACAAAATAAAACCAAAGATACACAGTGTAATTCTATCAGGACATTGAAATGTACCAAAAACAAGAATAAATTATGATTACAATGTTAACAATAGCCAAATATGCCAGATCCATATATATACACACAGTCAGGTGCATAAATATTGGGACATTGACAGAATTTTCATATTTTGGCCTCTATTCACCACCACAATGGCTTTGAAATGAAACAAACAAGATGTGCTTTAACTGCAGACTTTCAGATTTAATTTGAGGGTAATTACATCCAAATCAGGTGAACGGTGTAGGAATTACAACGGTTTCTATATGTGCCTCCCACTTTTTAAGGGACCAAAAGTAATGGGACTATCAACTCAAAAGCTATTTCATGGACAGGTGTGGGCTATTCCCTCGTTATTTCATTAACAATTAAGCAGGTAAAAGGTCTGGAGTTGATTCTAGGTGTGACATTTGCATTTGGAGTCAGTTGCTGTCAACTCTCAATATGAGATCCAAAGAGCTGTGTCACTATCAGTGAAGCAAGCCATCATTAGGCTGAAAAATCAAAACAAACCCATCAGAGAGATAGCAAAAACATTAGGTGTGGCCAAATCAACTGTCTGGAACATTCTTAAAAAGAAAGAACGCACCGGAGAGCTCAGCAACATCAAAAGACCCGGAAGACCACGGAAAACAACTGTGGTGGATGACAGAAGAATTATTTCCCTGGTGAAGAAAAACCCCTTCACAACAGTTGGCCAAATCAAGAACTCTCTCCAGGAGGTAGGTGTATATGTGTCAAAGTCAACAATCAAGAGAAGACTTCACAAGAGTGAATATAGAGGGTTCACCACAAGATGTAAACCATTGGTGAGCCACAAAAACAGGAAGACCAGATTAGAGTTTGCCAAACAACATCTAAAAAAGCCATTACAGTTCTGGAACAACATCCTATGGACAGATGACACAAAGATCAACTTGTACCAGAGTGATGGGAAGAGAAGAGTATGGAGAAGGAAAGGAACTGCTCGTGATCCAAAACATACCACCTTATCAGTGAAGCATGGTGGTGGTAGTGTCATGGCGTGGGCATGTATGGCTGTCAATGGAACTGGTTCCCTTGTATTTATTGATGATGTGACTGCTGACAAAAGCAGCAGAATTAATTCTGAAGTGTTTCGGGCAATATTATATGCTCATATTCAGTCAAATGCTTCAGAACTCATTGGACGGCGCTTCACAGTGCAGATGGACAATGACCCGAAGCATACTGCAATAGCAACCAAAGAGTTTTTTAAGGCTAAAAAGTGGAATGTTATGCAAAGGCCAAGTCAATCCCCTGACCTGAATCCGATTGAGCATGCATTTCACTTGATGAAGACAAAACTGAAGGGAAAATGCCCCAAGAACAAGCAGGAACTGAAGACATTTGTAGTAGAGGCCTGGCAGAGTATCACCAGGGTTGAAACCCAGCGTCTGGTGATGTCTATGCGTTCCTGACTTCAGGATGTAATTGCCTGCAAAGGATTTGCAACAAAGTATTAAAAAGTGAAAGTTAGATTTAGGATTGTTTAGTTTGCCCCATTACTTTTGGCCCCTTAAAAAGTGGGAGGCACGTATAGAAACCGTTGTAATTCCTACACCGTTCACCTGATTTGGATGTAGTTACCCTCAAATTAAATCTGAAAGTCTGCATTTAAAGCACACCTTGATGGTTTCATTTCAAAGCCATTGTGGTGGTGAATAGAGGCCAAAATATGAAATTCTGTCAATGTCCCAATGCACCTGACTGTATATATATATATATATATATATATAAAACGTATGGATATTTTTCATATAGTGGTTGGTGTGTTGGTCTTCTGTTGTATACTCCTGTGGGATACTTCAAGGTGTTTTATGATTTTCATTTTGACCTGGTATCCTCTCGTTTGTCGAAGGTGTGTGCAATTTATTTCTAATGTATGTATATATATATATATATATATATACATACATACATATATATATATGTAAATCTGTTGATGTATTTTACTAGATCATTTTGATAATGTATTGATACATTTTCAGATATAATAATGATACTTTACTTTTTATTTTAATATATAAATACCTTCTATGGTCATTTGATTAGTAAATAAGTTGAGATTTTAACATTGCTTATCCCTTTTCTGTTTTTGCTTAGTTCCGTATAAGATAAACACTACTTTAAAGCTGTAACTGCGCATACATGCTCCTAAAATATTTTGTCATTTTGCATGCAGATTATTAGCAATGCCATGATGTTGCCAGGATTACAGTAACCCTTGTTGCTCAACATGGGGTTTTTAACATTTACAAAAAAAAAATACCCATCTTTATTCCAGTCATGCCAGAAATTAAGATGTCACCAATATTGTGAAAAAGAAGCCTGTCCACATTTTCAGAAACCACATGGTGGCCAGTACTGTACCTCACAAGCATTTGCAAATGTCACTCTCTGGGAACAAGAGGCGTATGGTCTCATGGGGGGTATCCACTTAGCGATTTACCCAAGCGATTGCACGATAACGACATCGTTATCGTGCATTTGCTTGCAAATCTCGCATGCATCGTGCATGTTTTGCCCAGAGATGCGCGTGCCCGCTGGTCGCTTCTGACATCCAACATCGCCCGTACATGGAGGTCAACTTGACGATCTCGTCAGGTTCTGCATGTGCGGGGATGAGGGATGTGCCGGGACTGAACGAGTGAACGTTCAGCCTAGGCACATCACTAGCTATACAAATGACAGCACGATTGCAATGTTGTAATCGTGCTGTCGTTTGTATATCATCAAGTGGATACCCCCATTACTCCTAACAGGTATATCATAATACACTTCACAAGTCTAGGAAAGTGACAAGAGTTCTAATATCAATAACAAAAGAAGCAATGAAGGGCTCTGTTAAGGGAACATCATAGTCCAATCCCTCTTTACTTATATCTATCTATATATAATACTTGTATATATATCTGATGGGTTACCTCAGCTGCTCCGCCTCTGGTCCCCACCTCCTTATCTCCCATTATACTTACCACCTTCGTTCCTGGTCGTCTTCATTCCCGGCACTGTGGCACATGCACATCAACCCTAATGTGTGCAGTGCATGCTGTGTGAGCTAGGGCACAGTGTACATTAGTTGTGATGTGCACATGCCACAGCCACAATTAGATCATCACACAAACGCGCATGATGACCTTATTTATATCAAGGTTCGATATTATTGTGATATATGCCTTGTGACTCTTTTATGCAGTGGTTATTGTGGGGAGCATTGCTGTTTTATGATTTGGGACTCTTAACTATTTGGGCATCAGTGTCTAAGAATATTCTATTGCTTTTTAAAATTGCCTGATTGCATTGTGACTAGTGGTGTTTTTTATAGCGCCATGCTTTATTAAATTATATTCCTAAAATCATAATTCATTTACGATAGATTTATTTTGCTCATTTCAGAGAATGTCAGAAAAGCACAATAGTTCCACTTTATATGTCGACTGTCAGTGCCTGGGAAATTACAACTAATACTATTTTACTTAGCTAGTACAGAGCAATATGTTATGGTGCGTACACGTGGTACGAATTTAATGAATGATATGATCAATAATGATATCGGTCAACGATAAATCGTTCATATTTATGCAGCGAATGAATGACTAACGATGCGCGTTCCCCCATGGACGATAATGATATCTATGGTCTTCCGTACATGTAGGCCAACTCAGGGGCAGAACTATGGGAGACAATGGAGGCACCTGCCGCCGGGCACCAGAACTGAAGGGGCACCTCATCCATTGCCCACAATATATTCACCCCATTTAAGGCTATTTTATATTAGTGTTTATGTGCATATGTAATAGATAGATAGATAGATAGATATGCACCATATTTATTTTCCCAGGGAGGGCAACAAATTATAACTTGCCTCCTGGCGTCTGGGATGAAATTACGCCACTGGGCCAACTTGGACCATTTCAACACGATTTGCATGGTAAGAGATGAGTCATCCTCCCAGTGTCCTGCACCTGTTTGTTTAGCAGTAGCCTGTGAATCATACCCTGTCGCTGCCTGTGGCATTTTCATACCAGAGTCCTGTCAAGATGTCAGCCTGCTTCCAGCCTGTGTTCCTGTCATGCCTGAGCTCACCTGTCAGCCATATTGTTCCAGTTGCACCACGGCCCACATCATAGCCTGCGTTCATCTCGGCTGTCATAGCTGCACCACGGTCTGCAAGGCCGCACCTTGAACTTTGTTGCTTCAGCCACTGGTCCTGCTACATCATTGTTCATTGTCTGTCAAGTCTTAGCTTGTATTTTGTCTCTCAAGGTCCTTGTCTGTATCTTGCCTGTCCAGTCCTTGTCTGATATCCTGCAGTATCACAGTCCTGGTCATTCTTGCTGTACAGCCTTAGTTCGTCCACTCGCTTCTTTTCTGACAATCCAGCTGCACCACTGTCCCTAGACATTCCTGAGACCCATCATCTGCCGCTGCTAGAGTATCCTGTCACTCACATCTGTTCCAATACTTATCACCTGTAGCTTCACTCCAGCTAGTACCAGTAGAGGAAGGACTGCCACTACTCAGCCGTGTTTCTAGTCAGCAGTCCTGCGGTCTCTCTTCGGTTGTGTAGGCCTCTACTGCTGGAGGCGTAAATCCAGGCGGCCACCTAAGTACCGGTGTGTAAATATATCACTAAGGGAACAGCGGGTGGATGTTATTGGTGGAAGATCCTCTCCCTGGCTTTAGAGGTCTTACACAACTGTGCGAGAATCGTAACAATAGCATATGGAAGGATCTGATGGCACATAAGAGGCATGTGGTGGATCTGATGACACATAAGGGGCAGGCAGAGGGGTCTGATGGCACATAAAGGGCATGTGTAGGATCTTTTGGCAAATAAGGGGCATGTGGAGGAGTCTGTTGGCGCATAATCGGCAGGTGGAGGGGTCTGATGGCATCCCCGGGATCTGATGGCACATAGTTCCTGGAGGGGTCTGATGGAACAAACGTGGCACATGGAGAAGTCTGGGAGGCATTTAAGTGTGGCAACAAAATGAAGAAATAAAAAGGTTGCAGTAGTTCTGCAGCAAAAATGGAGGACTATGCAATTTTTTGGAAATTATAAGTATAATACAATAAACATATTTATCCCCACTCCTTCCCTTATATATATATATAATGTTTTTGTGCCTTTGCCTCTATATTTTATGATTTTGTTCCCCAAGACCTCCCCCACCCTACCCTTATAATAAATGTTTAATGATCTTCTGTTCCCCTCTTTTACTTACATGTAGGACTGCCGGGAGCAGCAAGCAGGAGTGCCCACACCACCCTCCCTATGGCGCTGATGTAATCCCTTAGCAAGCTATTCAAAAACACAGGTGTTTTTAACCTAAAACCACTTTGCCTGTTTTCTACCATATTTCAATGTATTCTAAGACCAGACCATGCCATCTCTGATGTCACATATCCCTTTCCAATAATACATGTGACGGCGGAGGGATCCACTCGGTTACCTCTTCGCATCCCTGGAACTCCTTCCCATAGGAAGGAGCAGGGCTATGAGAACAAGTGCCATCTGAATATGGCGCTTGTTCTCGCAGGCAAACTTAGAAAACTTTCAGTTTTCGGAGATTGCTAAATATCAGGTGGTGTTATTTAGACCCCTGATGATGAATGGCCCTGTAACTGAAATATGCGGAAACTAACTTTTCAGCATGGTTAACAGGCCACGCGGAAACGCTAGTTTCTGCATATTAAAGATACCTGGGCATTCATCATCAGGGGTCCGAATAGGTTCAGTAAACTCCGAAAACTGAAAGGCACAGTAACTTAAATATGCGGAAACAAGTGTTTACGCATGGTTAATGGGCCATTTTTCGTTTGATGAATAGGCCCCTACGTGACTACTAGCCTGATTGCAGTTTAAATTCTATATAATCTTTCTCCTTAAGTTACTTGGTCCATTGATTTAGAAATCAAAGGCAAATGGCAACTTATTTGATACGCTAAAATAAATATTACAGCTCACAGTAAAAGAAAATATTGAGATCTGTCTTCCATGTTATATGTCAAGCTCGAACAAAATGAGAAGTTAATTATATAATATAGTTGTAAATTACCATTTAGATTATAGTGGGAAGGTGCCGCTTCATCTATCAGCACCTAAACCATTTCATGACATTTGTCTAGATAACCCAGGTGGCACAATCATTGCCTACACCCTATAACATTTCCTTTATTAAGTTTCTGAAAATACAAGAAAACCTTCATTTTATGATAATTTCCCATTGCTCTTACAAAATAAGAATCTGTTAGCAGATTTGGAAAATGTATGACTTTTATTTAGCTTTTCAGCAAGAAGACACCGAACACAATTTAATTTTAAATGCATTTATAGCTGAGAAACAAAAAAGTACAAAGAATCCAAAATATTGTTCCCTGCTACACAGATGTCTGTCTTCCTCTTGTGAATACTGCTTTGTCAAAGCCTATAAAATATCCATAATCTAACTACAGCCTTAAGCATGCTTCATGCCAGCAGGGCTGAAGTTTACCCATTCATGAAAAAACAGAACTTGTAAAATGCATTTTTGTACACACTCAGGAGTGAGATATTATTATGCTGCTTTGCTGTCATCTAGTGGCCAATCTGTGCATTGAACTCCTAGGATCTCAAAACAAAAGTACCTGTGTTGTTTAGTGATATCTGATAATATCTATGGGATAATGCACTTTTTAGTGGTTAAAAACAGATATTGGAAATCACTTTGGAGTTTCATACTCATATAAAGGCACAAAGCCATAGACAACTTTATAGTGAGACCAAAACTCTGATATCACTTATATTATACATTATAAGGCCCATTATCCGTATAATACAGGAGTACTAGTTTTATTACATAAATTAAACACTTGAATGTCATTTTACTCATTGTATTTTAGCTTGCTTGCTTTTTTAATTTGCTTTGTATGCATTGTCTTTTTAATGAGAAAAAGGGAAGCCGTCAGTTATTTGTGATATGAAGATGTACTGAGAGGGTTTGAATAATTGACTCTCCCTAAGCAGAACTGTGTTCTAATGAATCACCTATCACCACTTTATGTGAAGACTTTGAGCCCAGAGTCAGGCAACCAAGTTGCCACTGCTAAAGACAGTTGTGATATGAGATTTGGAATGTAGCCAATGCAGTAGGCCCCTAAAACGCTGTGTGGTGCACTACAAGTAACACTACTCAGGCATCAAAAAAGGAAAAATGGCTGAAGAATGAAAGGCTGCTGCAGCGACAAGAGGAGCTGAGGAGAATCCTGCAAATGGAGCTGCTTGAAGGTATAAATGTCCATAACAGTGATAGGCCTCCAGCTTAGCAAACGGATGGTGAGCACAGCTATGATTTCTCTCATGAATGTATTATTGAATATTTTTTTTTCTTTATCTGTTTTTATTTATTAAAACATATTAGAGAATGATGTGACAATTAATGCAAATAGTCTGATAAATGTAAGTAAAGGAATATGCCATGTATTGGACAGATTTTTACTTCAGTTTGTACATTTACAACAATCTTCATAAATAAATATTATTATTGTTGTAGGTTAAATACACACTTTCCTCACGCAGGCAACTCCTGCCAACTCCAGCCATGCCAACATCAGATGCATAGGCAGATGGTGGGTCTACCTTTTTTTTTTTTTAAATGACATAGGGCAGAGGTTCCAAAACGCGGTCCTCTGAGGTACTAATTATGTCACTTGTGGTCAACCATGGATATCTATAAAACCTGAACTGTTGGAGAGCCTTGAGGACCACGTTTGGGAACCTCTGACATAGGGGAAAAAAATTCTTACACTTACAGTATGTCTACATTTTCAGGACCATCATACCAACATGCACAAGAATCTGGACAGCAGCCGCAAACCAAGGGAGGAGATACCATAAACCTGGATTCTGCACCACCTGCTGCCCAACTCTGGCATTTCCAGTCTCTCGCATTCAGTGTATATCGGTGGTTTCCAAACTTTTTTGACTCACAGCGCCCTAAAGTATCATGATGCCAAAAATGATCACATTAAGTAATTTGTGCTTACCTGTCATCCTAAGGTTCAGCTATGTGGTAGTGGACAGGGTTGGGATTCAGTTTTACCATGTTTTTTATAATTGGCAGCCACCAGCTCTGATTTTCCTCATCATATGGACCATAAATAATTTGATTTAGTCCTGAACCACCAACCCATGACACCTCTGCAAGTGCCCCAAGGTACCATGGCACCCAGTTTTGGGACCTCTGGTGGACAGAGATTCGGGGCATCAGGAGCACTTGCCACTGGCATGTCCAGGTCTGAGTCAATAGCAATTAAGTGAACTCAGCCTTACTGTACTTTCATATGCTTACCATCACTTGCCTCTTATGTTCCACCACTCTGAGTAGGGAGTGTGACAAACACAAGGGAAGTTGTCAAGGGGAGATATATATGCCCCAGGTTCCTAGCTTCTGTCTGGTAGACAATAACCTAATTAGCAACCTTGATTGCTAGACCACCTGAAAGGCTGATAAAAGGTGGGTTTGTTCCTCTTGCCTGTCTCTCACTGCCTGGAGAGCAGGTTGAGGACTGCAGTTAGTTAGAGCTGGACAGGCTAGGATTCATTTTTATGTTTTGTTTATTGCATGCTGTTAAATAAAACTAGTTGTGGATACTTGTACCGAAGCACTGGACTGGTGCTATTGGTTAGCTGCTGCATGAGAAGTACAGCCGTTAAACCCAGGAGAGGACACCCTCAACCTGATCTTGCGACAGGAGTCACAAATGTGAAATACTGTAACCTATGCTTGATAAATGTAGATTATTTCCTGAAACACAGCTCAGAAGTCTTTGAAACATATTGCTGCAATAAATTATTCGGAAGGCCCTGCTTTGAACAGTAACTTCAGTGAAACATTGTTCCCTATTCTATTGTGGATTGTGTAATGTCTGATGTTAAACTGATATAGAATGAATAAATGAAGCAGAGAATCAAGGGATGGCTAGGTGTGCCTAGTTATTGCCCTACATATAAAAATTATATTTAAAATAAAAATAATTGCAACTGGTATGCAGAATAAAAGAAATAACAAAGGATGTGAAGAGTTGGGCATTACTAACAAAGAAAGGACAAATCTTTAAAACCTGTGTCTGAAAACAATTATTATGGAGCATACACACGGTCAGACTTGTCAGATTTGTCAGATGAACGACTGAACGATTTGAACGATTTTTGACTGCATTAAAATGAATGGAATCGTCCAAGTCTGACTGCAAACCCATCAGATGTCAGATATCGTTATCTGACAAACGGGAACGCGCATCGTTGATCGGCCATCGTTCAGGCATGTCAGATATGAACGATTTTCCTTCAGATATGAACGACTGAACGATTTTTAAATCGTTATCGTTCATATCTGAAGGAAAAATCTGATCGTGTGTATGCACCATTATTGTTTGCTAAAGTACCGTACTCCCTACATATAAGCTAACTTTAATTTTAACAGCTCTCAGTTCGGCTAAAAAACAAAACTGTTTTCAAAAACATGCCCAACCTTCAGTCTAAAGCCGCATATCCACTAGGCGATTGCACGATAACGACGTCGTTATCGCGCATTCACCCGCAAATCGGGCATGTAAATAACAAAAACGACCAGCGATGCGCGAGCCCGCTGGTCGTTTTTGCTATCTATCATCGCCCATACATGCTGGTCAACCTGACAATCCCGTCATGTTCAGCATGTGCTGGGATGATGGATGTGCCTGGAGTGAACGAGTGAACGTTCAATATATAGGCACATCACTAGACATACAAACGACAGCACAATTGCAATGTCGTAATCGTGCTCTCGTTTGTATGTCTATAAGTGGATACGCACCTTAAATTTCCATATCTGTCAAGAGAAGTGGACAAAATGGGCTTTAGTGTAAAATTCCACTGGTTGCTCTGGAAGCATCTGGGAAGCAGAGCAGATAGTTTCAGTGCGGTTTATGTGTTTTCATTACAGCCAAATCTGATTGCTGGGGCTTGGGGCCTGATTCAGAGCCGGACGCTCTTTCAGAGCGCTGCTCTGAATCAATGTCCGCCTATTGTATTTTTAGAGCGGCCTCCTGGCCGCTCGCATAGCTGTGGGTGACCACCCACAGCTAGTGCGAGCGGCCAGGATGATGGTCGCGATGGTCAAGACCATTGCGACCATCGGACTTGCGACGAGACCCTTGTGGTAGGGTCTCGTTGCCGCAAGTCCCAGTGGACTTCTTGCTCTTACAGAGCAAGAAGTCCACCCACTGACATCACTTGTGATGTCAGTGGGGCCGGCTCTAGACGGTAGGCGTTCCCCACCAAAGGGGGCATGCTGTCACTCAACATCGACAGCACGCCCTCTTTGTAGCGAGACCCGGAGCGACGGCTTGCCCGTTGCTAAGCGGGTCTCGCGCATGCGCATGACAGAGCCTCCTCCATCTCGCAAAAGCGCACGACGGAGCCGCCTCCATCGTGCGCATGCGCACTGGTCCAACATCGACCCATTTACGCGAGCGGGTCTGAATCAGGCCCTTGGCTCCTAAGAAGTGTTTGTTCTCATGCCTGCAATTTTACAGTGCAGACAGCTAAATTTACACTGCCATTACAGGTGTAAGTTTACCTAGAGGTGTGAGTTGGTTTTGCGGCTAGCTTTTTTCCTATCACCTGGTCTCTGTGATGATACTTGGTTATGGTTTTTACCATTCTATTGTTTGCTGCCTGCCCTGCACTTTTGCCTGGTTCCCTGCCATTCTCTAGATTGCTACCTGTCTTGAGCCAACTATTTTCTGTGTTGTCATCTACCCTGACCTCTGCCAGGACTTCTCTCGCTTTTTACCAGCTAGTTTAGTAACTGTATTTTGTTGGTATGTCAGTTTGCAGTAGTCTGTAAATCTTTTACTTTTGTCTCTATTATCTCTAGCGGATGTGGCCATCTCCAACTAAAGCTGACCATACACTGAATGAGTATTGTTCAGATCCAGCTGATGTACAACAGTTCTTAACAATTATCTTTCAATGTAATGTGTGCAGAAACACAGTCAGGATCATTTTAATTTGATTATCAAATGTGTCCGACAGCCTCGACCATAATACTGCGGATTACATGCAGAAAACTGTACAGTACAACATTCACTCAGTATATGGAGGCACAGCTAAAATCGTTTTATTGCTGAGTCCCTTGTTTGTTTGGTCAGATCTTGTGCTTTGTCGTGTAGTGTATGGCTAGCTTAAAGGGGGAGATGTACTAAGCCTTGGAGAGAGAGAAAGTGGGAAAAAACAAAGTACCAGCCAACCAGCTCCTAACTGCCATTTTGCAAATGACAGATAGGAGCTGATTGGTTGGTACTTTATCTCTCTTCAAGGCTTAGAACATCTCACCCTTAGGGGCATATATATCAAAGCTTGATGTGAGATAAAATTGTGAAATATATATCACCAACCAATCAGCTCCAAATCATCATTTCTTAAACACAGCCTGCAAAATGTAAGTTAGAAGCTGATTGGCTGGTGATCTATATCTCACAATTTTATCTCATATCAAGCTTTGATACATATGCCCCTTAGTCTCTACTGCCACATGGAGAAGACCACAACTAGCCAAGGTTTATTTATTTTGGGAATTGTACATCTCAAGTCACACCATCTTACCCGCCACCATAATTTCTTTATATCGCTTTTGGTAATTAACTTTATTCAATAAAAACTGTATTAGTGAACTGGGCTGAGTGTGGCACTAGTAGTTTTTCACTATGAGAATGTTGACATATAGCAGTAGAATTGTACTTATATTAACAGTGAATCCCCCTTCATTATTAATAATAAATTAATCTGTAAATGCATGTATTGGGGTTTCAATTATCCCATACCAACTTCCACTTAAACCAGCATAATCAGCATTGTCTTTTGGAAACTGCTTACTCTATTTATTCATTCAATGCAAGGGAGATCAGGAACTGTTCTTGTAAATAGCATTGGACCTGTAGTGCCAGGGGTCTATCAGTGTCAGGGGTTTCTTAACACTGTTGTTCCGAAAATTACAAATCTAACTTGTAATCCATTTTTTACACCACCACTAGCAGCTTGCTGAAATATAAGCTTTGTTTCTATGTTCCACTGGTTCCCATTCATGCTAAACTATAGTTTATAGTGTACAATGATATTAAACCTTGTTAACCTCTTGCTAATTACTTTAAGTTTAAATCCTCTATCTGTGGAAAGTTTGGGTCATTTCTATACACCTAGTGCCTGATTCAGAGATGTACGCTAACTAGGGATGTGCAGGCTCGGATAGGTTCGAGTTTGCACGTGGAGTTCGGATTTTTCCCTCCAAAAAAACGGAACTCAGAACGAGGCAAAACGTCATCTTACATGGACGAACATCATCATTCCTGGTCTTTTGTCCAGGAATGATGATGTTCGTCCATGCAAGATGACGTTTTGCCTCGTTCTGAGTTCCGTTTTTTTGGAGGGAAAAATCCGAACTCCACGTGCAAACTCGAACCTATCCGAGCCTGCACATCCCTAACGCTAACCCGATGGTTTGTATACATCACTGATGCTGAGTGGTCTGCCCATGCGCAGGACCCGTTCTGCACATGTGCAGAACAGCTCCTGAGATCTCGCCCGCAGACCCTACCAAGCCACAGCATGATTGACATTCTGCGGCGTTTGGGGGGCATACTGGCAGATGATTGGTCATCGATCCTGGAGACGGGGGCGTGTCATCGTCTGCATTGGTGGACGCAGATTTCCTGGCCTCACAAGTGACCAGGAACTGGCCAGGCAGCAGTAGGCTTCATCCTCCGCAGCCTGGCCAAAAGAACAACCACCGCGGCCATTGGTCGCGATGTTTGCGATGGTGATCCCAGGCTGGGATCTCGGTGCAGATGCAGCAAGGAGGTATCTATTTCCTACAGACAACTCCTGCTGCATTTTAGAAGAATGTAATTGCACAGACACTTGTGTGCGGTTCTGCAATTCCGTCCATTTCTGAATCAGGCCCCTAGTTTGCTATGCTTTTCCCTTACTGCTAATTTTAGGAAACCATCTTCTGTCTGCTGTGCATCACTATAATATGTACATAATATCGGGCATCAATATTTGACAAATTATCAACATGATAAACAAAATAATCTCATGGCAAGCTTACAATATATTTTATGTTGACCATGTGTCATTTAACCACTTGCCTGACATGGTCGCATCTGATGCGACCAATCAGAAATGCCCACTAGGTGGCTGTGGGAAGCTAATTTTCCAGCAGTCGACTACATCACAGGAACCTGCTGGCCCGTCTGCACCCGTGGCTGCCCCTCCATTGTGTCCAGATCACTGCTGGCCAGAGTGACCCGGCGGCACCCCTCTCCTGGCACGGTTGCAGACTCCAGTGTATCTCGATCACTGGGGCCAGCAGTGCTTGAGCCTGCGTGGCTCTCCTCCGTCACTATCTGTAAGCAGTAGTCGTGGATCCTGGTATCCGTGGCTGCTACAATTCCCCCCTGAGCAGCTGGCGCTGCATAATCTCCTCCTGGGACAGCTGCCTGCTGCTGTGTCCCTGGTCCACCCCCTCCTCTTAGCACAGCGCTGCTGCTGTGTCCCCGGCCCATCCTCCACACCCTCCACCCGGAACGGCGGCTGCGTTGTGAACACCCCCTCCTCCCAGCGCGGCTGCTCCTGTGTCCTCGGCGTGGCTGCTTGTGTGACTACTACAGTCGGTGGCACCCTACCACCTCTCTCTTGGTCAAGCTCTGCCTCTGTGTTATGAATCTAGGATTAGATTCACCACTGAGTAGCAATAGTGCTGAGGATTATGTAGATATGACTGTTGGGGTACCCCTAAGAATGAAGTCCAGCAACAGCTTTGAAGGCTGGTAATGTTAACAAGATTTGGCTTTGGCCGAGTAGCAGCCATGGGGCTTGGTTGTGCTTGGTTTGGTGCGGCCTTGCCTAGTAGCAGCCTTGAGAGCTAGTAGCGTTTGGCGAGGTGAGGCCTTTGGGCCATGCAGCAGCCTTGAGGGCTGGTAGTGCTTGACAAGATACGGCCTTTGGCCGTGTAGCAGAATGCAGAGGTGCTTCGGCAAAAAGACGCAGAAGTGCAACTTGTGTCGCCAAGATGACACAAGCGACAGGAGACACTGGAGTGCGGCTTGTGCTACCGAGATGACACAAGCGGAGGAGACACTCGAGACAGGCTGAGGTACAAGACACTCGACTAGACAGGATGCAAACACCAGAATCGGAAACACGTGAAACGCTATCACCGGCATCCGAGCAATACATCAACAGGAATGAAATAGAAGGAGTAACCAGTCCGGTCCCGGCAGAGATGACGTATGGCTAGAGGGACCACTTTCATGAATTGACAATACGACGACTCCGTCTTCCAGCAACAGGCCTAAGGGAACTGTCGGGAGCACCGTTGTCCAACAAGATGCGGTGGCGGCTTGTGACAATATGTAAATATATGCAGAAATCACAGGGGCTCTGCACTCACAATAATAATAGACAGTGGGGTTTTGGTTCATGATTGATCAATGCATTTGAGCTTAAATCTTCCGTCAAGGGACCCCACTTTACTGCAAGTCCCTACTCTATTGCTCAGAATTATTATTATTACTATCAGCCATATAACAAGAAACACTTCTCGTACCAAAACAATACCCAACAAAACAATCTTTACAAACTCATCAGAGAATCATTTAGACAAGGAATACAAACTGTACAAACAGAGGATGAGGCGAATACTAGATCCCTAATCAACAACATCGAAACAAGACACCGTAACATCGACCACTTCAGTAGAAATCCAAGAAAAAGAAACATGACAGTTGACCTAAGCCAAGATGAAGATGTGGAAGATTTTTTAGGGTTGATATGGGGGAGGGCAAACCCCAAGAAAAGACCAATATCCACGACGAAAAACCAAAGACACACACCAACGAAGATTAAGAGGAACAAGGGGGGGAGGACAGGAAAGACAAAACAACAATGAACACAGAAGAAAAAGAAACCATCTATAACCTGAGTGATAAACCCCTGAATGAGGACCAGATCAGTTTGTTGAAAAAGGGACTAAGATTTTCCCTACAATCCAGTATGAATAAATTTGACATATATATATAAACATACAGAAATTTGTACATAATTTACTGTATGTATTAAAAAACATTTAATTAAGGACCCACAAACAAGAACAAGTACAGGAAATCAAGAATATCAACACACAGAACTGAAACCAGCCTCGACCTTTTACCCAGCTTACATAAAAGGTAAGCATTTGGAAACATTTCAGAGACTGATAGAAAAAGATATCACCAAATTACTGGAAAGAAACAAAACCAAATACAATCTCACATCAAAAGAAACACTTGCATTAAAGAGCTAAAAAAAGACAAACAAGGGTAATCAAATTAGCAGACAAGGGAGGAGGACTGGTGATCCTAGACAAATGTCAATATGTAAAAGAAGCAGATAAACTACTATCAGACACTGATACATACAAAAACTACAACAAAATCCAAAAAAATAATTCCAAGAACAACTGGCGGCACGATTAGAAGAAGGTTTGGAAATGGGGATTATCCACATAAAGGACTATGACTACATCATGGTAAAAAATCCGAAGATACCTACCTTCTATCACTTCCCTAAAATCCATAAAAACATAAAAGTGCCACCAGGCAGACCCATTGTCTCCGGAATTGAGTCTATAACTTCAAATTTATCACAATATATTGACCATTTCCTGCAGCCCATTGTTTAAAAAACAAAGAAGCTACCTTAAAGATACATTACGCATCCTACAAATTTTAAAGAACATCTAATGGAAAAATAGCTATATAATCTGCACCAGCGATGTCAAGTCATTATATACATGCATCAGTCACAATCTGGGATGCCAACATACAAGACACTATCTGACAACACAAACGGACCTACCAAACGAACAAATCAACTTCATCATGGAACAAATAGAATTTATACTACACAACAACTACTTCTGGCACAATGATGACTATTATCTCCAGATAAAAGGAACAGCAATGGAGACATCTTTTGCACCCTGTTATGCAAACCTCTTTGTAGCAAAATGGGAGGACGACAAGATATGGCAAAATAACAAGTACAAAGAAAACCTAATCTGTTGGCACAGATACATCGACGACCTCCTTTTTATATGGGATGAACCACAAGAAGATTTCGATAATTTCACAAATACATGAAAGAAAATTACATTGGCCTCAAATTCACAACAACCAGTAGCAAAGAAAGGGCCATCTTCCTTGATCTAGAAATCAACATAACGAACAATGAAATTATCACCAAAATATACACAAAAGAAGTAGATGGGAACAACATCTTGCCATTCAGCAGCAATCACCACCGAAAATGGTTGAACAATATACCAAGAAGTCAACTGAGGAGAATAAAGAGAAACTGCACAAGTGAAGAAACATTTAAGGAACAAAGGCCCTCATTCAGAGCCGTACGCTCTGAGCAGAGCGCACGCTCTGAATGAGGGCCGGGCTCCATGAAAATGGAGCGTCCTCCTGGACGCTCGTATAGCTGTGGGTCACCACCCACAGGCTATACGAGCGTGCATTGTGATGGCCGCGATGGTCGTGACCATCGCGACCATCGAAATTGCGAGCCGGAGCCTGCGGTTGAGGTTTTCAACCGCAAGCTCCGGAGTGATTTTGGCTCTATCAGAGCCAAAATCACTCCCACTGACATCACTAGTGATGTCAGTGGGCCGGCTTTTGACGGGAGGCGTTCCCGTGGGAACGCCCCCGTCCGGGAGGCACGCCCCCGGCACGCCCACCAAAGGGGGCGTGCTGTCAATCAACATTGACAGCACGCCCCCTTTGATCGGACACAACGAGCTCCCTCCGTCGTGCGCATGCTCAGTCCAGAACATCGACCCACTTGCGAGCGGACAGCCGCTCGCGAGTGGGTCTGAATCAGGCCCAAAGTCAAGAGGTCAAAAAGAAATTCATAAACAGAGGCTACAACAACCAATTCCTAGAAAAAGAAATTGAGATTCTGAAAACTAGACAGATCAGACATGATACAATACAAACAGAAAAAAATCAATTGAATAAAAACAATGTACAGCTTTCATCAAACAATACAGCTGCAACCATGATCAAATCGAAGAGATTTTAAAAACACACTGTCACATCTTGATGCTTGATGAAGATTTAAAATCCATCATCCCAACAAGACCAAAAATTATCTACAGACGTGCAAAGAATTTAAAATTAGAACTTACAGCTAGCTTCATCCCTGTTGACAACCAGGAGAAAACAACAAGAATAAAATCCAAAGGATTCCACAACTGCCTCAAATGCAAGGGGTGCAAAACAGCAAACAAAAAAACAACAAAGAACACATCAAAATTCCAATGTAACCAAACAAACAAAGAATATGAAATCCGCTAAGAAATAACTTGTGAAACCGAGGGAGTCATATACCTTTTAGAGTGTCCCTGTGGCCTCCAATACGTTGGACAAACGAAAAGAAAAATGAAAACCCGTATAGCCGAACATATCTACAATATTAAAAGAGGACTCTCCACACACAGTGTGTCAAAACATTACTTGGATACACATGACAAGAACCCATATGGACTGAGATTCCTCGGAAACCAAAAAACGACCCCACATTGGAGAGGGGGGGACCTGGTAACAGAATGAAAAAAGACTGAAACTAAATAGATATACGAACTTAAAACCTTGAAACCCAAAGGACTAAATATAGACATCGAGCTCAACACCTTCCTATGAAAAATAATTTCTATAAGGTTCATACACCCCAACATCAGGTTTTTTTCCTATCAATTTACACACTTTAAAGATCATTTTTATATATTGCTTATCTATTTCTTATTCATTTACTTATTTTTTTATTATTTTCTTATTTATTTTTATCAATTATTTGTTTTTTATTTTTTTTTATTTGTTTTTAATTTATTAAAATTGTATTAATTTTTAATCATTTTATTTTGAGGGCAATGCTGGATATCTAGAATACAAGCACTCAAACATGTGCTTGCCGCTTCTTTAAACAGAAAACCCGGCAGAGGACTTGCATTTTTTTAAACAGGCCCAGTAAAGTTTTTTCAATCTACCTGGTATTAAAAGGGACTAACCACAAGGTAAACCATCCTTGACAAAGTGCATTACTGCATGAAACGCTTTGGATGGTGGGATAGCCGAAAGACGCCAAACCGGAAGTGCGATCGTGACCACTTCCGGTGGACGTAAGACGCCGACAGGGATCCAGGACATTGCCGCATTGCTGCGAGGAGGAAGAGGTGACCGCTGCCAGGAGGCAAAGGTAGGAATAGGGGGCCTGATTCAGACCCGCTCACGAGTGCTAAGCGCTCGCAAGCAGGTCGATGGTGGCCCAGTGCGCATGCGCACGACGGAGCCGGCTCCGTCGTGCGCATGCGCAAGACCCGGATAGCGACAGGGAATCTGTCACTCCGGGTCTCATACCAAAGGGGGCGTGCTGTCGATGTTGAGTGACAGCATGCCCCATTTGGTGGGCGGTGCCGGGGGCGTGGCTGCCCAGACGGAGGCATTCCCATGTGAATGCCTACCGTCTGGGGACGGCCCCACTGACATCACAAGTGATGTCAGTGGGAGTGCTTTCGGCTCCAGTGGGAGTGCTTTCGGCTCTGTTAGAGCCGAAAGCACTCTAGGGCTTGCGGCAACGAGACCCTACCACAAGGGTCTCGTCGCAAGCCCGATGACCATCTTTCTGGCCGCTCGCTATAGCTGTGGATGGTCACCCACAGCTATGCGACCGGCCAGGAGGCCGCTCTGAAAAACAAGAAGGACGGCCCTGATTCAGAGCTAGCGCTCTGTCAGAGCGTCCGGCTCTGAATCAGGCCCAGGGTAAGCTATTTAGAACCTGCCAGTGTCTCCAAACATCGAGCAAGTGACACGGCCCTCAAAGTCCGCAACATCTACAACCCCACAGCCCGGATCCACACAAATACCCGCAAAAAAGCTATAAACACATAGTGGTTAATACCACAATCTCTAATAAATTTTTTCTTCACAGCATTGCCTGGAGATCAATTTTTTTAATATTTTTATTATCTTTATCCTTTACTTTTTATCTTAATTTTACTTTTTATAACTTTTACTCTATTTTATCATTTTATTAGCTTTTATTCTCTCAGATCCAAAGTTGTACATTTTACTCATTATACAAGTGCTCTTTTCTATTTTGGTCTGCGGCTAAAGCCATTATGCGTGGCCATGTAATACGTATCACAAAGAAATAAAAAACGTAGAGAAAATGTTCAAAAACTTAAACAAAATCTGAGCGAGGTATATCACAAATACTAGAATGACCCTTTGGACACCCAGAAAATCATTTACACACATCGCAAAAATCTCATGGAAACCTTCCTTTCTAATGAAGCGCAGTTGAAGGTGTCCTATGCTAAGAATAGATATTTTATATGGGGTGAAAAGGCAGGAAAACTACTATCATACATGGTCCGCCAACAATTCAAAAGAAAATGTATTTTGAAATTAAAAACACCAGGAGGAGTCATTACATCACAGTCAGACATAGCAAACAACTTTCACTCATACTTTCGGAATTATATCTAGCCAACCCTGACTCTCCTCAATTCTTACTTTCAGAGGCACATCTACCCAAACTAACAATGTCGCAATGTGAAATAAGAAATAATGGAATCAGATGTGACGGTTGAGGAAGTCCGACGGACCATTCATACACTTAAACTTAATAAGGCTCTGGGCAGTGATCGTGAAAAGCGGAAACATTTGTGGGTCCCAGGGACCCCTTGTTTTATAAAAATGGAGTCCTACTCCAACATTTCTGGGTCCCATCACAGTTTATGGTGGGATGAAAGCAGGCAGCAGCTAGGACAGTGCTGGTGGGCAGGTAGCATTCGGGGTAGAGCTGGGGGGAAAGGCAGGAAGAAGATGTGGTAGAGGGGAGTAAGGCCAGGCAGTGCTGGGGCTAGGGAGGGGGTAAGTGCAGACAGCAATTGCGACAGTGCTGGGGGACAAGGATGGATAACAGCTGACACAGTATTGGGGTGCAAGGAGGGGGCTAGGGGCACACAGTACTGAGGGTAGAGAGGATAGCAGCTGAGGCAGTACTATGAGCAAGGAGGTGGTTAGGGGCAGGTAGTGCCCCTACCCCCAGTAGGGAGGTTGCGAGGATAGATAGCAACTTGGGCAGTACTGAGGGCAAGGAGGAAGTTAGAGCCTGGTAGGGAGGGTGAAATTGTAGGTAGCTGGGGCAGTACAGGGGGCAAGGAGTAGGTTAGTGGCTGGCAGTGCTGAAGGGTAAGGAGGGTGTAATGGTAGACAGCAGCTGGGGCAGTACTGGAGGCAAGGGGCAGGAAGTGCTGGGGGTAAGGAGGCAGTAAGGGTAGACAGCAGCTGAGGCAAGGAGGAGATTAGGGGTAGGCATATTTACAGTGCATCACACAAAGGAGTACCCCATAAATATAGTGGCCCACACACAGCAGTGCATTTAGAGAGTGTAACACACAAGAGTACCCTCAATTTTTAACAATATTATATTTGGAGGACATTGTAATGAAATGATGTAAATAGTCCCTCACCAGCAGTGTACAGCTCCCTGGAGGACACTCTACTTACCCACTCACCAGTACTGCAACTCTCCAGGGTCCCACTCTTCCCTGCTGGTAGATCTGCAGCTCACTGGTGGTCACTACTCCTACGCGCTGGTAATCCCGGTGGCACGGTCACTCTGCTCCCCGCTGCAGGGGCAAGCGCAGGATTTTTAAGGAGGGGTTGATAGATAGATCTTTGTATACGAACAAACACACAAGCATGCATACATACATACACAGCATGCGCACAGATAGCTTACATACACACACAGTTTACACATACACAAGCATACTTACACATACACACAACACACATACACAAGCATACTTACACACACACAAGCATACTTACACATACACACACAGCACACATACACAAGCATACTTACACATACACACACTACATACAAAAGCATACTTACACATACACAAGCATACTTACACACAGCATACATACACAAGCATACTTACAAATACACACGCATACTTACACAAGCATATACACACACAAGCATACATACACAAGCATATTTGCACATACACACACACACAAGCATACTTACACATAAACAAACATACATACACAAGCATACTTACACAAGCATACTTGCAAACATTCAGCTCAGGCAGGATGGCTTACTGTCGCTTCAAATGACTTACTGTGATCCTGTATCTGCTGGAATTATGACACACAATACACTTTGTATGACTCATATTAAAGCTGGATAAGTACTAATTTTGCCCTCTTCATGGACTGGCCACACTCGCTCTAAAATCAAGCATTTGGAAACCCCCTCTAGAAATCCTGCATTTGCCACTGCACAGGGGGGTTTCTGCGTGCGCTAGAGGGCTGTACTGCAGCTCCCAACAGCGCAGTTATTTTCTTCCCCGCTGCAGTCCCGCGGTGTGGTCACTCTCCTCCCCACTGCTGACAGTGCCGCAGGGAGAAGGACCGGAGCAAGCAGAGAAGGGAGAAGCCTGAGTCATACCAGGCGATAATTCCTCCGCGCAGACGGCAACATCCCGCCCACTACTGTAACTACCAATAGTTACAGCTAGATTACAGAGAGAGGGGTCCAGTCTGGGAAGCGCAGCCCAGCCCGTCCTTGTCAGTCACTTAATTGTCGGCAAGGGATTGGCTGTAGCGTAGCGTGTCCCTGGGGACCCACCCATTTGTAAATAATGAGTCCCCGGTCCTCAAAAGTGGGTTAAATACGCGCTATAGCGCGTATTTGCGAACATTGTCCGGGGCCGGATGGCTTTAGTGGCGAGTACTATAAGCTCTTATGTGAGGATCTGACCCCTGCTCTTGCATCCTTATTTCAACGTATCATAAAAGGTAGGGCGAATTATCCAGACTTTAACGAAGACTACAAAAGGCGTATATCGAGAATATTCCTATCGCTGATCGTGCACCCATCTATTTGGACATTTCTTTGAACTCCCCGCATGATAAAAACAAACACTAGCGTTTTCCATCCTATTTGTACTCAAAAGATGATTTTAAAAAATATCTAAAAAATAAATGGGACTGCTATAGAACCACAATGATATACCCCAAAATGATCCTGTCCTATTTTGGTCTGCGGCTAAAGCCGTTATGCATGGCCACGCAATCAATTACATATCACAAAGAAATAAAGAACTTAGAGAAAATGTTCAAAAACTTAACCAAAATCTGAGCGACGCATATCACAAATACCTGCCCATCGGACACCCATAAAATCATTTACATACAACACAAAAATCTCATGGAAACCTTCCTTTCTAATGAAGCGCAGTTGAAGGTGTCCCATGCTAAGAATAGATATTTTATATGGAGTGAAAAGGCAGGAAAACTACTATCATGCATGGTCCACCAACAATCCAAAAGAAAATTTATTTTTGAAATTAAAAACACCAGGAGGAGTCATTACATCACAATCAGACATAGCAAACAACTTTCACTCATACTTTCCGGAATTATATCTAGCCAACCCTGACTCTCCTCAATTAGCATCATCCTTACGTTCAGAGGCACATCTACCCAAACTAACAATGTCACAATGTCAAATAATGGAATCAGATGTGACAGTTGAAGAGGTCCGACGGGCCATCCATACACTTAAACTTAGCAAGGCTCCGGGGCTGGATGGCTTTAGTGGCGAGTACTATAAGCTCTTATGTGAGGATATGACCCCTGCTCTTGCATCCTTATTCCAACATATCATAAAAGGTATGGTGAATTATCCAGACTTTAACTAAGCCCATACTATATTGCTGCCAAAACTCAATAAAGATGAGGAACTGGTGGGGTCCTACCGTCCAATCACGCTTCTAAATCAGGACTTTAAGTTACTAGCAAAAATAACTGCTACCCGCTTACAAACATTGATGCTTTCCCTTTTACCTCATCCTCAACTAGGCTTTACTAATTCGAGACACTCAGTCCTAGGTATTAGATCTGCTATTTCTGCCATTGTTGCGTCTAAGAATTGTACTAATTCTCAAAATGTCTTGTTAAGCCTTGACGCAGAAAGGCATTCGATAAGAAAGCCTGGTCACACCTATATCGGGTGCTGGAGGAGAGAGCATTTGGTCCTAAGTTTATTAACCTGATCCATTTTTTCTACTCCAATCCCACAACTAAACTAATCGTTAACAGTTTGTTGGGTGCCCCAGTTCTTCTCGCTAGGGGAGCGAGGCAGGGATGTCTTTTATCCCCTCTCCTTTTACACTTAGTCCTGGACACCCTGCTACAGTACGTATTCTGCAAAACCTTCATAATTTTAAAGGCATTCCCATAGGCATTAAATCGCTGAAGATTCTGGCTTTTGACGATGATATACTCATCTTTTTTTCTAACCCTGAAGATAGTATGAGGGAGGTCTTATCTAAGGTATCTCAATTTGGCCTAATTTCAGGCTTTTCTATTAACCCTGCGTCAGGCGCACCTCTGGGACTCCCAGGTTCGGGCGCAGTGCGTCTGAGAGGCGCCTGTTATCAAATCGTCATTAGCACCTAATTAACTCAATTCTAACGCTCTTAAAGTGAATAGTGACCTTCATTAGGATGTACAAAGAGACAATATATGGAAATCTGATTCACACAACCACATTTAATAACCTTAAAGCAAGTAAAACAAAAAATACTAAATTTTAAGAAGCGCAGTGTGTCAAAGAGACCATCCTGGACAAATCTTCATATTCCCGCAAAATACCCACAACCTTTGTAATTTTCATTCATAAAATGGGCAAAATACACAAAATTGTGAGAAAATAAAAAGAAATACGTACCTTCAAAAGTCAGACGAGTTCGGGCGCAATGAGCCTGAGAGGCCAGGAAGGTCACTACTGCACTCCACGCAGGCGGCGGGAAAACTAACTAGGGGGGTGTCAAACAGCACTTAGATAAAGAAAGGTACAAGGAGGGGCAGGCCCCTGCGACCCCTTGTGGCGGAGAGGTGAGCAAAAACAGCTTTGTGGCACCTGTCAGGCCAGCTGCGCCTGACTCAGGGTTAAAGATAGCCATGGCCTTATCTCCAGTTCAGTGTCCCCAGTGGGCAGCTAATCTAGATCTCCAATGGGAAAACACTTCTATTCCTTATTTGGGTATTCAATGACCATAAAATATCTCCTTACTATACCCACTTAATATCACCAAAGTAATCTCCAAAGTCACGGAGGAATTGAGTCATTGGCAGGATCTACAGTTATCTTTTTTGGGCCGTGCACAACTCCTAAAAATAATTTCCTACCGGAAAATAATTATATATTTTTCAAGTTTTACCCATAGTTCTAACCAATAAGGATGAGCAGAATCTGAATGCCACTTTCTGCCACTTTATATGGAATGGCAATAAACTCAATCCTACAGAAAAACAAAAAAGGAGGTATTAATTTCCCTCATATAGCTTTCTATAACCAGGCGGCTATCTGCCATTATATAAGAGACTGGATACATTCTAAAAATCATTATGCAAACTCTGAATTGGAACAACAGCTCATACCCTAGATTGTAAGCTCCTAGGAGCAGGGTCCTCCTCCCCACCATCTCACA
This sequence comes from Taudactylus pleione, assembly GCA_031769625.1. Classification (NCBI taxonomy): domain Eukaryota; kingdom Metazoa; phylum Chordata; class Amphibia; order Anura; family Myobatrachidae; genus Taudactylus; species Taudactylus pleione. Next base: position 5,854,229 of record JAUIMM010000217.1, read on the forward strand.
GCCTTCTTCTCTAGCACTTCTATGACAGCCTTCACCTTCCCAGCTGTATTGTGTATGGTGAATTGTGTTGCTAATTGTTACTTGTGCTCTGTTTATAAATTGTTTACTGTATTGTAATGTAATGTTTTGTGTACCCTTTACTGTATGTACTGCAGTGCGGACCTCTTGTGGCGCCCTATAAATAAAATGTAATAATAATAATAATGCCTGACATTCATCTAGTGGCCTTCCTTCATATGGCAAAGAAAGACATCCCACTTACAGTAATTGAGAATCCACTGCTAATCTCCACTAGAACAGTATGGTTTAAAATACGGAAAGTCTGGAATTCAAGTCCCTCCTACTCTCTGTTTTTGCCATTCTGTGGGAACCCATCTTTTCAAAACGGCAATACCAATTACCCCTTCAGCTCCTGGTCCAGATCTGGGCTTTCTTCACTCAGATGTATCATGGATATTTCTTCTAGGTAACCGTTATTCTTTCATAATGCAATAGAAAAATTTGGATTTCTTACAAATCAAACTTTCGCCTATTTCCAATCGCAACACTATGCAAACACATCCGTAAAAAATCTGTCAGGTAATGACTGGATCAACAAATTGGACCCGTCATTTCTTAGACCAGAACAAACATCTAAAATAAGCCCTCATTTGTACTCACTAGTACGCTCACATTGCTTCTCCAAACCACATCTCACAGGCATATGGACATGGCAGGAACAATTTCCACATCTCCAAATCACAGATAATATGAGATATGGTAAGAACTTACCCTTGTTATCTCTATTTCTACGAAGTCCATAGGGTTCCACAGGATACCTTGGGGTATAGGTGTGACGTCAGTCGCAGGGCACCAAAGAGTTAAGCTTTCAGCCTCCCAGGATGCACTAGGTCCCCCTCCTATACCCCGCCCCCGGGCCAAGGCACCTCAGTTAGTTACCAAGCCATAGGCCGGAGGAGGAGAAGGAAGAGAGAGAACAAAGATCTGGACACATACAAGAATCACATTCTCACCAGAGGGAGACGGAAAACCGGTGACCAGAGCAAAGCCCATCTGCAGCACAGGTGCGACAGGGCGGGAGTCCTGTGGAACCCTATGGACTTCGTAGAAATAGAGATAACAAGGGTAAGTTCTTACCATATCTCATATTTTCTACTTCAGGGTCCATAGGGTATCCACAGGATACCTTGGGGATGTCCCAAAGCAGTATCCTTTAAGGGTGGGGACGCTCCTGTGCAGAAAGGAGAATCCGCCGCCCGAAGGAAGCATCCTGAGAGGCGAAGGTGTCAAACCTGTAATACCTCACGAAGGTATGGACAGAAGACCACGTAGCAGCCTTGCAGATCTGAACTGCCGAGGCACCACGTCGAGCTGCCCACGAAGGACCCACAGACCTAGTGGAATGAGCCTTCAGAGAAGGAGGGACCGGTAGGCCTTCATGAAGATAAGCTTCAGAAATAGCCATACGGATCCAGGCTGCCAAAGTTTGCTTTGAAGCAGGCCAACCCTTTTTACAGAAGCCATAGAGGACAACAAAGCGTCCGACTTCCTAAACAAAGAAGTGCGGTCAACATAAGTCCTTAAGGCCCGCACAACATCCAGAGGCCTCACCCACGGAAAGACCCGGTGAGTTAAAGGCTGGAACAACTATTTCCTCGTTAACATGAAACTGGGAAACAACTTTGGGAAGAAACTCGGGCCGAGTGCGGAGCACTGCCCTGTTCCCATGAAAAACCAAGAAAGGGGGTCTACAAGAAAGAGCCCCTAACTCAGAAACACGTCTGGCTGAAGCAACGGCCAGAAGGAAAACAGTCTTAGCTGTTAGCCATTTAATATCCACTGAGCCCAGTGGTTCAAACGGCGGTCCTTGGAGAGCCCTCAGGACCACAGCCAAATCCCAAGGCGCCACAGGTGGAACAAAGGGCGGCTGAATACGGAGAACACCTTGCATAAAGGTGCGCACATCCGGGATTGTAGCAATCCTACGGTGAAACCAGACAGATAGGGCCGAAACCTGTACCTTCAAAGAAGCAAGGCGAAGCCCATGATCTAGTCCCGCTTGCAGGAAGGCGAGAATCCGAGACAGACGAAACTCCTGCGGTGCATAACCTCTCGGTCGACACCACTGGAAGAACGTATGCCACACGCGATGGTATATCCTCGCGGAAGACGGTTTCCGAGCTCGTAACATGGTACGCACCACAGAGCTGGAAAACCCCCAGGACCTCAGCATGGCCGTCTCAACAGCCACGCCGCCAAAGACAGCCGAGTCAGGTCCGGGTGAAGACAAGGACCCTGAGACAGAAGGTCCGGTCATAGCGGCAACCGCAGAGGACTGTCCACGGACAGACCCTGAAGGTCTGAGAACCAGTGCCGTCTGGGCCACGCGGGAGCTATCAACAGGAGCGTCCTTCCTTCCTGTTTGAATTTCCGGATTACCCGTGGAAGAAGGGAGACCGGAGGGAACAGGTATGCGAACCTGAACGTCCACCGGACGGACAGAGCATCCACCAGAGACGCCCCTTCGTCTCTTGTGCGAGACCCGTACACCGGCAACTTGTTGTTGTGCCGGGACGCCATGAGGTCGATTTCTGGAAGACCCCACCTGTCCACCAGTAGTTGAAAAACGTCCGGGTGCAGGGACCATTCCCCTGGATGAACGTCCTGGCGACTTAGAAAGTCCGCCTCCCAATTTAGCACTCCCGGGATGAAGACCGCTGATATGGCCGGAAGATTGCGCTCCGCCCAAACCAGGATCCGAGAGACCTCTACGAGAGCCGCCCGACTGCGAGTTCCTCCTTGCCTGTTTATGTAGGCCACGGTGGTAGCATTGTCCGACTGGACCTGCACCGGGTGACCCTGGAGAAACCGCTGTGCCTGCAGGAGAGCATTGAAGACCGCACGGAGTTCCAAGATATTTATTGGAAGCTCCGCTTCTGTCGGTGTCCACCTGCCCTGGAACAAGTGTGGACCCGAAACTGCTCCCCAGCCCCGAAGACTGGCGTCCGTTGTCAACAGGACCCAATTTGGAACCCAGAACGGACGTCCCTTGTTGAGGTGGGTCGTCTTTAACCACCACGCAAGGGACAGGTGAACCTCCGGGGTGAGCACAATCGTCTGGAACTTCAGAGACTGAGGCAGCCCGTTCCACTTGGACAGGATCAGGTGCTGCAGAGGTCTGGAGTGAAACTGGGCGTATTCCACCATGTCGAACACCGACACCATGGAGCCCAGTAACCTCATCGCCGAGTGTAAGGACACCCGGCGGCTGTGCAGACAACTGCGCACCCTTGACTGTAAAGCAGAGATCTTGTCCTCCGTCACGAAGATCCTTTGCTGTCCCGAGTCCAATAAGGCTCCAAGATGCAGAATCCTCCGAGACGGGATTAGAGTGGACTTCTGCCAGTTGATTAGCCAGCCGTGCCGTTGCAGCAGTGCAATGGTCAGGTCCAAGTGGTGTAACAGGAGCTCTGGAGATCCTGCCACCAATAACAGGTCGTCCAAGTACGGCAACATGCGGACTCCTTGCAGCCGCAGAGAAGCCGCCATGACCGCCATAGCGTCCTGTATGTCCAATGACACCATGTAGTCCCCAGGTTCCAGCGCCAGAATGATGGACCGTAGGGTCTCCATCCGAAACTTCGGGACCCGCAAAGACTTGTTGAGTGCTTTGAGGTTGAGAATCGGACGATATGACCCATTGGGTTTCTGTACCAAAAATAGATTTGAATAGAAACCCTGGCCCCTCTGGGAGAATGGAACAGGCACTATAACTCCAGCCTGGAGCATAGTGTGCAATACCTTCCGCAGCTCCGTAGCCTTGTTCCGGTCTGATGGTAGACCCGTGGTGAAGAATCGAGCCGGGGGTCTGTGCCGGAAGGAGAGGGCGTACCCGTGAGAGACCACCTCCAGAACCCAAGTGTCTGTCGTAGTGAACGACCAACACCGGGAGAACTGCAGCAGGCGGCCTCCCACCCTGGGATCCCCCAAGGGGAGACCCGGACCGTCAGGCCGCAGGCTTGTCATCTGGCTTGGGGGCCGGACGTCTGGTACTCCATGCCTGTTTCCGGGGCTTGACCGATTTCTTAGGGCCAGCCTGTCGAGGAAACGACTGTGGTTTGGGCCTGCCCTGGGCCCTAGATGACCGAAAGGACGATGGTCCAGAACCAGAAGGAGCAGCGGCCGACGGGAGACAAGCAGATTTGGCTGCCGCCAGCGTGGCCACAATCTTATCCAGATCCGGACCGAAGAGAACTTCTCCGGTAAACGGCAACGCTTCCAGACCTTTCTTGGATCTGCGTCCGCCTTCCAGGATCGCAGCCACAAGGTGCGACGAGCAGCTACCGCTGCTGAAGAAATTCTAGACACCAGAGTACTAATGTCTAGAGCCGCCTCGTTGATGTAGGTGGCCGAATCACGGAGATTGCCAATCAACTCCGCCTGTTCGGCCGGACAGTCGGATTCAAAAGAAGCCTCTAATGAATCCGCCCAGCGCTCCATCGCTCTGGCAACCCAGCAAATGGCCATAGCCGGCCGTGCTGCCCCCCCTGCAAGGGAATAAGCGGACTTCAGGCAGATTTCTACCTTGCGGTCCGTAGCATCCTTAAGGGAGGACATGGATGGCATCGGCAATGTGGCACTACGGACAAGACGGGTCACGTGAGAATCCACCTGTGGAGGGGATTCGCACTTAGCAAAATAATTATCCGCGAACGGATAAGCCACCGCCAGGCGTCTCTGCGGCTGGTATCTTTTGCCAGGTTGTTTCCACGCCTCCTCTAAATGGTCCACCAACTGACCCGAAAGAGGAAAGACTGTGGCATCGCCCTTCACATCTTTGAAAAAGGCATACTTAGATTTAGCCGCTGGGGGAACTTCGTCCTCAATCACCAAGGCTGTGCGGACCGCCCGAATAAGTCCAGGAATATATACTTTGGACTTAGCATCAGCGTCCTTAGTATGGAAAGGTTCCTGATCGTAAGGATCCAGAATCTCCCCATCATCAGACGTCCCTTCGTCATCCTCATAAGGAGCGGACAGAGACGCCACCGGCCTTTTATGAGGCCGCATCACAGACTCCCCTTGCAACACATCCGACAAGTGCTGTACAGAACTCGTCAGGGAGTTAACCCACGCTGGCTCCTGAGAACCCGGGAGCGGGGAAATAGGGAGACTGTGGGGTACCACCAATTGTCGTGGGAACCCCTGCATGGGTGACGACACCACAGACTGCTGGGACAAACCCATCGGAGTAAACGTGGGCTGCGGAGCTAACTGGCCCACTAAAGCTGTTAACGCCTGAGCGAAACAAGCCCAGGGCGGCTCCTGTACCGGTGCTGTAACCGTAATAGGCCGCGCCATGGACAAACACTGCCGGCAAAGGCCCTCCGCGCTACCCTCCCCCTCCGCTAACGGTACTTTGCACGTGGTACACTGTAGCCGGAGGGGAAAATCACTTTCAGACATGATGGCACCACGTATGTGACCTCTCTCACCAATTAAGTATTAAATAGGCGAGAGACCACCCTGCAGCACCGCACCGCAAGGGCTTTAGCAGAAAGAACAGGGACAGTAATAAAGCTGACAGTTTAGAGAAGAAAAGTTACAGGCAGCGCTAGCACAGTCACATACAATGCAGAGAAATAACAATTCCTGCACTAACAGCGCTGATCAATCAACTACACAGACACAGGGCCTGGTAGGACACAGCGCTGCATACACAGACCTGAGCCACAGCGGAGGAGAGGTATGCGGGGGGACCCAGACCACGATGCTTCCTTCCAGACTTCCAGCAGCGTTCACCATGCGTTGCAGAGAAGATGGCCGCCGAGGAGCAGAGAGAAGCTGGCCTGGGGGAGGAGCGCTGACACAGGACCAGTCAGCACAGTGCAGAGAGGGCTGTGTGCAGCGGGGGAGGCGCCGGCTGTGAGACAGGGAAGGCGCGCTCCCCTGGCATGCATTTAACCCCTGGGACGCCGCAGCGCTACCGCTCTGCTGCGGTCCGCTGTCCCAGGGGGTAGTGGAAGCGCAGGTTGGTCGCCTGGCTCCACGCTGCAGCCAGTCCCCAGGGAGCCCCCTGCCTGGGGACTTAGGACCATGTGATCAGCGGGGACCCACCGCGGGACCCCGCTGCTTACCTCTGTCCCCCTTGAATCCGGCCATGGTCCGGAGCATCTGGGGTCACCGCTAGCTGTGACCCCAGACGCCCACCAGCATCCCCGGATCAGTACCGGCGTTCTGGTACCGGCGGGGTGTAGGGAAGACAGCATGGACGTCAGGACTGACTGTCCATGCTGTTCATCCAGATGTGCAGCCACAGCTGCATGAAGAAAAAGCTTCAGGGGCTCTTCTAGCCCCCACTCCAACAGGTGCACCCGACTCCGGCCGGGCACCAAACTAAACTGAGGTGCCTTGGCCCGGGGGCGGGGTATAGGAGGGGGACCTAGTGCATCCTGGGAGGCTGAAAGCTTAACTCTTTGGTGCCCTGCGACTGACGTCACACCTATACCCCAAGGTATCCTGTGGATACCCTATGGACCCTGAAGTAGAAATTTTAACCACTCTCTCTTATTCAATGAGTACCTTACCGGCAACCACGTATAAAGAAATGATATACAAAATATTTTATAGGAGATATGTTTCCCCCTCTCGGGCGAATGTGGTGGGGTAATGCTTACAATTGTAAAGCGCAACTGAATATGCTGCGCTATATAAGAAACTGTTAATAAAAATAAATAAATAATAATATCCAATGTAGCATGCCAGAGTATCCTGCAGCAATGGATTCCCCAAATCCCACCTTCCTTTAAACTGTTTGAGGAGAAGCTGTTCTTCATTTTTAAAATTAACTGGATGGAGGCCTCTCTTCGGAAGGAACTTCGAGTTAAAAGGTTTTTCGTTGTATCTGAGAGATACATAAACTTCTCAACCTAGTGATATTAGAAATATGATATCTAGATGTTTTAGTTCAACACAAAGGCTACAGTCGCATACTGCCTATGCCTTATGCCCTGCCCTAGACATGAAACGTATGCCTCTCTATCTTATTCATGATGTGTGACTGGCTGTTGGGGATGCGATGCCCCTCGTGTTCCGGCTCTACTGCTCCCCCTAACCTCCCCTCCTCCCCCTCTCCTCCTCCCCCTTACTTCCTTTCTTTCTTTCTCTTTCTCCTTTGTTCTTCTCCTCCACACGTTTAAGAATGATATACTTCTATCTCATCATCTTCCTTTCTTTTCAAATAATAAAATGAAATAAAATATCAGACTTCTCTATTCTTGTAGTACATATCTCTGTATTCATTACCACAGAATATGCCTGCTGCATCTTATTGTTCTATACTATTGGGTAATTCTGAGTTGAATCTAGCATTATCCTTTGAAATCCTCGTTATATTATAATACAAATTAACAAATGACTGTTCAAATATGACTCACCTATTATGATTTATGTATTTGTTTACTGATATGCCAACTGTTGTTTTGCCATCAAACTATGGACCTGATTCAGAGCCGGACGCTCTTTCAGAGCGCTCGCTCTGAATGAGGGCGGCATTTTAAATTTTTTTTTGAACCGGCCTCCTGGCCGCTCGGTAAGCTGTGAGAGTCCACCCACAGCGTTTGCGAGTGGCCAGGAGATGGTCGCTATGGTCACGACCATCGGGCTTGTGACAAGACACTTGTGGTAGGGTCTCGTCCATCGAAAGCCCCAGTGAGCTTCCGGCTCTAACAGCAGGAAGCTCACTACTGAGGCGCCCCCAAACGGCAGGCGTTCCTTCGGGAACGCCTCCGTTTGGCCAGCCAAACCCCCTGCCCGCCTCCAAAATGGGCGAGCTGTCAATCACAATCGACAGCCGCCCCGTTTTGGTGCTATACCAGTAGCGACGGAACGCCCGTCGCTGGCTGGGTCTCGCGCATGCGCACGCCGGCATGCTCATGCACAGTGGGGGACCATCGACCAGCTTGCGAGCGGGTCTGAATCAGGCCCTATGTGTACTGTGTTGTTATGTGCATTTTGAATACATGTTTCTCTCAATAAAAATAAATATTGTTACAAAACAAATAAGATTTGTACCTTAGTGGCTGAACCTGACTAGTTCTTTCTGTTACATGGAGCTTGGCCACCGTAAGGTCTGGGTTCTCATCCATTCTCATTTCTCACAGGAGCTTATCCATAGGGACCTTACCTATTCCCGATGCCAGATTGCCTCATCAATGTCTGGGCCCTTGTCTCCTTCACTCACAGCATGTTCACCTGGGCAGCAGCAAGGCAAGTTTACGATCTTTTACCAAAGAGCTCCCTTGCTGACAGGAATTTGGAATAATATTAATTTATGATGCATCAATTTCTGTCTTCTCTCCAGCATCTTCTTTCTTCTTCTTGCAGGCAGCGCCTCCTCTCTGCATTGGCCCTGTAAACTTTTTTCAGGAACTCTTCTCCATTCCCTCTTCAACAAAAAACTGTGCACACTCCACTCGCGCCTTTTGTGCCGATGATATTAGTTAATATTGGCCAGTGTAAGGGGCAGGTTGAGGGGACAGGGCATGCCAAGATTGGCTCACAGCATCAAGTTATTATTGCCCAATTCGCGGAGACCCCTTATTAGCTCCCTGTCGTGGCTCACCATTGGCTGAAGATCAAGGCAGAAGATCCTCATGGTCTTACCTGACCAGACTCCAGCGATGAAGGATTCCTTGCAGGAAGATCCCTTGGTGTCCAGGTAAGTGTTTCTTCTTCTAGTGAGTGTTCACTCCCTGGCTGGTTTCCTCTTCTATTCCAGGCCACCTCCAGTGATGACATCTCTTCTATCTTGATTTTCACATGTATGCACCAGGTGCAGTCTTATTCCTACAGCAAGGCACACATCCAAATGTGCATGACAAGATAACATTGCTACAGGTCTCGGCTACTATCTACACATCTCTATTATGCAAATTATTACAAATTCTACAAATGGAACATTTTATAATCATAATAGCATACTAAAAAATAGTAACAAACAGAGAAATATAAAAAATATATATGCAATTATGTTTCTTAAGACTCTAAACAGAGAATTTCCCCAGTTATATAAATCTAAATGTCTTCTATTATTTTTGAAAGATAATTGTCTATAAAGATTTTTACCTTAGTAGCTGAATCTGACAAGTTCTTTCTGTTACATGGAGCTTGGCCACCGTAACGCTGGGTTCTCATCCATTCTCATTTCCCCACTGGTTTTACTTTCTCCCTAGCAAATAGCAATATGATAGAAATAAAGAAATCACCTTTTCCCTGACTACCACATCCAAGATTTTAGGGTGCACAAGCCATATTGGTGGGAATGCCCTGCCTACAAGAAGAGGTTCCCCCTTCCCTATGCCCTCTGTACCTCTTCTTGTGGGCAGGGGTGGCTTACACATATAAACAAACATAAGATTTTAAATATTACTGTGATTAATTGTAGACACTAACCACTACATTTAAACAGATGGTTTTCTTTTTTTTTATGTACCATATAAATTGCATAACACGTATGTTAAAGTCTGTACTACACTGTATTGAAAACTTCTATACCATGGAAGAGTAGCAGGTGCTACCTTACCTGTTCCGGACGACCAACTTGTGAAGGACCCAAGCCCTGGACACTCCGCCCATAGGGAACTGCACGCACACCTGCGAGAGAAAGTAGAGGTGTTAGGGTGACACACACAAACATTAAGTGATAGTTTGTGGTAAGAAACTAGGAGAAAGCACAGGAGCTTATCCATAGGGACCTTACCTATTCCCAATGCCAGATTGCCTCATCAATGTCTGGGCCCTTGTCTCCTTGGCTCACAGCATGTTCACCTGGGCAGCAGTAAGGCAAGTTTACGTTCTATTACCAAAGAGCTCCCTTGCTGACAGAAATTTGGCATAATATTAATTTATGATGCATCAATTTCTGTCTTCTCTCCAGCATCTTCTTTCTTTTTCTTGCCGGCAGCGCCTCCTCTCTGCATTGGCCTGGTAAACTTTTTTTGGGAACTGTTCTCCATTCTCTCTTCAAAAAAAACCTCTGCACACTCCACTCGCGCCTTTTGTTCCGATGATATTAGTTAATATTAGCCAGTGTAAGGGGCAGGGTGACTGGACAGGGCATGCCAAGATTGGTTCACTGCATCAAGTTATCATTGCCCAATTCACAGAGACCCCTTATTATATCCCTGTTGCGGCCATCCATTGGCTGAATTTGAATCTTTGCAGATTCAAACAAGTCAAGTCAGAAGATCCTCAAGGCCAACCTGACCAGGCTCCAGCGACAACAGATTCCTTGCAGTAAGTTTCCTTGGTGTCCAGGTAAGTGTTTCCTCTTCCAGTGGGTGTTCACTCCCTGGCTGGTTTCCTCTTCTATTCCAGGCCACCTCCAGTGATGACATCTCTTCTGCCCTGATTTTCACATGTATGCACCAGGTGCAGTCATGTTAAAATCAGGGGTTTCCTTGGGGGCCAGGTAAGTGTTTCTTCTTCCAGTGGGTGTTCACTCCCTGGCTGGTTTCCTCTTCTATTCCAGGCCACCTCCAGTGATGACATCTCTTCTGCCCTGATTTTAACATGTATGCACCAGGCGCAGTCTTATTCCTATAGCAAGGCACACATCCAAATGGGCATGACAAGATAACATTGCTACAGGTCTCGGCTACTCTCTACACATCTCTATTATCCAAATTATTACAAATTCTACATTTTATAATCATAATAGCATACTAAAAAATAGTAACATACAGAAAAATATAAAAAATATATATGCAATTATGTTTCTTAAGTCTCTAAACAGAGAATCTCCCCCAGTTATATAAATCTAAATGTCTTATATTATTTTTGAAAGATAATTTTCTATAAAGATTTTTACCTTAGTAGCTGAATCTGACGCGTTCTTTCTGTTACATGGAGGTCTGTAAGGTCTGGGTTCTCATCCATTCTCATTTCCCCACTGGTTTTAATTTCTCCCCAGCAATATGATAGAAATAAAGAAATCACCTTTCCCCTGACTACCACATCCAATATTTTAGGGTGTTTCTAGCCATAGTGTTGGGAATGCCCTGCCCACAAGAAGAGGTTCCACCCTCCCTATGCCCTCTGTACCTCTTCTTGTGGGCAGGGGTGGCTTACACAAATAAACAAATATAAGATTTTAAATATTACTGTGATTAATTGTAAACACTAACCACTACATTTAAACAGATGGGATTTTTTTTTGTTTGATTTAGTGTACCATGTAAATTGCATAACACGTATGTTAAAGTATGTAGTACACTGTATTGAAAACTTCTATACCATGGAAGGGTAGCAGGTGCTACCTTACCTGTTCCGGACGACCAACTTGTGAAGGACCCAAGCCCTGGACACTCTGCCCATAGTGAAGTGCACGCACACCTGCGAAAGAAAGTAGAGGTGTTATGGTGACACACAGACACATTAAATTATAGTTTTTGGTAAGAAACAAGGAGAAAGCACAGGAGCTTATCCATAGGGACCTTACCTATTCCCGATGTCGGATTGCCTCATCAATGTCTGGGCCCTTGTCTCGTTGACTCATTGGATGTTCACCTGGGCAGCAGTAAGGCAAGTTTACGATCTTTTACCAAAGAGCTCCCTTGCTGACAGGAATTTGGCATAATATTAATTTATGATGCATCAATTTATGTCTTCTCTCCAGCATCTTCTTTCTTCTTCTTGCAGGCAGCGCCTCCTTCCTGCTTTGGCCCTTTAAACTTTTTTTGGGACCTCTTCTCCTTCCCTCTTCCACAAAAAACTGTGCACACTCCACTCGCGCCTTTTGTGCCGATGATATTAGTTAATATTGGCCAGTGTAAGGGGCAGGGTGAGGGGACAGGGCATGCCAAGATTGGCTCACAGCATCAAGATATTATTGTCCAATTCGCGGAGACCCCTTATTAGCTCCCTGTCGTGGCTCACCATTGGCTGAATTTGAATCTTTGCAGATTCAAACAAGTCAAGGCAGAAGATCCTCATGGCCTTACCTGACCGGGCTCCAGCGATGAAGGATTCCTTGGAGGAAGATCCCTTGGTGTCCAGGTAAGTGTTTCTTCTACCAGTGGGTGTTCACTCCCTGGCTGGTTTCCTCTTCTATTCCAGGCCACTTCCAGTGATGACATCTCTTCTATCTTGATTTTCACATGTATGCACCAGGTGCAGTCTTATTCCTACAGCAAGGAACAAATCCAAATGGGCATGACAAGATAACATTGCTACAGGTCTCGGCTACTATCTACACATCTCTATTATGCAAACTATTACAAATTCTACAAATGGAACATTTTATAATCATAATAGCATACTAAAAAATAGTAACATACAGAAAAATATAAAAAATATATATGCAATTGTGTTTCTTAAGAGTCTAAACAGAGAATCTCCCCCAGTTATATAAATCGAAATGTCTTATATTATTTTTGAAAGATAATTTTCTATAAAGATTTTTACCTTAGTAGCTGAATCTGACAAGTTCTTTCTGTTACATGGAGCTTGGCCACCGTAAGGTCTGGGTTCTCGTGCCTTCTCATTTCCCCACTCGTTTTACTTTCTCCCTAGCAATGTGATACAAATAAAGAAACCACCTTTCCCCTGACTACCACATCCAAGATTTTAGGGTGGCCCTGCCCACAAGAAGAGATTCCACCCTCCCAATGCCCTCTGTACCTCTTCTTGTGGGCAGGGGTGGCTTACACATATAAACAAACATAAGATTTTAAATATTACTGTGATTAATTGTAAACACTAGCCGCTACATTTAAACAGATGGGGTTTTTTTTTGTTTGAATTAATGTACCATGTAAATTGCATAACACGTATGTTAAAGTCTGTACTACACTGTATTGAAAACTTCTATACCATGGAAAGGTAGCAGGTGCTACCTTACCTGTTCCGAACGACCAACTTGTGAAGGACCCAAGCCCTGGACACTCCGCCCATAGTGAACTGCACGCACACCTGCGAAAGAAAGTAGAGGTGTTAGGGTGACAAACAGACACATTAAATGATAGTTTGTGGTAAGAAACTAGGATAAAGCACAGGAGCTTATCCATAGGGACCTTACCTATTCCCGATGTCGGATTGCCTCATCAATGTCTGGGCCCTTGTCTCCTTGACTCATAGGATGTTCACCTGGGCAGCAGTAAGGCAAGTTTTCAATCTTTTACCAAAGAGCTCCCTTGCTGACAGGAATTTGGCATAATATTAATTTATGATGCATCAATTTATGTCTTCTCTCCAGCATCTTCTTTCTTCTTCTTGCAGGCAGCACCTCCTCTCTTCTTTGGCCCTTTAAACTTTTTTTGGGACCTCTTCTCCTTCCCTCTTCCACAAAAAACTGTGCACACTCCACTCGCGCCTTTTGTGCCGATGATATTAGTTAATATTGGCCAGTGTAAGGGGCAGGGTGAGGGGACAGGGCATGCCAAGATTGGCTCACAGCATCAAGATATTATTGTCCAATTCGCGGAGACCCCTTATTAGCTCCCTGTCGTGGCTCACCATTTTCTGAATTTGAATCTTTGCAGATTCAAACAAGTCAAGGCAGAAGATCCTCATGGCCTTACCTGACCGGGCTCCAGCGATGAAGGATTCCTTGGAGGAAGATCCCTTGGTGTCCAGGTAAGTGTTTCTTCTACCAGTGGGTGTTCACTCCCTAGCTGGTTTTCTCTTCTATTCCTGGCCACTTCCAGTGATGACATCTCTTCTATCTTGATTTTCACATGTATGCACCAGGTGCAGTCTTATTCCTACAGCAGGGCACAAATCCAAATGGGCATGACAAGATAAGATTGTTACAGGTCTCGGCTACTATCTACACATCTCTATTATCCAAATTATTATAAATTCTACAAATGGAACATTTTGTAATCATAATAGCATAATAAAAAATAGTAACATACAGAAAAATATAAAAAATATATATGCAATTATGTTTCTTAAGCCACTAAACAGAGAATCTTCCCAGTTATATAAATCTAAATGTCTTATATTATTTTTGAAAGATAAGTTTCTATAAAGATTATTACCTTAGTAGCTGAATCTGACGCGTTCTTTCTGTTACATGGAGGTCTGTAAGGTCTCGGTTCTCATCCATTCTCATTTCCCCACTGGTTTTAATTTCTCCCTAGCAATATGATAGAAAAAAAGAAATCACCTTTCCCCTGACTACCACATCCAATATTTTAGGGTGTTTCTAGCCATAGTGTTGGGAATGCCCTGCCCACAAGAAGAGGTTCCACCCTCCTTATGCCCTCTGTACCTCTTCTTGTGGGCAGGGGTGGCTTACACATATAAACAAACATAAGATTTTAAATATTACAGTGATTAATTGTAGACACTAACCACTACATTTAAACAGATGGTTTTCTTTTTTTTTTAATTAATGTACCATGTAAAATTGCATAACACGTATGTTAAAGTCTGTACTACACTGTATTGAAAACTTCTATACCATGGAAGGGTAGCAGGTGCTACCTTACCTGTTCCGGACGACCGACCTGTGAAGGACCCAAGCCCTGGACACTCCACCCATAGGGAACTGCACGCACACCGGCGAGAGAAAGTAGAGGTGTTATGGTGACACACACACATTAAGTGATAGTTTGTGGTAAGAAACTAGGATAAAGCACAGGAGCTTATCCATAGGGACCTTACCTATTCCCGATGCCAGATTGCCTCATCAATTTCTGGGCCCTTGTCTCCTTCACTCACAGCATGTTCACCTGAGCAGCAGTATGGCAAGTTTACGATCTTTTGCCAAAGAGCTCCCTTGCTGACAGGAATTTGGCATATTAATTTATGATGCATCAATTTATGTCTTCTCTCCAGCATCTTCTTTCTTCTTCTTGCAGGCAGCGCCTCCTCTCTGCTTTGGCCCTGTAAACTTTTTTTGGGACCTCTTCTCCTTCCCTCTTCCACAAAAAACTGTGCACACTCCACTCGCGCCTTTTGTGCCGATGAAATTAGTTAATATTGGCCAGTGTAAGGGGCAGGGTGAGGGGACAGGGCATGCCAAGATTGGCTCACAGCATCAAGTTATTATTGTCCAATTCGCGTAGAGACCCCTTATTAGCTCCCAGTCGTGGCTCACCATTGGCTGAATTTGAATCTTTGCAGATTCAAACAAGTCAAGGCAGAAGATCCTCATGGCCTTACCTGACCGGGCTCCAGCGATGAAGGATTCCTTGCAGGAAGATCCCTTGGTATCCAGGTAAGTGTTTCTTCTACCAGTGGGTGTTCACTCCCTGGCTGGTTTCCTCTTCTATACCAGGCCACTTCCAGTGATGACATCTCTTCTATCTTGATTTTCACATGTATGCACCAGGTGCAGTCTTATTCCTACAGCAGGGTACACATCCAAATGGTCATGACAAGATAACATTGCTACAGGTCTCGGCTACTATCTACACATCTCTATTATGCAAACTATTACAAATTCTACAAATGGAACATTTTATAATCATAATAGCATACTAAAAAATAGTAACATACAGAAAAATATAAAAAATATATATGCAATTATGTTTCTTAAGACTCTAAACAGAGAATCTCCCCCAGTTATATAAATCTAAATGTCTTATATTATTTTTGAAAGATAATTTTCTATAAAGATTTTTACCTTAGTAGCTGAATCTGACAAGTTCTTTCTGTTACATGGAGCTTGGCCACCGTAAGGCTGGGTTCTCATCCATTCTCATTTCCCCACTGGTTTTACTTTCTCCCTAGCAATGTGATAGAAATAAAGAAATCACCTTTCCCCTGACTACCACATCCAAGATTTTAGGGTGGCCCTGCCCACAAGAAGAGATTACACCCTCCCAATGCCCTCTGTACCTCTTCTTGTGGGCAGGGGTGGCTTACACATATAAACAAATATAAGATTTTAAATATTACTGTGATTAATTGTAAACACTAGCCGCTACATTTAAACAGATGGGATTTTTTTTTGTTTGATTTAATGTACCATGTAAATTGCATAACACGTATGTTAAAGTATGTAGTACACTGTATTGAAAACTTCTATACCATGGAAGGGTAGCAGGTGCTACCTTACCTGTTCCGGACGACCAACTTGTGAAGGACCCAAGCCCTGGACACTCTGCCCATAGTGAAGTGCACGCACACCTGCGAAAGAAAGTAGAGGTGTTAGGGTGACACACAGACACATTAAATGACAGTTTTTGGTAAGAAACTAGGAGAAAGCACAGGAGCTTATCCATAGGGACCTTACCTATTCCCGATGTCAGATTGCCTCATCAATGTCTGGGCCCTTGTCTCGTTGACTCATAGGATGTTCACCTGGGCAGCAGTAAGGCAAGTTTACTATCTTTTACCAAAGAGCTCCCTTGCTGACAGGAATTTGGCATATTAATTTATGATGCATCAATTTATGTCTTCTCTCCAGCATCTTCTTTCTTCTTCTTGCAGGCAGCGCCTCCTCTCTGCTTTGGCCCTGTAAACTTTTTTTGGGACCTCTTCTCCTTCCCTCTTCCACAAAAAACTGTGCACACTCCACTCGCTCCTTTTGTGCCGATGATATTAGTTAATATTGGCCAGTGTAAGGGGCAGGGTGAGGGGACAGGGCATGCCAAGATTGGCTCACAGCATTAAGTTATTATTGTCCAATTCGCGGAGACCCCTTATTAGCTCCCTGTCGTGGCTCACCATTGGCTGAATTTGAATCTTTGCAGATTCAAACAAGTCAAGGCAGAAGATCCTCATGGCCTTACCTGACCGGGCTCAAGCGATGAAGGATTCCTTGCAGGAAGATCCCTTGGTGTCCAGAAAAGTGTTTCTTCTACCAGTGGGTGTTCACTCCCTGGCTGGTTTCCTCTTCTATACCAGGCCACTTCCAGTGATGACATCTCTTCTATCTTGATTTTCACATGTATGCACCAGGTGCAGTCTTATTCCTACAGCAAGGCACACATCCAAATGGGCATGACAAGATAACATTGCTACAGGTCTCGGCTACTATCTACACATCTCTATTATGCAAACTATTACAAATTCTACAAATGGAACATTTTATAATCATAATAGCATACTAAAAAATAGTAACATACAGAAAAATATAAAAAATATATAAGCAATTATGTTTCTTAAGACTCTAAACAGAGAATCTCCCCCAGTTATATAAATCTAAATGTCTTATATTATTTTTGAAAGATAATTTTCTATAAAGATTTTTACCTTAGTAGCTGAATCTGACAAGTTCTTTCTGTTACATGAAGCTTGGCCACCGTAAGGCTGGGTTCTCATCCATTCTCATTTCCCCACTGGTTTTACTTTCTCCATAGCAATGTGATAGAAATAAAGAAATCACCTTTCCCCTGACTACCACATCCAAGATTTTAGGGTGGCCCTGCCCACAAGAAGAGATTTCACCATCCCAATGCCCTCTGTACCTCTTCTTGTGGGCAGGGGTGGCTTACACATATAAACAAATATAAGATTTTAAATATTACTGTGATTAATTGTAAACACTAGCCGCTACATTTAAACAGATGGGATTTTTTTTTGTTTGATTTAATGTACCATGTAAATTGCATAACACGTATGTTAAAGTATGTAGTACACTGTATTGAAAACTTCTATACCATAGAAGGGTAGCAGGTGCTACCTTACCTGTTCCGGACGACCAACTTGTGAAGGACCCAAGCCCTGGACACTCTGCCCATAGTGAAGTGCACGCACACCTGCGAAAGAAAGTAGAGGTGTTAGGGTGACACACAGACACATTAAATGATAGTTTTTGGTAAGAAACAAGGAGAAACCACAGGAGCTTATCCATAGGGACCTTACCTATTCCCGATGTCGGATTGCCTCATCAATGTCTGGGCCCTTGTCTCGTTGACTCATAGGATGTTCACCTGGGCAGCAGTAAGGCAAGTTTACGATCTTTTACCAAAGAGCTCCCTTGCTGACAGGAATTTGGCATAATATTAATTTATGATGCATCAATTTATGTCTTCTCTCCAGCATCTTCTTTCTTCTTCTTGCAGGCAGCGCCTCCTCTCTGCTTTGGCCCTTTAAACTTTTTTTGGGACCTCTTCTCCTTCCCTCTTCCACAAAAAACTGTGCAAACTCCACTCGCGCCTTTTGTGCCGATGATATTAGTTAATATTGGCCAGTGTAAGGGGCAGGGTGAGGGGACAGGGCATGCCAAGATTGGCACACAGCATCAAGATATTATTGTCCAATTCGCGGAGACCCCTTATTAGCTCCCTGTCGTGGCTCACCATTGGCTGAATTTGAATCTTTGCAGATTCAAACAAGTCAAGGCAGAAGATCCTCATGACCTTACCTGACCGGGCTCCAGCAATGAAGGATTTCTTGGAGGAAGATCCCTTGGTGTCCAGGTAAGTGTTTCTTCTACCAGTGGGTGTTCACTCCCTGGCTGGTTTCCTCTTCTATTCCAGGCCACTTCCAGTGATGACATCTCTTCTATCTTGATTTTCACATGTATGCACCAGGTGCAGTCTTATTCCTACAGCAAGGAACAAATCCAAATGGGCATGACAAGATAACATTGCTACAGGTCTCGGCTACTGTCTACACATCTCTATTATGCAAACTATTACAAATTCTACAAATGGAATATTTTATAATCATAATAGCATACTAAAAAATAGTAACATACAGAAAAATATAAAAAATATATATGCAATTATGTTTCTTAAGAGTCTAAACAGAGAATCTCCCCCAGTTATATAAATCTAAATGTCTTATATTGTTTTTCAACGATAATTTTCTATAAAGATTTTTACCTTAGTAGCGGAATCTGACAAGTACTTTCTGTTACATGGAGCTTGGCCACCGTAAGGCTGGGTTCTCATCCATTCTCATTTCCCCACTGGTTTTACTTTCTCCCTAGCAATGTGATAGAAAAAAAGAAATCACCTTTCCCCTGACTACCACATCCAAGATTTTAGGGTGGCCCTGCCCACAAGAAGAGATTACAGCCTCCCAATGCCCTCTGTACCTCTTCTTGTGGGCAGGGGTGGCTTACACATATAAACAAATATAAGATTTTAAATATTACTGTGATTAATTGTAAACACTAGCCGCTACATTTAAACAGATGGGATTTTTTTTGTTTGAATTAATGTACCATGTAAATTGCATAACACGTATGTTAAAGTCTGTACTACACTGTATTGAAAACTTCTATACCATGGAAAGGTAGCAGGTGCTACCTTACCTGTTCCGAACGACCAACTTGTGAAGGACCCAAGCCCTGGACACTCTGCCCATGGTGAACTGCACGCACACCTGCGAGAGAAAGTAGAGGTGTTAGGGTTACAAACAGACACATTAAATGATAGTTTGTGGTAAGAAAATAGGATAAAGCACAGGAGCTTATCCATAGGGACCTTACCTATTCCCGATGTCGGATTGCCTCATCAATGTCTGGGCCCTTGTCTCGTTGACTCATAGGATGTTCACCTGGGCAGCAGTAAGGAAAGTTTATGATCTTTTACCAAAGAGCTCCCTTGCTGACAGGAATTTGGCATAATATTAATTTATGATGCATCAATTTATGTCTTCTCTCCAGCATCTTCTTTCTTCTTCTTGCAGGCAGCACCTCCTCTCTTCTTTGGCCCTTTAAACTTTTTTTGGGACCTCTTCTCCTTCCCTCTTCCACAAAAAACTGTGCACACTCCACTCGCGCCTTTTGTGCCGATGATATTAGTTAATATTGGCCAGTGTAAGGGGCAGGGTGAGTGGACAGGGCATGCCAAGATTGGCTCACAGCATCAAGATATTATTGTCCAATTCGCGGAGGCCCCTTATTAGCTCCCTGTCGTGGCTCACCATTTTCTGAATTTGAATCTTTGCAGATTCAAACAAGTCAAGGCAGAAGATCCTCATGGCCTTACCTGACCGGGCTCCAGCGATGAAGGATTCCTTGGAGGAAGATCCCTTGGTGTCCAGGTAAGTGTTTCTTCTACCAGTGGGTGTTCACTCCCTGGCTGGTTTCCTCTTCTATTCCAGGCCACTTCCAGTGATGACATCTCTTCTATCTTGATTTTCACATGTATGCACCAGGTGCAGTCTTATTCCTACAGCAGGGCACAAATCCAAATGGGCATGACAAGATAAGATTGTTACAGGTCTCGGCTACTATCTACACATCTCTATTATCCAAATTATTATAAATTCTACAAATGGAACATTTTGTAATCATAATAGCATAATAAAAAATAGTAACATACAGAAAAATATAAAAAATATATATGCAATTATGTTTCTTAAGACTCTAAACAGAGAATCTCCCCCAGTTATATAAATCTAAATGTCTTATATTATTTTTGAAAGATAATTTTCTATAAAGATTTTTACCTTAGTAGCTGAATCTGACAAGTTCTTTCTGTTACATGAAGCTTGGCCACCGTAAGGCTGGGTTCTCATCCATTCTCATTTCCCCACTGGTTTTACTTTCTCCATAGCAATGTGATAGAAATAAAGAAATCACCTTTCCCCTGACTACCACATCCAAGATTTTAGGGTGGCCCTGCCCACAAGAAGAGATTACACCCTCCCAATGCCCTCTGTACCTCTTCTTGTGGGCAGGGGTGGCTTACACATATAAACAAATATAAGATTTTAAATATTACTGTGATTAATTGTAAACACTAGCCGCTACATTTAAACAGATGGGATTTTTTTTTGTTTGATTTAATGTACCATGTCAATTGCATAACACGTATGTTAAAGTATGTAGTACACTGTATTGAAAACTTGTATACCATGGAAGTGTAGCAGGTGCTACCTTACCTGTTCCGGACGACCAACTTGTGAAGGACCCAAGCCCTGGACACTCTGCCCATAGTGAAGTGCACGCACACCTGCGAAAGAAAGTAGAGGTGTTATGGTGACACACAGACACATTAAATTATAGTTTTTGGTAAGAAACAAGGAGAAAGCACAGGAGCTTATCCATAGGGACCTTACCTATTCCCGATGTCGGATTGCCTCATCAATGTCTGGGCCCTTGTCTCGTTGACTCATTGGATGTTCACCTGGGCAGCAGTAAGGCAAGTTTACGATCTTTTACCAAAGAGCTCCCTTGCTGACAGGAATTTGGCATAATATTAATTTATGATGCATCAATTTATGTCTTCTCTCCAGCATCTTCTTTCTTCTTCTTGCAGGCAGCGCCTCCTCTCTGCTTTGGCCCTTTAAACTTTTTTTGGGACCTCTTCTCCTTCCCTCTTCCACAAAAAACTGTGCACACTCCACTCGCGCCTTTTGTGCCGATGATATTAGTTAATATTGGCCAGTGTAAGGGGCAGGGTGAGGGGACAGGGCATGCCAAGATTGGCTCACAGCATCAAGATATTATTGTCCAATTCGCGGAGACCCCTTATTAGCTCCCTGTCGTGGCTCACCATTGGCTGAATTTGAATCTTTGCAGATTCAAACAAGTCAAGGCAGAAGATCCTCATGGCCTTACCTGACCGAGCTCCAGCGATGAAGGATTCCTTGGAGGAAGATCCCTTGGTGTCCAGGTAAGTGTTTCTTCTACCAGTGGGTGTTCACTCCCTGGCTGGTTTCCTCTTCTATTCCAGGCCACTTCCAGTGATGACATCTCTTCTATCTTGATTTTCACATGTATGCACCAGGTGCAGTCTTATTCCTACAGCAAGGAACAAATCCAAATGGGCATGACAAGATAACATTGCTACAGGTCTCGGCTACTATCTACACATCTCTATTATGCAAACTATTACAAATTCTACAAATGGAACATTTTATAATCATAATAGCATACTAAAAAATAGTAACATACAGAAAAATATAAAAAATATATATGCAATTGTGTTTCTTAAGAGTCTAAACAGAGAATCTCCCCCAGTTATATAAATCGAAATGTCTTATATTATTTTTGAAAGATAATTTTCTATAAAGATTTTTACCTTAGTAGCTGAATCTGACAAGTTCTTTCTGTTACATGGAGCTTGGCCACCGTAAGGTCTGGGTTCTCGTGCCTTCTCATTTCCCCACTCGTTTTACTTTCTCCCTAGCAATGTGATACAAATAAAGAAACCACCTTTCCCCTGACTACCACATCCAAGATTTTAGGGTGGCCCTGCCCACAAGAAGAGATTCCACCCTCCCAATGCCCTCTGTACCTCTTCTTGTGGGCAGGGGTGGCTTACACATATAAACAAACATAAGATTTTAAATATTACTGTGATTAATTGTAAACACTAGCCACTACATTTAAACAGATGGGGTTTTTTTTTGTTTGAATTAATGTACCATGTAAATTGCATAACACGTATGTTAAAGTCTGTACTACACTGTATTGAAAACTTCTATACCATGGAAAGGTAGCAGGTGCTACCTTACCTGTTCCGAACGACCAACTTGTGAAGGACCCAAGCCCTGGACACTCCGCCCATAGTGAACTGCACGCACACCTGCGAAAGAAAGTAGAGGTGTTAGGGTGACAAACAGACACATTAAATGATAGTTTGTGGTAAGAAACTAGGATAAAGCACAGGAGCTTATCCATAGGGACCTTACCTATTCCCGATGTCGGATTGCCTCATCAATGTCTGGGCCCTTGTCTCCTTGACTCATAGGATGTTCACCTGGGCAGCAGTAAGGCAAGTTTTCAATCTTTTACCAAAGAGCTCCCTTGCTGACAGGAATTTGGCATAATATTAATTTATGATGCATCAATTTATGTCTTCTCTCCAGCATCTTCTTTCTTCTTCTTGCAGGCAGCACCTCCTCTCTTCTTTGGCCCTTTAAACTTTTTTTGGGACCTCTTCTCCTTCCCTCTTCCACAAAAAACTGTGCACACTCCACTCGCGCCTTTTGTGCCGATGATATTAGTTAATATTGGCCAGTGTAAGGGGCAGGGTGAGGGGACAGGGCATGCCAAGATTGGCTCACAGCATCAAGATATTATTGTCCAATTCGCGGAGACCCCTTATTAGCTCCCTGTCGTGGCTCACCATTTTCTGAATTTGAATCTTTGCAGATTCAAACAAGTCAAGGCAGAAGATCCTCATGGCCTTACCTGACCGGGCTCCAGCGCTGAAGGATTCCTTGGAGGAAGATCCCTTGGTGTCCAGGTAAGTGTTTCTTCTACCAGTGGGTGTTCACTCCCTAGCTGGTTTTCTCTTCTATTCCTGGCCACTTCCAGTGATGACATCTCTTCTATCTTGATTTTCACATGTATGCACCAGGTGCAGTCTTATTCCTACAGCAGGGCACAAATCCAAATGGGCATGACAAGATAAGATTGTTACAGGTCTCGGCTACTATCTACACATCTCTATTATCCAAATTATTATAAATTCTACAAATGGAACATTTTGTAATCATAATAGCATAATAAAAAATAGTAACATACAGAAAAATATAAAAAATATATATGCAATTATGTTTCTTAAGCCACTAAACAGAGAATCTTCCCAGTTATATAAATCTAAATGTCTTATATTATTTTTGAAAGATAAGTTTCTATAAAGATTATTACCTTAGTAGCTGAATCTGACGCGTTCTTTCTGTTACATGGAGGTCTGTAAGGTCTCGGTTCTCATCCATTCTCATTTCCCCACTGGTTTTAATTTCTCCCTAGCAATATGATAGAAAAAAAGAAATCACCTTTCCCCTGACTACCACATCCAATATTTTAGGGTGTTTCTAGCCATAGTGTTGGGAATGCCCAGCCCACAAGAAGAGGTTCCACCCTCCTTATGCCCTCTGTACCTCTTCTTGTGGGCAGGGGTGG
The DNA here is from genome assembly GCA_031769625.1 of Taudactylus pleione. Lineage (NCBI taxonomy): Eukaryota > Metazoa > Chordata > Amphibia > Anura > Myobatrachidae > Taudactylus > Taudactylus pleione. Next base: position 5,877,999 of record JAUIMM010000217.1, read on the forward strand.
CTTACACATATAAACAAACATAAGATTTTAAATATTACAGTGATTAATTGTAGACACTAACCACTACATTTAAACAGATGGTTTTCTTTTTTTTTTAATTAATGTACCATGTAAATTGCATAACACGTATGTTAAAGTCTGTACTACACTGTATTGAAAACTTCTATACCATGGAAGGGTAGCAGGTGCTACCTTACCTGTTCCGGACGACCGACCTGTGAAGGACCCAAGCCCTGGACACTCCACCCATAGGGAACTGCACGCACACCTGCGAGAGAAAGTAGAGGTGTTATGGTGACACACACACATTAAGTGATAGTTTGTGGTAAGAAACTAGGATAAAGCACAGGAGCTTATCCATAGGGACCTTACCTATTCCCGATGCCAGATTGCCTCATCAATTTCTGGGCCCTTGTCTCCTTCACTCACAGCATGTTCACCTGGGCAGCAGTATGGCAAGTTTACGATCTTTTGCCAAAGAGCTCCCTTGCTGACAGGAATTTGGCATATTAATTTATGATGCATCAATTTATGTCTTCTCTCCAGCATCTTCTTTCTTCTTCTTGCAGGCAGTGCCTCCTCTCTGCTTTGGCCCTGTAAACTTTTTTTGGGACCTCTTCTCCTTCCCTCTTCCACAAAAAACTGTGCACACTCCACTCGCGCCTTTTGTGCCGATGAAATTAGTTAATATTGGCCAGTGTAAGGGGCAGGGTGAGGGGACAGGGCATGCCAAGATTGGCTCACAGCATCAAGTTATTATTGTCCAATTCGCGAAGAGACCCCTTATTAGCTCCCAGTCGTGGCTCACCATTGGCTGAATTTGAATCTTTGCAGATTCAAACAAGTCAAGGCAGAAGATCCTCATGGCCTTACCTGACCGGGCTCCAGCGATGAAGGATTCCTTGCAGGAAGATCCCTTGGTATCCAGGTAAGTGTTTCTTCTACCAGTGGGTGTTCACTCCCTGGCTGGTTTCCTCTTCTATACCAGGCCACTTCCAGTGATGACATCTCTTCTATCTTGATTTTCACATGTATGCACCAGGTGCAGTCTTATTCCTACAGCAGGGTACACATCCAAATGGTCATGACAAGATAACATTGCTACAGGTCTCGGCTACTATCTACACATCTCTATTATGCAAACTATTACAAATTCTACAAATGGAACATTTTATAATCATAATAGCATACTAAAAAATAGTAACATACAGAAAAATATAAAAAATATATATGCAATTATGTTTCTTAAGACTCTAAACAGAGAATCTCCCCCAGTTATATAAATCTAAATGTCTTATATTATTTTTGAAAGATAATTTTCTATAAAGATTTTTACCTTAGTAGCTGAATCTGACAAGTTCTTTCTGTTACATGGAGCTTGGCCACCGTAAGGCTGGGTTCTCATCCATTCTCATTTCCCCACTGGTTTTACTTTCTCCCTAGCAATGTGATAGAAATAAAGAAATCACCTTTCCCCTGACTACCACATCCAAGATTTTAGGGTGGCCCTGCCCACAAGAAGAGATTACACCCTCCCAATGCCCTCTGTACCTCTTCTTGTGGGCAGGGGTGGCTTACACATATAAACAAATATAAGATTTTAAATATTACTGTGATTAATTGTAAACACTAGCCGCTACATTTAAACAGATGGGATTTTTTTTTGTTTGATTTAATGTACCATGTAAATTGCATAACACGTATGTTAAAGTATGTAGTACACTGTATTGAAAACTTCTATACCATGGAAGGGTAGCAGGTGCTACCTTACCTGTTCCGGACGACCAACTTGTGAAGGACCCAAGCCCTGGACACTCTGCCCATAGTGAAGTGCACGCACACCTGCGAAAGAAAGTAGAGGTGTTAGGGTGACACACAGACACATTAAATGACAGTTTTTGGTAAGAAACTAGGAGAAAGCACAGGAGCTTATCCATAGGGACCTTACCTATTCCCGATGTCAGATTGCCTCATCAATGTCTGGGCCCTTGTCTCGTTGACTCATAGGATGTTCACCTGGGCAGCAGTAAGGCAAGTTTACTATCTTTTACCAAAGAGCTCCCTTGCTGACAGGAATTTGGCATATTAATTTATGATGCATCAATTTATGTCTTCTCTCCAGCATCTTCTTTCTTCTTCTTGCAGGCAGCGCCTCCTCTCTGCTTTGGCCCTGTAAACTTTTTTTGGGACCTCTTCTCCTTCCCTCTTCCACAAAAAACTGTGCACACTCCACTCGCTCCTTTTGTGCCGATGATATTAGTTAATATTGGCCAGTGTAAGGGGCAGGGTGAGGGGACAGGGCATGCCAAGATTGGCTCACAGCATTAAGTTATTATTGTCCAATTCGCGGAGACCCCTTATTAGCTCCCTGTCATGGCTCACCATTGGCTGAATTTGAATCTTTGCAGATTCAAACAAGTCAAGGCAGAAGATCCTCATGGCCTTACCTGACCGGGCTCAAGCGATGAAGGATTCCTTGCAGGAAGATCCCTTGGTGTCCAGAAAAGTGTTTCTTCTACCAGTGGGTGTTCACTCCCTGGCTGGTTTCCTCTTCTATACCAGGCCACTTCCAGTGATGACATCTCTTCTATCTTGATTTTCACATGTATGCACCAGGTGCAGTCTTATTCCTACAGCAAGGCACACATCCAAATGGGCATGACAAGATAACATTGCTACAGGTCTCGGCTACTATCTACACATCTCTATTATGCAAACTATTACAAATTCTACAAATGGAACATTTTATAATCATAATAGCATACTAAAAAATAGTAACATACAGAAAAATATAAAAAATATATAAGCAATTATGTTTCTTAAGACTCTAAACAGAGAATCTCCCCCAGTTATATAAATCTAAATGTCTTATATTATTTTTGAAAGATAATTTTCTATAAAGATTTTTACCTTAGTAGCTGAATCTGACAAGTTCTTTCTGTTACATGAAGCTTGGCCATCGTAAGGCTGGGTTCTCATCCATTCTCATTTCCCCACTGGTTTTACTTTCTCCATAGCAATGTGATAGAAATAAAGAAATCACCTTTCCCCTGACTACCACATCCAAGATTTTAGGGTGGCCCTGCCCACAAGAAGAGATTTCACCATCCCAATGCCCTCTGTACCTCTTCTTGTGGGCAGGGGTGGCTTACACATATAAACAAATATAAGATTTTAAATATTACTGTGATTAATTGTAAACACTAGCCGCTACATTTAAACAGATGGGATTTTTTTTTGTTTGATTTAATGTACCATGTAAATTGCATAACACGTATGTTAAAGTATGTAGTACACTGTATTGAAAACTTCTATACCATAGAAGGGTAGCAGGTGCTACCTTACCTGTTCCGGACGACCAACTTGTGAAGGACCCAAGCCCTGGACACTCTGCCCATAGTGAAGTGCACGCACACCTGCGAAAGAAAGTAGAGGTGTTAGGGTGACACACAGACACATTAAATGATAGTTTTTGGTAAGAAACAAGGAGAAACCACAGGAGCTTATCCATAGGGACCTTACCTATTCCCGATGTCGGATTGCCTCATCAATGTCTGGGCCCTTGTCTCGTTGACTCATAGGATGTTCACCTGGGCAGCAGTAAGGCAAGTTTACGATCTTTTACCAAAGAGCTCCCTTGCTGACAGGAATTTGGCATAATATTAATTTATGATGCATCAATTTATGTCTTCTCTCCAGCATCTTCTTTCTTCTTCTTGCAGGCAGCGCCTCCTCTCTGCTTTGGCCCTTTAAACTTTTTTTGGGACCTCTTCTCCTTCCCTCTTCCACAAAAAACTGTGCACACTCCACTCGCGCCTTTTGTGCCGATGATATTAGTTAATATTGGCCAGTGTAAGGGGCAGGGTGAGGGGACAGGGCATGCCAAGATTGGCTCACAGCATCAAGATATTATTGTCCAATTCGCGGAGACCCCTTATTAGCTCCCTGTCGTGGCTCACCATTGGCTGAATTTGAATCTTTGCAGATTCAAACAAGTCAAGGCAGAAGATCCTCATGACCTTACCTGACCGGGCTCCAGCAATGAAGGATTTCTTGGAGGAAGATCCCTTGGTGTCCAGGTAAGTGTTTCTTCTACCAGTGGGTGTTCACTCCCTGGCTGGTTTCCTCTTCTATTCCAGGCCACTTCCAGTGATGACATCTCTTCTATCTTGATTTTCACATGTATGCACCAGGTGCAGTCTTATTCCTACAGCAAGGAACAAATCCAAATGGGCATGACAAGATAACATTGCTACAGGTCTCGGCTACTGTCTACACATCTCTATTATGCAAACTATTACAAATTCTACAAATGGAATATTTTATAATCATAATAGCATACTAAAAAATAGTAACATACAGAAAAATATAAAAAATATATATGCAATTATGTTTCTTAAGAGTCTAAACAGAGAATCTCCCCCAGTTATATAAATCTAAATGTCTTATATTGTTTTTCAACGATAATTTTCTATAAAGATTTTTACCTTAGTAGCGGAATCTGACAAGTACTTTCTGTTACATGGAGCTTGGCCACCGTAAGGCTGGGTTCTCATCCATTCTCATTTCCCCACTGGTTTTACTTTCTCCCTAGCAATGTGATAGAAAAAAAGAAATCACCTTTCCCCTGACTACCACATCCAAGATTTTAGGGTGGCCCTGCCCACAAGAAGAGATTACAGCCTCCCAATGCCCTCTGTACCTCTTCTTGTGGGCAGGGGTGGCTTACACATATAAACAAATATAAGATTTTAAATATTACTGTGATTAATTGTAAACACTAGCCGCTACATTTAAACAGATGGGATTTTTTTTGTTTGAATTAATGTACCATGTAAATTGCATAACACGTATGTTAAAGTCTGTACTACACTGTATTGAAAACTTCTATACCATGGAAAGGTAGCAGGTGCTACCTTACCTGTTCCGAACGACCAACTTGTGAAGGACCCAAGCCCTGGACACTCTGCCCATAGTGAACTGCACGCACACCTGCGAGAGAAAGTAGAGGTGTTAGGGTTACAAACAGACACATTAAATGATAGTTTGTGGTAAGAAACTAGGATAAAGCACAGGAGCTTATCCATAGGGACCTTACCTATTCCCGATGTCGGATTGCCTCATCAATGTCTGGGCCCTTGTCTCGTTGACTCATAGGATGTTCACCTGGGCAGCAGTAAGGAAAGTTTATGATCTTTTACCAAAGAGCTCCCTTGCTGACAGGAATTTGGCATAATATTAATTTATGATGCATCAATTTATGTCTTCTCTCCAGCATCTTCTTTCTTCTTCTTGCAGGCAGCACCTCCTCTCTTCTTTGGCCCTTTAAACTTTTTTTGGGACCTCTTCTCCTTCCCTCTTCCACAAAAAACTGTGCACACTCCACTCGCGCCTTTTGTGCCGATGATATTAGTTAATATTGGCCAGTGTAAGGGGCAGGGTGAGGGGACAGGGCATGCCAAGATTGGCTCACAGCATCAAGATATTATTGTCCAATACGCGGAGGCCCCTTATTAGCTCCCTGTCGTGGCTCACCATTTTCTGAATTTGAATCTTTGCAGATTCAAACAAGTCAAGGCAGAAGATCCTCATGGCCTTACCTGACCGGGCTCCAGCGATGAAGGATTCCTTGGAGGAAGATCCCTTGGTGTCCAGGTAAGTGTTTCTTCTACCAGTGGGTGTTCACTCCCTGGCTGGTTTCCTCTTCTATTCCAGGCCACTTCCAGTGATGACATCTCTTCTATCTTGATTTTCACATGTATGCACCAGGTGCAGTCTTATTCCTACAGCAAGGAACAAATCCAAATGGGCATGACAAGATAACATTGCTACAGGTCTCGGCTACTGTCTACACATCTCTATTATGCAAACTATTACAAATTCTACAAATGGAATATTTTATAATCATAATAGCATACTAAAAAATAGTAACATACAGAAAAATATAAAAAATATATATGCAATTATGTTTCTTAAGAGTCTAAACAGAGAATCTCCCCCAGTTATATAAATCTAAATGTCTTATATTGTTTTTCAACGATAATTTTCTATAAAGATTTTTACCTTAGTAGCGGAATCTGACAAGTACTTTCTGTTACATGGAGCTTGGCCACCGTAAGGCTGGGTTCTCATCCATTCTCATTTCCCCACTGGTTTTACTTTCTCCCTAGCAATGTGATAGAAAAAAAGAAATCACCTTTCCCCTGACTACCACATCCAAGATTTTAGGGTGGCCCTGCCCACAAGAAGAGATTACAGCCTCCCAATGCCCTCTGTACCTCTTCTTGTGGGCAGGGGTGGCTTACACATATAAACAAATATAAGATTTTAAATATTACTGTGATTAATTGTAAACACTAGCCGCTACATTTAAACAGATGGGATTTTTTTTGTTTGAATTAATGTACCATGTAAATTGCATAACACGTATGTTAAAGTCTGTACTACACTGTATTGAAAACTTCTATACCATGGAAAGGTAGCAGGTGCTACCTTACCTGTTCCGAACGACCAACTTGTGAAGGACCCAAGCCCTGGACACTCTGCCCATAGTGAACTGCACGCACACCTGCGAGAGAAAGTAGAGGTGTTAGGGTTACAAACAGACACATTAAATGATAGTTTGTGGTAAGAAACTAGGATAAAGCACAGGAGCTTATCCATAGGGACCTTACCTATTCCCGATGTCGGATTGCCTCATCAATGTCTGGGCCCTTGTCTCGTTGACTCATAGGATGTTCACCTGGGCAGCAGTAAGGAAAGTTTATGATCTTTTACCAAAGAGCTCCCTTGCTGACAGGAATTTGGCATAATATTAATTTATGATGCATCAATTTATGTCTTCTCTCCAGCATCTTCTTTCTTCTTCTTGCAGGCAGCACCTCCTCTCTTCTTTGGCCCTTTAAACTTTTTTTGGGACCTCTTCTCCTTCCCTCTTCCACAAAAAACTGTGCACACTCCACTCGCGCCTTTTGTGCCGATGATATTAGTTAATATTGGCCAGTGTAAGGGGCAGGGTGAGGGGACAGGGCATGCCAAGATTGGCTCACAGCATCAAGATATTATTGTCCAATTCGCGGAGGCCCCTTATTAGCTCCCTGTCGTGGCTCACCATTTTCTGAATTTGAATCTTTGCAGATTCAAACAAGTCAAGGCAGAAGATCCTCATGGCCTTACCTGACCGGGCTCCAGCGATGAAGGATTCCTTGGAGGAAGATCCCTTGGTGTCCAGGTAAGTGTTTCTTCTACCAGTGGGTGTTCACTCCCTGGCTGGTTTCCTCTTCTATTCCAGGCCACTTCCAGTGATGACATCTCTTCTATCTTGATTTTCACATGTATGCACCAGGTGCAGTCTTATTCCTACAGCAGGGCACAAATCCAAATGGGCATGACAAGATAAGATTGTTACAGGTCTCGGCTACTATCTACACATCTCTATTATCCAAATTATTATAAATTCTACAAATGGAACATTTTGTAATCATAATAGCATAATAAAAAATAGTAACATACAGAAAAATATAAAAAATATATATGCAATTATGTTTCTTAAGACTCTAAACAGAGAATCTCCCCCAGTTATATAAATCTAAATGTCTTATATTATTTTTGAAAGATAATTTTCTATAAAGATTTTTACCTTAGTAGCTGAATCTGACAAGTTCTTTCTGTTACATGAAGCTTGGCCACCGTAAGGCTGGGTTCTCATCCATTCTCATTTCCCCACTGGTTTTACTTTCTCCATAGCAATGTGATAGAAATAAAGAAATCACCTTTCCCCTGACTACCACATCCAAGATTTTAGGGTGGCCCTGCCCACAAGAAGAGATTACACCCTCCCAATGCCCTCTGTACCTCTTCTTGTGGGCAGGGGTGGCTTACACATATAAACAAATATAAGATTTTAAATATTACTGTGATTAATTGTAAACACTAGCCGCTACATTTAAACAGATGGGATTTTTTTTTGTTTGATTTAATGTACCATGTCAATTGCATAACACGTATGTTAAAGTATGTAGTACACTGTATTGAAAACTTCTATACCATGGAAGGGTAGCAGGTGCTACCTTACCTGTTCCGGACGACCAACTTGTGAAGGACCCAAGCCCTGGACACTCTGCCCATAGTGAAGTGCACGCACACCTGCGAAAGAAAGTAGAGGTGTTAGGGTGACACACAGACACATTAAATGATAGTTTTTGGTAAGAAACAAGGAGAAAGCACAGGAGCTTATCCATAGGGACCTTACCTATTCCCGATGTCGGATTGCCTCATCAATGTCTGGGCCCTTGTCTCGATGACTCATAGGATGTTCACCTGGGCAGCAGTAAGGCAAGTTTACGATCTTTTACCAAAGAGCTCCCTTGCTGACAGGAATTTGGCATAATATTAATTTATGATGCATCAATTTATGTCTTCTCTCCAGCATCTTCTTTCTTCTTCTTGCAGGCAGCGCCTCCTCTCTGCTTTGGCCCTTTAAAATTTTTTTGGGACCTCTTCTCCTTCCCTTTTCCACAAAAAACTGTGCACACTGCACTCGCGCCTTTTGTGCCGATGATATTAGTTAATATTGGCCAGTGTAAGGGGCAGGGTGAGGGGACAGGGCATGCCAAGATTGGCACACAGCATCAAGATATTATTGTCCAATTCGCGGAGACCCCTTATTAGCTCCCTGTCGTGGCTCACCATTGGCTGAATTTGAATCTTTGCAGATTCAAACAAGTCAAGGCAGAAGACCTCATGGCCTTACCTGACCGGGCTCCAGCAATGAAGGATTTCTTGGAGGAAGATCCCTTGGTGTCCAGGTAAGTGTTTCTTCTACCAGTGGGTGTTCACTCCCTGGCTGGTTTCCTCTTCTATTCCAGGCCACTTCCAGTGATGACATCTCTTCTATCTTGATTCTCACATGTATGCACCAGGTGCAGTCTTATTCCTACAGCAAGGCACAAATCCAAATGGGCATGACAAGATAACATTGCTACAGGTCTCGGCTACTATCTACACATCTCTATTATGCAATCTATTACAAATTCAACAAATGGAACATTTTATAATCATAATAGCATACTAAAAAATAGTAACATACAGAAAAATATAAAAAATATATATGCAATTATGTTTCTTAAGAGTCTAAACAGAGAATCTCCCCCAGTTATATAAATCTAAATGTCTTATATTATTTTTGAACGATAATTTTCTATAAAGATTTTTACCTTAGTAGCGGAATCTGACAAGTACTTTCTGTTACATGGATCTTGGCCACCGTAAGGCTGGGTTCTCATCCATTCTCATTTCCCCACTGGTTTTACTTTCTCCCTAGCAATGTGATAGAAATAAAGAAATCACCTTTCCCCTGACTACCACATCCAAGATTTTAGGGTGGCCCTGCCCACAAGAAGAGATTACACCCTCCCAATGCCCTCTGTACCTCTTCTTGTGGGCAGGGGTGGCTTACACATATAAACAAATATAAGATTTTAAATATTACTGTGATTAATTGTAAACACTAGCCGCTACATTTAAACAGATGGGATTTTTTTTTGTTTGAATTAATGTACCATGTAAATTGCATAACACGTATGTTAAAGTCTGTACTACACTGTATTGAAAACTTCTATACCATGGAAAGGTAGCAGGTGCTACCTTACCTGTTCCGAACGACCAACTTGTGAAGGACACAAGCCCTGGACACTCCGCCCATAGTGAACTGCACACACACCTGCGAGAGAAAGTAGAGGTGTTAGGGTGACTAACAGACACATTAAATGATAGTTTGTGGTAAGAAACTAGGAGAAAGCACAGGAGCTTATCCATAGGGACCTTCCATATTCCCGATGTCGGATTGCCTCATCAATGTCTGGGCCCTTGTCTCCTTGACTCATAGGATGTTCACCTGGGCAGCAGTAAGGCAAGTTTACGATCTTTTACCAAAGAGCTCCCTTGCTGACAGGAATTTGGCATATTAATTTATGATGCATCAATTTATGTCTTCTCTCCAGCATCTTCTTTCTTCTTCTTGCAGGCAGCGCCTCCTCTCTGCTTTGGCCCTGTAAACTTTTTTTGGGACCTCTACTCCATCCCTCCCACAAAAAACTGTGCACACTCCACTCGCGCCTTTTGTGCTGATGATATTAGTTAATATTGGCCAGTGTAAGGGGCAGGGTGAGGGGACAGGGCATGCCAAGATTGGCTCACAGCATCAAGTTATTATTGTCCAATTCGCGGAGACCCCTTATTAGCTCCCTGTCGTGGCTCACCATGGGCTGAATTTGAATCTTTGCAGATTTAAACAAGTCAAGGCAGAAGATCCTCATGGCCTTACCTGACCGGGCTCCAGCGATGAAGGATTCCTTGCAGGAAGATCCCTTGGTGTCCAGGTAAGTGTTTCTTCTACCAGTGGGTGTTCACTCCCTGGCTGGTTTCCTCTTCTATTCCAGGCCACTTCCAGTGATGACATCTCTTCTATCTTGATTTTCACATGTATGCACCAGGTGCAGTCTTATTCCTACAGCAAGGCACACATCCAAATGGGCATGACAAGATAACATTGCTACAGGTCTCGGCTACTATCTACACATCTCTATTATGCAAACTATTACAAATTCTACAAATGGAACATTTTATAATCATAATAGCATACTAAAAAATAGTAACATACAGAAAAATATAAAAAATATATATGCAATTATGTTTCTTAAGACTCTAAACAGAGAATCTCCCCCAGTTATATAAATCTAAATGTCTTATATTATTTTTGAAAGATAATTTTCTATAAAGATTTTTACCTTAGTAGCTGAATCTGACAAGTTCTTTCTGTTACATGGAGCTTGGCCACCGTAAGGTCTGGGTTCTCATCCATTCTCATTTCCCCACTGGTTTTACTTTCTCCCTAGCAATATGATAGAAATAAAGAAATCACCTTTTCCCTGACTACCACATCCAAGATTTTAGGGTGGCCCTGCCCACAAGAAGAGATTCCACCCTCCCGATGCCCTCTGTACCTCTTCTTGTGGGCAGGGGTGGCTTACACATATAAACAAACATAAGATTTTAAATATTACTATGATTAATTGTAAACACTAGCCGCTACATTTAAACAGATGGGATGTTTTTTGTTTGATTTAATGTACCATGTAAATTGCATAACACGTATGTTAAAGTCTGTACTACACTGTATTGAAAACTTCTATACCATGGAAGGGTAGCAGGTGCTACCTTACCTGTTCCGGACGACCAACTTGTGAAGGACCCAAGCCCTGGACACTCTGCCCATAGTGAAGTGCACGCACACCTGCGAGAGAAAGTAGAGGTCTTAGGGTGACACACAGACACATTAAATGATAGTTTGTGGTAAGAAACTAGGAGAAAGCACAGAAGCTTATCCATAGGGACCTTACCTATTCCCGATGTCGGATTGCCTCATCAATGTCTGGGCCCTTGACTCATAGGGCACCTGGGCAGCAGTAAGGCAAGTTTACGATCTTTTACCAAAGAGCTCCCTTGCTGACAGGAATTTGGCATAATATTAATTTATGATGCATCAATTTATGTCTTCTCTCCAGCATCTTCTTTCTTCTTCTTGCAGGCAGCGCCTCCTCTCTGCTTTGGCCCTTTAAACTTTTTTTGGGACCTCTTCTCCTTCCCTGTTCCACAAAAAACTGTGCACACTCCACTCGCGCCTTTTGTGCCGATGATATTAGTTAATATTGGCCAGTGTAAGGGGCAGGGTGAGGGGACAGGGCATGCCAAAATTGGCTCACAGCATCAAGATATTATTGTCCAATTCGCGGAGACCCCTTATTAGCTCCCTGTCGTGGCTCACCATTGGCTGAATTTGAATCTTTGCAGATTCAAACAAGTCAAGGCAGAAGATCCTCATGGCCTTACCTGACCGGGCTCCAGCGATGAAGGATTCCTTGGAGGAAGATCCCTTGGTGTCCAGGTAAGTGTTTCTTCTACCAGTGGGTGTTCACTCCCTGGCTGGTTTCCTCTTCTATTCCAGGCCACTTCCAGTGATGACATCTCTTCTATCTTGATTTTCACATGTATGCACCAGGTGCAGTCTTATTCCTACAGCAACGCACACATCCAAATGGGCATGACAAGATAACATTGCTACAGGTCTCGGCTACTATCTACACATCTCTTTTATGCAAACTATTACAAATTCTACAAATGGAACATTTTATAATCATAATAGCATACTAAAAAATAGTAACATACAGAAAAATATAAAAAATATATATGCAATTATGTTTCTTAAGAGTCTAAACAGAGAATCTCCCCCAGTTATATAAATCTAAATGTCTTATATTGTTTTTGAAAGATAATTTTCTATAAAGATTTTTACCTTAGTAGCTGAATCTGACAAGTTCTTTCTGTTACATGGAGCTTGGCCACCGTAAGGTCTGGGTTCTCATCCATTCTCATTTCCCCACTGGTTGTAATTTCTCCCTAACAATATGATAGAAATAAAGAAATGACCTTTCCCCTGACTACCACATCCAAGATTTTAGGGTGTTTCTAGCCATAGTGTTGGGAATGCCCTGCCCATAAGAAGAGGTTCCACCCTCCCTATGCCTTCTGTATGTTGAAGTATGTACTACACTGTATTGAAAACTTCTATACCATGAAAGGGTAGCAGGTGCTACCTTACCTGTTCCGGACGACCAACTTGTGAAGGACCCAAGCCCTGGACACTCCACCCATTGTGAAGTGCACGCACACCTGCGAAAGAAGGTAGAGGTGTTAGGGTGACAAACAGACACATTAAATGATAGTTTGTGGTAAGAAACTAGGAGACAGCACAGGAGCTTATCCATAGGGACCTTACCTATTCCCGATGTCGGATTGCCTCATCAATGTCTGGGCCCTTGTCTCCTTGACTCATAGGATGTTCACCTGGGCAGCAGTAAGGCAAGTTTACAATATTTTGCCAAAGAGCTCCCTTGCTGACAGGAATTTGGCATAATATTAATTTATGATGCATCAATTTCTGTCTTCTCTCCAGCATCTATTTTCTTCTTGCAGGCAGCATCTCCTCTCTGCATTGGCCCTGTTAACTTTTCTTGGGAACTGTTCTCCATTCCATCTTCAACAAAATACTGTGCACACTCCACTCACGCCTTTTGTGCCGATGATATTAGTTAATATTGACCAGTGTAAAGGGGAGGGTGAGAGGACAGGGCAGCCAAGATTGGCTCACTGCATCAAGTTATTATTGACCAAATCACGGAGACCCCTTACTAGCTCCCTGTCGCGGCCCACCATTGGCTGAATTTGAATCTTTGCAGATTCAAACAAGTCAAAGCAGAAGATCCTCATGGCCTTACCTGACAGCGCCCCAGCGAAAACAGATTCCTTGCAGTAAGATCCCTTGGCGTCCAGGCAAGTGTTTCTTCTTCCAGTGGGTGTTCACTCGCTGGCTGGTTTTCTCTTCTATTCCAGGCCACCTCCAGTGATGACATCTCTTCTATCTTGATTTTCAAATGTATGCACCAGGTGCAATCTTACTCCTGCAGCAAGGCACACATCCAAATGGGCATGACAAGATAACATTGCTACAGGTATCGGCTACTATCTACACATCTCTATTATCCAAATTATTACAAATTCTACAAATGGAACATTTTATAATTATAATAGCATAATAAAAAATAGTAACATACAGAAAAATATAAAAAATATATATACAATTATGTTTCTTAAGCCACTAAACAGAGAATCTCCCCAGTTATATCAATCTAAATGTCATATTATTTTTGAAAGATAATTTTCTATAAAGATTTTTACCTTAGTAGCTGAATCTGACAAGTTCTTTCTGTTACATGGAGCTTGGCCACCGTAAGGTCTGGGTTCTCATCCATTCTCATTTCCCCACTGGTTGTAATTTCTCCCTAACAATATGATAGAAATAAAGAAATGACCTTTCCCCTGACTACCACATCCAAGATTTTAGGGTGTTTCTAGCCATAGTGTTGGGAATGCCCTGCCCATAAGAAGAGGTTCCACCCTCCCGATGCCCTCTGTACCTCTTCTTGTGGGCAGGGGTGGCTTACACATATAAACAAACATAAGATTTTAAATATTACTGTGATTAATTGTAGACACTAACCACTATATTTAAACAGATGGTTTTCTTTCTTTTTTAAATTATTGTACCATGTAAATTTCATAACACGTATGTTAAAGTCTGTACTACACTGTATTGAAAACTTCTATACCATGGAAGGGTAGCAGGTGCTACCTTACCTGTTCCGGACGACCGACCTGTGAAGGACCCAAGCCCTGGACACTCCGTCCCTAGGGAACTGCACGCACACCTGCGAGAGAAAGTAGAGGTGTTAGGGTGACACACACACATTAAGTGATAGTTTGTGGTAAGAAACTAGGAGAAAGCACAGGAGCTTATCCATAGGGACCTTACCTATTCCCGATGCCAGATTGCCTCATCAATGTCTGGGCCATTGTCTCCTTGACTCACAGCATAGTCACATGGGCAGCAGTAAACCAAGTTTACGTTCTATTACCAAAGAGCTCCCTTGCTGACTGGAATTTGGCATAATATTAATTTATGATGCATCAATTTCTGTCTTCTCTCCAGCATCTTCTATCTTCTTCTTGGAGGCAGCGACTCCTCTCTGCTTTGGCCCTGTAAACTGTTCTCCATTCTCTCTTCAACAAAAACCTGTGCACACTCCACTCACGCCTTTTGTGCCCATGATATTAGTTACTATTGGCCAGTGTAAGGGGCAGGGTGAGAGGATAGGGCATACCAAGAATGGCTCACTGCATCAAGTTATTATTGCCCAATTCGCGGAGACCCCTTATAAGCTCCCTGTCGCGGCTCACCATTGGCTGAATTTGAATCTTTGCAGATTCAAACAAGTCAAGGCAGAAGATCCTCATGGCCTTACCTGACCAGGCTCCAGCGATGACGGATTCCTTGCAGCAAGGTCCCTTGGTGTCCAGGTAAGTGTTTCTTCTACCAGTGGGTGTTCACTCCCTGGCTGGTTTTCTCTTCTATTCCAGGCCACCTCCAGTGATGACATCTCTTCTGCCCTGATTTTCACATGTATGCGCCAGGTGCAGTCTTATTCCAATAGCAAGGCATACACCCAAATGGGCATGATAAGATAACATTTCTACAGGTCTCGGCTACTATCGACACATCTCTATTATGCAAATTATTACAAATTCTACAAATGGAACATTTTATAATCATAATAGCATACTAAAAAATAGTAACATACAGAAAAATATAAAAAATATATATGCAATTATGTTTCTTAAGACTCTAAACAGAGAATCTGCCCCAGTTATATAAATCTAAATGTCTTATAATATTTTTGAAAGATAATTTTTTTATAAAGATTTTTACCTTAGTAGCTGAATATGACAAGTTCTTTCTGTTACATGGAGCTTGGCCACAGTAAGGCTGGGTTCTCATCCATTCTCATTTCCCCACTGGTTTTAATTTCTCCCTAGCAATATGATAGAAATAAAGAAATCACCTTTCCCCTGACTACCACATCCAAGATTTTGGGGTGGCCCTGCCCACAAGAAGAGGTTCCACCCCCCCAATGCCCTCTGTACCTCTTCTTGTGGGCAGGGGTGGCTTACACATATAAACAAATATAAGATTTAAATATTACTGTGATTAATTGTAAACACTAGCCGCTACATTTAAACAGATGGTTTTCTTTTTTTTGTCATCAATGTACCATGTAAATTGTATAACACGTATGTTAAAGTTTGTACTACACTGTATTGAAAATTTCTCTACCATGGAAGGGTAGCAGGTGCTACCTTACCTGTTTCGGATGACCGACTTGTGAAGGACCCAAGCCCTGGACACTCCGCCCAAAGGGAACTGCACGCACACCTGCGAGAGAAAGTAGAGGTGTTATGGTGACACACACACACATTAAGTGATAGTTTGTGGTAAGAAACTAGGAGAAAGCACAGGAGCTTATCCATAGGGACCTTACCTATTCCCGATGTCGGATTGCCTCATCAATGTCTGGGCCCTTGTCTCCTTGACTCACAGCATGTTCACCTGGGCAGCAGTAAGGCAAGTTTACGTCTTTTACCAAAGAGCTCCCTTGCTGACAGGAATTTGGCATAATATTACTTAATGATGCATCAATTTCTGTCTTCTCTCCAGCATCTTCTTTCTTCTTCTTGCAGGCAGCGTCTCCTCTCTGCTTTGGCCCTGTAAACATTTTTTGGGACCTCTTCTCCTTCCCTCTTCCACAAAAAACTGTGCACACTCCACTCTCTCCTTTTGTTCCGATGATATTAGTTAATATTGGCCAGTGTAAGGGGCAGGGTGAGAGGATAGGGCATACCAAGAATGGCTCACTGCATCAAGTTATTATTGCCCAATTCGCGGAGACCCCTTATTAGCTCCCTGTCGCGGCTCACCATTGGCTGAATTTGAATCTTTGCAGATTCAAACAAGTCAAGGCAGAAGATCCTCATGGCCTTACCTGACCGGGCTCCAGCGACAACGGATTACTTGCAGTAAGATCCCTTGGTGTCCAGGTAAGTGTTTTTTCTTCCAGTGGGTGTTCACTCGCTGGCTGGTTTCCTCTTCTATACCAGGCCACCTCCAGTGATGACATCTCTTCTGTCTTGATTTTCACATGTATGCACCAGGTGCAGTCTTATTCCTACAACAAGGCTCACATCCAAATGGGCATGACAAGATAACATTGTTGCAGGTCTCAGCTACTATCTACACATCTCTATTATCCAAATTATTACAAATTCTACAAATGGAACATTTTATAATCACAATAGCATACTAAAAAATAGTAACATACAGAAAAATATAAAAAATATATATGCAATTATGTTTCTTAGACTGTAAACAGAGAATCTGCCCCAGTTATATCAATCTAAATGTCTTATATTATTTTTGAAAGATCATTTTCTATAAAGATTTTTACCTTAGTAGCTGAATCTGACAAGTTCTTTCTGATACATGAAGCTTGGCCACCGTAAGGTCTGGGTTCTCATCCATTTTCATTTCCCCACTGGTTTTACTTTCTCCCTAGCAATATGATAGAAATAAAGAAATCACCTTTCCCCTGACTACCACATCCAAGATTTTAGGGTGGCCCTGCCCACAAGAAGAGGTTCCACCCTCCCAATGCCCTCTGTACCTCTTCTTGTGGGCAGGGGTGGCTTATGCTGGGCATACACTACCAGATAAAAAGTCTGTCAGAGCGACAGACATTTTATCTGGCCGGCTGCCAGCCGCAGAAGTCGCCAGCATACACTGTGAGATTTCTCTCACAGTGTATTCGGCAGACATCTGCGCTCCGCCCCTGGGGTAGGAGACATTTCCCTGTTCCTTCCAAAGGAAGGAATACAGGAAATGTCTGTCTGTCCGCTGCGCTGGGCATACACTGCTCGATGCGGCCGACAGTTTACCGGGAAATATCGCATCGGACGGGCATGCTGGACAATCCAGCATGCCCGACCGAGCAATATTTAACCTTCGGTCGCCCCCCCACACGCTACAATTATGGCGGCGATCCGCCGATATCGGGCGGATCATCCCGATAATTGTAGCGTGTATGGCCAGCATTACACATATAAACAAACATAAGATTTTAAATATTACTGTGATTAATTGTAAACACTAGCCACTACATTTAAACAGATGGTTTTCTTTTTTTTGTAATTAATGTACTATGTAAATTGCATAACACGTATGTTAAAGTTTGTACTACACTGTATTGAAACTTCTATACCATGGAAGGGTAGCAGGTGCTACCTTACCTGTTCCGGATGACCGACTTGTGAAGGACCCAAGCCCTGGACACTCCGCCCATAGGGAACTGCACGCACACCGGCGAGAGAAAGTAGAAGTTTTAGGGTGACACACACACATTAAGAGATAGTTTGTGGTAAGAAATTAGGAGAAAGCACAGGAGCTTATCCATAGGGAACTTACCTATTCCAGATGCCGGATTGCCTCATCAATGTCTGGGTCCTTGTCTCCTTGGCTCACAGCATGTTCACCTGGGCAGCAGTAAGGCAAGTTTACGATCTTTTACCAAAGAGCTCCCTTGCTGACAGGGATTTGGCATAATATTAATTTATGATGCATCAATTTCTGTCTTCTCTCCAGCATCTTCTTTCTTCTTCTTGCAGGCAGCGTCTCCTCTCTGCTTTGGCCCTGTAAACATTTTTTGGGACCTCTTCTCCTTCCCTCTTCCACAAAAAACTTTGCACACTCCACTCACTCCTTTTGTTCCGATGATATTAGTTAATATTGGCCAGTGTAAGGGGCAGGGTGAGAGGATAGGGCATACCAAGAATGGCTCACTGCATCAAGTTATTATTGCCCAATTCGCGGAGACCCCTTATTAGCTCCCTGTCGCGGCTCACCATTGGCTGAATTTGAATCTTTGCAGATTCAAACAAGTCAAGGCAGAAGATCCTCATGGCCTTACCTGACCGGGCTCCAGCGACAACGGATTACTTGCAGTAAGATCCCTTGGTGTCCAGGTAAGTGTTTTTTCTTCCAGTGGGTGTTCACTCGCTGGCTGGTTTCCTCTTCTATACCAGGCCACCTCCAGTGATGACATCTCTTCTGTCTTGATTTTCACATGTATGCACCAGGTGCAGTCTTATTCCTACAGCAAGGCTCACATCCAAATGGGCATGACAAGATAACATTGTTGCAGGTCTCAGCTACTTTCTACACATCTCTATTATCCAAATTATTACAAATTCTACAAATGGAACATTTTATAATCATAATAGCATTCTATAAAATAGTAGCATACAGAAAAATATAAAAAATATATATGCAATTATGTTTCTTAAGACTCTAAACAGAGAATCTGCCCCAGTTATATAAATCTAAAATTCTTATAATATTTTTGAAAGATAATTTTCTATAAAGATTTTTACCTTAGTAGCTGAATCTGACAAGTTCTTTCTGTTACATGGAGCTTGGCCAACGTAAGGTCTGGGTTCTCATCCATTCTCATTTCCCCACTGGTTTTAATTTCTCCCTAGCAATGTGATAGAAATAAAGAAATCACCTTTCCCCTGACTACCACATCCAAGATTTTAGGGTGGCCCTGCCCACAAGAAGAGGTTCCACCCTCCCAATGCCCTCTGTACCTCTTCTTGTGGGCAGGGGTGGCTTATGCTGGGCATACACTACCAGATAAAAAGTCTGTCAGAGCGACAGACATTTTATCTGGCCGGCTGCCAGCCGCAGAAGTCGCCAGCATACACTGTGAGATTTCTCTCACAGTGTATTCGGCAGACATCTGCGCTCCGCCCCTGGGGTAGGAGACATTTCCCTGTTCCTTCCAAAGGAAGGAATACAGGAAATGTCTGTCTGTCCGCTGCGCTGGGCATACACTGCTCGATGCGGCCGACAGTTTACCGGGAAATATCGCATCGGACGGGCATGCTGGACAATCCAGCATGCCCGACCGAGCAATATTTAACCTTTGGTCGCCCCCCCACACGCTACAATTATGGCGGCGATCCGCCGATATCGGGCGGATCATCCCGATAATTGTAGCGTGTATGGCCAGCATTACACATATAAACAAACATAAGATTTTAAATATTACTGTGATTAATTGTAAACACTAGCCACTACATTTAAACAGATGGTTTTCTTTTTTTTGTAATTAATGTACTATGTAAATTGCATAACACGTATGTTAAAGTTTGTACTACATTGTATTGAAACTTCTATACCATGGAAGGGTAGCAGGTGCTACCTTACCTGTTCCGGATGACCGACTTGTGAAGGACCCAAGCCCTGGACACTCCGCCCATAGGGAACTGCACGCACACCGGCGAGAGAAAGTAGAAGTTTTAGGGTGACACACACACATTAAGAGATAGTTTGTGGTAAGAAATTAGGAGAAAGCACAGGAGCTTATCCATAGGGAACTTACCTATTCCAGATGCCGGATTGCCTCATCAATGTCTGGGTCCTTGTCTCCTTGGCTCACAGCATGTTCACCTGGGCAGCAGTAAGGCAAGTTTACGATCTTTTACCAAAGAGCTCCCTTGCTGACAGGGATTTGGCATAATATTAATTTATGATGCATCAATTTCTGTCTTCTCTCCAGCATCTTCTTTCTTCTTCTTGCAGGCAGCGTCTCCTCTCTGCTTTGGCCCTGTAAACATTTTTTGGGACCTCTTCTCCTTCCCTCTTCCACAAAAAACTTTGCACACTCCACTCACTTCTTTTGTTCCGATGATATTAGTTAATATTGGCCAGTGTAAGGGGCAGGGTGAGAGGATAGGGCATACCAAGAATGGCTCACTGCATCAAGTTATTATTGCCCAATTCGCGGAGACCCCTTATTAGCTCCCTGTCGCGGCTCACCATTGGCTGAATTTGAATCTTTGCAGATTCAAACAAGTCAAGGCAGAAGATCCTCATGGCCTTACCTGACCGGGCTCCAGCGACAACGGATTACTTGCAGTAAGATCCCTTGGTGTCCAGGTAAGTGTTTTTTCTTCCAGTGGGTGTTCACTCGCTGGCTGGTTTCCTCTTCTATACCAGGCCACCTCCAGTGATGACATCTCTTCTGTCTTGATTTTCACATGTATGCACCAGGTGCAGTCTTATTCCTACAGCAAGGCTCACATCCAAATGGGCATGACAAGATAACATTGTTGCAGGTCTCAGCTACTTTCTACACATCTCTATTATCCAAATTATTACAAATTCTACAAATGGAACATTTTATAATCATAATAGCATTCTATAAAATAGTAGCATACAGAAAAATATAAAAAATATATATGCAATTATGTTTCTTAAGACTCTAAACAGAGAATCTGCCCCAGTTATATAAATCTAAAATTCTTATAATATTTTTGAAAGATAATTTTCTATAAAGATTTTTACCTTAGTAGCTGAATCTGACAAGTTCTTTCTGTTACATGGAGCTTGGCCAACGTAAGGTCTGGGTTCTCATCCATTCTCATTTCCCCACTGGTTTTAATTTCTCCCTAGCAATGTGATAGAAATAAAGAAATCACCTTTCCCCTGACTACCACATCCAAGATTTTAGGGTGGCCCTGCCCACAAGAAGAGGTTCCACCCTCCCAATGCCCTCTTCTTGTGGGCAGGGGTGGCTTACACATATAAACAAACATAAGATTTAAATATTACTGTGATTAATTGTAAACACTAGCCGCTACATTTAAACAGATGGGTTTGTTTTTTTATTTGAATTAATGTACCATGTAAATTGCATAACAAGTATGTTAAAGTCTGTGCTACACTATATTGAAAACTTCAATACCATGGAAGGGTAGCAGGTGCTACCTTACCTGTTACGGACGACCAACCTGTGAAGGACCCAAGCTCTGGACACTCCGCCAATAGTGAACTGCACGCACACCTGCGAGAGAAAGTAGAGGTGTTAGGGTGACACACACACACATTAAGTGATAGTTTGTGGTAAGAAACTAGGAGAAAGCACAGGAGCTTATCCATAGGGACCTTACCTATTCCCGATGCCGGATTGCCTCATCAATGTCTGGGCCCTTGTCTCCTTGACTCACAGCATGTTCACCTGGGCAGCAGTAAGGCAAGTTTGATTTTCCGGCAGTGCTGGGCAGGAGTCACTCGCTCTGCCATAGCGTAGACGCCGTGGGTGGAACCACAGGGAACCACATCTGCGGCAATCACCTGATGGGCTTCCCTGTGGCTCCACCCATGGCGTCGACACCAGCAGGGGGCGGGGTGCTGGTGACGTGATTCAGCGTGAATTGCGTCACTGGCGCCCCCGCAGCAGGTGTTTCTATTATAGTCGGGGGCAGGCGGCAGCCAGGAGGCTTGCCTACCTTTCCGAGGGGCTGGGAGCAGCGCCCGATATTCGGGAAGGTCCCGGACAAATCGGGAGGGTAGTCTAGCCTGCTATAAGTCAAGAGCAATTAAAAATACACCTACACCCTGGCTTGGCACTTAGGGTCTCATTCAGAACCGGTTGCAAGCGCTGAGTGCTCGCAACCGGGTCGATGTTAAGGCCCTGCGCACGTGCAGCGGCCACACTGCGCGTTTGCAAGCCACGGAGCGAGAGAGAATTTCTCTCGCTCCGGAGCTCACTACAACAGGGGCGGCTGTCGATGTTGATCGACAGATTGCCCCGTTTTGTAGGCGGGGCGGGGGGTGGCTACACAAATGGAGGCGTTCCTAACGGAACACCTGCCGTTTTGTGGGCGGCCGCACTGACATCAGACAATGATGTCAGTGGGGAGCTTCCTGCTCGATCAGAGCAGGAAGCTCCCTGGGGCTTGCGGTTGCCGAGACCCAACCTTAGGGTCTTGTCGCAAGCCCCAGGGACCATCAACCTGGCTGGTCCCTAAAGCTGAGGGTGGTAACCCACAGCTTAGCTAGCGACCAGGAGGCCGCACTTGAAAAGTGAAGTGGACGCCCTCATTCAGAGAGAGCGCTCGCTTGAGGGCCTTAGTGTATCCGGAAGGAGGGAGCTGAATGTCAGCAAGTATGCACTGCAGTCCAATCACAGCATACATATAATACATAGGTATATTTAGTAAGGGAGCTATGAGGGGAGTTATGTGAGAGGAGGGGTGTATCTGTGATGTTGCAATTTGAGTGTGCGTGTGGTGGGGGGAATTGTTAAGGGCATTCAGAGGTGCGTGGGTAGCAGTTTTTGTCTGTGTCCCTTGCTGACTACTCAAATTTGTTAAATGCCCCCCCCCCACCTGATATAACTGCCCAGCCCTGATATAGAGCCTTATTAAAAAAAAACATTTACACATATTTTGCAATTGCCAGCAAGGCTGTGACTAGGCAACGGACAGTACAGTGTGTTACATATATATAGTGCAGGGTCCTAATAAGCTTCTGTTCAGTTATTTAGGACTCCTCTTGCTAATCCTACTTCTAATGATTTGTGGTTATTTATGCATATTTTAAACAGGACTGTAATACTAAAGAAAGTGCAAGTACAAATAGCATATTTACACCTATATGCTGAGGAGTACACATCACAAGATGCATCCAGGTCTATACCACTAGCCAGGGCCATAGCTAGGGTAGTGCGGCACAGGGCACCACAGGTCAGGGGGCGCTGTTTGGGCCTGTCAAATTTCTGTTTATTATCATTCTTGCTTGTAGCTTCCTCTTATTTTATCCCCAGCATCTCCTGGCCTCTCCTATCTCTTCCCTGGCCCTTCCCCATGAAGCCATGGCCCTTTTTTGGGTGCTTTATGTCCCTTTGAAAAATGAGGGGGCGCCAATGCTCTTTCTGGCACAGGGCACCAAAAAGTCTAGTTATGGCTCTGCCACTAGCATAGGTGCCCGGTTTATTTCATCATTAGGAATATTTTTTGCTTATTTGGAATTTTAATATTACTAATGTATTATGTATTGATTGTCTATGTTCTGTGACTGCTCCACTTGTTACCAGTAAACACATTTTTCACTATTAGCACCTTATTATGGGCCTGATTCAGTGATGGTTGGTAATACAGCAGCGATTGTGCAATAGTGGTTGTGGAAATATGCAAATGCTAATCTCAGTCTTCCCTTTGTGCTGCACCGTGTGGTGGAATGTACGAGCGCTGAGATGCCCACTTTCCTACCTGCTCTGTGCAATTGTGATGGAGATTGTAAATACTCCAACATTGACACAACATCGGTCGCACCATCAACATCTGAGGTAGCATAGGGTCTGCTCAGGCTACTCTCCTTAGATCCAACTAAACATGGTCTTTGAGGCTGTGGATATGTGTTTGAGAACACAGCAGCATTGCCAGATGTGCCTGTGACACTCCTATAACACGCCCCTGATACTGACCCTTTATGCGCTCACTTCAAGTCACCTTCCAGTCTCCACCCTGAAATGCCCGGTGGAACGCAAACACCTTCTCAAGCGTGAGCTGTGCCCTACGCAATTGCGAACGCCATCGGACACTTGGGATCACATGTGCGCAGTAAGGCTTTCCAGGACTTTTCACGCAGGCGCAGTAGCAACAAAATCGCTCAACTGTGGGAACACTGACACTGACCGTCTCTGAATCAGGCCCTATGTACATGTAACACTAATATCTAACATTAACCAGACAGGTTACAACTGATGCATTCCCTTAATGTGAATAAAACCTTACAGGGGCTGATGCAGAGTTAGGTGTAAGCACATTCTGTTTGTGCTAACAATGCACATGGGCACACAATGGGTCTCATTCAGACCTGGTTGCAAGCGCTGAGCGCTCGCAACGAGGTCGATGTTAAGGCCCTGTGCACACGCAGCGGCCGCACTGCGTGTGCGCAAGCCACGGAGCGAGAGAGAAATTCTCTCGCGCCGGAGCTCACTACAAAAGGGGCGGCTGTCAATGGTGATCGACAGCTTGCCCCGTTTTCTAGGCGGGGCGGGGGGGTGGCTACACAAACGGAGGCGTTTTGTGGGCGGCCGCACTGACATCAGCAATGATGTCAGTGCGGAGCTTCCTGCTCAATCAGAGCAGGAAGCTCCCCGAGGCTTGCGCTTGCCGAGACCCAACCTTAGGGTCTTATTGCAAGCCGCGATGGTCTTGACCATCGCGACCATCACCCTGGTCAGTCACTAAAGCTGTGGGTGGTAACCCACAGCTTAGCTAGTGACCATGAGGCCGCACTAAAAAAAACAAGTGGCCGCCCTCATTCAGAACGAGCTCTCACTTTGTGCGAGCGCCTCTGAATGAGGGCCAATATATTTAGGCCACCCATCCACAGGTAGATTTGGGAGCCTTTTACTCATGCATGCCGACATTTAGCCCCCTCCTTCCGGGAGGGAGCTGTCGGACTTACAGGGCTGAGGGCGTGACGCGGCCAAAGGGGGCGGGGCCCGGCGCATGACGCGGCGTTGGGGGCGGAGCATGGGGGCGTGATCGCGTGAACGCATCATCGTGGCTCCGCCCCCTCTTCACAATGCCGTGATTAATGGCATTGTGCAGCCGGGGGCGGAGCCACGATGACGCGATTCAGCGCGAATCGCGTCACCGGCCCCCCTGCTGCCGGGGTTTCTATTTAAAAGCGTGGGGGGGTCCGGACACATCGCCGGGGCCGGGAGGATTGCCTGCCTTCCCGGGAGGTCGGGAGCGGCACCCGATTTTCGGGAGGCTCCCGACCAAATCGGGAGGGTAGGCAAGTATGCTGTTACTCTTATGTCTAGGTCAGGGAAGCAAGACAGAGAATGGAGGGGACATAGGAGTTACATTGCACACGTGTCACGTTTCATTACTGATGTCACCCGCAATGAGGATTTATTCGCAAAGTGAATGACAGGCAGTGACCATTTGTAGATGGCAACGGGGAGGTGGTGACTCAAACGCAAGCGTGTCACAACAAGTCTTACTATACGACTGCAGTCCTGTACACAGTGACAATGGCTCTAGCGTCTCAATTCCCACAGCCATTCTGCGCAACCATAGTGTTACTCAGAAATCTGCTAAATGACTGATCTGCAGCCGAGCAGCGTCTTTATACGCAGTCGCTTGGATTTGCGCAGCCGCCGGTGGGCGTCTCAATACAAATCCCGGCGGCTGAACCATTTGCATATTTTTGCACAACTGCTGCAGACAAATTTGCAGATGTGGCGGCATTAGCGTACATCTCTGATCAGGCCCATAGTTTGTTTTTGTACAGGCTAAGGAGTAAATTTACTAAAGTGCGGGTTTTTAGAAGTGGAGATGTTGCCATAGCAACCAATCAGATTCTACTTATCGTTTATCTATCACCTTCTAGAACAGTGATTCCCAGCCTCGGTCCTCAAGACACACTAACAGTCCTGGTTTTAGTGATATCCATGCTTAAGCACAGATGGTTAAATCAAAAAAACTAAGGTACTAATTAAGTCACCTGTGCTCAACTATGGCTATCCTTAAAACCTGGACTGTTAGTGTGCCTTGAGGACCATGGTTGGGAACCCCTGTTCTAGAAGATAATAGCTAGAATCTGATTGGTTGCTATGGGCAAAAACTCCACTTCTAAATACTCACACTTTATACCCCTTAGGGCCGTATTCAATTAGTGGCGAAAACTGGCGTTTTTTTCGCCATTGGCAAAAACGGACGTTTTTCGCCAAAAAACGGCGATATTTTCGCCAAAAACTGGAGATAGGTTTTCTCCATCCCAGACCAGGCAAAAAAAAAAATGCTAAATCCCTATTTTTAGCAAAAAATGTAGGGATTTCTTTCAGAACCCTTTGGACACCCCCCTAATAATAAATTATCCAAAAAAAAATCGTAAGTTGCGTACTTTGGCGAAAAACAACCGCGCAATTTTTGGGGAAAAAAATGTTGACAATTATACAAAGCAAATTTTTTTCCAGGAAATTACTGTTCCACGTAACTTGAGGGAACATTAAAATGGGTGCAAGTATATTTTCGTGTCGTAAAAACACATTTTTAAAAAACATAAAAAACCGAATGCTGCGACCGCGTGCGATGTTAAAACACTTCACACATCCATTCCGCCCCGCGAAAAATCAGACCCAATACATTAAAACCATTTTTCAAAGTTTGTTTTTTTAACCAAAAATTGTGCGGTTGTTTTTTCGCCAAAGTGCACAACTTACGAATTTTTTGGGGGATAATTTATTATGAGGGGGGGTGTCCAAAGGGTTCTGAAAGAAATCCCCACATTTTTAGCCAAAAATAGGGATTTTGCTTTTTTTTTTGCCTGGTCTGGGATGGAGAAAACTTATCTCCAGTTTTTGTCAAAATATCGCCGCTAATTGAATACAGCCCTTAGTCTGAAGGAACCATTGTTTTGTTTTGTTAATATATAATATCCATCATAAAGAAAAAAAAATCAGCAATACTTTTACTGATTTTCTGGCACCAAGGAACCAAAAAAATGAGAAGAGTAAAATATAGTACGAGGGTTATTCAAAAAGTAATGCCTAAATGCTCACAACTCAACTTTTATTATAGATACAGATTTGAAAATTTGCAGTAAAATACTTTGAAGTCTTAGTAACAGAATGACTCTACTCAAAAAATTTACCATCTGCCCTCAAACATTTTCTCCACCTCTCAACCCAAGCTGTGAATCCACTTTGGAAAAATTCCAGTGGTTCGTGTTTGACCCAGGAACGTAAGGCGTTTTTAAAAACCTCTATGTCTTCAAAATGTTGACCACGGTAACAGTTTTTGAGAGGGCCAAACAGATGAAAGTCAGAAGGGGCCAAATTAGGACTGTATGGTGGATGTGGCATTATTGTCCACCCCATTTTGGCAGAGGGAAGAGTCCAGGATGACTCCAAGACAATGCACTTTGGAACTAGATGAGATAGTTATGCCATCTATTGATAAAGAAATAGTGGGATATGATGATATGTGGGAGGGTGGGAAGACGATCAGCTCATTCTTAGACATATTAAGTTTGAGAAATCGCTGGGACATCCAGGAAGAGATAGCAGAGAGACAGTTAGAGATACGAGTCAGTAGAGAGGGGGAAAGATCAGGTGAGGAAAGGTAGATCTGAGTATCATCAGCATAGAGATGATAATGGAGGTCAAAAGAGCGGATGAGTTTACCCAGAGAGGACGTATAGAGAGAGAATAGGAGAGGTGCAAGAACAGAACCTTGGGGAACCTACTGTAAGAGGCTGGGGTGGAGAGTAGTTGTCGTGAGAGGAAATAAAGAAGGAGCGGTCAGAGATGTAAGAGGACAGCCAGGAGAGAGCAGTGTCATGTAGACTAAGGGAGTGAAGGATATGCAGCAGTAGAGGGTGGTCCACAGTGTCAAAAGCAGCAGAGAGGTCAAGGAGAATGAGCAGGGAGTAGTGGCCCTTGGATTTGGCAGCAAGGAGGTCATTGCTGACTTTTGTCTGGTCAGTTTCAGTGGAGTGGAGAGAACGGAAGCCAGACTGAAAAGGGGCAAGGAGAGAGTGGGAGGAAAGAAATGTGGTGAGGCAGTTGTAAACAATACATTCAAGGAGTTTGGAGGTCAAAGGGAGGAGAGAGATTGGTCAGTAGTTAGAGAGAATGTTAGAATCAAGGTTAAGTTTTTTAAGAATGGGGGAGACAAGGGCAAGCTTGAATGCAGGAGGTACAGTGCCAGAAGAGAGGGAGAGATTAAGGAGGTGGGCAAGATGGGAGCAGGCAGAAGAAGAGAGGTAGCGGAGGAGGCAGGAGGGGATAGAGTCGAGAGGAGAGGTGGAAGGGTGGAGGACTGGATAAGGGCCTTAACTTCCTCTCCAGTCACTGGGGAGAAGGATGTCAGAGTCAGTGAAATGGATGGGGAGGGGAGATCCAGGAAAGGAGGAGGTGGAGAGTTGGGGGACTGGTTGGATATGATGTCATGTCGTATGGAATCAATTTTAGATGTAAAATAGATAGCAAAGGTAGTGGCAGAGAGCAAGGAGGGGAGATGAGGAGGGGGCGGGCAGAGGAGGGAGTTGAAGGTGGAAAAGGGACGCTGGGGATTTGAGGACTGGGAGGAGATGAGATTCTTGAAATATGACTGTTTAGAGAGGGAAAGGGCAGCACTGTAGGATGACAGCATGAATTTGAAATGGAGAAAATCTGCCTGAGAGCGTGATCTTCTCCACTGTCGCTCAGCGGTTCGTGAACATTTTGCAGGTATCTTGTGCATTTGGAATGCCAGGGTTGAGGTGTGGATTTGCAAGGGTGAGTAGTGATCGCCAGAGCAACAGAGTCAAGAGCAGAAGTAAGGGAGGCATTGTATAGAGAAGCAGCTTGTTCAGCGCAGGAGAAAGAGAGGGAAGAAAGAAAGCAGTGTCGATAGCTTCAATGTTACGCTTAGTGATGGTGGCTCTCGGAGGTAGAGGAGGGGAAGGAGAGATGTATAGGTTAAAAGAGAGCAGGTGATGGTCAGAGAGGGGAATGGGGAATTGGAGTAGGCAGAAATATTAAAACGGTGAGTGAAGACCAGATCAAGCAAATGCCCACTTGCATGGGAGGGTGAGGAGGTCCATTGGGAAAGGCCAAATGAGGGAGTGAGGGTGAGTAGTTTGGAGGCAGCGGATTCTGTGGGGATATCAATTGGAATATTGAAGTCACCTAGGATAATAGAGGGAAGGTCTGAGGAGAGAAAGTGGGTCAGCCAGGTGGCAAAGTTGTCAAGGAACTTGGAGGGAGGGCCGGGGGGACGGTAGATGACAGCTACTCTGAGGTGTACTGGTTGGAAGAGGCATATAGCATGAATTTCAAATGTGGAGAATGTAAAGGATTGCTCTGAGGGTATAAGTTGGTAGGAGTAACCAGGGGATAGAAGGACCCCAACACCACCCCCATGGCGACCCCCAGGGCTGGGGTGTGGGAGAAGGTGAGGCCCCCATAGGAGAGAGCTGCAGGAGAAGTGGTGTCAAAGGGTAAAATCCAGGTTTCAGTAATGGCAAGGAGATTCAGGGAGTTGGAGATGAAAAGGTCATGGGTGGGGGCCAGTTTGTTACAGACTAATCTGGCATTCCAGAGTGCACAGGATACATTGACAGAGTTGATAGGAGAACTGTGAATGAGATTGTCAGGGTTGCTATAGAATGGAGAGGAGATTACTTTGGGAGACCGAGGTGAATGGAGTGTAGGGATCATTCGGGCTCCTGTGCTAGGGGGGGAACCTGTATGAGGTGGGCAGGGAGGGATATTAAGGAGACGTGGATGGAGGTTGGGTAAAGTGACAGGGAGAGAAGTGAGGGAGGAGAGATTAGCAGTGGGGTAGTAGGACACTTCGGGGGTATAAGATAAAGAAAATGGAGTAATGAAGGAAGAGGAGGAGGAAGGCAGAGAGAGAAGGGGAGATAGGAGGAGGTGAAGGAGACCAGGGGAAAAGGATAGAGGTGGAATCAGAGGGTAGAGCAAAAGATTAGTTAGAAACTGAGTGAAGGGAGGAGTTGAAGACAACAAGATCATGGTAAAGATGAGGTACAGTGTCAGCACAACAAAAATATATTATAGAGTTTAGAAAAAGTGGAGATTTGATGGGAGCAGAAATTGAATATCAGAGTAGACAGTGGTAGTAGCTAGATGATGTAAGACTAGGCAAAAGAGCCAAGGTAAAAATACATGATTAGAGAGGTAAGCTGACATTAACAGTGTTCATTAAGATTATCTGTTAAGCACAGAGGCAGCACAAACAGTAGAAAGTGATGCACAAAGATTTTGTAGCAACCAAACAGAATCCAGTGATGAAAGTTCAGGCTATGCAGTCAGCAGGCTCATGTAGCATTGAGAATGTGGATTCACCTTTGTTGATATTATTTTCTTCAAATCTAGATCAGGTTGTTAGAAGTGTAGATAGGTTGTTTCCCTTCTGTTTCCCTTCGGTTATAATGCCGGTCTAACGCTAGTATTAATCTTAAATTGCACTTTTGATTTGTGCACTTCTGATACAGGGCACTTCCAGCCACGCTATTCCAGCCTACTAATGACCTATACATAGGAGACCTGCCATGTGAAGTTACTGATTGTTAACAAGCCCAGCACCCTCTCACTAATATGGCTAGCAATAAATTGAGTAAAACAAACAGACAAACAAACAACACATACCACTAGACTAATATCAGGATCAATGAGCTAACTAACAAAGAAACAAAAAAACATCAAACTAATATACTATGCAGTGATATGCTAAATAACATTGCTTATCAGCAAAAGTCTGAGACTTGTAGTCTGTTACCCAAGTTCTCAGGTTGGCCAATATATATTCAGTATAGCAAAAGTCTGAGACTTGTAGTCTGTTACCTAAGTTCTCAGGCTGGCCAATATATATTCAGTATAGCAAAAGTCTGAGACTTGTAGTCTGTTATCTAAGTTCTCAGGCTGGCCAATATATATTCAGTATAGCAAAAGTCTGAGACTTGTAGTCTGTTATCTAAGTTCTCAGGCTGGCCAATATATATTCAGTATAGCAAAAGTCTGAGACTTGTAGTCTGTTACCTAAGTTCTCAGGCTGGCCAACATATATTCAGTATAGCAAAAGTCTGAGACTTGTAGTCTGTTACCTAAGTTCTCAGGCTGGCCAATATATATCCAGTATAGCAAAGGTCTGAGACTTGTAGTCTGTTACCTGCAGATGACAAGAATAAACAGAATGCGTCAATTCACCAGCAGAAGCAGCAGTAGATATAGTTAATAACGCCGGTCTAACTACAAAGACTTATAATAATCTTGAAAGGTGGATACTATATCAGGTGTAGATACCAAGCAGGCAGATGTAGTGGGGTGACATAATGTTTTAATAGTGTGACGAGTATTGTGTAATTTCGCCATGTTAGCCAATAATCGTCCCGATCTATTGACCCATCTATAGTAACGATTTTTTGCATAAACTGTTTATGTCCGAGCATTGGTCAACAGAAAACTCTCTAGCAATTGACGATGTTGTTTATAAACCTCAAAATTATTATCAGAGGGGTCAACCTCATAGTTAGTATAAGCTGTATGCATAGCACTATGTAAGATATCATATTTACTCCGGTATTGCCGTCTCTTCCCAGCCTGATAAGCCAATATATGACCTCTTATTACCGCCTTGGAAGTTTCCCAGAAGAGAACTGAGTCCTTCCAATGTTCTATGTTGTCATCAACAAATTCCATCCATTTGGATTAGAGATATTGCTTAAAGTGATCTGATTGGCTAAGAAAAGATGGGAACCTCCAAAATCCGCAAGACACTCCAGAAAACCTAGTTTGGATATCTAAAGAAAACGGAGCGTGATCGGATATGACTATGCTATGAATATCACTAGAATGTACAGAGGGAATCAGTCTGTCATCAATAATAATGATCAATTCGGGAAAAAGACCTATGTACTCGAGAATGGTAAGAGTGGGTCCTGTCAGTAGTGTTAAGGAGCCACCATATATCACATAGACTATGGAGCGAAAGTATTAACCCCACACCCCCAAGTCCTGATGTTGGTGAAAAGGTTGATGATCCAGATCTATCAAGTGCCTCATCAGCTACCCCATTAAAATCTCCCCCCACCAGCAGGTTTGGAATGGAACAACCCAAGAGTAAATTGGAGATTGCACGAAAAAAATCCAAATTAAGAGAGTTAGAGGCATAGATATTAAGGAGAGTATAAGGCTCACCCCGTAAACAATTAACCCATGCAGATACTATAAACCACTGTGCCCTCCAGCCATCCCAGTTAGTGGGGGAAAAGCCAAAAAAACAAAGTGGGGGTGCCATCTGCCATATCCAGATTATACAAAATATAAACATTGAAGAAGGTTCCATATAATACCATTAAGATGCAATTTTGCTGAGAAACTCCATTTTCTATTTTAATCCAAACATATAAACGAGGAAACATGTACATTAATACATATTTGCATATCACAAAAAAATAACACAACAACAGAAATGAGAAAAGTCAGAACCCAAAACCTAGGGAATCTGGCATCCCATAACATATTCTATACAAAATAGAATAGTACAATATATGTGTCCCTCTTTTGTAAGCAGAAAGCTAGAAATATCAGAATATCCGACATCGGACCCCGTTGGGCTAGCAGATAGGCAGGGAGTGTACGTATGTCTTGGCTTCATCAAAATCATCGAACATACAGACTACTCCATCCACTGTAACTTTCAATTTTGCGGGGAATAGCAAAGCAAACTGAATATGGTTATCAAAAAGTATTTTACAAAGTGGAGAGAATTCTTTTCTTTTTTGAGACACTGCAGCCGAAAAATCTTGGAACAGCAAAAGTCTGTGACCATCAATAACTGGGGACCCCTGACGTCTATAGGAACGAAGTACTAGCTCCTTATCTCTGAAATTTAGATAAGAAGAGATATGGTAAGAACTTTCCTTTTTTATCTCTCTTTCTACGAGGTCCTTAGGGTCCACAGGGATACCTTGGGGTATAGTGATGGCAGAGGAATCCAGGCACCATGCAGTTAATTGTTTCTTCCCAGGATGCACCTGGCTTCCTCTCTATACCCCGCCTCCCAGCCAGAAGCTCCTCAGTTTAGTAGTAAGCCAAAGGCCAGAGGAGGAGAAAATAGAAAGAAGAAGTCTGGAACACTCAAGAATCACATTCTCATGTAGAAGGAGATGGAAACCGGTGACCACAGCGAAGCCCAGCTGAAGCACAGGTGCGTCAGGGCGGGCGCCCTGTGGAACCTAAAGACCTCATAGAAAGAGAGATAGCAAAGGTAAGTTCTTACCATATCTCTTCTTTTCTACTTCAGGGTCCTTAGGGATCCACAGGGATACCTTGGGGATGTCCCAAAGCAGTCCTTTTATGGGTGGGGACGCTCCTGTGCAAAAAAGAGAATCTGCTGCCCAAAGGAAGCATCCTGAGAGGCGAAGGTATCAAAAGCATAATACCATACAAAAGTATGGACAGAGGACCACGTGGCAGCCTTGCAAAGCTGAATAGCTGAGGCGCCACGGCGAGCTGCCCATGAAGGACCCACAGACCTCGTATAGTGAGCAGTAACAGAGGGCGGCGCTGGAATGCCCTCCAGAGTGTAAGCCTCAGAGATCACAATGCGAATCCACCTTGCCAAAGTTTGCTTATTAGCAGGCCAACCCTTATTGTGGAAACAGTAGAGGACAAACAAAGAGTCCAACTTCCGAAGGAACTGGTAGGGTCCACATAAACCCGTAGAGCCCGTACCACATCCAATGATGCCTCACCTGCTGAAAGGTCTGGTGAGTTAAAGGCCGGCACTATAATATCCTCATTAATGTGGAAACTAGACACCACCTTAGGAAGGAAACCAGGGCGAGTCCGAAGTACCGCTCTGTCCCGGTGAAAAATCAGAAAAATGAGGGCATCAGGAGAGAACCCCCAAATCTGACACTCTTCTGGCCGAAGCAACAGCCAGAAGAAAGTCTTCGTTGCAAGCCATTTGAAGTCGACTTAGCCCAGGGGTTCAAATGGAGGTCCTTGGAGAGCACTAAGGACCACAGCCAAATCCCAAGGAGCCACTGGAGGGACAAAGGGAGGCTGAATGTGAAGAACACCCTGAATAAAGGTGCGAATATCAGGAAGTGGAGCAATCCTACACAGAAACCACTCTGACAGTGCAGAGACATGCACCTTTAAGGAGGCGAGGCAAAGACCTTGATCTAAGCACGTCTATAGGAAAGCCAGGACCCTGGATATCCGAAACACCTGGGGATCGACCCTCTAAGGCGACACCATTTAAAGTAAGTGTGCCACACCCTGTGGTAAAACCTGTAGAAGCCAGTTTCCAAGCTCTGAGCATGGTGTTAACCGCAGAGCTGGAAAAACATTTCGACCTTAGGAGAGATGCCACGCCGTCAAAGACAGGCAACCCAGGTCCGGGTAAAAGCAAGGACCCTGAGACAACAGATCCAGATGTTGAGGTAACAGCAACAGAGTGTCGATGGAGAGACTCTGAAGATCTGAATACCAGTGCCCTCTGTGTGGCAACAGCAGGATCGTGCCACATTCCACTTGACTTTCGAAGTACTCGAGGAAGAAGAGACACCGGAGGAAAGAGGTAAACAACCTGGAAGGTACTCTTGACCAACAGAGCGTCTACCAGGAGAGCGCCTGATCTGGACCCATACATTGGCAGTTTGCGATAGTGTCGGAAGGCCATGAGGACCACATCTGGAAGGCCCCACCTTTCCACTAGGAGTAGAAACACCTCTTGGCGAAGAGACCATTCCCCAGGATGCATGTCGTGATGGCTGAGGAAGTCCACTTCCCAATTAAGGACTCCGGGAACGAACATTGCAGTCATGGCTGGAAAATGGCCTTCCACCCATGTCAGAATGCGGGACACTTCTGTGACTTCGAGCTCCTCCTTGACGGTTGATGTAAGCCACTGTCGTGGCAATGTCTGACTTTACTCACACAGGTTTCCCCTGAAGTATGAGTCCGGCTTGCAACAAGGCTCGGAACACTGCCCGTAATTCCAATATATTGATTGGCAGGACAGACTCCTCTGCAGCGCACCGACCCCGAAATGAGTGTGGACCTGTCAGCCAACCCCAAAGACTGGCATCGTCAATAGAGTCCAGTCCAGGATCCAAAAAGGGTGCCCCTTGGCGAGATGTCCCGTCTGTAGCCATCAAGTCAGAGACAACCGGACCTTCAGAGAGAGCACTATATCATCTGTGCTTTTATCCACTACAGAGGATCAACAGTTGTAGAGGTCGCAAATGAAACTGGGCATATTCCGCCATGACAAAGGTCGATACCATGGATCCCAGTAGTTGCATTGCTGAGTGAATGAACACCCTGCTACCCATGGAGACATTTGCATATTTGCATCTGCAAAACGGAGATCTTGTCTGGTGTCAGAAATATTCGTTGCTGTTGTGTATCCAAGAGGGCTCCCACATGGAGCATTCTCTGAGACGGAGTCAATGAGGACTTCTTCCAATTAATCAGCCACCCGTGCGACTGGAGCACCGAGATTAATCAGCCACCCGTGCGACTGGAGCACCGAGATGGTAAGCTGCAGGTGGTGGAGAAGTACCTCTGGAGATCCTGCCAGCAGCAAGAGATCGTCCAGGTAAGGTAATAGGCAGATCCCTTGTAGCTTTAGATGGGATGCCATTACCACAATACACTTGGTAAACACTGGAGGGGCCGTTGAGAGGCCAAAGGGTAAAGCCTGAAACTGGAATGATGGTTCTGTCGCCAGTATAATGGAGCATAGGGTTTCCCTCCTGAATCGAGGTACCCTGAAGAATTTGTTCAGGGACCTGAGATTGAGGATAGGTTGTTTGAGCACCAGAAAGAGGTTTGAATAATATCCCTGTCACCTTTGCGACATTGGGACAGGCACAATGACTCCTGCTTGTAGCAAGGAATGTACTGCTTTCTGGACCTGCAAGGCTTTGTCCTCGTCAGAGACAGGTCTCCCGGCCCAACATGCTGAGGACTAGTCGTCGGGCATGGCAGCCGGACGCCTTGCGCTCCAAGCATGTTTCTTGGGCTTGCCAGTCTGACTGACTCTTTTAAACCTTACCTTGGGCCCTAAAGGGCCGGAAGGACACAGTTCGTGACCCGGGACGCAGAAAGCAGGCATGCCGTCGAACTGGGCTTTACCATTATAAGGCAAACCCTCAAACCCTCCTTAGAGTTTGCATCTGCTCTCGAGGAGCCGACCCCCTTGAGGATAGGAGACTAACATCCAAATCAACCCCATTAATATATGCGGCTGAACCACGGAGATTGCCCACCAGGGTCACATGGTAGCTATTAGCGTCTGAAGACAGGGACTCCTCCAGGGAGTCTGCCCAGGACTCCATAGCTCTGGCTACCCAGCAGATAGGCATAGCCGACCTGGCCACCACACCCAACAGGGAATAAATGGACTTTAGGCAATTTTCCACCTTACTACCTGTAGTGTCCTTTAAGGATGACATTGAAGGCATAGGCAAAGTCGCGCTCTTGACCAAGTGCGTGACATGCGAGTCCACCACAGATGGAGATTCCCACATGGTGAAATACTCCCCAGCAAATGCATATGCGTGAGCCAGGCATCTATGCGGCTGGAACACTTTCTGGGAGTTTCCCATGCTACCTCCAAATGATCCACTAGTTGATCAGATGAAGGAAAAATGGTAGCAGTCATTCTGCTTGGATATAGGAGCCAGAGGATCATCCTCCTCTATGGTCATACCGAGCGTTCCGCTCATATCAGGCCATATACATATATATATATATATATATATATAAATACCATGTGATCCGGCACTCCTTGAATGATACGTTACTTGGCTGGTTGCCCACACTCGTATGCAAATTCACAAACCCCTCATCTGTGTGGCACTCCACACAAAAGAAACACTCTGCAGTCGTGGCTGAAAAGTCAACGTTTCAATGCCTATATATTTGGCATTTTCATCAGGACATACAAAATTATAACAGATGTCTTACCTTATATAAGGTCACTCAGTGAAAAGCCAGCCTCACTGCAGCGGGACCACACACCCGCACGGCGGCGCTGAGCTCTGACGTCATCACGTGTGACACCTGTGAACCATCACCATAGCAACGTGTCAATGAACTACATATCCCATAATGCAATGCAATCGCCAATGCGGCCAGCTACATAAACAAATAACATAGCGAACATAAACATATGCCAATGGATGAATAAAATCACACACATGACCACTGTCAATGAGGCTTAAATTTAACTATAGATACAACAATTTAAATATACATCTTATAACAATGTGCACAAAAGTGGCAGAGTCAACCATGGGGAGGCACTGAACTATATATGTTAATAAACGATGGGGTTCCATCTAAAGATAATGTATATACTTGGCATGTTACATGAAAGCTCCTAAGCCCAGATGCTCGTTAAGCCCCCTAGGCGCCATGGTACCTAAACGATGTATCCATCTAGTTTCACATTGCATGAGTTTACGTGCCCTGTCTCCCCCTCTAATGGATTGGGGGACATGGTCAATCATCCTATATTTCAAGGTTGACAAGGAATGGCGAGCATTAGCGAAATGTCTCGCAACTGGTTGTTCACTAACACCAGTGTTGATGGCCAATCTTATGGCACTTCTATGAGCTGCCATGCGCTCCTTGAATGTTCTTTCCGTTTTACCTATATACGATAGGCCGCACGAGCAAATAATCTGATATACAATGAAAGATGAATTGCAAGTGAGTTTGTGATGGATAAAATATTTGCGACCTGACGGGGTGATGGAAGACATGACCTGGAATGAGATACCTACATGTAGTGCAGGTGTATCTGAAACAACCCAATGTGCCAATGCCAACAGCATCTACCTGGGATCAGGGCTAGATATGTCGGTTTTCACCAATATATCACGGATGCTTCTTCCTTTTTTATAACACGACATAATGCGGGTATTGTGTAACTTGAGTTCTGGGTCAGTTTGGATAATGGGCCATAGTTTCTTAGGGATCATAGCTGTATTCTTTTTAGACATATATATTAGACTTAGGCTGCACCTCTCTCGGGGAAAGCTCCGAGTCAAACTCTGGCAGCTCCCCATCGTTGTTAGACGTTAAGGCATCATCATCCGCATAAATGGTGGACTGGGATGACAGAAATGGCCACTTAGCCGGTATAGGGTGTGTACCTATGTGCAACATATACAGTAAGGTGCATAAATATTGGAACATTGACAGAATTTTCATATTTTGGCCTCTATTCACCACAATGGCTTTGAAATGAAACAAACAAGATGTGCTTTAACTACAGACTTTCAGATTTAATTTGACGGTAATTACATCCAAATCAGGTGAACGGTGTAGGAATTACAACGGTTTCTATATGTGCCTCCCACTTTTTAAGGGGCCAAAAGTAATGGGACAAACTAAACAATCCTAAATCTAACTTTCACTTTTTAATACTTTGTTGCAAATCCTTTGCAGGCAATTACAGCATGAAGTCTGGAACGCATAGACATCACCAGATTTATTTTATTTATTAACAGTTTCTTATATAGCGCAGCATATTCCGTTGCGCTTTACAATTGGAAACATTGATAGAACAAAACAGGGTAATAACAGACAGACATAGAGGTAAGAGGGCCCTGCTTGCAAGCTTACAATCTATAGGGAAACAGGCATTGATACACAAGGATAGGTGCTATATATATTGCAATTTGGTCTGGCCAGAATGCAGAGTTTCTTGGTGGGCTGCATGATCCAGTCACACAGGAATGTCGGCAAAATGTCAGGAGTATGTGAAAGAAAGACAATATGTGAGGTAATGTGTGGACTGTGAGAGGGGATGTGATAAGACATGGAAGCTATGAAGGTTATGTGGTCGGTTCTGGAATCTGATAAGCTTGTCTGAAGAGGTGAGTTTTCAGGGAACGCTTGAAGGATTAAAGAGTAGAGGTAAGTCTTATTGTGTGTGGTAAGGCATTCCATAGAGTGGGTGCAGCCCGAAGAAAGTCCTGTAACCGTAAATGGGAGCAAGTAATGCGTGGGGATGAGAGACGCAGATCTTGTGCTGAGCGGAGAGGTCGGGTTGGGAGATATTTTGAGATGAGTGAAGAGATGTATGTTGGTGTAATTCGGTTAATGGCCTTATGTGTAAGTAACAGTATTTTGTATTGAATACGGTAGAAAACCGGCAACCAATGGAGGGACTGACAGAGCGGGGCAGCAGACGATGAACGTTTGGCAGATGCTGGGTTTCATCCCTGGTGATGCTCTGCCAGGCCTCTACTGCAAATGTCTTCAGTTCCTGCTTGTTCTTGGGGCATTTTCCCTTCAGTTTTGCCTTCATCAAGTGAAATGCATGCTCAATCGGATTCTGGTCAGGAGATTGACTTGGCCATTGCATAACATTCCACTTTTTAGCCTTAAACTCTTTGGCTGCTTTTGCAGTATGCTTCGGGTCATTGTCCATCTGCACTGTGAAGCGCTGTCCAATGAGTTCTGAAGCATTTGACTGAATATGAGCATATAATATTGCCCGAAACACTTCAGAATTCATTCTGCTGCTTTTGTCAGCAGTCACATCATCAATAAATACAAGGGAACCAGTTCCATTGGCAGCCATACATGCCCACGCCATGACACTACCACCACCATGCTTCACTGATGAGGTGGTATGTTTTGGATCATGAGCAGTTCCTTTCCTTCTCCATACTCTTCTCTTCCCATCACTCTGGTACAAGTTGATCTTTGTCTCATCTGTCCATAGGATGTTGTTCCAGAACTGTAATGGCTTTTTTAGATGTTGTTTGGCAAACTCTAATCTGGTCTTCCTGTTTTTGAGGCTCACCAATGGTTTACATCTAGTGGTGAACCCTCTATATTCACTCTTGTGAAGTCTTCTCTTGATTGTTGACTGTGACACATATACACCTACTGTAAGCTCTGCGTACCGTAGCCAAGGTTGTAATCAGACCTGGCGGGGTAGCGGCCACCTGCACAAATACCGCCTAGTGAAGAACAGCATTTCTCACAGAAACCCTTGTGCAGCATGTCCCTCACTCCCAACACTGCAGCACATTTCACACATGACAGTAGGATGGGAGCAGACATTTGTACATTCTCCTCACTGCTGGACATAGTCAAGGATATAGTACGCAATTTTGTGACCCACAGAGTTGGAGGTTACTATACACCTGGACAGCACTCACATTTTCAGGGGCTAGTTGCTGAGGTGTCCTTTTATAGAAAAAAGGGGACACTGTATAGATATATGCTGACAGAAGAAAAGACAGGTATACAGCAGCGCTAACAGGGTCACATACAATGCAGAATAATGCATTGCCGTACACTGGCACTATAATACAACTATACAGACTCTAAGATCTGTAGAGGCTACAGTGCTACATATGCTGACCCACAGGGGGAGAGGTATGCAGGGGGACACGGGCCTCGCACCGCTCACGGTGATCAGTGACTTGTGCCATAAAATGGCCGCCAGAGACCTCAGAGGAGGTACCTGGAGGAGGAAAGCTGCCTCAGCATGGCCATACCGCAGTGGAAAGGCGCGCTGTGCAAATAGGAGCCGCCTGACTGCTGTAGCAGGGAAAGCCCTCTCCCCTGGCTGGCTATTAACCCCCGGGATGCCGCTGCAGACCTCCAAAGTGCAGCGGCAGATTACTCTGGTGGTCTAGTGGTAGCGCAGGGTATGGAAGGTCTGGCTCCATGCGCCGACCTCCCAGGGTATCCCCCAACCCTGGGAATAGGACTGCTGCCCGGTGGTCACTGACCGCCGCTTACCTTGTCCCCATGTCATCCGGCCGCAGTCCTGGGGTGCGCACGGGGTCTAGCTAGCAAAGACCCCGCCAAGATCCCCGGATCAGTACCGGCGTCACGGTGCCGGCGGAGTGACGGAGCGGCAGAGCGGATGTCCACTGTACTGTCCGCACTGACCGCTCAGCTCAGAAGATACTGCAAAAAACTTCAGGGGCTGTTCTAAACAGCTCCCACTGCGAGAGGTGACCCGACTCTGGCCAGGGACCACACTAAACTGAAGAGCTTCTGGCTGGGAGGCGGGGTATAGAGGGGAAGCCAGGTGCATCCTGGGAAGAAAAAATTAACTGCGTGGTGCCCAGATGCCTCGGCCATCGCTATACCCCAAGGTATCCCTGTGGATCCCTAAGGATCCTGAAGTAGAAATTTAGCTATTACAGTGCGGTGCCTATAAGTATTTGTAGATCTCTCTGGTCCCAATAGGTGTGATCGTTCAATAATCATAGGAGGAGACATCTGGGTTATACCTAAGGCATTATTGAGATCATTTTGCAAATATTCAATTAAGGCAAACCCCTTCACAGTTTCCAGAATTCCCAGAAACCTGAGGTTATTTCGTCGGTTCCTATTCTCCAAATCATCTATCTTATCTAGGAGAGCCTTAATAGTATCTCCTTGTGAGGTGGAAGACGATTGGAGAGCCGACACAGTGTCCTCCACATCGCTTGTGCGTTGTTCCACTGCATCAAGTCTCTTCTCATGAGACTGTATTTGTGAGGCCACTGACGTAAGAGTGGAGCTGAATTCTTTAAATTGTTGCTCCATAAGGGGTTTAATGACCAGTTACATCTCCTGGGCCGCTGCCGTAGCAGATGGGGCAGCCAAAAGCACAGAGTGCTGAGTATCCCCTCCTGAGGCCAAAATGGGTGATGACGGGGGAGTGATGGAAGGACCAGGAGAATTAGAGGGGGAAGACATTGTGGAAGCAGATGGTTTTGCCTGAGAG
The DNA here is from genome assembly GCA_031769625.1 of Taudactylus pleione. Taxonomy (NCBI): domain Eukaryota; kingdom Metazoa; phylum Chordata; class Amphibia; order Anura; family Myobatrachidae; genus Taudactylus; species Taudactylus pleione. The sequence continues at coordinate 5,919,645 of JAUIMM010000217.1, forward strand.
GCAGTGCTCTTGACAGACTTCCTGGTCATAGTAAAATATTTGTGCTTACCCAAAAAAAAAACACAGTTAGAGAAATATAGATTGTAGAGGGACTACAACATAGAATTAAAAATCATACATGACGTACCTTAAAATAGAGAATTGACCCAAAAATACAGGTAACAATACAAAATATTCAGTATTAAGTGAATTGCAACATTCGCCACTAGATGGCAGTAAAATCACATAAATCAATACAAGATATAGTCACAGCAGACATAGTGACAGTCCCACACATAGAAACAAATAGCTGTCGGGAACTATGGCACCTCACGTTGCCATAGGAAAATCCGAAAACTTTTTAAATATCAGTAATGAAAATAAAAGGGGAAGATAAGCAGAGTGGATAAAAGAGAAAAGGGATGGGACAATGTAGGTGGGAGAAAAAGAAATACACACAAGGAGGGTAGGGAACCAAAAAATAAAAATAAACAAAGATATAAACAAATAATAAATTTAGCAGAAGTTAATAAAAGAAAACAGGGAGACAGACATTAATACCAAGAGGAAGGCTGGCAGGGTATCGGAGCGGAGCTTTCCAGGTCCAGAATCAGCCCTCTATACACCAGGCCACACAGGAATAGCAGCAGGATACAGCCAGGTGAGCAGCAAAGAACAGCCAGGTAGGATCCACAAAGGTCAGAGCCCCAACCATATGAGGCCAGAGGTCAGCAGCAAACCCTCGGAGCCGGACCGCAACAGCCGGAACAGCCTCACAAATCAGGATCCTCACCACCTGGGGATCAGCAGCAAGGCACCGGAGCCGGACCTCAACAGCAGGGGCAATATCACCAGCCAGGAACCTCACCTCCAGGAAGGGCCAAGTGGATTCAGGTGTCAGCAGAAGGGCACCAGAGCCAGACTGCAGCAGCAGAAACAGCATCGCAGATCAGGATCCTCCAAGAAGGGCCAAGTGTATCCAGGAACCAGAGGCAAGGCACCGGGTCCGCACAGTAATTCAGGAACCGCACCTCTTTCATTGGCCAGGTGCAGCAGCCCTGACGATTCGGCCCCAACAGTCATCCAGCCGAGCAGGGAGCCAGAAGCCCGCGATAGTCGGGGACCGGCGCTCCACGTGGTCACCAGGGCACCACTCTTCCGCGGCCCCTCCAACAGGGCAGCTCCTGCCACGGCACCAGTGAGGCAGAAGACCGGCACCTCCCGCCTCCGGTAAGTGAGTCCGCAGAGGACAACTATAATTTTTTTTTTTTCCATCTTTATTTTTTGAAGCAATAAATGATACAACAAAATATAACAATCATAAAATCAAAATACATATGACATTAAGATGACAATGATACATAAAATTCAAGAACATCCAGATATTTCAATAGAGTCGTCATCCATATCACATTACCGTATAATGTAAATATTGAAAAACAATTTAACCATATGGATAAAAATAATCTTATCGCAAAGTATGTATATAATAGACATAACAAATAAATAACACCATCATGTCAATAGTTAATCAAATAAAACAATCAAAAACAAAAACGAAAATTATGCTCGCTCACTCACACATCAATGGCTGAAGAATTAGAGGACAATAGGTGGATCACCCTCTGCCATTCGTGACATATACCAAACCATATTAGAGAATGAACCGTGAAGCTGTGTTCTAACAGCACTAGATAATGTTGTAATATAACTCTCCCAAACACTAAAATATTGTTCCACCTTCCTGTCACTTTCCATCATCATTCCCACCCACTCCATCCAGAATAGATAACAGAGTTTGGCCTTAAATAGTGACAGATGGTGATTCAGGGTTAATACAAATTTGGAAGATAGACTTACGGGCTGCCGCACTAATTGCAAGTAGCAATTTTTTCCTCTTGGAGACATACCAAAAAGCGCCCATTCAGGGGTTAAGGGTAGGTAATTAACTAAATGTTCAGTAGAGAAGTTACGCACGTACCCAAAACCTATGAACTAATCGACAAGACCAGAGGCTGTGATATAGGTCTGCATGGACAACTATAATTTAAAGGATGTACTGCCTTCTGTATCTTCCACGCCGACAAGATGGCGGGCGGGGTAGGCGCTCAGCAGCATGAGCAGACTCCGGGGATAACAGCAGCAGGGCAAGTGAGATGACCAGCACCACACTCCTTGTAGGGTCCCTTCGGCTTCCAGCACCGATTAGTGTGGGTACACCCAAAATAAACTCTTCCAAAGGGTATAAAAGTGGTAGAGTTAAGGAGACCAAGTAAAAACGTGGCCACATACGAGGCCCTCCCACCGGAAGTCCCATTTTTCTAATACTTAAATAAAATCTACTAACTACACTGTGGCTGGGCTGTGTAGTTATACAGGTTGAGTCTCCCATATCCAAATATTCTGAAATACAGAATATTCCGAAATACGGAATATTTTCAGCATGTGTGAGATAGTGAAACCTTTGTTTGTTGATGGTTCAATGTACACAAACTTTGTTTAAGGCACAAAATTATTAAAAATAAAGTATAAAATAACCTATAAGCTTTGTGTATAATGTGTATATGAAACATAAATTAATTTCATGCATGTACACAAACGTTGTTTGAACCACAAAATTATTGAAAATATTGTATAAAATTACTTTCAGGTTGTGTGTATAAGGTGTATATGAATCATAAATGCATTCTGTGTTTAGATTTGGGCCCTATTCCTAAGACATTTCAATTTGGTATACAAATATTCCAAAATACGGAATGTTCCGATATCCAAAATACCCTTGGTCCCAAGCATTTTGGATATGGGAGACTCAACCTGTACTACATTTACCGACATACTTATGACTAATTACCATGCTGATAGTATTAACACACATGACTCTATAGGATACATGGAGTATATATCCTTTATTTCGATTATAAAAGACATTACTGATGTTTTTTGATCAACTACACACTATCTACTTCTTTTTAAATCATGGAATACATCGTAACTACCGAAATTAGATTTCGGACAGTTTTGCGGTTTTAAATGGACCACAGAGATGATGTTTTACCAAACTACATTTACCAGCATGCACTGTGACACACCTTCATGTGATTGGATGCTGGGTCCGATCACGTGTTTAGAGAAGTGGCAGGGATGTTTCCCCAGCAACCATTTACTATACATTCATATTCTGCACAATGTGGGTGAGATTAATGGCACTACTATTTAAAGTTATGAGCTATAGGCAGTTGGCATGGATGAGGTGAACAAGCCCTCAGCCGGGCGAAACGCGCGTCCTCTTTTAAATCTACACACTGCATGGAGATTCAGCCAGTGCACGGGCCGGACTCCTAACCACCCTTATGTTGGAACTGGTATTGTATTGACACGCGCACATACACTTGGACCTCCGTGTCCAGGAATTGAATAGCTGCACACTTACAGGTCTATGTGGTCCTTCACAGTGACACTTTGTTTACTAGCTATGGTTTTGGACCTATTATGCTAATCTACAGCTATCCTTGCAGAGGCAGGAGTTGCCAATTGTGAATTTCCTTTCTATTCATCTCTGCACTCTAACAAGAGAACACCTGTTGTGCATTCTGTCTATGTGGTTTTTCACAATGATAATTTACTTACTAGCTATGACTTTATTTATTATGGACCTACTTAGCTAGTCCATAGCAATTTTTGCAGAGGCAGGAGCTACCAAATGTAGATATCCTCTTTATTCATCTCTGCACCCTAACAAGGGAATACCTGTTGTGCAATTTTTGGTTGATACACCATTTAGAGTATAACAGTCAGTTCTGACTTTGAATTGTGTTATATTGGTGTACACAATACCGTTCTTTGCTTGATTGATAAGTGATACTATATTATGTTACATGTCACTTTGAGTATTTAGGATACTATGTGATATGCTAAAAACCCGGTCTCAAGAAGTATATATTATGTTATCTGCCTTTCTATTAAACAAGGTTAAATGCATAGAAATACGCAATATTACCTGTATGTATAATCAGATGATACTCTTGATATACTGATTACTCATAACATCCACGTGTAACAAATAAAAGTTTGCTTATGCATTACTTTTTTTGAATGTTGTTATTTACTAATAAAATGGACTATACACTGGACTAATCCTACATATATATTGCTTTGACCAGATATTGGTGCAATTTTCCCTATACAAGTATACCTACAGCCATACATTACTTGATTTGCCCAATCTCATCTGATCTTGGAAGCCAAACAGTAATTGGCCTGGTTAGTACCTGGAAGGGAGACCTCCTGGGAATACCAGGTGCTGTAGGTTAAAACAATAACTTGGGATTATTTTTGCACACGGCGAAGCATTATAAATTTATCTCAGGGTTTATTAACTATACCTATATAGTATCAACAATTTATATCAAACTTTATGCTGTGTAATGTAGAATTTATTAACATTTTGCCATCAGATTTCACTATGTTTATGAAGTCTGATTTTAACAGATGATGGGTCCACATCATCGGACTATTATGATTACATTATATGGTACTGTACTATTTTATTGATGTAGAATAAAAGTTATATTTTATTACATTTATAATCTTTTCATAAGAGTGCCCCAGAAAATATCTCTACTTTTCTTTCTTTTGTTGTTTAAGATATTTTTAAACACTGTACACATTTTTAAAAGTGGTTTAAAATGACACAAATATCTACTTACAGGCATTTTATGCACCGCAAATTTATCTAAACATTTACTTTGAAGAAAAGCACTTTATTTTTAGAATTTTTTCACTGTTTTTACAAAAAGCATATACTGTAATTTTACACAGTTTAAGAACCCCAAACACTTTGCTTTTGGTCACTAACTGACTTATATACTGTTATCCAATATTAGTTTCCATTTGTTGGGGTACAGGCTGATTTCCCCATTTTTACCAACACTTAATGCGGGTATTACCAGCAAGAATTACAGGGGGAACGGCGAAATAAGCATTTTCCATTTGAATTTGCTTGTTAAATGGGAGCGCGCATAGACGCGTTAAGTGAAATTACCGGGCGATATGCCCATTAAATTACCACGTGATAACAAATTGTTTTATTGCAGCTAACTGAATATGGGCCATAGTCACATAATTAGGAACAGATGCAGCATCACACAGAGGGCCCGATTCAGACCCGCTCATAAGCGTCCATACGCTCCCTGAGCGATGGTTGCACAACTGCGCATGCGTATGGTTCGCAATGCGCATACGCAAACCAGTCATTGCGGTCGGAAATCGTGTGCTCGTAAAACACAGAGGGGCTGCTATTTTGAGTGACAGAATGTGCCGTTTGTGGGTGGTAACGGGGGAAGGTGCTTGAAAACAGGGGAGTGGTTGTGTGAACGCTGGCGTGCCCAACGGTCAAAAGGGCGTTTAATGGGAGTGCATAATTAGCAAAGGAGCGTCATCGATCACATCACTTGGTTGTCTTTTAGCCTGAACTGCTCGCAGTGATTACGGGAAGTAATTCCTACCTCAAGCGCTGTGAGCAGTTCAGATGCCGATCGATGTTCCCGATTAATTTAATAAAAACAGGAGATGACGTGATTTGCGAACGGCAAAGGGGCGTCTTGAAAAAGTAGCGAGCGCATTGGGCGGGCGGGCGCTCGCACAGACATAGAGGCGTCCTCGCACCGCAAAGAGCGAGCGATTAATTTAAATATCCGGCCCCTTTTTGAGAGCGAGCGGCCGCAAATAGCGTCCGGGTCTGACTCAGGCCCAGAGACACATACCTGCCTGTCAGTAGCCAGTAGCCTAAGGATTTGTGTAAATATGCGCTGATGATCACGTCTGCAAGCACTAGCTAGCCGCTTCTGATTGGATGAATGCGGATTTACATCTTAAGCTGACAGGTGCTTTCTTCATTGATTATGCATAAAATGATTTATTTGCTATTTTACTTCATACATGAGAAGGAATATTATACCTGCTGCACTATAGATGGCTTTTTATTTATATCAAACCTAATAACAATTCTGTTTTTGCTATTAAAACAAAAAAAAATGTGTGTATAAAATAAATGTGTGTATAAAATAAATGTGTGTATAAAATAAATGTGTGTATGCCTCACATAAACCTGGCACATAAGCTACATATACGTACATATAAGTACGCTACTTTTACATGGGGCTTTTTAGAGCATATTTCGGAATGCATACATTCAAATCCAAGTCTGAGTAATATGGACCTGCTTTTTTCAGATAAAACTATACTCATTATATTTAAGACATCAATTACATTTAGTACAGCTGTATAACAACAGAGCCTTTGTAACTGTCATTCAATTTATGTCCCCAAAATTTAAAACTAATGGTTCTAATGCTGCCACCATATCTATCTGCCAGGGTATGACAGAGAGACTATAGAAGACAATTAAAGCAAAATAATAGAAAAAAGAAGAGAGTGAGAAGAAGGTGTTATACCTCCAGCGCTGTTTATTTCTGCTCATCATGTGCACTAACCTTGTGTAAGCTCCATCTCTGGCCGACCTCAGCGCCCACATTTTTCTGCCTTCTCCCAGTCTGCCTTATTGGGGGGTAGGAAAGGTGTAGCTGCATGTCAGATTACACACTGGCCACACTATGGGGGAGATGGCTTGGAGAGAGATAAACAGGAGAGAGAAAAGGTACCAACCAGCCAGCTCCTAACTGTCACTTTGCAGGCTGTGTTTGAAAAATGGCAGTTAGGAGCTGATTGGCTGGTACTTTGGAGGAAATGTACCAACCAATCAGCTCTGAGTCCTGTCATCCGGTCATTTTTCAAACACAGCCTGTAAACTGACAGTTAGGAGCTGATTGCTTGGTAATTTACCTCTGTCCACTATATCTTTCTCCAAGATTTTATAAATCTCCCCCTATATGTGCAGCGAGGACAGAAGTTACTATTGTAACTAGGTAGTAGATGTGTGTGTTTTTGGATTTTGCACAATGATGTATTATCCACGTATGGACTTTCTTACATTGGGACACTAAAAAAAAATCACACAAAACACTTCTTGCTTATTTATAAAATCAGATTTTAGCCTAAAGAACCTTTTTACATCTGTGCGTAAATACTTGCATTTAGTGAATTAAAATTTTGACACTTATTCAATTAGAAGCGAAAAACCATTTTCCGCGGAAAAGTATCGCCGATCGTGGCTTTTCGCGTGGTCGGAACTTATCTCCAAATTCAGTTCCAGACGGTTTTCGCCTACGCGTAAAATGCAATGTAATAGGTGAAAAAGATTTGCCTAAGAATAGCAGGAGAATGAAGTGCAACATTTTTATTTTGGGGTGAAAACGGGGTGACACCACTCAGAACCCTTGGGACAGTCCCCAAAGGACAACTGTGTAAAAAAATCCAGGGGAAAAAATTATGAACACACCAAAAAGTACTTTCATTTTGGGGGCAAAAAAGTACAAAGTGGAGGGACAAGCATAAAAACTAGTGAAATAGCCTTCTTAGGGGTCTGCAAGGATGGGTCAGGTGTTTTTGGGATTGCAGGTGCATGCAACAAGTGCATTTTTCATGTTTTTTAAAACTTCACTTTAAAGAATGTAAAAGATGCGTAGGGATGAGCGGTTCGGATTCTGTGGAATCCGAACCGCTCCAAACATAGGGGATCTGAGTCCACCCGAGCCGCTGTGTTCCCGTCTGACCCGAATCCCACTGCGAGGCCGAACATCATCATCCTGACGTCGCATTCTTGTGAGAGTTCGGCTCTACATGAAGGCACCTAAACTGGGACTCAGCGCCATCTCTCTCCCAATGCTTGCAGGCATGGAACAAGAGTTCCGTGCTGCATGCATGAAGAAACAGATGCATAGACGGATCTCCGTCCGTGCATCTGTGTCTAATAAAAATGAATAAACCTATCCCCAGTAGCGCACGCAGGGGGGGTTTCTGAGTACCCAGAAACCCCCCCCTGTCCAAACCAATTTTTTTTTTCAGAGACAGAGACACCTTGTCTCTGTCTCTGCACCATCAGTGGGCCACCCTTGGAGCTGCCCAGCCGCTGCCTGTTAAGCGGTCAACCTGCAGTTGCCGGGCAGCGCGCAGTGATCACCAGGGCCTGGATGGAGGCCAACAGGGACTGACTGGAGGCCCAGACAGAGAGGGGGCCCACTCGCTCCGACGCTGCCACTGCCGATCCCCGCGCCCGCTATGCAAAGCACAAGCATCAGGTAAGTGTGGGGTTTGGGCTGGCTGTCTAGGGGTAGGCTGGCTATCGGGCTTTGGCTGGCTGTGTTGGGCAGGGGATGGGTATCTGGGGATGGCTGAGGCATGCTGGCTGGGGTGGCAACTGTATCCGGTGCAGGGGCTGCCTGGCTGGGGATAGCTGGCTGGGCCTGGGACAGGCTGGCTGGGGTGGCTATCTGGTGCAGGGGCTGTCTGACTGGGGCAGGGTACTGTCTGGCTGGAATAGGGGCTGTCTGGGGCTGGTTGTTTGGGGCTGGGGTATATGGAAACCCCCCCTAAAAATCCTGCGTTTGCCCCTGATCCCTCTCTAAGAATGCGGACACCTGAGCTTACCCCTGAACCAACTGAAAAAAAGACTGCATCCAAGGTGGCTCCACCATAGGAAGCTGTGGTGCAGGGCTAGGAAGAGGGGTACTGGAGCTGTCAGCCAGTCTACCAACTGCGACATTACCTGTGTTAACTTAAGCTGCATACACATGGTCAGATAAAGTGGACGATTTCAACGATAACGATCCTATCGCTATTGTTCAAATCGTTCAGTTTCAGGCCCCTGCAAACGACCAAACGATGGTTGATGCGCGAGCATGAATGGTCGTTATCGACCATCGTTCGTCGCCCGGGCAAACCGGCATACATGGTCGATATCAAGTGTTCTCCCTGTGCCCCCTAGTGGAGGAAGAAGAAATAAAGCTGTCCAGCATTTGTGAGATACCTGCAGAAGCAGTCAGTAATTACCCTACATGCTAAAAATGTATGTATTTACACCCCTTGCAGTGCCACGTGGTTTGTCCAGGTACACAGTTACTTGCTATTTCTTGCTCTATTCCCATCTCTGAATCAGGCCCTAAAGTCAGGTACACACTAGATGATATATCGTACGATCCGACAAATCGTCCACACCAGGCAGTTGCTGACAATGCACGCTCCCACGCATCGTCAGCAACATCGCCAGACATGCAGGTCCGACGGGTGATATCATCAGCGGGGGCCATGCTGCCGAATGCATCATGGTCTCCTCTGTCACTTTCGACATCGGCAAGTGTGTACCTCACATAAACCTGGCACATAAGATACATATAAGTACGCATAAGTACACTGTGTTTGCTTTTTAGACCATATTTCTAAATGCATACATTCAAATGGGTGTGGTATAAAAGATCAACAGTAAAAAAGCCGACACCGAATGGTCGACATGCACTAGGTCAACAGTGACAAAAGGATGACATGTACAAAAATCCGACATTGCAAATAGGTCGACAGTATTAAAAGGTCGACATGTTCATATATACGACATACATATGGTCGACATTATTTTAAATTTTTTTTAACCCTAATCCTGACCCTTCTCCTAGTGTCTAACCCTCCCCCTGGTACCTAACCCTAACCCTCTCCTTAGCACCTAAACTAAACCATAGCCTAACCCTAACCCCTTACCTTAAAAATGTTGAAAAAACAAAGAAAAAAATTCTATGATGTAATTAAGATTGAAGAGCACTGCTTATATAGTTTATTCATATATTCATGTCATTTTATATTACATGATTAATAATAAATGCTTTCAATTGCTTTAGCTTGGCTTTATTGATTTCTATTTTATGTTCACTGATATTAATGTTAATGTCTATTGCTGACAACCCACTAGAGGGAGTAGATGATTACAAAACTGGAGTTACTGTACTCAATTTGGTTTTCAATCACCAATTTAAATCTGATTATTTCACTATGTAGTTATGTTCACAAACCATTAATTTACATTTAACATGTGACTGTATATGCAAATTAACAGAAATGAAGCATGAATCTTAAAATAAAAGTCACAAATATTTTAGTAAAGTAATTGTATTCGAATAAGTCATATTTTAATACACTCAAACATATTCAAATTCATTTTTTAAGTAATATTGATAGACTCATACAAATTGATAGATGCATATATATATATATATATATATATATATATATTGATTATCTTTTATGCTTTCATCGTAGGAACATTGACATTATACTCACATTCTAGAGTATTCTAAATTTTCTAAAATTAAAATACCAAATTATAGTATTATCATTTCCATAAAATGAGTCCCAAAGCTTTCTATATAAAAAAAAAAATGTTGACTTTTTTTTTTGTTTCGATTGTTTTTAAATACTCCCAGAAAACGAATACTTATATTACAGGATCTGTATTCGCTTGAATTATTTTCTCACAAAATAAAGGTTGGCATTGCGCAACATATAGAATTTAATATCATGACTTTTATGTAAATGAATGATCTTCGCATAATAGTAATATTTGAAATTACAGATTGCACCATAACATGTAAACTAAATATGTAGATTATTAAAAATACAAAATATAATACAATAGTAATTATTTATTATTTATTGCAGCATTGCAGTTAATGATCAAACCATTCAGCCATATTGTAAGAATACTTTTCCCGGCTACTATAGACAGATAATTGCACCATCACTATGTAAATTACAGTCTGGTTTCAGAAGCAGTAGGTCGCCATACATGTTTCAGATTACAGTAAGAATGCTTAAAGAGATACACAAATCCACCAAATGGTTAACAGCCAGGGACAGTAAGAACATGTTGTGGTCACTTAAATTACCCACAGTCATGGTCATGAGTTATCTTATCTGCAATGTAAATTCCGCCACTGAAGGCATCTTGGCATCAGAGCTAACTTTCTAGCAGCGATTTGGAGGTTAGGGCAGAGCAAGAAAACTCTTGAGACTCCAGGCAACAGCTGCTCTACATACATTGACTGTAGCTTTTACATGAAATGATGGTCTGGGGTCTCTGTGCCCCTTGCTGCAGTATATTGCTGCAGAATCTTTCATCTGCATACATTCAGCAGTGAGTGCCTAGATATCTGATCTTTCAGTTATGTGGACTCCTCACTTACAGGCAGGGGCGTTTTAAGAGAGGAGGGGGCCTGAGTTCAGCCTCCGTTTGGGTCCCCTCCTCCCTGTCAGCGCACTGAGCGTAGTAGATTCTGGCTTCATGCCAGAATCTACTGCGCATGTGCAAGTCTCCGGGAAACTGGCGCCCGCACCTTTTTCCCGGGGACATCTTTTCTGCGCATGCTCAGGTCACCGGGAAAACGTCCGCTGCCATTCTCAGTGATTTTTTGCTGCTCTGCAGCGCCGGTTTGACGCAGCACACCGCAATCGGTGGAAAGGTGTGTATTATTAACTATTGGTGCAGGGTGTGCGGTGTGGGCCCCCCTGGACCCAGTGACCTTTGTGCACCTTGCACCCATTATAAAGACGCCTGTGCCTACAGATAATCATTGGCGTCCTAGTGTTTCAACTGAGAAGAGCTATCGCCTATCGGACCTTTATAAATTCTATATTATCTTACTATTGCTTGTTTAGAGGTTAGAAATCAAAGGTGATTCACAACAGACCTGGTCAAAATAAGATTATGGAAGCTGGTTTCATCAATTATATTCATTACAAATAATGGTACTAGTAGATTATTGCAAACTGCTCAAAATTTAAAATTTCCTAATCAAGACACGGGGGCGTTCCTGCAGCATACTAGGGCCATTTATAGTATTTATGTCCCCAATTGGGCATGACCACATTCGCCTGGCGGGCATGACCACATTCCCTGATTGGCATTTTTAGCAAAGACTTTTGGGAGTCCAGGACAAGCTGCTAGTGACTGTCCCACTAATACTGGGAAGGATGGAAGATACAGGCTATAGTCATGCATCCTTAATATTGTTTGTGGAATTGACAGATCTGCCCGAATAGGCACATATTTTAACAGAAAAAGGTTGTGAACAAACATGGTAGGCATATCTCTCGCGTCCTGCGCACTTCCTAGGGTGGGGAGATTTTACCGGGAATTTTCAGATCCGCGAGTAGGGGGCGGGGCTAAAATGATACCCACGAATCGTGGCGTTTTCCTGCGGTGGGACCTAATTACATATACAGTCCAGCCCCGCCCCCCAAAGTAGTCAACAGAATCTCGTTCACCGGGCTATTCCCGGGGAGGAGATATATAAAGTCGGAAAGTTTGACTAAACTAGAGTAAGTAACTGAGGGCCTGATTCAGCAAGGAACGCAAGTGTGTGCACACACCCGGTCACTGCGAGAATATGCTAATGAATGCATACGCACGGCAATCGCAGCAGAATAAGCAGACGTCCAGCACTACATAATACAACCCACTTCCCATTACTTGCGTCCTCTATACCTGGCAAGACAGCGGAAACATTGGTAACATTGAGAACCATCGGACCCATACGAACAATAGTGGTTGACCTGACCCTCCCGCAGACCTAACGAGACTTCCTGTGTGCAACTAGACCTCAGGCTCCGTTCGCCTCCGCAAGGGATTTATTATGCACGCCCCTGAAACACCGTCCAAATGCACAGACACTCCTGCGTTTGCCAGACCACTCTCCCGTTACCATCCACAAACAGCATTTCCTGTCAATCACTTGTCCCTGGGGCTGCGGACTCCTTGCGTACGTATACTCCATCGCACCGGCCAGTTCGCGCACGTGCTCTGCATCCGTAGAGCAAAACTATCAACCAATTGCATGCGTCTGCATCCATGCGTTCCTTACTGAATCAGGCCCTGTGCACCTGAACAAACCATATTGCAATGCAAGGGGTGCAAATACATACATTTTTTTGCATGTGGGGTAAATACTGGCTGCTTTTGCATGTAGCCCACAAATGCTGGTCAGCTTTATTTTACACTACAATTTAGATGTCAGTTTGGCTACACCCAGACCAAATCTAATTCTCTCAGCACATTTTACATCTGCTCCATCAGCAGTGCAACATGGTTTTGACCAAGATGCAGTTACTTACTATTTCTTATTCTATTCCCAACTCTAAATCAGGCCCTATAGCTGTTAATTTTAGTCCATAGACTGCCCTTCCCTCCTCTATTTTAAGTGCCCCAAGCTCCCTAAAGTCTGTATCTGTGGAGATAAGAGCAGGAGACTGTTATCCAATGGGCTGTACACAACTATGAATACAGACAATGGGCGGTTCAAATCCTGACAGCAGCAGCCCGAAAGGGGTGAAAATCCAAGAGTGTGCAAAGCTGTCATCAAAGCAAAAGGGAGCTACTTTGAGGAATCTAAAATATAAAACATATTTTGATTTGTTTAACACTTTTTTGTTTACAACATAATTCTATATGTGTTCTTTCATAGTTTTGATGTCTTCAGTATTAATCTACTATGTTGAAAATAATTTAAATAAACAAAAACCCTTGAATGAGAAGGTGTGTCCAAACTTTTGACTGGTACTGTATATATATACAATATACAGTATACATATATTGCACAGCCCGAACACAAACATTTATACATGTATACATATAGATATACAGTATATATATATATATATACAGTATATATATCAAGATTTATTTCGCAGGAAAATCCAACTATATATAAGGCACAGACAGCTTATCTTGACTCATGAAGTTGCAGTATACATGTCAATCCAGTAGATGGCACACCATGACAAATACTACATATTATAAAGCCACTGCTCATGTTACTTGCAACCTTCCAGTGTTACTGTAGGTTAAGTAGCAATGGATTTGGGATCTACAAGATAATGCAGCTGGACTTCCAGCATTGCACTTCAAGTTGGTGTTACAATATTGCTTCTGCGGAACTTGACTCCGCCCAAGTTATGCAACGGGACCCGACTTAAAGTCACTGCTCTACGGAGGAACCTAATGAGGCACAGATTCGGGATCTGGTGCAGGTGAGACTGTGTTTATACCACGTATACCCAGTGACGTCACAAGGGCTGCGCGGGGGGTGCGGGCTGCACCTGGGTGTCACCTGCCGAGGGGTGACACCAAGGTGCAGACTGACACTCCCCCACAGTGACAGGAGCCGGGTGCTGCACTGTAGTATTAAGTGCAGCACCCGGCTCCTGACACTGTGAGGGAGCCGGCACTGCAACACAATGCAGTCAGCACCCCCTGCACCCCTCCCAGTAATATTAAAAAACAGGACCAGAGGGTCCGGGCCGTGAGGCAACGCCCCCGTCATGTGAGGCCACGCCCATTCGCATGAGGTCACACCCCCTTTAACATCCCTCCCCGCACCGGGTGACACCATGGGGAGGGACGCCACAGGTATACCACTTATCCCCAACAATTTTCCTTTTCAAGTCAAGTCCCTGCAGTTTCCTGTAAGCGTCTGCTTCGCTATGACGATCATCAAGTTGCTCAGGGCTGCATGCGTAAATCTCAGGACCAGCTGCTTCTCCTATGGGAAGCTTTATTTGGCTTGCTAAGGAGTTAGTAGCCCCAAGCATCTTTTTGTATTAATTCCTGATGGAAAACCTGCAAATATTGTTTGCAAAGACATTTTGTGATCAATCTCTACAATATAAAATACACATCACAATATTAGATGCCACTACTGTCTTTGTAAAATTAGTTCCGCTGATCAATAACAGACACGCAAACAAAGCTGCAGGCAAACGCTAGTTCCTTAATATTAGCAACATTACAGTTTGTACTTAAACAGACTCTGACATTGGTGCTGGCCTGTGTTCATAAGAATGCTTTTCCACAGTTTAGCACCAGTTAGATTGTTAAATTGTTGAAAATACAAAGGCAATAAATGAATTTAGTTTTTATACATTCATGAAAAAGCATCTTCTGTCAGTTTTATTGTCTCTAAAAGTTCTGCACTGGCGAAGAAAAACGTACTCAGCCCTAATCTACGTCCATCTAACAATGCATTTTCAGAGCACTTCAATATTTTCATCAAGAGACGGCAAAAATTTGGCGGCAGAAAACAGGATTTTGCTGATGACATGATACGGCACGTCTTGCGATAATGGATTTTTTCCTCTCGTTTGGTCCGAACTCTCCGTTGATTTCTTTATGTTCTAACCTCTATGTACTGTTGCCATTAGTATTAAGGGGGGCATTGTTCATTGTTAGGAAAAATAAAAGACCATCATTATAAGTTCAGATTTCTAAAGTCACTTTCTAGAAGGTTTTGATCAATGCAAAAGGCTCTCTGAAAAGGGAAACATGTTCTGAGAGAATGCAGCGCTAAGAGAAAGAATTCTGTCACATTGAAAGAGTCTGTAAAAACTACCAAGCAGTAAGGCAGACAGAGGATACAGGCCGAGGCCTTTCCTTTGAAAAACACTGATTAATGTGAGGTCCTGTTACCTGCGATAATCATTGTTTTGTTATGAAAGAAAGCTCTCTACATTCCTAATTTGTCTTAGAGATTGCGAGAGGCAAGCTTCATCTCTTCTCTGTAGGCGAAGCCAAACAATATAATTTGCTTTATTAAACCAAATTAGCAAACTTTTTTTTATATTCTGCTGCAAACTATAAATAAGACTTTTCCAAATGCTAATGTCACTTCATTCATTGACTATTTTGTATAGTATCCAATGTAATAAAGCCATCTCATTTGGGGTACACACCTGGCCAACCCAGCAGCCAGCCGACCGACCCACCAACCGAGCATGCGATTTGGTAAGCATACATCCCTACCAATCGGTCACTCGATATGTTTGACCAGACATCACAACTGGGAGGGCATTTAAATTTGCTCGTATATACGGGCAGATGCGCACAATATTTCTTCAAGAATGACTATTACTAACCTAATCTCCCCCCCCCAACTCTAACCCTCCCTTAGGGGTGCCTAACTCTAACCTCCCCCCGAGTACCTAACACTAACCCCCCTCTAAGTGCCTAAACCTAACCCCCCTTCCCCAGAGCCTAACCCTAAGTCTCCCAGGGGGGTGCCTAACCCTAAGTCCCCTCCCGGAAGCCCCTAACCTAACCCTCCCCCCCACGGCTGTCTGCGCACGTGGGGGGGAGGGTTACCTTCGATCGGGTAGCCGGGTGTTAGGCTCACGGCATAGGTCTAATGACAGGCGTCGGGATTTCGACGCAGGTCATTAGACACTTGCCGGGATTAGACAGTCGGGATGCCGACAGTCGGCACTTAGATGTTCGGCATCCCGACTGCATCCCGTTCACAGACATATCACCCGCAGATGCTCTGAACAGTTTATCATTCGTCGGCTGTATGAACGATATGTCGTACAGTGTGTATCCAGCATCAGTCTACCATTAAAATGCATAATAAAAGTCAAATGTTAACGTCCAACCGGATGCATCTATTGACTATTCGTGAAAGCAGACATCATCATTATAACAGGCATCTGCACCAGTCCTATCCATGGTGCAAAAGAGTCTACTGACATTGGATGGATCGCTGCATTAGCACAGCTCAGAATAGGATGCAACTCTGTGTACAGTCCAGTGAAGGCTCCAGAGGTGGAGCTGCAGCGCAGTCTAAAATTCATATAGGGGAGTCACTACCAACTGCCACTGAGTACTGGTCGGCGATGTTTGGCAGCGTTTGGAAGGGCAGTTGGTGTGGCTCCCCTATATGAATTTTGGAATGCGCTGCAGCCCCACCTCTGGAGCCGCCACTGGTACAGTCCAATGGTAAATTTGTTCTTTTTGCAAATGTCCAATTGCCACATAGCAACGATCATCAAGCCGCAAGCGAGAAGCAAAGAATTGCGTACCTTGATTCTGATTTTATCTGTGATATTAGCCACTCACTCATCAGTATAATACAGAAATAACTTTTGTAAGAACTGATTTTTCTACAAGGTTCTTAAAAATCTTATATTTGAAACTAGCTCTACTAAGAAGTATTATATTCTGTGGTAACGTTAATACTAATGAATTTATAGATGACTATTGACTTATCATTTTAATAATCATATTATTATTAGTATTAAAGGTTTAATGCAATATTAACAGCAAATTATGTTTTATACAGACAGCTTGGTTTTTAACATTTATTCTAATGTTGGTTCACATTTAAAACAACTGCGCTGACTGTGATTTAAACTCAAGTGGCCAAGCAGGATGCTTCGGAGGAAATCAGATTAATGAAACACATAATTCAATGTTACTATTTGACTGATTTTGAGCAGACCTTCTCTTTATACTATTTTCAGTTATTGGAAAAGTAAAGGGGTGAGTCCTATAAGAAATGTTATGTGTTCATGTAGACTTAACACTACATGACAATACCTGTCACAGAATTTTACAACTTTGCTGTATTTCCTGATCAAAGAGGCACAACATTTGTAATAATCCACATCATAATCCATATTAATGTTCATGTGCTTAAATGTTCAACATTGCTAAATAGGATACCTCCTATAAACAGTCTATCATACCAAAATATCCAGCCTGCTCAGATACTTGGCGTTGAATTAACTGTTATACATACTCAGTATCTATTTTATTAAGTACTCCTGGTTAAAACAAATATCTGTCAACCAATCATGTGACAGCAAATCAATGCATAAAAACATGCAGATAATGTTTAAGAGACATTATCTGCACGTTTTTATGCATTGATTTGCTGTCACATGATTGGTTGACAGATATTTGTTTTAACAACCAGGAGCCTGTGAGATGGCAGCTGGGAGCGGATTGGCTGGCACCTTATCACTTTTCACTGTCTCCTAACACTGTTTAGTAAATAGACCCAAGTTGTTGTTGTCCAGACCAAACACCAGAATGAGGAAGAAATGTGATCTAAGTGACTGAGCAACTGATGATCTCCTGGGATTTTCACGCACAGCAGTCTCCAGCGTTTACAGAGAATGGTGCACATGACACAAAACCTCCAGTGAGTGGCAGTCCTGTGGGCAATAACACCATGTTAATGATAGTGGTCAGAGGAGAAGGGTCTGTCTGACTTTAACCTGCCAGGAAGATGAAAGTAACTCAAATAACCTTGTGTTACAAGAATATTATGCATAAGAGCATCTCTGAACGCACTCAGCACTCGGAACCTTGAAACCACACCAGGTTCCATTTCTAACAGCTAAGAATAGCAAAAAGGTTACAATGGGGACATGCTCCCCAAAACTGGACAGCTGAACATTGGAAAAACATTTCCTGGTCAGCAGGGTTGTCATTAGAAATTGTGGGCCCAGTACAGATGGAACAGACAGATCTCCCTTCATCCCCCCCAGCCCAGACACTGACAGGGGGGCCCACAGCATGCCGTTGATTCTGAGAGCACACATGGCCTGATTCAGACCCACTCGCGAGCGCTATGCGCTCGCAAGCGGGTCAATGGTGGTCCAGTGCACATGCGCATGATGGAACCGGCTCCGTCGTGCGCATGCGCGAGCCCCGGATAGCGACGGGCAAACCATCGCTCTGGGTCTCGTACCAAAGGGGACGTGCTGTCGATGTTGAGTGACAGCACGCCCTCTTTGGTGGGCGGGCCGGGGGTGTGGCTGCCCAGACGGAGGCTTTCCCATGGGAACGCCTACCATCTGGGGCCGGCCCCACTGACATCACAAGTGATGTCAGCAGGAGTGCTTTCGGCTCTAACGGCACTCTTGGGCTTGCGGCAACGAGACCCTACCACAAGGGTCTCGTTGCAATCCCGATGGGCTTGACCATCGCGACCATCTTCCTGAACACTTGCTGTAGCTGTGGGTGGTCACCCACAGCTATACGAGCGGCCAGGAGGCCGCTTTAAAAATCAAGAAGGACGGCCCTGATTCAGAGCGAGCGCTCTGTAAGAGCGTCCGGCTCTGAATCAGGGCCACTGCTTCTTACTCACTGTAATTTCCTTCATAGTCACCAGTTCTCAGTCCAATAAATCACCTTGGGGGTGTAGTGGAATATGTGATGCTTTTCAAGTCAACATGGATTGAATTGTTTTAGATTATTGATATTCCATGAAGACGCACCTAATAACGTGGCATAACTTAATGTATATATTATATATATATATATAATTTTGATATGTAAAATCATGCATATGGAATGGCTGCCTCTGTTAGATTATCTACACTATACTATGTGAACTCTCTTCTGACTGGCTGGTATATCAAATGGGCACCCCTGCAGGATGGTATATATACGGTAAAGAAGTAAAGCAATATAAATAGGCCAAAGTCAATCCAAAAAAAGCAGACTCATATGATGTCATTATATGACCAATGAGGGATAATATGGGAAAATAAAATGTAACCGAGGTATTTAACTGGATTCTAGTAAGTAACATATCACCTAATATATCAAAGAGTAAGTGTAGCATATAATTGTGTGTCCTGTATAAAGTTTAAGTTAATAGGATAGATGGAGAATAGGTCCCACTCATATACAAGTAGTGTGGAGAGGATGGCTTCTACGCACTGTGTGCCACTAAGGCAGTGAACAGTACCTGAGCAGACCAGCTCCTACAGTGACACGTGATGAAGGAAGGTAAGAGACATCTGCTGTTGGCCCTGTGCCCGGGATAGAGTCTGATGTTATCAGTGTCAAAATCTAATCCCAGGTACTGAACAAAGTCTAATGACAGTGCCTTTAATAAGGGAGGGTGTTAGAAGAATAGGGTAATCCTATTTGAGAACTCAAACAATGCAAATGTATAGACAGGTGCTGCTGCCTATGTTAGGATACAGTAATACTATTTGAGCACTAAAACAATGCAAAGATTTCAGTAAGAGATATTGATACCTGTATATTTCAGATATGGGTGCTGCTGCCAGCTGTGTATATACAGATGTGTCCACATACATCTATCCTCCGTGCTACAAGTCGCATTACACATAACGCGTGAGCGCCGTGCGACTTGGTAGCACCAAACATATTTTCTGTGCAACCTTTTCTCTTACTCGCAAAACGAAGTGAACAGGATGCAAAAGCCGCTTATGCTGAACAAAATGATATGCGGCAAGCCTACAGTATATTCTGTCTGCCTTCTGATGAAACCAGGAGCCATTTGACCCGGAGAAAATGTGTCAAGGTGGTGCTGATATTGCTGACATAGGCACCTAATTCAAGCCTTCAACCCTCCAGCACTCTACATCTATTATTGCTGTGTACAGGACTATTGCATCTCACCGCAACCTATCACGGCCACCGTACATTGCATTATCCGACTCGGATTTCTAATTCTGTAGCCAGCTCAGAGACTATACCAATAGGTCTCGCTGTTGGAGCACATCCGGCACACCACAAAGGACTTGAGGCCCGCTCACCAACGAATATAGGAGGATTTCTACAGGTCTCCAGCCTGCTGCTTGTGAGAACCACCTCCGGTCACAGACCAACGGGAGCATTTATTGCAGCTTACTTAAAACAACAAAAAAATCAGTGAATATCACAGTTATCAACCATTTAACTGAGCTGTCATGGCTAAAAACCTGTATTGCAGCTCAGCGTACTATTCAAAAGGGATAATATGTGGTAAGACACTCATCTGTTACCATTATTTTATCACCTTGTGTGCGGTCTGATTTTGCTTATTAATCCAGAACTATAGCGTGTCAGTTTATAATAACAATATAGACGATACAACAGTGATACTTTTATAGATACATTATTTGCTTGGCTTGGGGAATAACTATTGCTGTATTGTGCCCATTTGTCGTGTAATCTTTTTAAGTGATGTTGTGTATGTAATATGCATTTTATTGCTAATAAATAATTTTTGATCATCTACTGTTTTTAAACCAGCGCTCACATTTTTTCTATATACTGTATTCTGTGTGCGAGTGCGGTTATATCTGCATGCGAAATGCTACGTTACAGTGTCAGCGGCTGTGACGATACTATGACATAGAATTTTGCATGCCTATATATAGGCATGCCGCATATTTTAATCAGCATAAGCTGCTTGTGTGTCCTATTTGCATCACTTTGCGAATAGGGCACACTGTAAGGGAACAAGTTGCACAAAAAGATGCTCGGCAGTAATGAGTCAAACCACGGCATGGCGTGACTAGATGGGCTGTTTAACATGCAAGGAGGCTAGATGTATTTGGACACATCTGTAGATCACAGTGAAGAGCCGGTGAGCGATCCTTTTCAACAGTCCAGGTATCTAAGAAAGTGAGGGGATGAGCCAACAAGTGCAGGATGTCACAACAGGAAAGAACCATTTACCTGCTGATCTCTGAGTGAAGAAGAATACCTGGTTGTTATGGTTCTCGCACGATTGAGAGAGACCACAGGACTGCTGACCAACGCAAAGGTTAGATTGAGGAGTGGCAGTCCTTCCACAACTAGGACTTGCTGGAGTGAGGCTACAGGAGAATGGTACTAGGATAGCTATATGGCTACAGTACACAAGCAGGGGCAGATGATTATGGTCTAAGGTACATCTCGGGACTATGGTGCAGCTAAGTCGCCTACAAGGAGTGGTTATACAATGTATTACCTGCAATGCGGGAGTAACCAGGACTGTGAAATTGCAGGATTTCAGACAAGGACTAGACAGGCAGGATACATGCAAAAACTTGAGACAAGGACTAGACAGACAAGACACAGACAAGGACTTGACAGGTAATGTACAGTAATGTGGTAGCACCACAAGTTATGGTAACAGACAAAGTTCAAGGTGTGGCCTTGCGGCCCGAGGTGCGTCAAGAACAACACGGAGCAGCCTCGAGGTCCGAAGTTTGACTGGAACAGGACAGAGGTTACAGGAACAAGATGGAGCGGCCTTGAGGGCCAAGGTGCTACTAGAACAACACAATGTGGCCTTAAGGTGCGACTGGAACAGGATGGAGGTGACAAGAACAAGATGGAGCGGCCATGAGGGCCGGGTGAGACTGGAACAACACAATGCATCCTTGAGGGCTGACGTGCGACTGGAATAACAAGATGCGGCCTTGATGACAAAGGTGCTACTGGAATGACACGATGCGGCTTTGAGGGCCAAGGTGCGACTGGAAAAGGAAAAAGGTAACAAGAAGGAGCGGCCTTGAGGGCCAAGGTGTGATAGGAACAAGACGGAATGGCCCTGAGGGTGAGGTGAGACAGGAAGAAGCGGATGCTGCCTTGTGGGCCAGGGTGCGACAGGAACAACATGGCAGACAGGTGAATTCAGGCACGGCATGAACGCAAGCTGGAGGCAGCGAGGTTGAGAACACTACAAGCTTGAATTGGCTGAAAACAGACACGGCTTGACTGGGCTGTGGTATGGAAATGTCGCGGGCAGTGGAGAAGTAGGCCATGGCTGCAGGAGTAACTGCTCCGGGAAGTCCAAACAGCAAGGTTGTGAACAGATGGAACAACGGCAGGTGACACACAGGCGAATACAGGTCAGGCATACAGGCACTGGACACAGGAACTAGGTAAGACCAGCTGGAACTGAGGCTTCTGAGCACAGGACAAACATACTCTGGATGTCAAACAATATCACCGGCACAAAGTGTAGCGCTGGCTGTAACTTTTCAGGAGCAGGGACCAAACAGAGCAATCCCTACACGGAGCCTTCCCTAATGACAGGCTAGTATGCAGCTGAGCTCTGCACACAGGCAGACAGGAAGGAATGCAGCAATGAGCTGCACACAGACAAGATTCCAACTGCCTGTAATAGCCGGAACATGGATCAAGACATGATGCAGTGTTTCAGTCGCAACTACGGCTGGGACCTGCCACCAAGATGATCCGCTGCCCCGGATCGTAACACTGGTGTACTGTCTGGTTGGCCATGAGTTGGTGACGCTGGTGAAGTCCTGCATGTGCACTAAGTCACACGTTTTGCCGGGGGCTTTCTCAATTAATTGCATGTCGAGCCAGAGATCCGTGCTGCGTATATCTCGGAAGGACAAATCCTATGTGAATTGACTGGAAAGCGTGCCAATGACAAGAAACTTCTCGTGTATGATTGAAGTGATCATCAGTTTATTCTAGAGAAGTAATATACTGTCATATAGTACAGGTTGCATATAAATGGACACGCTATTGGTTACATCTGGGCATTTCTGCAGGCTGCTATATAATCATGTGGGTACTTTCAGCAGGTGTATAATTATATGGGCTTACACATGGATTGGTCGCAGTGAGGCTGGAGGTCAGAGATGGGATACTACTACCCAAATTTGTGCCTCTAATATTCCATACTTGCTGACTTTCTTTATCTCCGCTGAAAGAGATGCAGATGGCCAATGCTGGGGGTGGATTGGTGCAAAACGCATCATCATGGCCTTTCTCCCTTCTACACACGGTATCATGCAGAAGTGGCATTAATGTACTATAAAACAGGGTACACACTAGAGCGATGTCGGCACAATATATAGTTTCTGGATAAATCGGATTGACATATCGGCCGCATTGCTCACTGTTTATGGCCAATATGCGCGCTCCTGCGGACGCTTGCAACATCTTCCGGTCAGTCTGCCCTGATATCGCAAGAGGCCCCATTGCAGGTAATGAAGGACAGAACAAGGTATCGTTCCATCCATTATTACTTCGTTCCAACGTGTGCCTATGATCCTATATGTCGGCCCATTGGGCCGATATATCTGCTGGGTACACATGCTCAGTGTGTACCCAGCTGAAAACTATTTATCAAGCATGGTGTTATCAGAACCCAGGTCCTACCAATTTCACTGGGAAATGGTCTGTCAAGGAGGGCTGTGGTGACTGTTCCAGGAGACTGTGGGCACTCCTCAAAATTTGGAAGTCTCCTAGAAGTACTGGCATAGGTAAGTAGGGTGTATTCCAAATCAGTTAGTACAAAATGTTTGCACATTATTTTTTAAATATAGCAACCATAGACAGGGGCGTAACCAGACCTAGGGGCCCCAAAGCAAAGTTTTCTCGGACCCCCTAGGTAAAACCATCCCAGGTCCCCCCTCTCCTCCGCACGCCATCACACCCGCACTCCCTCCCCGCAACATACCTCTGCTCCATGGTCGTGTCCTCCAGCAGTGTGCTGTGCAGGGCAGGCACATGTCCTCTCAGCTCCATCTCTCCTCACTGACTGATGCTGGGAGGAAGCCACGCTAGGTGGACTGAATTAATACAAAACGTTTGGAAAGGCCATTCATTTGGGGATAGCCTGGTGTCCTGGAGCCCCTATATAGATGATATACTGTTTATATGGAGAGGGAATCGAACACTCTGGATACTTTTTGCACCTATTTGACTAATATCTCTAATATTTCACTTTAAAAAAAACTTCAACAAGCCTATTGATTGTAATTCTTTTATTCCTTTTAACAGTCATCATTATGATAACTGGCTAAGGAGTATAACCATGAGCCAGTTTCAATGTATCAGGAGAAATTGTACTGATATAGATGTGTATGAGAATCAGGCTACTATTCTGAAGAATCAGTTTACATTCAAAGGTCATAATGAAAAAATAGTAGTGACAGATATGGATAATAGTTGAAAGTTTGATAGAAAGAGTGCACTAAATAAGGATGGCGTTAATGTAGAAATAAAACGGGAAGTGAAGTGCATACCATTCATAACACGATTTAATAGTCAACACAGACAAATAGAACATACTGTATAGTAAAGAGGCACTGAGGTACCTTAACTAAAGATCCTTTATTAGGACCATATATTAATAATCTACCCAGATTTGTTTACCAAAAGGCACAAAACCTTAAAGACAATGTTGTGAGGAATATGATCTCTGTCTCGGAGATAGGATTAATTAATCATTCACAGGGTATTTACCGATGCGGAACATGTACTAGGTGCCGCTTGTGTAAAAGTAAAGAAAGCAAAATAACCCATTATAGATCTACACAGACTAGCAAAACCTATGAAATTACATGGGAAAGACCTCACGGATGTTAAAAGTAAAATTGGTTGAACATGCCCGAAATATTAAGAAAGGGTTAGAATCCCACAATGTATCTTTACATTTTAAGAAAGTCCATAAGTGTGACATAGAACATCTAGGGGTCTATTCATCAATACATAATTATTTATTACTAGTGATAATTATGGTTCAAACTCGCTGTAAGTTCAAACAAAGTTTGGGAGGCATTTAAAATGCCTCATTAACAAAAGTTATCACTTTCGAAAAGCTGCTCTTTTGCGGAGTCAGCTTTTTTTGCAAAAGTGATACTATTCCCCATTATCTGAGCTGTCAATGCACTATTCTATAGACTGCTGCTGTTCCCCTAACACTTTACTGTAGAGCGTGAGACTCCAGCCTCAGTACTTCTATGCAGCTGGAGGGGTTATGCCGGTGAGGTCACTTGTAGCTTGTTCTACGGCCAGAAATAACATCAACTGCCCAAGATGTCCCCGATGCATGGTGCATGAGCTCCGTGGATGTGCTCACACTGCTGCTGTGCTCCATCTGTGGATGTAATCACCCTATTGCCCATTAAAGTAGTTTGCTGGTGTTATGAACCTGACTGGCTTGTGCAGCTTGCTGGGACTTGCAGTTCCACAACACCTGCTTGCTGCTTCCTATTTGGCCAAGGATGAGTTGTGTCTGAGAGCTGTCAGCATCCCCCGCTTGAATGACCGTTTGGATGTGGAGTGACAGCCACTTACCAGAGCGAAGACTGTGTGTACCGGGAGCCCGGACCACAGGGGAGACTGTGTACACCGGGAGGCAAGGTCAAAGGAGGGACAGGATAAGAGCTGACAGCCGCCGAAGGTATGAGAATACAGCAGAGAGGGATCTGAAAAGATCCCCCTGCTGTACAAGCTGCCGTATGAACGGCAGCTTGTGAATGCTATCGGGGGCTGTATGCCATGTCAGAGTGGCATACAGTTTCACACACAAGTTCAGAAAAAAATAGCTATTTCGGGAACTTGATGAATTACATAATTAAAACTTCCTCATACTAAAGTATGGGGATTGTGGAAATTATAGGGGGAGAATTGTAACCAGGAGAAGGAATGATGAATGGGTCTGACAAATTATGCAAAAGTAGGTGAAAATGTTGATTTTCAACTACTTTTGTATAAATTAAGTGATGATGAATAGACCCCCTAGTGAGTTTCTGCAGTATAAAAAGTGGGAATCAGTATGTAATGCCGTCTGTCGGGATGCCTCCTGTCAAAATAGCGACAGAGGCATCCCAATAGTTGGTATCCCGACAGGGGTCAGGGTAAGTATACTTACCCTCCCCCTTCTCTTGTAGCCTAATCCTTCCCATCCCACACCCTAACCCTCCCCGTTAATGCCTAAACCTAAGTCTCCTCCCTTCGGGCCTAAACCTAACCCTCCCTCCACAGTGCCTAACCCTAACACCCCCCCACCAGTGGTGCCTAACTCTCCCCCTAGGAGTGCCTAACAATAACCTCCCCCCAAAAAACTTAACGCTAACCCCTCTATTTTACCTAAACCTAACCATCCCTCCCACACTCCACGTGGCTAACAGCTAAGGACGCCCTAGTCTTACCTCGTTTGGGCTGTCGTCCTTCTGGATTCCGGCATCGGGATTAAGATAGGCGTCGGTATTTAAACGCCTATCTTAAGTCCCTTGTCGGGCTTCCCTCGTCGGGATTTAGGCCGGCGACATTGCGGCCGGCGGTCACATAACTACATCCCAAAAAGTGTCCAGTCTCAATGGAGGACTGATAATAGGGAGAACCTCACCAAGGCTGAAATGAAAAGCATCTATCAACTGAGAACCCTTGTACCCAAGGGGCTAAATGTTGAATTTTAAATTAAATGTTTTTTATAATCATATGCTTTGATAAACTCTGTAGATGTGGAAGATTGTATGATGTTTCCTTCGCTTTTTATATGTCTATTTTTTTGGCTAACCTTTGCTGTAGTTTTATAGGTATATGATCGTCTACATCTAATTGTATGTTTTTTATTTGTTTTCCCACTTCCTACATGTTTCTGAGATGAAAATCACATTACACAGGTATGTGTTGCATTAGACTGCCTCATCATTGCCGGTTTGTGTTCCAAAAGCCGGCTTGCATTTCAAACACCGGCAGTGAGGTCAGCAGACTTCCAGTGGACAGATAAATGAACATAGCTAATAAAAACTGGATGGAGCAAACTTTACTATCATACAACACTATTTCCGGAACGCAGTGTATGTGTAAAGACTTCCAGTCGCAGTTGAAGAAAGAGACTTCTGAAAAACTGGTGAGAAACGCCATTGTAATACTGCTTGGGCGGAAACCTAAAGGATTTTTGTAAATGGATTGCATAACCGATTTCTAATGGGGGTCCAGTTCACAGTTTATCTTATGCACCTTATGGGTTTCTAACCATGGTTGTTAAAATAAGTAATTTTTTTGTAAACTTGGTATGTCATATTTATAAGTTTATCCCTGCATAATATGAGTTGCAGTCTGATTATGAATATACCCTTATTTATTAGTATATGGATTTGTTTGTCAGGTAAATTGCTCCGGTCATGTGACAAAGGGGGGGTATAAATGACAGCCATTGTTTGTACCTCTTCACACCCTGAGGAAGGATTATCCAGATCCGAAACACGTTGGTGGTGATAAGGCATCTCAGGTTTAGACCTTATTTGGTTATAGACTGTTTTTACAACTACCAAATTGTCCCTTTTTTCCCCACTCGTCCCGGGTTTATGAGTGATGGACATGTGGATTATTTAGCACCTTAGCTGAAAAAA
This sequence comes from Taudactylus pleione, assembly GCA_031769625.1. Taxonomy (NCBI): domain Eukaryota; kingdom Metazoa; phylum Chordata; class Amphibia; order Anura; family Myobatrachidae; genus Taudactylus; species Taudactylus pleione. The sequence continues at coordinate 5,947,248 of JAUIMM010000217.1, forward strand.
AGAACAAGCGATGTCTGAGGATCATTTTTTCCCGTTATAACTGTATTTTCTAGATTTTCTATGGGTGCAATAAACATAATTTTTATTTAAGTGAGGTCTCCTTTGGAACTCTGTGGTAATTGTCCCCTGGACAACGATCCTCTGATGGTTCAGATTTAAAGATACCTTTATGTGAAGGCAGCTGCTTAGCATTAGGTGAGTGAGTTACCTGTAAGGGGGAAATAAGACTGATTGTTCCATGTCATCGGAGTAAATATAACAAGAAAGCTATATGTGATCGTATCTAACCTAGTAAAGGTGAGTGTGATTGGAAGGATCCAATCTATATAAGGACCATAAAAATGTGTTATTGATGTGGTTTCCTTTTGTTATTCTGCCTTTTGGGAGCATCTAGGACTAATACAGCACAATCACCCTTATGTTATAAGGCTCTTGGTTATTCAAACAGCACTTGTGGAACACTCTTTTATTTAATTCAGAAGTACATTAATAGCATACATTGTACAATTGTATTCAACATTTTTAAAAATAAATTTGTATTTATTGAGTAAAAAAAAATATCCAATATATTCCAAATCTTGAAAGCACATTTTTTTCATTAAAAGTAAAGCACAGGAGACCGCAATACTTTGACTAAAGCAGTAGTTCTATAGTGTGCAACAAAAAACCAGTGTCAAATGTCCTTTTATCAAACCCAGGTGAATACATTAGACCAATTTACTCCATCCTGCCGCTGTTTCAAATAACTCACAATCTACATTTCCGTGTGACTTGCTAAAAATGGGCTTTAAACTCGGGCCTTCAGATCCCGGCCCAGTGGGACGTAGGGTATCTCACAATCTAACTTATTATAGGATTAAGCACTGCTAAACAAGGAAATCACCGTAAATTGCATTGGAAGGCATAAAACTAAGAATATCTAATCCTTACAAAATCTTTCTCACATTTCAAAGTGGAAAGAAATGTGTAACAGCAGAAATGTAACTATATCCTTTAATGTATTCAAAACAAGTGATACGTGAATTTACAAATGTCTATTATTATTATTGATGCACTTTCCCATGTTCTCCTTGACCATACTAACAAATTGGTACTTGATGACAAGAGGAGATAAGCTCCTCTCTTTGTTTCAAGAGTCTCCCACCAGGTTCTAAGGAATCATTTGCTACCAGATGTACTCTTACAAGCAGGTATGAAAGATACAGGCTTAGCTCTATCTGGTTCACGGAGCTTTATATCAAGAATCATTCGGCCTAATTCATAGTAGTCCACTAATGCAGATGCCGCAGCTGTGTCTTTGTACGCAACTGCTATGCGAAAATATGCAAATATCGCAGCCGCAGGGGACACCCACCTGTATCTGCGTAAAATGTTGCAGCATCTGCGTACACAGGCACAGCATCGGTCACAGATCTTTCGATTGTTGTAGTCCTGAGTGAGTACAATGTGCTGCAGAATGGCCGTTGGAACAGAGATGCCGGAGCCATATTCTCTGGTACGGGATTGCAGTCACAGAGTGTGACACTCTCCTGAAATAGATGCGACATGCCGGCCTTCCACTCCCTGTTACCTTCCCTAAACGCTCCCTGGCTGTAATTCACACTGCCAATAAATCTGTGAGCCAAACCATGCAGGACTAAGGGGGAGTTTTATCAAACCAGATTCTAGCTATAGTTTTATAGAAAGTACAAGTTAAATGAAAGCTATAATTTAATAGGTTGCTGAACCATTGCACAGGCTTTACTCTTTGCTAATCTTTCTTTGCTCATTTAAGTACATTAATAGTGTAACCTGCTTTAGGTCTTATCATTACGTGTATGTTAATATTATTATTATTATGAATAATGTTGGGAGCCAATTAACCTACCAGTATATTTTTGGAGTGTGGGAGGAAACCGCAGTACCCAGAGGAAACCCACGCAAGCACAGGGAGAATATACAAACTCCACACAGTTAGGATCATGGTGGGAATTGAACCCATGACTTTATTGCTGTGAGGCAGTAACGCTAACCATTACACCGTCTGTGCTGCCCACTTAATTCATATAGACAAATCACCATCTCATAGTCAAATCAATGGGCTCGATTCTCGATTCAATGGGGGCGATGCTGAACAGCCCCGGAAAGGGGCTCCCGGAGTTGTTCAATTCACCTCAACTGTGGAAGAATGCCAGTTCTCGCGACTTAACCTGGGAACTGGCGCGCGCTAAGCCGGAAAGCAGCCTCGTGACCAGCACTTTATTCGGATTTCTCCTCTCACCCTCAGGAGGGTGAGAGAAAAAATCATTTAGTCGGACCAAACAGCGCACTCCTGGGGCTATTCAGTATCGCGGTGAATTGAATCTAACCCAATGGTCTCTGTCCAGAAAACAAAAATAAGGTTACCATGATACAAGGGAATACTAGAGAACTGTCAAGAAGAACTTGAAGATAGACATAGCTTACATCAATAGAATATTGGTAACATATACATAAAAACTGGAGGGTACTATTATAAGCGATTTTCAATAACTAAACTTGCTTAAAAATAAGCTCCAGTAGCTAAGAAAATGTTATTCACAGACCACTACAGGCCCCCATTTACTTGTACTGCCTGTTCCCGGAACCGTCCCCTTCTCCTCTACCTTTTACTCACCACCATCACCACTGACCCTGAACAATATCACCAGGACTGGCTCTGGTTTTGTTTCAGGTTGCATAGTGTGTATGTATATTGTATTTCAGGTCCTGGCTCTGTAAATGGACAAGCTCAACTCAGCTGAGAACCAACCAATATACAGGGGTTTGTTTACTAAGCTTACAGTATGTAAGCCCCAAATTTAAAATAGCAATGAATTTAATAGCAAAACATGGATTTGCTATTAAAGTCATTGCTGTTTTAAATTTCTGGCTTAAACACGCCGAGAAGCGGTGGATTGATCAAGTAAACTCCAAAGTGTCTATTCTCCAGACCCAGAGACCCAAAGAACGCATGATACATAGAGGCATCTGGAGCTATTTAAATAATGTCAGGGTAAAATCACAGTTCTTGAAATTGCAGTCGGTCTATGAAAGCAGCTTTATATGACATTGTAGCATGGACATTTTTCAAACACGTTAAAAAGCATTTGTTAGAAACTTACTAATGTGACCATTTATGGAAAAAAAGTATAAACTATGAGCTAAAAAGCTGTGTAATGCTCCTGACATGTGACAGAAATAACTGCAGTCACAATTCTTTGTGATTTATAATGTATGTACAGCCATAAACAATGGTCAAGATGTTTTTAGAGTGCCACCCCTTGGGCTCAATTTAATTAGAGGCATACTTGCCTACATTTTGTTTTGAGAAACAGGTGGGCGCCGATGGGGTGCATCATTAAGCCCCGCCCTCTGTCAGTAAATTACAGCGATTAGCCCATATTTAAATAGAGGGCAGGGCTAAATGATACGATTCTTGTAGAATCACATAATTAAGCCCAGCCCCCTACTCGGAGATCCCCGATTGCCGTGGAAATTCTCCCCATTCTACCCACTTTACTAGGAAGTGCCTACTCTACCGGGGTGAGGGGTGTTACCTGAATAATCATGAGTCTCGGGAGAGTAGGCATGTATGATTAGGGGAGAGGGGGGCGAGTTCCCATTGCAACGGTGTATAAATGCCGGGAATGGCAGCAGAACTCACCACCCTCGCTCCGATCTATCTCTGGACTTGCTGATTTTGTCAGCAGCCCTACGGAGCACAAGTCCGGAGGTATCGTAGGTGCGGCATTCAGCCGCACTTACTCATCCGGACTCACGCGGAGGGGGGGAGGACGAGTTAATTGAACTGACCCCTGTGATATAGGGTGAACTCAGTGGCCTTGATACTTAAGTCTTGTCTTGTGTGGGACAACAATAGTATTACACATCTTTGTCAGCCCGGTGAGATTAAATAAAACACCAGACACATAAATAAGAAATAAAGAAATTAAAATAATTTTAGCACTAGGCCAGTATATGACAATAAACCAATAATGCAAATAAACTATACTCTATAAGAATAAGGAGTCTATTAACTAAGCAGTGTTAGGAGACAGAGTGAAAAGTGATAATGTGCCAGCCAATCAGCTCCTAACTGCCATCTCACAGGCTGTGTTTGAAAAATTAAAGTTGGGTGCTGATTGGCTGGCACCTTATCACTTTTCACTCTGTCTCCTAACACTGCTTAGTAACTAGACCCCTAAGTCTTTGAAAAAAGTCTGTGTTTAGTGTCTAGAATAATCCATTTGTATTGGACAACACAAGCTCCTTGTTGTCATGCACACCAACGCCTTCAATCTAAAAAAAACTGTAAAAAAACAAGGGCGCCTCCTAGTGCAATAACCGTGAAAAAAGCACCAAAAATGTGTGAATAGGGCTATAAGTGAACCCGCACTATCGGCCTCATTTAGTAATGAGTTTTATCACCAAAACATTTCACTGTGTATGATAAATGGTGCTCCAGCCAATCAGCTCCCAACTGTCAACTGTTAGAAAAATGAGTTAGGGGCTGATTGGCTGGAGCACCATTTATCATACATAGTGAAATTTATCACTCGTTTTGGTGATAAAGCTCATTACTAAATGGGGGCCAATGTGTATAACATTATAACAGCTTATCTCGAGTTCTTTGTGAAGGTCCTCATAAGATCACTGACATCAGTAGCATATTTCACATAAATAATAAATGTATAAGCAATGTACTTAAAGCAAATATACTTAGTTAGCCATAGAAAAAAACAGAATCACATTTGCCAATACTGGATTTTGCATATACCAATTTTAGCAATGTGGTGATTAAAACTAAAATAAGGCAGTCGTCCATTGCAGAGGCATGACTACTTCTCTATGAAAAACCCTAATTATAGACATTAAGACAATGGCTACTATTCCCTCTGTAAGTATAACATAGGGCCTGATTCCGAGAAGTACGCTGTGCCAGTATTTTCGCAGTTGCGTGATTATTGGTAAATTTCGCATGCGTATAAGTCGCACGATGCATTTGCCCAAGTGTTTTACCATTATCGCTCAATGAGAGGTTTTTTCTGCAGCGTGATTAATGGGCCGGCAGGATTTGGGGCAAGTAACCGGGAGTGGCGGGAAAAACGCAGGCATTTCGCGACCGTTTTCATGGCATGCCACTGCTTGTGTCTGCTATCCCGTATGAAAGAAACATGGCTCCGGCATCTCACTCCCCACGGCCATGCAGCGGGACCATAGACTTACTCAGGACTGCGACAACTGAATGATCAGCTACCGATAGTGTTTCTGTGTATGCAGACTGCTAAGTTACACAGTTGCCTGGATTTGCAAAGCCACAGGTGGGCATCTGAAAACATCTCCTGGCGGCTGCAATAATTGCATATTTTGGCATAGCAGCCACGTACACAGAGGCAGCTGCAATGCCATTAGCGTACTTCTCTGAATCAGGACCAGAGTGTGCACAAGTGCAATATAGTTTCATTCAATACTATTATTAGTCAATTTTCTCCGCACTTTAAATCAGCGGGTAACGTGTATTAACCCATAGATTCCACTTGTCAGAATCTATTGGTAACCCTGCACGTTAAGCCCCAATGGGTGCATTTAACGAGGATTTCTCCTCGCTGCTCTTGAGGCTGCGTTAAGTGCTTTCTCTGTGGCTTACCACACGGGGTAGTGAGCCTTAATTGAATAGCTCAGGTCTTGCTGCGTGGTAAATTCTGCAGCTAACTGCACATTTTCACCTGCAATTGTAAACATTAAGTTATCGGGCCATTCATCAAGAAGGTAAAGCAGGAGGTATCACAGATATCTGCTACTTACCTTCCTCTCACGGAATGGAGACAGAATTCATCACGCTCCGATTGCAACAGGCTCCTTCCCTATGGGAAGGAGTCCCAAGGTTGCGATAAGGGATCCTTTCGGATCCTTCCACCCTTGTCTGGCTCCTTCTGCCGGACGTCGGGGTTCTGTAGGTCGCGCATCCGCAGTCCCGCCATTGCTCCGACTGGAGGAGTGAAAAGATTCACTGCTCTGAAAAGAAGCAGTGAAGCCGCTCACAGGGATAGCTGATTTTGCACCAACTGTTACAGCACCGGTAGCTGCGGCGAGTTAGAACGTTAATTATCAAGGTCCGTTTGGACATCATGAATTGGCCCCTGAATCTGCCCTATTGTGAAAATAGTTGTATCAGCATGTCCTCAGCATTGCAGGAAGGAGACAACCTAGACCACAAATGCCATCTGGTCACAGTCATCTCACCAGTTCAATCTCAGCGGCCTATTCATCAACACTAAAAAATCGATGGAGGCAATTTGGTTTAAAACTCGCATGGAGTTCTACCTAATAACCAGAGGAATTCATCATTCCTCCTCTCCATTAGTATCTTCCGAAAAGCTGTCATTTTTGCGATGACATCTTTTCAGAAAATAGATTATTTTCCTTATCTACTGTAACTTACCGCAGCTGTAATCAGTGCTGCTCATGCGCCGTTACGTTCACAAAAGCAGAACATGCGCAGCACTGATTACAGCTGTGGTAATTCTGTGTGTCCCCCCATCCCACCCCCCTCCCTGCGCTCCCCTCTCCCACCTACCTGGCTGCCTGTCACAGGGTGCAGCCGCGGACCCCGACCTCCCGTCTGAAGATTTTTTTTTATTATTTTTTTTTAAACTTTATTGTTTTTTGTTTTTATTTTAACTTTACTGTGTTCTGCCGGGAGCACACAGTCAGAGCAGCAGCCGGAGCCGCAGGAGGGACCAGGGAGCGACAGAGGGAGCCAAGGAGGACCTGCTCACGCTGAATGGAGGTATGTGCAACCTGCTATACGCCACCTGAGAGTGGCGTATAGTAACAAATACATAATTTTCGGAATTTGATGAATAGCCTAATTTCTACATCCCCATACTAACGAATGGGGAGTGTGGAAATTAACGCAGAGGGACTTAACCAGGAGATATCAGTGATATCTCCTGCGTTAAGTGTGTTAATGAATACTGAAAACACGTTAATTAAGGAAAATGTCCTTAAAACCGTTATTTTAGTGTTGATGAATAGGCCCCACAATCTTTTAAAAACATAGCTAACAATATTATCACCAGCCATCTGAAGTTAGCTGTCTTCCTTCTCTATTACCGTTTAGAAGATTAAATAAACCCTGCCCCTCAATCTCCCCGCCTAGGTAATATCTTTAACTCAAACTTACTCTTTGCTCACTACCTTCAATCTGTATCCAAATTCTACTACATACATCTAATGTTGCCCATCCACTAGCAGACCTCAAAACGACTGCACGATTACGTTAGGTTGTCCAGCATATTTGCCCGATGATAGATGTCTAAAACGACTAGCGGGAGCACGCATCGCTGGTCGTTTTAGACATTTTAGTGAATAATTTGCAAACGATTAATGAACGATATCGATATCATTATCGTTGAATCGCTCAATTTAATCGCCTAGCGCACAGGTTCTCAAACTCGGTCTTCGGGACCCCAAACAGTGCATGTTTTCCAGGTCTCGTCAAAGAATCGCAAGTGAAATAAATAGCTCGACCTGTGAAATTCAGTCGCTCCGGGGCTCGCAACAAGGCGGAACAGCTGTCGATGTTGATTGACAGCTCGCCCCGTTTTTGTAGGCGGGTAAGGGGGGTGGCCGGACAAACGCAAGCGTTCCCTTAGGAACGCCTGGCGTTTGTAGGAGGGCTTACTGACATCACTAATGATGTCAGTAGTGGACTTCCTGCTCTATTAGAGCAGGGAGTCCACTAGGGCTTGCGGCAGCTAGACCCTACCCCAGGGTCTCGTTGCAAGCCTGATGGCCGCGATAATCGCAACGGCCTCCAGCCCGCTCGCACAAGCAGTGGGTGGTCTCCCACAGCTTTGCGAGCGGCCTGGAGACAAAAAAAAAAGACAACAAAAACGCATACACAGACCCAGCGAGCGGCTGCGAGCGGGTCTGAATCAAGGCCTTTGTCCTTGTAAAATAGGCCTCCCCATACTATGCATTGAGGGGTTATTTCCGCCTATAGCTATCGTGTGCTGCAGGGCTTGTTATATAGGGAGGGAGAAGTCTCATCTTAGGGCTCTGATAAATAGAAAAGCTATCTAGGGTTTTAAATGTTATTCAAATTCATACAAATAATCAATAGCAAATCACATGGGCATGTACAGACCATAATAATGGGCATTCAAATTAAATAATTGTTGTACTTATTAGGGAACTTACTACTTATAAACTCTCACACCTGCTGTCTTTAAGGGTAAATATACCAACCAGGTCCTATACCAGTGAAGGGGTGTCCTCTGAAGAATCAGGCATTGGAATAAGGGGGAGAGGGGATTATGACTTTCCTGCAGCTCCCATGTGACACTGTGAAGTTTTGTTACCACAGCAACCACTCTGTTATTGTTCAGCTGTCACTTGTAAAGAACCCACAGTAGGCTGGCCTCTGCAGTGCCTGTCTAGATAAACACTACCATCTGCAGTGCAGGGGAGAGACGGGAGCAAATCCAAGCAGGGTAACAGATTTGGGGGTCTATTTACTAAGCAGTGTTAGGAGACAGAGTGAAAAGTGATAAGGTGCCAGCCAATCAGCTCCCAACTGTCATTTTTCAAACACAGCCTGTGAGATGACAGTTGGGAGCTGATTGGCTGGCACCTTATCACTTTCTTATCACTTTTCACTCTGTCTCCTAACACTGCTTAGTAAATAGACCCCTTTATCTTCTTTACTGTACACCACAGTAGACCCATATACACTCTCTACTGTGCTACCACTCCCCCACTATTTGAGTGTTCCTTATTGTGCTTCCGCCGGCCCAGAAGTTAACTTATATTACTTGATCTTTACTCTCATGTCGGCTCTTCTGCTGTATCAGACAATGTCACAATGCTGACATCTTCACATCATGCCTGCAACACTGCCGGGAACAGGAGCCGCCAAGGAGCAGGTTCCAGGGTCCTCTTCAGTCCCTGTCCCTCATCTCACAGTGCTACAGCCCAGGTCACATGGCGGTCTGACTGCTCTACCTCCTCCCCGTAGCCACACAGCTCACAGTGGGGATGGCTGCTAACTCACAATATTACATAAGGCCTGCACAGCCTGTATGGCCCACTCTGGATCTGTCTGAAAAATGCCAGGTTTTAAATCCCGGGATTTTTGGAACTACAGTGCTGCGTGCACAAGCGCAGCTCGGCCCGGCAGCTCAGATGTGCTGCCCGGCCCAGACAAACTGTGAGGCTGAGCAGCTGCGCATGACATAAGAGGTCACGCTGTGCAGCCCCACGCCAGCCTGCCCCTTCAACAGCCGTGCCCATCAGACCACTAACTGAATTCGGCCCTATATGTCAGTGAGCTGCACAACAGTAATCCATTATCTCTGCGACTTCGGATCTCTTTTGGATGGCACCCAGGTAATGTTCAATTTCAAAGCCTCAGCCCTGCAATGCAGCTATGCTGACTACCATGCCACCCTGAAGTTTCTATTTTGTTTGTTTTACTGCAGACCTTAAAAATAACTCTTGGTTGTGCCAGCAAATTAGGGGATCCTTCTTGTGACCAAACAGTAGCTGGCTACATAGCAGTTATACTGAGGTGAATACAGCCATGCTGAGGCCCTGATTCAGAGCCGGACGCTCTGACAGAGCGCTCGCTCTGAATCAGGGCCGTCCTGCTGAAATTTTAGAGCGGCCTCCTGGCCGCTCGCATAGCTGTGGGTTACCACCCACAGCTATAGCGAGCGGCCAAAATGATGGCCGCGATGGTCAAGACCATCGCGACCATCGAGCTTGCAACAAGACCCTTGCAGTAGGGTCTCGTTTCCACAAGCCCTGGAGTGCTTTTGGCTCTATCAGACGGCCCCAGACGGTAGGCGTTCCCATGGGAACACCTCCATCTGGGCAGCCACGCCCCGGCATGTCCACCAAAGGAGGCGTGCTGTCAATCACCATCGACAGCACGCCCCCTTTGGTGCGAGACCCATAGCGACGGCTTGGCCGTCATTATTCGGGTCTCGCGCATGCGCACGACGGAGCCGCCTCCGTCGTGCGCATGCACACTTCGCCAACATTGACCCGCTTGCGAGCGCTCAGCACTCGTGAGCGGGTCTGAATCAGACCCTGAGTTCCATGTTTCACTCATACTATAACTGTAACACAACATTGCTTTATTAAGGAATCTGTGAAGCCTACCTCCATTCTATTCTAATGGAGCATACACACGGTCAGATTTGTCAGATGAACAATTGAACGATTTTACCAAAGATTTGAACGATTTTTGACTGCATTAAAATGAATGGAATCGTCCAAGTCTGACTGCAAACACATCAGATGTCAGATATCCTTATCTGACCATCGAGAACGTGCATCGTTCAAATTGTTCATCTGACAGATATGTCAGATTTTCCTACAGATATGAACGATTGAACGATTTTTTAAATCGTTATCGTTCAGATCTGAAGAAAAATCTGACCATGTGCACCATAATTCCCTTAATTCCATCTCTAAACATCACCTGGGTTCATTAACTAATGCAGTGGTGCTTCTTCTCTGGTGGAGTCTGGTGCCTGTTTATGTGAGGAGGTGTTGTGAAGACATGGATGTTCCTGACATGGACTAAAATGCTGCTGCTGCACGTAATTCAGTATTGTTGGACAAGATTCTAATAAATGGTATGGGATGAGGGGTGCATATTTGTGATTGTTGTGACATTAATCAGACCTCAGGTACCACTTGCAGTTGGATGGCTTTCCTGTTATATTTAATTGCAAAAAAACATTAATCTGAACAGATAAATCACTGTAAATAATCAGCTGTATTGTAGATTGGAAAAAAACAAAGCTTTAATAATGAATTTCATAGTTTATAGTTGAACTTCAGAAGCAATGGCCCACGGGGAAAAAAAAAAAAATTTCATGGCCCCCACACCACAGGAATACAATAACATCAACCGTGCACACTCCCCAAGAGTGATGGAAAGGGGGTGCATCTTAATGGCATGCCCCCTTTTCTCGTGGCCACACTCCCTGTTCGGGCGTACGCACGCCTTCGGACCCAGACCTAGAGTGAACACTAGGATATGTGTAAGTATTAGCAGCTTGCTATTATCTATACACTTTTATGTATCCACCTGTTTCCTACCACATAATAATTGAAGATACTGCTTACTAATGACAGATGTTTCATTCCTTTCCCCCCTCAGGTGCTTTGCACTAAAATTGAAACAATAGAAACATATTCAGCTTTAATCTGTCAATTTATTAATTACTCCACAGTGATGGGGAATCATGAAGATTGGCGATTCTACATCAGCCTGAATGAAAGCTCTGTGTACCCTCAATGATAATAACCCTGATTTGTGAGTGATGAAAGGTGATGATTAGTGAATACTGAGCTCCAGTTCTCTTAAATAAAAAAAATAAAAAAACACTTACGCCTTCTGTATTTAATGAGGTAAAGTTATGACTTCCTGCAATCTCCTAGTACCAAATCCACTGGCTGTAGTTTTAGTATCATGTCCTAAAACACACCTGTACTCCAAGTATATTCCTTTCCACAACACACATACAAGGTGAAATGACTGTAGGAAGATTTGGTAGATGATGTTGTGATAGAAGAATGATAATATAAATAATTACATTACACTTCATCCTACACCTCCAGTCTCATTTCTGTCCGCACTCCGTATGATATTACACCACAAGGTTCACAGCCGCGCTTCTGATTTTTACACCAACCGTACCATGACGTAAGCAGCAGTTTGCCAAACCACATGACAAACCACCAATTGCTACTTAAAAAAAATATAATAGATGTGGTTCAAGATGGCTTAAACTGTGTTATTTGAGCTATTCTTCTGTCATAATGTAAATAAATAATGAATGAATTATAACTGGCATTGGTCCTTTAAGGGCTCCGTAAAAATATAGAGAGCTGCAAATCAATGCTGAGTATTAGTCATAATGGGGGCATCTCATTGGCGTATCTATAATGGGTACGGGGTGTTCGGAGCATACTGGGGGGCCCACATTGCACACCCTGCACATATTACTTACTTATCCAGAGTTCCGCATCGGCGCTACAGTGGCAGTGCAAATCACCATGAAAATTGCGTAGTGGCCATTTTCTGCAAGATTTGCGAATGCGCAATGAAAGGGACCATGGTAAAGGCGCCATGTTACCGGAGAACTACGCATGTGCAATATACTCTGGGACAATGCCAGTGTCCGCTGCACCAGAGATGGGGCCCGCAAGGAGTAGTCTGCACACGGAACCCCTCCTCCCTAAGGCCCCTGGGGCATCTATAATTTTTTTATTCACTATGGAGCAACCTATATTTGATATATAAAATTTGTTACGGGAGCACTAAGATTTACCTTAACTAACAATGGGGGTGTTACTTATTATATAGCAAACAAAGCTGACAATTGTAGCACTACAAGTGCCAGTATGATGCTGGCACTTGTGTGCACTATATAACATGAGAGTATGACCCTGGTACCACTCAACAGGGTGTTACTCAGCATTGGGCAATACTCTCAAGGTGCGGGAGCCTGATCATTTATTGTCTTTGGATAGATGGTGCATGTGAAGAAGATACAAAGACCCTGCCAGTGCCACAGTCTTTGCTATCTCCTGTGCTGGCACCATCTTTCCAAAGACATAACCCTAAAAGATGTTGCTGTTGGCAGGATGTCAACGGAAGTGCACTGGACGGCACAGTGTGTCTATTCTGAGTGCAGGGCGTAGGGTGCTGTGCCCCCATTAGCCAGTGTACAATGCACCCCCTGCACCCATTATAGATGTGCCACTGCTTGATGGCATTTTTTACACGTCTTTTGTCCTTGTTTTCCATTTGGACAGCTGGAGTCCTTAATTCAAATAAATTATTTAAAAATTGTATTTGTTTTTTTAGGAACACAGGAATCCTATGGACTCCATCCAAGTACTGGGACAACTGCACTGGCAGAGTTGCCTATCCAGGGTTCACCACTCAAGCTGGGTGGTCAGGAAGGGCAGCAACGTTCTCCAGCTTGGTACAGTAGGCTCAGGGAAGGAGCGATTTCTTCAAAAAGCTACTAGCTCTGCACTAGCTAGCATAGGCAGGGGACAATCACATGCATTGTATCCCAATTATAGTTAAAACTTAGCATTGGGCTGGTTGGATATTTTAGGGATAAGCATGCTGCCTAATTTTTCAATTATTTTGCTTCATTCAATCAGAGCCAGTCCTGTGAGATCAGTACAAGCTCTCAAGTCAATGGGAATCAGTTTTTTTTTTTTTTAATTGCACATCCAAGCCAGTTGCTGATAGACTCCAGTTTAAGGTCCTGTGACATTGACAAAATTCCCAAATATTAAACAGATCTTACAAATTACACAGCTCCATACCCTGCTTACATAAGCAAAGTTTTAGTTACAGTGCAAATTAGTTTTGAAATACAGACCATGGGCTGCAAGTATACTGCTTCTTCCCCTTAGTTAAGTGGCACAGGAGGCATGTTTAGAGTAGAGATATGGATGTCTAACACCAACACTTTCCCTGTTACCTCCTTAGTCTCCTTTAATTCCTATAAACAAGAAGTACAACTGGAAAGGACACCTTCAGAATCTAGAATAATAACAACATCTAAGACATATGAGTTTTTTTTGCCTATATTGAGGTGTTTTAGAAATATTAACTATATACATGCATTTAGTACAGGGCTCAACAAATCCTGGTCCCCCGGTTGCCATTGCGACTAAAATTTCAGTCGGGGGCGACTACAGTTTGATGTGGTCTGCTTGTGATGTCGATTGGCTGGATCTAGACTATGTGACTGACGAGAGGGAGGTTTCCCCACTGCATGTACAATAGCAATAGACAGTGATGATGAAGGAGGACCCACCCCCATTTCTGGATTGGTGGAGAAGCTTGAGAGCGCTCTGTCTGTCTTTACTGGCTGCCAATTTCAAATCTCCCACTGCAGAGCTCAGCTCCACCATAACTAGCCCCAGTATTATGGTTGCTTATTTCGGCTGCCACTGAAGAGCCTGCAGGAGTAGGTGATCCTGTCAGCCTGTGTTAACATTGAAACAACTACCTCTGTACTGGCAGTTCACACTGCACCATTATTGGCTGCACAGTCACTAGACGTGTTTTCAGACCTGGCACTACTATCACCCGCTCCAGCACCATCAGTAATCTTGTCTTACAACGCAGCCCTAGGAACTAGACTTTACAGAGACGCACAAAGCTCTGGCGTCCGGCGGAATGAGCAGGACAGGGGGCGGATGTATCCGAAAGGATCCCTCTTCACAACCCGGCACAACCCTCAAGATAGCGAATGCTCCCGCAGTCAAGCTACGAAAATATAGTATTTTTGGAGCTTGATGAATATAGGTCCCCATACTAGTGTATTGGGACAGCGGTCCACATCGTGAGAGAAAGGTGAGCAGGAGATATCTGTAAAACTTTTTGATGAATGCCCTAAAACTTAATTTCTACAAAAGCAGGTGAAAATGTTCACTTTCACTTGCTTTTGTAGAAATGAATTGGTAATGAATAGCCTTTCGAAAAGGTATGGTTTTTACAGCACCTTTTTATAAGGTTTTAAAAGAATACAATATTCAAACTTTTTTTTATGTTTCTTTTTCATTTTACCAAATTGCTAACATGAAAAAAGAATACCTGCCAACCAACCTTGCCCCCATAAAATTATATTTATAACCAACCCACATACAGAACTAACCAGGTCCCAGAGATCAACCATTTACCAACACAAGGGCAAAAAAAAAATTTAAATCTGTGTGTTTGATATAAAGAGCGTGATTCAGGCTATGCTTGTCTAAATACAGCTGAACAGTTCAGGATCCCAGTTCATGTCATTCCAACCCTAAGAAATACTGTAGCTACTTATACAGCAATGCATACCATAAATGGTCCTTAAGTAAGCTAGTTAACAAACTGTCACAAATCATATCCCAGTGGTAAAATGATCATACTCCTTTACATATGTTCATGTGTCTAATAAGTAATAGCAGTCAGCCTTACCCATTGCTGCTATATCAATTGCATTTTCTGAGAAAATGGAACTCATGGTGACATTCAAACAGTTGGGAAGTTAGTTGAATAAAGGTTGCACTGACTGGATGGTGCCATTAGCCTATAGCTTATCATGAGAACCATTCAGAAGGCTCAACGCAGCTCCAGAACACTAGGATCTACAAAACTAGGGTTTACAAATCTCCGAAAATATGGTTCTAAGGGCGATATTTAATTTTTGTGTAAGATAAAGTGGAAAGAGATAAACTACCAGCCAGCTATCTTCTAAGTGCATTTTTTAACCTATAAAATGACAGTTAGGAGCTGACTGGTTTGTACTTTATCTCTCCAAGATTTGATAAATTTCCCTCTTGGAGTGTCCCTGAGACATAGGGGAAGTCAGAGCCGGATAAAGAGGGAGCCACTAGGGCATGTGCCCTGGGGCCCCCACCTCTCAGGGGACCCCATCTTTTAGTTACAGCTCTGGAGTCTGAGCAGGGGTGGGGTTCCACTGCATTGTACAGAAAATGCCAGCAGCATGGGAGAAGGGAGGAGCTGCTGCAGACCCAGAGTGATGATTCTTAAGACTATCCATCGACCAGCTTGTAAGGTAAAATAACTCAGGGAGGGGCTTATGTATGTGTGCATGTGTGTGACTGTGTATAGGTGTATTAATGTATGTATGTGTAAGACTACTGTATGTATGTATGTTTGTGACTGTATGTATGTGTGCATGACTGCATGTATGTATATATGTGTGTGCCTGTATATATGTATGTGTATATGTGTATGACTATTGTGGTAGAAGCACTGGCAAAGTGGTCAATGGCAGGTACATTTGTCCTAGGTTTTTGGCCTGTGTTCTAAAACCCCCCAGGGAAGTCTGTTTTGTAAACAGACCAGAGTATCGGCTTTTGGAAGAGCCAGTTTGGGTCCTGGGGGTGTGGATGTGAGGAGAAGGAGAGCTCCATCCACAGACGACTCCAGGTTTTGGGCCTTTCAGCCTGGTAGCAGGCTCATTAGGGCTTACAGCTGGAACTGGCTGATATAAGCTGTGTTCAGTTGTAGCTGAGTGTCTCACACCTGGGGAAGTAGGCATGCAGGCTAGCATGTCCAGAGACACTGTTATGACAACCCTGTAAGTACTGTGCACGTGCTGTTGTTGACGTGTGCAGTAGGCCCTACCGTCCTGGTAGTGAGGGTACCAACTGTTTAGTTATTGCCAGGAAGGGCTAGGATTTTGGTTTATGATTTGTTATATTCATTTGGCACAATAAAGACTGGCGCCGACGAGTTAGTACGAGAACCCAGACTTGTGCCCTGTTTCTATGGCTGCTGTGTGTGTAAAGAGGGAGTCCATCTATCCCAGGAGAGGGACCCCTATCCCGACTGTGTGTATGCATACAAACCCTCCAACCATCCCTATTTTGGCAGCAAAGTCCTGATTTTCAGTTACTCTCCCGCCCATGAGCTCCAGTGTCCTGCTGGGAGGAAAGGTAGGGAAGGAACTCTTTCACTTGCTGTGCACAGGAGGCTGGGAGAAGCCTAGCAGCTGGGGAAGCATTGTACACTTTGCGTGACATGAAATTAGGTCATGATGTGTGATCACGTCCCCTTTTCATGTACTCGCCAAAGACTTGCGCACAAACATTCGATCCCTGCGTCCCAACTGTTTGGAGCCCCCAAATGACTACTAATTGGGGAGGACAGAGAGAAGGTTTTCCTAAGGAGAAGTGCTTATTACTTTCCTGTTGTTTTTTTTTGTGTTCAGTTTTCCATTTTACTGTAAGTTATGTCCTTATGGTGGCCCCAATTTGTGGAAGGGCCAGATAGTTTTATGTTATGGGTGGAATTTTGCAGTTTAGCATGGTTTCTTATATTTGTACTTCTTCTAAGAGTGGGTGACCAATTATTGTCATACATTCATTTATGCTACACAAAAGAAAACTGGCAAAGATGGTGGCCATCAGTGACGTGTGGGCAGGGGGTGCTCAGCAACAGCGACGTTGATGGGCAATAAACTGAAACTAAAAGACAAATCCATTTGTGACCTATTTGTATCTACACAGTGTGCAAGAAAATTGCCAACCCTACTATGCCTTTATTGATGCATATTGATATATTTTGTGCACTTCTTTCCTGAAAACCAATTTTTTTCCAACTCACTTGCCCTTCACCAATAATTTACCAATATTTTTTCATTCAAACAACTGTAATTTTTTTTGCTATTCCATGAAAGTTCATTACTCAAAGAATGTAAGGACTGCACAAACTATGTAAAGCAAATTGTTCTATTTCCTGAAAGTATAGGATGTCCTGTAATACAATGACAGCATCTTTCTCCAAATCACTGTTGACTTTCTTTTGTCAGAACCATGAGGGGGAAAAATCACATAAGCTTCTTAAGCCCTGAATAATAACCTTTGGTGATTAGAACATTCACTGGAAGCTTTAATAAATGGCATGGTTCCAGCAGCTGATTTCCTGAATAATAATTGTGATCTGTCATTTGATCACTTATTTATCATGTAATATTTAGTCAAGTAGTAATTATTTAACTATTAACAAATATTTAGTGTTACTTATTAATTACAGAACAACTACTGAAGTCATTTGAAAATTAAGCAGAGAGAGATACTGTAGATTATAGATAGATAGATAGACAGACAGACAGACAGACAGACAGACAGACAGACAGACAGATAGATAGATAGATAGATAGATAGATAGATAGATAGATAGATAGATAGACAGATAGATAAATACAAAATCTACACACCCTTATTGATATTTGAAGGTTTTGTGTTACAAGGAAATTGTACTGTATATCATGTTAGATCTGTTTGTAACTTTTTAAAAAAGGATGTGAAAATAAAAAAAAGAACCTACATTGTTACAATGGGATACTGTAGGTGCGGGATCCCGGTAGATAGAATCACGACGCCGGGATCCTGACAGAGTTAGGATACCGGCATCTGTCGGTATTAAGTATCCTAACCCTAGACCTAACCCTCCCTCCCGACAACCTAAACCTAACCTCCTCCCTAGTGCCTAAACCTAACCTCCCCCCTTGTGCCTAAACCTAACCTCCCCCCTAGTGCCTAAACCTAAACCTTCCCCCAGTGCTTAACCCTCCCCCCCAGTGCTTAACCCTAACCCTTCCCCTACTGCCTAACCCAAGCCCCAAACCCTAATCCTAAACCTCCACCTAACAGCATTACTTACCATCGGGATACCGGTGGTCGGGATGCTGGCTCCGGCATCCCAACAGCCGGGATTTTAACTACACCCCATTACAATGAGGGTAAAATTTCCTTATTTTGATGCACAACTGATTTGGAGGCAGATTCAATTAGCCACAGTGTTTACCGAATGGCTAAAGCTCTGAGTTTAACTTTCGGAGCTATCAAATTATAAGCCAATTTACCCATAAAGTAAGCCCACAACTAACGTGTGTTTACCCAGAGATTACCGGGTTATGTGCCTGGAATGTATGGGTTACCCAAGCGCCATCACAGGGCTTACCTGAGCCCTGTACCGGTCACGTCCCCTGAATACATGACGTCATGCTGATGGGGACGGGGGCTGCCGCGCTCAGAATGCAGTACTGCACTGAACATTCTCAGGAAGCTACGGTGGACTGCAAGAGCTGCAGTGTACACGTCTGGAGCGCCATCAGGATGCACAGGATGGCATTGCAGCAGCGATTCTGGTTGCAGGGTGCCATTCTAAGCACCCTGCTAGACAGATGCAGGGGCCGTGGGAGAGCGGTGGTGCTGCTCCCAGGTCTCTGTGAAGTGGCACCACACGCACACCGCTATTTACGGCCCTGGGTTACCCCTTGCAGTACACCCCAGTGGGAGCGTTTAACACAGATTTTTCTATGCATCCCCTCTCGGTCTTAAAATGCAGGGTAACAACCATAGCTGAACTAACCCCGCGGCTAATAGAATTTGCCCCTTTGAGTGATGCCACCATTTATAAACTCAGCCAAGAGGTGACATTTTTCCGTTTAGCATGATTTCTTACCAGTGGCGTAACTAGGGCAGGGAGAGCAATGAGTGCGGTCAGCGCTACACATTTACACAGGACCGGCGCTAGGCTTCCAGCGCCGGTCCTGTGCTGCACAGCTGAGCCCGTTCCCTCCCCCTGAGCACTTGCCCAATAGCACTAGGAGGCGGGCTCAGGCTGTGCATAACACACGCATCGCCGCCAGCGCTGGCGGCGATGCGTCTATTAAACAGCAGCCAATGAGAGTCAGATAGACTCTCATTGACTGCTGCAACACCCACTGCAAGAGCCGGGCTTCCGTCCGGCTCCTGCAGTGGGTAATGGGACAGACGTCATGACGTCTGTCCTATAATGCTGAGCGCGCCAGCCCGGGAGGACTGGCGGCCAGTCGTGGCGGGAGCGGCGTCACGGACAGAGCAGCAGCAGCGTGGATTCAGGTAAGTATATTTTTATATACTTATATTTTTTTTAACCTATCTGCACTACTGGGGGCACAACGGGGGAGGGGGGTGGCTACTACTGGGGGGACCTCTACTGGGGGTGGGGGCACAATGGGGGAGGGGTGGCTACTACTGGGGGTGGAGGCACAACGGGGGAGGGGTGGCTACTACTGGGGGCACCATTATTGGGAGGACCTCTACTGGGGGGGGCTACTACTGGGGGCACTTAATCGGGAGGGGGAACCTCTACTGGGGACTACTACTTGGGGGGGAACTACCACTGGAGGCATTATAAAAGGGGCCTACTACTAGAGGCACTGCACTCGGGGGACCACTACTGGGGGAAGTAATAGGAAGGGCCACTACAGGGGGCACTGGATAGGGGGGATCACTACTGGGTGCCTGCATAAGGGGGCCACTACTGGGAAAACTGCATGGGGGGGACTACTGCTGGGGCCACTATATAAACGGCACTGCATGGGGGGACTACTACTGGGGGCACCATATAAAGGGCACTGCATAAGGGGATACCGCTACTGGGCGCACTGCATTGTGGGGACTGCTACTGGGGGCACTGCATAAGGGGGAACACTACATGGGGCACTGCGTTTTGGGGGGCCACTACTGGGGGTACTGAGTAAGGGGAACTAATTGGGGGCTGTATAAGGGGGACCACTACTGGGGATACTGTATAAGGGCACTACTATGGGCCTGCATAAGAGGGACCACAACTGCATACTGGGGGTACTGTATAAGGGGTACTACTGGGGTTAAGGTGCATATGGATAGGAATGTTCAGTGTGAAAATAAAGGGGTGTGTCATGTTGACACGCCCCATTTTTAAGTGACCACGCCAATTTTTTTGCCGCGCGTGCATATCGGGGGGGGGGGCTCCCTTTTCAAATTTGCCCTGGGCTCCAAATACCCTAGTTACGCCACTGTTTCTTACATTTGTACTTCCTCTGGGAGTGGGTGAGCCATTATTGTCATACATTCATTTATACTACACAAAAGAAAACTGCCAAATATGGAGGCCATCGATGTGTGGGCAGGGGGTGCTAAAGACTGCACAAACTATGTAAAGCACATTATTATTGACTACAGTAAGTAGTTTGTAGACTGTCCCTTTCTATATTCAAAACACAGCGTCCAGCAAACAATGCATTAGACATCCCTGATATAGATACTGGGATTTAGCGCCAATCTATCTCAACAAAATAGATCCATCTAAATCACCATTACGACAATTTATGACAAAATAAAAAATAAATAAACTTTAAGATTCAAAAACTTTTTGGAACTACATAATGATAATTGCATAGTAATGAATATAGAAGAAGACATTTACAAAAACTCTTCAGAAGAGAAAGGAATTGGTTTCCATAGCAACTATTTAGATGTTCACTTTCGTTTTTTAAACTGCTCTAGGTGGGCGATTCCATTGTTTTAGCCGTGGCTACTTCTTTTGGGCGCCCGACGGAGCAATTCAATTGCTGTTCCGTTCGGGCATGCATAGCCGCGGATGCACACATTTCTGCTCGTAGCCTCATGGGGTGGCAAGCAAAAGTGTGTTATAAATTGACTGTTTGGGCACCCAAATCTGAGTTTGGGCGCCCAAAGCAGGACTTTAAACGGCGTTAGCTGTTATACAACCCTTAGAAATATGCCAAAATCCACAAAAGTTTGAAGATTGTGAGAATGATCATTTCAATCGCTTAAATTAGTTGTGAAACTTTACATAAATGTAGTATCTATATTATTATGGTGATATTGCACTTGTCATGTTTTTGAAATATTGCAATTGTATTTATTTATTTATTTCTATATGTATTTGTCACTCTTTGGAATTAGACTACTGAAAAATGAAACACATGGATATCCCACAACATAGTTTTAAAATGATCTAACTGTTGAATTAAGAACGGGTTATATTTTAATGTCAACATAAAGAGCTTGTTTCCTGCTCTCTGCCTATCCTTATAGACTGTGAATTTGCAGCTGTCATTTTTTCCAATGAAGGAATCTTTTGTTTCACTGATAAGTGGCACATTGTTCACTGTTCAGGTGCCCAGAACAAAACATATAATGGAACACAATCTGGGCCTGAGAAGAAAAATGTATGTCCCAGATAACTTTCAGCTACACTTTCCATTTTCATACTAGATTTGTTGTCTATAAGAATGTTTTCCCTTCACCATTTAGAACTATAAATACATGCACTTATTTATCTCATTCAGTTATTTAGGTATAATTGCATGACTTTATATTGAGCCATTTACACCTAGTTTGGCCATTTCCGCATCAAGTTTCTATTGGAGGTAGGAGGAATCCATAATTGTATGTATGTATTTATGTATTTATTTATTTTCTATGTATTGGTGTAAAAAAGGTCATTATACATATTTACATTTTTTTTTGTTAAATTAATACTTTAATTGTTTAACTGTAACTCTTTACTACCACTGCCGATTGTTACAATACTGCATAAGATAAATTATTAGAAGCATTCTTGGTGAGGCCTTCACTTATAGCAAACCCCGTTCCCATAGATCGCTAAGTGTTAGCCAGTACATGGTTATCCCCAGGATAATCTATCAGGTTGATTTTCACTGGAGATACAAGACTTAAGGCACACATCCGCTAGACGATTAAGTTGACCGATTCAACGACAACGATATCGTTATCGTTCATTCGTTCGCAAATCGTTTGCAAATCTTTTTTTAAAATTCTAAAACAACCAGCGATGTGCGCACCCGCTGATCATTTAGACATCTATCATCGGGCAAACATGCTGGACACCCTGACAATAACATCAGGTTCAGCATGTTTGCAGATGATTGATGTGCCCACACTGAACAACTGCTCGTTCAGTGTAGGCACAGTACAGACTGGCAAACAACTGCACAATTACAATGTCGTAAGAGTGCAGTCGTTTTGATGTCTCCTAGTGGATGTGTGCCTTAATATACAAGTACCACTCAAAGGTACCATTAGAGAGATGCAGGTTATTACACCAAGGACTGACAGCAGACATACCTTAGTAGATGAATGCAGAGATGGTAGACCACAGCTGTAATACCCTAAGGTAGAGATGTACGGGTTTGGTTTTACTCGGTTCTTTTCGCCACATTAGCGCAAGTTTGGATTAATTCAGCATTATCTTGTTGGATATGAGAGCCGGATAGCCAATAACATAAATCCGAACTAATCGGAACTTGCACTAATGTGGCGAAAAAGAACCGAGTAAAACCGAAGCCGCCCATCTCTACCCTAAGGTAACCATCATCAACCTTCAGCAGTAAATAGCAGAATGACTGATGCTTAACAATACAATGGTTATGAATGCAAAAGATAGATGGCAATATAAGTAACAAACAAAAGAAAAAGCAGAGTAGTGGCCAAACAGAGGTCTCTCCGATTGGAGGACAACTACTATGTCAGTACAGGTATAGTATCAAGCACAGTGGGAGGCACAAGCCAAAGATTGGTCCAGGTAGCGTAAAATGTCAACACAGGGTTACATAGTAAAGATCACTGCAGGCAGCATTTAAGTGTAGAATGGGGGTCACAAAGCATGCCCACAATGAGATCAGGGTCCTCTGAGTGCAGAGTGCATAAAAGACAAGTGAACATCAACCTATAGAATGCATGGGAAAGCAGAACAGAAACTAAAATAAAAGGTAACGGTCACCAGGGAGAGAGTTACCTGGTATTCCCAGCACTACCCACTCCCTTTTGAGGACTGGTCTAGGACTCCCTATACCTAAGTGTAGTCATGCTTTCATGTATGTTCTTCCCAGAGAGCAGATGTCCATCCGAACAGAAAACAGATAAAGGATAGTTTAAAGACTTCTGTCAGGTTGCGGCCTAGGATCGGCCATTACTCACCTTTGCGCCACCTTAACCTGATCTTCCGTGAGGTCAGACATCAGATGCAGCGGGGGGTAATGCGGTGAGTATTCTACCTAGTGCCATATGAACTGCCTTGGACTGCACCGTGCCGGGTTTCTGCGGTTGCCGTCATGGACACGGCCATGACAGTTTGCATCACCTGACGACTCCATACCTAATGGTAGCATGACGGTGGTCAGCTGACTCTGTCCACCAATGATCTGCTACTGCAGGGGATAAAGTCAGACTGCGGACCACAGGAAGTTGCCTGAGCAATGTTGTCGTTTTCCAGTGTTTGCTGAAGATTTCGTTCCAGGTCCTTCCTCATGTTTTCCCTATGGTTACCTGTGTTGACTATAGTACTACTGTGTGTCCAGAACACCTCACCTGTCTGCAATCATTTGCCACTTTGTCCTGCAGAAGTGCGTCCAGAACATCTCGTCTGTCTGCAATCATTTGCCACTTTGTTGTGCAGAAGTGCGTCCAGAACATCTCGCCTGTCTGCAATCATTTGCCACTTTGTTGTGCAGAAGTGCGTCCAGAACATCTCGCCTGTCTGCAATCATTTGCCACTTTGTTGTGCAGAAGTGCCTCCAGAACATCTCGCCTGTCTGCAATCATTTGCCACTTCGTGGTGCAAATGTGCGTCCACACGCCACTCTCAGTGTATATCTCTCATGCCATCCCGTCTTGCAAAAGTGCGTCAGCACGTTACTTTCAGTATATATCTCTCGTGCCATCTCGTGATACAAAAGTACATCAGCACGTCATTCCCAGTGTATTTCTCAAGTGCCAATCCTCAGCGCCACTGAGCCTTCTTGATCGTCTGGTGTAAACATTGGAAGCTATCTAGAGGTATAGCATATTTCTGGAAGAAACATCCACTAGGGCTACCATAGTAGGATTCTCTATTCTCGTGAGTACCAGTCACCTGACCATATCCCGCTTGGAGGGGTCACTGGAGAACACCTCCCAGCTGGTTAGACTCCGCACCTTTCGTCAGGTCTCGCCAACGACTGATACTCGTGGATGAGGAGATCGTGGGTACAGGCCTCACGTCTGAGATTTCGTCCTCAGCCCAGAAGCTCGGCTTGCATCCCTCAGTAGGGGATTCCATACAACCGGTTGTGACAACTTCATGGAGAGTCCCATCTTCAGGGCAAAAGACATATCTAAAAATTCCCGAACACCCCACCATCCACATAAGAGAGAATATCTGTGAAATAGAACCATAACAAATTTTGGCAACTAGATGGAAGAAGTGTTTATCGGAGTAGATTTAGCTAGAGGTTTCTCGATTTGTTGGGCTCGACTGAACAAAGTGCCATTTGCCACCACAACAAAGACATTACTTACTGAGTAAGTCTGTCACGAGATGTAGTTAGGAAGTCGACGGTCAAAATGCAGACAGCCGGCTTCCCGACTGTGAAATCCCGGCATGGGACTAATGATAGGTGTCTAAATACCGACA
Source organism: Taudactylus pleione (assembly GCA_031769625.1). Taxonomy (NCBI): domain Eukaryota; kingdom Metazoa; phylum Chordata; class Amphibia; order Anura; family Myobatrachidae; genus Taudactylus; species Taudactylus pleione. Next base: position 5,972,062 of record JAUIMM010000217.1, read on the forward strand.
CCTATCATCAGCCCCACGCCGAAATCCCGACGCCCGGTATACCAATTGTAGGCAAGCCGGGTGTCGGAAGCGCTTAGCCACGGGGGGGTGAGAGTTAAAATTAGGGACCCCTGGGGGGATTTAGGGCTGGGTAACCCCCCGGGAGGGTTAGGTTTAGGCTAGGGAAAGGGGGGGTTAGGGTCAGGCACCATGGGGGGGGATAGGCTTAGGTGCCCCCAGGAGGGTTAGGTTTAGGATGCGGGGAGGGGGAGTTAGGTAGGCACCCCTGGGGGGAGGTTACGGGTAGGCACTAGGGGGGGCAGTTAGGGTTAGGCACCCCTAAGGCAGGGTTAGGGTTAGGGGGGTAGGGATAGCCTACTTACCTCCCTTGTCGGGATCTTCAGCTGCCGGCCTTCCGGCATCTGTATTTCATCTGCCGGGCTTAGGTTCGGCGGTGATTCATACCGATTCCGTCTGTCACAGTCATCAATATATATTGAATTACCCAAACAAGTGTTGATTCCGCACAGGATGGAGACAGTTACTGATAGAAATATGTGTCAGACCAACAATTATTAAGTATAGGTCCTAGAAATTGGAGACTATGGGCAAGTCCCAATCTCTCATTGACTCATTCACTGCATACCCCAGAAGGGTCAACAACAGAAGTGTCCCTACCCATAAGCACAGGATGCTTTCTCGTCTCCACATTACATGCTATACTGACACTGTATTAACATGTTTTGAAAGTGCAATTGTATATAAGATCATCTGTTTTATCCTGCATCAGTGTGTTATCATATATAACACAAGCAATTATTGTCCAATATTAGTGAAATTGTATGTGAGACATGTAATATATCTGCATCAGTGGTATCCTAAATAACACAGGTAATTATTTTCCATTATTAGTGGAACTGTATGTGGGACGGGAAGCAGTCGGGAAGCCGACGGACGAAATCCAGACCGCTGGCTTCCGGACTGTGTAATCCCGGCAAGTGCCTAATGACAGGCATCGAAATCCCGATGCCTGTCATTAGACCTATGCTGGGAGCCCGACACCCGGCTTACCGATCGACGGTAAGCCGGGTGCGGACAGCTGGGGGGGAAGAGGGTTAAGTTAGGGGCTCCCGTGGGGGACTTACGGTTAGGCACCTCCCTCGGGAGGTTAGGGTTAGGCTAGGGGAAGGGGGGGTTAGGTTTAGGCACTCAGGGGGGAGGTTAGGGTTAGGCTAGGGGAAGGGGTGGTTAGGTTTAGGCACTTGGGGGGGAGGTTAGGGTTAGGCACCCCTAGGGGAGGGTTAAGGTTAGGGGGGGAGGTTAGGTTAGTAAGTAGAAAATATACTTACCTGTCGGGATCTTCACTGCCGGGCTTCCGCTGTTGGGATTTGAACCCCCGGCCATGCCATGTAAATCATACCGATCCCTGTGGGACAACGTGTAATAATGCACAAGGGACTATTACCTGAAATGCAATTGGTGTCTTTTTGAGAATATATTTTACTTTGTCCTTTGATAACACCTGCTATTCTACATAAAAGTGTTATCTATGGGAAATGTGAGGACCGTATATACTGACTGACACTTGGTTCAGACTCTAGACAGAACTGAAATGGTGCTCATAAAATCTTAGTCCACTCCTTGAAACTAAAATCAATGTATACAACCATCACATGTACCACAGAAATCACTGCTCTCACTGGTGAAAGCATTAATTTTTCCTGAGGAGGCCCCATTTAATGTGTATTTCTATGCTAAATACTGTTCTGCAGACTTCTGCATATTGCCACATGCACACATACTGCCCCATAGGCACACAGGGGTGCGGAGCGTAATTACACCCATCTGCAAGGCCTGATGTGCAAAGCGCCGATACAATGTATAATATAAGGAGAAATAGCCACGCCTCCTACAGCACCCGTGCCCCCAGTACCCGGGTCTGTCCTATGACTTGGCAGCCCTGTAAACACATACTACCCCATGTACACATACTATCCCATGCACACATGCTATGCCATATTGCACACATACTACCGCATTCACACATACTGCCCCATGCCCACACACTATCCCATATTGCACACATACTATCCCATGTACACATACTATCCCATTCACACATACTACCCAATGCACACATACTATCCCATGCACACATACTATCCCCATGCACACATACTACCGCATTCACACATACTGCCCCATGCCCACACACTATCCCATATTGCACACATACTATCCCATGTACACATACTATCCCCATGCACACATACAGATCTGCCCAGCTATTTTGTCGCTCATGGCGTGTAGTGAGTCGTGCCATGGACTTGTGGTGTGGCGTGCAGGCCTCTAAGTCGCGCCACGGACTTGTGGCGTACCGTGCTATCCTTCAACGAAGGTTATGCTACGGCATGTAATACAGTGCTTAACCGCTGGGTGTTGAGTGCTCCACTGTTGTAATTGCATGTAATACAGTGCTTAACCGCTGGGTGGCGAGTGCTCCACTGTTGTAATTTGTACTGAATGCCTTGTACTGAATGCCATACTGTTAAACTTACAGTAAAATGGATGGATATCACATTCACAGCATTTGCATGTTCGAGCAACCAATATTTTTAATGTCACATAATAGTACATACAGTATGGTGCAGTAACTGAACAGTAGAGAAGTTGCCCGAGTTGTTATCACGGTATAACCGATACTGTAGATTAATGAGATACACGCACAGCTTTCACTGAGATGGGATGAATTACAGTATGACAAATTTTTTTTAAATTAACAGCAGCGGGAGGAGTGCACAAGGATGAGGCCGCTCTGTGCGGTTCACTGTAGCTGTCGTGTGGGCTAGTGGTTAGGTGATCACTTTGGAAGAATTATGGTCCCGGGTTCGATCCCTGGAAAAGAATATACCGTATACTGTATATTTTTTTTATTGGCACTGTCTGCTCTGGACACTATAGTGAAACTATTTTAGTAGTGTTGTACTGTAATACTGTAGTGTTGTTGTTTAAAAGGCTGCTTAAAAGCAAGACATTACAAACTGATTGTGTGTTTAAATAGTGCAAAACTTTCGTCAATGTCTGCGCTGTGGTGGCTGTAAACTTTGAGGGGTTGCAATGGGATTTCATGCGCATGCCCAGTGGAGTGGTTACAATAGGATCTGTAGCACCAAGAGAGGGCTCTGTATTTCAAACTGTGCGCCTAAAACGCAAACATGCAACAACGTAGATGCGGTCTCAGCCTTACACACTATAGCGATGTCTCTTGGACTGTGTCTGAGAGTGGTTTCTGTCTGTGAGAGAGCTCTCTGTGTTCAAAGCTGACTGCGTTTGAAGCGCAAAATAGCGTTTCATCGCAAACTTGTGACAATGGTGATGCTGTTCCAACCTTGCACACTATAGTGATTTCTCATGTCCAGTAAGTATGATAGTAGTGGGATCTGTATGAGAGAGAGCTCTCTGTATTACACGGATGACGCTATGGTGACTGTCAGCCATCTGCGATGGATTAGAAATGGAGGGGATACAATAGTATTGTGGTGCCAAGCCATACGACATGTAGCGCTATGCCATAGCGTATGGAAGATCATCACTGAGCATGCGCAGTTGGCTGTATTACTGCAGTCGGTATGCTGTTGAATTTCCATCTCTGGCGGGCACATGCCCAGTAGGAGGGTTGCGATGGGATTTCTGGCGCATGCCCAGTAGGCCGAGAGTCATACACAGTGCATCAGGTCCCTTCCCCCAAAGCAAGCAAGAGCCTCTCATTACCATAATAAAGGATGCTTTGTTAATCCATTTAGTGTAAGCAGTCAGCTCTGCCCTAGTGTCCTGAAAAATGCTACGCAGAGTGACCATTGCCAAGGACACCATCCCCCATCTGCTAGGACAACTAGTGTGCCGCTATGAATGTGTCTGTACTGTATATTAAAAACTGACGGTGCCATTGAATTTTGCACCACACAATAGTGATTTCATAACTGCAGAAACTGGTAGTGAATGGACTGCATAGAATGAGAGAGGATGTTCTGTATTACAAACTGCGCCTAAAGCGCAAAACGCAAACATGCGACAATGTAGATGCGGTCTCAGCCTTACACACTATAGCGACGTCTCTTGGACTGTGTCTGAGAGTGGTTTCTGTCTGTGAGAGAGCTCTCTGTGTTCAAAGCTGACTGTGCGTTTGAAGCGCAAAATAGCGTTTCATCGCAAACTTGTGACAATGGTGATGCTGTTCCAACCTTGCACACTATAGTGATTTCTCATGTCCAGTAAGTATGGTAGTAGTGGGATCTGTATGAGAGAGAGCTCTCTGTATTACACGGTTGGCGCTATGGTGACTGTCAGCCATCTGCGATGGATTAGAAATGGAGGGGATACAATGGGATCTGTGGTGCCAAGCCATACGCCATGTAGCGCTATGCCATAGCGTATGGAAGATCATCACTGAGCATGCGCAGTTGGCTGTATTACTGCAGTCGGTATGCTGTTGAATTTCCATCTCTGGCGGGCACATGCCCAGTAGGAGGGTTGCGATGGGATTTCTGGTGCATGCCCAGTGGGCCGAGAGTCATACACAGTGCATCAGGTCCCTTCCCCCAAAGCAAGCAAGAGCCTCTCATTACCATAATAAAGGATGCTTTGTTAATCCATTTAGTGTAAGCAGTCAGCTCTGCCCTAGTGTCCTGAAAAATGCTACGAATAGTGACCATTGCCAAGGACACCATCCCCCATCTGCTAGGACAACTAGTGTGCCGCTATGAATGTGTCTGTACTGTATATTAAAAACTGATGGTGCCGTTGAATTTTGCACCACACAATAGTGATTTCATAACTGCAGAAATTGGTAGTGAATGGACTGCATAGAATGAGAGAGAATGCTCTGTATTACAAACTGCGCCTAAAGCGCAAAACGCAAACATGCGACAATGTAGATGCGGTCTCAGCCTTACACACTATAGCGACGTCTCTTGGACTGTATCTGAAAGTGGTTTCTGTCTGTGAGAGAGCTCTTTGTGTTCAAAGCTGACTGTGCATTTGAAGCGCAAAATAGCGTTTCATCGCAAACTTGTGACAATGGTGATGCTGTTCCAACCTTGCACACTATAGTGATTTCTCATGTCCAGTAAGTACGGTAGTAGTGGGATCTGTATGAGAGAGAGTTCTCTGTATTACTATGCTATGGCATATGGAAGATCATCACTGAGCATGCACACTTGGCTGTATTACTGCAGTCGGTATGCTGTTGAATTTTCATCTCTAGCGGGCGCATGCCCAGTAGGAGGGTTGTGATGGGATTTCTGGCGCATGCCCAGTGGGCCGAGAGTCATACACAGTGCATCAGGTCCCTTCCCCCAAAGCAAGCAAGAGCCTCTCATTACCATAATAAAGGAAGCTTTGTTAATCCATTTAGTGTAAGCAGTCAGCTCTGCCCTAGTGTCCTGAAAAATGCTACGAATAGTGACCATTGCCAAGGACACCATCCCCCATCTGCTAGGACAACTAGTGTGCCGCTATGAATGTGTCTGTACTGTATATTAAAAATTGACGGTGCCGTTGAATTTTGCACCACACAATAGTGATTTCATAACTGCAGAAACTGGTAGTGAATGGACTGTGTATAGCATTACACCACAAACTTGTGACAATGTAGTGATAGTGATTTCATGACTTTAGAAACTTTTCAATCCCGTGATGCCCACACTACTTTGCCACTACGGTTATGACTACACTACAGTGCACCACAGACGCCTGCCGTAACGAGTGAATTAGTGCCTGCATCGTGCGTTGTACCGTACGCCGAACGTTATGCGTCGTGCGTCATACATCACTGGCTATTGAAAATGGCTGCGATAAGGGCGAGGAGGTTCCTGTCTGGCGAGCACTTTGTTCTAGTGAAGTGGCGGGACCAAGCCTTTGCCACGAATCTAGACAAAGAGCTCGCCTACAGAAGCGATAGCGACGAAATATACAGGCATTTCGGCCTGCGCCGAAATGTGAGGTCCCTTCAGCGCAGGTGGTCAGACCTGGTGAGGAGAGACAGGCCTCGCCTAGAGCGCATAAGGAGGCGTCTAAGGCGCAGTAAGTACAGTATTGCTGTATAATCACATGAATTACAGTATACTGTACAATAACAAATACAGTACAATGCACGACTCTGACATACTGTACGGTACCGTACTCTATAGTACTGTACACTGCACTGTAGGGTGTTGGATACTACAGTATCTGACGATGACTGACAGTTGTTACCACATACTGACATGACTGGCAGACATTTGATTGACAGGGTGATTAAATCTACAGTACTGTATTGTACATGGACTAAAGGGTGACACACTATTGGTCGACATGGCTTGTTTGTATAATAAACCTACAGTAACAAAAGGCAAGTTGATTGATCCACCATTCTAATGCCTGTCGACCAAATGTATGTTAACCTACAGTACTGTACACACTATTTATCTGTGCTGGGCCTGCCCCCTTTAAGTCTGACATTATTACTGTATGTCACGGACAGATTCAGCGGTCTCCAATCAGCTCCCAACTGTCATCTCACAGGCTGTGTTTGAAAAATGAAATTTGGGAGCTGATTGGCTGGTATCTTATCATTTCTCACTCTGTGCCCCATTTACAAACGAAGGGAAATACCAGCGGGAATTTTCGTTTAGTATCACTGTGATACAAACGAAAATTCCACTTGTATTTAGTAATACCGTACTTACCCCTTTGGCGAGGTCCCGCAAAGTCCTCAGCGAAGTCCTCCGCTGGGTTGCTGGCAGCCTAACGCTGCCAGCGACGGGCTCCAGTGTCATGCGCATGTGCATGACAGGGAGACCCGGCAGTGCCTCGAATGCTTCGTTGAAGCTGGAAAGGCACTGCCGGGTCTCCATTGCCGGCAATGGGGCCCACATCGCTCTCGCCATCTTTTGTGCCATCTTGTACAGCTCGTGGGGTGGCGACAGTGCCACCCACAGAGCCTCTGTGTGACGTTGCACCACTTGGTCATACAGTACTTTACTGTACTGTATATTTTTTTATATACAGTACAGTACAGTACCATACTGTTTTATGTTGGGCCCAATGCCAGCTTCACAGACTACAGTAGTTTTTGTACTACAGTATAGTGTATTGGTTTGTATTTTAATCATGGTCAATAGCTAATTCCCTAAGGCCATCTACAGTACTGTACCGTAATCCCTCTCCAATTTGGAATAGAGGTCTGAACTCTTGTTTTCAAATTCTCCTTAATGACGACATGTATTTTTCCCCACAGAGCGAGAAGCCCCCCTGCCCCGGCAGCGCCACCACCACCACCACCGCCAGCAGCCGGGCCCAGTGGGCTGAATTGTAGGAGTAAGTACAGTACACACTACTGTACACTGTTCTCTCTCTCTCTCTCTCTCATTTGTGTGTTTGTTTTTGGTGTTATGGAGTATCTGGTCAAGATTTGTACAGTTTATTTGTTTCAAAATGGTTTTGAGGGAAACTGACAGTACAGTGTTCTTTTTCCACAGTCCTACCTATACCTCTACCACCACCACCACCTTCAGCAGCCTCCTCCTCAAATGACAGTGGTAATGATTAAAACAGTTACAGTATGGACACAATAGTGTCATGCTACTGCCTTTTTTATTTTTTGTATAATATTTTTTTTCTTATACTGTACACACAGACAGACTCGTCATTGATGAGGAAGCGGAGGCTGCAGGTATAAGCCCCATGCCACGTAAGTACAGTACACCACATTTTTTTCTACAGTTCTGTATCTCTCTTTCTTTTTCTCTCTCTCTTTCTCTCTCTCTCCCTGTCTCCCACTGTTTCTCTCTCTCTCTTTTTCTTTCTCCCTTTCTTTCTCTCTCCCTCTCTCCCTCTGTTTTTCTCTTTCTCTCTTTCAATCTCAAAACATCTCCGTCTTCTCCTTACACAATAATTGTTTCTGTCCTTGTGTATTTTAGTTGAAGACATTGAAGGGCCTCAGCCCTCCCCAGGCCAAGAGGAGGACCCAGACTCCCCTCCCCAGCCAAGTAAGTACTGTATACAGTTTTATACTGTAGGACATTTTGTATTAATACTGTAATACAGTACAGTATATACTGTAGTAATGTTACAGTTGAGTATGTTTACCCTCTACTTCCCCACTGAGTACTGCACAATACTGTATTATTATTTTCTTTATGCAGAACACCTCCATATAGTGATTGTGGAGCTGGAGAGCAGTGAATAGAGTAAACCTTAAACTTGTATTTTTTTCTCTTTCTCTCTCTTTTCTGTACTTGTGTAACAGTAACTAATGTACTGTCATTTTTTTCAACAGCATCACCAACCAGTGGCCTCCCCATGCCACGTAAGTACAGTACTGTATCTCTCTGCTTTATTTCCCAAGTCTCTCTCTCTTTCTCTCTCCCTCTCTCTCTCTCTTTCTCTCTCTTTCTCTCTCTCTGCCTTTCTTTCTCTCCATTTCTCTATCTCTCTTACTCTCTCCCCCACTATCTCTCTTTCTCCCTCTCTCTCTCTTTCTTTCTCTCTCTTTCTTTTTCTCCCTTTCTCTCTCCCCCTCTATCTCTCTCTCTTTTTCTCTCTCTCTCTCTCTTTCTTTTTCTATCTCTCCCTTTGTCTCTCTTTTTTTCTCTCTCTCTTTATCTCTCCCTCTCTCTCTCTCTTTGTTTCTCTCTCTTTCTTTCTCTCCCTCTCTCTCCCTTTAGCTCTCTCTTTTTCTCTCTCTCTTTCTCTCTCTCCTTTTCTCTCTCTCTTTTTCTCTCTCTCTCCCTTTGTCTCTCTTTTTCTCTCTCTCTTTCTCTCTCTCATTTTCTCTCTCTCTTTCTCTCTCTCTCTCCCATTGTTTCTCTTTTTCTCTCTCTCTTTTTCTCTCTATCTTTCTCTCTCTTTACATGTTTTTTTCCCACAGTTCCAGGGACCATACCCCCAGCCGACCCGAACGAGAGCCTGCATAAGTACAGTACTGTACACTACAGTACATTGTTCTCTCTCTCTTTTTCTCTCTCTCCCTCTCTCTCTCCCTCTCTCTCTTTCTCCTTCCCTCTCTTTCTCTACCTCTATCTGTCCCTCCCTCTCCCTCTCCCCCTCCCTCGCCCCCTCCCTCTCCTCTCTCTCTCTTTTTCTCTTTTTCTCTCTCTCTCTTTTTCTCTCTCTCTCTCTCTCCCTTTCTTTCTCTCCCTTTCTCTCTTTCTCTTTCCCCCTCTATCTTTCTCTCTCTCCCTCCCTCTCCCCCCTCTCTCTCTCTTTTTCTCTCTTTTTTTCTCTCTCTTTCTCTCTCTCTCTTTCTCTCTCTCTTTCTCTCTCCATCTCTCTTTCTTTCTCTCCCTCCCTCTCTTTCTTTCTCTTCCTCCTTTCCTCCTTTCTTTTGCTCTCTCCCATTGTCTCTCTCTCTTTCTCTCTCTCTTTCTCTCTCTCTCTTTGTTTCTCTCTCTTTCTCTCTCTCTCTCCCTTTCTTTCTCTCCCTTTCTCTCTCTTTATCTTTTTCTCGCTCTCTCTTTCTCTCTCTCCTTTTCTCTCTCTCTTTTTCTCTCTCTCTCCCTTTGTCTCTCTTTTTCTCTCTCTCTTTCTCTCTCTCATTTTCTCTCTCTTTCTCTCTCTCTCTCCCTTTGTTTCTCTTTTTCTCTCTCTCTTTTTCTCTCTCTCTTTTTCTCTCTATCTTTCTCTCTCTTTACATGTTTTTTCCCACAGTTCCAGAGACCATATCCCCAGCCGACCCGAACGAGAGCCTGCATAAGTACAGTACTGTACACTACAGTACATTGTTCTCTCTCTCTTTTTCTCTCTCCCTCTCTCTCTCCCTCTCTCTCTTTCTCCCTCCCTCTCTTTCTCTACCTCTATCTGTCCCTCCCTCTCCCTCTTCCCCTCCCTCCCCCCTCCCTCTCTCTCCTTTTCTCTCTCTCTCTTTTTCTCTCTCTCTCTCTCTCTCCCTTTCTTTCTCTCCCTTTCTCTCTTTCTCTTTTCCCCTCTATTTTTCTCTCTCTCCCTCCCTCTCCCCCCCTCTCTCTCTCTCTTTTTCTCTCTTTTTTTCTCTCTCTTTCTCTCTCTCTCTTTCTCTCTCTCTTTCTCTCTCCATCTCTCTCTTTCTTTCTCTCCCTCCCTCTCTTTCTTTCTCTTCCTCATTTCCTCCTTTCTTTTGCTCTCTCCCATTGTCTCTCTCTCTTTCTCTCTCTCTTTCTCTCTCTCTCTCTTTGTTTCTCTCTCTTTCTCTCTCTCTCTCCCTTTCTTTCTCTCCCTTTCTCTCTCTTTATCTTTTTCTCTCTTTCTCTTTATCTCTATCCCCCTCTCCCCTCTATCTTTCTCTCTCTCCCTCCCTCCCTCTCCCCCCACTCTCTCTTTTTCTCTCTCTTTTTTTCTCTCTTTCTCTCTCTCTCTTTCTCTCTCTCTTTCTCTCTCCATCTCTCTCTTTCTTTCTTTCTCTCCCTCCCTCTCCTTCTTTCTCTCTCTCCCTTTGTCTCTCTTTC